>JAUPFZ010000024.1:7055000-9455000 GCA_036937285.1 Euphydryas editha
GTTCTCTACCTTAATAAGAAATTTAATTCTATTGAATTCTACCTTGATAAGAAAGTAAGCACTTTGATATAAACTATTAAATGAATTTGCAATAAAGAAATTATAAACAATTAAAATATTTAATACCAATAACGAAAGATGGAAAGCAATTAAGTTTTATCTCGGTATAAAATGAAAAAGTTTTACCAGCGAATCGCTCACATCGAGTCGCTTTCACGGTTACTATTTACGGATTTTTATTAAAATGTGATCATTTGACTGTTAAAACATTTCAATTCTATACTTTAGAAACTATTAAACGAGCTCCGAGTTTTCGCCAAAGTTAACTACATATGCATGCATCTGATACTTGAATTTTTTGACTTTAACGGTAATTGCTCCGCTAAATTGAAGATTAATGATACTTAAGAATATTCTTTATGATTTTGTTTAACTTTAGCAGTGATGCTTGTCCAGACAAACATATCACACCAACAATTTTAGCAATTTTTAGGCATTTTTGGAGCTTACGATATTTATTTACACAGTTTTTAAATGTTTATCGTAGGTGAAATTTATATTATATATGTACTATTAATATGCAATATTAAATATTTTGAAATTCAAATTAAACAGACATGGTACAAAAAATTTAATAAAAAGCAAAGTAAAATAATTATAGCATTGAAACCATAAAAAACCAGAAAAAACAAACCAAACAAAATGTCACGTTCGTAAATATTTATTATAATTATATTACCTATAATAACGTATGTGATATTTATCATTATACTTCGTCTCATTGCGTATTAAAATTATATCTAGCATATCGCCATTCGTTATCATTTGTACTAAATTATATTTAACACTAGAAGCCCCAACAGTTGCTAATATACCTATTTCTACCAAACCGGTCGAAATGACCGGTTGGATATTTGGTTAGCAAAATTAAAAGTTACAAATAACATAAAATATATTTTATTCTGATATAGGTACATAATATACAAATCTATAAAAAGAAAAAGTAGTAATAATATGTGTATCTTACTATATATTATTTGGATCACCGCAATTTATACATATTTTTTACTGTGTATTTCCTATAATCATATTTTCTACATACAGCATAATATAATGTATTTAGAGTTTTATTTCCATTATAAATACTATTTTTTTAATTAGTAAACTTTTCGTACATTAAAGATCTTCGAGGTCTTCATGAGGTCAAACAGATTTTCCAGTTCATTTATAATCTGTGAAAGTCATTCTGATTAAAAAAACATATATATTTTCTCGATATATTTTCGCCGGTTTTTCACATTGAAAACGTTAAAAATAACTTCTGGTCATTTTGACCGGTCGTACGTATTTACATACGTATTTCAGACAAATGGAAGTGGAATATCGAAATAACTTATAATTACATAAATGTAGAAAAATTCATATTATTATTATAAAATATTAATAGTTATTTAAAGAGAAATTCTTGTTGAATATTCATACAACTGGTTATTTTGACCGGTCGGTAGTTGTAGTGTTGTGTGTAAAAAAATTCAATCTCTACGCGTTTGATTAACAAAAAATAAACTATAAATATCCTAATATATAATTATTATAAATTGATTGTATATATTATATTTAAAAAAAAATAATAGTCCAAATATAAACCAAATTTCAAATAACCGCTACGTCTTGCGTTATAATTATCGGTTACGTAGATACACTATTTTACTGGCCTGCTCCAAATTCGTATCTTTGCTCTTAAAATTACCGCGAACCGATGTCGAAAGGATCGAGATATGTTTGACCGTTCCTTATCATCCATTAACGTTGCAAACTTTATGTCGAAAACGATAGCCTTGACCTTGTTAAATGCTAGTAACTTAATGGACATACTTATTTATGATGGCATATTAAAAATTATTGAATTTTCAATGAATGTAGCATTAAGGCGATAAGATCCACATATTTTATCCAATGTGTGGTGCATTTAACGGAAAGGTCGTAGGTTTAATTAAATCCGGGTTAGCATAATATTTTTGTCTAAAATTTGTGAAAAAAATTATTTTCATGTCCGGTTTCAATCGAACTCGTATGTATGTAAACACTTAAATAATAACATTATTACTATGTGGGATGAATATTAAGTATTTATGGGATTAAGGGTCACGTTGAAGCAGTATTAATATATAAATAGGAGTAGAGATAGAGAAAAGATATAGTTTACATAGAGGGGAGTAGGTTTTTAAAAATACATTTCTATCTTTCTCAAGGATGCAAATTGCCTTCGTCAGCTTGATACGTTCGACTGTTTCTTATCATGCATTAACGTTGCAAACATTATGTCGACAATGATACCCTTGAGCTTGATTAATGTGAGAACATAGAACATATTAAAAACAGACACGAAGACATTAAAAATATTTAACTTTTAAATGGGATAAGTTTCTTTCTAGAATGCATCTAAATACGATTTTTAAAGATATTTTCGACATCTACTTCATTAAATATGTATAAAATATATAACAATTTAACAACGTAAATATCAATTTACATTACCTATTAAATTGTGTCTAAATATAGGTATATGTAGGTTCGTTTGATTAATTTGACTGACCCGTTGGCGCAGTTTGCAGTGACCCTGTTTTCTGCTCAAAGGGTTGTGGGTTCGATTCCCGCCCCGAGTCTGGGTGTAATATATATGTTTATTTATATATGTATTATTTATATGTATATTTATTTAAAAAAAAAGTATATCAGTCGGCTGTTACCTAAAACACAGGCATTAAGTTGTCTACCTTAGGAACAGACGACCTTGTGTGTGTGTTAAACATAGTTATTTATATTTATATTAATTAAATGAATTAGCCTATCAACGTCCCACTGGTGGGCGAAGGCCTTTTCTCCATAGAGGAGAAGGGTTGGAGAATAATCCGCCACGCTGCTCCATTGCTGGTTGGCAGATAGTTTTTCCCTATCATGAATAAAGTTCGCTATCAGGTTTTTATAACAACCGAGACCGACGGCTTTACGTGCTCTCCGAGGCAAGATGGGGACACCCACGTGGACATACACCGGAAACAAATATTTGTACAAATACAAATATCTGCCCAAAGCGGGAATCGAAGCCGCGACCGCCAGCGTTGAGGCAACTTCTTGCACCACTTCTACTACTTAACATAAAAGAGCTCTCACTTCAAATAATTTACAAGCCCAAATCCCGACAATGATGGCCTTAAAACAGAATTTATAATGATTACGTTTTAATATAACGAAGGTTTAGAGTATTAATATTACCAGACGCCAGGGTTGCTCTAGTAGAGAAACGGAGTGTTATTATCATGGCCATTATAATTATGATCCAACGCAGTTTCTAGATTTAATAATAATATAATTTTAAGGCGCTTACAAAATCACTACATCAGCATCACTATTATCATTAGCTGAAGCCTCTGTCGGTCACGTTATAGACCCCGTATAGCGTAACTATCCACATTTTTATACTGCAGCAAAACCTCTTAATTCGTTACCGTTTGAGTATAGCTATTGTTGAGCATGCGTCGATTGCATCGTACTTCTAGCACTTAGGTATGTATACACTTTATACAGACCATTGATCTCATCGTGATGTACCTAATCCCACAACATGTCTGTGAGAACTAGGTTCATATCGTTCCGTGTTTTATTTATAACACTTAGTCTCTCATAGCTTATGTAGTAAATCGTGGGAGTGTTTTCATTTGACATTATTTCATACTTTATATTACTATATTTTCTAAATGAAATCTATGCATACAAATAAAAACAAAATGGAGTATATTGGCGAGTGTGTCTCGCGCGTTGTAAAGATAGGACCAATTTAATTAATTCATGTTCAAAATATTTACAATAGTCCAAATAAGATCACATTTATCTATTTTTATTTATTTATTTATTTATGGATTACCAACAGTTGTTACAATTTTATAAATACAAACATAAAATTACAAAAAAAAAAAATGACAATACAATTGCACAACTACTTACTGATAACCACAGCATGCATTAAACAAAACGAGATAAACAAGAACAAGAATTTAAAAAAAAAATTTAAAAAAGAAGTGCTCTGAAATGCTTAAAAGTATACTAATAGACATAGGTATTAGGTAACAGCAATTTACTTGTTTACATGTTTAGTTATAGACTTCTTAAAACTATATATTGAATCGTGGAAGACGTCACACATACTGGAAAACGTATTGTAGAGTTTACAAAGACGTGGAACTGGGGAACTCCGACCCAAAAGTGTTCTACGAAATGGTACCATAAACAAAGATTTAATATATTTTCGTGGATATCTGTATGGAACTCTCAATTGAAATTCATTTAGTAGTTGAGGACAGTCTAATTTATTTCTAACAATCTTATAGAAAAATAATAAGTCAATAATATCAAAACGTTTATCTATACTAACGATATTGAATTTATTTAATCTGTCTTTATATGTAATTAATCTCTTAGATTCTCCTGTCGAATAAGCTAAATGCCAAATAAATCTTTTTTGAATTCTTTCAATTCGGAGCATGTGACATGAAAAATGTGGTCGCCAGACTACTGATCCATATTCCAGGATACTTCGAACTAGTGAGTTGTACAAGATGATTTTGGTCTGTGTGTTACGAAAGGCTTTAACATTTCGCAGAACAAAACCAAGAGTCCCTGACGCTCTCTTTACTATATGTTCGATGTGTGGTATGAACGATAGTTTTCTATCTAGCAAGATGCCCAAGTCCCGTATGTGGTCCACCTCATTTATAATTGAATTAGCTATAAAGTATGCACCTCCTATTACTCCACTGACCTTACGAGTAAAGTTAATGTAAAAACATTTTTCCGAGTTCAGATCCATGCCGTTTGATTGGCACCAGGTGAAGAGGCTATTTAAGTCTGACTGGAGTAATTTGACGTCGGATAAAGTGTCAATCACTTTAAGTATCTTCAGATCGTCAGCATACAGAAATGGTTTGGAGTAAGTAATATATTCTGGAATGTCATTTACAAAAATATTAAAAAGAGTGGGGCCTAAGTGGGACCCTTGTGGTACACCTGATGTGATATCATATCTTCTGGATTCAAATCCCTTAATCACAACAAAAAATGATCTTCCTTGAAGATATGATGTAAGCCATCGCAGAAGAGAACCCGTGAACCCATAATGGCGTAGCTTCAAAGATAGAATGTGGAAAGGTACTCGGTCAAACGCTTTGCTAAAATCAGTATAAATGACGTGAGCTTGTTTGCCTTTATCTATTACTCTGGAAATGTCGTCAACAAAAGTTACTAAATTTGTGGAAGTAGATCTTAGATTTACAAAGCCATGTTGATGCACACTTAGATGTTTTTTGAAGTAATTAATAATATATGGATTGACCAAAGACTCCAGTATTTTACCATAATAGTTAAGAATTGAAATTGGTCTATAATTGGTGATTATTGTTTTGTCTGAATTCTTGTAAATGGGGACCACCTTTGCTACCTTCCACTCATCCGGAAAAATACCTGATGCAAGTGAGGCATTATAAATTTGAAGCAACGGTTCCGTTAAGCTTTTAGCACATCGTCTAATAAAAAGAGGAGGAATGCCATCCGGCCCCGCACCCTTGCCTTCGTCAAGATTTTTTAATTTATTTAAGAGTTCCAAATGACTTAGTTGTATAATTGATAACGTTTCTAGTGAATGACTGCCTAAACATTTTAAACTTGCGGTATTATTGTTTTTATTGTAAACAGATGCAAAATAGGAGGCGAACATATTACAAATATCAGTACCGTTATTTGTAGTGGTGTTATTGTAAGACATAAAAGAAGGATAACTGCTAGAGTTCCGCCTTTTGGAGTTTACATATGTCCAGAATCGCTTAGGATTAGTAGTAATGGTGTCCTCTATGTTCTTAATATATGTATTATAACACGACTGAGACAGCCTTTCACAACGTTTTTTAAGAATTTTGTATTCGAATTCATCGAGTGGATTATTATATTTTTTAAGCCTAATTCTAACCTTTTGTTTTTCTTTTAATCTATTTATTAAATTACGCGTATACCATGGAGGGTATTTATTGTATTTTATAGAAACATATGGTACAAACTTTTTGATTATATTGTTCACTACATCATGAAATTTAAAAACCATCTCGTTTACATCTTTACACTGATTGAAAATCGATGACCATTTTATTTCATCTAAAGCATTCCCTATCAAATCAAAATCAGCTTTATAATAGTTAAATTTTTTACCAGAGCTCAAGGAGAGGCAATTTATGTGGCCAGTAGGAATTTCCAAGGTAAAAGGAGGATGAAAATTGTCAATTTTACTGAGAGCGTATGAAGTCTTTATCAGTTTACAGTTGTCAATGTCTGAGAACGCCAAATCTAATATTTTGTTACTAGAATTAACTACTTTATTAAACTGATTTAAATTATTAGCGAAACTAAAGTCAATAAGTAACTGTGCTATACTTCGCGGACTATATGACGGATTCCCAACCAAGTTCCAGTCAATGCAACTCATATTGAAGTCTCCCAAAATTATTTTAGAAAAATTGTTTTGTTCAAAAATAAAGTTACACTTATCTAAAAATATAGATAATGATATTCTGGTCACAGGAGGGGACAAGTATACTGCACATACTGCATATTTATTACACGACTTGTTTTGATTTACTTCAAATGTGATCCAGATATCCTCGTTAATAGTCTCCCAAGAAAGTATTCTTTTAGAATTGAATTTCCGTTTAATAGCAATTAGGACCCCTCCACCTTCACGTTTTTGATAAGTGTTATTAGGCTTCCTATCCCTCCTGTGAACAGTATATCTTTGATCAAACAGTTCAGTACTGAGAATATTGTCATTTAACCAAGTTTCTGTTAAAACAATCAAATCGTAGTTGCTATTACTTAAATTTCTATAAAAGTCCAAAGTTTTTGAGCGTAGTCCTCTTACATTTTGGTAGTAGATTTCTATATTAGCGAATTTTAAAAAGTAATAAAATAAAATAAAATTAATAACTATTTTTACTATTAACAAAAAATAATAATAAAAGAAGTCTAAGTAATTTTATTCAATGAACTCATATCTCTAATAATAATCACACCTGTATCATCTCCTTTGCGAACAAATACTTTGCCATTCCTGACCCAAACATATTTGTATCCTTTTTCCTTTGCTTTTAGTCTCGTTGCTGCGTGTAAGGCTTTGTTTCCAGGTGATAGATGCTCAGTTATATATATAGGTCTTTTTTCGCCAGTGATACCCAAGTCTTTCGTGCTTAACTTATCCTCCTTATTCTTTTTAGACTTATTATAATTCAAGGTGGCAGCAAGGAAATTGTCACGAAGCTTAGGAGTACTAAATTGAGCTACGATCATACGTGGCCGAGAACCAGTTGGGTCGATTTTAGCAACACGGGAGCACTTAACAATATCTTCTTGAGAGACGTCAGCTTTCACAACATTGCTCAGGGTTGTAATAATTTTAAAGAGGTCCTCATTTTTTCTTTCAGGAACTTGTTGGATCTCCAGGTTACATATTCTTGCATGTTGTTCTAACAGATTTACTTTTGAGCTTAAATTATTTACAGTGGATTGCAAACTAGAGTTCATTTTATGCAGATCATCAATAATCACTAACGCCTTCTCATGTTCACTTTTAAATTCTTCATACTTTTGGTTAATAAAATGCATGGATTCTTTCAAGTCTATAATTTCATTTTTCAAAGGTGCCAATTCCGACATCAGTAAACTCTTCATGTTGCTATTAAATTCAGAAACTAAGTTTCTGCTCTCAGTCTTAAACACGTCTCTTACAATTTCACAGATGTCCTCTTTAGATACTGGGCTGCTTGAACCACCTGGGACTGATGATAATGTATTCTTTGGTTTTGTTCCACGTTTTGTGACATTTGGGTCATCTACATTAATTGGTACAGTGCTGCGTATGGGTGTACAATCAAGATTAACCATCTTTCCTGCACAGTTGGGACATTTCCACTTTCGTTTATTTACGGAATTAAAATCCAATTGTAAACAGTCAAAATGATAAGCATAACTGCAATTCACACAAGTAACATGATTGCCTCCTTCACTGTTAGAACAACAACCCCATTTTAGGACTGGTGCCATGGTAAATATTTTGTTAATAAGTTCCTATTTATAATTTTAATATAAAAGTTAATTCAAATACTCTGAGGGACAAAGTGAAAGTTTCACTTCTGCGTTTTGCTTACTCTTTGATATGTTGAGATTAGTCGTGAGCCGTACAGCGGTGGGCAGAATACCGCACGCTAAACTAGCGCTTACGCGCTTCGCACAACCGCGATGGTCCCGTGTCAACGCACTATTATAAGCACTAATGTTTTCTTTCTACCGTCGGTAGATTCACCAATACGAGATTTTACTTTTGATAAATTAGATTAATTAACACTGATTGTGGCAAATACTTGACTTAGTTATCACGCAACAATCTTTAGTAGTCAATTTTACAAGTTAAGTCAGCGAAATGGTTAAGTTTTCCAAGTAAATTAACAAAATTATCGGACGTTTAACAGAACACAGTTAACTCGTTCGTTTCGTTACGAATATTCTTATATATATAATATCACATGCAGATTTATATCTGCCGATCTGCGGAGATGTGCACTCTGATCCTTCTTCTTAATGAAAGAAGAGAGCCCAGCTGTGGACATTAAAGACTGTTACAGCAGAGTTTCATAAAATTTATCCTTTAATTAAATCTAAATATAATCTTGTTCATCTCTATAAACAGCCGCTCCGCAGTGACTAAGTCATTAAAATGAAACTGCACTATAACTCCCATATTGGGAATATTCGTGATGATTTCTTACAGCGTGTATTAAGCTAGATCTCTACTAGTTGTAGCATTATATAGCGCTGTATAGCTTATAAATTAAATAAATTTATAATTACTATAATTTTAATAGTAGTCCATGAACACATATATATTTCAGGTACAATCTCGATGATATTATAATTTATTTTTGATTAGAATTTTGTCAGAGTTGTAACAGAATTGCCCAAACGATCTATAAGTTGAAGTGGCATTGAGTAGGGCAAATAGCTCGTAAACTGACGGCCGATGGAGCAGAAAGGTTCTCGAGTGGAGACGACGTACCGGCAGGCGTAGCTTCGGATGGCCGTCCACGAGATAGATATACAGACGACTTGAGGAGAGTCGCTGGAAACCGTTGGATGGAGGCTGCCTCGAACCGGTCGCTCTGGAGATCGATGGGGGAGGCCTACGTTCAGCAATGGACATCCAATGGCTGATGATAAATGATGATGAATGAATCTTAAAAGTGAATACTTTTAAGATTTTATGCTATTATTATATTAGTATTCTATCGAATTACTAGTCAAAACCACTGTATCAATTATAATAGCTTTCTTAAAAATAATCTATAGCATTGCACTACGACTTAAGTACGTCCAGCATCACAGAAAACCTATTAACAAAGATTTGCATAGCAAAGGGCAGCGTGATCTGCCTATAAATAATCGAGCCATCGATATCGACCGACGGCTGGTACAACTAACATATAACGATTAATTAAAATTTCTTAAAACGATCTCGGCTCTCTTAAATGTCTATAGAGTAAATAAAATTTTACACTTTATTATTGGTTTTACCTTTTACATTCATTCCACATAACACATTTTATTGGTAATAAAGAAAGTAATTAAACGAAGTTTCTAATGAACATTCTGATTACTCTTAACCAATGGTAATATATGGCATATTATTTATATCCTTGTACCTATACTAAAAACGGTGTTTTAGTTATTACATTTAATATTCTTTGTGTCTCTTAGTAAAACTGTTTAATAAAAAGATATTTTATAAATATAATCAATAGCACCTTTCTCTATTTTTCGCATTTTCCACGAATACCTAGGTATTTTTCTTATTTATTTCGAAAAATATTTTATTTCGTCGAAGAAATATTAACAACCTTAACTGTGATCTGGCAGCCTTGCAATATATTTCATAGACCACACAGGCATTTTTTATTTTCCATTAAATATAAATGAGGAAAACCGCCATCGCAGCACTTAAGCGATTACACTTTACAGACGAAACAATTAATCCTCCATGTTTTTAATAACAATTTATTACATTTATGATTCAGTGTCAGCGTTTAAGGAAGACACGTTACAGTTTCTTGATAATTTTGTAAAAAAATTTAACCACAGTCCATAGACTCTGGTCAGGCATTTCATTAGAATAGTAACATACTCTGAGTGATGTCAATAATATTATTTTTTCTACATAAATACATTACATGTATCGGTATAATAAAGTGACAATTTTATTATTTGTTTATAGTATGTTATTTCTTATGTTCTTAAAAAAACTACGTTAAAGATCACTATTTTAAGCTAGAGACGATTTGAATTTAGTTTTTATATTATCAAATGTTTTTATCTCATATTTTATTTTATTTTTATTTATTTATTATTTTTGTTTTAATTAATATTTGTTACTTAATAATAGGAATAGATACTATATTTTCATTTATATATGTATTTTGCCTAAGTTTTGTATAAGAATATAGACACCGGTGGGAGGGATGCGCTGTGCCGCGCTCCCGGCTGCATGGGTACTAGCATCTTGCTTGTTTCTCCCGTGAAACAGCCTTGCTGTGTTTCGGAGAGAAGGGCAAGACAGGAAGTGTAATTACTGGCTGGCACCGAGACTTTAATACCTTATGTCTCTGGATAGGCAACACATAAATGACTTGCCTGGGCTAGTTCCAGGTAAACTAGTTTATGTTCATGGGCGACGTTAACCATTTACCATCAGGTGGAACGTCTGCCAGTTTGCCTATCCAACTAACATTAAAAAAAAACATTTGTATGTAAGTTTATTTATTATATAGGTTATCTGGAAGAAATTAATATTAGTATTGTTAGCATTTAAAATTGTCTTAATATTATTATTAAAATATTTGATTCTGTAAGGCGTTGGTATGACTATTATTATTATTTGTTTTATATAAGTAAAATACCGGAAGAGTACAAAGATGGCGACACTGTCTTCCGAATTATTAATACTGATTTCTGATTGGTTGGTCGCCATCTTTGTAATCTATTTTGGCGGGATTATTGCCGTATAAAAGTGGGTTGTTCAAATGACTAGTCTCCAGTTATTATCAATGATTATAAGTGTGAGGAGTTATCAGTATACGTTATAAGTTGTATATAAAAGTACATAGATTAAAGTTATTAATTGTTTGTGATTTATCAGTGTAATTTATATTGTGAATAAAACAGTCTACTTACTTGAAGAACAAGTGTTTTATTCGAGTGTTTACATTTCAGAAGTGGTATCGGTTGTCGAAATATTTCGACTTCTTGACTCTAGCCCGCATTAGTGTCGGCCGTGTGGTGTAGTGATCATGGAAGAAAATCGTGTTTTGTGTACGCCATCACCAAGGTCTTCGCGGAACAGAGTGCGCTATATACGCGAGCGAACTGCTCGTAACTCGACGGAGAGAAGCCGGAGCCGATCGCGTAGTGTACATAGACGCTCTATACGTTGTACATCGCGACCCTACGCGACACGGGACTCTCGCGAGCGGATTCGCTTGAGGTCACGTGAACCAAGCCGTTGTAACCGTTATCACGGAGGTTGCAATCGCTGCGGTACGCGTAACCATCACTCGCGGAGCCGATCCCGCTCCAGAGAAAAGAGGCGTGATGGAAGAAATCGTGCCCCCAGTTCAAGTGAGTCCAAATTTCGTAATAATAATGATTTATATAGTAATTTAGTTAATGCATTAAACTCATTAAGTAAGGATAATAAGAACGAAAATTTTTCTTACCACAATAATATACCAGAGTTTGATCCCACCCATAAAGAACAAACTATTGAGATGTGGTTGCATAAGGTTAACGAGTGCGCGGTTATATATGATTGGACGGATAGACAGACGATACATTTCGCGTTGCATAAATTAACAGGGTTAGCAAAGAAATGGTACGAAGGTCTTCCTACTGTTCTTTATTCTTGGGAGCAGTGGCAAAATAAACTAAAAGTTGCTTTTCCAAGTCATCAAAATTACGGACAATTGCTTACGAATATGCTGGCTAAACGGGCTAAATTTAACGATTGCTTAGAAGAATATTATTATGAAAAGATTGTGCTCATAAACCGATGTGGTATAGAGAAAAAACGGGCCGTCGACTGTATAATTCATGGTATAGACGATCGAAGTATTCGTTTAGGAGCTGAAGCTGCCCAATTTGATTGTCCGGATCAATTGTTGCCATACTTAAAGAACATAAAAAATAGTAACAGTTTTAATAATCGTAAACGAAACATAAGTTCTGATGTCAGACCCGAACTTAGTAGAGGAATTAATAGGGACAGAATCATTAAATGTTTCAATTGCCAGTTAGAGGGACATTATAAATCTCAATGTACCAAACCAATAGTACAGTGCAGTCGGTGTTCGCGTTACGGACACACAGTAGAAAATTGTAAAGTCAATAATAATACGAGAAACGTAGACAAAACTAATAAATCTGTAATGGCAATTGATAGTGATGAGTCATCTGCAAAGTATTATAAATTAGCTTTTATTAATGGCAAACCAATAAAATGCTTTATAGATTTTGGTAGTACCGCCACAATGATTGGTAAATCTATGGCCTCAACTTACCTTCCTAATTGGAATAAAAGTGATTGTTTGCCAAATTTAAAGGGTTTCGGTGACGCTATTGTTAAGCCATTTGGTGAAGTCACAGCGGAACTAAAAATAGATTCAGCTGCGGCCATAGTTCAAATACTTATTGTACCAGATAATGTCATGCGAATACCATTACTTGTGGGGCAAAATTTCACAGAACAATCTCACATATTCGTGGAAAAAGATTATATGCATTTAAATCTAACGTCTACAAACTGTGATGACAAAATTAAACTTTATTGTTGTTCAGACGTACTGATAGATAATATTACGTTAGTTACAGTTTATACTGAACCTAATTATACAGGTGAAATTTTTATTGAAAACAGCGGTAGGTACAAAGTGGGTAAAGAATATTATATGTTGCAAGGATTATTTTTTATCAATAATGGCAAAGGAACAGTATTATTAAAGGGGGTTTCGAATAATCCTTTTACTATTAAAGCTGGTTCTCTGTTAAATAGATGCAAGCGTGCCATATTAGATAACCCAAAACAAGAGAACAAAATAAAACATATTAATAGAATTAATTGCTCTCGAGCGATTGAAGAAACAGATTTAATAACGGAAGATAATTTAGATAAGACTACGATTAAAAATTTGCTTGCATTGCTTAATAAATATCGCTCGTGTTTTGCATTTACCTTAGAAGAATTGGGAAAGTCGGATATAATCGAAATGGAAATCAATTTGAAAGATGAAGAACCAGTTGTGTATAGGCCATACAGACTACCAATTTCTGAGAGAGGTCAAGTACGAAAAATGATTAAGGAACTCGTAGATTGTGGTATTGTTCGACCCTCAAAATCCTCCTATGCTAGCCCTATTGTTCTGGTTAAAAAGAAGACCGGTGATATTAGGCTCTGTGTTGATTACAGAGCACTTAATAGAAAAACGGTTAGGGAAAACTATCCTTTGCCACGAATAGATGACCAATTAGACAACCTTGCTGGCCATCAATTTTACACAACTCTTGATTTAGCGTCTGGCTATTATCAGATACCTATTAAGGAAGATGACTGCCATAAAACGGCTTTTGTTACGCCCGATGGTTAGTACGAGTTTACACGAATGCCATTTGGCTTAATGAATGCTCCTTCAACCTTTATGCGAATGATTAATTTAGTTTTGAGCAATAATAAAGTAGATGTTCCCTGTAGTGATAAAAATATTATGGTTGAGGGTTCTGGTGAGATTGCCTCCGCCTATATGGATGACATCATAATACCTTCATTAACAATACCAATTGGATTACAAAAGCTAGAAACAGTTTTAAAATTATTAAAATGCGCTAATTTGACGTTGAAATTATCAAAATGTTGTTTTTTCAAAAAAACCGTAGATTATCTCGGGTTTGAACTTAATTCAGAGGGTATTAGGCCAGGTTCACGTAAAATTGAAGCAGTTAAGAACTTTCCCAAACCAAATAATCAGCATTCGCTAAGACAATTCATAGGTTTGTGTAGTTTTTTTCGACGCTTTGTTAGGGATTTTTCGATATTAGCAAAACCATTAACTTCGTTATTAAAAAAGGATTGCCCTTGGGTCTGGGGCTTAGAACAAAATAAAGCGTTCTTATCACTAAAGGAAACACTCATTTACTTGTTATAATTGATGCTTACACAAAGTTCATAATTTTAAAACCAGTTAAAAGCACAAAAACTTCTATCGTTATTGACAAAATGCGGGAGTACTTTAGCATTTTTGGGATTCCAAAACGAATAATATCAGATAGAGGTTCTAGTTTTACGAGCACTAAATTTAGCAACTACCTGTCTCTATTAGGTGTTAGACATATTCTTAACGCAGTTGCGACACCTCGCGCTAATGGTCAAGTAGAGAGGTACAATAGGACCTTATTAGATGCGTTAACGGCAAAATGTTCTGGGTCCAATGGGGAAAAAAACTGGGATTTACACGTTTTAGACGTACAACTAGGCTTAAACAATACTATTAACAATGGTATAGGTAAAACTCCAGCACAGGCATTGTTTGGTATTAATTTAACTGGTATCACAGAGGGTAGAATTAAAGCATACTTAGATAGTGATTTGACAAACAGCGATGAGACTATAGATGATATTAGAGAAAAGATTAATGAATATATTATAAAATATCAAGACAAACAGAAATCTCGTTATGACAAAAGTACTTGTAACCCCAAAAATTTTAAAGTTGGTGACTTAGTAAGTGTACATAGAGAAATACAGTCAACTGGTCAGAGTAGGAAACTAGCGGCAAAATTTCAAGGCCCATATAAAATAATTGAAGTACTCGGAAATGATCGTTATAAAATTGAAGACACGCCTATTACAAAAAAAAAGAAATCGTACCTATTCGAAGTGATGATCATGCTGATAGCGAATAAGTAATGAGGTTAAATTGTGATCTATGTTTATGATAATACCTTACAGTTTCAGGGTAGACGAGATCTTTATCATATTTACTTGTGGCTTCAAGGTAGAACTTGTAACACTGTAATGAAGTTTACGGTTTCAGGGTAGATGAGACCTGTACCGTGTTTATTTGTGGTTTCAGGATAGATGAGGCCTGTACCACTGTATTTAACTTTACAGTTTCAGGGTAGATGAGACCTGTACCGTGTTTATTTGTGGTTTCAGGATAGATGAGGCCTGTACCACTGTATTTAACTTTACGGTTTCAGGGTAGATGAGACCTGTACCGTGTTTAGTTGTGGTTTCAAGGTAGTAGAGACTTGTACCACTCTAGTGTTAATCTGTAATTCTTTTGTTTAGTACATGATTTTGTTGTTTACAAACTTAAGATAAATTTATTATTCTTATTTGTTATGTGTTATGTAATAAATATTAAATTACTTTTAAATGTATAATGGTAGATTCATAACTATGTTTATTTTTTTTAATGTTATAAATATCAAAATGATTTCATATGTATAATGTGTTTTATGTAATAAATATCAAAATGATTTCAATGTATAATGGTAAATTTATAATGATTGTATACTCGCCGTCATTCACGGGGACGTGAATTTTGTGCGGATGGCCGAATGTTAGCATTTAAAATTGTCTTAATATTATTATTAAAATATTTGATTCTGTAAGGCGTTGGTATGACTATTATTATTATTTGTTTTATATAAGTAAAATACCGGAAGAGTACAAAGATGGCGACACTGTCTTCCGAATTATTAATACTGATTTCTGATTGGTTGGTCGCCATCTTTGTAATCTATTTTGGCGGGATTATTGCCGTATAAAAGTGGGTTGTTCAAATGACTAGTCTCCAGTTATTATCAATGATTATAAGTGTGAGGAGTTATCAGTATACGTTATAAGTTGTATATAAAAGTACATAGATTAAAGTTATTAATTGTTTGTGATTTATCAGTGTAATTTATATTGTGAATAAAACAGTCTACTTACTTGAAGAACAAGTGTTTTATTCGAGTGTTAACAGTATATGGGTTATCTGGAAGAAATGGCTAATTAGCTATAAGTTCGCCCGTTGTACTACACAATCTCTGTCTTTAAGCTATGCTCAATAGTCAATAATGTATTTGTGGTGTACAATAAAGTATAAATAAATAAATAAATAATATGTAATACAGTATTGTATCAGTACTATTCGCTTTTTATTTATAATCTTTAATAACACGAGATACGCAGACACAAACTGACACCGCTGCTTCGTTTTTAAGTTGTGTTCTGACCATACACGAAGTCCTTATCCGTATGATTGATTGTCCGTCCGGAGAGCGTTTAATGGAGTATTGACGCATGTACAAAGCAGGTCTGCTTCATTTGTTCACGTTTAATTCTTTAAAGATTTTTACGCTTCGATTGATAACCGGATAAGCAGTAGCTTGCTGTGAACTTGATTATTTATTGAACTTAAATTTCGATTTTTAAACCTGTACACAATGCGCAAATAAATGTAGGTATTTAAATTAAGTATAATATATATTTTCATACAGCTAAACTCGTTTGGATTCACTCGCGTTTATGACTATCGTTCACCTCCTATGAAACGTAGAGTAATATATTGAAGGCTTTTATAACCTTCCTCGATAAAAGCAATGTTAGAACAATTTGAAATCGCATCGTTACATACTATGATTAACTCATTCATACAAACAAGCTTCAACTTAATTACAATAGTATATAATTATAGATAAAGGCTTAATTGTTTGTTTATTTCAAACGCAATAATTTCAGGAGTTACTTTGTGAAATAGTTATTGCTATGATAGCTTGTTTATTGATGAAAATTATATCATAAATATGTGAACAATTGACGAAGAAATTACAATATACATATTAGAAGTAAAAATAAGTAGTTATTACATAATAAATATTATAATATAATTTATATACTATATATTTATATCCATTTATCATTCTCTTTAATACATTAGAAATTCATATATATAAAGTAATATTTTTAATGGTTACACACATTTATATATTTTTTGCCTGTGATTGAACTCAACTATATACAATTGAACATAAAAATGAGCAGTATCAGTTTCTATATTACCAGATAAAAATATTATAGCGTATAAAATTTCATGGCTGCCATTCAGTTGACGATTACTTTTGATATGCAACAATGTAATCAACAGTCGAAGAAAGAACCAGTTTGTCGTAGTTACTTATTAGATATTATGTAATACGTATCAGTATAATTAATTTGAAAGCTATTAAGCTATTTAATACTGATTAGAATTCCAATTTTATAATTAACTAGCGACCAGTTTGGCTTCGCACGTGACAAATTATATTACGTTTGATAGACCGCGGCGTCGGCGTGCCACCCAAACTTTTCTCTGTGAAATGTGAATGAACTTTTGGTTGCCCCTAAATAACAAACTGAACTGTGATATCTTCTAAGGCATTTATCTAAATGACATAATATAAGACGGCAATTTTAATCTTCTTTAAAGGCCCAAGTTAACTAATAATTATAATATTATATTGTATTGATTTGGAAATAATAGCTTTCTTTAAATAAAATTAACTCCTTGGCATGACATCTCGGTAACTAAAATATAATAAATAAAATTTTCCCATTGATTTGTATAGACTGTATAGTACCTACATTAAAACCTTCCATGAAAACCCTCGAAATATAATATGTAACGTGTCTCCGTATTCATTGCATGCTTTAGGAGGAACTTTGTTTCATACTATAAACTATAAAGAATATAGTTACAGTAACTATCATTTAAATTATATATATTGAATATAATTATTTTGGCGAGCTTGTGTATTTGTTATGTGTAAGAACGAAAATAAATAATACCATAAAACGAAAAGTCGAATAGAAACAGAAGTCAGATATTGAAATTTGAAGTCGCTGAAAATGGAAATTCACTGAGCATATATATATATATATTTATTAACTAATATATATATATATATACATATATATATTGCGTAGCTATATGTATTGCGTAAGTTATAAAACCAAGCTATCGATAGACAGATATTACTAATATTATTTTTAATCCGATTGACCGAATTTGTATTTTGACAGCAATAATTGTACACTTCTATCGCCTGGCTATTGCACCTTACGCCCAAAGAAATTTTTTAATACACATTAAAAGTTGAAAAAATATATACTTGAGAAAAGAAAAAGGATTATCTTGTTACAGATTTGTACTTAAATGTTTAATTTTTAGCTTAAGAAAGATAAATTAGTCAAGATTAAGTAGCACCTATAAAACAAAATGTATTAATTATGTGAAAACATGTCATGAAGTGATAAAGAAACCTTGTGAAAAATAGAAAATCAATTACTCCTGTCAATAATAAATAATGTACGTATATTAAAAGAAAACGGCCTCATTTTTTTACGATCTAGTAATAGACTAGATCAAGGCGTTCATTACTAGAATTAATAAACTAGAATCTAGAATTACAGGAAACTGACAAACTGTCAATGAATAATTCTTATTCGATCGAAAGATAACTGTGACTATATAAATAAGCATTACACACTCAACCGCTTCAAGAGAGGATGAGATCCGTCAGGGATCTGGAAACGTATTAGGTACACAAACACCCGACCGAGACAAACATTTGTGTGGCCTAACCAAATATTTCCCTAGAGCGGAAATAATGCAATTTTTCCCAATAAGTGAACTTTGTATAGTAGAAATAATTTTTCATTATTTTTAACTACTGACATTTGCACTTAAAAAAAAATAATATTCTGAATACAAGTTGTAGGCTAATTAAGTTCAAAACATGACTAATATAAGATGACTGATAAAAGTATTACAGAGAATAATCATGGATTTTTATTCGAAAAAAGGAATTTAAATCAAGTTTTACACTTGTTTCGGAATAACAGAAATTGTTGAGAGATATGTAATCGAAAGCAGTTCTCAGATATAAACCACCAACACGCAATCCTTCATTGTACGATATGCCTATAGTGTCCTATTGTTGGGTGAATTCCATTTGTGAGATCCCATTGATGAGAGCTTAATTTAGTGTGGTTGATTTCAACACGCAATGAAGCAGGATAAATTAAGACGCAACGCTTAGTTTAACATTAACTTCGTGAATCTATTGCACTAATAAAAAATGTTTGGGTGGGTACCGATGTGTTTCGTGGTATGGGCGTTCGTGTTGTGCTAAATCCGGACACAGGATTCTCATCCTACTACAGGGTCTTGAGCGGGAAGCATATTATTATTTTTATATAACTAGATTCAGCCCGCGGCTTCGCTTGTGTGGTTGTATTGATAAAAAGTAGCCTATGGCCCACCCTAGGCTTCAGACTATCCGTATCAAATTCTTACAACAGCCCGATAACAAAGCCTCTCATACAAAAAACGTTCCTCCACGTTAGCAGAGTTCAGTAATAATAGTCGACACTTTAGTAAATTCTCGCGAAAAGAAGGTCGTAAGCGCCATGAAATATGCGTCACTTACGCGTTTTCGCGTGATGTTTTTTAAATATGTTATATTATGACCAAATTACACAAAATATTTATAAATTGTAACCTATATGTTATTATTATGTATAAGCTATATTACTGTATAGTTTTATCTAAATCCCTTCAGTAGTTTTTGCGTGAAAGAGTAACAAACATCCAAACAAACTTTCGCATTTATAATATTAATAATAGAATACAGTATGTATAAAGTAATTGCTTCATAAATAATAAATATGATTCAAATAAATAAAAGATATTACTGATAATATGTTATCAATAGTCAGTTGCATTTACCATATACGGGCATATCATAAACGTCGTATTATTCAGAGCGTGTAAGGTTAAATATGAACATACAAACATAACTCATGTTTTATGATCGAAAGGCGTAAGTATCTAGTACAACAGGTTGGCTCAGTAGTCACAACAACTACTTATTGTCCTAAATGTCTCAAGTTCGAATTTTCTTTAATGGGTATAGGCCATAGGGTATGTCATGTTGTGGGCTTTTTTCTTTATATTGGCGTTTTCAGAAATCGACACAGGAACTTTCAACTAGACGTTTAGTGTGAGGTGGTTATTTAAAAAGTAGATAATCTTTGTGGTTTTACCTGTTAGTTGTTCAATGAGTTGTTATTTTACAACTGATTTGATAGCCTTCTAAAAAAGTTTTAATCGACTTGATCTTAGATTAGCGCATTATTAGGGAAGTTGTCCATGTACAATTATATAAACAAAACTAACCTCTTGTTTGATTCAAAAAAAAAGTATTACAACTGTAATATATTTTGTGTTAGTTGTTATAAATATAAAAAAATCCCACTAAAGAATTTTCTATTATTTCAGACACCTTCCGCAGTTGGACCGCTGTCAAAAGCATTGACACAATAGACGTCAGATAAAAATCCCAGTTCTTTGTGTAATAAATATTTAGAGACGCCATTGATGATATAACAAGTTTTTTCGCTTAGGATATTTTTGTATAGACGTGGTTGTATATTATACTACCTGTGAACCGCGGGTTTAACTGTGTTGATCTTTGTCCCGTGGGAACTTTGAAATATAAAATAATCTATGTATTATTCCACGTATATACTTATCCAACAATTACACTTATCATTACACAGACATCTTTAAAAACTTACGAATTTAAAATATGTAGGTATAGGTACAGATGGGAATAAAATGCTATTAACGCTTTCGCTACCAGCTTCGCATATATGCGACGACCCGATTTCCTTTGCTGGGCCCGGTGTCACAAATATGTGATGGGTGTTCATTATGATAGATGATATTTATGATAGTTGTTGTATCAAGTCGTACTGCACATAGGTGTATATGTTATATAACAATAAAATAAATGAAAGATGTTTTGGTCTGGCCATAATTACAGTTGTTTATAAGATCTAAGCGTTTTTCTCCTGAGGCCCTGGTAGCGAAAGGGTTAATATATTAATTTTTTGCTGCAGAAGTAAACGACATTCTGTGTCGGGAGATTAAAAGCATTTAACACAAACGCAATTCTCTAGACAACGACATATTATGTCTTATATGAATTATAATTTTTTTTTTAAATCTCGAACGGGGATAGAAACTGCACCAATTACCGTAACATCATTATTGTGATCAATCTCATAACGTGTCACATAATAATAAAATAGATCGAATCCAAAACTACAGATCGATCATTGAACAACCGGTAAATTATACAAAATCGACAAAACATGGTCAAAGTTTCAAAATATCTCACGAAAAATTCCGTAGGTGATACGACATAAACAATGTGGGCGGACATAAGCTTTATTTAAAATGATAATTTTCTATAACTATGTGAAACATGATTTATTTATTATTTATTATTAGCTTTAGGCCTCGGTTAAAACCATTTGTATAGTAATTTAAATATGAAATATATTTGGGTATGTTAATATTTCACATCGTCGCGCGTCGGCTTAATTAACAGAATTCGTAATTACGAAATAATCAAAGTACGTTTTTTTTTTTAACTTCACCAAGTAGGTACACAATTCAAGTAAAATAAATAATTTTGTTTAATAGTATTTGAAAAATAACCATTTATTGTTTTTTTTTTAAATAAAAAATAACATTAAACTATTAATTTCAAAACAAAGATTTAAATAAACATGAACTGAACTCGACTGAATCAGCCTGTTAACGTCCCACTGCTGGGCAAAGGCCTTTTTCCATATAGGAGAAGGATTGGAGCTTAATCCACCACAACGCTCGATTGGGTTGACGAGTAATTTATGTAACATGAGTAACGATCGTTATCAGGTGTCTGTGATAACAACAGGGATCGACGGTTTTACGTGCTCTACGATGGGGTGGCCCACAAGGACATACACCCAGACTAGAAACAAATATTTGTACAAATACAAATATCGAGCGATGCTGAATCGAACCCGCGACCGACGACGTTGAGGACACTACTCGCAACTCTACACCAGAACGGTAAATAAACATAATAATTTATAATGATTCAAGTAAATATCAATAATCTAACAGGTGCCATAATAGATATCATGACTCTATCGCGCGATACCGTGGCGTGGTCAACGCAACCACGATACTTTAACAATATTGTTATCTACCCATCTTACGATCATTATTGTATATTTCTTCTTGTAAACTTGTACTTATAAGCTTCGATTAGGACATTCTTAATGATAGATAGACACCTAAAATATTACGACGGCCGCTATGAAGAAAAATAAAGTAGAATATTAAAGTGGCTCCACATATAAGAAACGCGTTTTTAGGCATTTTAAGTGCGATCTAAACGTGTGTGATGTGATGCCCCTGGTGTTGCAGGCGTCCATAGGCTACGGTAACCGCTTACCATCAGGCGGGCCGTATGCTTGATTGCCACCGTCGTGGTATATAAAAAAAAAAAAAAAAAAAAAAAAAAAAACAATATATTTAATGTTAAATATTATATTACTATGGTACCGAACTCTTCGTATGCAAGTTCGACTTGTACTTGACAAAAATA
The DNA here is from genome assembly GCA_036937285.1 of Euphydryas editha. Classification (NCBI taxonomy): domain Eukaryota; kingdom Metazoa; phylum Arthropoda; class Insecta; order Lepidoptera; family Nymphalidae; genus Euphydryas; species Euphydryas editha. The sequence continues at coordinate 7,077,669 of JAUPFZ010000024.1, forward strand.
CAATAAAAACTTTAAGTCAAAGTAATGCGTTAATTTGGTATTTAATTAGTAAATGACGAACAATAATTGTATTATCACTATTTCTTATTTTCTCATTTAAGTGAATCGTCTTCTTGAACATAAATAAATACAGTACTAAATTTCATATACAAAAAGCTATAAGAAACAGTTAAATTAACACGAAAACAAGAGTCTTTATCATTAAGTGGTTAACAATTTTGCTTTAACAGTATAAGCCCGGCTAGCTCAGTCGGTAGAGCATGAGACTCTTAATCTCAGGGTCGTGGGTTCGAGCCCCACGTTGGGCGAATTATATTTTAGTTTTTTTTTTCAAATTATTTTTTATTAGTATCTTTTTTTTATTTTTTAAATATTGTTTTATAAAAAAAATATATATGAAATATTTTACACACATCCGAATGCTATTAGTCTAAACAAAATGTCTTGCTATGCGCCGCTATAAAGATATAAAAATTGGCATAGCGCCAATAAAATAATTATTACGTTTAAAGTAAAAATTGAACTGTTCATTTAAAAAAATAACAATACTTACGTTTTCCTTAAAAAGTATGTGAAGTTTAAGCACGACAAAAAAAAAATATTATATATTATGTATATTAAACTAATTTAAATGTTACTTTCAAATAAAAAAATAAAACGATAGAATCGAATCGAAGATCAAATCGAATTCACTTTTCAAGGTAAAGTTTAAAGTTCGTTAAATAGTTTATTAAAACGTTACGACTTTATTTTGTGTCATTGCTATAATATTGACAATCTGTACTAATATAAATAAAAAAGCAGAACGAAATGTGGTAATCTCGGCATTTACTAAATTAAAAAAATAAGGAAAGGAATGATTTTATTTAAAATTTTGTACCTGTAAATTGGACAGAAAAAGTCATTTTAGGTATTATAGGTTTAAATTATATATATAGTATAGTATATAATATAGTATAGGCATAGTTAGGGAAATATAGGCATATGCGGATGTTTCGTACATATAATTAAATTATCCAAAATTTGTTTAATTCATATTTTTATGTTTCAAAATTTGTCCATAGCTTATATATTCATTTTTGGGTAATTTTACGTGTCGAAGTATATTATTAATGCCAGTTGTAAAATGTTTTTATAATAAGTAGGTATATAAATAAGATTTCATTTAATAGTACGAAAAATGATTATTTGATGGTGACATAAAGAAGGGCGACGTGTAAGGCGTTATTCATGAGAGAAACACTCAACGCTTAGATCCAAAACATTAGTAATATTGAATGACCTTGAAATTTGGTAAACGTCATTAAAAATGACATTTTTATGGGTAATTGTAAAAGTTTAAATTGGAAAGGTAAAGGCGCTATTTATAGGCCCTGACACGGAGGGCGTCGAGCGGCGGCGGAGGCACGGCGAGTCGACCGACGGAACCGCCCGCCCGTTTCGCTGCAAGCGAATTTTTTGGGCTATACGTAATTTTTAACCGTTGATATCTCAGAAATTATTAATTCGGATTACATAGTGAAACATTTTATTTAATTATATATTAAATACCGCAGGTCCTCTCCATTTTTTATTATTAATCTTTAATAAATAAAAACATTTATTGTGAATTTACCTCAGAAGAGACACATATATTATGACGAACTTTTTATAGACTTTCTAAAGACCTGCAATTCTTTTGAAAATTGTTTTGGTATATTTCCTATCTTTATTTCTTTCGTTTTCAAATCTAGGCGTACAAAAGTAATGTAGTTAGTGTACAAAGTACTCACAGGTTATGTATACACATATAAACCTTTCCTGTTTATGTTTCTTTTCAGTAGTGAAATTTTATCAAACGCCGTTGCAGAGTTTATAGAAGAAATAATCAGAGAAACAGACAGGCAAATATTGAGTTTGATTTAAATACTATTTAATAGTACTTCTTACTATTAGCTCTATGTCTTAAATTATAGTAACTGGATGACCGAGCTTTGCTCGGTTAAATTATATTTAGATACATTACATACTGATGAAACATAAATAATATTTTCGATCTTACCGACATAATAGTAAATAAGAACTGGTTATTTAAATAAAAAATAAAAAGAGCTCTCAATAATAGTTTTTCTTACAAAAGAAGAAACTTGAAAAAAAAAGGAAAAAAATTGGTTTGTAGACATCAGGGTTCGAAAACGGGGTTTTCTGATGTCGAATCCGACCGATTGCCATCCGAGCTATCATAATTCTTATTAATGACAGCGAAACTTAGCTTCGTATTTTAATAATATTTTTTAAATTGCATAAAAAAAGGGATAAAGCGACATTTTCTAAAAATAAATTCTACCTAGATCGATTTATCGCCCCCGAAACCCCCTGCATACTAAATTTCATGAAAATCGTTGGAGCCGTTTCCGAGATTCAGATTATATATATACAAGAATTGCTCGTTTAAAGATATAAGATAATATTAATTAATTTAAGTTGTAACACGAGACTTTTGAACTAAAACGTTTACGCAGACGAAACTATAACGGCAGAATAAAATTGATTATCTTACAATTAGATAAAAATAAATTTGCCACGTATCATTTCGAGGTTCACCCTAACACCATATTAGCGATTGCATCGGCTGGCACTCAGCCAGCCGCAATTTTATTAAAAACTACAGCATTGTAAACATCTGCTGTACAGACCTAGCCAATAAATTGAACACTTTATCGGCCGTTACTAGGATAGGTCAGTGACCCGGACTATCATTTTATTGTTTTCATCTTTAGATCGAGTGTGACTGGTGCGACTTTGTTTTCTTTCACTTACTGTCGATCTGTCAATGTTTATAGATGTTAGTGAGTTTCATTGTTATTAAAGAGGTCAACACTTGAATAGCGTACGTTTTATAAAAACACCTGGGGTGGCACTCTTCTAGCTCAACTAGACATGGGCCATGGAATGAAAGATAATAACGCCTGTGACAAACAATAATGCAATTCATTCGTCCAGCCACTGAAAACACCACATTCATCTGAACTTAGACTCACAATCAGTTACAAAACAAAAATACTTATCGTATTTCGTTTACATGTATTCATGTTATGTAAGCTATATTTTTAACATCGATGTCGTTAGCCTAAAGTTTAAGTCAGATTAGGTAAGGTAAGAAAAACATTTTTTTTTAATTTGTAACAACCTTTTTTATTAGAACTAGATACAGTTAAATAGTTGATTAATAAAATTTATAACTCTTACGTATTAATAAGTATTATAAAGCTAAAGAATTTTTGTTTATCTAAATTTGCTCAAACGCGAAATCTCAGTTAACGTCCCACCATTTACCGCAACGATTTTAAAACTATTTTTTTTATTTAAAAAATTCGTCTATATTCTATATACTGTAAAACATTATGTTAAGAATAAAATGTCTCATAGCTTCCTATAACACCTAACATTCCTAAACACTAATAATAAACAAGGATAAACTGGGTTGTACAGCTCAATGAATAATTTTGTACAGAAATATACCACAAGAATCACATCACACGATTACACATCACGGAAAAAGTACAAATTAGTTAGCGGGATTGTATTAAAGTATATTAAAAAAAAAACACGATTTACAATACAAAGTTGCAAGATAACATGTTTAATACATTACACTCAACGTGGCTTAAGCTGAGCGCGAATTTTAATGTTAATACCTCTGTTATGTCGATAATTCATATAACATTGAATTATATTTGCTGTTCATGATATGCCCGCCAGTGTATCAGTTAATTTAAAGTCATATTATTTTTATTCTAAATTTGGCTCGTGTTATAGTCCTGTAAATAAGTCTAATTACAAGTCTACTAAGCTTTTGAACTCTGTCTCGCTGTGTTGCAAGTTTGAATAACCCTTAGAATAGTTGATATTTTAATTTAATATTTCGACTTATTTGAGTCATATAAAGATGTTTTATAGCCCGTAACATAGATCAATATTCGAGGTTGCTAAAGCGGAAATATTTTTCATAATTGGTTCCGTAAATACAGAAAATAGCGTGTTCAAACAGTCTCCACTTGTATAATATTACAAGTATCAAAATAGTAAGTATACATGTACATACTACACTTAAGTAATATTACATTTGTATATATTAATAATATATGTACAAATGTAAAAATACGTTAAATATGGTTACATTTTATTGTTATCGATATTATATAAAGTGAAAATTAAATTTACAATCAATTGATATTTCGACGTAATTGTCGACCGTTTATTTTTTTGGCTACCGAGTCGGAATTACAATTGGATAGAAAAATGTTATTATTATCATTATTGCCACCATTTCATGGGTGATAATTTAATACAATCTTTATTGCATACTACACATCCCACACAGTTCACTCGCGTTACATATTGATAGTTGTCATACTGGTTGAAAAAGTTGGTTATTGTTCGAGTGTTATTTATAATAGCGTTTATATTTCTTGTATCTTGATGTTATTAAAAAGAAAGAAATGAAAAAACAGATAATTGAATATGAGAGTTAGGAGCTGTTGAGTTGCAATGAGATTTTAGAAGTAAAATTTTGAGAACAGATTATAAGTTATATCGTTAGTCGGTTAAAATTAAAAAAAAAAAAATTCTTTGGGGGAGGGTGAGGAACAAGGTGTAAAGTTCCTCATTCAACATTGAAAAGGAAAGATCCTCCGACCAGACTGGTGTTGTGTCTGGTGGGCTACTGCCCTCCGACGCGGACGGTTGTTGTCGGGTTCTTGTATACATATGTACATGTTCAATCGCTCGGATAACTTTGATAGCGCGATGTAGGATACGTCAGTTCATATGTGGCGAGATAGATGTCGCTACAATTCATGGTAACGATGAGACAGAATTAATAAGTATATACTTAACGATATTGAAAAATTATATCTGTTTCTTTGATCGTTCAAAGGTTAAGAATTCGTTGCAAAGCGTGCATTTAAGGACAATTCTCACGTTCGTTTCAAATCAGACGTCGTACTTTTTATAAATGACCTCAGATACAATTGTTGAAAACTTGAATTGCGGCAAATGTGGGCGTTTTGTGGTGCCATTGTAACAATACACGTCATAATTTATGTTAAAAATATTTTGTGATAAAGTATTTATGGTTTTTATTTCTTTATCATTAGTTATAATGGTTGCATCGTAAACATTATTAAATTGTCACTTGAATAAAATGTAAAAGATAAATTGAAGTAGATAGTAAACGTTTTGATTTTCATATTATATATTAATCAGTATAGTTGAGCATTACATCTGTAAATTAATTACTGTTAATTAAACTGTTTCATTATTAAATAATATTGTTGTTTGTATTTAAAAAAAAAAGATTGTGGGGCATCAAAATTTAAGATAACAATTAATTGATACAAACAAGAAGATTTTGCTGTCGCCAAGGATATCTATACCAAAACTACACATATGACATAACTACATTTCGTATTTATGATGACGACGTTTTTAAAAAATCGGTCCTGGCAACCCAAATACTCGTACATTATAACCTAGACCTGTCAATCCTTTGTTTATATCAATGATTATCCTTATTTTATCACACAATTTCTTTCAAATTATATTCCAACATAATAAATAAATTCTGTTCTTCAATTTCGTAACAAGAGTCCTTTCCAATTGCTCTTTATAATTTACAGTCGAGTTGAAGCTAAAATACGCAATACTGACGTAAAGCCTTCATGTAAAAGACACAACCTATATATCAGCTGAGCCCGACATTAACAAGTTAACATTAAATGAAGTTCGTGATTTCACACTGAGTGTCGTAGTAACTTGGACATGCTAGCCGTTAAATTAAATGGCTGATTTAACTACATGACAACGACATAATTATAAATTGCCAAAGTAATATATTAGGATAGCGCTAAAATTTGCGAAACATTACATTTTCTGTTTCTGGTTTTAATGTCGTATTTATTTTTGAGTAAATCATGTAGTAAGTAACTTAGAAAGTGTTTATTACGTACATCCATTAGAAACTCATTTTAAATTCATACTACACCTATACTTACAGCTGATGTGTTTTTTTTTTGTGTGCATCTGATCTAAAAATTATCGGTCTGCTTATTAAAAAAGGTTCTGAACTACGTGACGGATAAATTATCGTATTTTTCAACAATAATGATTTCATTCGAGCCCTATAATTATTAAAGTCAAAATTCTTCGTTAAATCGAGTGTCACAAGCGCTACAAATAACATTAGCTCTACAAATTACCAGTCAAAATTTACTAAACAAAGCTTTAAGCGCAAATCGTCTAAATTTCAAACGCAACGTAACATTAATACGAGTATCTAAGGAAGTACAAAAACTTAGGCGTGAAGTTCAACGTACATAACGAGATAGCGAAGAGTTTCTGAAACACTACATTATCTTTTGAAGTCGCTTGCAAGTTGTAAGCGACATTTAACGACATCGCCAAGATTAACGTACACTATAACGGCTAAAGACTCGTGAACTTTACCATAATGCCTAGTATACTGGAACCTATATATATTACAGCTAGATTATTCTAGCTTAACTTTCAGAACTAATGATATGTTTAATCGATTTCACCAAAAGTAGAGGTTTTCAAACGTTCTTCAAGAGAAGAATGAGAATATATATATATTTTTTAATTTATGTACTTATATGTAACATACATACTAATTACATAGATGTGTAATTACGATAAGTTAGCATACAACCGCGATGTATGATGTTAATAATATTTAATTTGGTTAATTTTTTAAGAAAGATATATTACATTGCACCTACACTGTGTTGGCTTCCTACAAAATAAATAAATAAACACTGTTTGAGTGTGTATGTTAACGTACTTATGTAATATTTTTTTAATATTATATCAATATGATATATATCAAGAATTTTCCAATGTGATACTAATATTACAAATGGAAAAATTTAGACGGATATTTGTTACTTTTTTACGCAAAAACTACTGAATCGATTGCAATAAAACTTGGTGCGCATACTTGAAATCGAAAGTAACATAAATGGTTTTTGTCCCAATATTCCTACAGGATCAGAAGTTACGCGGGCAAAATTGCGATCAATATTTTATATGCCGGCCGGCTGGTCGAGTGGTCAGGCAACTGGACACTTTACACAGCGGTCGCGGGTTCGAATCCCGCCAGGTGCAGATAATCTGTATGACGAATATAGATGTCTGCACCGGGTCATGGATGTGTATTTATGTATATATGTATTTATATCTTAAATTTATTTCCGTTCCTAGTACCTGTAACACAAGTTCTTACGAACTTAGCACGGGGCTAGGTTAACGTGGTGTGATTTGGTTCATATTTATTTATATTTATTATTTATATTTCTAAAAAAAAATCAACCTTTACGAATTCGGGAATACGAAGATAAATAAAAATACACTGAATTAAGATAAATAAACTTTCCTTATGTCTCCAACATAATGTTGGAAATTTATATATTACAACTGAGAAGTTTAATGACCGGACACATTACATTTTTGATACTTTTTGCATAATAAAGTACTCTTATGAGGTAAATTTTAAGCAAATGTAACCCGTTAATGTTACGCGCATTATATTTGGGCATGTTTAATGTTGCATTTTGAATAAAGATTACACAGCAAAATTTTGTTAATGGATATTTATGCTAAGAGCTATATTTAGAAACGCATAAAATAATACGATTATTCAATATATTGCTGTAAAAATCTTTTACAAATTAAAGTTAAATGTTTCGAAAAAATTAAAAGCGAATGAAAGATATTTCTAACATTTCGCAACAATTTCACTAATTTGAAGTGACTATTCACTTTTTATCAATGTGAGAATCGCACCACACAGAATTAGCGACTAGGTATTGAATGAATGAATATGTGAATATCAGAGTTCACGGATTTGATCATTGAATATTTGTATGTGTAATAGTGAGATGTGATGAGTGATTCACTAACTTGTTATTGAAATTCACTGATATGTAGTGAACACACATACAGCTTCACTAACGTACTTAATGAAAATTCTACTGATTTATGTATAGTGAGTGCAACTTTATAAAATGATTAGACGATGCGCGGTTGCTTTCGCGTTCGTTTTCTTATTATTACACCACTACTGCCTTACTCCCATAAACCATGGCATTATATTTATATAACTTATAACATTTTTTATAAGTTTAAACATGTTTGTAGATGTAAAAAAAAATGTGACCAGTAGATCCGATGAAGTTAGAGCGACCAAACAACTCTTCAAGCCTATTACCTACTGAGTAGACGTCCGATACGATTTCCCTCGCGTTGTGTTTTATTGTTTTATGCTTACTTACACCGTTTCACTCATAATTTTCAGATATTACCGACTACAAATAAACGAATCTTTATTTTTTCGGTATATGTACATTGTGCAATGTACGTTGATCTCTACAGCCTCTTATTCTCACAGACTCGTTGTAAGATTACGATCAAATCTTACGAAACGCTAGCCCGCAGACGATCGGGCGACGATGTGAATTATTACGTCTATCATTGCAATTATCGCTTGCGTTATTTATTTGATGAAGATATGACAGACAAGATGTTACAGACAAACATCCAGTTGCCGATGATAATTTAAATAATTTACCTTAAATTGATAACTACATAAATTTTTTTTTTTTTTGTAAGCATTTTAATAGTTTGAGTAGGCATTCATTAATTCATTAATTAATTGTAAGAAAGATAACAGTAATAAAGGCTATTTTTATTTTTTATTATATTAAAGATGCTCAGTGAAAGAGTTGATCAAACCAAAAAATAAAAATAAAACTACAGAAATTAGATTAAAATTAATGCGTTATGCAGCCAAAGATATTTAAATAAAAATATGTTTTTTTTTTCTAAACTATTACAGAAAGTCAACATGACCAAATCACGCGATTTTTTTCTAAACATCTTGTGGATTAATTTTTGTGTGATTTTTAATTACACTATATGCGTACGTACGCGCTTACCTTCATAGGACTACTAGAGCTTAGGTCCTTGATTGGTACAGTAAAGTACAATACCTAAGCTTAATACGAGTGAAATTGCAAGAAATATCTAATTTAAGTATAGGCACAGAAAAAATATATATTGTTGGAAGCTTATCAGTAACTTTAAAATGTCATAACGACAATGTATTTCATACTAAAGTTAACCATTTACCATATGTAATAAAATTAACAATGGCTCATCGACTAATATTAATCTGAATCAACCCACATCCCACTGCTGGGCAAAGGCCTCTTCTCCATATATGAAAAAGTTAATCCATGCTGCTCCACTGCGGATTAGTGGATAATTTCTTAACCAAGAGTAACGATCGCTATCAGGTGTCCATGATAACAACTAGGACCGACGGTCTTACGTGCTTACCGAGGCGTGAAGGACAAACACCCAGACCGTAAACAAATATAGGCCCCAAACGGGAATCGAACACGCGACTGCTAGCGTTTAAACGACTACTCGCACCACTACACCAGGACGGTTGTCAATATAACTCAACTAACTATGTATATTCGTAATATTACATATTTTAGTACGTGGTAAGTACATGTTACTTAGGTATAATAATACTGTGATAGAATGGTAAAAATACATAAATATCGCAATAAAATTTACAACCGACACAAATGTCTTAATTACATGATACAAGAATAACAAAGAGTCGCTAACCGTGATCGTAAACAAATATTAAATTTTGACACGTAATTTATCGGGAACCTACTTAATGTGATTTCAATACAAAAGGCGTGCAATAAAAGTCTAATGGCTGTAAAGACTCGTACAGATTAGATCGCGTTCACGATATATACAGCCTACAGCTCGCGCATACATTTATTATTTAGTATAGACTATATAGAAATAACTAACATAGCTAGATTATGCGTATATTGAAACTCGCTGGGTGCAAAGTCTTCTTTAAAAATTTTATAATAAGTCCATTATTACAGAAATTTCAAAGACATTGACATTAATTTAATAATTATTGCGTCATTATGGTGACCTTTTGGTGTCATTATAGTGTTAATATGGCGTCAATACCAAATAATAACAATAGTAGATTAACACAACTTACAAATAAAACAGCATCAACTACTGATGAACCATTGTGACGCATTTTCAATAGCAGACTTGGGGTGCTGTTCGCTCGCTTACAAATAGGCGTGTTAAAACAGCTATAAGACTTACTCGCATACAATTAGGCGTGTTAAAACAGCTATAAGACTTACTCGCTTACAATTAGGCGTGTTAAAACAGCTATAAGACTTACTCGCATACAATTAGGCGTGTTAAAACAGCTATAAGACTTACTCGCATACAATTAGGCGTGTTAAAACAGCTATAAGACTTACTCGCATACAATTAGGCGTGTTAAAACAGCTATAAGACTTACTCGCATACAATTAGGCGTGTTAAAACAGCTATAAGACTTACTCGCATACAATTAGGCGTGTTAAAACAGCTATATAGACTATGCGTATACGAATACATCAATACAGTTTGCAAACGACTTTGAAACGCGTGGGCAGCGGATGCCGAGGATAACGTAGGGACGTTACGCAACATACCTACCCACTGACTTGATAATGGTATAATATATAATAATTATAACAAGTGCGAGTCGGACTCGCCCATGAAGGGTTCCGGAGCAGTAAGTAACATCATATAAAAGTTCTTGTAGTTCGTTGTAACTTTGATCGATGTTTTAATAATAGTGTATTTTTTTTAAATAAAAAAAAAAACTACTTACTAGATCTCGTTCAAACCAATTTTCGGTGGAAGTTTGCATAGTAATGTACATCATATATTTTTTTAGTTTTATCATTCTCTTATTTTAGATGTTACAGCGGGGGGGGAAGACGACACACATTTTACCACTTTGGAAGTGTCGCAAACTATTCAGTTTAGAAAAAAAAATATTTTAGAAACCTCAGTATCATTTTTTAAGACTTATCTATAGATTACTATATCTATATCTATAGACCCCACACGTATAGGTTTGATGATTTAAAAAAAATATTGAGTTTCAGTTCTAAGTATGGGGAACCCACAAAATTTATTAATTTTTTCTATTTTTGTGTGAAAATCTTAATGCGGTTCACAGAATACATCTACTTACCAAGATTCAACAGTATAGCTCTTATAGTTTTGGAAAAAAATGGCTGTGACAAACGGACGGACAGACAGACATGACGAATCCATAAGGGTTCCGTTTTTGCCATTTGGCTATGGAACCCTAAAAAATAATAAAAAAAAACAGCTTAAATATTCTTCTCAGTGAAGCAGAAGGAACAAAACTTTTTAATTTAATAACAATTTCCATTCCTTCTAATTATGCTTACAATATAAAGTATGTACGCCAGCTTTAGATACGCCATACGTTCAAAGGTGTATGTACATTCTGGGTTTTAAGTTCTTTGATATTTTGACTTAATACCGAGAGTTATGACGTCGGTAATTTTTGAACTGTCAAACTAAAGAACGAAATATTTATTATACAATAGTACATTAAAATACTTTATTTCTAACAAAAAAAAAATAATAAATAAACGAAATCGGAATAACGCATTAATAAATTACAACTAAATAAATATTTCGACTTTCATGCTCTCTCCCAATAAAACCGTGCTGATTTCGGAATAAAAAGGATATTTTTGTACTATTAGCTATAAAATCAAATGCCTAGTTTCAAATGAAATAATTCTGTAGTTTTAGCGTGACGCGCAGCCAAGATACAGACAGACGAAAAGGGAAAATATTTTGTATCCTGCATAAAAATTCTAAAATACTTTCTAAGTACAGAATTGGACCTGTTACAGGCTTATTAAGTTATTACTCGTATATGTAAAGACTGAATCTTTTTCTTACCATTTTTTTAAAACTATTTTATGTTAGTTCCGTTAATGATACACATTACTTTTTTTAATAATAGAAAACAATATAGATAGTAGAAGATACAGATTTAGTTTAATTTTAAAAAAATGTGCTGTAGTGTTAAAATATACCAGTACTAGGTTGGCGAGAGAGAAAAACAAGATTGAATGAAAAAGAAAGACTAAATCCAGTTTATAATACAGACATATAGACAATAAAAACGCTTCTGGGTATAAATATCAATATATATTATATGAATTGGACGTAGTAATTGACAGTATCTTATTTATAGCCGATATAAAAACTATAAACTCTGATTCGTAAAAATAACAGTTTTATTTAACGTTAATCTCAGTACTTTACAGCAGAAACAAAAGTTTAAAATTTATGTTTTTGAAATTTATAACAGTTTATTTTTATAACACACTTTATATAAACTATGGTTTTAAATAAAATTAATAGTTATGTTTATATTCAAATGTTTTATAGAGCAACACTAAAGAATGAAACAATAAAGTGTAATATAAACATTATTTTATGGTAGATTATGACTTTAAAATTTCATAAAGAAAAAAAAATTATACAGATCCATACAAAGAAAGTCCCAAATATCTTTATAACAAAATATACTTACAAAAAGTACGAAAACTATTTAAAGTTTTAACTTAAAAGCGTATATAAATATGTACATATATAGTTATGAGTTTATAAGAACTAATTATTTACAAGTTCAGTAGTTCAAGCTGTAGATATTAATAAAAATATACGAGCCTTGGAGAAGGGTATATTTAGTCGCGTAGAAGGCTAAATTTTATCATGAAAGTGAAATTTCAAGAGAATGGACTAGGAATTAAAATTTCGATAAAGATATATATAATGTTATAATTTATAAATCATTATATTTTATTAACTTACAGATTAAAAAAAAAATCAAAACCTTAAGAAGCTTTCAAATATTTCTTCTTAAAGCGATACAAACATATGGTAAATGATAATTTCAGAGACTAAAAATAATATTTATTGTATAAGTTGTTTCTACTGATAAATAATTAGTGAAAACTTGATCTTTACTTAATGTAACAATAGATTATCCACATTGCATACACAATTAACGAAAAGCAATTAAATTATACAAAACATTATACCATTAAATTGAATCGACTTTATCCCATTGACGATTTGACGCACCTTAACAATTCGTAACAACGGTTGATCTCAAAGGCCCGTACACATAATTTATCAATTTCCGGACAACATTTTCGGGTCTTTTGACGTAATTGGATGGAATTCATGTTGGGAGTGAGGCGTACAAACCGAGTGGAGGGCTAACAGTCATTCAATACGTTCGGTTCTGAATTAATTATACATTTCCGTCTCGATAACAATTCAATTATCAATATTATTCCGTACCGATATTATAAACATAAGAGTAACTTTTGTTTGATTAATAAACAGCTAAGTTTCGGAACAGATTTTAATTATTATACAGATTCCTATAAGATGAATAGTTAACCAAGTGTGAAAAATGTGGTTCAATGTCGGTCAATAGTCCGACATTTGAACAAAAAGTCATCTTCGACTATCTGCTTTTCGGATGTAGTCTTTTGGCAAAATTTATTTTTTTTACCCGACTGCGACAGAAGGAGGGTTATGTTTTTCGAGTGTATGTATGTATGTATATATGTATGTATGTATGTATGTATGTATGTATGTATGTATGTATGTATGTATGTATGTATGTATGTCCATTTCTTTGGCACGCCCTACAGCCCAAACGGCTGGACGGTTTTTGACATATGAGATGTCGTTGGATTTGTCTAAATTGTAGTAGTGACATAGGCTATATAAATTTTCAAAATGGCGCCCGTAAATGGCGGAATGAGGGTGGGGGAGTTGAATTTTTTTTTCTTACTGTAGCAATATGGGTATCAAATGAAAGCTAGTAAATTGTTTTATTCTTTTTAGTTTATAATAAGAGAATTTACGCAGTCGGGTTTTTTGTTTTTTTTAATTAAGCATACTTGTTCGAAAAAGACTATACTCGTACAACAATAATATACTAAGTTTTTAATAAAATTGTTTTAATTCATCATAGTTTGATTTTCAATTGCAATTCCATTGAAATTAAAGTCGCAAGGGGAAACACAATGTCTCGTTTGCTACAAGGCCAGACTGATTGTTATTGCATTAAAATCGATACAGCCCCTACTGAAAATTATTAGATTGAAATCCAGTCTGTAATGTTTGCATTTTGATGCAGTATAATAGACTAATAACGCTGTATTTTATATCAAATGTACTTATTACGTACGTAATTTGTACTCTATATTCGAAGTATGCTAATTATATTAAATAGCATTGCTATTTGTGTTAACTAAATGTAATAAAGCATTAAATATACCTAAGTAAATAACTTACAAAGGAGTAGTTATTGTACAAAGTTTTAATTAATGAGTACTAGCGGTCCGCCCTGACTAAGCCCGAGGTATCTATAGGTACCTAAACCTTCCTTATGAATCACTCTATCTACTGGTGAAAACCGCATGAAAATCCGTGCATTAGTTTTGAGTTTATCGCGAACAGGCAGACAGACGCGGCGGAGGGCTTTTTACTCGACTGCGACAGAAGGAGGGTTATGTTTTTCGAGTGTATGTATGTATGTCTATTTCTTTGGCACGCCCTACAGCCCAAACGGCTGGACGGTTTTTGACATATGAGGTGTCGTTGGATTTGTCTAAATTGTAGTAGTGACATAGGCTATATAAATTTTCAAAATGGCGCCCGCAAATGGCGGAATAAGGGGGGAGTTGAATTTTTTTTTCTTACTGTAGCAATATGGGTATGAAATGAAAGCTAGTAAATTTTTTTATTCTTTTTAGTTTATAATAAGAGTATTTTACGCAGTCGGGTTTTTTGATTTTTTTAATTAATTTTACTTTTGTTATCTAGTTTATAATATGTAGTGATATTCGGTGCTTTGAAAATAAACGTCTCTGATGTTTTGAAACAAATATATTACCCGTTGTCGGTAAACTATACTTCGAGTTGTGTTATAATTAGAGAATATATAATAATATGTATATCGCCTGATAAGTTTTTGCAGTTCTTTTAACAAGCGCTGACATACAAGTAAGTCACTTATGTTATGTTTGCAGAGAAAACAAACAATAATCAGTTCCGCAATACTACGATATCTACTTAAAATGTAAATAGAATTATTTATTATGTTTAAAGATAAAGTATGTGCTTTATTTGTACGAATGACTGTAAAATTATATTTTACAACATATATGTCAATTATAATTAAAACCCATTCGACCGAGACCAGTTAAATCAAATATAAAGGTAATACTGAATTAAATCGTGACAAACTAAGTTTCACTATACCCGTAAAGGAAGTCAACAATTTCCTTGATATATTGAACACGACAATATTTCACGTGGTATACATATATATCACAACGTCTTTATTACAATTTGTTAAAGTTCAAAATCGATTGGTTCAGTCTTTAATATTAATTCAAATGAGTCGGTTTAAGTAAGATATCATAAGTTCTGTACTAATCCACAACATAATATGTGATCTAGGGTGACAGCTTGTTTAATATATGTATTACGGTGTCCTACACACAGCGATTTTATATAATTAGTTAATTCAAAAACGAAAATATAGATACGTATACTTCTTAAAATTACAAGGGGCTCTACTATTATATATTTACACTATATTTGGGTAAAAACAGATAGTTTTGGTTTTCTACTTTAATCAAAATAGCTCCCACTGATATTATTGACCTTCTGTTGAAACGTAAAATTAGTATATCTTATTTAGTATTTTAATTTTAACGAGTGAAATAAGTAAGTATTATACGATTAAATACAGAATACTTCAACCTGACTTTTTAGAACATAAGACATTATGTCTTGAATATCGCTAAAAACAATTAAATATATCAACTATACACTATCAACCTGAAATTATTAGAAAGCCTTTTGTTGATTTGCCTTGTTGTGACACGAATACAATATAATATACCTAATATGGGGGCTGATATGTTAGATTTTATTTAACGGTTGACGAATTTTTTTATCGACAAGTCATAATGTGCGGAAATATCAATAATTTACCACGTTACAATATATTTATATATTTCGATACGTCGAAATTAATTTGACAATATCTAAATCATTATGTCAGATGAAATTATGATTTATTTGTTTAGATCTCTTCCTGCCAATCCCTAGACTCTGTCAGTGTATGAGCCGGTGAGCTACGCCTCTACGCCCTGCTTTAATCTAATCGGAGGAAGGATCCTTGTAAATGATCACAAATAGGAGTCCGTGATCATTTTATTTCGGTCCCCCAACACCATACATATACGGCAAGGTGACGGACGGCATAAAAGGTAAGTCATGTAGTCAATTATAGTTAACTAAACGGTTACATACAAGTGATTATCTCAATCGGAGGTTGTGATATTGAGTTTTTCCTCCCCTGCGTGAATTTGATTAAATAAGTTTTGCTTAAAGATTTAGTTTTATGCTGTGACTATCGTTATTTAAAAAAAACTATTTCCTGAGGAACCTGTCAACATTTTCTCAAATTAATCTTAATTTTAACCTGAATTGGAGTGATTTGTGCATTTATGTTGAATGTTTTTTTTAAACTTAATTTTATTGTAATCTAGCATTAATTTCATAGTCAAAGAGGGATTATTTATAGCCTTATATTATAACTGTATAATATAAATGTCTCAATGTTTCGTTTACTAGTTACTAGTACGTGTGTACTATAACGCGTCACAAAGACGAACATTGGATTGCACTTCAAGATTTATGTATATTATTTATTTATAATTCCTTAAACAGTAGTTCATTTTATTTTATTGTTAAGGCAATTTTTGTACACAACGGACAAAGAAAATTACAATTAATTACGTTAACTTGTGATATAATATTGTTGTTCGAGCGGTGTACTGGGGTAAAGTTACCTAAGACGCCGGGAGCTGAACGTGGGTGTTGTATTTATTGTTACTATTGGGTTTTAAACGTAATAATATTATACTGCACTGCCGTGTATCCTATGCAAAAAGATAAGATCGAATCTGGTTATATTTACTTAATATTAATTGGAGAGTTTATTTATTTTAACATGCTTTTTTTAGGATCTCTCCCAACTTAACTTTTTCTTGCGTTAGGTAGTGTTTATTGAAAAGTTAAGGCTATATTAAAACAACTACGACTAATGGAAGAGGTTTAATTATTGACGCTAGTAAAGATGCGCAGGAGGTTTTGTATAGCATATAAACATTAAAATAAAAGTATTTACATAAAGAAACAACTTTCTAACTTTATGTTAAAACTCTTATAATACTTTTTGACACAAAATCTAGAGGTCACTAGTGTATTTTCGAAAACAAATTTTAAACACAAAATAATATCGAATCGTTCAACGCTCCTGGCAAATGGTTAAGAAATCAAGTTTTCCATACAAGTTTGTCAACGTGTGTTAACACATTTATTTGCGGTAACACATACACAAGAGGCACAGCCGTAATGAAGATAGAAATATTCCGTTACATGGATCGCAACACATTCCTAATGTCAGTAACATGTAAAATGCTCAAACATTCTCCATATGACATTAAGCGAGATTGCCACCGTGATTCCAACCGGAAAATTTAATATATGTCTACGTTCTGGTTATATCACTGGTTTAGTACATTTCCTTTGAAATACGACATAAAAGATTCTAGTGTGGCGATTAAATGTGATTCGACTCATGTTTATATAAAATAAAATAAAAACAAAGGGCTCGAATACAAATAAAAATTCTAGTTCTTTGACCTTTTGTCATGTAGCCTCAATATTAATATACGACATCAAAATATAATAATTTGAGAGAAATATGTAAGAAACAAAATTTATATTCCTATTTTACTTAGCCTTAGAACTTTATTCATGCCAATTTGAACTCTGAATGTAAAGAAAAATCTGAGACTTTATTTTTATATTTATCAAATCATTTTAGTTTTTCAAAGTTAAAGAGTCGAAGGCCTGGTAAAAAGACCAGACATCAGTCTATCAAACCAGGAATGCTGGTGACAGACCACTTGACGATAGAAACCTAAAATTAAGCTGCAAGCATCTTAAACCAGTTTAAGGCGCAATTAAGTCCTTATCCCGTAGCCCTATAAAATATGTTTCGTTGGCCGTCTAAATCGAAAATAAAATGGTCGTTACTGGTGGAAAAACGAAATAAAACTTAATGGGAAGTGTCGTCAAAGACTAGTAAAAATATATCGAGGGTGTGGGGACCGCTTGATGAGTTTTTAAAAACAAGAGTTAACACGTCGCTTCGGCTCGGAACGACTACAATTATAAAGTTATTAAAATACTATTATTATTAACCACTGGTCCTTATTTTAAGCGACAGTTGCGTCTGAGCTTTGAATAAGATATTGTATTATTGACGCATTCTCTATGCTAGTTAATATATAATTAAAGGGAAGACGATATATGTGCATTCGTTAAGTGATTTATTTACATTTTTTTAGATATAATCATTATCGGTGTTTTATTTAAATACAATAAGTTATAAATCTAAATTATGCGAAACATCACTGATAATACAAATAGGTAGTAAATTTTGCGTAAAAATGACAACCAAAAATAAATGTAAATCATCATTGCGTCTATCTGGTCATGTTATGTTTATATTAGGCCTATTTCAAAACAATTAATATATAAATATTAAGATATGACACTCGATCAGCATTAAACTTTTAATAATACAACATGAATCCACTAACAACGATGTTACAGGCCATGAAATATGAAGATACAGTAAACGCCGTGTAACACGGTACTCTTATAACGCGTTTTCATATTACTCCCATATAACGCGGGGATTTCCCACGTTATATTTCTGTACAGTAACATTTATAATATTGTGTCAATTGTATTCTTAAAAATCAAATGAAATTAATAAATCGTTATACGAGTATGATCGTACAACGCATTTTACTATAACACGCAACTAATTTACTATGTTATAGGGGGGATTACTGTAATTTATTAAGGAAATCCAAAATTCAGACGGACTAAAGACATTTGGAATCGAGACGCCATATACAATGAGGCTAGACCATTTGCTCTTTAGTGTTTATTGATAAATCTAAAGTCATGAAAATGACTTATATTTTTATTATATTTCCCACCATTTTCATTTTTGCGATATTGACAATTTCTGTGCCATTTGATGACTTCGTTGCATTCTTGTGATTCCTTTAGTGGAAAAATACTTAATATTATACTTGATATCGTACAGAGAACTTCATACTGCGGTCTAAATATTATAGATAATTGTACCATAATAGAAACCACTAAGTTTATTCTACTAAATACATATTACCATCGTACTTATTTACGTGTGCATTACATGTTCCAGTTACAGCAGTATTTCACATGGAAATGCATGAAACCTTAAGCTTTGTATGTCTCGAGGGTGTCGTAATGGTTGTTAAGTATTATTACACGTGTAAGGCGTAGTGTGACGAAGACCTTAACGTTTGCTACGGCTGTGCGACTTGTTCTTAATTACATGTTAAGGAAAAATTTAGAGTCGTCAACTTTGATATAAAACATTAAATTTTCTGGTGTTTAATTCGTCAATTTTAGCGGATAATAAAAAAAAAAAACAGTTTATTTTGTGTATTTTGGAATTAGAGTATTAATGAAAGAAATACTGTTTTATAATAAGTAATGGCGTAAAATATAATCAACCCTAATAAAACAACTGACTAAAGAAAAATAGTGTAAAATAGGACAATAATTTATTCCAAATAATAAACGAAACACAATATAAGTAAATATATAAACGAAAATTAAAATTTTTAAAATATAAAGGAATCGTCGACAGCCCGAATATTTGTAGTATACCTCCACCAGTTGTTATTAAAGATTTTCTTACCGGCGGAGTGGCAGCGAAAATATCACACGTCTACTAATCATGCCATGCAGTTAAAACACCAGCTCCTTACCTGGAAGAAAATAAAAAAACAAAAATGTCAAAATCTACCTCGGACACCACATTCCTTACAAGTACCTACACCAATTAAAAATTACATAATAGAAATTATACTATTACTATTGTCAAGTGAGGATTAGTCTTAAAACAAGGTTGGATGGTTGGTATCGAACTATCGAGGTCGCCAGACGAGTTAACATAGAGCCAGTAAATTGATTTCCAATCAGACAATCCAATATTTCTATGATTAAAAGCAACACATAACATGGGATGAGATAAATAAAAATTATGTCTTAAAAACAAGAAAAAAGTTTTTTTTTATTATTTATGGATAGCTAGTTTTAATTAATAAGTAATTAAAAAAGATAGTAGACCTAAAAATAAAACCGAATATAAACAATGTTTTAAATATGCAAAAAGTTGTAATATTTTTCCAATTTGTTAGTAATAATAATAGGTAAAAATATTTAATTCCACTTGATAAAACACGTGCTTACTGTCATAATTGTATAATTTTATACGTCTACCCATAATTAAACAGCGTGTCGGATAAAGCTCCATCCTACCCTTTTTCCTAATCCTATAGATAAAGAAGAGTTTTCCGCAGCATCTGGACAGTTACAGTTTTTTTTTTTTAGATGAGTTGAATAATTGAGTCAACATTAGAATATGTAATTAACTTTTACTTTAAAATCTATCTCGTAATAATATTTTTTGATAAAAGTGTTTCTAAATACTTAATGTGATTATTTATATATTACAAAAAATATATATACATATTAATTTCTATATTGCAAGAGACTTTAATTTGAAAATCAAAACCAGATTAAATCCAAAAAAGTCACAATTTTAAAAACGATTTTTAAAAAAGCCCTTTCTTATATGAAGTACTTTACATAACAGACTAAAAATAATAATTGATAACATGAAAACAGAAATCGTTTCAAAACAAAAAGACACTAAAAATCACTTATTCGATTCAATGCATAAACAAAGCGAAATCACGTCACCGTCAACAAAAGAATACCATCCGAGTTTTGAACAACATCGGGCCCTAAATAAACGTAAATTAAAACGCGAACCCTAGCGGTAATATTTTTACAACTACCCACTTGTCGAAAATAAAGGAGAGTACACTCGAGATACACAAAAAGTTCGTCATTAAACCACGTACGCTTGAAACCGAATGGAGGACAAATACACGAAAACGTCAAACGGTGATGTATATTTTCTAATAAGGATTTTTTTTAAGAAAGATAGAACAATGTGTTCAATTAAAATTGTACTAAAATATAAAAAAGTGGGCTATTTAAACAAAATTAAATTAGCTTTCATCAGTAACTAGGCGACCCGTGAGGTTTAGCCCACATTGAAACATACTAAATTCAAAATGTTCAAGTGCTTATTACGATTTCAAAGATAGACTTACACGCGGACGCATGAATAGATGAAGTCTCGGTATTAAGGTCCCGTTGACACTTTTTGAATACGGAACCCAAAAAATGTATAAATGCCCAAAAGATGTTTAAAATATTTCGCTGTGCTCTTAACGAATATGTTTCAGTGCAGAAATTCCTCGGGAGATATGAGAGGATTTTTAAAGAAAATCGTAAAAGCTTCGTAAGCCAATTTACTCTGAGTAAGACGGCGATGTTTGAATTTCTTATATAAAACTCATTATACATAACGATACTTATGTATAAAACACGTAAAATAATGTACGTCTATTTACATTAATGAAAATGAACTCTTTTCTTCTAAAAAAAAAATTATATTTATAAAATAAAGCCGTGAATTTTGTTGTCTTAATTTCCCTTTTTACTTTTTTTTTTTGCATTAGTACGAGTATGTCGGTTTATTAAAAAAGTTATATGCTTTAGGATCCGCACGCTACTTACTGATAGTAAAATTGTCAGTAACGTACATCCTCTTATAATAGACAGACAACACAGAAGAGACAGAACAGTACCCACAAAAGTTTATATAACACTGCACACATATTTATTTATTTATCCCTACTAATATATAAATGCGAAAGTAACTCTGTCTGTCTGTCTGTTACGCTTTCACGCCTAAACCACTAAGCCGATTTTGATGAAATTTGGTATGAGGATAGAACTGAACGTGGGAAAGGACATAGGATTTTTTTGATTTACTTTTTATCGCGAAAATAAGGGTAGAAAGGGTTGAAATAGGGGACGAAAGTTTGTATGGAAGTTCCTTATTGTCAAACATAAAATCATGTAAGATTGTTCAATTGTTTAAGACAAAGACAAAAAAGCGTGCACGGGGAGGGGGTGGGGGGCGTATCAGGTATTAGGCAGCGGCGCGCTTACCATGTCGCGCGATATAACCGAATTCCACGCGGGCGAAGCCGCGGGCGGAAAGCTAGTTTATTTATAATTAACAAACAACCGTTCCGGTGTAGTGATGCGTGTAGTCGACTTAACACCGGCGGTCGCAGGTTCGATTCCCGCTTTTATTTTTTTCTTGTCTGTACTTCGAAGAGTATGTAAAAACGTCGATCCCTGTTGCTATCGCAGACACCTGATAGCGATCGTTACTCATAGTAGGTAAATTATCAATCAACCCGCAGTGGAGAAGCACGGTGCATAAACTCCACCTCTTCTATAAGAAGAAGAAACTTTTACCCAGCAGTTTGGACATATACAGGTTACTTCATTTATTTTTTAATTAATTGTTATTGAGTTTTGTTATTTTTATTCTAATATTTCATGTAACCGGGTAATTTTAGTTGTAACGGAAGTATTACAATGACAAAAGATAATTTACAAATAAATGTCAAAATTAATGTAACCAACGTAAAAGTCCTAGTAGGATAGGATTCTAGAAAATACGATGTTTCGTATTCTAGCAACGCTTAGCCCTCGAGTGGAATGTGCAAACTTAACTATATTTCATATTTATACAATATACACTAAAGCTTAGTGCTCATCTAATAAATCACCAGACAGCGCTATATAGCGCTACTTTTTACGAAAGCTTGTGGGTTTTATAATAGTAATTGCACTACAATATACCTACTACAGATGTCTGATGTGTCTATGATAACAATAGCGAAATATATTTTGATTTGATATACACATTTTTTTTTAATAAACGGTTAATATATAATAATTTTAAAAAATGTGAAATTGACAGCAAAGAAGATTCCACAAATATATTTATTTTTAATATATAGGACCAATACTAAAATCAAATCTAAGTAATATATATATACTTATATTATAAAACTAAAAAGTTTGTTTGTTCTCAGAATCTAACAGTCATGTTTTAAAAAAAATACGTAAGCTATTTGTATGAAAGCCTAGTAAGATTGGAAAGAGACACAGTCCCATATACTATGAGTAATCATATCGGTAACGTGTATAATATAGTAAAGCTTAAAGCTCAGTCTATATATCCTGCAGCTGAAAAATTACGCACTCTACAATATCTCCAAAAATTATTCTCAACACTTGTCGAATAACCCGAAATTTCTTGATAAACGTTAAAAATTTCTATATGGAAATGTGATATACATATTTACCAGTTAGGTACCTACTCTGCAATGGATTTTTAAATCGACCAGTTGCAACAAATGACTTGTTGACAAGCGATCATGATATCAGAGTATTACGTCTTCTGTCATTGTATTGTGGTGTGCTATGGACTGTCGCCCTTATGTTGCTTTCTTGACAATAGAAAATGGCAAGCTAACCCCCCAAGGCTACAGTATTGTGACTACTACAACAGGAGACACTACCCAACGTATAGGCACGCGTTTTTATTTTAATAACCATCTTTTGTGACGTGTCTTATTGTGACACTCTGTATCGTTTTCTTTATTTATTCTGTCGCAGTTTTCCCATCCAGAATTAGAATAGTATTATACTCAAAAATTCATTTAAATTTCGATTTTAAGACAGATATTCTTTGTCTTTTAGCAGCAGTTGAAAAATAAAAAATAATAAGATGCGAAACCAAATTTTACAACCAATATTTTACGTGATGTGACGTCAAGACGTGAAAAGGGCATTAATCAAGTATTATACGTACAATAAATATTGAAATTTTCGTGATGCTTAGTATTTGAAATCGTTTTTTTTTTTTGTGAGGTTATAGGTATATTAATAGGTTTCAGTTGGCACCCTTTGCGTTCAAAATTTTAGAAGACATAAACGTATGAAAGATTCAGATATTTGGGTAAATAGACCAGGCGAATGTGGAAAACAACAAATTCTTCTAAGTATAGCAAATTTATTTTTTGACGACGATTAAAGTATAGCAATTTTTTTTTTTTGACGACGAGTTGGCGCAACGGTCACAACAACTGGCTGATGCGCTAGCGGTCGCGGGTTCGATCCCCGCACATGAAAAATATTTGTATAGGCCATACAGATGTTTGTCGTGGTCTGGGCGTTTGTGCTTGTGTATTGTGTGTATTTCCGGACCCCCGACATTCACATCCTACTGGGTGCCATTGAGTGTGAGACGTTTATTTATTTATTATTTTACTGAGAGTTGTGTCGTCATCACGCAGAGAGAGGAAATTGA
Source organism: Euphydryas editha (assembly GCA_036937285.1). NCBI lineage: Eukaryota > Metazoa > Arthropoda > Insecta > Lepidoptera > Nymphalidae > Euphydryas > Euphydryas editha. The sequence continues at coordinate 7,102,153 of JAUPFZ010000024.1, forward strand.
CATTCCGAGTTTTGGACCGCATCGTAGTAGCGTCTATAGAACGTAGACTCTTTGACATAGTCATCTCTGCGAGTCTTGTAAACGATACTTAAAAAAGGAACTCTTAAATTCACTAAGCATCTCCTGGAGCTTGGTTCGAATTAACTTGTGATAACCATCTGATTAACTAACAGTTTTGTTTAATAATTCGTGTAGAGCTCGTGCTGAGATTTTGTCGCAAAATAATGTAATCGAACTGATATATCGAAATTGGCGTGTTCTAATTCTTCTTTCATGTTCCTTCATCTTTATTGTTTATTTGTTTAAGGTTTATTAGAACGATTACAACATATCACTATTCACTACTAATAAAATTATGCACGACATCATAAGCAGAAAATTATCCTGGAAACAGTTCAATATAAGTTTTGAAGTAATAAATAACAAACAATAATTAGGTATAGTCATAAACATATTTGAATAAGTATTATTATCTATAATATATCCATATCGTCTTTATTATATTACTATACTAGAAAAACATAACCGGACACGCGTATATTCTATTAGTATAGTGCAGGATTACATATTAGTAAGTTATGTTAGATACAGTAGTAATAATAGTGGTAGAACCTAGTAGTTAGTATATAGTTGTTTGTGGTAGATATAGTAAGTTAAAAAAAAAGAAGATGGTTAAGAATAATAAACTCTTCAAATAAGTATAGCAATGTTCGTATTCAAATAGTTCAGAGTCGGTACTCGGTACGTCATTAGACGGTGAGAGCGAATTGACTTCCCGGGATCTCGACCGTTTCCCAGTGACGTGGATACCAGGTGCTTTGTCGCGGCCCTCTACGATACGAGTCTTGAAAATGACAAAAGTTCATTTTATATTTCTGCAACTCGAAAGTGGACACTTGAATCTGGACTTTTTAATATTTCTAGAGAATTTTTAGTGAAATATTATATTTTTAGACATAATAAGACGAAATAAAATAGAAACGATAGTATTTTAGCAGGTTTATTAAAGTACTATACAGAATAACGAAATAATAAAATATATAAGTACCTATTTCATGTATGAAAAGTAGCGAAACTGGTTGTTTAAAACTTAATTTAAATCGTTATATATTCTAAACCATTATTTGAAAAAAAATGAAAGAATCCTAAAAATCATTTTTGAATACCTATTCAACGAAACCCCACTTGACGTAATTCATCTTTTTTTGACAATATGGCATCTGATTGTGGCTGTGGTGAATATCTATTATTATCATATATTTAGTGACATTCGCGAAGTTAAGATGAATTGATTGACGTAAGAGTCATTAAAATCGGTCAACGCATTTGATGTTATTTTTATTTTTCATATCAAAGGCTATTTCTTCTTACCTTGGACTCTTTAAATTAGCTACTAATACGATGAAGCTGATAGTTTGTTTGTAAAAAATCTGTTTTAATAGTTAAATAAGATTACGATTTAAAACACTACAATAACAATTAACGGAGCAGTAATAAAAATCCTGCACAGTTTTGTAACATATTGGTAATGTCTCTCTGTAGGAAAACCTCTTTTTTATATTAAGAAGAAGCTGTGCTGCTGTTATTTTTATTTTTCATATCAAAGGCTATTTCTTCTTACCTTGGACTCTTTAAATTAGCTACTAATACGATGAAGCTGATAGTTTGTTTGTAAAAAATCTGTTTTAATAGTTAAATAAGATTACGATTTAAAACACTACAATAACAATTAACGGAGCAGTAATAAAAATCCTGCACAGTTTTGTAACATATTGGTAATGTCTCTCTGTAGGAAAACCTCTTTTTTATATTAAGAAGAAGAAATTCTATAAACTTGAAAATAATCTCTACCTAATAATATTAGGGGATAATGATTAAGGGACTTTGTTTTGTGTGAATGAGCTAATACGGTCTATTTTTTTAGTCACTAAAGAGCAGATTATGAAAACTTATTTATAAATATAATGTAAATTCCATTAAATTTTGAACAAAGTAGACTAATAACATCATTGACAAAACCAATATTTCGCAAAAAGCACTTCAGACGAATCTTTCAAGATGCTGCCTAAGGTTTGAAATATTGAAAAGTTTTGCGGATTTTGAAATTTAGAACGAAGTGGAAAATGGAAAACTGTTGGCAACGAACGAGGGAACGAATCAATACGCTCTTATAAAATATTGCAATCCCATGAATAATGTGAGAGACGGTGTGAAATTATTTGATGTTTCGTACGGTTCAGACGTAGAGACGAACAAATGAACTATGCTTGTTTTAAACTTCTCCAAAATTTTTTTTACTATTTCAAAATAAATTTGAAAAAGTGAAAATAATGAGCGGACATATATTTACTTATAACTTCGCTTTATTTATTTATTTTTTTGCTTTATGTCATTATAGCGGCTATTATAACATATCTTCTGAGAAAATACCAAATGTCTATCTATTTCAGTTCTTAAGTTATAAGTCTAACGGCGAGTTGCACGAAACCGTCGCTAACTTTCCGTTAGTTAAGTTGCAATTAATCTTAAAATTAGTTGATCTTATGATTAATTTAAAGCTGTTGGAATTAATCATCCGTTAGATAAGTCTTTAATTAAACTATTTTTTTTTTTGTTAACTTAATCAGATGTAGGTTTCGTGCAACAGATAATCACGATTCTTGTGATTAAATTAGTTTAATAAACACTTAAATTTAAAATTTGTTTCGTGCAACTCGGCGTATGACAGGTTCATGAAAAGCGTAATCTTAATAATGTTTCATTCGTATCCATTGGGCACGGAACCCTGAAAACATAGGAACGATTGCTTTAATAATTCAGAAGTCCACTTTAGTAAGGACCTAAAAACCAAGTCGCTCACTAGACATCCTTTGACCGAGCTCGACCGCCATTAGCTGGATGTTTGCGTAGCGAAGTTTGCTCTTTAAGTTATTAAATTTCTTCGTACTAATCTGTGCCCGCCGCCCGGTGGTATTTTTAGCTTTCTACATACTCGTCACGTAATAAAGTGCAGTTGAGAACTTTACTATTTACAACTCACAACTAACTTACCAGCGATCTGCAAAAGAACGCGCTAGTGTGATAAACGACATATATATATAAAAAAAAATAATTCCCAATTGGTCTGAATGCTACTTTCTGTTTATTTCATGGTATATATATATATATATTAATTTATTAATTAACTCTAATATCAGTTCAGTTGTTAACAAGATAAATGAAAATAGACGATTAAAAATCTTTTGCGACCGATTAAAGTCGACTCAAGTATCGGTTCAGTTAACGTATGGAACATTTAAAACTACATAACGTTAAATTTATCTATAATATAAATATAAGTCGGGTTTTCCTTCCTGACGCTATAATTCTAGAACGCACGAACCGATTTTCACGGTTTTGCATTCGTTGGAAAGGTCTCGGGCTCCGTGAGCTTTATAGCAAACAAAATTCAGGAAAATTTTCAACAGAAAAGCAGGAAAACAGGGAAAATCATTTTTCACATACAGCGCCATCTCTGATAAATAAATAAATATATTTAACACACACAAGGCCGTTTGTTCCTAAGGTAGGCAACTTAATGTCTGTGTTTTAGGTAACAGCCGACTGTTATACATTTTTTTTAAATAAATATCCATATAAATAATACAAATATATATATATATATATATATATATATATATATATAAATAAACATATATTACACCCAGACTCGGAGCGGGAATCGAAACCACAACCCTTTGAGCAGAAAACAGGGTCGCTGCAAACTGCGCCAACGGGTCAGTCTAAAGTCATAGCATGTACTACAAACCAATATGGTTTTGCATGGTGGTGGAGCAGATGGCGCCAGTACGTGGTGTGAGTATCCCTCACGAAAATAAGTTGGTGGCGAAACGGAGTCGCCGGGTTTGCTAGTAACTTATGAAAATTTTACAAGTAGGTACCTACTCATCTACAGACATATTCAAATCATTTTTAAATAATTAATTGTACTTACATTTTAAACTTACGGGATTTATAGAGACATTGCATAATAATAACAATGTAGGTACTATTTATGCTTATTAACGCTAACGAAATCCAAAAGATACATATTTTATGTTAATTAAAATACAAAAGACGTGACTACTTATATTTAATAAGTTAAAAATATAAACGGATAGCTAGCTCGTATTTTATTCGGTTCTTAATTAAAAGTAAATGAAACGATAAAAGAAATTAAAAAAATTAATGAGAACGTAAGAAAAATTACTTTAACATTATAAAAATCCTTCGTAGACCGCACCTAGTGTACCTAGCGAGGTTTTTTCAGATATTAAGTCTTTTCAAATTACCCCGTTGTTCTACGTGAGCTACTAACGCGACAACGCAAAGATTCGCGAAATATAAGACAGTCATAATATTTTAAGCTGTAGCGTATTACGGGGTAGTTGAAGTAGTTTACATCACGCAATTATTTGCATTATATCGTACCATGTCGCAATGTCAATCTCTCAGTCAGTCAATCATCAATCAGTCAATCTCTTTACTTTATAATAGAATGATGTCACATTTTTTTAAATAATATAATGATGTCACAATTATAAATAGTATGAATTACTTTTCACGAAAAAAAAATTATGGGTTTTACTGAAGAAATTAAGAAATACCAACGTATTAGGATACGTACACAAAATATACAATTCTATTTTAAAAAAAAATGTTACATGAGTATTTGCAATAGAAATAGTTGATTGCTACTCATAAGAAAAAGCTTCCACAATTCTTAGTGATGTTCGTAAAATTATAAATAAATTATAAAATTGTAAGGAAAGTAACTTCGCCTTTACTCGTGTATATTAAAAAATCCTTTGCCTAGTCCGGGACCGCTACCAGCTGTTTGATGAAAACGTTTACATTTTCAGTTATTAAATCTGTTAAAACTTATCTCTTGCCAGAGTTTGTGTCTTATTATATTCATGGTATAAAATAGTTAAGCTAAAATATTTTTATTATGAAAATAAGACACACAGTTACCTAAAATTTATATAAATTGATATAACTCAGTATTGATTTTTTTAATTAAATAAATCAATTAAATCCAGTATCATTTACCTTATATATCATAATTATATATGTATACACATACAAATGTATGAGTTGACATCTAAAAAAAAATATTCTGCAGCATGAAAAAGGTAGTGTAAATTAATTAAAATGTTATCTCCTTGTACGATTTTTGGTTAGAGAGGTATATATTTATTGAGAAAGTTTACAAGATAAAAACAAGGATTGTATAAAACAGCAAAGTTCGTCGAGTATCTATGTAATCTTTATAATTTGTTCTTATATAACAAAAATATCCGAATCAAGAATATCCTCAGTAAATCAGCTTATATTCAAAGACTCTATAACCGAAATTGATTTTATTATTTATATGTATATATTTTTATAATAAACAAAACCTATAGAAGTGTTGAGGGTGTGAAATATTTCAACACGTACTGTACGCAGCCATTGTTAACTGTAGTGTACAAAACACGCCGACAATGCCGACCCGTGCTACCGGACCGAATGCATTGTTCACGGCGTTAACTAAGACACATTAGAGGAGTACGTGAAGCTTTTAGAATTTAGTCTGTAAGTTAACAGAAACATACTACCGTTATTCTTGCGAAATATCGTCTATTTCAATGTGATCAAGAATTTATGAAATTTAGGAGAACAGTAAGGGCATTGATCGATTATGGAATCATATAAATACCTACATTTTAAACAAACCTCGCACACGGTTTAACCTGCGTTAAATTTCAATACCTATTAAATTACTTGTCGTTTGAAGTTACTGCTCTGCTCCTGTTGTTAGAATGATAATTTATAGCCTATAACATCAATAATCCGATATTCTTATGCTAAAAAAAAACTCTTCAAATCAATAACGGGACCCGTTGCTCCTGCGATTATCGCGGTTAAATAAAAACAAAGAACCAAACTTATACAAGATAATTGAGTAATTTATTTAATTTGCATACCGACGTGATTAAATAAATTCGTAAAGCGAGTATTAAAGTCAACTCTGAAAGTAATAACGATACTTTAATTCAACACTTGTGATGTGCACTCTCAATGGTTAAGGAGCACTCGATTTCGTACGCACGAATGCTACCACTCGAATAATTTTATGATACGACGAATGAAACTTTAAGCTGAGATAAATCTGCAAGGCGATTTTAACACCGTATTAGCATGAATCACTGTTATTTTAAGACTGCTAACGTACTAGCGTTTCTCGAGCGTGCCAGCGGTAACTTAACGATGGCACGGAAGTCGCGTAGTGTGTGTGCGTATGGAGAAAATATTTTTTGTCATAATAGAAACTGTTAAGTAACAGTAAATTGTTCTTTTCAAAGATAACATGCACACGCTTGAGAAACGCTAATATGATAGTGGCCTAAAAGATCGTTGAAATCATGAAATTGATAATTTGATGCTAAATATTTATAACTAGACTAAAAGTGTATCACGGTTTTACCCGCATTAAGTTTTATGAAACAAGCAATCGCTTGATGCTAATCTTTACTGCTCCATTCAATTTTGCTCAAAAGAGATAACTTGAATACTTTGTATAAGGCTTAGTAGTTATAAAGTTTCATATATCTTTTTCAATAGGACTTACAATTTCTTAGAATAAAGTGAATACTAGGGTTCTAAAATCTTTAGCAAACCAAAGGCAAAACTAGGAAAAAAGACCTCTTCTCTATATGTATAAAGCTTGATCCGACACTCAGCTCTACTGCGATTTAACCGATAATGTTCCTACCAACAGTAACGGTCGTAATCAGATGTTTAAGATAATAACCGGGATTGACGGCTTTACCTCACGACACGGTGAGTCGACTAACAAGGACCAACATCCAGACCAGAAAAAAATATTCGTTTAAATACAAAATATCCGATCCGAGAGGAAATCAAATCCGCGACCACTGGCGTTGAGGCGACTACTCACACCAGCGGTAATAAAACTTTCACAGGACGTTATATCTTCGTGGAAAAAATATTTATAGCTTTAATATAACTACCCTATGTAGTTGAAGAAATCAGTCTCCAAACGAACACCCGATTACTTTCGCACCAACGATGCCCACTGACCCTATAAATTTGTACGCTGAGGCGGCTCCTTCGAGCAGCACCTACACGATTTGTTGGCGTTCGTAGGTCATTGGTTAGAATATATGTCATAGTATCTAGATAATTTTTATGATCTATTTCTTATATGTATTAGCTTGTTTTTCTGTATTGTATATAACAATCTTCAATAAACTTAATGTCTAAAACAAAAAAATATTTTTTTATTTGCACCGGTATTTATCTTAAGAGCTTTGGTGACCTATTAATTTATTATACAAGTATAAATACCAATATTTGTTATCATTTATATTTCAACGACAATAACTTACTTGAGTGCTATTTGAGATGTATCTCAAAGAAAACTGGCGAAAGATTATTTATTTGAAGACATTCTTAGTTATAATTTTTTTCGGAAAAGAAAATATGAATTGGAAATTATTATAGGAAATGATTTAACAATAATTTATTACAGCATTACCTGAAAAATGTCACAATATGCGGCACATTGTATCGTGATTTAATTTAAAAAAAAAAAACTCTGAACTAAATTCAATCAGCCTGTACATGTTCCACTGCGCGGCAAGGACCTCTTCTCCATATTAGAGAAGGCTTGGAGCTTTATCGACCACGCTGTTACATTGCGGGCTGGCGGATGATTTCCCTGTCATGAGTAACGTTTGTTATGTTGGTCTATGAGAACAACTGAGACCGACGTTACGTGCTCTAGGCATGTTGGGAAAACTCAAAAAGTATACACCGGAAACAAATATTTGCCAAGAGCAGGGTTCGAAATACAAGATGCATAAGATGAGACTAAAAATAAGAAAGGAGTGTATGTAATATTACAAGAAGTATAATTTGATACTAGTAGCTACAACACCTTGCAACTATAGCTGTCCTCCTTATAAATAAAAATTTTCTGTTCATTGGGAAATAAACTGAATTAAAGAAAAAAATTAAAGGTAACCAGATTCGCATCCTTTTACCAAAAAAAAAAAAACCTTTTGATCATTTTTGCCAAAAAACACATTTTAGTCGTTGAGTTTAAAAAATATTAAAGGGTAATAAAAATCTACTAACGATATAAAAATAATATCACGAAGGGTGAACGTACAAAAACAGTTTGCTCAAGTCTAGAACATTATTAATGCAAGAGTAAACCTAATTTTAGATGGTATCAGCATTTTAATATCGTCAGTAGTCAGTAGTATAGTCAGTCTTCATTTATTGTAAATTGATAATAATAGAACCGATTAGTGAAAGTTATATTATATTTACCATTTTTAGAAATCGATTATATATAGTTACATTTGTAATTATCCCGGTAAATATTACATAAATTAATAAATATATGTCAATATTATTTCTAATCATAAAAACTATAATAAAGAAATTAACTACACTTCGCTGAAATTGCTAATAGTCTTTGAGAAGTTTCGGCATACAACTGAGAGCTTACTACTAACTACTTGAACAGTTGCCAGATTTAATACAACAGACTAAATTGACCTATATTCGATTTCGTTCTCAGCATGATTGTTCTTGAAAATATAGGAAGAGTTATACATGTGATAGAGGCGGCTTAGTTAGTTAGATGTTATATGTAGACATCAATCGACAGACCGCGGTCACTGAATTTTCGAGTGCTAAATTTTTAATGCAAGAACCATTGAGTGAGTTCTTCTAGTAATTAAAAGAAGTATTTAAAAAAATATCAGACACACTTCTTTACGGCGGATTTTTCAATATATATACAAGTTCTGTATTTTTCTGGTACATGCAGATCCTCATGATGATTTCATTTTTTGCTGAGCCCAAAATTAATTCATACACATTGAACCAACGACCGGTGTCTAGATACAAGTGGTCTATCTACTGACTCTTTACACTGCAATCGTGAAAATGATAAATTACCTTATAGCATTTGTTCACAGAACTATACCTATTTACGTGAGAGCTAGAAAGTCTCCGATTATTCCTATAAAACAATGCGAAAGGTCAATTTCAGTATTTTTTCTTGTACTGTATGTACAAGAAAAAATACTGAAACCCGAAAAATACTGAAAACCGTCGAGAACCCGACAAGAACCATTGGGGGCAGTAGCCCAAGAGACACAATTCACGTCTGGTCGGAAGATCCTTCCTTTTCAATGGTGGATGAGGATCTTTACACCCTGTTCCTCCTTCCCCCAAACACATTGAACCAACGAACGATGTTAAGATACAAATGGTCTATCTACTGGTTCTTTACACTGCAATCGTGAAAATGATAAACTAAATTTTAGTATTTGTTCACAGAATTATACATATTTACGCGATAGCTACAAAGTCTCCGATTATACCAATAAAACAATGGGAAAAGTCAATTTCAATATACAAGTTGCCTTCAAGACCTTTAACTGCTTGGGGTATGTAGTAATATCTTTAGTTGCGAATTCATATTAAGCAGACATGCCTGGTGATATTACCCGCGTTGGCATATATAATTACATGCATTTCAAAAATACCTAGTACAATGGTGAAAGAATCATTAAAACCATTATAATGATGATAGAATCACAAAAATTAATATTTCAGAATTAACAAAGATACAAATCTTTTCTCTTTATATTTTTATTAGTCTAGGCGGAATATATCAATATTTTTTTAAATAACGTAAACATGCAATATGACGCTATATATCATAATAATAGTCAAAAAATTCACCAAACAGCAGTGGAGTCGCGTAGCATATTAAAACCCAACATTTCTTGTTCATAAGAGAAAAGGCTAATAGGATGTTACCCAGTAGTGGGATGTTAACAGGATGTAGGATGTTTAAAAACGAAATATTATATATTCTTATTTTGCTGGCAAAATAGATCGCGTGAAGGAGAGACAGATTAATTTTTCATGATATCTATAGATAGCATCTGCGAGTAATCACAGATTACACAAGCACTTCATTGAATGTACATATATGTAGGTACGTGCGCTGGCATGTTAGTTAATTATTATCTATATAACATAATTACCGGAGGAGCCAGAATTAACAGTAATGAAAGTAGGTTGTGACTATTATCAACATAATACTCAATAAATCGACCATTTTCTATTAAAATATACAAAAAAAAAAACTATTCAGAGACAATACCGCAATAAAATATTTCCACAAAATTGGGTAAACGGGGAATCTTTCCACAGAAAAGGGATTACAATGAATACAGACAATAAACCATCTTAAGTCGGAGATTATACTAATTTTCTCTGTCAACATTCCGTAACAATGGTCGGCTTCATCTGGAAATGATTAGATAACTCCAGAACTACGACGAACTTTTTTAATTACGTTTATTACGATCGCTTGCGACGCAAGCTGTTGCGGTTACTATGGAACTGTAGGCAGTTTTATTCAGGACATTTCTATATTTTTACATGTAATAAATATAATATGTAAATGGTAAAAGAGATATGAAATGATTAACACCGCCCATAAACTACTACAGCGCCACAGAAAGATAAGACTAAAAGAATAAAGATGGTCTGGAAGATGTTAATTATGAGATAGGTAGAAATGGAGGTTCGTTGATTTTTAGAACAGTTTTTTGATTTTTTCTATCCTTCTAAGACCTTTGCCCAGCTGTATACATATGAATTTACAGAATGTCATTTGATTTTATTGGTATTAGTGTTTAATACTGATGAAGGAACGAACTACTCTACGTTAATGAAACTACTTGTATAATCGGAGATGACACTACAAATAAAACTAAAAATTTAAGAAATATCAAAAGCAAAAATATTGTAAAAAGATTTTACTTCACAAACATCCAGAGCGTTTAAACTGAAAAGACGTCAATACACCACGATCCGACAAAGAGAGTATAAGTGAAAAGGTTTCTAAAAAAATACACACGAGTTTGCACTACGGAGGAAAGAAATAGGTGTTTTGCGAGAGTACAAAAGACGCGGATTTTTAAACGAAGACTTATCGAGCGGGCAGAGGGCACATAAAGGCCGTGTTCCGATATACACTGCAAACACTCCAAGGAGTAACGTCATTTCAGTATACTGCGAAGCCGTTTCTTTTTTGTTTGCTATACTGGTTACTGTTTATAACGGAACGCAGTCCAGTATACTATCATCCTCATTTTTCGATTATTATTTTTTTTTAATTAAAATATTTATCATGTATACGTTGTTGACATTTTTGAATAACAATATTAATTAACAATAATATTAATTAACAATGATAACAATCATTCGTGTTGTTATTTTTGATCACGTGATCACAGTACTGAGAGCACCTTACCTCGAAAGCGCCAGTGATTTTAGTACAAAAATAGAGGTGATTTATGACGTCGTATATTTATCTATGGTACTGCGACAGTGTACTGGCAGTCTATAATGGAACGAATTTTTCAGTACTGACAGCTCTGAGCAGTGCTCATAGTATGGATCGGAACACGGTCAAAGGGCTTTTATCGTGACGTGGGCGGCTTTATGCAAACTGCGAAGGTTGCCAGCGTATATATGTCCTGGGAGACAGACGCAACGAGTGTAGCTCACGCAAGCGGTACAAATAGCTATCGTTTACAATAAATTACTATTATTATTTAATGTCACAAAATTTGATTAGGAATCATGATAATAACAAAATTACATTTCGAAAAAAGAAGTTAAGTAAACCTTATTCCTAAACCTTAAACTAAACCTTATTTATGCTCTAAATTTATTTCCATGGAATAACAACGTATAGTCTCTAGAGAATTCTCACGTTTTGGGGTTACTCACAAAAAAATTCTTAAAAGACTTATTGCATAAATCTTGCTTTAACAAAGAAATGCTTCAGCATTTCTTTACATTTAACATAAATGAAAGCTGAAATATGTTCAATAGTCTATACGATAAAGACATCGAATAAGTTATTTTCCAAACATACCCTACACAAGCTCATTTCTCCGAGAACATTAAGCTAGTTTCACACATGTGTAACACCAACGGACTAGAATATTTTTTAAAAGGTATCGATCTGAAAAAAAGACTATTCAGAACGGTGGAACGATCACGGAAGCCAGAGCAGTTTTTCATTAATTCCAGAATAAACAAAATGAGAAAAAGTAAGATGGGTTCTGACGGGGACAGCCACCCCATCGATTTACATGGAAGGGGTGTGCCGCGGTCTAGATAAGGGATTCTCAACTTTTTTTACGATTAGCCTCCACGGATTATAAAAATATTTTCACGCCTCTATACAAAATTTATCTTTATAATTATTAAATAAAATACCAAAATTTAGATATGCATTGTTTAAGCTAGTTTTTGAGAAGGACAAATTGTTAACTAAAATACATTTTTTTAAACTGTAAAATCTTACAGAATAGTTCAACTATAAAGGAAAATGATTTAAAGCTTATCTCGCCTGTGTATTACCAGATATGTTTTTTAGAATATATCAATACGTTAGGCCCCTCCCCCCCCCCTCCCCTATCCCTTTCGATCTCTTTACGCCTCACCAGTACGGCACACTAGGTTGGGAAGTCCTGGTTCAATAGACGTTGAAATATTTAAATAGTCTGGCTTTAAACACTTCGTAATGCCGTACCTACACTGCACAGCTTTTATTACGGAATGCAGTTTTAATTCCATCTGCCGTTTTGTTATTTCCAGGTGAAATTTGATTGGAGATATGTTTTTGGATTTGTGTGATATGTTTTTGGATTGTTGTTGTGTGTATTCATTTTGTTTCGATCGTTTATCTTTATGTTTATAATCCTGATAAACTATATTTCAGACAATTTCATAAGAGTCGTCATTAATATAAAATACAAAAAAATGAGTGTTCTTATAATCATATATTAGCTATATTCCAGTGTTCAATCATATCGAATCATATATTAGCTATGTTGCGTGTTCCTGTAGAAAATTCGAGATAAAAGAGCATGTGTGTTATATAATCACACTCCTCGGGCTTTATATCTACGTCCCTTACTTTTTCACCCCCTTGAGTTCCGACACTTGTTTATTTGACTGACATTTGTGGTTACTCCGCTACGTAGTCGTAGCGTAGTGTTTGATAACCCGCATAAATTCTAGGTAAAGATATTTTATGAATCAAATTTGTCATTCCTGAAATAATTGTAACTGTGTGATAGCTATTTAGTAAATATACTGTATCAGACTGTAAATAACCCACTGCTGAATGAAAGCCTCTTCTCCATATAGAAGAAGGGTTGAAGCTTAAAAAAGTGGTGGACACTCAGCTCCACTGCGGGTCGGTGGATAATTTCCCTACTATGAAGTATGAGTGTCGATCGTTATCAGGTGTCTATGATAACAGCCGGGACCGACGGCTTTACGTGCCCTCCGAGGCACGGTGGGGAGACCCACAAAGACATACACCTAGACCGAAAACAACGAGCGGGAATCGAACCCGCGACCACCGGCGCACGGCGTTGAGGCGATTACTTGCATCATTACACCAGAACGGTCGTCAAAAATACATAAAAACTACAAAACTTCTATTTGCGCCTGGAGTTAAAAAATATCAACAATTTAAAAGAAAATTAAAACATTAATTTGTATTTTATAAAAACATTTATGTAATTTATATTTATAAACAAAATAGATTCAAGTTATAAAAGTCAGTTATATATTCTGAAATATCAATCATTTTATAATAAAATGTCTAATACCTACAATATGACGTCATAAAACACCTCGGGATTAAGCTTTAAGTTATTTTTTACTTCGCTCATTTCGTTACATTATCGTGGCTTCTAAATATTTTTTTTACTTTAAAGACGCATATGCCATGTTTGATAGATATTACGTTTGTGACGCTTTTAGTAACACATTTTTACCGCTTAAGCCGATATGTATGAGAGGATAGATCAAGTGGATCGAAATCGTCATCGAATAGACAATCGTAGATTTAAATCCAGGATAGTGTAGACGAATTTCTTAGGTTTTTTTTAAAGTTCATCTTCTATTTGGCGATAAAGAAGAACAATGTGTTGTAAACTATATAGCCCGATATTTCGTTAGAAACCATGAAAATGGAAATCGATAAGAGGAACATTGTGATGGGTTATGTTAAATTATCAAGAGAATTTTACCCAGCAGAGACGTTTGTACCTGTAATGTAGCATTTTACTTGGACCTATGTTATATTAATAGTTCTTTTTTAAAGTAGGCATATGTTCGTAATAAGGCTTGGGTACCGTATAAAAGATATTCCACAAGTTAACAACCTAACTACATGACTTCATGTATCATAACTTCTTACATAATTTAAAATGCAAACATAATATTGTAATAAATCGCTACGATACTAAATATTAGATTAATTAATATTAATACCGGCAAATTGTATTCCTGTAATTTTCGTACCGTAAATAAACAACAAGTACACAAATTGATTAACATAAACACGATCGTACCTTGTTGTAACGATTTCTAACACGGATATTGCATACGCTTGGCTTACTTTAGGATCACCCCGGACGATTCGATTTTGTAATAAACTTAACCATTTCAATAAATAACACTTTCATTGGGTAATACTTATCGATATATAAATATGTTGAAGCGTTTTCTTATTACAACTACAAGATGAAAATTAAGTTATATATTAACATTTTAAATAATTTTATTTGACTGTACATTCGACAGACGTAACGACAGCAATGTCAAATATTTATTTTTAGTGCTGTTAAAGTGACGAGAGCGAGTTGCGACATTGATTATACTGTCAAAATAAACCCTACAATGGACGTGTTTTCCCACACACACACGCACACGCACACGCACACGCACACGCACACGCACACGCACACGCACACGCACACGCACACGCACACGCACACGCACACGCACACGCACACGCACACGCACACGCACACGCACACGCACACGCACACGCACACGCACACACACACACACACACGCACACAGTGTTTGTATGTTGCATGTTTGGAATTGCCGCTCAATTAAACAGCTAGACATTATATTGAACAACGCCAGTCGCTAAGCAACCACTAAATGTATGATGATGTATAGCGTCTAATCTAAACTTAGATACTTTTACATTAATCACTAAATATTATAAAACAAAATCATTCGCCGCGTTTGTCTGTTTATCTGTTCGCGATTAACTCAAAAACTACTGCGCGGATTTTCATACAGTTTTCACCAATAGATAGAGTGATGCATGATTAAGGTTTAGGTACATATACATACCCCGGGCGCAGCCGGGGCGGACCGCTATAAAAATATAATTTAAAAAATATTGTTTATATACGAGCGTCATCTGTTGACTGTTTTAAACTATAGCCAGACTACACGAACAACAAGTACATAGGGCGCCATCTATGAATCATTTTTGTAACTAATATTAGCTAAGACATTATTAATTACATTTAATACGAGTTGTTTTGATCTATCACGCAAATTAATCAATATCGACGTAGAAACATAATTGTATAAAGCGTTAGCGGTTCGAATTACTAAGAACTTTATATAAATTATTACTGATATTTGATTAATTCATTAATGTGATATATTGAATATTTAAATGACTACAATAATATGCAAAATTTTCGCACGGATCAGCTAGTAAACATATATAACAGGAATAGAAAGCGGACAGTTAGCCAGGTGTTGGTTCATCATCTCTGCCACTTCGAATTGACGGTTTAATAACATACTTATAATATATACATTATACATAAACACTTGTACAGTGTACTGTCGACATTTACGAATAAATATAATCGAGATCGAGAGAGCTTGATAATTTACTTGAATGTAAGTTCTGTTTTCCCGTTTCTAATGTTTGTATATTACATTTTAATTTAATAAATTTTTATCAACAGACAACTCGCTATGTAACCAGTAGGTCTGGTTTCCCTTCAAAACGCAAAAACCTTTCCATTTACTAACGATTTCCGTGCATGAAAACAAGCAAATGAATCTATGACATTTTTAAAAAAAAGTCAATATTCAAAGTAACTAATTAATACTGAGATTCGTGTTGGGTTGGTTGTATTTAGATTCACTTAATAATAATTTGTAAATGACAATTTAACACTTTAACGCCGAGTTGCACGAAACAAATTTTAAATTTAAGTGTTTATTAAACTAACTTAATCACAAGAATCGTGATTATCTGTTGCACAAAACCTACATCTGATTAAGTTAACAAAAAAATTTACTTTAATTAAAGACCTATCTAACAGATGATTAATTCCAACAGCTTTAAATTAATCATGAGATCAACTAATTTTAAAATTAATTGCAACTTAACTAACGGAAAGTTAGCGACGGTTTCGTGCAACTCGCCGTGAGCCAATTAAAATTAAGAATAATATGAACTTGCACCGAAAGTGATGAGATACGTTGAAAATGAAACCTTTTTTTGATTTTAGCATTCGCCATTACTTTTTGGAAATTATTCCTTATACTTAAAATACAATTGCAATCTGTTCGACTTCGATTGCCGATCGAGGTAGATATTTTTATTTGTACAAGTATTTGTTTCCGGTCTAGGTGTATGTCCTTGCGGGTTTCCCCACCGTGCCTCAGAGAGCACGTAAAGCCATCAGTCCCGGTTGTTACCTATCATAAACACCTGACAGCGATCGTTACTCATGATAGAGATAATTATCTACCAACCCGCAGTGAAATAAAGTCGTGGATTAAGCTCCAACCCTTCTCATATATGGAGAAGAGGCCTTTGCCCAGCAGACGTTTACAGGTTGATTCAGTTCAGTAAGGAAAAATCATATCGTAATCGAGCACCTATGTGACCATACAAAGCGGAAGTGATAATATTACCTATAAAGTTACATCCACACGTGCGATCTCGCAAGTCTCTTTGTTGTAGTTATTCCGCTTGGTTGAACGCTAGCCGTGAATTTATAGTTGATTGGTTACAAGCACAGGTGAAGCACAAATTAAAGTTATGTGAAACTATTACTTGAATTTCATATCTACTATGATATAAAGATCAAGTTTGTTTTCTTATAAGAAAATGTCAAATTCAAAATCCATTTTAAATTATTATATGAATTAGAAAGCTACACTGCCAAATAACCATCCGTAAGTCAGTAAACGACAACAAAGATGGAACGAAGGACGTCTAATACAAATTTTGTGGAAAAATTGACACCTCATTTGAAAACAGACACACAAACCACGAAATGCAAAATGTATATTTTAAACAAATAGGTCTATATTATGTCAGAATTCGAAACCGCGACTGCGGACTGTTAACCCATTAAGTAATAATGAACAACTACATCAATACTTTAATAATGATAATATATTATAACATATTAATTAATAATATATTCAGCATTGATTTGTCATCGTCGTAAGATCAAACCACGACAAACCAAGGCCAATGCAAACATTTATCAAGAGCGATAGGATCGAACCCGCGACCACTAGCGCAACAGATAGTTTTTGTAGCCACAGCGTTAAACTAACTGATGAAGTTTGAAATATAATAAAAGTAAAAATCCATATTCAATATAATATAATAATAATAATATTCTTTATTCAAGTAACCAGTGACTAATTATGGTTAATAAAACAAAAGCATTTCTTACAGACTAGGTTAGTTGTATTTTTACATATTGTAAGAGGCTTGTGGAATAAAAATAAACTGTCTTCGAAAAGATTAGTTTATTGTACTACAAAACACCTTAGACGATTAAAATGTACAGAAATAATCAATGAGTAGCTTAACCGCGGAGGACGATCCAAGATTTTATGCGTATGTGAATAGGGATAGACAATAGTAAGAGGATTTTTTTTGTTATAATATTTTTTTTCACGAATCACCGCTGCCCCAGTCCGTTTGCAACGGCACAGAAAAATATAAAGGTTTTTATATTTTTATTGGCAATCGAAGATTCTTCGTAGACGAGTGACTAAGGAGTTAAAAGGAAAAAGTTCGACCGTAAGAGCCGACCGTAAGTAAGAAACTGAAAGCAACTCGGAAAGATACACAATATCTTTAAAACTGCTTCTTATTTCCTCAGATTTATAAATATGTATCTATATAACATTGCAAAGGACGACAGGAAAATTATTTAAATTTATTGCTATTACAAAATCTATTGCAATATATATATACAGAAATAAGATATCAACAGTAACCAACACTTAAATTGTTTTCCACTTAGTTTTGTTGTATTTATGTTTCATATGACAAATACACTAAATCCTAGAGTAAACTTGCTTTGAATTGATTTTTTCGAAAGCCTGTTATTTCTAAAAGTCGTCGGGTACAAAGTATGATGTTGATAAGTCAAGTTCAAGATAGATAGATCAAGTTTATGGCAATATGGCTGACCTCGATACTTTTCGACTTCTACGAACTAGGGCTAAACGCCTAGAACAGGAATGCTATAATAATTACATAAAACGAACGGAAGATGCGATAATTAGGCAACCAAAAATGTTTTGGTCGTTTGTAAAATCCAACAATAAGGGCTCTAACTCACTTCCGTCTAAATTACACTACGAGGGTCGGTCTGCAGATACTGGTCAAGGTGTTTGTAATCTTTTTGCTTCATATTTCCAATCCTCTTTTCTCTCTCCATCGTCACATAGGAATAACTTAAATTATTCACCCTTAAACTCAAATAACATCTCTGTTTGCATTAGTGATGTAGAAATCAGTATAGATTCAATTTTGACATTATTAAAGGCATTAGACTTAACCAAGGGTTCAGGGCCAGACCAGATTGTACCTATCTTTGCCGTCAAATGCGCTGAATCTCTTTCAGTACCATTATCTATTATATTCAAGCGTTCAATCACTGAGGGACTCGTACCTCGTATTTGGAAATCTGCATTTATTTCCCCGATACACAAAAGCGGTAGTAAAAATGATATCAAGAACTACAGACCTATATCTAAGTTATGCCTGTTCGCTAAAGTATTTGAACGCATAGTGTATTCTCAGGTTTATCAATCATTATCATCATCTTTTATTCCAGAACAGCATAGATTTTTAGCGATGCGTTCTACTGCATCTAATCTCTTATCTTTCACAGATTTTGTTACAGCTAGCATGGATTCTGGGGGCCAAGTTGACGCTATTTTTACAGATTATAGCAAAGCTTTTGATTGTATTGACCATCAAATATTGCTACAAAAGCTCCTCTTTGCTGGAATTCATGGTAATTTATACCGATGGTTTACATCCTACATTGAAAATAGATCACAAGCAGTAGTAGTGAATGGATTCTCATCAAACTGGAATAATGTCCCTTCTGGAGTTCCCCAGGGGTCATTACTGGGGCCCTTACTTTTTAATATTTTTATAAACGATGTAGCCTCTTGTTTCCAACACTAACTTCCTTCTGTACGCCGATGACATGAAGATATTTAAAAAGATTGATTCACTATGCGATTCTAAGCTGTTACAGGAGGATTTGGAACGTTTCGACCAATACTGCCTTCGTAATAATTTACAACTGAACATTCGGAAATGTTACTGTATGACTTTCACTCGCAAATTCGAATTCCTAAAAACTGTATACAAATTTACAGATCAGGTGTTACACAGGGTAAATGAGATCCGTGATCTGGGTATCATACATGATCCTAAATTAACATATGAAAGACATATAGACCAGATCTGTAAAAAGGCCAATAAAACTATGGGCTTTGTCTTTCGGTCAAGCTCCCAATTTAATAGTATAAAAGTAATTAAGGTCCTTTATTGTTCCTTGGTGCGTAGTATTCTCGAGTATTGCTCACAGGTATGGAATCCACGTTATAATGTTTACATTGATAGGATTGAGTCCATTCAGCGCAGATTTTTGAGATATCTGCAGTATAGGCTGGGAATCAACGACTGCAATTATGAGGCTAGGTGCCGGAGACACCATTTACTACCCTTACAGGAACGGAGACAAATTGCCGACGTTGTCTTCCTAGTTAAAATTGCCCAAAATCGTGTAGATTCTCCGCACTTACTCTCGAAGATTAATTTGAGGGTGCCTTATAAAACAGTAAGGCAACCTGTATGTTTGGATATTCCGCAGACTTCAACCAATTATAGACAGAATTCTTTCTTTATTCGTGCAGCAAAAAGTTTAAACAATGTGGTGGTATCTCCACAGCTTGATTTTTTTACTTCTTCAACACTTTCTTTCAAAAATAATTTAACGAACACTTGGTTTAATGGCTCTCAAACTGATCCTTAGGTGGCATTTGTCACCATTTTAACTGTATCAAGCGAGCAAGCTATTATTTTGTAATTTAATTGTGAAAACATGTAATTGGTGTATAGTTTTAATTTAGTTATGTTCTTTTTGTATTATATCACTGTTTGTTTTCCAAAGAAATAAAAAAAAAAAAAAAAAAAAAAAAAATATAACTCTTAGAAACGAAGCTGTAACTACTAACGATAAAGCAGGTATCTACTTATAATTAATCACAAAACCGATCGTAATAATTAAAGGGCATTAAGTGTAACAAACAGGTGTTGGCTGTCAATTACCGTTGGACACGATTCATTGGCTCCAGCCATTCGAGCGGTTAGATTAATATCATGTATTCAATAACACGGCGTGTTTGTTACACGTGATTTTTTTTCAATCAATGTTACATCCGACCTTGTTAAATAATTTACAATTTAAATAAAATTTGGCCCCTTCTACTAAGTTCTCTGATACATAATTGTAAGCCCCTTTGTGAAACTATTTAGTAATTTTTTTTTACGATTTTATCACAAGTTACTTATGAGACTGTATTGTACCGTATCAGCCTGTAAACAACCCACTGCTGAGCAAAACCTTCTTCTCCATATAGAAGAAGGGTTGAAGCTTAATCCGCCACGCTGTTCCACCGCAGGTTGGCGGATAATATACCTACCATGAGTAACGATCATTATCAGGTGTCTATGATAACAACCGGGACCGACGGCTTTACGTGCTTTTCGAGGTAGGGAAACACACAAGGACATACACCCAGATGACCCAAACAGGAAACAAATATTTTTACAAATACAAATATCTGCAACGAACGGGAATCGAATCCGCGACCGCCGGCGTTGAGGCAATTACTCGCACCACTACACCAGAACGGTCGTCCTAACATAAGAGACATTCAAACCTAAATTATATGGTAATTTACATTCACTGAATCAATACATGTCAATACGCTTGATATTTAATCATGAACTTCTTTTTTATTAACATGAGTAGGTACCTACCAAAACAAACACAGCTGTGTGCAATATTTGTACATTATTGCGTAATTGTGATTGTTTAATATGCAGTCAAATATGTAGATTACAAGTAATTGAATTTTCATTGACCTTGCAGTGAAATATTAATATGATTATTGGGATGTATAATATATCAGTAATTCTTAGATGGTATCCATAAAGTCTAACACTCTAAGACCCAGTTTCACTACTTGCTATTAAGTTCCGGCTAACCTAACTGGCACTTTTTTGACAGGTGACAGGACAATTGTATGAGTTATCTGTCAAAATAAGTACCAGTTAGGTTATCTGGAATTTAATAGCAAGTGGTGAAACTGGCCCTAAGTCTATTGGTTCTTACCAATAAATATTTACCTTCACATAAAAATATATCTAGAAAATATACGTAAACATATTAAAAAATATGTATATATAAATTTAGGTAAAAACTACAAAATATGTAACAAGTGTTTTACTTCCGAACTTTGTTTAAAAGCATTCTTCATTTAATCTATAAAATTTGATCGTTTAGTTAGAATATACCTAGTTTTTTTAACATAGTTTGTGACTTTTTCTTGCTACCAGAGACAATAATGAAAAGGCACGAGAACATGCCTAAGAGGTTAATATAATAAAGTTTTTTATTTAACCAGATAGTTTATATTCTTAGATAAATTTGATTATATACTGGAATGCAAATATGTAATGTAAATGAAGAGGAAGTTAAGTGTTTATGATTTTTCGCAATAGACAGAGTTCTGAAAAACATAATAAATACTTTTTTTCTTTAGTGCTATTTTGGAAAACGTTTTTTTTTCAGTTTATTTTATGTAAATATTTCATAATACAATTATTTACCCGATCCCTACTTATCACTAAATAATTAATCGAAATAATGTTAATCTAACTGATTAATCTAGCGATGTTCTATCATATAATTTTTATGAAATACTAATAAATACCAAATATGTAAATTGTGTGGAATCCATAAAACATCAGTTGTTAGGTATACCATTTTTTATAAGAGTTATTATGACCTTGCGGTCCTTCTGGGAACGGACTATACGTGATATTCGAATGGACAAAGTCAAATGGCAATATTAGGACACGAGTAAAGGTTGTTATCCACCGAATTTATAATGTAGCGTTGTATAGCGCCATATAGAGTTGGTCTCGGTCCGGCAATCTGCAACAGAATGACGAAGTAAGCTCCAAAACTAACCACACCTTTGCAGTGGTACATCAGCAAGCTATTAGAGCACAGTACAGTTTATTGGTTCCATGTACCGTATTTATAATTTACTGTACTCAAACATCGCAAATTAATTGATAAATTAAATAACACGGAGAAGTATATATTAATAAAAATACACAGCAAACCTTTGTTTTTTGGAGGAATACACTTTACATGGACAAAATGATACCATACATTTTGTTGTCACTATATAAAACAATATAGCACGAAATATTAAATGGAAGTTCACCCTAAAGCCCACACAAACATGACTGAGTGAACACGTATAATGCAAATCCAACTTCCCATCGATAAAGTTTGTTCATTTGTGTGGGGGCTTTATGCCGCGCTCAGACTTACGCTCCATCGATTGGAACATATCCCTCATTAACTGTTGAATCGGAATATTTACTTAGAAAACTAATATAATTTAACTGGTGGACATTATTAAATTATTTTTATTTTTCTTTGGACCCGTGTAATTTTCTATTAAGCGTTTATAATTATACTTTTACTTTTTAAAGGCTATTAATTTTTTATCGCATTAAAAGATGGATATAAGAGTCCTATTTGAATATTTGGTGAGTGTACCTTTTAGAAAGACCGTGTTAAAAAAATACTAAGAGAAAAAGATGAAAACTAACGTGTTATCTCAAAAGAAATACATACATATATACAAACACGATAAAATAAAAACCAAAAATAGGGAGTTATTTTTACATACAATTTACACTGTTACCGTCTTGAATAGGCTAACAAATCTATAATAATAATAATAAATTACAAAAATATAATAATTACAAACCAAATTAACCGACTTCAAAAGAGGATATATTTATTTTTTTGTGAATAGTCGGCGGTCGTTTATTTACATTTTTTTATTAATAAATTCAAATAGTTCCTACTTTTTAAAGTTAGCATAATAAAACTAGACAAAAGTTAAGAACAGACAACAGTTTTATTGTAGATATTTTTAATAGCCGTTGTTTTTAACGGTAATTTAAAAGCGGCAATGAAATCATTCGAGCCCTATTACACGAAAATGATATACCATTTCCCATTCAACATTTATGTACATATACTTATACAAGTATTACTACTCAGTTACAAAGGACCGATTTCTACAATCTACCTGCCAAGTACGGTGATGTGAATTAGACATGAACGCTTGCGTGAGGGCCGCCTATCACTCTTATACGTAAGTATTACTGAAGTTAAGACGAGAGTAGACTTTAGACAAGACACTTATCTGAGTTGGTCGAATATATATTTTATCAAATATATAGATTTCTATTCATACATGCGTACGAGTCATGAAAACTACCAATATTAAAAATATGAGTAGTCTGTTTATCTTGTAAATCGCAGCAGAGAAATAGAAGCGGAGCAATGACCTAAATTATTAAACAATCTAACAATTAGTAAAATAAGCGCGAGTAAAAACTGCGAAGTATGTCTAGTAAAATTCTGAAAATTAAATTATTTGTTTATTAAGTATCGATAAAAAGTACTCAATGGGCAGGTGTTATTAATTATACTAAAATTAATAATGATATCGTTTTATCTTACCACAACAATGGAAGCTGAAGTTATATCAATGAATGATTCAGCGAATGAATATAAACCCCGTGAGTGAAGCCCCGAGTAGTTCTGTAATCTATATACTATATTAAGATATTAAAAAATTATATTATATTCTTATAATAACAAGGCGTAGGCGCAGTAGTCAAATAACTGCCTGATACGCTAGCGGTCGCGGGTTCGATCCACACGCTTGACAAATGTTCGTATAGAATTATAGATCATAAAATGTTTGTTTTGGGCGTTTGCGCTTGTGTAGTATATCTGTTTCCGGACCCTCGAAATACAATAATTCTCGTCCTACTGTGGGGCTATTGAGTGTGAAGCGTTTATAATTATTATTATACTCGTATGCTATGCTTATTATAAATAATTTTCGTGCCAATTTTAGTTTAAGTTTTTACATACAGTTTTATTATATGACAAAACAATGTATAGTCACTATAATCTGACATACAATACATAATCTTATTTCTTCGAGATGCTTAATCCTTATCCATCAAATGAAGCGTTAGAGTCTAAATATCAAATAACATACATGGACATGATAATGGATTACTAATTTTAGATGATATCTATGAATATTAATAAGAAGGATAAAGGAGATGGATACGATTCCATACATTCTTGGGCCAAAATGTAATGAAATGAAAATTGTATCAATTAATGCATTCAGGCTTATGGATCCCTCGCTGAAAATTCTCTATATTTTGGCTATCTGAGAACGGAGTTATTAAACGTTTTGTAAAAATAAGGTTATGTTACAATGTCTATTAAAAAACCCGATCACTAAGTTCTTAAAGCACTAATATTTCTTATATTTAGTGAAGAATGTTTGAAAACTCATTACAAATATCAATAACTTGAAACACTAATAAATATTGTTCAGAATAAAAAAAAAACATTTGAATGTATTTTGTACTTAATTCTTCTTCTATTATTATTAAAATGTCATCTAGGAAATGTAGGTAAAAAATAAACGGTAGTATCAATGTCAGTCAGTTGTTAGCTGTCACTAAAAATATGATTTATTTTAAATCGATACGAAATCGATATTATTTTCAAATATTAAATTATATTTTCGCTATTAATGTTACTTTATTTAAATGAAGTTTATCGTTTACAACTTTAATATTGTGCATCTAAATACTTTGAGTTATTTAACTAGTAGAAACCTTTCTTTTTTTAATTCTATAATCGATTTTAGTTGAATCGATACCCGATTAATTTGATGAAAACAATCTTTTTCATTTTTCTCCGCTTCCAGATTCAGAATTAAGTTGATTTTTTTATATTGTAAGATAAAAAAATATGACCAATTTTTTAAACAATATCTCTACTTATTACATTTTGGCCCAAAAGTCCCCATCTCCTTTGATCGTTTCAAATGGATAACCTCAAACTATTGAATCTAGAACTAACTAGTGAGTAACATAGACTATTTTCAACGCTAAAACTAATCAGTCCGAAACAGTACCTAACCATTATTTTCAGCGCGGTTTAACATGTTGATTTTTAAGTAGACTGCTGTCTATTTAAAAATCAACATCCCTTTGTACATCAGAAAAATCTATACAAATAATAAATCTGTTAAAACCTCCGTTTTATTAATACACTATATATCATCAAGAATAAATTTCAATAGCGCGTTTTTTTTTTTGTATCAGCGCCATCTCTTATCGTTTTTGGTCGTGCACGTATCACGTAAAAAGTACAAAACCAATGTAAATAACTTTAATACATAAAAATTATGCATAACTCACAGTATAATTTAGTTTTTGTTTCATTGTAATTAAATTTAAAAATAAATATTTAAGAAAATAGAAATAGGTACCTACGCCGCCAACGCCATCTGGTCTAAGGAATCTTAAAAACTCACAAAACTTACTTTTGAGTTATTATTTTGTTAAACTTAAAAGTTTACTAAATATGTCGGATAGGAATAGAAATCGTTTTAATATTTTAGATAAACATCATTTTCAATTAATATAAGTACTATTATGTTAAATGTCACTAAAAATAAAAACGATATGCTTCCATTATACGATAGATGGCGCATGTAGGTGATAAAAAATATAAATTTATAATTTTTAAAATTTTAGTTAAATACCCGTGCGAAGCCGGGGCGGGCCGCTAGTATAAACATAAAAACGAATATCAATAATGACGTCTTATATTTTTACGTATATATTTTAAACAACAAGTTGCACTATAACAAATTATGTAAGACAAAATTATCTTATTTGAGGCTGCAAAACAATCGCAAGTATACGACGCGCTTATCAATTGACACTTGTTATTACAAGTCCCCTCTGATTTAAGTATAATGTGCGTTCAAAGCATTAAACAGTAAATATGATATGCAAGATAACACTAGTTTCCTTCGATTAAAACGACAATTCTCTTTGTATATTTGTATTTTAATTACTATCACGTCTTGCAATCAAAATATACCCTTAATGTTGTAATACACTAATTATTTCGTTAAGTACCATTTTACGTGTACCTACTCGTACATATTTAAGTATTCAAATCTAAGGCCCGTATTAATAAATCGCTCTCAAATCTGAGATCGATCTCAATAGCGATTTTGAGATGTCGTTCTAATTAATAGACCGAACTTAAGTACTGCCTTGAGTTCAGCGTATCAACTGAGTGACGCGCATATTAATAAATCAAACTCAGCACTTAAGAGCGCACTCAAGATCGATCTTAAGAGTTCATTTCGTAAGTGGCGACATTTGTTGACTTGAGTTAGAGATTCGTGGTGCGCTGTATTGTTTTTGTGAAATAAAATGGAGTTTGAGAATATTTTAAATGAAATTAATTACTACGACGAGCTAGATCACTATGATGATATATTTTTCCCAAACTGCTATCGCGTACCAAAAAACTTACATAAGGGACGTGGAAAATCCATTCGAAATGGAACCCGTGCAGTTTCAAAAAAGGTATAGATTTTACCAGGATTCCGTGTTCTATATCACGTCCTTAATCAAAAGTGATGAAAGAATGGACAAGAGAAGCCTTCCAATTGCCCCTGCAATAGATTTTATCAAGAGGTTTTGGAAACAATTTAACCACTGTATCATATATTATTGTTGCTTGTGCTGTGCTACATAGGTAATATATCATTAATTTTAAATGATGTTATAACTTTTCCCGTTGAGGCATATCAAGAGCCACACGAAGGAGATAGTGAAATACCAAGCACTAGTGGAGGTTTTCTACTCTGAAATACGTTAATAGAAAATTATTACCAATAAGAACTTAATTAATTGTTAAAAGAAAATATAATATATTGTTAATGGAAAAAAATCCCTATCTCCTCTCATATTCACAGTTTATGTATTTATTTTATATATGTACGCTATATTTCTATGTATTAATTTAAGATTATTATTGCAAAGTTGTTTATTGTTTGTTATTGCACTATTGTCAATCAACTGCATACTGTGACTACCTGTAAGTAAAATTATGTGTAACTTGTAATCTAATGTCCAAAATTTCTAATTTTAAATAACATGTAATTTTGTTGGTAGTTCTATTACAAATAAATAAATAAACCTGTTGTAAAGAAGATCATTCCAATATTATTATTATTATTATGTAAGGTTCTGGGTTCTGGTCGACCCACATAGGGAGAAAAGGTTAGGGAACTGGTTGAATAAATGATTTGCTTAATATCTTTTATTTGATGTGTTTCTATAGTTTCCCCTTATTTTAAGCTCCGTCTGTCGACTGTTATACATTGACATGTAAAGAAAATAAAACAAAACAAAAGCTAAATATAAACAGGTGAAACAAAAATAATGTATGTATAATAATTCAAGCTAGAAAGCTCAATGATTTATTATATATTTGATTTTTATAACTTTAATATTCCACATACAAAACAATATAGTTTTATTTCTAATATATGTTTATATTTGTCTGCAGGTATATTTTTTATTTCTTATTTATTTATTTCAGCTAACACTTATTGCACTTACAATATAAATACCAAAACACACAATAAAAAAAAACATGAATAATATCATAACAAATACCTGCACAGCAAATAAGCAAATACATAATAACAATATGAGAATACAACTAACAATATTGTAACTAATTAATAATTAATATACTCATAAACACAATATTACTTAACAGGATGCTAAATACATACATAATGATTTAGCAAATTGAGTAGGATTCATAGCAAATAATATGTCAATATTACCATCGAAGGCTAACATACTCTTCAATAAGTGAAGTGGCCCCCTTGGGTGAAAGCCTTCTCTATTCTTTTCCACCATATGATTTATTACATTATAATATACAGTATTTAATATATCTCAAGTTTTTTAAATATTTGTTATTTGTGTCATTTTATATTCCATTGTGAGGTCAATTAATATTAAATAAAACTATCAAACCAATTATTATAAAATGTTGTATTAATAAAATATAATGATTAAAATAATATAAATTTAAAAAAAAACTCAACGTAGTTACTGCATATTATTCATTAGTACCTGGAAAGGAAATATTGATTATGTTAATTTACAAAAATAAGTATGTACTCCAATATATTAATAGAAAAATTATCTCTTGACAATAAGCTAACTAATTAGTTTGCTTTTATCTTAGTTTGTATAAAATACATTTTTCACAAATTTATTTGAATTTGCACTTGTGCCAAGCACATTTTAACTCTAAAATGATGCTCACTGGGCATCAAACTCGGACATGCTGACTGTCAAAAAAAAAAAAAACAAAAACCAGATCAATCAATGTAAAATATGGTTTATAATAAATACCTTCTCTGGAGCGCTCTTTTTCTAATATTAGTTCTGCCAATTCAGCCTTCGCTTTAGCTTCCCTAATTTTATATTGTAGCAGCTCCTTCTCCATAATATGAATTTCACCTGCTCGATTAAGCCTGTCCATGTATTCTTTTTCTAGGATACTGTTTTTAAAGCGATGGAATGAGGTAGTGGAAGTGGAAGAGGTTGAAGGTGGTGGCAAAGGAATTGTTCTAACTTGATGTGGAGGAATAGATGCAGTGGAAGGATGTGGAAGGGTTGTTCTTGAGGAATGAGGTGGAGGAGTTATATTGCGAGGAGGAGGTGTAGTAATTGTGCGTGGAGGTGGACTTGTAATAATGCGAGGAGGTGGAGGTGTCACAATCAGAGGAGGAGGACTTGTAGTTGGGTAGGGTACTGGAGATAGGTCAGGCGGTGATTTTTGAATATTAGTACTGGTGCATGGTTGTTGGGTAATGTCCAGGCTTAACTCGGGCTGGTTTCTTTCCAAGTCCATTGAGACATTTGTAGATTCTAAAAAAAATTGGCATATTTTCAAACTGACAAAATACTGTCTACCACCATACAAAAGTATGTACTAGCATTTTAAAATACTCGTAATAACATTAATGGAACAGATATACCTTGAAAGACGGTATCCGAATCAATTGCTCCAGGAATCTCAATCATTAGCCCAGGAGCAATT
The DNA here is from genome assembly GCA_036937285.1 of Euphydryas editha. Taxonomy (NCBI): domain Eukaryota; kingdom Metazoa; phylum Arthropoda; class Insecta; order Lepidoptera; family Nymphalidae; genus Euphydryas; species Euphydryas editha. Next base: position 7,131,777 of record JAUPFZ010000024.1, read on the forward strand.
TGTTCAACATCCGGGTCAATCTCAGCATGACTGGTTGAGGGCCCTCCACCAGTGGCCATGTGATGTTGCCGCTCTTTCGTTATTGCTTGCCGTTGGCGCTGCTTGAGGTTCATCCACAGTCGTCTCAGTTGTTTAATTGAGACCTAATAATAAATAATGGGTTAGTTTATTCCATCTAAATACTCGGCAAGACTAAATAAAATTATTGACAAACATTACTAGACTATAAATTTACCTCTGCTGTTACATGAGGACTTGCATTGTATTCCCTTGCTATATTGTCCCATGCCACATTTTTCTCGCGCAGTGTTGAGCCGTCTGTGTTTTTGTTCTCAATTACTGTAGCATGAGATTTTAAAACGTCCAAGAACACTTTCTTCTCCATTTGAGTAAAAATATGTTTAGATGTCATTTCAGATGCAGACAGCAGTAGACAAGATCAATCAAACAGCAAAATACTTATATCAACAGCGTAATTCAACTAATGTAAACTAACGTAGTGATTATATACTCTTTGATGTAAACCAAAAAAGTCGCGTCTTTTTTTTTTTAAATTTGTTTGACAGTTCTCCGACGCTGCTTGCGTTTGATTTTTGCTTTGTCATAAACAAAAATTTTCTTTAAGTATATTTATTTAAAATTTAATCATATACACTTTAAAAAAAAAAAAAAATTATAAAATGTAGATATTTTGTGAAAACATCAATGTTTTATTATTTTTATTCTTATAATTTGACGTTAAATCAAAAACTAAAAATTTCATAACAAGGCGCATACGAAACGCGGCATCATTCTGTCAATTATTCATTCAAAACTGAACAAATGTATTATCTATGCTGAACAACATCTTGAGTGCGATATCTTAAGATCGGTATCAGGTGATACGCACTTGATGACGATTTATTAATTAGTAACGATCTTGAGATCGTGATCACATCCTGAGAGCGTATCAGCTGAGATCGCTCTTGAGATCGTGTCTGAGAGCGATTTATTAATACGGGCCTTAATGTACTTAGTCAAATTAATGTTAAATGCCACATTATAGTTATTACACATTTTAGGAAAATTAATTAATGTGAAATTATATTCTTTTTATAATTAAAATAATTTTTAATTTGCGAACCACGCAAATAAAAACTATACTAGTATAGTATAAACACTCTAACTTTTCCTTCATCATTTTGCATCAATATACCTATTATATTAACCAACGCAATTATATTTAGTCATGATTCTGGAATATTCTAAACAATACGACAAAGATGAGTAAACTACTCGTCAAAACGCTTCTAAAGTAAGCTCCTTGACGCTTACTAATGGAGTTGACTGAAATCTGAATATTCCTGAAGAGGTATACTTTCATTATTCATAACTAAATATAAATCAAACCTTACATGAATATATCAGCTACGAAACTGCACACAAACAGATTATAAAACACATTACGTGATACGATAGCAGATTTGAATTCGATCTAGCAGCACTTAATTTACAAACGTACTAAGATTGTCATAAATTGTGCTTCGTGTTCCGTGGAAAAATAATATACCTACGTGACGTAAAATTAATATTTTTAAAGTAAAAAAAAAACTCAATAGTGATTTAAGCATTCTAGTACCTACTACATAATGACACTTACAAAATTTCTCAAACCTGTAACATAACAAACAAATTCTTAATAAATATAATATAGCATACATAGATATTCTATCTAAAAATTACAAGCGACCTTCCATAACTCAAAGTTGGTTCACAAATAAACGTCACAGAATTGCATCTCTACTGGATACTCGTGCCGGCTCCATATTCTAATATAATTTACCGAGATGGAGTCGCCTAATGTTACATAAATGTGGGGGAAGAATGGTATTTTTCATAGTTACGAGCCTGGAAACCGACTTAGGGTTGTTACGTATACCTAAAGGCTAGATTTAACATACTTTCTTCAATTTAAATTATCGTAAATTTTTAAATTATATTAAGCACATAATATAACATAAAAGTTTATTTGTCTGTTTGTTAAAGTACGCTAATCTTAAAAACTACTATTCTAATAATAAGCATTAGTATTGATTATTTATTTTAAGAAATATTTTATTATAAATACGGCTTATTGAGATATTTATTATGGAATATTTCTTATTTTTCAAGATTAAATTTTCAACATTGGATTTGAATTTAAAAGCAAATTTTAGCGTTGTAAGAGGCAAAACAATTTTGAAAATAACAAGCGTATTTATTATTGTGGCCATATTAACTAATAGGTGCATTAAATGTGCGTCAACCCTAACCTATTTGGACGTAAATTGAAGGAGACGCCTGGGGTGGCGAGGTAGAATAAAATTAATGTTACACTTAATAGGCTTTGTTAGAATATAACACATTCTCAATTCAATTTATTTTGATTTTAATTTATATATTGTATTATATTTAATTTTGAGACTATGCCAATTTTTATATAAGATTTTTAGACAAAGGACAAGTGAATGAAAATATTGAACGCAAGATTTTATTATCAATAGAAATAAAATGTTTATTTGTTTGATGTTTTAACAAAATTTCAATAGTTATCACTTTGTTTGACGAGTCGTCAAACTGTTGAGGGAGTAGCATCATATTTAATAATATCTAGATGCCACTTAATTGAAACTAGATGTTATTAAAATCCTCAAAATAAAACTGGTAATACCCGAGATCTAAACAAGTTTTGTAGATTTATAATTATATTTTTACGGCTTAAAATATAAATACGTAATTATTACGTGTAATGTCGTTGTTGTCCTATATTTAGATTACGACACATAATTGTAAATGTTGTAATGAACGCCTATAAATATTCAATGGCTTCAGTATTACAGTTAAAAGGGTCAAGACTCACATTAAATCCTACTCCATTGGTTTATTTTGTACTCAGAGCACTAAACTACGTAGTAGGAAAAAAAGAGCTAGCTGTTCCTTTGTTCGGTAAGATTCTTAACGAATGTTTTCTTTAATTGAAATCGTTGGATGACATATTTTTTACCGATTTCAAGGAAGTAGGAAGTACTTTATTCGACTTTGATTTTTTTTCTCACTTTCACATTACATGACACGTTCGCCAATTTTGAAACAATTTCGTTTGTTATTTTTAATAGGGTATTCGCTTATATATTTAAGGTAACCCCTTAGGTTAATAAGCCCTTAGGTGACTGAAGTTGTTTTCTTTAAATTCAATAGTTTTACTACTTTTAGATGTCTGAGAGAACTTTTAGATGTCGCGAACCTAATTCGCATCTTTATTTCTGATCTGGTTGCGTCGATATACGCGGCGCATAGCTCATTCCACTACTCGTTAAGATACTAGTAAGCTTTCTTATAATCTACATAAATTAATAAAGTCATACAAAATACAAAAACTTCATACACGTATTAAGAGAGCATTTAAGCAAAATTATGACAGACATTCCCAAACTTTTAATCCAAACGCATTACCTCTCTTCCAAAATCAATAAAAATAAAAATTTTAATATATTTGCATATAATAAACAAAATACTTAAAAAACAAAGCACTACTACATTCCCGGGTACCATTTTTTCAAACTACGTTTTCACGTTGTAGTTTTAAATTTATTTAGGAATAAAATAAATAAATTAATAACTAATTAGTACGAAAATACGCTTCTTATGTTTCTACCGGCTTTAAGTTAAAATAATATTTATTCACGTATGAATTTGCTATACTTATATGGTTTCATTTTATTTCGTAATTCTTCAATAAATATAGTTTATTTTAAAAATTGTTCTCTTTTTTTTACATAAAACTGGTTAAAATTAACACGTACAAACGAACAATTATTTTCTCTTTACAAAATCAGTACTTTGAGCTAAATGCATCAAAATTTTTTTAATTAATTTTGTTCATTATTCGGGCCAATAAATAGGCTTAACTGACCAAAATCAGACCTAGAATGAACCGTGATCGATATATTAGCATAGTTTTAATTCTTAATAAAGTACTTTTCACTTAATAATATAATTATAACCTTAACATACTGTAAATAAATAAACATTTATGTTGCGACTTACCTGTAACAAAAAAAATATTATTAAATAAAATCATATTTAAATTATGACTAAAGTAAATGTAGTATACATTAATTAAATCCGATAAATTGTAATAAAATAAATGACATTTATACTGATGGATAAATTTAGTCAATAATATTTCACTGCGAGTTAGCCCGGTTAACAATCTGCTATATACCTGTAACTTAAGATTATCAAACTTAAAACGGACTATAATAAAGAAATAGGTAAAAAAGTGGTGTCCCGCAATTACGTCATAATAGAATTTAAAACGACCTATCACAAGTAAATGCGAATACAAAATTTTGAGTCTATAGTGTTTACCATTGAGGAGTTTCTCTAGAGCCAATTGTGTACTAAAGTACTAAAAGAATACTATTTAAATGTATTGTTCTCGGAACTGAATCAAAGTGTAAATTGCAACACGGGAAAATAAGAGGTACTTACTTGCACTAATTTATCTTGAAAACTTCGAAGTTAAATATAAATGCTCGTATTTTTTTTAAGCTTGCCTTGCATTGTATATATTATACGGGTTAAGTTTATAGGGCATCTATGATCCAGTAAATAAAACACTTTGATCGAAATAGACGGTAACAGATTCTAATCCGCCAATCAACAGAGAAGTGATATTACGATTCAATTCTGCTATTTAATAGAAGTAGATGTACTTAGCTGGGGCACATTAACTTATATTCTATATGTTAAATATATTGTTAAAAAGTAACTAGCAAACAAGTAATTACTTAGAAATTTCGCCAAATTTCGGCAATATACTATCCCAAATGGTTCCATTTTACAACAGGCACTTTATTTAATTGAAACTTCATGGCTTCCTCGTATGTGGATTGTAATTCTAAGCACCGAAAGCTATTACAGAAATTACTTTTTGTGAAATTGAATTAAATTATGAATCTATATTGTACCAAATGGTTACACAAAATCAATAAATAAAAAAAAAAACTGTTTGTTTAAGGAAGACATTAAAACAAAAATATTTATATTTAACTTCATATTTACACTTTATAATCACTTTTTTAATTAAACAAATAAACGTAATAATGTATAAATTACATACTTAGTTAAAATAAAGTAAAATATTTATTTAAAATAAATAAAATATAAAAATTTGTATTATAATAATTACATAATGAGGTTATTTGTCATAAATTTTTATACTGTTATATTATAATATATTAAAGTTCATATTTTATATGTAGAACATTATGTCAAAAATACAAACTGCAATAATTCAATATAAATCCATAGATCTAATCACACGTAAAATCGTATTAATGCAACCCCTTGCGTCACACAGCACACACCCCATATTTATTCAAGGGATGTTTTATTAAAGGGCCCTTAACCACTATACTATAACAATTGTTTATAACGTGCCACGTAACAATATATCATACATACCCTACGCATTGCGACCATATTGTGATGGTGTTAATTAATTAAGTTCATTGAGGGCAGATGTACAAGGAAATATTGAAAAATAATGTAGTTCATTAAAAAATGTGGTAAACCATATGTTATATGATTTAAGTGTTTTAAATGTTATTAATTTAATATTGTGAAACAATAGTACCAGCCTCATCGACCTTAACATACACATATTCATTAACCAGTATCATAAATAATAATAGAAGGTTCGACGAAGGTACATTCCTTCTTCGTGTTCTATGATATTTCTATAAGATGTTTTTTCGGAAACTAGCTTGTTCTGGAGGCTGGAAGTCATTAAATTTGCCCATCAGTCGATTCGAAATAAACCTAGAGAAGAGCTTATAAAATAATGTGGTTCAAAAGCGAAATGGGTCTATATTTCTTCAATAAGGGCCTTCTAAAGAAAGGCACCACTCACGCACGCTTCTGTTCCAGGCCTCCGGAGGCCTACGGTTTCAAGCAAGACGGTATTACAGAGCTTCTGAAGGACTTTAAGTACAGGTGTTACACCCATTTTCAAAAGCTTTGACGTAATGTCGTCCTTGCATGGCACCTGGTTGTTTTAAAGCTGTAGCGACATCTATCTCGCCATATACGAACTAGAAGAAACAGACGTATCCTACATCACGCTATCGAAGTTTTCAAAGCGATTGAATATATATACAAGAACCCGACAACAAACGTTAAGTGGCGCGTAGCCCACCAGACGCAACACCGTCTGGTCGAAGGATCCTTCCTTTTCAATGGCAGCCTTTCTCTACGCCAAAAAGCTATCCCAGAACCATACTAATCTCGTTCAAACTAATGTCCCGAACGTCTGCGGAATGTCGGATGAACTCAGTTCACGGATTTTCAACCGAGTTACGAATAAAATATTATTTAAATGTGTACTGTATGTATGTATGTTAAATGTCTACACTATAAAAACCTTTTCAATTTTCTAAGATTGTACAAATTCTTTTAAGAAAAAGAATTTATGAAATTTGAAGAAAAGTCACTGACAAACTCTGCAGAGTCAACCAAGATTTAAAATGGCGTCCATGGGTTCGATTCCCGTGTTTTATATACCGTAGTCATTGCGTCTCTATAATTATTTGAACTAATGATTTATTTAGTCTAGAAATTCTTGTCTCCCACACATACCTACACCGGTATTATCGGTACATACGCCCTCTTTCGTCCTAGAAAAGATATCAAATAGTGTCACTCTCATACATCTCATTACAGACGCAAAATAAAACATTTACATACACATTTATAAATAAAAGATATTACAAAGAAACGGTCATTATCATCAGAGACTAAAAAAGTTGCAGTGTTTTTTAACGGTGCCACATCAAAGTAGATTTTCAAAGGGGTTGTTAGACTGCAGCCCCTGAGGGGTCGCTCGTTCAATCGATTTTTCCCATAAATTCTCCCGAACTCGAGCATTAACGCCCGCGGCTCTGTAATGTGATATGTTATGAGATTGTAGGAAATAAGTTTTAATATTAGACGAAAAATCTTTATTAACACCTTTTGAAAAGGACATATTGTCTTTTTTACACACACTACAACCTCTTATTAACATTTTATCCTAACTTTATAGTCATTGTTGTAATACTTATATTTAAAAAAACATTAGGGGAGACCGGGGATAGTTGCCTATAGGGGTAGGTAGACTAATCGAAAAAAACTCGTCACTGGTACAAGTTTTGCGTCTTCTTCTCACAGTCATGTATTACACTCCGTACCCCGCTCATTTGTCCAAAACACCACATCGCGGATAAACTTCGTTTTTGAGCAGTGACATGTTTTTTGTTTTCTTACAATGAAAGTAAAATTTCTACATTGCATATTTTTTTATCTGATGCCTACACATTTTGTGTAAATCATTTTTTTATTAATCAGAGTCATTAATGAATACATATTAAACATATCTCATGTCTTATTTTTCATGTCGATGACAGTGTCAAGGTTAACCATGCCTAAAAAACAAAAAATAGCTTCCGGGGTTGGTAGACCTATTTCTTTCGGGGCTGGTTGACTAAGGTAGTCAACCAACTATATGGATAAGAAACCAAACCAAACACGAAGAGAAAGTTTTAAGAAAAGAAAAAAGAGATAACCTTGCGCTACAGAAGACCAAAATTGGAAAAGAAAAAGGATGTCAAGGGAAAAGGAAATTAAAAGAAGGAAATGTAATATTTATTGAATACCAACATTGTATTTCTGCTATTGAAGACTGATTATTTCATTTTTAATTTTCTGTAAATAAAAACGAACATGATACTGACAATAAGTTTACTTAAAAATATATATATCATTACTTTTGAAAAAACAAGTATTAAGTTACTGAGTTTTAAAAAAAAAACCTATATGCTTAAATTTAGAAATTTAAACGAACGACCCAATTTCTTTTTTTTATGACAAAGAGGCAATAATGGTCGTTGATTTATTTAATAGCATTAGAAAAGTTAAATAAAAATGTTATTAAATGATTAAAATATTGTTTCAAAAATAAAAGTTGATAATTTTGTTAATAACTCTATTAGAAATATGTGTATCTGATTAAATTTTGTTTTAAGATGTTTATCTTAAGCTGTTTAGCTCAGTTATATTCAGATAAAGGTTAAATTTTTTCCCTCTTTTCATGATTTAAGATTTATTGGTACATAAGTCTACTTACCCCGGACCTGGGGTAGATTGACTAAGATTTTGTGTGCTGTAAAATGTATTATATCTTAACCATTATATTAAACTAAGACCTGGATATTATATTATGTATTAGTTTAATAGTTTTTCTATCGACTAATGTGGTTTTATTTTGTACATATATTAAAACACAAAAAATATGTATGATTTAGTTAAAAAGTAGTCAACTATCCCCGGTCTCCCCTAAAATATATCTCATAAACAAAAAAAAAATACAATTAAATAATGTCAAAAAATGAAAAATAAATAAAAAAGGATTAAATATATACATATCTGGACGATTTATAGTATATTTATTTATTTATATTTTCAACTTTAGAGAAATATGTAATTCCGAAATAAAAATCGTAATCCATTATACTGAAATTTCATCATCCTAAAAAAATTGTGTCGTTAATCGCAATGTTTTCTCACAACGTTGGAGAAAAGGTCATAGCCCTTTTATTATGTTAATGCGACCCTTCGCGGTTATAAAATATTAACAATATTCCGTAGCTCAAATATTTCCATTTTGTTTTTCGGCCTTCTTTCGAAAGTATGTTGAGGTATTAAAAAAAAAGAGTGAAAATAATAACTTCTTTTCGTGTGATGAAAAGATAGTATTAAACTATGACACTAACACCATAAACATATATAGACCAAAATTTTCTTTGTATAAGCACGTGTCCCAGGTTGTGAGATTTATTGTGACGCTACAACCACTGTCGGAACGCGCTTACGTTAAAATATTTAATATCTAACATATAGTACAGATACATATTATAAACTCTATTTTCACAGTAGTCTATATTTTAAAGATTTCTAGTTATGAAAGAAAAATTGCACAGGAACAATACAGAGTATGATATGGATGACTGACGACATGACTAATCTAGTCAATTACCTACAAGCAAAACCTGGTAAACAAGAAAAGGCAGAGTAGAAGAGGAACTGTATGTTATCAGGTTATTCTGTTTTCTTTTCACTACTACAATCTTTAAATAGATTTTAAAAAGTACTGAGACATGGACAAGGTGTTTGATGTCTTAAAAACTATTTATCGACTTCAAAGTTTCAATCGACAAACAAAAGTTTAATAATTATAAAATATTTTAATACTTTTAAACTATTAGAAGAATATCTATTTATAATAACGTGCAGGCAATCTACAATAGATATTAAATTTTAAAAAGTTAAACACAACGTTGTATCTGAAATAGACCTAATAAATTAAGCAACGTTTACACTTCAGCATGATTAAAAAATAATAAATTAGTGGATGCATTAGAAACACTTAACTCCCCTTTGTAGGGAGCTATATTTAAAACAACGTTACGAAAACATCAACCAACCCTTGCTTGTTTATAAAAAGCACAATCATGTTTTAAAAATGACTCTTTCTGTATGTAATATCTTCGCCTATCCACAAAATTTTGAGTTGAATGACATCGTTATAAATGATTACCTTTATAACAAGCATTATTTTGATACGAAAATATTATCATACTTAAAGTAATATAAACAAAAATATTACAAGTCTTTTAACTTGTAAACCTGTAGTTTTTAGTACACATAATACCGCACCTCGATCAAACGGACTAACAGTAATTTTGATTACAGATCGAAAAAGTTGCTTACACAATCAGATTTAAATCAAGGTAATAACGCAAACGTCAATTTCTGTTATCAGTAAATGGCAGCACAAAACCGAAATCGAATTTAAAACTTGATTGGCAACAAAAGGTATAGTAAGTTAATTATGCTTCGATCAATTTTCCTTTATCAATGTATTTTTCACAAAAATTGCCTCGAGTGAATCTAGACTTAGTTATGTAATAATTGCAGGAACTTTTTCTAGATATTATAATTTAGAGCGATCATGTTATTAGTCGTAATTAACTATTTTCATTTACTATACGTTCCGCGAGGTTCCACCGCGTACAGTTTTGACTACTCCTCATTTTCTATAAGAAATTCTCATTTACTACTAGCTTAAAATGTATTACCTACTACTTATTGTTAGTTAGTAGTTATGATATGAACATCATAGATATGTTAGTCAATTATTTTCTAAAATAAACTGGGTAGGTATCTAACAAAATTAATTCGGCATATACGATTGGCTGCCTTGTGTTTGTCTTGATCATTTCATGGTCATACTGTGCATTATTCATATATTTTGTATAATAACGTTTAATTTTTTAAAAGAGTACCGAGAGTTTAATCCTCCGACTTTTTTCCCTCTCGGCCAACACTAGGGACATTAGATTAAGTTATTTATTGTAAAATGATGTCTACCGATACATTAACATCTAATAACTTGACGTATTTATTTTGAATGATTTTTTTTTTTGACATTCGTTAAGTGTGTTAAATCACCTTATGACGAAATAAATATTTTCATTTAATTTAATTTCATTAATTAGAAATTTTAAACAAATTTACGGGTACATCGAGCAAGAATTCAAAACGGGGAAGTTCTAATATATTTTTATCATCTCTAGCTATAACTACTACATAACGGACGAGGGGTCCAGTTAATGCCTTTGTCCTGTCTGGCATGCCCATTAAACTTGCAGGACATACGGCAATGCTCTTTAACCCTCAAAACCTTATATTTAGTCCAAATTGTAATTTAGTCCTATATTTACCTATAATATTGATGATAATAAAACATCAAAGAGTTCAAAAATTGTTTCCCACTGTTAAATTTATTTCACGAAAGCGATAACAACAATTAATAATTTTTATTAAAGATATTAAAATAATACAAATGGAAATGAAAACACACGTACAAAGGCGGTTATTAGAGCCTCATAGTAATATTACTCCTAAATTAAACACACTAATCATAGAACACGAAATTGTAAGAACAGTTTGGATTTAGAGCAAAGAATATATAATTAGACGGTTATAATCATACGATTGCGAACTTTTAGACAAATAGAACTTTCGAAAGTTTTCGAAATATAATTGCAGAAATGATTTATGTATCTATAATAATGTAGTTGAAGAAGAAAATAATTCATTATTATACACTAATAAAATAATAGACTTTGTAAGTAGTAATTTATTTGTTGGTAAGGAAAACTAAAACGTTAACGTTTTCGTTTTTTACTGTTATTTAAAAATACATAACAATAAATAAATAATTACAACATTATTTTTAAATAGGTATTATTATTTATCGGTAAGTGCACTGGCTACAGGTTTATCCAAACTTTTTTCGTACTTTTTTGGCCCACTGGAGCAGTTGTCAGTAACCCTGCATTTTGCTCCAGAGTTGTGAGTGCGATTCCTGCCTCGAGTCCAGATATAATTTTTGTATATGTATTATACACATAGACGAAACGAAAAAATATGCCTGCCTTAGGAACAGACGACACCGGGTGTATGTTAAACATCTTTATTTTATAATTATAAAAAATCTATTTTGATTGTTAACTAATATTACTATGACACATGTATAAATCATTTAATCATTGCATACTTTCATATTCTTGTCAGGTCCAATGAAAGCCGGCACTAAAAATAAAATAAAACTGAAAATTCCAAAATATCGTCACATGGAAGCAATTTATCAAACTAAAATACCCACTTAAAAGTAATAATACTGAGAAATAAAGTTCTTTTCGTTGTACCAACGAGTACAAGAATTGTTTTTGACTTTAAATAGTAAATATTTGTAATAATGCTAATATTATAAAACATATTACTTCAGGTTGTTTTGTGTTTTTAACAAGATATTCTGATAAGTATTTTAAGACCAAAATGGGATAAAATTATAATATTTTTCGGTTTCAATTCCTACGTATGCATTTTAATATGGAAATTTCATAGACATATTTTTCATATCCATTACTCTAAAATTATTTTAATACTGAACTAAATCAGTCTGGAAACGTCCCACAGCTGGAAAAAGACCCCTTTTCCATATAGGAGAAGGATTTTAATACATATCTATCAATATTACAAATATTATTATCGACAAATTCTACCGCTATTTAAATGACTTCCTTTAGGATTAACTCGACATGATATATGTCTTAATGTTTTACACTTATCCAATTCAAACTGTGAATTTACTTCAAAGTATTTTTACGGTCCAGTAATAGTTGGTTTATCCAATTGTCGTTGAATTTAACACGAGCCAGTTAAAGTGGGTCTGACACGCGACATCATTATGTCATAAGTCGAGTGAGAAAGATCAGTTAATGTCTCATACTGAATTTTAATAACGTTCGTTGTCACGTGACTTTGTTTAGGTCTAACTACATTACAATTACTAAAATTAGCAGGCTAAATACGGTTATATAGAAGTTTAATCACTGCATAAAGATATAAAAACTTTCGATCTTGGATTATAATGTAATATTTTAATGCTAATTTTTTTTTCAAATGAAAAAAATAATCAACAATAGTTTCAAAGTTAACGTTTTAAATTAATGTGAGTAGTAGAAAGAGTAACATTAACAAATGCTTGACGTTGTCTTCGGATCCAACACATTTCTTTACCAAGTACATTAACCAAGTCTTTTAAGTTTACGAAATACTTACGTTTCCAAATACTGGAAGACCCTGTACACCGGTTTTCTATACACCAGGAATCCATCGCAGCGCTCCATGATGACCCGATCCTGATTACACTCACTTCACTTCACTTCATGACCACATAAAAAAAAATCCACCATCGCTAAACCTACTTAAATGCTAGTCGGTATAAAATTAAGGCGTCCGTACACTAATTAAAAAATGGTTACAAAATTCTAAAGTTGGTCCTTTAAGGTGATTTCGATCTCAATTAAGGCTTTTTCTTGGGTTGTTTATTTGGTAAAGAAGCACTCTTAGTTCACTTAACTATGGGTTTAACGCCCGTGGGCGATCACAGTTCATTTATTATGTTTCGTTTTGGCAAATTTGTTTCGTTCAATTATTCTGAAAAAAAAAAAAGACAATATCGTTATGTATTAACACGTGACATTATTCCACTCATAACGATTTGTGTTTCCAACTTTCCACTGTTAGTATATTGTAAACAAAATAATTTTCACATTACGAATTCATATTTTTAAGTGATAAATTTGTACGATAGTACATTTACAATAAATTACGAGATAGTGCCAATTTAAAATTAATTTCAAAAGCATCTGCTCCGTCCGGTGATGGAGTGTATTTCCGGTCGCGATAAATATATAATAATAAAAAAAAACAAACAGCGGCGACAATAATGACGTTCACTATTCAAGGATTCGTGATTAAATATCCGCTGGACAGACTGAATTAAAACACGCGTTAAATTAAGGTTGCCGCACGAAAAAAGTAAAAGAAAACTACAATAATTAAGATTACAGAGTAATAAAACTACTCTTGGAAATTACCGGTCCTATTGATTTTTATTTTATATTAATCTAAATATGAGTCTTATACGTCTCATAGAAGTAATAACTATAAACAATGCCGTCTAATTATTAAATACGCATCAAATTATTATGCTTACCACATGACAAAAATTAACAGTTATTAAACATTCCTTAAATTAGGGTTACCAAGAGAAAAAAAACGTATAAAATGACGTCATACGTGTCGTAGCTTCTTTTTTTTATATTAGTACATCATATAAGTACATCGCTAATAACACAAACTGTTATTTTGTTTTATTTACCCGCATTGCATTCAAATGTTATAATGTGTGTTCACGTAGTTATTATATCACTAGCTGTGCCCCGCGGTTTCACCTGCGTTAATTTGAGGGAAAAACCTAATTAAATATTTTTAAACAATTTCTCTAAGAGTAGGTACCCGCCTCGTTGGTCGAGTGGTCGCAAGCGTTACTGCCGAACAAGGGGTCTCAGGTTTGAATCTGGGTCGTTCAACGTATTATTGAGTTTTTTTTTTTCGAAAAATCTCAGTAAAAGAATGATGTTATATTTACTTTAAAAGTTTAACTATATTTAAAAAATGTCTCGAGAAGAGAAATAATAAAGGACTCAAAAAAGATTATTTTCCCCGTTTTTTTAACATTTATTAATATTGCTCAGCCCCTATTGATCGTAGCGTGATGTAATATAGCCTATAGCCTTCCTCGGTAAATGGGCTATCCAACGCAAAAATAATTTTTCAATTCGAACCAGTAGTTCCTGAGATTAGCGCGTTCAAACAAACAAACAAACTCTGCAGCTTTATAATATTTGTATAGATAAACACAACTGACGTGTAAGGAAAATGATTTTGATAGTCGTATTATCCATGTTTTGTTTTAAGTAAAATTGTATATTCTATAGAATTAATAACACGTAATAAATTATAAAGTAATAGAGTAACGATAACGTAAGTGTTATTATGTTGCTCGAGGAACTTTTATTCACATTCAATGTAATGAATAAAATTATTATCATAATTATTTTATATGGAAAAGAATAATATTGCTATAGAATCATGAAATATTTTCGTATTTTATGTAGTGAGAACGATTCAAATTCAAAGTTAATTTTGGCATTGGGTTCATCATGTCAGACAATACTGATTTTGTGAAAATAAATTCTTTGTATTTAGTATCAGTTATTTCAGTGTGTAATAATTATTGTCATCTATCTGTCTGCTTCGTTTGGTAATTTTATTATTCCAACAATTAAATTCAAAACGGACACGTATGGAAATACATTATATTTCAAAAAAAAAAGTATGTCAAATGTTCTCGTTTATATACTTCAGTTACCGCGATATACGTCCAACTTCACAATGTCGAAGCGTGCATTCAGTATCCTAAATATGCGCTTGCGCCGGAAACAGGCGTCACGCGCGCCACCTGTTGCCGTGAATACTAACATCGCAGAACAATGACCCGTCTGCACAGTTACCTGCAAGACAATCTATACTAATAGAATAAAACTCATGAATTCGTTTGTTTGTTTTATTCATTAATATCAAAAGTTGCCAGCTCGTTACCTTTACATCTCAGTTACAGTCTGTTAATTGAGGAAGTAAGGCTGTAAAATAATATGTTATAGCTCAAGATAATGAAGCAGTAACCGTAAAGTCTCACAAATGAAGAAATAACCAATCTTAACGCAAGTGAAACAGCCACAGACGTCTAGTATTCAATGGAATTCTTTTGATGCACAATATCAATAATAATTAATTCCACAAAAAATATTACAATGAACCAAGTTTGGTGATTGTGGTAAATAACGACACATCTCTTATTTACATGCTTAGTGTTTCAGGTATTGATTGTAAATAACATGATATATACCGAACTCTATGAATACAAATTGTTGTCGAATCGAATTGTTTCGATAGATATACATATAAAATTACGCCGTAGTAGAGAACCAAAAGGAATTTTTTTTATAATACATAACATTACAAAACACATCTCAAAATCACGCTTTTGCAAAACTTAACAGAATCAAGCTGAACCGTGCGACAACAAATTTATTCGCGTAGACATATCGAGTCATATTGTAGACTAAATTTATGTACGAAATTTTCGAACCTGCCAACGTTTAAAGCGGGAATTAAATTGAAGCTGTTTCACGATTACGACAAACTTTGAGGAGTTGCAGAAAATTTTGACTAAATGGCTTTAGATTAAAAGAGAATCCTTACTAATGGAAGAACGTCGACGATCCTTGGAAACTTTTCTAAATTAAGATTCATTACTTTTCAAATCTTTTCATAAAAACGGGCAGCGCTAAAGTTTTCAATGAAGGAAATATATAATTCTCGATCGTATGTGTGGTCAAGAGAACGATTAATCATTCAATATGTCAATCATTTTTATCGATGGCCATTGAGAACAAATAAATCACTTGAGAATTAATAAGCGACGACGCCCCAAATTCATAGACAGGTTATAAATTATACAACATTTGGGTTATTAGGACTAGTATAATTGCAAGAGACCTAACCGGACCGGCAACCGGAATAAAAGACACCTCGTCTACTCTGTACGTTGGCGTGGATCCAAAAGATTGAAGTGAAGGTACAGATCAAACAAGCAAGCGCAGTCTTGCAAAATATTAGCGTTTCACACGCGATCACGTGACTTACTTTATACGGCTTATTGTTTGATTGTAGAAAAAATTTTGATAGTGTAATTTGAGCCGTTATATAAAATATAATTATAATTCAATGTTAGACATGAGTCAAACTGTTTTTATTACTCATCTTACCGTTCAAGACAACGACATTATAAGCATTCGTTATAAAATAAATACTAACCGCGTAATACTCTATTTTAACAATTTAGTATATTCAGATTGAATTAGATAAGTAATTCAAATATTTTATTTTTCTTCCTCGAGACTATACAAGATATTTATTAAGTGAAAATTTCAGGAAATCAAAAGCATTCATTAAGAGTGACATTCGCGGCGTCTCTTTAATTTGCAGCCAATCAAGTCTGCGCACTAATTAACGAGTATTCGACCCCATTAACGCGTTACAGCAGTTGATGTAAACAAGGCCCACTGTCTAGTAATCAAAGTTCATTGAACCCAGGGCTAA
Source organism: Euphydryas editha (assembly GCA_036937285.1). Taxonomy (NCBI): domain Eukaryota; kingdom Metazoa; phylum Arthropoda; class Insecta; order Lepidoptera; family Nymphalidae; genus Euphydryas; species Euphydryas editha. Next base: position 7,148,475 of record JAUPFZ010000024.1, read on the forward strand.
TGACTCTATAAAATTGCCACTAGTTAAGTTCCCGTTACATCAACTTTGTTTGTGGACATGTCACATATTTAAACGATAGATATCATTTGACAAGGTCGTGCAATGAATTCTTTAATTATTATTGATCATGCTCAGCATTCGTTATGATTTCATAGATCATTATAAAAAATATTTTATATATTATCAAAATCATGACTATAAAATCTAATGCTTTATTACAATTTATTATTTTATAATTTTTCAATACGAAATTAAAATCATAAGTTACAATTAATACCGCTTCACTATCAATGACTATAGTAAGCCTTTAAATACTTAATCTGGAGGCACGGCAGTGCCTCCGCCAAGTCGAGCAAAAAAAAAAAGTGGCACGGCCGTACTATCTTTTCTCGAAGCAACTCAGGCCATTTTCGACCCCCTATAACTTCGTTGTGGATAAAACTAGAAGTCTGAATTTTCAATACCCAAGCAGGCATTGTATAAGCACGGTATATTTCAAATTTCATTCAATTTGAATCAGTAGTTTAAGAATTATAATTAGTCAAAGTTTCGAATTTTGTCACTCACTGACTGACCGATCATCAAAACTCTAAGGCACTTCTAGCAGACATAAAAGCTTCAAATTTAGAATACCATTAGTGTTTAGTATATAAACCAAGGAAAAATTCAAATATTTTGCAATTTCGGTCCAGTTTTCTAGATACACCAACTGCATAAATAACTTTGTAATCCCATATAAATATATAGGATTACAAAGTTACATTTGCAGTGAATGAATCAATGTACCCGTACAAGTATAACATAGTGGAATAATAGGTGTAGATAGGTACCTAGATATAATTATCTTCAAAGGTAACCTTTAAAATGGTCAACGGAATGAAAAATCAAGAATGGGACATGTCTTATGTAGCTGTACCAAAATCACGCAAAGTATTAAAGAACACTAATAAATCATAACCGCAACTGGCTGAGGTGATTTGCCCGCTCCACGACTTCCACACTTCCCGTACGTAAGTTATTTTATTTTATTCAGTTGGCAGCTATATTAAACCTATTCCTCTAATCGGTTTCTACACTACATTGTAGCAAAACGCTCAATCGCTTGGCGGCACGTCTTTGCCGATAGGGTGGTAACTAGCCACTACCAAAGACTCCCACCAAAGCAGATCAGAGAAAGAAAATTTACTCTGCCGGGGATTGAACCCGCGATCTCCCGCTTAATATACAACAGCGCGCACCATTTCGCCAGCGTGATCATCATTTTTGAGTTCATATAATTATGTCATTATTAGAATGCACCTGATTGATTAAGTGAGTCATAACAGCAATAACTGTTAATTAATGTATATTAACATTAAATAAATAAAAATAAATATAAAAAATAAGGACTCAAAATAACTTTTGTATTTTAAAGCTATACCTTCTTGATGAGAGTAAATTTTTATACGATGCGCGTGTACTCTGTGACAAAAAACCGACAACATAAAGCTAAGTAGTAGGCGCCGCGCAATTGCACTAACTTACTTCATTGCGCTGGATGTGTCAACTCACTTTTTACAAGCTTTTATTTTGTTTCACCTGTCTCGATATTTGTCATCAAATCTTGCAAATTAAATTTGATCCAAAATAATAGTAAATCATGTGACAATGCAATATTATGATTACATGGTGCTGATTTGATGGAGGAGCTAGAAGGTAGCCAAAGGAAGGATTTTGGGCCCGTTTGAGTCCTCTAGACGAGTAAGTTTGTCTTTCAATGGTAATAAGGGTCTGGTGATGAAGTTGGAATGTGGTCATAGGAACTCAGTAATGAAACGACGCAACCCCATCGAGTTTTGGCTCGTTTGGTTCGTCTTAACGAATACTTTGTTTTGAAATGGTTACCAGGGTCTGATCTGATAATAGAGCTGGAAGGTGGCTATAGGAACTTCGCAATGAAACGACACAAACTCATCGAGTTCGGGCTCGTTTGGATCGTCTTGATGAGTAGTTTGTCTTTCAATGGTAACCAGGGTCTGGTGATGGAGCTGGAATGTGGTAATAGGGACACCCTAATGAAAACTACGCAACCCCATCGAGTTTCAGCTCGTTTTATTCGCCTTGACGTGTACTTTGTTTTTAGATAGTTACCAGGGTGTGATCGGATGATGGAGCTGTAAAGTGGCCATAGGAACTTCGCAATGAAACTAAACAACCTCATCGAGTTCGGGCTCGTTTCAATCCTCTTGACCAGTAGTTTATCTTTCAATGGTAACCAGGGTCTGATGATGTAGCTAAAAGGTGGTCAAAGGAAGTCAGTAATGAAACGATGCAACCCCATCGAGTTTCAGCTCGTTTAATTCGGCTTGACAAGTATTTTGTTTCAAGACGGTTACCAGGGTCTGATCTGATGATGGAGCTGAGAGGTGGCAATAGGAACTTTGCAATAAAACGACACAACCTCATCAAGTTCGGGCTCGTTTGAATCGTCTTGACGAGTAATTTATCTTCCAATGCTAACCAGGGTCTGATGATGGAGCTGAAAGGTGGTCATAGGAACTCTATAATGAAACGACGCAACCCCATCGAGTTCGGGCTCGATTGAATTGTCTTGACGAGTAGTTTGTCTTTCAAAGGTAACCAGGGTCTGATGATGGAGCTGGAAGGTGATCATAGGAACTCTGTAATAAAACGTCGCAACCCCATCGAATTTTGGCTCGTTTGATTTGTCTTGACGTGTACTTTGTTTTTAGATAGTTACCAGGGTCTAATCTGATAATGGAGTTGGAACGCAGTCATAAGAACTTCGCAATGAAACGACACAGCCTCATCGAGTTCGGGCTCGTTTGAATCCTCTAGACGAGTACTTTGTCTTTCAATAGTAACCAGGGTTTGATGATGTAGCTAGAAGGTGGTCATAGGAACTCTGTAATAAAACGACGCACCCCAATCGAGTTTCGGCTCCTTTTATTCGTCTTGACGAGTACTTTGTTTTAGTGGGTTTTCAGGGTCTGTTTACAGATGGCGCGCACCAACCATTAACTCGGCGCATCGTCTTATTATAAGTATAACTTTTTACGTACGTACATAAGTATACATTCACTTTTTTAAATATTTTTTAAAAGTTTATTTTTATGGAAGTTTAGGTGTAAAAAATCGACAGCAATCTGACAACACTGTTTCCGGCTAAACATACTTCATTCATCTCTCTTGTCAAGTATTTCAAGTTGTCAACTTGAGATCACAATATGTATGACATGACAATCAAATTATATATCTGTATCGTATCGGAAAAGAAAAAGAGGAAGAATATCTACAAAAATAAGAAAAGCTCATTAGACCTAGCGAAGGCTTTAAGAAAATACGTTGTTGATATTAAAGAAGTAGAAGACACCGGAAAGGAAAATAAGTAGGATTGTCTACAAAAAGAAATGAGATGCCACCAAAAACATAACTTGTAAAAAGAAACCAAGTCTCGCAACTCACTTCTTCTTCCGTAAAAAGTTGTGAGATCCATGTAATACCAAGTCGGTTAATTTATTCAAACCCTACTTAAGGGTTCTTCTGTTTTAAGTTATTACGTTAGTAGCTAACCTAACAGCATCGTAAAGTGATCATATCAATATTAAAAATCTTTGATGTTGTAAATAAATAGATTGACTTGGCAATCGCATGAAAACAATGTATCTAAGAAGTAACACATAGGAATATTATATTAAATTAGATTGTTTAGTGCGATTGCCAAGTCAGTCTATTTATTTAAAACATCAAAGATTTTTAATATTGATATGATCACTATACGATGTTGTTAGGTTAGCTACTAACGTAATAACTTAAAACAGAAGAACCCTTAAGTAGGGTTTGAATAAATTAACCGACTTGGTATTACATGGATCTCACAACTTTTTACGGAAGAAGAAGTGAGTTGCGAGACTTGGTTTCTTTTTACAAGTTATGTTTTTGGTGGCATAGTATTTTCAGGTTCTTAGTGTATACCTACTCAGTATTGAGAATGTACAACGCACCTGATAAAAAACACAATTAAAAACAATTATGGTAGCCGAGAATAAGCTTACAAAATAGTTTTAGGAAAATACGATTTTTTAACGATAACATCCTCCTCTTAAGAAGTGAAAAAAAAACTTTTGAATGATAGATTAGATATCAATTTGCATACTAAATTATGTAAAGATATAAAAAAAATATTATTAACTTAAACTATTAGTTAACCAAGAACAAGTTAAAATAATGAATTAAATTGTTATCTGTTTGGTCTACGAATAATAAAAATAATATTGTATATATACAATTGTTTCAGAATGTTCCAGTTCCGTAATATAAAACGTTACGGTCCAGAAATCGGCTATGCTATTATGATCATAAAAAGAAATGCAATATTTATCATTTGTATGAGCACCAGCTCCTTTGGGACTCCTTTGGGAATTTTAAGATAAAAAGTAGCCTATATGTTATTTTTGATCTCGAGCAATCTATTGTGTGATGTTTGTAAGTATTAATGTGTAGATATTAATATGTAAGTTTATCATAATATACCTGTACCATCTACCCGATTTCTCAAATAAATACTCAATCCTTGTCTGTATGATGTCTGATGTGATTGTCTGGAAGAAATAGATAATTAGACATAAAGACCGCCTCTTGTGCTAGACAATTCGTAATTGTCTTAAATGTCTTTATTATTTGTGTGTTGTCGTATAAAATAAATTAATAAATATAAAATTTCATCCATATCTGTTCAGCCGTTGAGCCGTGATTGCGTAACTTAATAAATTGCAAAAGAAAATCAATTAAAAGGTATAATATCAAATGTCGAGAAAACTTCCGAATTCGTTAAAACATAAGAGACCAAATTTGCAGAAGCTAATTGAGAAACTGTAGATCATTAATTAACGCCAATTTTCTTCGCTTTCAACTTTATCGTCGAGTACGTGCAAATCGATATCAGATAGCGACGCCGAGAGTATCAAGATAGGTTATTTATAGGCTTCATACATCTCAATTCGTACGTACAATGAATCTTATTTTATATTACATCTTTACTGTAACTATTAGAATCATCCCCTGTTCAGGTAAATGATAGGGAATTTAATCCGCAACTCTCTTGATTGTGCCGGACATAAATGTCTCGATTTTTTTTTAAACAAGGATTTATTTAATTTCTCCGCGGACTTTTAGTATTTATATGGATTTTAATCACAAAATTACTTAAGACATATATCCAATCATTGGTAAAATACGTAATATGTATTACTACAACGTCTGATAAGTTAAAATCCTTGCTTTTTAATTGATGTAGCAACAAACAATTAATTACGAATGAGAGACCGTAATAATGAAGACGTTGCGAAAATTTAATGAAGCAATCAGACTAAAATGAAGCTAAAATATCATATCTATCATAATTTCACTGGAAACGCGATACAGTTTCTAATCATCCTATATTCAAGTCTAGCCATCCTATATGCGTTGTAGATTAAGGTTTCTATTTTCTCTATTTTCCTAGATGAAACACAAGGTTTTTCTTTCGCATTTCAGCTTAGCTAGCACTGTAGAGTGATTCCCTCGAGAAATCCTCGTTATAAAATAATAAAATATTCCTTGAGAGGACATTATAATTTTTATGGACGATAAATGAATATTACTAAAATAAGTACATTAAAAAAAAAACTGTTCCAAATACAATGTTAATATTGATAATAGACTGACCGATAATTATCAGCGGTCTTGGTTCTGAATAAAATTTAGGGCATTTAATAAACATATCTAATAAAAATAATAATTACAGGTCTCTTTTTAATTTTTCTCGTAAGTATTTGTATATATTAAAAATATATTAAAAAAATTAAATTGCACATATTTATTTCATTTGTTTATAATTGAATTTTTTTAATAATATCTAATTTAATACACAACAAAGTCTAATCCTACAATAAATAATATTGTACATTATAGTAACTGCTATCGCTTACAATACCTAAAGATTCCATCACCTAGTCGGTCGTTATCAGTTGAATCACATCGTGTCGGTGTGGACACGTCCGTAAGCCATGTGTGGAGACGGCGCTTTGTAATGAATGAGCCACATTACTCATTCAAGCAGAGAAATCGATACGGCACATCGCACAGTAGCCCATCAGACCATTCTCAGTTCTGGCATGTAGAAAGCGGTTGATGCAAAAAATCGCCTATAAATATTGAGAATGGTACAAACCAATTATTCCGTTTTAAATCTTGTAAAGCGTTAGAGTAATTATTTATTTATCTATAAAAACATGTGAAAATAGAAAAGATAACGTTCAGTTCTAGTAATGGAGCAAACCTTTTTCAAGTCAAATATATTCCTTTTCTTGCAGAATGAGTCGTAGTCTGTTCTCGAACGCCATTAAGTCCAGGTCTGGATGTACCTAATTGTTCGAAACGTAGCAGCTTCCAGCGAATTATTCGGGATCTTTTGGGCCAGAATAATTCGCTTACTAAAACAATTTCCGTGCCGATCTCACAAGACAAAGTATCTCATTTCGATAGCTGAATTAGAAGCAATCTAAAAAAAATGGATAATATTTGTTTGTAGTTCTGTAAAAATCGACATCATCATTATACGAGTATGCGGCGCTAAGCACAAATAATAGAGTTGCCATAATGAGTAGCCTCAATAAACCGTTGATACATCAAAAATGCCGAAACATTTACGAAGTGATGATTTCAGTGCAAAAACAGTTAATATATTTACAATGTCATTCGACAGCGTTGTAAAATTACTGATGATTATTGCGGAAATGTAATTGCAATGGACGTATCGAATTATTTATATAAACACTGCCTCAAATTCACCAATGGAATTCGCAACAGTAGGACGTCATTCGAAAAACTTTAAATTAAATATGAACGTCATTTTAATGATGTACAAAATAAAGTATTAGTATATTGTAAAATGTGATACGAAAGTTACTCATTACGATACTACTGCTAAAACTAATGGATATTTATCATAAGCTGTATTTTTTTTTAGAGAACATAATCCTGTTATTATATAGTATATTTGCCGTGTTGGTTTTGGTTGGTGTTTGGTTTTTGTTTAAGACTATTCACACAAAACAGTTAAAAGGAAAAGTGCAAACACACTAGTCTCCCGACATATACGTATATAATACCTACTAACTTCATCACACGTCTTCGCCCGTGTGGATGTCGGTTATCGCGACCAAAAAAAAGTATCCTATGTTACTTCTAATACCTCCAAGAGTTTATGTTATAATAGTTTATGTTTAAGTAGTTTTCGCTTGAAGGCGTAACAAACAAACTTACTTTCGCATTTATAATATTAGTATGATTTCATATTATATAATACTCAAGAAGCGTAATTTGTAAAATATTGCAACTTTTAAAAGATATTTTTAAATCCTATATTTCTATTCTACACATTTTTAAACCATGTTTTTGATTTATTCATCCTTTGAAACTTGTCCATCAAATCCTTACAAAACATCGCATAAAACATTTTCATCAACGGTTCCAAATGTAATGAAACGTGGCAGCGAAAAACGTGATAGCGCACGAAACAAGCATAATCCATCAGAGGACGGTTGATAACGAACATGAAACTGTAGTCGGAACATTGTGATTTATGAAAAGTATTGGCACACGAAATCCTGGTCGTCGAACTAATATCATATACTCATGTAAATAATATGTTTGTCTTTACTAACTTTAATTTCCAAGTCTTTTTGATCGTGCTTATATTATATTATTTTAGGCTAATTTACATATTACATGTTATCATTGATTATTTTAAATTCGTATTTCTAATATATATCAATAACAACTAACGAAATGGCAATCTTATTTACTTAAACAAACCTAAATATTTATTTCATAGATGGCATTAAAATATCAAAAGAGAGGAATTGGCCAAGCGTGAATCGACACCAGACTATTGCGGGTTTCTTATCCCCGCTGAATTTTCAAGTACAATACAATTTTTCTTTAAATTTCATATTGTACTCGTTGAACATCATAAAATAACTTAGTTTTTAAAGAAATTCTGAGACATATATATCCATCAAACCAAAGTGGGGCTGCGTGGTGACATAAGCTTCAATCATGCCACTTAGAAGCGACATAGGCCCAGCAACATCCCACCGTTTACAAGCAGTAAAGTACTATATAAAAAAAAAATAAAAAAAAACTTTTTATTTAAATTTCATATTGTACTCGTTGATCATCATAAAATAACTTACAGTTTTTAAAGAAATTCTGAGACATATATATCCATCAAACCAAAGTGGGGCTGCGTGGTGACTTAAGCTTCAATCATGCCACTTAGGAGCGACATAGGCCCAGCAACATCCCACCGTTTACAAGCAGTAAAGAACTATATATGTATATAAAAAAAAAAAACTATTTTGTAACAATAAAAACAATGGAATTTGTTTCATTTAATTATACAAAAAACAAAAAACAAGCTTTATAAGAAACAATGTTATTAAATTAATAATTAAGCTGGAGAGTTTGTTTGTTTAAAATGTGATAAGCCAAGGATCTCCCGAACACATTTATAAATTCTTTTCACGTTTGAATGTTATTCAAGAATACTAAGGCAGATACATATTACAAGTCACAGAGCAAGTCTACTTAATTTATATACTAAAAATAAAATCTTAGTCTACAAAAAATAATTCTAAAGTAAATAAAATATTTATATACGATAGTATGGATGACGTCCATGATGATGCAAACAGTATCTTGTTTACAAACGCAGCAGCAGTTTTGTATAGTGCCCTATAAAAGGATCTGGGGCTCAAACATGAAAGCACGATACGGCACGTGTTTACGTAACGTATATATGAACATTCACAAACAGACTGAAAAATACGATACACAAACTTTTACGTGCGTAGACTTGCTTTGCGATACTTTCTCGTTAAGATAATATTGATAGACAAAATGGAAAACATACATAAAGGCATTTTTTCTTAATTTTTTTTTTAATATCTGATAGTTTTTCTTCTTTATCTTTACATATATAATATTGTAAAGAGAAACAATTTGTTTGGTTTTCAGAAAACTAAGTCATCAAGAAGTAACTCAAATGTATAAAACAGTTACAGAAGTAACACTTAGCCGACCAGTAACCGTGTGTCGACGCGAGTGAAACTGCGAGGGACATCAATTATAAAGTATATTATATCTGAGAAATATTTTCTACTATGACTGTATTTTATATATCAAGCATATCATAGTAGGTATTCGTATTTAAATAATTAAACTTGAACTGAATTGAATCAACCTACAGAAGTCCCACAGCTGGCTAAAGGGCTCTTCTCCATGTAGAAGAAGTTTTGGAGCTTAACGCTATTGCACTGTAAGATGGTGGATAATTTGCTTGAAATGAGTAACAATCGCTATGAGATGTCCATGATAACAACCGGGACTGACAGCTTTACGTGCTCTCCACAGATCCATAAGGACATACACCTAGATTAGAAACAAATATTTGCAAAAAAAAACAAATATCTGCCCCGAGCGAGAATCGAACCCGCGGTCGTCGGCGTTGAGGCGACTACTTGCACCACTACCCCACATGCAACAAGAATCAAACTTAAAAAATAATATTTATGACGAAAAAGCACAAACAAACTTTCATATTTAATGTATATTTTATTAAAATGCAATGTATGTTCGCAGTTAAAACCGCAAAAATATGATAAAACAAACAAAAATAAGTTGAATATTTTCGCTTTGAGGCAAAAATGGTCGCACTCTCGCATACTATGAGCGAGTGCTGTTCACAGCAAACAACCATTGTCGCTGTTAATTGGACATTTTATTGTTCCCCTTGATTTCCCGTCAATATGATGAAGACCACTTTTATATAGCATTTTGTTATGAGCATCATATATGATTACTATGTATATATACATTAGTAATTTATTATACTAATAAAATGAAATTTTATTAGTATATAGTTATTAGTATATAGTTTATATAAATTAATAATTAATTTTTTGTGATGTTTGATTTTTTTTTAGAATGAGAATTACTCAGCGTGCAGTTTTCCTCATGATATTTCATTCATGTTCATGACTGATTATGAGAAGTATTTGAAGTATAGGCACTGGAAAATTCAGCAGCGTTAGAGAAAATTCGAGACCGCTATTTTTTTTATTAACTGGAATAAAACACTTGAATCTAAACAGAAAGGTATCGGATCCGTCCATCTTTGTCCTTTCGGCTCGGAAATAGTACACATTTAAACTAGGTTGATTTCAGTTGAGATATACCTATGTTACAATAAAAATAAAATCATGCTTTAATTTCTTTTAATTTATACCTACTAGTTCTCCGCAATTAAATCTGATACTCATCCGATTGGCTGCCATTTATGGCTACTACTCTACTCCTATAAGTCGTAGCATGATATTTTACAACATCCCATGATAAACAGGATTTCTATGACATAAATATTATTTCTTTAAACGAGAACTCAGAATCTCTTTAGCTTTATTATTATAGATATCTGTAGTATTATTCAAGTTAAAATGTTTAGAATAATAACAAAAAAAAAGGTGTATATACGGAAAACACAATTTAAAATATGAACTCGAAATTACCTAAAAATATTGTAGCCAAAATGGAGAGTCAAATACTGAAAGATAAAATGATATCAGCTATCAGGAGGAAAAAAGGGCTCACCACTGCAGAACTGGGACTTATGTCATCCAAAGAACCGAAAAAAATTTATATCAACGAGCACTTAACTCCATTTTACAAAAAACTACTTAAAAAAACACGTGAAGCTGCAGCCAGTGCCGCCTTCCAACATGTTTGGGTCCGCAACGGAAAAATTTTTATACGAAAAAACGATACATCACCTTCTTTAAACATCATGGATACAAAGGATTTAGAAAAGATAAAATGACTGTTTTTGTTATAATTCTTTTTTCAGAACATACAATAGCAATACGCAAGGGAAGTACTAAATTATATATCTACTTATATATCTCATATGTATTTAAACATTATCTGCTATTAAATATTTATACATTTTACTCTATACATAAAAATATATATTTTATATATGCATACATTGTTTACAATATCTCTCTGCTATACTTATATACAAATTTTATTATTAATCCTAAAATATCATATTATCTACAATATTATACATTATTATTATTATACATACATTCTGTGTTTAGGTGTGTGTATATTTATGTGTACGAATACTTAATAAATGAAATTATTTCTTACATTTTAAGATGGCTAATAATAATTTTTCGAGTAATATGAACCTAAATATCTACTATCAGAATGTTCGTGGCCTACGAACCAAATGCTTACAATTATATAATAATATACTAATGAATGATTATGATATTTTATCATTCACAGAAACATGGTTGCAGAGTGATATTTTAGAGACTGAATTATGTGACAGTAGGTATATAATATTTCGTTCCGATCGAGATTGTTTAATAACAAACAAAAGTAGAGGAGGTGGTGTCATGTTATGTGTGAGACGAGAGCTAGCTCCAGCGCCTTGTGTTGAGTGGCGAGGCACCCGTACCACTGAGTCACTGTGTATATCTATACCAGCACGTGCAATAAACTCAAGCCGCACACTGCGTATTATTTTAGTTTATCTGCCGCCTGACTTGTATGATTTTAATATTCGTTACGAAGAGTTTGAAAAAAGTGTAAAGCATTTAATTGATACGTTCCCTCTCGATAACTTATTATTGCTCGGTGATTTTAACTTGCCCTGTTTATCCTGGACCAACAATAATGAATATATAAACCTTTACTCGGGCTCTAAAATCGTATCCGACAGTGCTAATTCGTTTGTAGATCTAATGTACTTCCTAGGGTTGAAACAATATAACTTAGTTCAAAATGAATTTGGAAAAATATTAGATTTATGCTTCAGCAGCACTCCGTGCTTCGTATCACATATAGTATCGAGACCAATCGTCGGGGAAGACAGATATCATCCAGCGTTAAATATAGATGTATTAGACTTACAGGTATCCCATTTAATCGAGAACAAAGCACAAACTCCCAACTTTTATATATGTAATTATGATGACATCAACACTTATCCCAAAAATATCGATTGGAATGTTTTGTTATCTTGCGATTCAGTTAATGACGCTGTAAACATTTTTTATAATACAATTAGATCTTGTATTTCTTTATTAGTACCAGTTAAAATTTCTAATAAAACTTCATATCCTTCATGGTATAGTCGAGCTTTAATTAAAATTATTGAAGAAAAATTTAAAGTTTATAAGCGGTGGAAAAAATATGGTAACCCCAGAGACTATGACGAGTTCAGTATACTAAGAGAAAGACAGCACCGAGTCCAAAAAACTTGTTTCGATCTATTTACTAGCTCGTCTGAAAAACTCATTAAAACATCACCTAAATACTTTTGGAAATATATTAAAAACAAATTGGGATCTACAAGCTATCCCTCTAAATTTACACACAATAATATTGACTATACCAAGGGCGACGATATATGTAACGCATTTAACAAGTTTTTTGAAAGTGTATTTTTAAAACCTCAGATAGCTAACTCTACAATCCCTATTTCCTTCACTCACCCTTGTAATGATTGTTTGTCTAAAATTAATGTTAACAAACAAAATCTATTGAAATATTTACGAACTCTTGACAAAAGTAAAGGTGCAGGATGTGATGGTATTCCACCATTGTTTTTTGCTTCTTGTGCTGATAGCCTCTGTTATCCTATTTCAATTTTATTTGACAGGTCACTACAAGAAGGAATTTTTCCTGATGCTTGGAAAAAAGCCCAAATTGTCCCCATCCATAAAAAGGGTTCGAAATCGTTAATCGCTAACTATCGTCCCATTTCAATACTCAATACTATCGCTAAGCTGTTTGAAAAGGTGGTATATGAAGATATCTACTCAATCATTGCTAAAGGCATTCCACGAACACAACACGGATTCCTTCGCGGTAGGTCCAACTTATCTAATTTAACTTTATTTTCTGATTTTATTCTAAAAGCAATGGAGAAGGGTGGACAAGTTGACGTAGTATATACGGATTTTGAAAAAGCTTTTGACCGTGTAGACCATGTCATCCTTCTTCAAAAACTACACAATCTCGGAATCCATGGTGACTTGTTACGTTGGGTGCAGTCATATCTTACTAATCGTACACAAATTGTTGTTCTTGGAGGTTATAGGTCTGACTATATCAATGTACCTTCTGGAATACCCCAGGGATCTCATCTTGGCCCCCTCTTCTATAGCGCGTATATTTATGACATAGATACGGTTCTTGTAAACTCAAAACACTTACTCTATGCTGACGACAAAAAAGTGTACATTAGTGTGCGCTCAGTTGATGATTGTAAGCGGTTACAACATGATCTTAACAATCTATTTGATTATTATACAAAGAATAATATAAACGTTAGTATTCAAAAATGTCAATGTATTAGTTTCACTCGTAAAAATAATCCTATTGTGTTTAAATATAATTTTAATGGCATTGAGATCGGTAGAACACAGATGGTCCGTGATTTAGGTGTATACTTCGACAGCAAAATGTTAATGTCTTCTCATATTGACATAATTAGATCCAAAGCACTTAAAAATATTGGTTTTGTAATACGAACATGTAGTCCATTTAAAGATCCTCTAACCATCAAAATAGTTTATTTCGCATACGTCCGAAGCATCTTAGAATATGCTGCTCCTGTTTGGTCACCACGGTACGATATTTATATAAAACGCATTGAAAATGTACAGAAGAAATTTATTAATCACATTAATTTTAAATGCAGAAAAGCTGACATAAGCGATGAATATATAAATATCTGCCGAGCTTATAACCTTCTGACATTAACGGAACGCAGAGAGGTGTTAGACATGGGGTTATTGTATGATATTATTCGTGGCCGCCTAGACTCTCCGGAACTAGCTGAACATATTTTGCTGAACACCCCTTCACGGCGACTGAGACACACTCCCTTATTACATGTCCCGTACTGCCACACTAACTATGTCCAGAATTCTGTTCTAACAAGATTACCCAACACCTATAATATGAAATTTAATTGTATAGATATTTTCAATGGTTCTAAAAATATATTTAAAAATAAAATCAAACGACACATCTTAAACCAACATAATCTAAACAATAAGTAATAAAATATTTATTTATTATTTGTATACGTTCTATAAATATTTATGTATTCTTCTTTTATTCTATTTTTATTAGTTTTATATATTATGTACATTACTATTCAAATATAGAGAAAATTATTTATACTAATACTATACTATACTTCCCAAGAGTAATAATTAGTTTAATAGGATAATAATAAGTTTTTTTTTTTTGCACGTTTGTTTTATATAAATAATTTAATTTTAAACGGATGGATGGTCGTAATTGGCCTTCGTAATTGTAATACATTTTTTCTTTTATAATTTTTTGTGCTGTGTACCATCCCTTATGAATAAATAAATAAATAAATAAATAAAAATGTATTCACATTAATAGTTAATAATTCTATTAGTTTATTTACGCGTTGTTTACGCGTTGCTAGGATACGCGACATCATACTATCTCATTCTCTCCTACACATTTTTGTATTTGTGTTTATCTGTCGGTTTTTTTTTTTCGTCGCATCTCGTTTCAAATCACAACGATTCTAAAGAAGTTTCACTTCAAAAATAGTATATAATTCATATTTATATAAAGTGAAACTAATATAAGTAATAGTTATAATTTTTTGAATCGTTAAAATTATTATAATACTATTCAATTCAACGTAATTGCGAGGGTCAGTTTTATGAACAAACTAAATCAAAACTTGTAACAAGATATCGTTCACTAATTAATCCTTGAAACGAGAACACGTTGGCAAGGATTAAGGGTCCCGAAACTTTCCGTCATATTCCACTGAATATTTCGCAATGGGTAAAGTTGAAAAGTGGTTAGCTTACATACATGGAGATTTATTGAAGGCTTTGTTTGAAAAGTCAAAGTATTTTGAGCTTTGATTCTACTTTTTAGCCGCCAACACAATTGTGGCTCGTATGGTGAAACAGATATTTATAAGCAGCGATCAGCTAAGATCACTATTTCTTTTATTGACTATTAACTATGTAAGATACTTTTTACTTAATAATTTGTTAATGAATTTTTTCGAATATATTTTAAAAATTTATTTTTAATGAAGACAATATTATAATTAAAAAATGCAGTAAACAAAAATTCTACATTCTTTTCCAATGTTCCAACAATTCATTGTTATGAATTTTCAAGCGATGAAGTTATAAATAGAAAGATTGTTATAAAACACGTCAAAATGAATAAAGCATTAAATTGGACGAGACGAACGGTGTGAGTTTTTCAAAATGGCGCAATTGACGATGCGGAGAACAATGGTCGCAATTTGTTGAAATTACCGCCGACTTGGTAATTTTGCCTTCCGCAACAGGAGTTCAACGTTAATAAATTATATCATGCTTTCACCCGACAAAAAGAACATATAATGGGTATGTGTTTTTCAAAAAGTCCTGTTTTCGCCACCGAAAAAAAAATACCCCTTGAGGGACCTTTTCAAAAACATTTTTTTTTTAAGTTCTGAAATAATTAACATACCTACGTGACCAAACTTTGATTTATAAGATGTAAGTTAATATGTAGGCTGTATTCCGAATATTAGACTTACTACATAGTTATGTCACGAAATGATAAAATGGTGCTGGCTTCATCTCGTTGTACTCAGTGTTAGCGAATCTCGGTTATCGCTCACAGTCTAAACGAATTAATTTCCCAAGAGACACCTCTGCAATACTCATTTGCAGTTTCTACTAATGCACCAAGTTGTAGGTAAAAAATGAATTAGATATTAAGGACAATAGTTTTATTGCAAGTTATTATAGGTACTGTTACATACAAAATATCTTGCGATAAATGAAACAAGAATTAATGATTTAAATGAGAATACATATGATGGAACATCATAAAGCTTTTAAACGTAAAGAACTAACAGAGACAGTGACAAAGAAATGTCATGAACGTTAATTTAGAAACTCATAGCGTTGTACATATTATTAAATTGACGGATTATCCATTGAAAGAGTTAATAAAAGAGATGAGACTCGTTCTTGAGACCGTTTCAGTGTAGTTCAACGGTTAACTCGATTCGAATCATCGACGAGAACCCTTTAAATTAATTTCCTGAATCGACTCAGTCGAGGAGTTATGGATCGAATTCTTTTAGCGAACTACTGAAAGTGAAAATAAGTAATTTCACGTCACCGAGTATTGGATTTGCGTCACTATTGCATTTCGAGATCAGATATATTTTATTAAAATTCTTAACTGAACGAATCTTTTCACTAGACTCTCTTAACTTTAACAGTTTCTTCACGTCATTTTCTTAGTTATAACTTTTCGAATAAAGAAAAGCAAGACTTCGAAAGAAATAACGCGACAAACTTAATATTTCAGTAGTAACGGTCGATTAAGGCTTTTGTCAACGTATTTGAAAATTTAAATTAAAGAGATTTTACTTTAAATTTTCTGCACAAAATGGAAAATAATATTAGTTGCTAAAATCTTTTTTTTTAATCATATGGAGTAAATCTGAAAAGTTCAGAAGTGTACAAGCCACGACCGAGCTTAAGCTGACCCAGTTGACCTATTGGGAAAACTTGGAAGCTCTTGAGCAAGTTGGATGACTTGACTTAACATATTTTACAAATTCATTTACAGTAGAATTATTCAAATCAGTATGTATACTTGTAATTGAAAATAAAAATAAAACAAATATTTTACTTTTACGGTAAATTACAAATTATTTCTTTTACACAAAACGTGGTAAAAGTAAAGCAAATTTATGAACACCATTTGCACTTTTTTTTGGTATACTTTATCACTTAATGTTCTAAAAAACCAATTTCGAAACCTCTTCCAGCGAATGATACGGATCGAGTAAGCCACTTTAAAAGTGAGTACATTACGCTCCAGCCAATGTTGGCCCAGCTGACCCATTCGAAAAACTTGGCAGCCCTCGAGCATGTTAGAAAGCCAGGACTCTTGCCAGGAACTGCTTACGTAACTGCACTAGTGTATGTTTGACTTTAACTGATATCTTTGATATGAATACTAAGCGAGAACAAATTGTATAAAAAAAACTTTCCAAATACTAATTAAAATTCAATTTCAATGAACAAAACATTCATTCAACATTCTTCCAATGTAAAGAGTACTCCAAATATGATGAAACAGTAACAATTATCCCAACTTATATTCAAGGTATATATATACTTGTATGTATGTACATGTACGTAAATACCTACATGCGTCTCTTACGTAAAATACGGAGAGGATAGCATCTCATCTAAATGTCGTATATTGTGCCAACTGACACGATAGTCGTAAAACATGGACGCCCAGTAGGTCCAGATAAAACAAATTACGTAATACCACAAGGATGTTTCGTTTTATTTTATATACCTTTATGAAAACGAACCGCAAAATAAAAAATAAGGATACGTGAATAATGATACGTACGTCTGTAAGTCGAAGTAGCTAGGGTTTAATTTTTTATTGGAAGAAGTGTTCTCGCTGCAAGAGCTCCGGATTAACCTAGGAGTATTGTTACAACTAAAACATACACACATTACATATATCGTATCACGTCATATGTGTAGAATTAAGAAATATCGATGGTTAAATCGTCTTCAGGAATCCCATGCACATTATTAAACAAAACTATGTCCTATAACTTCTTATTTTTCTTACTTCGATATTTTTGGATGCATGCATTTTCATTTAAATATTTCATTTATTATTAATTCAAGCTGTGGTTTGAGTTCTGGTGTATAATGCTCGGAACCATCATAAGAGAAGACGCATTTAAATTTTAAGCAGCAATGGAACTTCTTCAGACTGTACAATATAATTTTAAAGCTAAAGCTTTACACCAGATTTTATATATCAGTATATTAAAAAAGGACATACGAAACATTCAACATTTTCAAAATTAATATTAATTTACGAAATTATGTAACAAGAATTAACAAAATGCACCAAAACCGATTTATAATAATAAAATTGGAATTATAAAACAGAGGCAGACTGGTAGCAAAGCACAATTAACTGCGAAAGTTACAAACCACGTCAAAAATTAAAGTTACACAATTACAGAGACTACAGCGGAGTCTTCTCTTATAATGAGAGAAATTAGTGTAAAATATTACATTGCGGTATATAAGTGGCAATATTAAACAACTACGATTTCTAGGATACCAACAAGAGTTATTTTTAAATGATAATAGCATAATATTTAAAAATAACTATAAAGTACTTTATTATAAGTAAAAGAGTACTTAAAAAGATGTATCCAATGCATTAGGAAATTGCATTTCTCATACTACTTCACCTAAGTAATGCAATACTAGTTCTAAAAGTTGCCATTAACTTAATTAAACGGCAGAAATGTAGCAAACGAGAGTACAATTAAATGATATTTTAAAGACAAATAAATTGAAATTAGTTTTTTAAGCAAAACAAATGATCAAATATTGGATATTATTCATCTTTCTGATGAATATGACATCCGAACAATCCTTAATTAATCGTTATACACGCTAACACAAATATCAAAATCAAAATAAAAAACAACTTTATTCAAATAGGCCCCACGAGCACCTTCGAATCGTCATTTTACAAATTAAAACTTTAAAGTGATTATTATTTTTGTAAAAGTAAAGCTACCACCGATTCGGAATGTAGATTCTGCAGAAAAGAATCGGCAAGAAACTCCGCAGTTACTCTTTTGAAAATATTATATAAACTGTGTTTTAGTACAAAATTAGTAATATCTTGCATGAAATACACCGCCACTAAGTCCACACATCTTTATCAACTAAGTAATCCTGCACCGAATAATACGCTTAATCTATTAATTTTTTAACAAAAACAAAATAATGTTTTATAAAACAAACAACCGTACGATTAATGTTACAATTACGATTTAGAAATGATGAGAACAAGTTATAAACTTAGCTTTATAGTCACGTGAGGTTAATAAACCTCAGTCGCGAGGGTCCACCTCTATCTCCTTGATTAATCCTGTCACAATATGTTCGCGCAACTTTATTAATATGATAAAGTGAATCCGCCGTCTTCGTTGATCTTCCGCATGTTGCAACCTCGACTAAATTTTCTTACAAGATTGCATAATATTGTTCGGAGATTTCGTGTTCTCTAGGTTCCAGAGATTCACTCGAAGTCGAAGTTTCGAACTGCTAAGATCTTTGTTATTAAATTGCGTAAAAACGTAAATATATTGTATCATTTTTAAACATTCAAAAATCAACATATTTAAAAATATATACATTTATATGTAAAATATAATTTATTAAAGTAATAGAAACAATATTGAATTGTAAATATGTATAATATTGTAAAATTTCTGTAATAAAAATTGTTTTAATTAATGTAAAAGATAAGATTATAGGTCCCTACAGTTAGAAAAAAAATCATATCATCTATTATTATATATTATAGACATGTAACGGATCCAAGCATAAAAATTACCAAATATAAACCCTATTTAATTTTCTGAAATACTACGTAACTTCATGGTTATACCTATACGTAAGTAAAATATTATTTAGACATTCAGTTTCCCGAGGTTGTAACTGCGCATAATACCATTGTGATATGATCGAAAACTATAAGGGTGCTTGTCCATTGAAACTAAGCGAGACGGCGGATCCGAGAAACGGAGAAATATTAACCAATAGGATTGCAGAGCCCTTGTCAACTGGAGCAGAGGGGAGATTTTTTGTCAAAGTCAAATATTTTATTCAGTATAAAATTATTACAATTATTCACTGAACGGCGTGAGTCTACCACCAGTTCGGAAAGAAGAAGCCTCTGACCTGAGAAGAACTGGCGAAAGAAACTTTTGCAGAGCCCTTGTCCACTGGAGCGGAGGGGAGATTTTTTGCAATCCTAATGGTTATTATTTCTCCGTTTCTCCGATCCACCGCCTCGCACAGTTTCAATGGACAGGCAACCTAAGGCTCGTTGAATAGAGGCAAGCTTCACGTGGGAATCGAAGGCGACACAATTGTAGGCAGATTGTATCGTTTTAGGTCCAGCTACCAGATTTACTGCTCACGATAAAACTGTTATTCAGCTCGTTAGCTTCGTTTCTGGGCACTGTTTCTCTTATTGCGGGTCTAATGTTATTAGGAAATGTTATCGGTTAACTAATTAGAGTTAGACCACACGAATGTTGCTTTCTGCGTAAAATGGACTCGTGTTTGTGTCATTTTAAAATCGGTAGTCCAAGAAGTCTGAATATTCACAAGAATGTTAATCTCATTAAAAACAAATTTTTCTTAAAGCGTTTTTAAGATAACGATAAAATAAAGTACTGGTAAAATATAGCTTTCGATAAAATCTGATCCAACGTCGTGGTGTGCCTCTCCATGTCCAAAGGAATTATATCAAAACATTGTTTGAGAAGCGAATCATTTTAATGAGCTCAAGGGAACTCGGGATAATTAAATCGGAAATAAACGACATAGGGACACGGTCAATTATTTTAAAAATAATAAATAATTACATCATAAATAATTAGATCATAAATAAGTCAATTAAAAAATAGTAATGCTTATACCCGTAACCTTTAAGTACATTATTCTAATAATCTGTAAAATTCTCACTACTCGATAAAGTATTTTTCTCCTATTAAGAAGAGCCTTAAAGTGAAGTATATGCCTTAAAATCCTCTAGGAGAAGCAAAATAAAGAAGTAAAATAATGGAATATTAATAATATAAAATAATGGAATATGTATTGTGTAGTAGGTATTATAAAAAAAAACATTAATTATAATTTTAACTAATTATCATTTTAACATAACAATTATAATTTTATAAGTAATATAATTATAACTAAATATACTATTAAAATATCAATAACTATGAAAAACCTGAGAAAACAGAAATTACTTAAAATTTACTATATTTGAAACCGAGAAATTTTATTTCACGATACATATCTATGCAAAATTATAGTTTACAAACATTATACTCTTGTAAATAATTAATCAAATATTAGCTGTTTAAATTGACATAATGACGTTAGAAAAGCTAAACTTATTAAAAACGAAAGAAAAAAGTTCGTAAAAAAATAATACATTTCTACACGGTCCACTTTGAAGGAAAGTATCTTGAGAAGCTTAAGAGAATTTCGAAAGAGAATAGTTAACAAATCTCAATGAACGATGGAACAAGCGGGCTCGGGCTGCGACAAATAAAAAATAAAAGTAGGCACTAACTCTTTTACTAAGAATTCAATGTAAAAACGGAAATGAGTTCAAGTAATTCTCACCTGCCGGTACAGAAAAGAACACGAAGTGTCAACCATAGCCTATTCAGATAGTGGTTTCCAATAAGCATAAGAATCTTTTCTTATTTGTTCAATTTGTTAAGTTTCATTTGAAACGGTAGGAAATTGAAACAGACTTGTCTTTATAGTTCCTTTGTTACCCATATGTTTTGTTATCCATGTCTACGTGAAGATGTCGGAGGTAACAAGTTTTAAAGAGTATATATGTTCAAAACAAATACCACAATTCCGAGAGTAGCTTTCTATTTACGCACAGTTTTAGAATTATAACAATGACTCTAGATTAATTACTTCCGTAATTTTTTTTTTGTCTGGCTATATTCCGATGAAATTTCATTTTTTTACGTATTAAGTATATTTTTAATCAGTTTCAAAATTTTCGTTTCCTTAAGTTTTAAAGATTAAATAAAAAAATATGCTTGTCGCTTTTAATATAAGTCAGTTAAAATATCAACCAATGCATATAATATGGCTATCAGTACCGCTTTAATCGAAACATTCGATTCGACGGATAATTATCGAATACCAAAAACTGATTCTGGTTCGAAATAAGCGAGTTTGGCATCTGGTCGGGTGGGTATTACGTTTTATGTAACAATTTGCATCAGAAGAAGTTACATGGTACAAACAGTGATACTCGGGTTACTTTGAAATTCTTACCTTCTGTTTTTAAACGCTGGGAAATAAGTGACCTCATCGAACTGAATATATAAGTAAGACCAGACACTTATGTTTTAAATTAATGAATTGAACCAACTCGCATTTAAAACAAATTCATATTAAATTATTTAAAAGTACCTTTACTTAACTTCAATGCCCATCACATCCTCTATAGGTATAAGTGTATTTTACACATAAATAAAAAAACGTTCAAGCAACAACACACGGTGAATATAAAATTAGTTTCTATAAAAAAGTATGATTAATCTTTGAAAAAAACGCATCACTCAAGTCTATTTTTACACAATCATCTGCATGCGCCGACGCAACTGTTTACGATAGCGCGAAGCTACTAGTCGATAACATCCCATCACGTCGGTCAATAGCATTGTGTTCCCCACAAGTTTATTAATAATTATTTTTATTAAGTACTTCTTTTAAATCATGTAAAATTTTAAAATTAAATCGAATTTACTTGTGATTTTCATATCATTTTTTTTATATATATCACCGTAAAATTGTAAATACCGTTAGATTATAATCTATCTCGCGAAACTGTGAACTGTCGAGAGATTGTGAACAGTAAACATACTGCTTACAATTTAACGCATTATTTTTCGGTGGATTATAATCTATCGAAGTGATGAAACCGTCAAATCACAATCTCATTAGGGTAGATCAGCATGTTACGGTTCACAATCGTACGACAGGTGATAATCTCGCGAGATAGATTATAATCTAACGGTGTTCACAATTTTACGGTGACATATACAAATAATACAATAACAATAATATATATCACCATCGATATACAATAAAAAGCTACATACAATTTGGCGAAATTTTTAAAATACTGATTTAAAAGTTAAATGAAATCACTCATATAATGTTACACATGACGTGTTGGTAGGGGTATTTCGCTTTAGTAAGACGTATTAACCCGTGAAATGCGTTGTAGTCGACCGTACCGCGGTTTTACGACCGCTGGAGAAAGTGTCCGTAATTGATTTCGCATATACAAGTAATTAGCGTGCGAGATCAGGTGTGTTACGTTAAAAGGCGTCAATTGAGTAAGATTCTTGTGGTCAAATGAGTTTTTAAAACGGTGAAAGGGTTGTATCAATCTAGACTTTCCTATTTATTTATTTTTTTACTTAATTTATATAGGTAACAGATACTGCAACGTGGTTTGTAACAAATTTTACAGATGACTATGCATAAGATATTTTTAGTGATTCTAACTAGAATTAACTAATGGTTCTCTGAATAAAAAAATATAACAATACAAAAATATTTTCTTTGAAGCGACTATGCTATTTTTGTAACGAAGTTTCGCTAAATTAATGTGGAAACCCTAACGTACACCAGTTCTGTCTAAATATGAATGATTCATCGAAACAATTGCTAATAACATTCGCCTACTCCACTGCTCTCTATGAAAACTGGTTTAGAATACATTTAAACAATAAAGCGCTTAAAATTGTATAAAACTTATAAGTACCTACCTGACTTTCTAGTGTAAATATAATAATACGTTCAAAAATAAAATTTTTGAAAAAATTCCTAATAATATTCCTTTGAAGTCCTATATACTATTTTTTTATTTTGCTAATCAGTAATAATGCATTAATATTTAACACTAAACCTACCAGAGCGGTCAAATGACCGCTTTTGAGATTTCAATTAAAATTTGTTAAATTCTACAGTTACATTTTTCTTTTTTAGGTTTTTTATATGTTTCTTAAGTAGCTATATATTATAGAAAAAGTCCTACATAAGTTCAAGACAAATGTAAACCTAGAATTTAACCATTTTAATTAAAGTCTCGAAAAGGGTCATTTGACCGCTCCGGTAGGTTTAGTGTTAAAACGAGTAGCCTAATAAGTACCTCTTTCACTGAATAGAAACCAACTTTTAGAAATAATATCCACTTAAAATAATTTCGCCATAACAATGTGATTAATTTTATAGTTATTAACAATTTCGATAACAATCTAGGTGAACCTTAAAACATTAACGCTTAGGACGCCGAAGGTCGTCGCTCCCCAGCAGGGGTTAAGATAGCAAACAACATGCCATCAACTCATTAAAATTCAAATAGGACGATGTATAATGTATAATTTTTATGCTCTGTTAAAATCGTAAGAACAACATTAGATACACTATGAAGTCTAGTAATATTCGTAGCCTGTACTCTTTTGAAACCACTAAGTAAGGAAGAGCGAAAAAGATAAGTGGTCAATATAGAACAAAAATAACAATTTAAATTTGTAACACTATAAACAAAAATAAACGCACTAACAAACACGTATATTTGTTGTATAATGTAATGTAGTGAAAATAACTACCTAAATTGATCAAAGTTATATTATTATCTACTAAAAATCTATTAGATTACATCGTATCATAATTTTATAAAATTATTCAAATTACAGAATACTTTATTATTTTCCAAGACGTATTGCTAAAAATTTTTGTTCACATCGAAAATAAAGCAAAGAACGTATCTTTGTAATTTTCAACTGAACTAAATTAAATAACAAACAAATAGGATTACATTAATATGAAAATCCGAACTTTGTACGAAAATGATGATATAATAAATTCCAAGCAATTCGACAGTTCTAATAGTAATGTACTACAAAATTATATTTAAATCCATAAATTCTGTTCAATCGGCGTGTTGTCATTGCAATTACATACGACTCTATATTTAGAACATTTGACCCACTATGACCGTGTAACAAAATTAAGATATGGTATATGACACATGATTTTACAAATCGTGGGAATAATGTTTTAATACTTCGATGCGTATTCAATTCAACTTGAAATATTACGAATCATGGATAAAATTCTGAACGAAATTTTCGACCAAAAATAATGAGGTAACAATTTATATAATATGACTATTATTATATTGTTTTCGACATTATTACACGGTTCTGTTGATTCAATCTAAAATAATGGTTGCTATGGAGACTTGGAGTTATAATACCTACAAAATTATTTTCGGTTTCGAATATTACGTTGAGATTAATGCAGATGATAATCTATTCGGCGAAAACGTATCGTATCCAAGATACCTCAAGAATTGCGACCTTTTCGTGGGCGTGTATTGATGTTTACGTTTTTGTGCGGTATCAACGAGATAGGCCATTTGCTAAATCAGATAAAACACCCTAAATATTTTTTGCAGATAGGCTTGTTATCCGTTTTCTTTGGAACAAAAGAGATTGTCGACTTAAGGGCTTTCGAAAATCGTGATTTTTTACGCTGGAAAATTAAATTATTCATAATAATAATTCAAAAGAATTATGCTTCAAAAGATTTATCCAAATGACACTATTTTAGATTATTTTATACCTTATATTATTTGTAAAATATTACTTAGGGGGGAGTGTGTATGCAAGAGCCAGTTTTAAAAAGTGTAAAAAAAAACAACTTCGACTATTTGTTTTTAAAGAAAACTATTTTTTTATATTCACTTTAATAATGAATGTTATAAAATTGATAACAATGCTAATAATCTGAAATATATCTACTTTAAAAAAAAGGTAATCGGCTCTTTCATGACAGCATGTCAATGAAAGAGCCACGGGGTGTTGTGAAAGAGCCGATACTATTATAACCGATATTATTATACCGATAGATATTTTATTTTATACCAACAAAAGTTTTTTCAACAACCAAATTTTATTAATAAACTTCAAAAAATCTAATTGAAATTAAATTTACATAATTCTATAAAAATCACAATTTTTGAATAGTCTTAATAATAATTTACTTAATCTCAATCAATAATAATATCCTAATAAAAATCAGTTTTAAAAAATTAAAATAATAAACCTTTTGTATAAAATACTCTACTACTAAATTGTGGCCATAATATTAACGTGTCCACTTAATAAACTTCTAAAACGGCCAAGTGCGAGTCGGACTCATTATCTATATAAACGGCAAAAAAATCACGTTTGTTGTATGGGGCTCCCCTTTAAATATTTGTTTTATTTTAATTTAATTATTTATTTTTACACACTGGCTCTTTCATACACACTCTCCCTATACATAAAATAAATCTTGTTCAAATATTGACTGGATGTTCTGATTTAAAATTCCTTTTTTTTAACAATCATCTTTTCATTGATAACTTTACATCGACATTGTAAGGACAATCTAATAAACTAAGATTTTTATTTTAGTTATTTTAAATAAAGCTTAATTTATGTTACAACCCAATGAAGTTAATAGATTGTTCCATCTAAAATATGATTAATAAACGGATTTCTAGAAAATTTCACATGTACGTTCACTTCAATATTACATACGAGTACATGAAAAATAAACAACTAAAAAAATCCAAACGGAACAATTTATGATCTAGACCGGCAAATTGATTCCCATTTTGACTCATACGTCATTTAGGTCAATTAGATATTATTCGACATCGTCATATTCAGTCAAACCTCTGAACGGATAGAATTCTTCGAAGTGTCAAGACCAAAGATCCTTCGTCAAACAAGCAATTAATTAAGAATATCCTTAAGGACCAGACCAATATCTATATCAAACCAACTGACAATGAAATTCCGCCTTTGACCCGATAACAATACTTCGTAATGAATTAAAATGAGTATCAGATGTTTCCGAAATTAATTGAAATGTTTCTCTTTAATCTTATTATGTATGATAACAAATCAAAATATTTTTAACCGTTTATACCTGTAATACTTATAAATTTTGAATCAAATAGGAAAACGTAATTTTTAATCATTATTCAACGTTTAATTTGGATATTGTAAAAAATTAATGTCATTTTCATCAAGATCGTAATTTTTCACATTTATACCAATTCCTAGCACACCTCTCAGCCATTTATGGTAAAAAAGAAGACTAAATTCAATAGAACTTAATCATAATGTTTTAATAAAATAATATTGATAATCAAAGCACAATTTATATATTATACATACGTTTATGTTGTAAACAAAATTAAAAGCTAGAATGGTCACTAACTCGGAACAACTATTTATTTTCAGGCGTATCATATTGGAATTGTGGAAACACAAGCCGTCATTGCGTTTACATTTAATTTAGTATGGCAAACAATACCTACACAAACCACAATGTAATTATTCTTGTCTTCATCACATTAGGGTAAATGTTTTAAGCCGTACAATTTACAAAAACACTGTGACACATCATTATTCTATATTCCGTATAAAAATTCACACTCTCCGCGATAAACGTTTTCGTAAACCTACCGCAACGCGTCGCATGTTATCGAACAAAATGCTCGTATTTCGACAGGGTTGCGGTGATGCGAGCGTAAAAGCCGGCGACCGGCGCGGCACTGCGGGTACCGGCCGGCCGCGTGGAGCCCGACCGCACCGAACGTTATACGACGTAACTCCATAGACCTAAATGCGAACTAATTCTCTATAACCATTTTACACAAGGTTCAATATTAACAACACATCGCAGAGAACGCCAATCGATGCTCCTGAAACAGGACAACAGATCTTTCCGCCTCCGCTCCTGTCCGCACGACCAGGCTGATACGAATTTTCGCAAATGCTGCCGCTTTTGCTTGTAAAACAAAGACGTAATTTTATAAACAAATTGCCGTATAAAGGACCACTCGACTTGGCTTCTCAAATTTCATTAGCTTCGACATTTAATGTAAATTCTTGTTGGTGCAAAAAAATGGCGATGTTCACAACAAATAACTTTTTTCTTACATTCGACTTTTATACACTTACAAAAATGAGTATGATTTTACATTAATACTTTAGGTTTTATAATGAGGAATGTTACGTACATAATTGATAACTTATATTATCACAAAGCACTAACTTTATAATGAATGCTACATACCTAACTCGATAATATATAAAATAAAAGAATTATTATACAAGTGCAACCACATTTTAAAATACAAAAAAAATTATTAAATCACTGGAAATAAATTATCTGACGTACCTGAAGAGGCAAATTACGGATTATTGCTCCATTCTGTTTCAAAATAGATAAAGCTTCTTGCTATACTTACTGTAATCATTATTACTGCAACAATTATTAAAAGTAGTTTACCATAAAACACCCACACCGAGTGGCTGTTCCTCAGAAGATGATAATAGCATAAATCCTTACTGCCTGCAGTCGGTAATTAGCAAACAATTCGAGGACCATTCACTCCGCAACCACTTGGCTAGCTAATTCGCCGTGAGATCGCAAAAGAGCTTTAATGAACGTCATATCTCTCGCAACCCACCTAAATTGAAACCAGTTTTGTGATAAACCTCCAATTTATGGTGCTACTTAAATGCTTAAGTATTATGGCAAAGGCAATTTAGAGGTTGATATTGAAAGAAACTTATAACTTTATTTCTAAGAACGGACACTTAAACTGAAACTGCTATAAAAGACACTAACTTTAATATATTTTGAAAAAATTATGTAACCTTATCCAGCAAAACTGATAAAAATTATAACACTAAAATTGTCCGAGCCTTACTCTGCAGCGACATAAAATATCGAAGTAATCTTAACAGCGCATGTGATTCAGACATAAAATAAGCGAATATCATGTCAAAGGGACACTAAAAACCAAAGAAAACGGTCCTACATTTGCAAATATTGACAACTTGTTTCAAGATATCCAGCCGAGTATATTGGAATGGGGTGCGACCGGCGCGTTCCATGACAGCAGCCAATTGGAACGTGGATCATATGACATCGAACATGAGACGGCTTCAGTTACTAAGTCTGTATTAAAGCGACACCTTACACTTGATTTCTACTAACAAGTGTTACTCCATACCTAAGTGCAAAAATTATAGCTCAATAACACTTCTTTTCTACAATTTCTTGGACTCAAACCTAATCTAACAGACTTTAGCAATCAACGTCAATGGAGTTTTTATTGCTTAAGTTTAATAGTGTTTTCGTTGCTTAAATAAATTACAAGTCAAATGTTTAATGTTTCGTACTAAAACAGGCTGCACCTATTCTAGCATTTCTCTTTAAGGGGGTGGTCGGGATTTATTGCAGTTAAAGAAATTCATATTCAGCAAAAGTACTGCGATTTCTCGTATTTAAAAAATATGCATAGAAATCTTTAAGATATTTACTGTTTCGGTGAAATTACGAAAACACGATAGAAATAACTTCATTCGATAGAAAATAATCACAAAGTAAGGTCTTTGAAATGGTTTGAAACGGTTTAAATAAAGAAAGCAAACGAGCAACCACCTAAAAGTTTTCTCAGAATATTAAACATGTTAAAATTGAATTATTTGATGTTGGGTTTTCGATATTTTTGTACTTTTCATTCATGATTTATCAATATTATAATTTGTCGGTTACGCCATCCATTCCGAGCGATTTCAAATCGGTTCTCCTTCACTTACTCGCTGCGTTCGACAGTGACAGTCTAAACGTGATGCTAAATAGACGTGTGTCGCTTTAGTCTCCAAACGCGCTTCGTATATTCACGAAAATACAGAACAAATACTAGTAAAATGGGCAATAAAGAGCTAAAAAAAAGAAGAGGAACCAGAAGGGCCCGAAAAAATAAAGGTTTACATATGGTAAAAGTGCAAAGGTAAGTAATAAATTATTATAATTTATTAATTAACTAGTTAATCAATTGCTGTTAGTGTACCTTTATTTCACTAATATCTGCATTGACAGCGTTGCTTTGTGGTCTGGCGACAGAATCAAGTTTTTGAGACGTTAGGTTCGATCCTCAAAAAAATTTTAGTTTTGGTAGAATTATGTTTTTGTTTATTATTTTTTTTATGCAGTTACTTGTGTGTGTAGGAAAAATACTTATATATCTTACTTATTTTTTTAATCAATTTTTTTTTACCCGACTGCGACAGAAGGAGAGTTATGTTTTTCGAGTGTATGTATGTATGTGTGTATGTGTGTATGTGTGTATGTGTGTGCGTGTGCGTGTGTGTGTGCGTGTGTGTGTTTGTGTGTGTGTATGTATGTATGTATATATGTATGTATGTATGTATTTATGTATGTATGTATGTATGTCCATTTCGCGGCGCCCGCAAATGGCGGAATGAGGGGGGGGGAGTTGAATTTTTTTTCTTACTGTAGCAATATGGGTATCAAATGAAAGTTAGTAAATTGTTTTATTCTTTTTAGTTTATAATAAGAGTATTTTACGCAGTCGGGTTTTTTTGATTTTTTTTAATTAAGCATACTTGTGAAATAAAGATCATACTTTGATATATAATTAAAATTTCCAGAAAACGACGGTGTATTTCTGAAGATGATGCAATAGACACTGGAACAACCGCTACCACCACTCGCATGTATGTACAATTCGATGTAAACCGAATATTATTGCTCGCGTACGGTGGGTCACTCGCTAAATATAAACCACCAGTGCAATATGAGCTAATATCACTATGGATAAGCTCGACGGGGAACTGGCAGAGGAAGTCGCAATCGTCGGCCGCTGGAGTCTCCCGCCGCTTTCGGAGCTTGGGGTGGATGAGGCGGCTAGCCGGCTCTGCGACGCATTCACTGCTGTCTGCAGAGCGGCCATGCCGCCCACGAAGCGTCCATCCCCACGGCGGGCACTCTACAGGTGGTCGGCTGAGATAGCTGGCCTCCGGGCCGCCTGCAACGGGGCCAGGAGACAATTACCCGGAGCAGGCGGAGACGCTCCCAGGACGTGGACAGGGACGATAGGCTGCGCAGGATCTACGTGTAGAAAACGAAGATCCTGCGGTAGGCCATATGCCGAGCCAAGGAGGAATCTTGGCTGGAGTTAGTTGGGGGTCTGGAGAGAGACCCCCGGGGCCGAACGTATAATTGGACGCGGAACAAGCTCCGCACCCAGGCCCCCATCAGCGAAACGCTCCAGCCGGACCGACTGGGGAGGGACCCGAGCGCTTTGTTCCCTCAGAATGGCTCGGCAGATGCCGGACGAGGAGGAGGGTGTTCCGCCACCCGTCACAGAGGCTGCAATGGAGGCGGTGATTACCCGCCTCCAAAATAAGAAGAGGGCGCCGGGTGCACGGGAGAGTCCTTGCGACCGCTCTCGGGCACCTCGGCGACAGTCTCCGGGAGCTATTTGACCGCTGCCTGCGGTCTGGCCAGTTCCCGGGGGTCTGGAAAGACGGTCGGCTCTGCCTATTTCCTTAGGCAGGTCGGACCCCGGACTCGGCTTCGGTGGTGCGACCGGTGGTTTTGCTGAACGAAGCTAGGAAGGCCTTGGAGAAGATAATCCCTACCTATACCTCCCGACCTCTCCGATCGGAGGGTAGGGTTAGAGGGTTTAGGGCTCCGTGTCAGGATTGACAAGACCGAAGCCCTACTATTCCGCGGGACCGGCCGCAAGGAACCTCCACCGGGGGCTACCCTGCAGATTGGAGAGGGAAGGGTTAGGATGAGCCCCCAAGTGAAATGTCTGGGGCTCATCCTTGACGGAGGGTGGACCTTCGGCCCACATTTAGCTATGGTAGGACCGAGGTTCATGAAGGCGGCGAGTGCGCTAGGCAGACTCCTCCCGAACCTCGGAGGACCCAGCGCCGCCTGCATGCAGCTGTATTCTGGAGTCTGCCGGAGTATGGCGACGTACGGTGCCCCGATTTTGGGCGGTTCGCCTCACCGCGAGAAATAAAGCAGCGCTGCGCGCTGCGCTGAGGGCAATCGCGGTGAGGGTGATTCGGGGGTACTGTACGGTATCGTGGACTGCAGCTACTGCTCTAGCCGGCGACCCCCCGTGGGAGCTCGTGGCGGAAGTTCTTGCCGAGACCTACTCATATATCTCGGGTAGGAGGGCTCTTGGTGAGAACCCTACGTTGGACGGGATCCTACGGGTGCGTCGGATAGGGCAGGAAGCGCTTATGCGGAGATGGGGGAAGGACCTGGCCGGGCAGCCGTACGGTACATGCGTAACGACTGCCATTCGCCCAGTCCTTGAGCGGTGGATGCGTCGAAAACGCAAGCCCCTCAACTTCCGTCGGACGCAGGTTCTCACCGGACACGGTTGCTTTGGTGACTACCTGTGCCGGACGGACCAGAGGGAGCTGACGACTGAATGTTATGATTGTGGCGCGGCGGTGGACTCTGCCCAGCACACCCTCGAGGTGTGCCCGAGATGGGCGGCGCTGCGTCAAGGTCTGACGTCGGTCCTCGGTGGGGACTTGTCGCTTCCGAGCGTCATCACCGCGATGCTCGGTGACGACGAGTCCTGGAAGGCGATAGTCTTCTTCTGCGAGACAGTAATGTCCCAGAAGGAGGCCGACGAGTGGGTGAGAGAGGAAGCCGCCGACGTGGCCTCCATCCGCGGGCGACGAATGGGGGTGTGTAGGAGGCGCTACTTAATGCGCCTCCAGTAACGCCCCTGTGTCCGTATTGGGCTGTGATGGGAACCCGGTCCTACTAGACACGGCGTCGTCGGGACTGTTCAGAGTTTATAGCCCGTCGTGGTAAACCACGCACGATTTTATCCGATAGTGGAACTAATTTTGTAGGCACCTGTAATGAACTAAATACTTTTTTGCAGACGTTTAATCTTGACTCGTGTGTTGCACAGGAAGGCATCGAGTTTAGTTTCACGCCACCTTATTCTCCCCATTTCAATGGCGTTGCAGAGGCCGCCGTGCGGTCGATCAAGCATCATTTAATTCGACTGCTGCACCAGCATCACTTCACGTACGAAGAGGTGTATACGTGTCTTACACAAATTGAATCAATTTTAAACTCCCGACCTCTAACTCCTCTGTCCTCCGATCCTCTTGACTTCTCTGCCTTAACACCTGCCCACTTTTTGATTAGACGACCACTAACATCTGTACCTTATCCACAGTTAACAGAAATCAGTATCGGCCGACTAGGACGCTTCCAAAGGGTGGAGCAGCTTAAACAACATTTTTGGAACAGGTACCATACGGAATACATACATCTACTGCAACAGAAGACCAAGCGGTCTACATCTTCCAGTGACATTAAAGTAGGATCTCTTGTACTCATAAAAGAAAAGGCCCTGCCTCCTCTATTGTGGTGTCTTTGACGTATTGTGCAAGTGTATCCAGGAGGTGACGGAGCGACGAGAGTGGCGGATATCAAGACAAAGAAGGGCACGATACGGCGCGTTTTCAACAACATTTGCCCACTACCTCTTTGAAGTTTACCCTTCAACCCGGGGAGCTTGTTCGAGCGATATTGCCCGCGCGCTGCGACGGGGATACAGCGGGTAGCAGGCGGGGGCCGTAGCACGGCCAATAGCTCCACGCAGTACGAGACTTGCATCGGGACACCACCGGCGACGCACGTTTAACCTATCTTATAATATTATTTTTGTACGGTCAATATACCAGCCTACATACAGTCCACTAGTCTTATTTATTTCTCTTTTAGTCATAGGACCCTAACAAATAGAATAGAATTTTATTGAGAGATATTTATACACTGTTACACATAAAAATTAAATAATTTAATACACAATAAAAGAAATACTTTAAAAAAAGGTAAAAAATATATAATAAATAATAATATATAATATAAAATAAATATATAATAATATTTATACAAAAAAAAAGAATAAAATATACGTAGTTCAATTTAAAAAAAATAAACAAAAGAAGTATTTGTGTATACAATTAAAGCAACAAACATACAAAATTACAAATACATTTAATACATACAATAACATATAAAATTACAAATACTTAAATTAAGTTACAAAAAAAAAGAATTGACAAAATATATATAAATATGCGCTTGAATATGATATTGTAAAAAAATTACCGAGAGCCCTGTCGTACCTGCTAAAGTTCTGGTCGTAGACATCCATATTGCAATCTAGGTAATAAAATTTTGTAAGTAATACCAGCCCTCCCATAATTATACTTACGTACAACATACTTCCATAAACATTATTTTTTAGAACTGAAGAAAATATTGATATTTTGTTGATACATATTTTGTTACCTGCTTTATGATCAACGGTCGTAAGTTTACAGATGATTTTATTACAAAATAAATGTTTAGTGGATATTACATAAATTATTTTCAAAAGATTTTTATTATTATTATATTGTCTAATGTCACTTTTAATTTTTGTTTGTTTTTTATAGTTTTATTATTAAAAGTCATTTTTCATAAAAAGAAACTTTACATTTAGATTGTGTATGTAATGGGTTCGCATTAGGAGCAAAAAACGAAAAAGTTTTATAGATATTATATAGAGGGCTCGGAACCTAAAATTCCTTATTTAGCGAAGAGATGGCGTTAGTTAAAAAGGTTCGTTGAACCTGTGCGTTCGGGCAGCGAGGGGCAGGTAAGGTGTTGGGAGGAGATGCGGAACTCAAACGCTCAAGGTCATTCGCTCATCTAAGCCCCTTAAAATAATACCACGTATATTTTATAAAAAGATTTTATTCATTTAAAACATTCAATGTTAGTAGCACATGTTTTCAGAATCGAGTCTTTTCATTCGGACAGTTTTAAAGACTTATCGTCATATTTATGTCATTATTGTAAATTTGTATAATGTACAAAAACTACTTATTTAATTCTTCTTTTATATACCCAAAGTAAACGTGCAAGTTTAAGCAAAACTAACTAGTTGTAGCAGTCTAGTTTCTCAATATACTCGGTATAGTTCAAATATTTGAGTAGAGCGTTCATGGTGCTTTATAGTTTATACAAGGATCGTGTGCTAAGCGTGGCTCCACTTAAATATTTACAAGCAATTCACGATGAATTTCATATTTTTTTGATCAAAACTGGCCTACAGCACTGTTCGCTAAGCCTTTAATTAGATTTCAGCCGCGAAAACTATTTTCGTCGATTTATTTTTTATTTGTGGATAGAAATGATGAATCAAAACTATTATAGACGATTACGGGTTAAAATTTTACATACTATACTTATACTCGGCGGTGAAAAATCCGTGAGGAAGTCTACTTTTCAATAGGCGATCATTGGCATTTCGCAACCACCAATGGAGCAGCGTTTTGGAATAATCCAAATAATAGTCTGTCATTAGAGAAGGGGGCCAGAAGAGGACGGTTAAAGATACTTGAAAAAAAACTATATTGTGATATAAAATTATAACTAATTATATTTTTTAACGCTTGTTTTGTTTTGGCAATATGCTCGGAAGAAAATTATGAATTAGTGTTAAGTTTTTGTTAAAAAAAGTTAATTATTATAGCAATAACTTTATTCTCGTAACGTTATAAACGCGTTTTGTCGATTAAACCATTATTAAATTGATCGCGTTTATGAAAAATAAATGGCTTCATCATAAAACTACACGCTTTTGCTAAAATGAACAGTAAAACGTTCCACTTCACGCATCCTGCCGTGGGAATACGGAACAACTAGTAAAAAATATTTATTACACTTGTATATGCTATGGCATAAGTTTTAAGACACAATTTTCTTTGAAACTCTGTTTTTTATCATTGATAAACTAGACAGTGCGCGATAAACCTATCAGCTGTTACTATTGTTAAGTTACGTGATCATTTTTTTTTTAAATATAAAAAACAATAAATGAAACAATGGAAGTTCGAAGAGTAGAATAAACAGAACTTATAACTTAGAAAATATAACCGTTATCTAATTCGTAAAGAATATAAGTATATCTCATATTATACGGAAACGAATAAAACCGAAAATTTGTAAAATTAAGTTCATTATTAATTTTTTTCCTTAGGGTATATATTATTTTTACTTATATTGCAATAGACATTAGGTTCAAAATTTCTTTTTTTTTTATTTTCTTTCATAAATTCATGCTTACTTTTTATATGATATCTTTGGTTACAAAAATTTTGACAAACTCCATCCATAAGTTACAAAATTTCTTCCTTAGGGACATCAACGACTAACCCGAAACTAAAAGCTTTCGAAGAACTTACAGAGACTTGCCGTGATTTTGAATCTGTATCCAATATTTGTAAAACTACTCAAGAGTTTATATCCTCTTAACAATCTTGCCTTATTTTTTTTTTTTTTTTTTTTCTTTTTAATCGTTTATTTATTTCCATACACCATAGTACAAATAGTTGTATATGAAGCCTCCTTTTAAGCACATTATGCCTGTATTAGGAGACTTCGCTCTTCCAATGATTAGTAGTTACAGTACAGAAAGAAATATGAGAAAAACATACTTATAACAGTACATTTTTTTTTTTACAAATTAAATCATGCGGCTTAAAATTACGTGTGTAAGTGTGTGTGTGTGTATGTGTGTGTGTGTGTGGGTGTGTGTGTGTGTGTGTGTGTGTGTGTGTTTGTGGGGTTATGTGTGCGTATGTGTTTTCATTACAAAAGTGTTTCCGTATCTTCGTATGTTAGAGTTTTGATCCATTTTATTACAGTTTTTTTACAGTCGTGATAATTTTTGCTATATATTTGTATCTTTTTATTTATTTTATTGTATATTAAAGCCGTATATTATTTATTTTATTGTATATTAATTATTAAATTTTATTTATTTTATTGTATATTATTTATTTATTTTATTGTTTATTAACTAAGATGGATTGATAAAAAGTTAGTAGGTACGTTAAGCTTTCTTATTGTACTGAAATGAACTAAATCAGCCTTTAAACGTTCCACTACTGAGCAAAGACCTCTTTTCCTTCTAGGAGAAGATATTGGAGCTTAATCCACTCTGCTACTCTACTGTAGGATGGTGGATAATTTCCTTACCATGAATAACAATCGTTATCGGGTGTCATGGACACCTGATAACTACCGTTACTGACGGATTTACGTGCACCGATGCACGATGGGGAGACCCACTTGGACATACACCCAGATCGGAAACAAATATTTGTACAAATATAAATATATAACCCGAGCGGGGATCGAAGCCGCGACCGCCTACGTTAAAGCAACTCGCACCACTACACCAGAACGGTTGTCAAACTTTATTAAAAATCAATAGTATCATTTGCGTGATTGCAGATCTTAGAAAGATGTAATGGTTTTGAGATAAAGTCACAGAGATTTCGTTTAATGGATCTCCTGTTAGATACATGTCAGTTAATTACCTGCCACAATAAGATAAAGAATGTATACAATGCTGATTTGTGTTTCGCACTGAGAATGGTTCAGCAAGAAACGTGTGAACTGTTACGACCGTAGACTCGTATGTAGATTCTGAGTATACCGCTTATGGCAGCTAACTGTATTTCCTTTAAAAAAAAATACTTTACATGATTTTATCATACTTATCAGAGGTTAAAGATGAACATATGTTCATTTAAGTTTTGGAATTTTACGTAAAACTAATTAATTAATAATAACGTAGTGTTACAAATTCAAAAAGTGGTTATCGCCGAGTTGCACGAAACAAATTTTATATTTAAGTGTTTATTAAACTAATTTAATCACAAGAATCGTGATTATCTGTTGCACGAAACCTACATCTGATTAAGTTAACAAAAAAGTTTAGTTTAATTAAAGACCTATCTAACGGATGATTAATTCCAACAGCTTTAAATTAATCATAAGATCAACTAATTTTAAGATTAATTGCAACTTAACTAACGGAAAGTTAGCGACAGTTTCGTGCAACTCGCCGTATGTAACTTAGATATGCAATTATATTTTAAGTTGGTTTTGGCCCTCAGCTTCGGTAATGTGAAGTCCTTTCAAAAGCCTAGACTGCGTACCACAAAAGGAAATTTAAAATAGATTATTTCTTCTTTCTTTTCGGTTCGAGTTTCTAAAATTAACTTTATAACTTATGTATGTTATTATACAAAAAACAATACTCTAATGGTAGCTCTAAAACATTGTTGTTAAAGTAAACTTGAGTGTACAAGATGTTTATATCGAAGAAAAAAAAAACTATAATAAGGTCGCTTACATAAAAGAAAAACATACGTGGGTGAATCAACTATTTTACCCACACTAAGGACAGGTCAGAAATTTTTTTTTAAAAAAATATTACATTAATATTCCTTTAGTCTAATGTGTTATGGACATTAGAAATATCATCCCCATAAATAACCTAGAAGGACAGCGACGTTAGTTCATACTTTTCACAGTTTTTTAGAAATCAACAACTCAAACGGTCAAAAACTGTCACCTGAGTTACATGCATTCAATGTTACATAAATGGTAAATAAAATAGAAAAACATTATTCATTTTTGTTTATTTGCTCTTACATGCATAATCAAATGTTTTGGCAAAATCAGTCTTCTTAATATTCTTAAATTTAAGTACAAAACCAAAACAGACATTAGTCTCTTGCGTTACCATTAGACAAAAAATTACAGCAATTTCTTAATAAAAGTTAATGCATAAAAATTACAAATGAAAATGAATTATTTATAAAAGCTCGCTAATTGTTAGATTAAGGTACTGATAATATAAAAATGTAATAGAAAAAATAAGGTTATTATGATCGGAAATAAAATGTTTATATTGGGGACAATAAGTAACTCCAGAGACAAATTTGGGTAACGCCTGAGACATAATATTAATTATTAAACTATCGGTATAACTAATGGACTAGACGTAATGAAAAAACTTAATAATTTGGGACTAAATTTTAAAAATAAACATAACAAAATCAAAAATAACAATCATTTCAGATATAATCTCACATTTCGAAAACATCGATTGGGGTTTCAAATTCGTATTGCCCTTTTCCTAAAAAGGCTGGAGTGGGTAAGATTCTTATAATATCTTCATAACCAACATAGCTTACATCATTCGTATCTATTCTGAACGTCTTTGCATCCTCACTTACAACCCGTAGGAACATGACTTTCAGTTCGCCGTCTTCTTCAATAGGTGTCAAGGCCTTACATACGTAAGAATACATTTTCTTTTTCATCCCAGACACAAAAACATGTAGAAAATCACCAGCTGACAGCAGCAGAGTAGCTTCATGGTTACTCGTCGTAGCAGGCGGTCCATCTGAATTGTCCTCACCTAACGATCTATTTTTGCTATTTTCTTTGAGATTCTCTTGCTCTGGCTGTTCACCGTCACTGTCAGATGAATATCCATAAACTGCTCGATAAATACTCGGATGAGGCGGTATATTTTGAATATCTTTTAGTACAGCAAGTGGCACATCGTCGTCAGATTTATCGGGAGAATAGTGACCAGAAGATTCCAAGTTCATTTCTTTCAAGATCTCCACGTTTTCTGCTTCGCCAGTCACTCCAATCGCGGAACTTACGGACTCGATATTCACTCTATAGGTTTTGGGGTTGAGGCAGTTACAAAAACCTCTTTTCGAAGACGAACAAA
The DNA here is from genome assembly GCA_036937285.1 of Euphydryas editha. Classification (NCBI taxonomy): domain Eukaryota; kingdom Metazoa; phylum Arthropoda; class Insecta; order Lepidoptera; family Nymphalidae; genus Euphydryas; species Euphydryas editha. The sequence continues at coordinate 7,187,820 of JAUPFZ010000024.1, forward strand.
AGCAGCTAAGCCATCTATACTTCAAAGAGTTTCTTTCTTCTGTGAATATTTGATGAACTTGTAAGGTTCCGATGAGCCGTGGGATTGATTTTGGCAGTTCATCATGTGTTTGTTTAATAGCATCGTCTTCTATTAAGAAAAGGTTTATTTTACTGGTGCCCTTTAATTTATTTATGAACTCTTGCGCATTAGGAATGTCTGTACCTGCGGCAACAATCTTATAGGCAGTGCGCTTCAGGAAACCTCCGATTCCATCTGCAGGACCTTTACCATGACCCGCTTCGAAGAATGACCAGGTAGTAGCAGCAAACCCATAATCAAAGTATTTTGTGCAAAGCAAATAAAAGTTTTGCTTCTGTCTGTATTGTGTCGAGGGTCCATCGGAAAAAAAATGTACGGTATCCACAGCTTCATGTTTGTTTCTAACCCATTGCAAAATAGGGTGTAAGTGAGTCCAGATGGCGGCAGGCTGATGACAATTTGACGAAGAAATTGTACAAAAAGAATTTGACAAGTATTTCTTTTTGGTGTCGTACGTATAAACCACAACCGTATGCAAGGACACTTGGTTTCGAGAGCCTCCAAAATGGTGGGACTGGACCTCTTCATAATATTTACAATTATAGTTTTCACTAAAATCGACCACAATTGCGCATTCATTAACTTGTAGATCATTAAGGCACTTCCGAAAATTGTGAAACTGGATTTTAATGTTATAGACGTGTTTCTTAAAGAAAATAATATCGTTCTCAAATGTTTGGAATAAGCGCGCAGCATCGACACATTGATCTTCTTTCACATTCTTCGTTGATTTAAAAAAATTCCCATCTTTTTCATACTTTTGTTCCTTTCTTATCCATTCACTGTACTTTATAACACCGGCTAATTTTTCTTTCACATATTCAATCTTTTTGTCTTTACATGTATCACAATTATTGTACATACAATCCTTAGATTGGTCACTGCAAACTGTGCTTTTTATAATTACATTTAAATCGTTAACTTTGAGAACACCTTGTTTTTTCAGTGCTTGGGCCTTGTACGTAATATTGGCATGAGTTTTACATAAGCACGTTTCTCTTGCATCGACTGATGCACTTTTGACGTAGAACGGACGGTTTTTTGTAAAATAGTAATATGAGCAAGTCGTGCCAGGATTTTCCTCTTTAAAATCTCTATATAGTTTTCGCATTGTGTCCAACAAATACCTCTTCTGTACTTTCTCGCGGTTTCGAGTCACTGTTTCTTTTTTCCCAGCTGTAGCTCTGGAGACATCATCACGAAGGAAAAACTGATGAATTTTTTTCTGAAGCAGTATAGGGCGTAGTGTCGTTTTTGTTTTGGCATACTGTCGGTCTATTCCCAATGTTTCTCGTAGTAACTGTGTCTTGTTTCTACATTTTTCTATGTCAGCACTTTTGAAAAGGCTTTTGAACAACCCTTTCTCCTTGTGGCTCTTAATTCTTTGATATCGCTCTTTAATCGCATTTGTCAATAGCTTATACTTTTGTTTATCTTTCTGATCCTTCGATTCCCTTTCTTTTACTTTGATTCTATTCAGTCTTTTCTTGTACTTCTCACAGTTCTTTTTCAACTTCTTGTTTTCTTCTAGTAATTTTTTGTTCTCTCTGTACACTTTACTTCTATCCTTTCTTACTTTCTTTCGTCCGCATACTTGGGGTACTATTGATGCCGGAGATACTGGTGGTGACTCATTGTAGACATTGAGTTCACATACCGGGGAACTAGGTGGTGTTGCATCCAAGAGCGATTGTAAATTCTTCCTCTTCCTTCTATATTCTCTTTGTCTCAATTTCCAGATGACGTTTGCTTGCTTCTTTTCTTTTGGTGTTAAGTCTTTTGCGAGCCGTTTAACTTTGTGGTAGTGCTCACGGTGCTTTCTTTTAGCCTCTTCGTATTTTTCAGGGTTTCTTTTGAGTCTTTCCCTGTATCTCCTTTGTTTTTCAGCCGCCGTTAGTCGCGCCATTTTAGGTCAATCAATTTTTCTGAAAATATTATATGTTATGTGTTATATTATAGTCAGTCATAATATTAAACTTTTTTTTAATTTATAGTAAATTTATTAAAGAAATTTTACAATATTATATATATATTTACAATTTAAAACTTAAAATAATTATTTACAATATTAAACTACGTTAATGTACAATAAAAATGAAACCCAGGAAAAAAAACAGAAAAGTAAAAAAAACAATATGATCATTTTTCGTTGTCAAAGTTACTAAAATAATGTAAGTAATTAACTAATTTTAGGTAAGTCAGTAGCAAACAAATAATCAACGATTCATCAAAAAAAAAACCCATTTATCCAGGTACAGGTCTTGGATAAGTTGATAAGGTAGGTAGGTTTTATAAAGTTGATAAAATAGAGTTAATTTTAGTTTATGTGCTACAAGCCAGTCTCACTAAGTACGTGAATGTCTTAGGAGTTACCACCAATGTAACTCAGTATACAAGTAACTCCGCAGACAATCGGGGTATTTTTATCTAAAGAGCGCAATATAATTTGATTATGGTATTAAACCTAAACTTTAATAAAAAACATTGATTGGTACTGCAAAAACATCTGATTAGATTAAATAAAAAATAAAACTTACATCGAGAAATCGCGGTCACTCAGCAGACGACACAAAAATACACGCACTCCCTATGAACGTTCTCCGCGGACTGGCGGCTCGACAGCGCTATCAAAGGACACCGCCGCGCCATGCGAGCAAAAGCAAACAAATGAAGCCACCTACGGCAAATAGCGTCATTTATGTGTTCCCGGGTGAAATTTATATGTGTAACTCAGTATACTGAGGTAAAATCATTCTAGTAAGGGACACAGTTTACAGATTTTTTAATGAAAAAGTGATTAGGTCCATCTTTATTTTATTATGCACACGATAAACTATTAGTTACTATCTTATTGTGTATTAAAAATTAACCGAAAGCCATAAGTATTAGTTCATTTAAAATGAAAGTTCACATGGTGACTGTGGGCTTGGGACAGGAATATTTTGTATCGTGCGAATTTTTCGTGTACTGAGTTACCATAAATTTTCACAGAAATTATACATTTTTGAGAACGTTATAAAGCTTCCCGTTGTGCTTAATAATGTTAGATACTATAGCTATACTCATTAAATTTGTAAATATAACCAAATAGCGTAATATAATAAGAAATGGTCGGGGACAGCAAAGTGTGGGTAAAATAGTTGATTCACCCACGTATCTACAAAACCTTTGCCGTACTTGGAGAGGTCGAGGAGTTGGGACAAAATTGTTAGAACAATTTTCAGACTCGTGGTGTGATTCTTATATCCCAGTTGCGGAAAGAATTTGTAAAGCATCGAAATATTTAGGACAACCCTTGTAAGTTTTTTTTTTTTTTTAAGGACATAAGGCATTGCCAATGTACCTATAGCGAACAGAGCGTTGGGTTTATGCCCTTATTGAAGTGAAATTTTTATATCGACGTATGGGGTAAAAATCAAAAATTGTCACACTACGATCGTCACATTTTCGGACCATATATATTATATAGTATTGTACTGTATTTCGGGACTCTGTACTATATATTACTCGTAATAATATATGTAATTAAAACGACAACCGAGTCTTGAGTCTCTATCCGAGTCCGAGTCTATCGAGTTTCGGCTCGTTTGATTCGTCTTGACGAGTACTTTGTTTTTAGATGGTTACCAGGGTCTGATCTGATGATGGAGCTGGAACGTGGCCATAGGAATTTCGCAATGAAACGACACAACCTCATCGAGTTCGAGCTCAATTGAATCGTCTTGAAGAGTAGTTTGTCTTTCAATGGTAACCAGGGTCTGATGATGGAGCTGGAAGGTAGTTATAGGAACTCTGTAATGAAACGACGCAACCCCATTGAGTTCGGGCTCGATTGAATCGTCTTGACGAGTAGTTTGTCTTTCAATGGTAACCAGGGTCTGATGATGGAGCTGGAAAGTGGTCATAGGAAATCTGTAATGAAACTACGGAACCCCATCAAGTACGGGCTCGATTGAATCGTCTTGACTAGTAATTTATCTTTCAATGGTAACCAGGGTCTGATGGTGGAGCTGGAAGTTAGTCATACGAATTCTGTAATGAAACGATACAACTCCATCGAGTTCGGGCTCGATTGAATCGTCTTGACGAGTAGTCTGTCTTTCAATGGTAACCAGGGTCTGATGATAGAGCTGGAAGATGGTCGTAGGAACTCTGTAATGAAACAACGCAACCACATCGAGTTTCGGCTCGTTTGATTCGTCTTGACGAGTAATTTGTTTTTAGATGGTTACCAGGGTCTGATTACAGATGGCGCGCACTACCCATTAACTCAGCGCATCGTTTTATTATAATTTCTTAAGTGCGTACATAAGTACACACACACACACTTTGTTTTCGTAAGTTTTACTTGACCAATTAATGTTAAACATATAATAAAAAGTTTCACTTCATACGTGTGTACATTACTACACACACAATTTTTTATTTGTTTCTCTGTAATGTAACACTTTCTTGTGAATAGCAAATTATTGTCTTTTACTAATAATAAACCTATCTATAAATGTTATGTACGCAAAGGTTACAAGTTACGACAACTTTCCGTTAGGACTACTAGGTGTTTTTGATCCAGAAATCTAACACTATATTAACTGGTTCTCTGCATATCTTTCCATACTTAGAATAACAGGCATTGGAGGTTAGTTACACGCAATTCTATCGATAGGGTTTAGACTAGGTAAGGTCTTATAATTAATTATATTGTAATTCATAGTGTTGTTTTATAAAACATCTTATATATAAAGTACTAAAATTGTATTGTAACGTTATAAATGTTATCAAATATTATTAAATATTTTTTCTTACATATAATAAATTATAACACAATACTCTATTCTTATTGAAATTGAACTTTGAATTAAATGAAGAATCGAATCAAGGAGACGAATCGTAACATCAATTTTAACTAATAATGTTGGGCATCGCACCAATTAAAATTAACTTTTAGATTATTTAAAATGTAATTATGTAATTCTATTATATATTATTATACTTTATATAAAATGTGTATACATATAGATCTTCAACACTTTTGTAAAGAGCTATCGATTTTTATGATCACTTACCGAAAAAAAAATTTCCACCTCCGCCGAAAGTTCGATTTTCGTCTCTGTGAAGCGGGACAAAGTGACACTTTTTCCTCCGCTTACAGGGACGAAAATTTGGATTATATATTAAACCGCAATATGGAATAATATAAAATGTGGATTCCGATTCGAGATAAAGTAGAACTGACACGACAGATTTATAAAATGAAGACTCAAAAATTCTTGTTTAGCAAAATTTGAATAAATCATCCTTTGCATTTAAATCGAATCAATTTCATATAAATATTTTCTTTTTATTGTTCTAGGAGAAATTCAATGTCAGTAGAAAATATTTCGAATACATACTTATTAAATAGTTAATAGAAAATGTAAATAGCATGCAGTGTTATCTTACTCACCAAGCTGAGGGTGTGTTGTCGAGTTGTAGCCAAAACTGAAAACAAATATGAAAACATTAAAAGGTTTGTTTACAAGATCATAATATATTCTAAAATCACTAGATGTCCCTCACTGTTTCACCCGCATAGAGTTTTGATATTGCTTCCATATTAGTTATACATTTTTACTTTAGTTAGTTATAGCTAATAGACATTTTTACTTTAGTAGATACCTTTTCCGATAAATAAGCATAGAAAGTCATAAGAATGAATTAATAAATAATTTAACGAAATGTATTTTATTGCACACAATCGGCTAGAATATCTTCTGATACTGAACTAATAGGTAGGTACCTATAACAACAACAAAACTTCCGCTAAAATCATCAAAAAACGAGTTATATATTCCATCAAACACTACTTTTAAAAGTAATTTCCTCGTTTTGTCCTTTTTCCTAACAAAAAAATTTGAATTCTCATACAGTTATATACCTAATATCTTTTATACTATTAAAACTTTAACTACTTTGAGAAAGTGTCGGAACTCCGAGATGCCATTTCGCTGTTTTTTTTTTTTTTTTGTATTTATTTTATTTAAAAAGTTACCTTGTAAGTATAACAAAAATTGCTTAAAATTACTTTATCACTAATGAACTTAACTGAATAAATCAGTAAGCGGCCCACTGCTGGGCAAAGACCTCTTCTCTATATAGGAGAAGGGTTGGAGCCTAATTCACCACGCTGAACTGCGGGTTGGCAGATATTTTTCCCTACCATGAGTAACGATCGGTATCATCAGACATCTGGTCTGTCATAAAAACACGGTGGGAAGACCCACAAGGACATATGGTGGTATGAGTAACCAGAAACAAATATTTGCCACGAGCAGTAATCGGACCTCTTGCCGCCCTTAAATACGTTTAGGCGACTACTCGCAACACTACACTACAGAACGGTTTTTATCGCTAAATACAATTTAGAAATTTAAAATCTAGCAGAAATCATAAGAACATCAATATACCGTTCTCTTATATTTACGCGAATTTTAGTCATTTAAGGCCAGTATATTCGAGCGTTGTAGGTATTTAGCACTACCTCCCTCCCCGCGCGACTAGTTACGCGAAGTCTCCGATCAAATGAACTCTCGATGACCCCGCGCGCGGCGACGGCTCACGGAAATAATTAAATATATAATTTTACAGTAACTTACTAGGTTTTTTTTTTACTTTAGGTTATTTCATAATTCAGTTTTGTTTTCGATCCTGAAGGCACAGTATAAAATGCAACATAAACATTTAATACCTAAGAGAAGTAGATAAAAACCATTATTTAATTTTTTATGGGTTTATAGCTAAAAAAAAAATTTACTATTAATATTTTAATTTATATTAATTATCAGTAATTTTTTTTTGTTAATTAATACACTTTACAACATTTAATACCTAAGAGAAGTAGATTTAAACTTTATTTCTTCTCTTAGGTATTAAATGTTTATGTTCCACCTATTACTGCCACCAGGGCCCTGCGCTAGGGCTCCCAAGCGGCGCATTCCTCCAGGGTGTGACGCGCCGAGTCGATTGGCGCGCTACGCTCGTGGCAAAATCAGGGGTGGCTTCTCGCCTAGCGATTTGGTGCAGGTACTTACCGAAGCAACCGTGCCCGGTATGCACCGGCGACAGCCGAAACGTAAGGACCCTATGCCGCCTGTTGACCCAGCGACGAAGGTGAGGACGTCGCTCTGTCCATTGCCTGTCTCAATTCGTTGTCGGCACCTCGCAGGTTAGTCCCATTGTCGGACCAGATTTGAGCAGATTGTCCTCGTCGAGCTTTCATTCTTCTTAAATTCATTATCACTGAGTCTGTGCTCAGTGACGTCGCTATCTCTAGGTGGATCGTTCTTACAGTGAGGCACGTGAATACTGCCACGTAACGTTTCTGTTGGCTGCGTCCCACGGTGACTGTTAATGGTCTGAAGTAGTCCACCCCTGTGTATGTGAAGGGTCGCTGATGGTGAGCTAGGCGACACGCAGGTAGGTCTCCTGTTCTCGGGTGTGGCGGGATCGCTGCCCTAATCCGGCAGTGTAGACACTGTGGAAAGAGCGTTCTTGTGATGGGCCGCAGGCGTAGTATCCAGTAGTCCTGTCGACATTCGTTCACAGTCGCCTCGACTCCCGTGTGATGCCTCGTTCTATGCATCGCTATGATCCACAACTTCACTGTGTGATGATTTCTATCTAGTATCATCGGGTTTTTAGATGGCGTTGATAGTTGCTCCGCGGCGTTAATACGACTACGGACTCGGAGGGCTCTCTCTGCACACTCGATGCTCAGCTGCTTGAGGCGACTGTTTCGGGTAAACGACTTCCCGTCTTTAATGCTTTCTACTTCATTTGGGAAAGATTCTTCTTGGACTGTTCTCATGAATAGGTCTTCAGCTTTCCTGATAAGTTCCGCGGAGACCGGACGAACCTCCAAAGTTTCTTCGAGCTCTACTCTTATTTTCTGGCGTGTTTTCAGCTTCTTGTTCGTCCTTTTCCAGTCTGGGTCTTTTAACGCGCTTTTCTTAGTCCTTTTATAGTTGACTCGTTGTGTATTGGCTCGACAGAGTTCTATAAACTGTAGCACTCGAGCCGTCGTGTAGCGGAGTCTGTTCCAGCTGGAGTACCGTGTGCAGTCTGGTAACCCTTCTTTAAGTCGCGGCTGTTTACGATCGGTGACGTGATGAGTTTTTTCTTCGCCTGTAGGTTCGGTTGACGACCACAAGGCGGACGTTTCCGTGGGCCAGGTGGACTCCGGATGATAAGGAAATTCAGGACCTGTGTACTATCTGTGACCACTGCTGAATCGGCTACGTTTAGCCTGGTTGGGACACATCGCCATTCGCTGACCGTCGAAGAATCTTCAATTGCCGCTAGCTGCTAGCTAACCGCTGTTAGGTGAAAATACTAATATAACTTATTGAAATTTTGGATATGCTAATATATCGGTCTAAGATATCGATGACAATCATTATATTCTAGCTAAAAATAGATTGAGTGTTCATTAAACTTACGAGTACTTATCTGATCGCTTTTCTAAGCTTACGTAGTTCACGTCTAGATATTTTCTTTTTATTTCTAGTTTTATTCCCCATTTTATATCTACACTACACTGCTATACAGTAAAAACACTTCCAACGTTGTTAGAGTACTAACTAAACTAATCTAATAAAATAATCAATAATAATCTATACTAATAGATAAAACTGAAGAGTTTGTTTGTTTGAACGCGCTAATCTTATGAACCACTGGTTCAAATTTAAAAATTCTTTTTGCGTTGGATAGTCCATTTACTGAGGAAGAATTTAAGCTATATAACATCACGCTACGACTAATAGGGGCTGAGTAATAATAAGAAATGTTACAAAAACGGGAAAAAATAATCTTTTTTGAGAGCTTCCGTTGCGTCCTTTATTATTTCTCTTCTCAAGACATTTTTTAATTATAGTTCCACTTTTAAAGTAAATATAACATCACTCTTTTACTGTAAATTTTCGAAAAAAAAACTCAGTAATATGTTGAACGACCCAAGAATCAAACCTGAGACCCCTTGCTCGGCAGTAACGCTTGGTACCACTGGACCAACGAGGCGAAAATATTTAAGTACGTTATTCCCTCAAATTAACGCGGGTGAAACCGCGGGGCACAGTTAGTACTAAATAAAATTATCCAATCTATTTCTCAAACCACACTATCCATTCTCTGAGGATAGAGAGGTTCACTGGCGCTCGAATTCCTAAGAGACAAGACCGGACCCTATACATCGGTTTTCACACAAGAGGAAAAGAAGACGTTGATAGACAAGGGATACGGCACCGGACAGGGATCGAGCGTCATGACTATCCACGAGGCACAGGGACAGACACGCGAGGCAGTCATCATCGTCCAGACAAAGACTAGGAGGCTGCGGATTCATGACAGTGTTCCGCATGCTGTGGTCGCGGTGACCAGGCACACAAAGACCTGTGTCTACTACACCGACGACGGTGGTGATGCAATCGGTCGTTTTGTCGGCCTCGGTGGAGGCCACAACAAAGGAAATACTCGAGCACACCCTCAAGATGGCTATACATAAAAGAGACACCGCCGTCATTGAGGATGTGCTCGAACAGCTTCCCTCGGGGGATGGCTGCGGCAGAGTCTCCAATAAATAATACAAAAATAAAGAGCCCAAATGTAAATGTAGACAAGCCGTAAAAATGTGGTGGCTGGTATGTATGTACTAACAAGCAATGAAATATTAGATTATATTAGATCAAGGAATAAACGCATGTACATAGAAAATAAGAAACATGATGTAAATAGATGTAAGAAAAAAAAAGACAAAATAAAATTATATATATATATATATATATATATATATATATATATATATATATATATATATATATATATATATATATATATATATATATATATATATATATATATATATATATATATATATGTATATATATGTATATATACAATATATATGTGTGTGTGTGTGTGTATATGTATATGTATATATATGTATGTGTATATTTGTATATGTAAATTATATTTGTAAATAAAGATTATGTTTATTAAAAATGATTATATGTATGTAAATATGATTATATGTATTAAAAAAAATTATAATAATAATAAATAAATAATGGTCAGTATACGGACTCGCGTCATAGAGATCCTGACAATAAGTCTAGCTAATGTAAGTCTAAAATAGTACGCATGAAACTATATTAACAATCTTATACATTTAATAAAAAAAAGGCACGGGCAAATATAAGCCCGTGGATATTTTTGTTATAAAAAAAAATCCAATCTTTAGAGGGGGGGGGACGCCGCCAGACAGCAGAGATACAGGTCCTACTTCGATGACGCCTCGCAGGCAACTAAAGCGAGGCGCGCGGGCCGTTTTCTTATATAATTTAAATATTTAATATTTAAAAAAAAATAGAAACATTTATTTAAAAAAGTAACCGTTAAATGTTCTACTAAAAGTTATTACCTATTTTTACATGTGAATATTGTAACTTAAAATCTGATATTCTTCGAATAAAACTCGAAAAATAATCAAAAACATCCTTTCTTTATGTTTTTTTTTTATCGAGTCAAGTTACAAATATCGTGTTTTGAACCGTTGAATAATCAAGAACGTTTGTTAAACTATAACATATATTTTTAACGGATCAAAAAAATGAATATTACTATGTTTAAAACTCTATCAAAAACAGGTGATTTGGGATATACTGGCCTTAATTAAAAGTCTAGACAGGATTTTATAGCGTTTATTTGTTTAAAAAACTTTACAGTTTAAGGATTTTTAAATTATTTCCCGACGTTTCGGACCTTTTACAGCGTCCATGGTCTCGGGGGACTGAAGTGGTGGGTGTCCAAATAATGAGTGTAAAAGAACATCAATGTTTATTGAATATATTATAACCACAGAAATAGTAATAACACCCCAATTATAACAGACATCTACGATGAGCGACGACGTAAACGATAAGAAGCGACACATCGCGATGCGACACAAGATGACACGTGCGTTACTTGTCACAAATTGCTATCATAACCATCGGCAATTATGGTCACTGAAATAATACAAAGCATACTACGTCGATTTTCGTCGATATTCAGGAGAAGCGATTTTTTCGCAGTGCGTCGCATCTCGTCGCAAACAAATTAACACAACAATGTAAGACTTATAATCACTACATTATACATAGTATTAAACAAAGTCGCTGTTGTCAAGGCAAAGTTGTTGTTTGTCCTCAACTTTCTTTTCTTTAATAAGGTAATAGATTTGATATACGGGCTTCATTTTTATTCAGAGAATTTTTAAAGAAGTTCTGTATAATATAATAAAGAAAATGTAAGTATAAAAGAGAAAATTAAATGTTTCGATTGTAAAATTATTATTAATTATTAAATTACAATTTTATATATGTAACATAGTATGTATGTTTGAGTACATTTAATACATAATATTAAATAATCCTATGACAGTAGTACTTTATGCATCAACTGCTTTGTGTCTGTCTGGATATAAATCCTATACTCATGGTTGCCTGTAAGAAATCGGTCTCAGTGATAAGGCCGCCATTGCATATTTGTTGTAAATCTTTCACAATATTATAATTCTACAATGTGTGTAATTAATTAAATCGTCAAAAACTCGATTTTCGAGCGCTTTCATTACACTGGACTACACTACACAAACTTTAATACATAAAACTTTTTAATTACAAATTATAGATCTTTAGGTTGCCATACTATATATGTACAGATAAAAATTGACAATATGTATATATTTGATTAAAAAATTACTTTATTCGCAAAGCTACATTTGTTTCAATTTAATATTTACCAAATAAATTTGTAAATCACACTGGGCATTTATTGGAGATAAAAATTACCCTTCACATTAAATACTATAGATATCTTTAAATAGCGCGTGACAAAAATTTTATTCAGAATAAAACGGTTGACAAGCACAAGTCGCCGTGGCCTATCTTTATAATTTATTTTACTCCCTACTTTAGTGATGTTGATTACTTTATGAAGATCAAGTAATGTTTGTACCTCATTAGTACTAATATTATAAAGGAAGTAATGATTTGATCTTAAAAATTCTATTTATGTTAGTAAGCTTGTTTATCGAAGGAGAATATAGGCTTTAAATTATAACGCTATAATTCTTGGCGGCAAAGCAAAAGGCAGAAAGAAACACAGGTATAGAAAAAAAACGCAAAACTTTTCTAGTAGGTACACAATAGCTACAATTACCTACTTTATATTTTGGCATTGCATTTCTGCCTCTTTACATTGTGTCTTCGCGTTTGTAGTTCATCTAAGTCTTCTAAGACAATAGCGTTACCGACGCCCATGGAAATAAGAATAAAGCTAGTCAATAAATTTTGTCGATATGTTAAAGAGTATCTTATACAGCAAGAAGCATCACTGTCACCACCGCCACATCAGCCGTTGAATGTCTACTGCTGAACGTAGGCCTCCCTCATTATGTCTGGGAGGGTTTGCCAATATATTAAATAAATATCGTCAAGATTGGCTGATGGGTTGGACGCTACTGCCCATTACCATCGTGGTTTGTGTCCAATTGTTCGCACCAATATGGCTTTAGGCACCTTTTACGATACCTCAGCAAAAAAAGAAATCGGGACTATTTTTTCTGCCGGTATGCTGTACGACATAGATAACAACAGTGTTGGAAGCATTCCTATTTCCTGATAATGGAAAAACCGTGACTTATAGATTGTACATTCTTAATGACGGGTACAAAAGCCAGATCTTAATGGTTTTAAATAACCTGGTTTCTTTCTAAGAATTTGAAAAGAACTCAGAAGCCTAAAATGTGTGTAAGTAAAATAAATAAGTTTCAAAGAAATGAAATAATGAAAACAAATGTTTAACTTCAAATCAGTATACCGTAAAACGTTTCAGAACGAAATGGCGGCAACAATGGCGGATCGACGGATGTTACCCGCGAACGACAGTGGCGCCGTTTCCTGCGTTCAGAAAATGAGATGCCTATTCACATCACAACTTGGGTTGTTTAGAATATAATACAATGTAAATATTAACATAATTATATACATATATGAACTTATGTTAATAAATTTCGATATGTAAGTTTTTTTGGGAACATTTACTTTTTAGTGATTTTTTTTAAAATTATGTTTAATAATAATAATCGGACAAAAAATAATATTTAAAATTGAAGAAAGGTTTCTTAATTATTTTATTTCGTTAATATATTTTGTGGTAGAATATTTATTAATATAATGTATTTTCTTGAACTGTAACACTCTTTGATTGTAAACCTCCCACTGTTGGACAAGGACCTCTTCTTCTATTAAGACAGGTCAGCATTTATTTCTTGGATAATATTATATTGTATTTGCGATTGTCATAACAGTAAATTTACTAAGAGTAGATTAACACTAAATTTAAAAATAAAAAGCATTAAGTTTTTTTACAAACATTGCAAGAATTTACTAGCCTGTGGCAGTTGCCCTGTTTTCTGCTCCAGGGTTGTGGGTTCGATGCCCGACCCGAGTCTGGGTGTTATATATATTTATTTATATATTACGTATTATTTATATGTATATTTATTAAAAAATATATGTATATCAGTCAACTGTTACCTAAAATACAGGCATTTACGTTGCCTACCTTAGGAACAGACGACCGTGTGTATGTTAAATAAATTGAAAAAAAAAAGTGAACTTATTTACTAAAAATACTTTTACTTATTTATATATAAGTATGATAAATTTACTATCTATTTTAACGTCACTTCACACTTGTGTCACTGACCACAATTGAAATCTGTCATTGCTCACATATATAGTTTATGGCTCTTTAAAAGATCTAGCATGATAATTGATGATTATTACAATTACAATTAGTCTAGCCTTGAACATGTAGATTTGTTTATTTTTTCTATTAATACTATAAATGAATATTATGGGTACATAGCAACTACTAATTGTTTTCCATATTTAATCATTTTAGTCAATACTCCTATACATTATCACAATATTTTTAAATATAAATTTTCAAGAACCATGACTAAGAACTATACTGAAATGCTTCTCCTCACACAACCTTATCCTATCTTTTTAAATATTAGGTTTATATTTTTAGTATATCATTTCTTCAAATAGTTTAACTAAATATTATTAAATATTATAACAAGAGTATTGGATATGTATGAATAACATGTATATGGTATTTGTAGCTTTCTTATTTATCATACAAAAAGTGTAATTAATTACACTGAGAAAAATAAATTTAATAAATAATAATTACACAAGTGTTTTCTACATAGTAAGGGTAATATTTATCACATAAAATTTCTAATATAAATATATATCATAAAAAATATTTTTTTGGAAGTTAACAAAATTTGAAAAGATGACGTGTTACCAATTAACTGGCTGACATGCACATGATAAAAATGTTTCTACTATACTTTAAGTTTTATGGCCATATCAATTTAACACTTACTAGCAGCCCGCACCAGCGAAACCTAGGGGTATGTATATGTACCTAAACCTTCCTCATTAATCACTCTATGTTTTGGTGAAAACTGCATGAAAATCTGTGCAGTAGTTTTTGAATTTATCACGAATAGACAAACAGACAGATGCAGTGGAGGAATTTGTGTTATAATATGTAGTGATTGTATCCTACATATAATTTATAAATTTAATCAAAAACTAATGCATTAAATAAAACCAATAACATCAGAATAATTTAAAATATTGTTTTAAAAATCATTGCATGCATGTAAAAATCTTGAGGGAATAAATATCTACTACCCTTCCTCTCCTCATATCCTATCCTTATATAATAAGGATTATACTATTACCAAAAATAAATCTAAATAATATTTATCAAAATAAATGATAAGAATATACAATTTTTATCAATATTTTTAGTACATACATAGAATTTTTTCCCTAACTTCTATTAAAACGATCTAGTAATAAAATCGATGATAACATGGTGAGATAGGAACAAAGGATAGGTAATCTTATTTTATCAGTACTTTTTCTTATAATTCATTAAAATATTTAAATTCTTGTGCGTCACCACCGCAGTAAACCGGTCACATAAATTTTACGTTTACTATATTTATCGAGCAAATTTTCGACACGAAATAATCAATACTGAAATAAAGACAAACTAAGAATCTTAGTAAAATCCAGAAATTGAAGTATTTTATTCAAATAATCGTGACAAACTTGATATCCTTTTGGGTGACAAATAGAAACGAATGTTATCGATATTTGCTTAATTAATTTTAAGATGGATTGGATGTATTCTGAAAATAACTTACCTTTAATAAAGTTTTCTTTACTTTGTCCTACTGAATCATGAGATTTAAAGATAGCACTTTTAAATTATGTGATAATAACAACAAACATTTAGTAGAAACTATTGACACGATTGACACCCCACAGTCATAGACGAAACGATGCTTATTGGAAATAGGTCAGTCTAAAAAATATTGTTTTCTTAAAAATACTCAAAAGTAGTAAAAATAAAAACGAATTTAATAGTCACATATTATTAATATATCAAGAGCATGTATTAATTAAGAAGGAATAAGCCTTACGCTTATATTAAATTAATTAAATCGATATTTTTAAAAATAGAAATGTATGTTCATAATCTGGCAGCACTGAGTGCTGTCAAATTATAAACTGACGTCAAATCATAGAGGCCGTGTTCCGATATATACTGCGAGCACTGCCCCAGTGCTCTCAGTACTGAAAATTCGTTCCGTTATAGACTGCCAGTACACTGCCGCAGTATATGACGTCATATATGACGTCATGAATCGCTGCCATTTTTGCACTGAGAGCACTGGAGGTTTCGAGGTAAGGTGCTCTCAGTACTGCTCAGTGCTGTGATCACGTGACCAAAAATATGACAGCGCGAATGATTGATATTATTATTAATTAATATTGTTATTCAAAAATATCCACAATATTCAAATAATAATATTTCTTGTTGAATAGAAAACGTGGACATGATAAAATTTTCATTTGCAAAAAAGTCGTAAAATGAGGATATTAATTTTATTGTAGTCCAGTATACTGGACTGCGTTCCGTTATAAACAGTAACCAGTATAGCGCAGTATAGGAAACTAAAAAGGAACGGTTTCGCAGTATACTGAAATGACGTCACACCTTGCAGTGCTCCAGTATATATCGGAACACGGCCAGCCGCCAGAGTATAAACAACGTCAATTTGACATTCACAAAAAATCTACTACAGAGTACATTGAATATAGGGGTAAAATCTACTATTTGCGTATTTGCCACAGAGAGTACTTTGTAATTTGTACTTCACTTTACGGTTTACATTGTTCGGTAATGTAAATCAGTTTTGATATCAGTAATCAGTTGTAGGAATCTTGTTTTGCTTTTTTATAATTGCAATTTTACGACAAGAAAGTGAATGTTCAGTTGTTTAACATATATAAATGAAGTGATTTTTACTGTTGAGTGTAATACACACAAGTATTAACGTGTTGTAATATTTATAAGTGTAAATAGAACAATGAGCGATGAACCAGCGAAGCTGTTTGACGGGAACTCTGACCCCACTTTATCTAACGCTGGTGTAATGAGCGCAGGCGAAGGTCCTTCGTTCAGAAACCCTATACCATCTACATCGTTTGCTAATAATGTCGGACCTCCAGCTTTGCCACCAAGACCTGACTATATGCAACCTAGCTATGGAATGAATACTGGTTATTCTTATGGTGGTATGGGAGGATCTTATGGCATGGGAGGATATGGTGGATATGGTTACAATGGTTTTGGAGGTGGTTATGGTATGGGAATGGGGATGGGAATGGGTGGTATGAACTCATATGGTGGATTTAATAGATATGGACCTATGGATCTAGAAAGCAGGTAATGTTTTTACCCATTATTCATATAAGGAAAATAATTTAACTATAAGCAGTATTTAAGACAAATTTTATTTATAAACAAAATAGGTTTATTTTAATTTCACTAGACATCTGTTATGGTTTTGTCCACACTAGTTTTGTTAATTGCAAGATTAGTAGACAGTAATTTACTTTTACTTATTTGAGTCAGTAAATTTATTTTTATAGCTTTCAATGTATTTAAGTGGATAGAGGGAATTGAATCAGAAGAGACCCCGAGAGACAAGATCTCCAAGCGGGAATCGAACCCATGACCCCGCCATTGAGAGGACTATTTGCATCACTACACCAGATTGGTCATTAAAAGACTATTTAATACAAAAAAAAAAAAATTAAAATCATACTGTTAATTGCTGAAATTAGCATATTGAAACAAAAATAAAGTTTGTTTTAAAATGATAATTATACCAGTTCACACTAACCAATTATTATACTTTGATCTTAAATTATTAACTTCTTTAATAACTTACAAATAGTATTGTTAACAGTAAGATAATGTAATTATAATAATATTATCAGCCTCATTATCAGAGAGAGATAGTTTTTTTAAAGTTTCAATACATATTATTAGTAGGTTTTTTAATTTATTTATTATTTAGTAATATAGACCCACTTACATAAACTCAACATACGTATTAAAAGAAAAGAGAATAAAGTATGACAGTCAACATTAATATATTTATAGAGTATACAATACAACAATAGTTTAAACATTAACTTCAAGACAAACGTTTATAACTTTTTACGATATGGAGTTATAAATTATGTGTGCCATAATTAATGCCTTTAACAAATCTGGTATAATTACGAAATTAGTACTTTGAATCTATTCTTTGTTAAATACAAATAAAATGTTTAAAATTCTAATTTCTTATGATAATATGTTATTATGTATGTAGTCTTTTTACTTTTGTCCAATTGTTTTGTTTTTGTAGGTTTATTCAAATGGCAGAAGAGAGTTCAAGACCAACATTTGACTCAATACAGAGTGTTGTAAATGCAGTTGGCAGTATAGCTATGATGTTGGAGAACACATTTTTTGCTTTAACAAGCTCTTTTAGAGCTATTTTAGGTAAAATAAATATAAATTATTTTGACTTTTATTGTTCATTTAGGCTTTTGATTCATTATTTTATTGAAAATACTTAACATATAATTTTGAGAAAAAGAATATTTTATATAGCTTTTTTTTTGGATATTACAGGCAAACATATAACTAGAAGAAAACAACAAATAAAAATTGTCGTTAAATTTCTGTTACTGACAAGCATTGAATATGTTTTTAATTAATACAAAAACAATACATGACATTTTTTATAGGTGTAGCGGAAAACTTTGGTCGTTTGCGGTCATTATTCGCACAGTTCTGGTCCACATTTGCGGTTGTTAGGAGTCTGAACTGGCTTGTAAGGAAGCTGCTTGTTTTGCTTGGTATAAGAACTGAAAATGAATTTAAGGTAGGTACTATATCGTCGGTAATTATTATTGATCTTATTATATGAGTCATGGCTTGATAATTCAATAATAATAATCCTAAGTTATAATTGGGATTTATAAGAATAATTATAAAAAAATGTCAATTAAAATTGGACTCGTTACTATTATCTATACAAATAATAAATCTGTTAGACTGTTAAAACCTCCGTTTTATTAATACACTATATATCATCAAGAATAAACTTCAATAGCGCGTATTTTTTTGTATCAGCGCCATCTCTTATCGTGTTTTTCTCTGATCACGTATTACGTAAAAAGTACAAAACCAATGTTAATAACTTTAATACATAAAAATTGGAAATAACTCACAGTATAATTTAGTTTTTGTTTCATTGTAATTAAATTTAAAAATAAATATTTAAGAAAATAGAAATAGGTACCTACGCCGCCAACGCCATCTGGTCTAAGGAATCTTTAAAACTCACAAAACTTATTTTTGAGTTATTATTTTGTTAAACTTAAAAGTTTACTAAATATGTCGGATAGGAATAGAAATCGTTTTAATATTTTAGATAAACATCATTTTCAATTAATATACTATTATGTTAAATATTAATTATGTTAAATGTCACTAAATATAAAAAAGATATTCTACAATTATACGATAGATGACGCAGATAATTTTCTGAATCGCGCTGACCAAAACTTCGGCCAAAAGAATGACACTCGCCCGTATTTAAAAATCTGTTTTTCTTTTTTTGTATATAATTAAATACTTTAGGGTACTACGGTCTTGATTGTTTGTTCGTTGTTAAAATTTAAAATATTTGGTTGTTATTTGTTTGTTGATTGTACAAAGTTGGATGGTTATAGCTATTTAAGTTGTAATCTATATATATATATATATATATATATATAAAGTCGTGTTAGTTACACCGTTGTGTTTTTGGATTTGTCTTCGTCGGGAATAATACTTATTAAAATATGGTATTTATCAATGAGAAAATAATTAATAAAAAAAACAGTTCAAATGTTTCATCCGTACTATCTATATACATACTAGCGGCCCGCCCCAGCTCCGCCCGGGGTATTGCAAATGATATATCATTTTCGTGAGGGATACTCACACCACATACTGGCGCCATCTGCTCCACCACCATGCAAAACCATATTGGTTTGTAGTACATGCTATGTATCAGAGATGGCGCTGTATGTGAAAAATGATTTTCCTTGTTTTCTTGCTTTTCTGTTGAAATTTTTCCTGATTTTTTTTTGAACCTCACGGAGCCCGAGACCTTTCCAACGAATGCAAAACCGTGGAAATCGGTTCGTGCGTTCTGGAATTATAGCGTCAGGAAGGAAAACCCGACTTATTTTTTATATTATAGAATTGCGACTATAATTAAAGATCTAAGCTTTCCTATATCTCAAGTTGGACCAGACTGCTCACGGTGTGCCAATTTAATTTAAAATCGGTTATGTAGTTTAGGAATCCATCGCGGACAAACATCGTGACAGGAGATTTATATATATTAGATATATGTATGTATATAGATATAATAAATCTGACACTCAATCCGTCTATTATAAAATATTTTCCAGTATCGACGCAGGTGTAGGTGATAAAAAATATAAATGTATAATTTTTAAAATTTTAGTTAAAGACCCGTGCGAAGCCGGGGCGGGCCGCTAGTATATAATATATTTATCTACATCGATTAATTAATGGTTAAAAAAATAGTCAAGAGAGCTTTAAAATTATGATTTGATTAACATCACCAAAAAAAGTATTGAATAATGTTAATGTATAATAAATTTGTAATTTTTTCTTTCATCATTATCATTATAATAATAATTAAAGTTTTATTTTATTTCTAATATTTATAGTAATTAAAACAACTTGTAGTTTCAAGGTTACATCATTTGTCAGTTAATTAATTCCATAAACTTCGGTCATTGCTTTGAACAATATCACTACTTAAAGAATAAATAAAATGTACTTATCTCTGTATAGTAGAGATCTTAAATATTTTATTACGTATATTGTTAAGTGATAACAATGATAATTTATCATAAGAAAGATATTAATCTTGTCAACTACTAGAAAATGATAATTTTAATATATTTTTATTCAGATAACTTCTGATATCTTTTATTTGCTAAATGTCAATTTGTCTGGTCAAATGTCGATTCCAGCGTCTTTTTAAATCGAAACAAAGGACAACACTGATTTTTTCGATATCATTCTTATCTGGCTGATATTCTACAAAACAATGATGAAATCGTCATAAAATGTCTTTTATACTTCTCTATATTCAGGATTTTTTTTGAATGAAAAAATCTGTGTCGTCTAAATGAAGACAGTGATGAAGACTAAAGTAATTATTATTTTTATTAAAATTTTTATTTTTTCTGTATCAAAATTCAAAATATTTCCCAATAGTATGAAAAAATATATAAGTATTACCTTTAAGTGTCTTTTGAATCATTAATAACCCTTCTAATTACTTTGGGCTACTGATTCTTTACATTTATCTTTTGCAAAGATATATTTATGGTTAAAAAAAAAAATCTACGTATTTATTTGTACAAAAAAAAAAATGTGTGTAAAACGGATTTTAAGAAAAAATCTGTTGTTTTTTTTTAATTGTTCCACCACATCAAAAAATTCAAAAACATTCTTGAGTAGAGAGGAGTATAAGACGTTTTTTGACGAATTTTGGTGACATATTTCAAAAAGGCTAAAAAAAGATTATAATTTTCTTTTCTCCGTTAAAAATCGGCTTTCTATTTGAGAATTATGATCATATGATTTTTTCATGCTTTGAACTTGTAATGATTTGGGAGAAAATCATCATTGATTAATTCCGAATTTTACTATAAAAATAAAAATAATTTCGAAAAAACTTTTTGAAATTCTCGAAAACCGTTTGAATCAAAGAGCTAAAAATTGAGATGAATTATGTTCATTCGACACCAAATCGACCCCCTAAGTTTGAGCCAAAAAAGCCATGAGGGCAGAGTTCCCATATTTATCCGGCTATGCCATTTGTCATTTAAATTGATATTTTTATAACTAATAAATACTATATATAAATTGAACTGAATCAGCCTTAAAGGCCCCACTACTGAGCAAAGGCCTTATCTCCATATTATGGAGCTTAAGACACGACGCTGCTTCACTGAGGATTGACGGAAATTTTTCCTACCAAATTTTCCCAACCAGGACCGACGGCTTTACGAGCTCTCCGTGACACGGCGCGAGACACACAAGAACCCAGACCAGAAACAAATATTAGTGATAACTATATTATTTAATTATTATTATATTCTAAACTCTTCGAATTTTTAATACTAGTATAGATAAACTAAACTATTAGTTATTTTTGCAACTGTTGTATAATACCTAAGGGGTATTAAAACACGAATGTGGGTCTTATATATTATGTTTATGTGATAATAGTATCACGTGAGTGTTTTAAAACCTAATTATCAATTGCATAAAATACTTTATCTACACCCATAATATTTTTGTAAACAAAACAATAAAAATATCGAAGAAAAATGGCGGGAATTCGAATAACCTACTTTTTTATGGCGCTCGGCGTTCTGGTACTGAAACGCGCGTGAATGACGTTCTTTTTTTGAAATTCATACAGATACCACGCATCGAACGGTAAGAATGTGGCTCTCTGTTGAGTAAACCCTTTGCGCAGAAGGCATCGGAAAAAATAAATAAATAAATAATAAATAAATAAATATTAACCAATAAATATTAACCAACAATCACACCACGTTAACCTAGCCCCGTGTTAAGTTCGTAAGAACTTGTGTTACAGGTACTAGGAACGGAAATAAATTTAAGATATAAATACATATATACATAAATACACGTCCATGACCCGGTGCAGATATCTATATTCGTCATACAAATTATCTGCACGTGGCGGGATTCGAACCCGCGACCGCTGCGTTAAGTGTCCAGGTGCCTGACCACTCGACCAGCCGGCCGTCATCAAATAAGTAAAGGAGTGTAATTATGAAATTCAGTACAATAGTGTATCATCCGTTTGGATAATATTATGGTTATTAGGACAGGATGTTTTAATGTTGGCAATAAGCTAACTGTTTCAGAATCTTTTATAGAGGATTTAAAGTATGGGAGTAGATAAATACAATTGTCGTTCCAGGCCTGGGCAGAGGCAGTTGCGGCATCACAAACAGGCACAGCGACACCAGAACAGCGCGCCAAAGGATCGAGCTGGCCCATACTACTCTTCTTCGGCGTGATAGCCGCTGCCCCCTATATTGTACTTAAGATGCTTAATGGACTTTCAACGAGCATACATGAAAGATGTAAGTCCTTACAAACTTATTTTTATAAATGACATTATGATGATGACACAGACTTTTCCTAGAGTTTTAGAATAATTTAAGAAAGTTGTCAAAAGTTTCTTAACTGACTAATCAAGATGAGACAATAATGCGGGGGTGTACGGAGCGGAAGATAACCCAAGAAGCCATACACTCACTTGTAATATATTAGTTGGGACTGATGTATTTTTTATTCCACCACCACCACATCAGCTGTTGGATGTCCGGTGGGGGGAGGACCTGGCGGGGCAGCCGTACGGCACACGCGTAACGGGTGCCATTCGCCCGGTCCTTGAGCGATGGATGCGTCGAAAACGCAAGCCCCTCACCTTCCGTCTGACGCAGGTTCTCACCGGGCACGGTTGCTTTGGTGACTACCTGTGCCGGACGGCCCAGAGGGAGCCGACGACTGAATGTCACGATTGTGGCGCGGCGGTGGACTCTGCCCAGCACACTCTCGAGGTGTGCCCGAGATGGGCGGCGCTGCGTCAAGGTCTGACGTCGGTCCTCGGAGGGGACTTGTCGCTCCCGAGCATCATCACCGCGATGCTCGTCGACGATAAGTCCTGGAAGGCGATGGTCTCCTTCTGCGAGACTGTCCCAGTCCCAGAAGGAGGCCGACGAGCGGGTGAGAGAGGAGGCCGCTGACGTGGCCTCCATCCGCGGGCGACGAATGGGGGTGTGTAGGAGGCGCTACTTAATGCGCCTCCAGTAACGCCCCTGTGGCCGTGTTGGGCCGGGATGGGAACCCGGTCCTACTAGACACGGCGTCGTCGGGACTGTTCAGAGGTGACCCGGACAGTCCCCATGGAGGAGAAGTCTGGCCTTTTCGCCGAGGCCAGCCTGTCGCTGGAGGGATCCTGTTGCCTGCAGATCCGGGACCCTCCAATTAAAGCGGCTGAAGACTCCCGCAGGGGTTTAGAACGGTATTGTACTCCCAAAGTGCCGAGTCCGACATAGGTCTAGTAGGACTGCCGACCCGGGCATCCTGGATATCATCCGTAAATGGATTCCCCTGCGACAAAAAAAAAAGCTGTTGGATGTCCACTGCGGAACGTAGGCTTGCACTATCATCTCTTGGGTTGCCAATACTCGCCACGATTGGCAGGTTAGTTGGCTAGCGCATTATGTTTTGTCAGGATATGGTGACGCGGCTGCCTATCACCATCCTAGCTGATGTACAGTTGTTCGCAAAACTATTGCTCTAGTCGCCTTTTACGACATCTCGGTAAGAAAGAGGTCGGGACTATTCTTCTCTGCCGGTCACCGCGCGGCAATTTTTTTTAAATATAATTGACACTAAACTCTACTGGCTCGAATGGCCCGTGGCGCAGTTAGCAGTGGCCCTATTTTCTGCTTCAGGGTTATGGGTTCGATTCCCGCCCCGAGTCTGGGTGTAATATGTATTTATTTATATAAGTATTATTTATATGTATATTTATTTTAAAAAAATGTATATCAGTCAACTGTTACCTAAAACACAGACATTAAGTTGCCCAACTTAGGGACAGTCGACCGTGTGTGTATGTTTAAACATATTTATTTTTGACTGGCCCGTGGCGCAGTTGGCAGTGGTCCTGATTTCTGCTCCAGGGTTGTGGGTTCGATTCCCGCCCCGAGTCTGGGTGTAATATGTATTTATTTATATATGTATTATTTATATGTATATTTATTTAAAAAAAAAAAAGTATATCAGTCATCTGTTACTTAAAACACAGGCATTAAGTTGCCTACCTTAGGAACAGACGACCGTGTGTGTATGTTAAACATATTTATTTATTATTATTTATTATTATTATTTATTTATTTATTTATTAAAAATACCTTTTAATTTCGCATAAATGTTTTGATATTGTATATTTCTGTATTTTATTTATATTCATAAGAATAAATGGTAATGATACCGTATTTTACCTAATAATATTATGTAAATTATAAAACACTTTTATTTTTATTAGTGTAGAGAATGAAAACCAGACATGCCCAAAGATAATACAAATTGCGCTCAACCCGCCTGTCATGCGTGTCGAGTTTTGGCAAACTCCCCAGAGATATTGGGGGAGGCCCTACATTCAGCAGTGGACATCAAACGACTGATGTGGTGGTGGATTTTTCTATTTTACTTTCAATGATTTAAATACATTTACATCAGCTGTATTTTTTATGTAAAATTTTAAATTTTTTTCTTTAATTAAATTGTACATGTACCTCCTCTAATTTTTGACTGTAAGTCTGTTGCTTTTCGTGTATGCGGGTTAAGTTTATTTTTTAAGAATACTGTACATTTATTAAAAACAAATAAAGATAAGTGTCACATAGGGTTTGGCAACCCTTTCAAAAACAGTAGACCGATTTTAAAAATAAAGTTAATTTATATATATATATATACAGGATGACTGGTGAATTACCATCGACATTCGGGGAGAGCGCTCGGCGCACGGTTCCCACTCGAATCATGTAAAAAAAAATAGGTAAATATTAATAAACTTTTAAGTAAAGTTACTCAACAATTATCCAATTATTTACGCATCGTCTGGACACCCTAGCAGCTAGCTGCACTTTCGACACAAAACAGGTAGTTTATCTACGTCCAAACGCCGCCACGTGTAAACAGGGTAGCAGGATAAACAAGCATGATCCAGTCCCCCTTAATACTTTAATCCTGGCTTAGGAAAGGCAAAAATACTAAGATATTTTACTCGTTTAAGCAACAAATTTGTTGACTAGGTAAATTATGTGACTTTGGCAATTTTTAGGTGTGAACAAGCGACACATTACAACACCTGTGCATGTGCCGCCGGCATGACTGGAAAAGTGTCATCGCTTCATTTATTTGAATTGAAATTTATGAAAATTTGGTCAAAAATTAAGTATCTATTTTTATTGCATGACCCGAATGGGAACCGCGCGCCGAGCGTTCTCCCCAAATATCGATGGTAATTCACCAGTCACCCTGTATATATATATTATTAATAAAAAGTAATGGTAAATTATAATTGGTAATGTATTTATTAAATATAAAAGACCTAACTAGTGCCAGGCTAACTTGGACCAGCTTAAAACATTTTTTTTTATTTTGAAGGGATTATTTAAGTATCTTTTCTTGTTCAGGTTTCTTCAAAATTTTCAAAAATTCTCGGCATTTCATATTTGTAATTAATCTTTACAATTAACTCTTCCTTTACCATGACCACTGACACGCAGTTTCGCTCGTCTGTCCACAAATTTCACATTAAAAAAAGACGCGCTCTAAAAAAGCATTGCTTATAATGATTAGTGTAAAAAATACGATTATTTTTGGCAGTTCGGTGAAGGAAAGTCACCTCGAATGTGAATAACTGAACCCATTTTAAATCAACAGGCGATGTTGAATCACTAGATTGTACGAACTCTCGTACTTGGTTTAAGTCTCGCCCCGCGCCGTGATGATCGGCTATCGCTTCACTGCCACTGCCCGGTCTTGACCCGGAGATTTCGATGTTAAACCCGGAGCCCGGAGATGCACCATGCAAACCCGGAGACTCCGGGTCAAACCCGGAGAGGTGGCAACCCTAGTGTCACATTCAGTAACTGATATTAAAGTAATAATTGATAAGAATTATAAAAGTTATCAGTCAGGCTGAGATAAATGGTAAAAATGTCTCGGTTCATTTATCTCCAGTGAAAGATTGATGATGATGATGATGTGTTCCCAGCCGATTTCGGCTACAGCGACTGCCACTGTCGATATTATCAATTATTGTCTAATTTCGGCCACATTGGTCAATTAAATAATAAATAATAATAAACGTCTCACACTCAACGCCCCCCAGTACGATGTGAATCCTGTGTCGAGGGTCTGGAAACACACACAATACCTTGTGTATTGTGTGTGTTTCCAGACCCTAGGTTAGGTTAGGTTTTTATTTTTATTTTTAAAAAAAGCCGCTAGTCGCAAATTCCTCTTAGATAGTCAAATGGAATGTCCGTGCCAAATTTCATAACGAAATTCGGTATCCACTTTTCGGAAGTTTATCCTGGATAAAATAGACATCTTATCACATTTTTTTTATAGCCTTTTGTTTATATTTAGTAAAATACATAATCGTTTTTAGGTTGTACCATAGTCAATTAAAAGTCCGGAATAATTTTGATAGAGGGCCTGTTATTCACTAGTTTTGCCACTGTCACGACTCTTTCGTTTAACTGATTAGTAATTCAATTGGCTATACATGCATGATGAGCAGATTGTACAATCAGCTACTATGTTTGTATAAAAATGTGTTATAATAAATTAGCTGAGACTATTTCGGCGACAGTTTCATGAAAATCGTGTAACCCTTATAGTTAATTAAATTTATTTAGAAAGTTCTGCTAAAGTGCAATAAATTTCTACTAACATATTATATTATAAAGCAGGCTAAAATAATTAAAGATTTCGTAATTTAATATTAAAGAAAAGCAATTTAAATAATGTAATTTTTAACACATGTATAAATATAAAAAATGCAAATTATTGTGTATACGAAACTAATTTTCCCTAAATTTTTTCATAATTATTTACAGTGCAAGACCCATCCACATGGCAGAACCCCCTACGAGCAGTTGCTCAGCACGATTTCCAGGCTTCTTCTCCTCAAGAAATCAGCTTCAGCACCAATCAGGTCCTAACAGTCGCCCCCCAACACCTCCAGGGTAATCTCTGGAACTCGGGCTGGTTAATGGCCTCCACAGATAGACAAACAGCCGGTTTAGTCCCGGTGAATTATATAAAAGTTGTCAAACCTGTAAGTCAAAATGAAAATGTTAATAATACAGTCAGTAAGCCAAGCGATACTCCAGATCAATGTAACGAAAAATTAGAAAAATATTACAGCCAGGAGCTATAGTTATTAAATTATAGTTTTTAAATTGGCAACATCAATTTTTGTTCTTGTGCAATTAACTTTACTATATCATACAAATTATTTTTATCGCTTCCGCACTTAATTTGTTTCTGTTTTCTACAGAATCATAATTGAAATGGTATAGCCATTATGTACAACTGAAACTATATCGAAATCAAAAGTTTCATCATACAAACTCTCTACCATAAAAAAAATTTGCATAATATATAAATTGAGATTATAAAAATTTACTTGAATTTGAAAACAACTTATATTTAATCATGAAATTTTTACTATTTGGTTATTATTTACTTGACAACATAGTTCGATGACCTTTTCCCATATTCATCTTTGCTCTGTTAATCTAAACAAAAACTGCAAAGTAAGATCGGGAATTCTACTAAGAATCATCAAAATAATAATAAAATATTGTTTTATTTCTATTCTTATTTAAAAACTAGGTGAATTATTATGTTTAAACTGATAATTTATTTCTTTTAATCGAATTTATCTATTTATTTGAATTAAACCATGTATATTTCTAAACTTTTTGAACACAGTCAAAAACTTTACGAATTCACTGGGTTTGACAGAATAAAAATGTTGTTATTATGTATTTTATATGTACATACCTATTATATTTATTAGTTTAATGCCCAACTCATCAATATGTAATATATTTTGATAAGGTCAGGGGTTTTTATTACCCGTGGTATATAAAAATAAAATTACATTTATTCCATTGTTACTTATTTTTGAAAATTGTTTTTATCTTGTGATTTACGTTAGAATTGGAAATTATTTTAATTTTTGTTTAAAGAAAATGTTAAATATAATGGGTGGGGATTGTAGTTTTTTACCTATGGGCTTGATATGGAATTACGAAGTACAGTATATATTAGTTAGTACAGTCTATTTTTGCCATTTGAGCTCTCACTAAAAGCATTTTTTTTTTCTGTATGGGTGATACATATATGAAATGACTGATTTTATAATAAAATTTATATTGACAGTTATTAGTTTTATTTTTTATTTTATTTTATTATGATGTTATATATATATATATATATATATATATATATATATATATATATATATATATATATATATATATATATAGCAAAATCTTAAGTGTTTTTTTATTTAAACACACTCGTTGAAACTAAAAGGTTGATGAAATTTATGCTGACATTCATATCGGAACAATAACCAACATGTCAATCTGTCTGATATGGATGAGCTTTCTAATATTTTTCAATTAAAATAATCAAATATTTGAGACTTATTTGCTGTTTACAACAAATATAAACAAATCACTATTGAATTTTCAATTAATCTCTAATTATATTATAGGATCAGAAATATTTGTATGTCTTTCATTTTTATTAGCTAATAGTTCATTTAATGTAAGATTAGTATGACAGAAAATAATATATGGATGGGGAAGTAAAAAATAAAACTTAATAGTAGATCTTTTTTTTAATTGATGAATTCATAAATCAGGACTGGCCGGCCATAAATTCTAACAGTACTGTATTTGGAGCGTTGATGTCCCCAAATTGAAGCTGCGCACATTAGCAATTTATGGAACTCATACATACGAAGTCATACTACATGCAAGTTTTATTTTTATAATTATTTACACTGTTCTAATTCAGTTTTCGAGTTTCAACATAATATAATATACAGAATGGTTGTAACATGCTAACTTCCGAATTCTAATAATTGGTTAAGACAGATTTTAAGGTTTTTTTTTTAACATAAGCCTTGTTATATGTTGTAAGGTTATCAAATAAGTCTGGTATATGACAAAATAAATGAAACGAAAATATAAGGTTTTAGTTTTATTGTAAATTCATAGTCTAAGTTTACAAGTAGGGTTCAGGGAACTCGAAAGTGACTTCACGCCCTGTCAGCTTCTTGTATACTGACTGGAAGGTGTCCACCTGTTGACAAAAACATTACTATATTTATAAAATTTAACAACAACAATATTACATTTTATATACTTAGTTTTACAGAATCAGATGAGACTGCACTTGAATTAGCCAAAATTAATTATTATTATCTAGCTATAAATTGACGATCGTTCTGGTATAGTGGTGCGAGTAGTCCGCATTCGATGCCCGCTCGGAGCAAATATTTGTATAAGTATTTGTTTTCGGTCTAGGTGTATATCCTTGTGGTTCTCCCCACCGTGCCTCAGTGAGCACGTAAAGCCGACGGTTCCGTTTGTTATCATATACATGTGATAACGATTGTTACTCATGGTAAAGAAATTATTATCTGGCAACCCGCAGTGGAGCATCATGGTCGATTAAGCTCCAACCCTTCTTAATATGGTCTTTACCCAGCAATAGGACGTTTACAGGCTAATTCAGTTCAGCAATAAATTACCAGTGTCAAACATTCATTGCCTTTATATAAAGATTTTAAGATGTCAAAAAAAATAATATAATGTATAAATAATGAAACTACTTGCAATAAATAATTCAAAATTCAGCACATTTCCATTAATATTATTTTATATAATAATATTCCATAATAATGATTCTTTCTAAATTTATTAACATATAACTGGTAGTCTGTTATTAATCTACAGAGGTACATATACACTCGTAATCTTAACCTAAGAATTTAATAAAATGTCTAGTAATTGAATGTTCTATTTCTTTAGTATATTTTATACCATAAGCAAAAGATGTGAATCTGATGATGCCTACTTAAGATGAAATTTTATCACAACCTCCTGTAACTGTGTAAAGTCTTTCACTAATATACAAAACCACATATAGGACATTGAACAAGGCTTTCACAGGTAACTCGCAACCAGTAAGAACCTGTTTGTGACATTTTTACACAAAACGTTTCAACAAACTAGGCAATTTATGTTGCTATATAATATGTGCAACTCCATTTAATACATATGTGACAATATTGTTGTAAACACCATTGGTAAATCATCTATCTATTACTAACTGATACTATACTTTTATATTAACTTTATTACATCTGGCATCTTAAAAAGTCTAAGAATAAATTAAAATTAATCCATGGTTTTTATTGACCTATAAGGGACAGTTTACATATTTCCAGTTTGCAATTGATGGATAACTGGCCATGTTTAATATATATTGAACATTCCAGATATATTGAACTGTCCTGATTGTTCAAGTAGCAATATTTTTATATAAGTTCTCTCATTTCTTTTTTAAATATTATTGAAATAAATATTTTAAAAATAAAATAATATAAAAAATTTCATACTGTGCATTTATTTAATCATTTCACTGTGGCTCTTTTGTAAAGATAATTAACCTCATTTGGTCATTAACAAGATTAATTTTGTTATTACAGCACTAGCTAGTAATGAGAGCCGTCATTAAGTAAACATAATGGAGAAACAATCACTAAAAAATTATTACACTTTATTAGACAAAACATTATAATTACGATTTATTAGATAAAATGTCTATCAAACAGAAATAGCATGAAATGAACTCAATAAGCCTGTTAACACTAGGTTTACGGAGATTTTTTATATATCTATCTCTACGGCACGCGTCAATTTGACGCATGACCGAAACATGTATGTAAAGAAAAAAAATTTCCTTATAAAGCAATATAATTACAATACACAATAAGTAAAAAATGAAAATATGAGATATACATTTGTGGAAAATTTTTATTACTCAATAATATTTTAGTTTATTACATTGATTCGGCGCACCTTTTACACAAATACACAATTTTGTTTGTACACTTTCCACAAACAATCTTTTCTCATTTTGTACAGATGTTATTGCTTCTGTTTCTTTTGCAAACTCCAATTTATCCAAAATTTTATATGTTCTATCATGTTTTTTGGTTATAATCAAAAGAAAGGTACTGCTTACGTTACCTTCCATCACATTCCGTTTAGCGTAGCCAGTAGGCCCAGCGATTTTGTGGACAGGTGATCGACCACTTGAACCGCCCACTTTCAACTTTGTCCAAATTGTTCCATCGACCGCTATTTTTGTTTCACAGAATGCTTCCGAATTTTGGGTCTATATTGGAATACTTCTCTCATTCTCAGACTTAGAATCGGATAGGATACGCATCCTTTTTCTGCGAAGACCTAAATTCTGTTGATTTTCTTCACGCTTGCATACTTTCATCAGATTCCAAATTCTGAATTTCATCCTTATTTTAAATCATTTCATTTTCATCCTCTTCAGAACCAGAAAATTCCTCACTAACACTAATCATGATTTTCAATATTTTATCTCCTCTTCTAGACATATTTAGATTAGATGATAAAGAAGGGCTTTGTCTAAATATAATAAAATTGAATTTCACAATAATATCACTAATCTAGAAAATACTCTAGTATTTTATTTTTCAATACTCGAACTATTACCAACTAAACTTTGAAAATGTCTTTGCACACTGACTGCAGTTCACACTCTACGTAACTGTTACTTATCGGACTTATTTCTTTTGAGATAACGGGATCAAGCTATTGCCTGAGCACTCATATTTATGTAGGAATTTTCGTTTTTCGGCAAAAAAATGCGGCGCGAATGAGATTCGAAATTTTTACATTTACATTACGATGGCGTCTAATTGACGCACATCCGTAGAGATAGGTATACCACATAGAGAATTTCACTATTTCAAAACTTTTGAAGAAAATACGCTTCAATATATATTTTCCACGTTAAACTGATAAAAGTCAGCACAAGAGATAAAATAAAAATGAGAAGGTATTCTGTTTTTTTCCTAAAAAAAATAAATGACGCGTCCAGTAAACCTAGTGTTAATGTCCCATTACTGTGCTAAAGCCTCCTGGCCATATTGGAGAAGGGTTGGAGCCTAATCCCATGTGCGCTGCCCCACTGCAGTTTGGCAGATATTATTCATTACCATGAGTAACAATGATAACACCCGGGACCTATGTCTTTATACGCTCCCCGAGCCAATGTGGGGAGACCCACAAGAACCATGACCAGAAACAAATATACTCATCAGTAAATCATTAGTAATCAAAATGATTGATGAAAACAGCATACATTCGGAGGGTCCATAGCTACTAAGTGAGACTGTGACTGCGGGGAGCCGGTCTACTTCCCTGCCATCAGATACATTTGAAGTAATAAAGCAATGGTATAAACAGCATACATGACAAATACACAAACCTCTAAGTTTTATCAAAAATCATTTCTAATTAGTACAAGTACTGTTTTAAATGAATTATTGTTTACCTACCTAATTAGCTTAATGATAATTACTACTCTAGTCTATATTTACCTTGTGTTCAATGGTGGTCTGCTGATTCTTGTCAAGGTGCACTTTAATCAGTTGTGATCCATCCAGCTTCACTCTGATCCTCTTGCCGACAATCTCAGCAGGGAACACGAGATCTTCAAGGATAGCATCATACACGGATGTCAAGGTCCTGTAATAATCACATTTTTAGTTTTAATTTGTTTCGGTAAGTTGCTTTTATTATATTATTTGCATTTTGAATCCATCGAGCATTAATTTTGTGTTTTTGTTAACTTTAATATGTACCAGTGATAAAACATATTAACTTAATTTATTTAAGATATTTGATTTATTTAATTTCAATTAGTTTTCAATATGGGTGTATATTATATATATATATAATAAATATAAATAAAAATATAACATAATTTTGTTATAATTACAAGTATTTATTGTCACATCTTTGATTTAAGTTTAAGCAACCAAACAATGCAAAGATAATTTGTCAAAATTTATTGTCTTTTTTTTCTATTTTTGTATGAAAATCTTATTGCGGTTCACAGGTTCTTACAAAGTTTCAAAAGTATAGTTCTTATAGTTTCGGAAAAAAGTGGCTGTGACATACAGTCAGACATGACGAATCCATTATGGTTCCATTTATTGCCATTTGACTATGGAACCCTAAAAATGTTTTGCATGATCTAAATGTGATTTTAGTTTTTAAAATTTACCTTGATCTGGGCCTCTTCTGTTTGTTAGCGACACGTGTCTTGTGGCTAGGTTTGGGTAGGATTTTACGGTCACCAATGAACACAACATGCTTGCCACTGAATTTCTTCTCCAGTTCACGGACCAGTCTGATTTGTATCTTCTGGAATGCCTTCAGCTTGGGCATGGGCACGTAGATGATGATTGACTGGAAATTAATGAATTTTTTATTATTATTACACAGATTTTAAAGAGATAAACCTGTGGTGGAACAGCATAGGATTTTAAGCCATAACCACTTATCTTTAATAAGGAGAAAAGCCGTTGCTCAGCAGCGGAATGTTTACAAAGTAATAAAATAACAATACAATACTAATTTTAAGTAAACAAATAAATTAAAAAAATAATGGGTTATCCTATAGATAAAAAAACATGAGTGTTATTTTATTAATTTGGATTACAATAAAATAAAGATTTTATACATATAAACTCAACAAAATAAAATTCTTCTTTTGTCCTTTTACATATTACATACCCACAAAGTTTTCTGCTAATATTTGTATCATTTCCCCTAAATATTTGTGTATTAGATAATCATTAAAAGAAATAATTAAAAAAAAAACTATGTGGTGGAAAATAATTAAACTAAAAAATGTACCTTATAAAAACATTCAATATCGTATTTTGATACTATAATTGTGTATTTACTTACTTTTTTGTTGTGCAGTTCAATTTCCTTAGCTTTAGTAATATACAGCTCCCTAAGTTGAGCCTTCAGGTCAGAGTTGGTCTCCAACTCGACCAGCGCCTGAGAAATCGAGGTTTCGAAGCCATCAGGCTCGGCAGCGCTCGCTTTGATGATTTTCGTACTCATCTGGAAAGCCAACAACCACTTTATAACCACAAACTTCACGATGTATAGGTTAGAAGACTTCGCCGTGAATACAGTAAATATACACTTAAGCACATGCAAACAATAACACTTTTTAATACAGAGAGTTATAATATTAACTAATTTTAAATATTATTAACTTCTTTCACTTTTACAAATAAAAACAATCCTGGACACGGAGAACAGAAATTTGTCACTTCAAAATATCATGGCAATCTTTACCCTTAAAATCTATCTTTTGTCGTTAATACGTTCTTTATAAACTAAGTAACGTTTTAATTATGATATTTAAAGAATAAATGGATTAATTTTATAATTTTTAATAAGATATTCGAGGAAATAACCACCTTGAACACTGAGCGGGAGCAAAAGAGACAGATACCGAAAATGTCAAAAGTAGGGATGACGATCTGAGATCGATTAATGGAAGAGTCGATTTTTCGAGCCAAAAAGATCGATTTTTTAGATCGATATCTAGTACTGAATCGATGCAGTGAATCGATATTTTACCGTCGATAATCGGCATTTGATTTTTTGAATAATACTTTTTTTAATAAGCTTAAGATAAGTTAACCAAAAGGATAAAAAAAAATCTCAGATAGTTGAATGTACACATGTATGTATACAAAAGGCGAGCTTGATGCTAAAAGCATTTTTTTACAATTAAAAACAGCACCAATTTCTATTTAATTATTCTGAACACTCGTTGGTATGATCAAATATTTATTTTACATAAAACAAAGATATTATTCTTAAATAGATTTTTTTCATGTGCTAAATTAAATCGGTTACTTTGGTGCCTTTCTTTTCTTCTCTTATATAGATTTATATTTTATAAAAAATTAAAGTACAAGTTTGAAAAAAATAAAATAAAATAATTAGATTTTTAATAAATCGATTTTTTAAGTCTTCGATTTTTTTAAGAATCGATTCATCATGTTACTATTCGAATCAATTTAAAAATCGTTTTTTTTTTAAAGAACCGCCATCCCTAGTCAAAAGTGTGGTCATATTTTAATAGCTATATACACAAAAGCACCCCATTGAAAGATTTTTGAAATCAAAATTAATTTAATCGATAGGTCTACGTTAGGTCCACCAAAATTTTTGTTAGGTCGCCTATTTTTTTAAATACTAAATATTTTCAGTAAAAAGTTAAAAAAAAAAGTACAAAAATCTTAACAACCTATCAATAACAGGTTATTAGGTCTTTTTTTTAGGTTCTTAGGTTTTTTTTTTCAATTCAAATTCAATAATCAATTTCTATATTTCAATATTTTTTAATTAAGCAGTAACATTTTTGATTTACATTCCTTCTTACAATGTGCTATTAACAATTTATTTACAATTTATATACATGTGTGATATTTAAGATCCTCCAATCTGCGTTATTATATATAAGCCGGACTCTTAGGCCGATCGTGCCCCTCTATCGCTTGTTCCGCGCTCTCGCTCGCGACACGTAACACTTCTTCGTGCGTGCAGCTGGCATTCACAGATTTACAAGACGTTATCTCGTAATATATATATTTGACGTGAACGTCTTCACTCCTCACCTATTTGAAGGACCACCAGGTCATGTCGAAGAAATCACTGAAATCCTAAATATGGCTAAAGATTCAGAAGATTCTCTAAAAACGAAGTTGTCAAAATTATAAAGACCGCCAAGACTAAAAAATCTCCAGGATACGACCTTATAACAAATCGTATATTACGGGAATTACATACCTGAATTTGGTACTTACCTTAGGTCTTTATTCAACGCTATAACTAGGCTTCAGTTCTTGCCCCTACAGTGGAAAGTGGCGAACATTATAATGCTCCTGAAACCAAATAAAAAACCAGAAGATGCTAAATCATACAGGCCAATAAGTTTGTTGCCCATCCCGTCGAAAATATTCGAGGCATTATTACTACAACGAATTATGCCTATTATCACAAAATAATAATCTGATTCCTGATCATCAGTTTGGGTTCCGCTGTAAGCATGCCACTGTTAATCAGGTACACAGAATAACCAAAAATATCATGGAATCTCTTGAGGCCAAAATCTACTACACCAACGCATTCCTGGACATTTCCTAAGCGTTTGATCGCGTGTGGCACGAAGGACTAATCTATAAAATTAAAACCGCACTACCTGATTGCTTGTATGAAGTTCTAAAATCCTTCCTGAAACAACGGCACTTTATAGAGCAAAATGGACAAGCAACGTCAAACCTTTGCCCCACCAGAGGCAGGTGTTCCTCAGGGTAGTGTGTTGGGGCCCATACTCTACATACTTTTCACCGCAGACTTGCCTACATCAACGACACTTACTACCGGTACATTTGCAGACGATACTGCTATCCTAGCTTCACATAGCAATCCGACAAGGGCTTCATAAATATTGCAAAAAGGCCTAAATGACATATCCTTCTGGTTCAAAAAGTGGCGTATAAAGGTGAACGAAGCCAAGTCTATAAATGTAATATTCACACTGAGAAGAGGATCTTGCCCTCCAGTGACACTCAACAACATTGAAATCCCACAAGCAGACCATGTTAGGTACCTTGGATTGCATTTAGACAATAGACTTACCTGGCAAAAGCATATATTCACAAAAAGAAAGCAGCTCGGCATCCAAACAAGAAAGCTTTACTGGCTTATTGGTCACAAATCCCAATTTTCTCTCGACAATAAATTATCATTCTACAAGGCTATACTCAAACCCATCTGGACGTGTGGCATCCAACTATGGGGTACTGCGTCGCACTCCAACATCGAAATACTACAGAGATTTCAAAACAAAATACTGCGGATGATAACCAATGCTCCTTGGTTCGTACCCAACGAGCTACTACATCCAGACCTAAGAATACCTACAGTTAAGCAGGAAATCGTACGGCACACTAAATCATATAAGGAGCGCATTTCACAACATCCAAACACCCTTGCCCGTTCACTAATGAATAAAGAACAGAAAGCCCGTCATCTGAAGAGAAAAGTACCTCAGGATTTAGTCCAAACACAATAAATTCACTGTTAATATAAAGAGGATGTGACATGCATAGGTTACATACCGAGCAACGCCGTTAGAAGCTACGGCTACGTCCGTCATACTACTGAATGTCCCACAGAAGATACAGATTGTAGTATAAGAATATATAAAATATATATATATATATATATATATATATATATATATATATATATATATATATATATATATATATATATATATATATATATATATATATATATAATTGAAATATATGCAGAGTATTAACGGAAATACTTTAAAAGAGTAAAAATAAGTCACTTATGAATTCACTCAAATTCCTCATTGTTTTTGAACGATTGTGTACATTTAAATTTGACATACGATTTACGACTTTACGTTTGTTTTTGACATTCAAATGAAAATGAATTATTGCTGAAATTTCAGGTCTTTAAAAAATATTTTTAATATATGTACTAGAAACCCCAAAGTTTTATATAGATTTTATGAAAAAGAAAAATATTAGATAAAAGAAGACAAATGTTCAAAGCCGATATAATATGTATCATCTTCAGCAGGCATGTATTGTATAAATAAACCTTGAATTAATGAAAACACGTCTATTGTAAGCGAAGTTACGTTACTGAAAACATGAAACCTTTGAATACGGAGTAAGTACATATTCCTTTATTATATGTATAGATAGTAATAATGTTACAATTTTTTTTTTAATATTTTTTATAATGGGAAAGAATGAAATCTATTTTATACGAAGTTATTATTAAAATTAATATGGCTATTTATTAATAATACCCAAAGATATTTATAAGAATATATATAATATACTATATAATTATTTATTTCAATAATTTTTATTGTGCTTAGTTTGTTTAGAACTATAACCCAATATTCTGGACAAAGCTAATTACAAATTTAATCAACATCAAATATATTAAATATATAAATTATATATATATTATTATTGGTCTTAATAATTTATTGAGTAATTTTATTTTCTAAGATTTTTTTTTAGTTAAAATTAATCAAGTAATTTGTAAGTACATTTTGTGTGAAATACAGAAACCGTAACTAACACAAATAAGGAAATGAAATTTTACACAATTGCTTAAGAATAATGTAACTTACATTATTACAAAATGAGGGTAGTTTCATACAAATAGCATGCTTCTAACTATATGAGCCTAAGAACTTTTCAAATGACCATCATATATATATATATATATATATATATATATATATATATTGTTAGAAGGAAAATATTTAAAAGATTATCCCGTAAATATTTCAAAATCTTTAGTTTGACAAGTCAGAAAAAATTACATACACACGTCATAACTCT
Organism: Euphydryas editha; assembly: GCA_036937285.1. NCBI lineage: Eukaryota > Metazoa > Arthropoda > Insecta > Lepidoptera > Nymphalidae > Euphydryas > Euphydryas editha. Next base: position 7,226,704 of record JAUPFZ010000024.1, read on the forward strand.
CAGTACTAGATCCAAGTATCTCATTATAAGCTGGCTTTCCACTTCTTACCCCTTCTACTTTTTTATTTGACTACCTAGTGTGTCGTGTACCACATCGACAAATATAAAAATTAACATTAAATCAAGTGATAGTTGTGGTATCACTGATTGCAACAAAACATTAGTGAATTTTTTATAACCTTCAAAGTCAAATACTACCATATCCAAAATTAAAGCGGATATGGTAAAAATGAAGTCTAAAATGCTAGCCGCATGGCTAATGATTGCTTAAATAACACATAGAATTTGTTTGAGTTAGGTATTATGCTCAGTGACTTCAATGGAGTTTCCCAGCGGGTGGGCCTTAAAATGAATATGGACAAGACAAAAATCATGTTGAATGTCCATGTTGTGCCCACCTCGATATGGGTTGGATATTCTACTCTTTAATTGATGACGAGTACATCTGCCTAGGACAAAATGGCCAACTTGGTAAGTCCAACTTCGAGAGAGAGGTCATTCGTCAAATCCAGCTAGGATAGGCAGCGTTCGGGAAGTAAAAAAATATCTTTTCATCTATCATACCTCAGTATCTTAAATCGAAAGTCTTCGATCAATGTGTTTTACCACTGATGGCATATGGATCTGAGACGTGGTCTCTGACTATGGGCCTTTTCAACAAGTTCCAAGTCAAACAGCGTGCATTGGAGAGGGGTATGCTTGGTATTTCTCTGTGAGATCAAATCAGAAATGATGAGATCCGCAGATAGCGCAACTGACTTGCAAGCTGAACTGCTGAAGTAGCTGTGGACAGGGCACATAGCTTATAGACCTGACGGCCGATGGAGCAGTAAGGTTCTCGAGTGGAGACCACGTACCGGCAAGTGTAGCGTCGGACGGCCGTCCACGAGATGGACAGACTACTTAAGGAAAGTTACTGGAAGCCATTTAATGGAGGCTGCTTTGAACCGGTTGCTCTGGAGGTCAATGGGGGAGGCCTACGTTCAGCAGTGGACGTCCGATGGCTGATGTGACGAATTATGTTCAAGGCCATTCGAGGCTAATTACAGGCTCATTTTGTCGATAGATGGTGCTTCTAATGACTTACATAAGTCTCTAGTTTAAGTACCGTAAAACGGGCTAAATAGGGATCGCATAAAACGAAAAATGCAATTCGTTAATGACTTTGACTACATTAAGAACTTCCAAATTTGTATGAATTATTTTTTCCAATATAGTATTATACCTATTCACCCCCTTTTTTTTAACGATGGGAAATGCATTTACGCACCTCGCCGCCCGAAAGTGACGAGTATGTGGACTCGCTGACTCTCACCGCCAAAGTCAGAATACCCACTAAAACCCATCGGCCATCTGCGCCGTAGTGGGGCGCCACGGGAACGCAAACGCATACAACCGTGACACTCCGACGCTGGGCCCGGCGGCCCCTCCGTATGTGATTGGAGCCGCTCGACCGGTCCACTCTGCTATTTCAGAGAAGTACCGGGAGCAGCCCAACCACCGAAGTGGAGGGAGAGAGTACCCTCAATCTCCGTCCATCCTCCCTCCACCGCTCCACCAGTCCACTCTGCACGAGGAAGAGAAGACAAGGAGCCCCTCCTACTCTCTCCGCGCCCTCCCGGCGCCGCGCCCTCACCGACCGCACCTTCCGTGCCAACACACTCCACCGCGCCTTCGTGCCCCGCCGTATGTAATTGGAGCCACTCACCGGTCTACTCTGCTAATTCAGAGAAGTACCCGGAGCGGCTCAACCACCGAAGTGGAGGGAGAGAGTACCTTCGATCTCCCTCCATCCTCCCTCCTGCGCTTTCGCGCCCACCGCTGCTGGTTTTGGTCCGCGGGGTTCCGAAGACTTCAACCACTAGTGGTGAGCGACGAGTGGTACCCCCTATCCGCCACCCGGGGACGCGCCCAGTAGGAGACCAGCAACTCCCGTGAGATTATACCTATTCACCCCGTTTTACGGTAATTATTCCTTCCTCGGTATAGTTTAGTAAAAATATTACCAATCAAATGTAAATATTGTAAATATTAACCAACAATCACACCACGTTGACCTAGCCCCGTGCTAAGTTCGTAAGAACTTGTGTTACAGGTACAAGGAATAAGGTACGGAAATAAATTAAAGAAATTTATATAAATACATAATATATATATATATACATATATATATATATATATATATATATATATATATATATATATATATATATATATATATATATATATATATATATATATATATATATATATGTATAATAAAAGTAAAGTTTTGAAATTTTCATTTGTTACATTATTATTACGTTAAACAACCAATAAATTTTTCAAAAGTCAATCGTGCAGTTTTCGATACCTATCATAAGCTTTTTTAATGCCTCTGTAATAGCGCCTTAACTTTTCATGTGTTTTTTTTTGTTTGTTAGTTTGTGATGTAGGTTTGTAACAGAACGCGTGGGGTTTTGTCAATGCTGACATGTTTGTGATTTTCTGTCTAGTAGTAACATGCCTTCAGTGTTTTGTTAAAACTCACCGACGACAATGATTATGAAGACTGAAGAGTGAGGGGTTGCAAAATTTCATGGAGTTGTAGTCATTGGAGTTGCCTGACCACTCGACCAGCCGGCCGACAAATCAGTCAAAGTACCTACTGAGATAATTGAATAAGAATCCTATCTCTTAGTAGAAACTAAAGTCTTAGCATTGAGTGGCAAGCCGCAAGCCACTGTTCTAGCCTAATAAAAGGGATTGTAATCGCGAACAAATTCATGGGTACAGCTAAATATCGATAGTTTTTATTACCTATAGTGGCCGAGTCTCATACTCTGTTGCTACAAATGTTAGCACATAAGAACTCTTAAAATAATTATTCATATTAATATTATAAAACAAAGATGAGAAATTTTTAAAGTATAAAGTCTTTAGAATCGTTTTGATTTGGAACTCGATGTAACGAAAATGCGTCACGAGACGACTTTGATGTGAGAGCACGCTTATCGAGTCTTTTTTAATTTAGAAATATTAATTAATTTATTTAATTTTGACTTTATTTAATACAATTATCGTATTTTTTTTTAAATAGTCGTACTAATAATTATTTTCTTATTCTTACAATTTTCGTATGAATAGCAACAGCCTTAAATTAAATACATACGTGATATAATTGTTTTTTTTTTTTTTTTTTTTTGGTACGGGGTTAAAGTTAAACCCGCCATTTACTTAGTTTCATTCATTCAATAAAATATAACGATTAAACAACCATCAATCATGTATTACAAAATATGTCAACACATTACATATTACAAAACTGTAGAGTACTCAACGACTTTGATACAAACGTTGATAAGGTAATCTGCTCGTAATAGGAGAGAAACAATTTGATAACTCGACAGTGACCCGACGGCCATCGAGTATCACGCACGTTTTAAAAGTTAGTAATTTTTTTTTTCTATTTTGTTAAAATTTTTAATAATAATGTTCTATAACATGTGAAAAATGTGTACATATTTGATAAATATTGTAAATTTATTACTTTTGTTTGGTTTACGTGTGTATACCACTTGAACGAATCGTTTATAATTTTTATTAGGTACTTCTTAGTAGCTAAGAAGTTAGCACCAACATTCAGCTTATTTTTTTCAATATATTTGTGTTATACATACAATAAAATATAATATTTGTCGTATTAATTTTTTTTTATAATGTCTATAAATCTTATACTGATATTGGAGTATTATCCATTACCATTAGTAATGCTTATAGTAAATTTCCTTAAGATAAACTTTTATTACAAATAATAACCTATTGCTACAATATGTAGGTATATGTACCTACTTATTGATATCGAAATTTTATTACTCTAAATTTTCTGATTGTTACTACCTTGAAGTTTATATTTAGGTACCTATGACTTTCAGTCATCTCTATGAATCTCTCCAGACGGACAACCGGTCTGGTGTAGTGGTGCGAGTAGTCGCCTCAATGCCGGCGGCCGCGGGTTCGATTCCCGCTCGGGGCAGGTAGTGTACAAATATTTGTTTCTGCTCTGGCTGTATGTTCTTATGGGTTCCCCAACCGTGCCTGGAGTGAGTGGAGTGAGAGCACGTAAAGCCGTCCGTCCCGGTTGTAATCAAACGCCTGATAACGATCGTTACTCACGGTAGGGGAAATTAATCGCCAACCCGCATTGGAGCAGCGTGGTGGATTAAGCTCCAGCCCTTTTCCTATATGGAGAAGAGGCCTTTACCCAGCAGTGGGAAGTTTACAAGCTGATTCAGTTTTGTTCACTATGAATATCGTAAATGCAAATGTTTCTTCTGTCTTATTTTTCCACGTAATGTTCTCGTGGAATTTTCTTTCCTGTCTATCCTGTTTGTACTTTTATCGACCCATATATGTCATTCAGTAAGCTTGCCTTCACGTTGGATAGTAAATAAATGGGACAGTACCTAAATGTATCATACATGATATACACCGCAATATATGGGATAGTAAATAAACTATAAAAATAATACCATACCAACGTTATCGTCGGTGACAACACTGACAACTAGTGTTTACATAAATATTCAGAAATATTTTCAGTTCCCTCATATTTAATAAATAGTTGGAGTAACAGGTAGTATATTGAAAAATACTTTAAATAATAATACCTATAATAATCTTATTTACTTAAGTGGTTCGTAACGTTTCATTGAAACTTAGTCACAGTTAAACACAGTCTTAAATACTGTTCTCTTATATTTACGCGAATTTTATTCATTTAATTAAAAGTCTAAAAACGGATTTTATCGCGTTTATTTAAAGTTACTGTTTAACAATTTAATTTAAATTATTTCCCGACGTTTCGGACCCCACCACCTCAGTCCCCCGAGATCATGGACGCTGTAAAGGGTCCGAAACGTCGGGAAATAATTTAAATTAAATTGTTAAACAGTAACTTTAAATAAACGCGATAAAATCCGTTTTTAGACTTTTAATTAAACAGTCTTAAATGTCATACAATATACTACCTGTTACTCCAACTATTTATTAAATATGAGGGAACTGAAAATATTGTGTTTGATTAGCTCTATTCTCTAGTTCCTCTAACTAAAACATTCTGTAAATGTGACACTACTAGGTACGACCTCTTTTAGAAAAGGAGAAGGGTTGGTCCACCATGCTGCTCTAATTCGGGTTGGTGGATAATTTCATAATGAATATAGTAACAACTACCGGAAGAGAGGTCTTTTCGTGTTCTTCGTCACACTTAGGAACCTCTTATGAATAAACACCAAGACCAGGCTTTTTTTTACAAAAACAAATATCCGTACAATATCCGTTCCGAGCGGTATCGATCCTATGACCGCTGGCATTAATGGCACACTCGTCACTACTACACGAAAACCAAGGAGTATAAATTACAAGGAGTCCGAACGTAATGTTGAAAGAACGGCATCAATTTAGGGGACAGATATTTTGCACTACTTTTCAAGAAGTACTCGTTTAAATACTTACAAACTAGGTACTAAAAAATTATTTTGAGAAACGTAGAATTAATTTTTAATAAAAATAATTCTAAAATATAAATTAATATTTTATATTTAATTCAATTTATTTTTACATTCACGAGTGTTATCGGTATAGTATCGGTACGTCCTGAATACTCGCGCAGCCAGTGGCAAAAAAGAGAACTACGATCTGGGTTCATTATTGTGTACATAAATAACGTGAAAAATCCTATACCGTTCGAACTCCTTGTATTCTATACTCCGTAGCCAAAACGGTCAATTGAAACCGACGGTTATTAATTAAAATAGGCATACTTTGAAGTTATGTCTTTGACGCACGCTTTATCAATTTATTTAATGTAGCTCGTTGTTCTACGGGAGCGACGAACGCGACAATGCTTCGCGACGTGAAATATGAAATAGTCATTTGAGCTATAAGCTCTCCTACGTCTTCACGTTAATTAATGTCGTTTTAATTTAGGTCACGTCAAGTAGTGATCGCGTTATATTGCGACATTCGTCGTCGGGCGTCGCTAAACTTACAATAAACACATATGTATAATTGTGTTTTATAACACATCTTGTGCTCGGTGGTGAAGAATAATATTTAAAGGAATCCCGTGTGTTTTAAAAGAAATTCCGTGATGCATATATCCACTGATCCTCAATGGTGTATCATGGTGGATTAAACTCCGCTTAAATTCTCGTTATCATATCAGCCATCAGTGGTCGTAAACAGATTACAGAAAAATACAAAAATACAGTTAAGATCATACTTTTTGATTAGTGTTTGTAATTTTTTTACTCGACATATTATATCTATTATATGTTAATTTCATTAACATTCATTTGTTCTAATGGAAAACGACATAATATATCAAAGTACTTAACGAAAATTGTATGTGTCAAATCAATCTAGGTACGACACCGCAGAGCTTGATTCCCGGAAAATTGTTTTTTTTTTTTTTTTTGTTAACTGTATGTAATTTTCTGTTAATATTAATATTAAAAATAAGTGTATGTGTTGTTTTCGAGAAAATAAAATGGGGGAGGCCTACGTTTAGCACTGGACATCCAATGGCTGATATGATGATGAATATTCTGTGATAAGTTATCACTTTTTACAACATTTACCCGAGTTGAAATTTAAAGCCGACATAGTCCCTCAAGTCCGACATAGAACCGATTTAGAACCCAGTAGTCCGAAATAGCGCCTATAGGCGCTAATTTTTATTCCATTTAGGTCCGATTTTAGTCTTAAACTGGAAAAAACGGAAATTTGTGCCATTTTTGGGTGCTATGTCGGACCTAATTTAACATGGGTTAGGACCGACTTTGAGCCCAGAGGTCCGACAAAAGTCCTACCGTAGGTGGCGCTAAATCGGCTTTAAATTTCGACTCTGGTAACTTCACTTCAGTTATTGTATCATTTTTTATCCACTTATATCTATAAATATATATACATAATTACATATGTATATACCCATGTACCTTTTAATTTATCTATGTTTTCTAATCCAAGTGAAAACACTTGTTAAGTTAACGATTTTTTTCTGTTATTGATAAAAATAATCTTGTCTATCAATATTGTACTGTCTGTCACTATTTGTATTTAATGTTTTATCAGATACGAGCTCTTCAAATAATACTCACATAAAAATCACCACCTTATACTATTTACTTATTCTTTAAAATCATTACAAATAATCAACTATATCGACTGTCCCTACGTACAGTATCGAAACTGAAAATTTGCGTTTTTTTTTATTGCACTAAGAAACTCCTTTTTATATATGTTTTCATACAAAAAAAGAGAATAAGCTAAAAAATACATATTAAACCACATTTTTCATGAGTATAATATCGATACTTAACAAATAAATGACAATTTTGTACACAAAATTAACTTAAAAGTGCTCTTCTGTAAAGTACCTTTTTCAGTTTCGATAGTATACGTAGGGACAGTCGATATTAGCTCTTATTGCTAATATAGTTGATTATTTGAATCTTAACAAAAATCCTCTCTACTATTTCGGCACTCGTCCCGTACTAAACCCGCTCCCGCAGGGAGCCTTCAGCCGCTTTAATTGGAGGGTCCCGGATCTGCAGGCAACAGGATCCCTCCAGCGACAGGCTGGCCTCGGCGAAAAGACCAGACTTCTCCTCCATGGGGACTGTCCGGTAGGCACTCGTCGCGTTCTAATCACACCTTACCCTCCTTAATCCAAAATTATATCCCCCTTTCGTTCACTTTCTTTTTCTGCCTACAAAATAATATTCTTAATTATAGAAATGTTACAATATTCAAAATAAAAGGAATATTTAAATTAATATCGTTAACAAATGTTTTTGAGTTACACCACGCTATGTAGTACTTACAATGTATAAATATACGAATTTCGATTACGATATGATACGATACTATGACGACCGATCTGGTGTGGGATTTACGTGCTCTCCGAGGAACCCACAAAGACATACTCCCAGACCGGAAACAAATATTTACACAAATACAAATATCTGCCCCGAGCAGGAATCGAACCCGCAACTGCCGCCGTTGAGGTGATTACTCGCACCAGTAGACCAGATCGGTTGTCATAGTATCGTATCATATCGTGATCGTAATTCGTATATTATATTTACACCTTTGAAGGTAGTATAGAAATAATCCACTACCATATCAGCCGTTGGATGTCCACTGCTGAACTTACTTACACTTAAGCCTCCACCATCATCTCTAGGAGGGTTAGGCAATAATCGCCACGCTTGGCAGGCGGTTTCGCGAGCGCAGTGTGTTGTGGCAGTACATGGTGACGTTACTGCCCGTCACCATCCTGGTTGGTGTACAGTTGTTCGCATCACTATGGAATTACTCGCCTTTTTCACCTCGGCAAGAAAGAGGTCGGGACTATTCTGGACTGCACGTCACATTATGTATAATATAGCCACAAAATTTTAACAAAAACGGTAATAAGCGTTGTAATCACGAGAAGGAATTATAAAATTGTCACTTCAAGTTTCCGACTTTAAGGCAAGGTATACCTACGTATAGGTACACGAATCTAATATTATGTATTAAATAAAACTGAGATCACTATATATAGTATCACTGAGAACCCAAAGAACTCTATTAGTCCAACAACTGGAGCCAACATTCCATTGTTTTTGTCACTTGACTGAAATAACTATCTTGATTGTCGTAATTATATATATATAAAAAAAAAAACTAAACGAAAATCGGTTAATCCGTTTGGGAGCTACGATACCACAGACAGATACATACACAGACACGTTAAACTTATAACACCCCTCTTTTTGCGTCGGGGGTTAAAAACACAAAGTGCTCTTGAAGCAAATAGGTCACATTACATCGTATTTAGTTAACAATCAAACTAGGTAATGTCTAAGACAATAGACAAAATTGTAACACTAAAATTAATGTTATATATAATTTATATTTCCTTTTTTTATTATAAATTGTTTTAAACACAAAACAATATTGTTGGAAAGGTATTAATAAAAATTAAAACAAGTGTTATTCTGAGTTATTTATAGTTTTTAAGTTTGATTTAAAACGGGTTATTAACTTAATAAATTTTAGGTCAAGGAGTTCTTAAACATAATTCTTACGTATATGGTAATGAAATTTTCTAGCCAGGATTTGAACCTTGGTTGTCTTGTCTCGAAGTTGTATTAGAAACTTTTTTCCAGAGCAATCATGTCACCCGCAATCCTCGTGACGGGCGGGGCGGGCTACGTCGGCTCCCACACAGTGATGGCGCTGCTCGAGCTTTCAGACAACTCAGATTATGAGATTGTCGTTGTCGACAATCTTACCAATGCATACAGGTAAAAATTACAAGGTCTTTTTTTTTCAAAATATTCGGTAAGTCGGTAAAAAACTCTTTGACAGCGTTTTCAATAACACCATTATAATATATACAACAACGTCATAAAATATATTTGGAGAAATTGACATCTAAATTCAGCACATAAAATATTTACTTTGTGTAAAACAGGTGTACGTAGTGAAAGATATGTAAAAAAATGTAGGTTTCGTCTTGCAGTGAACTTGTCAATCAAATCAAATCAAATACAACAACAAAACAACCATCATGATGTCAATGTGACTGTGAATAAACTCCCAGCACAGCTACTACTTAGCAATAATAACATAAACATAAGAAAACATTCAGTTGAACTGAGAACCTCTCTCTCTCTCTCCCTCTATCTCCCTCTCCCCCGTCTCCCTGGGTCCCTCTCTCTCTCCCTCATCTAAATTATCTCTCTCTCATAAAAATTATCGTGAACATCAGTAATTCTCTCGAACGAGAGCAAGAGTACTTTCAACTCTACTTTCCTTACGATCGAAATCAAATATAACAGATACCAGTAATTAAATGTCTATCTATTCGAATATTTATCAGAATTATCTAATCGCTTTTGAGTCATAAACTCTTACACATTTCAGAGAATAGGATAATATAAGTTTTGATTATATAGAAATGAGAATAAAAGATAATTATTTCGTAATGTATTACAAGAATCAAAAATACAGAAATACTATTTATACTGTCTCCAAAATTTTGTTAAAGTTGTAATCTCGACCGCACCGATCGACCAAATTGTGTCTTCTCCATTCTACGTGACAGTAGCGAAATCACTATAGAGCAGTGTTTCCCAACCTTTTTTGTGCCATGCCCCACCTTAACATTTCTATTTATGCCCCCATGCATAATTTTTAACCTTTAAAATTGTTTTGTTCCCTTAAGAATGGAGGGAACAAAGAAATATAAATGATCAGTTTTAGGAAGAAATCACTATGAAATTGTTATCAAAACATCGTAAGTAAAATTTCCAAACATATAATGAAAAAAAAAAACTGTAATTTATAGACGTAAGCTGTCAAAAAGATAATAAACGGTTGGACAAGGTATAGCATTGCATTTAAATAATCCAAAGCGAAAGGGTTAAAGTCGTGTCGAGTCCATTTTTAAATTGCCCCCCTTAACTATCAAATTGCCCCCCAGTGGGGCGTGGGCCCCACGTTGGGAAACACTGCTATAGAGTATTATAGATAGTAGGTAGGCAGCGGTATGTCTATACGGCTGCCTGTAAGCGGAAACGACCAACGGTTAGAAAGAGAGAGAAAATCGCGGAGATATATATATATATATATACATATATTTTTTTTGTGAACATAAATTATTTTCTTCGATTTTAATAAACAAATCATAGAAACAACTCTAACATACACAGTAATATTATATTGGTATGTAATTCAACCGGTACCGCGGTCGTCTCTCTCTTCTAAACGCGGGACAGCTGGAGACCTGGCTCCCCTGCTCTATTTATACCTCTATGGAAATCACCCGTTCCTTTTTTGTTACACTTGTTTTTTTTTTATAAAATATATATTTTTATTTAATATTGTTTTAGACCAGTTATGACGTGATTAAAAAACTATGTATCAAACAATAATAAATTTCCGCCATATAACTAAATCTTTATCTTATCATATTAAAAATAACAACGTCATCAATAGTTAATGTATTGCCGATATGTAAAGCAATGTAGGAAACGCGATATATTAGAATTTTCGCAGTACAACGCCGACGCTATGCTAACCAGATAATATGCTTTAATTTTTGTTTATACCAGCTGATAGGACATCTACATACGTTAGTTCTTAGTCAACAATTAAATCTCTTATGTCACGCTTCATTTTTTTACACCATAAAAAAAACTGATTCCTATTTTTTTAATATAGCCTAGATGCTGTGCATCCTATTTTTTTTAATATAGCCTAGATGCTTATAGCCAATTGAAATTAATTAAAGTTATTTTTAAATGTAAATTTATTATGAAACTTATTAATAATAATAAACACAAAAGATCTCTATCAACTACAACATTTTGCTGTGTTAATTTATTTAACTGCACTCTAACTTTAAACTTCTCTTAATACTTCTCACTACTGGGCAAAAGTTTCTCTTCCTCTTATACATCATCCTACTTATATAACACTGTCCTTTAATCATATTGTTTCAGATCTGATGGCGAGAAAAAACCGGAACCATTAAAGAGAATAGAAGAAATGACCGGAAAGAACATACATTTCTACGATATCGACATTAGGGATAAAGAAGGACTGAACAGGATATTTTTAAGTGTATGTATTACTTTATTGATATTTGCTTATTCGTTTAAAAGTGTCTAAATTAAATAATTATTTTTCAACTAGTATGTCTGTCTTGTTTTCATGTTTTTGTCTATAACATCACGCCATGACATGTTATAGTGACGAACGTATATTGCTAAATGTTACTTAATTTGAGCTATGATAAAAGTCAACGGGAAAAAAGCATCGTTTGTAGAAAACGTCGTCAAATTAAATTTCTATCTTTTTAAAAAATATATAAATATAGGTTTTTGTTGAATATTCCAATATTCGATTGAAGCTACGCATAACACTTAGATTGCTTTTATCTCACTGCATGTCTGTCTTAATTTTTTTTTGTAATAATAATATAATAATGAGGACTGTAATAATACTGTTAATTCACAGTTAAAATAGTAGGTATCATATCATTCAAACCACTCAAATCAAATTAATATATACTAGATGTTATCGAATTAATATTTATGGTAAAGGCATTATATTAATACCTTTCTAGTGAGTTCACACAGACTATCTAACGATGAATTCATTTTTAAATTTAACGTGCAACACTCCAAGGATAAAGCGAAAAAACAAACGAATAGCTACTAAATATATTAATAAAATTATTTAGTGATATTTTAAATAATGATTACAGCATAACATCGAATGTGTGATCCACTTCGCGGCGTTGAAGGCTGTCGGTGAATCAGTGGAGAAACCGCTGGAATACTACCAGGCGAACATATCTGGAACATGCACACTTTTTGAGGTGATATATTAGCCAATACCAAATAAAAATATACATATATGTACAATAAAGTCGCGATGGTCCAATAGATTGAAAATTTGGATTTTAACAAAAGTTGATCCTTTTAGACGGATTTCATATATTGGGAAACTAATTAGTATACTATGTTATTATATATTTTCTGCAACATTACAATTTTTTATAGACATGGCTACTATACATGGACATGTTTACTATATTTTTGTTCATTATTTCTTAACTTAACGTATATTTAAAACAAAACGGGCAGTTTTTGAGCAGGAATCCAGTTTATTATATTGTTTAATAAAACATGATGATGAACAAAAGTGATGCTAATACGATGTGTAGAACCTAGTATTTAGTTCCTAAGACGAACTAACACATTATAGTCCGGCCGCTCAAAGAATGCGTTTCTGACCGATCGTGATCGACTGGCGATGTAACTTTGAATTGGCGTACAATTTACGGCAAAATTTTAAATATCTTTTATTTACCTTAATAACGAAAGATAACATTAAAATTCGAATAATTATGCCAACTTACATTTAATGTATTAATTTTGGGCTAAAATTATAACAATTACTTAAGTAACGAATATAAAAACAATATCTTTTAAAAGTCAAACCACGTAAAACGGCGCTGTTTCAAGGAATATACTGAAATATAATTCCTATAAAAAATAACAACATATAAATTAAATGGAATAAATATGCATAATAAATGCAGTAAATAACGTTACTAAATATTTTTCATGTTATTTAATGTACATCGCTAGTCATGACGAATTGACAGGTGTCAGAAACGCATTCTTTGAGCGGCAACAGATTTTGTAACAGATTTTTCTACCTTCGACAATATTTGACCCGACTGACCCGTTGGCGTAGGTGGCAGTGACCCTGCTTTTTGGTCCAGGGTCGTTGGTTGGATTCCCGCCCCGAATCTGGGTGTAATATGTATTATTTATATGTATATTTATTTAAAAATTGTTTATCAGTCGGCTGTTTCCTAAAACAGGCATTAAGTTGCCTACCTTAGGAACAGACGACCGTGTAGGTATGTTAAACATATTAAAAAAATATCTGGTCCTTCGAGCCGGATTTCACACTAGATCTATTCCAGGCGATGCGCAAGTACGGCGTGTATAAGCTGGTGTACAGTTCGTCGTGTACGGTGTACGGGGAACCGGAGAAACTGCCGCTGGATGAGGCACACCCCACCGGGCGAGGGCTGACGAGTCCGTACGGAAAGTCGAAGTACTTTTGCGAGGAAATAATGAAGGATCTCTGTAGGAGTGATCCGGTTTGTATTTTTAGTATTAACCAGACGACTTGTGTACGTGATTACTCCTCGTTTGGGTCGTAATGTGATGTTTTATAGCCTAAAACGTGTAGTTAAATAAAATATTTAATATCACTATTATGAAATACTTAAAATCAAGTGTGCAAAAATAAGTTTTATAAAACTTGAACATATTTTTTGTAATTTTTTTTTTATGAGCCACAATTTTTCTTATTATATTTCCTAATTAGGTTTGTTTCATTCAACTTAATATTTATAATACTATGAAAGGATCCACAAAGCGTTAAAAGCCCTAATTATCCACAAATCCATCCACAAACGTCCTCTTTACACGCTTGGCAAGCGTGGAAAGGCACCATAAGAATCACTACCACTAAAATTAATTTTTATAATTTTCTCCCGACTCTCGAGTACAGCAATAACTTTGTTTATATGTATATATAATAAACATTTGACTCAGTATTTTGTATATTAGACAGATCAATTGTCGCAGGAAATCATACTAATATTATAAATGCAAAAGTAAGTTTGTTTGTTACGCTTTTACGCGAAAACTACTTAACCGATCATCATGAAACTTTGTACACATATTCTTGGAGGTATTAGAAGTAACACACACGCGGGCGAAGCCGCGGGCAGAAGCTAAATTATAAATGAAACAATTTTTGTTTCAGAAATGGATGATAATATCCCTCCGGTACTTCAATCCAGTGGGCGCTCACAAGAGTGGTAGGATCGGTGAAGATCCTTCAGGACTACCGAACAATCTAATGCCTTTTATATCACAGGTATTTGTTGTTAGTTCCTGTACTGTAGGTACTGTATCCGCCTGTAAACAACCCACTACTGAGCGTAGGCTTCTTCTCCATATAGAAGAAGGGTTGGAGCGTAATCCACCACGCTTCTCCACTGTGGGTTGGCGGATAATATCCCCTGGGTAACGATCGTTATCAGGTGTCTATGATAACAGGTAGCATGGCTTGGTGTAATTCAAAAACATTGAAATCAAATAGTGACAGACGGTAAAATATCGATGGACAAGATTATTTTTATCAATAACAGAAAAAATCGTCGTCTACGATAACAAACATTTATACAAATACAAATATCTGTCCCGAGCGGGAATCGAATCCGCGACCGCCAGCGCGCGGCGTTGAGGTAACTACTCGCACCACTACACCAGAAGGGTCGTCTCAGTTAGTTACTATATCTAAGTAATTCCCGATACTGTGGGTATTTCCAGAAAATAAGCTTCTGTTTTAAGCAGGATCCTTATTTTTTGTTAATGTCGTGACTTCAACAATTTATGTACATTTTGTGTTTTTCATATTCGTAAGCGATAAGTTGTATCACCATATGTGACGTGCAAACTTGAAATAAATATCTTTAGAATATCATTTCAATTTTAGGAAATATTTTGACTCTATTTTAATAAATATTTAGGCGGACGGCCGAATTAGAGCGAGAATTGTACGATTACTGTTGTCAAATTGCAAATCAAACGGGCATTTGCTACTTGTGGTCAAAATGATGGTCGATTATAACGATCGATAGAAAATTATATTATAATTCGAAAATGTAGTTTATGATAATAAAAATATTATTATTTTTTCTAAAAATGATTTATTTGTACATAAATTATTTATTTATGCAGGTAGCAGTGGGTCGCTTGAAGGAAGTGCTAGTGTTTGGAAAAGATTATCCAACAATAGACGGAACAGGAGTGCGAGACTATATCCACGTGCAGGACTTAGCAGAAGGACATGTGAAAGCTATTAAATTGTTCAAACAGACAGAATTTAGTGGATTCCATGCTGTTAACTTGGGTAAAAAATGGATTCATTTTTGTATATATAGTATGCTAGCTTTTACCCGCCGCTTCGCTCGCATTGAAGCCATTAAATGAGTATCAGAGATCATTACAATCAAAATCAATCAATTATTGGAATGCTAGATGGCGTTGAAGTAGCTAGATTTTGAGATTATTTGACAAACAACTTTTTTTTATCTTTCGTCGAAATTATTATTTTTTTAAAATAAAAAGTATCCTATGTTAATACCTCTAAAAATATGTGTACAAAGTTTCATGATGATCGGTTAAGTAGCTTTCGCGTGAAAGCGTAACAAACAATTTTACATTTCACATTTATAATATTAGTATGATTAGTATTATTAGGGATGTGAATATTTTACTATAATCTATTTTAATACAGTAGAATCCCGATTATCCGAACCTCGATTATCCGATTATCCGGATCATTGATCTCGGGTCTAATTGTCAATTTAAAAATGTTTTGACAGTGCAACGAGACATGTTACGACAAGTTTATTCCCGCCTCCGACCGTGTACTCCCGCTGTTTGTGAGAGTGTTAGTTATTATTTCATTTTCTTTGATAGCGTTCAACTGAGGTCTTACATTACTATGTGACAGTTCCGCTGACGTAGTATTGCCACCGGGCAGGTCATATAATTAAGTGCAAAGACAAAACATAGTTATAGATATTGATATTAATTCTTGGATTAAACTTAAAAAGATATGAATGTACTAATGTACACGTTTTATTAAGACCGAAAATATAACAGCCTCCAAATCGGCTACTTCCAAAATTTAAAATTACATAGGTATTATGTAATTAATTATCTATAGTTCTAATCTAATCTAAACGATTCTATCTAATCTAAACGACATTAGATAATAAAAAAATATTAAAATTTAAATATTGGTGGATTTGCTTTGAAATCGATTATCCGGATTTTCGATTATACGGAATACCCGTGGTTTTATTTGATCCGGATAATCGGGATTCTACTGTACATCCATTCCCTCTATTATATATTTATTTTTGACTTGTAGGTGTTTATTTTTAAGTTTTCTTGACATAAGGAATTCTAATGACAGATATATATTTGTTTCTAATACTTGTTTGTACATAATAAATAAAACCAAGCAACGTTTACTATAATTATTTTTAAACTTGTTTTATTGGATAAAGTTAAAACAGAACGATATTTTGTCGTGAATTGATGGATTTTTGTAACTTTTTCACTCTAAAACTATGGAATCATTAATGATGACACTCGGTACACACAAAGTGAAAACACAAATTAACACATTAGCAATTAGGTTTAGGTTTAAAGAACTTTATTATCAACAAAGACAGATATTGTCACTTATGTGATAACATAAACTTAATTAGTTACGTATAATAACATCGTCGTTGTCATTATGTGCACCATTATTATGAAGGCATATTTGAAAACTTACGCCGAGTTGCACGAAACAAATTTAAAATTTAAGTGTTTATTAAACTAATTTAATCACAAGAATCGTGATTATCTGTTGCACAAAACGTACATCTGATTTAAGTTAACAAAAAAATTTAGTTTAATTAAAGACCTGTCTAACGGATGATTAATTCCAACAGCTTTAAATTAATCATAAGATCAACAAATTTTAAGATTAATTGCAACTTAACTAACGGAAAGTTAGCGACGGTTTCGTGCAACTCGCCGTTAAACACAAAAACTAAGCAAAAACATAAGTACAATTTTGTTGAATTTTGTCCCACCTCGCACATTCAAACCAATTATATAATAATTAAAATTCGTTATTGTTTAATAAATAATCAGACAATTGTTTTTTAAATGCATGAAATGAGTCAACATTTTTTATATGTGAGGGTATACTGTTATACAGCCGCGCTCCTTTGACTGTTATCATCGTTTTGCCATATGACGTGCGATGTTTTGGTATGGTAAGGTTATAGCTAGCGCGCCGACTGCTGCGCTCAGAAACTTGGTTTTGTTTAGTAAACGAAAGATTTGTATGGATATTCCTATTAAAATATTTTCGAATAAAAATGCAGATATTGTATTTATATAAATTTTTTATGTTCATTAAGTTAGTTTCTTCATATATTTTGGTAGTTGGCGTTAGGAAGTGGTAGTTAAAAAGTAATTTTATTATTTTATTTTGTTGGCGTTGCAATTTGTTTAATTGAGTTTTGGCTGCAGTTCCCCATATCTCAATAAGATATAGCAGGTGGGGTTTAACTAAAGCATTGTAAATTGTATATCTTAGGGTACGAGGGATGCATTTTGTAATATTACGGAGTGAGCCGCGCAGTGATATTAATTTTGTTTTAATTTGCTTTAAATGGGTATTCCAATTCAGTTGACTGTCGATGTAAAGACCGAGATACTTTTCGTGAGTTTTCTGTTGAATGGGTTCATTATTGATTGTAAGAGGAGAAAAAGTGGGTATTTGTCTATTTTTGGCTTTAAAGATGACATTATTAATTATTTAAAATTAATTAAAGTAAAGAAGTAAATTCCAGCTGAATATAATATATCATGTAAAAATTGTGTCCCACAATTAGTAACAAATAAATATTTCGAATACCGTTCTGGTGTAGTGGTGCGAGTAGTCGCCTCAACGCCGCGCGCCGACGGTCGCGGGTTCGATTGCCGCTCGGGGACAGATATTAATTGTATTTGTACAAATATTTGTTTCCGGTCTGGGTGTATGTTCATGTGGATCTAGCCACCGTAACTCGGATAACACGTAAAGCCGTCGGTCCGGTTGTTGTCATAGATACCTGATAACGATCGTTACTCATGGTAGGGAAATTATCCGCCAACCCGCAGTGGAGCAGCGTGGTGAATTCAGCTTCAACCCTTCTTCTATACGGAGAAGAGGCCTTTGCTCAGCAGTGGGTTGTTTACAGGCTGATACAGTACAGTACAGACTATTTCAATAACGTAATCTAATAATTACAATCTCCGTCCAAGGTACCGGAACAGGTTACTCGGTCCTACAAATGATATCCGCGTTCGAGAAAGCGAGCGGCAAGAAGATCCCGTACAAGATAGTGGCGCGGCGCGCGGGCGACATCGCCGCGAACTACGCGGACGTCTCGCTCGCACACCGGCTGCTCGGCTGGCGAGCGACAAGGACGCTGGACGACATGTGCCGCGACACGTGGGCCTGGCAGCGAGCCAACCCCGCCGGCTTCCGGAGCTAGCGGCGCGTCGTGAGACCAGCGGGACTATTACGTAACTTAATTTATCTACTCTCATGCTTTATAAAAAAAATCTGAAATAGTTACCTTATTGCCAAAATTAAAACACCCAATGACCTAATAGCCATAATATCATCCAAACGGATGGTATAATATTGTACTGAATTTCATAATAACACTCCTTTATTTTATTTTTTTCGATCCCTTCTGCGCAGGGTTGTCTCAACAGACAGCCACATTCAATTTCTTACTGCTTGATGCATGGTATCTGTATAAATTTCAAAAAAGAACATTCTGTATGAATTTCAAAAAAAAAAAAACTTTGTCATTCACGCGCGTTTCAGTACCAGAACGTCGCATTATTATAAATACTATAGTCTATTCGCGTTAAGAAAATAGTGACTCATCGTTGTCACTCAGCTTAGCCACGCCTCTTGACCAATAAGATCACAGTAAATTATAAAGTCGTGTTCACTTCGAACAGTTGAAACCCTTCAGACAGTACGCACGTGTTCTTTGGCAATTTTAAAAATGAATATCTCACCTATTCTTAAAAATAATAGCGGATCAATATTACATAGCGGAGAAAGACGAGTGATTTACAATGTTTTTAAGTACTTTAAACAGTGTGGTGACCAAAACGTGACTATGGAGAGTATAGTAGTGAAAAAGGCTAGTGCATGCGGTGTTTCTAAAAATACGGTTCTGACGATTCTAATCATTTTTTAAATGTAATAACTACTTAATTTTAATATTTTAAAATACTGTCATAAAAACTTTGCTTTAATATTAATGGTTTAATTTTTACCCCAGTATGAATACGCCTTTACTTTGATGAGTCACTATTTTCTTAACGCGAATGGACTATAGGTTACTAGGACTGTCTGTTTTAATGTTAACAATAAGCTGACTGTTTCAGAATTTTTTATAGAGGATTCATATAATGAGTGTAGTTTTGTATGCAACTGTTTTCATAATTAGGTATTAAAACACTCATGTGATACTGATATTATCACACTCTGCTTCGCCTCGTGTGATAAATACAGATTTGTGTTTTAATACCCCTTATTATACAAAAATATATTCTCGCAATCGCGCAAGTTACGTAATAGTGCACAGGATTATAATTGAAACTTGCTTCGTTATACATACTCTAGGTATTTTTAAATGACATTTCTATAATAAAAACATTACCTTTCGAAATTCTCAGTCTTGAGATAGATTTTTTCCTTAAATACAGAATTGTTTTTATAAAATTTAAAACGTTTTTACTATAGAAATGTTATTTTAAAAATACCTACAATATACGTATAATATACTCGCGTAAGTTTCGATTACAACCCTGCGCAGGACGCCGACAGACCACTCAATAATTATATTCTTATACAAATTTTAGCTTGCCATTGAAATATATATATATATATGTTTTTGTTCGTATATCCTTCGTGAATTAGTTCATTCTTTCAGTTCATCCGATCATTTAACTATAGACACATTTTTCGCTCGCTGGTCTATCGCTACTAAACTCGCTGTTTATATTTTAATGTCTGTCTTTACAATCATATATGAATTAGATTTGATTAGAATAAATTGACGAAGAAATTTTAAATTAAAAAGTGCAATATTCTAATTCCTTATTCTGTTCATTACATATAATTCACATAAATTGTACTCGTGGAATTTTAATTTATATAATTATGTATTTGCCTGTTACAAAAAAAATAAAAAGTTACCAAGTAAAATTTTAAAAATGAGAACCGAACGGAAAGCTGGCAGAGAACGGGACAGAAAGCGCGCAGGTTGATAATTCCTTTTATCCATAATAGCAGCTTCGAGAGTTTGTGGTAGTCGACACGCTGTTTTAGTTTTAAATATTTCGATATTTGTTAATTACCATATAATTCGTTTATGGAAAAAAAGTCATGAAGGGAAAGATCATGTACGAATTTGTTTTAAAGAAACGGTCATATTATCTGTTAAGTTTCCAACAAAATTGTCACTAATAAATAACAATTTAACTAATAATATAATTGTAAAAAAAGACTAATAAATTTATATATTATGTTTCTCTTCCATTATCTTTTCAAAGTTATATTTTATCTGTCAAAAAGTAAAACTAGAAATTTAATATACGTAATAGATGTTATTATTTCCAATAATATTTATTTAATTTTACATGTGTCATTTTTAACAAATACAAATTTAGATATAAAAATAAATATGTAATTTAAATGCATTTAGTTATTGAGTTACCAAATAATACAATAAAATACATACATACATACACTATGTAGATCATTTTTTATCGTATTTTAATAATAAATTCGAGATTACTTATTTAATCAATCCTAGATTAACGGCCTAACAAATAAGACAAGTCATAGCTCATTCTTCATAAAGAAAAGGTTAATAATTATTGCTAAATATTTATTTTGCTTAATAAAACAATGTAGTGTAATATATACCATATACCACCATATATACCACTAGTAATTTAATTGCTAAGTCACTAGTTGCAGTTATTAGAACTAATATGTAAAATTATTTTAAAACCAAAAATATTTATTTTTGATTTATAATGTTTATGTTTATTATGTATGAAAATAAAATAATATTGTTTCATCATGAGAATTTTTATGTTAATGTTTGCAAGAAATTGGATTTATTTTAAAATGTGTTATGTAAAGCAATATTTTTATTTTGAATCCGTGTTTAAATTATAATTATTATAATTATTATAATTATATAATACGAGGAAGAAAGAAAAATGTCAATCTTATATTCTTATTTTTTTTTTTTGCGAATTATTATTATTGTCCATAATAATAGAATAAAAAATGCAAGAAAATTTGTGTAATACCAAAGTTCTTATTAATATTGTTAACACTGTCATACATTCGTTGTTGTAATTTATTATTGGCAAGGCCACCAGTATTTAAATTTACCATTTTTAATGTTCCTATTGTTTTGCCATGTTATATTTAATATTTATTGAAATTTTAGCATTTAATTATACACTGTAACGTACAAAACCAAAGTACTTTCCAAAATATATTAATTAGCGGTGATTTTAATATTTTAAAATAATTATAATATTTCTTTATTTCCAAAAAAGATTTATAATTGTGGTTTAACAATAGATAAATGTTTATTTATTATAACTAATTCTATTGTAGCAAAAATTCTATTTTTCTTATTTTAGCATTTATTCATGTCGTTTACATCATTCCAAAAATACATTTTGTTAATAAGATTCTTTATTTACTTCTAATTTCGACTATTTTTGGTGCTATATATTTTATTTTGTATAAGTACTTTTTTCAAATGGTTTTTTCTTAATAGATTCAGAAATAAAGTATTTAATTACTATCTAAACTGGTTTTATTTCATATTAAATTTCAAATACTTTAAAATTTAAAAAACAGGTATATAGTACATTCAATTTAGACATAAAAATAGTGGTCAAATAACAAAAATTCCCGGAAAGCCAAACATTGGTGGAGAGCTGGGGTTTACTATTTTACAAATAAAATTTTAAAAATCCCCATCCTATGTATGCTACAAAAGTTATTTTCGGGGTCAAAGGTCAAAGTTTGAGGTTTTTTTTTTTTGGATTTTTCTCGAAAACTAAGTTTTGTCCAAAAAAACCTAACGTAACAAAATTTTAAATGTCTATATTGACCGGATTAATTAGTCATAATCTTAAGATACGTCCCCTGCGTTATACATCGCAAATTTCGGACACTTCCAAGAAGTGTGAAAATCATGTTTTTACTTTTTCAATATGTAGTGACGGTGCAAAAGTAACGCGTTTGTTCATTGTTGACTTCGAAAACGTCATTATGACCAAATACTCGTATACAACTACAGTAGGCGCGCGAGTTCATGTCCATCCTGAGGAATGCGGTAGTTCTGTGACCTATCATAATGTCGATATCGATAATCTCATTTGGTCAACCATAATATCTATTCCATATTTATTGCAACTTTAAGTAAGTAAATATTTATTTATTTATTTATTTTTATTTAATACTTTATTACACACGTTATTAAATAATAGCATTGAAGAAAAAAAAATTACAGTAAATGTGCAATGGCGGCCTTATCATGCTTATGTATTATAAAAGTTTTTTTCTATTTGAAATTGGTGAAGGCGAAGTACTCATGGTTTCGTAAAAAAAAAAAACAATACAATAGCGGTCAATAGTTTTTAGTATCGACAAGCACGCGTCACCGTCAACGGACAACACTCGATTTCGGACGAATTCGGCGAGGTGGGTGAAGGCGGGGCGCGCTGCTCCCGCCCTTTACCTCAGGCCCCGATGGACATGAACTCGCGCGCGTACTGTATATAATATTGATACTTATTTAATAAATAACTTATTTTAAATGTGGGCCAATCCCGGCGGCACTGCAATGCCGGGCCGACCCGTGACGGGAGTGGAGCGAGCCCCTAACTTCCCATCGAGTTACAAAAATCAGTTTAATATACTCACGAAGCAATTACAAAGAGGAGGTGCCATAAGAAACTTTATTCATACAATGTAGTGTCGCAACTACGCGGGGGTGCGAGGGGCTTCAAATAGCTGCAGCCATCTAGCGACCAGTAGCTAAACCAAGTAATTGACTAAATTGACAGACGATATAATTGTTCTACTATATGTCACTAGGTGTCTGCCAGGGCCGTACTCAGATTTTTTTATTTAAGCATATATGTAATTTGAAGTTGGATGGCACACACTGCTATATAATATTATCATGATTTACTATTGTATTGATAAGCTGATTTCGCTTTGCAGGATTTTAGTACAATGAGAGGTCGTCATCCTATGCTAGAAAATTAAAGCTTGATATTATGTAGCCATGTGTAATATCGATTTGAGATTTTTCTCAATACGCAATTATCGACCTTTTGGTCAATAATTGCGTACTAAAAGTCAGTTTTGCTTTTGCATATGCCATAAAGTTTTTATCATCGGAGTGATTTAAAAAAACGGAAAAGACACCAAAAATGATAAACCTTTTCCAAAGCCAGACGTGGTGTAAATAAAATGGAATAATGCTGTGTAATATGATATATAACATGCTTTTATTTTCATAAACAACAGTTATAAATTGTAGATACTGATAGTTTTCTCATTATAGCAAGAAAGATTTTTTTTTATTACATCAGGTTATTCAAATTCAAATATTGAACATCAAAACTAAGTACTATCTGTTCGAACCTTAGCCTAGAATATAAAATTACATAATTAGAATTTTCACTACAATAATTCGACTGAAATTGCCCCGGAAGAACGCCTTATATGTCACACGGTTCCGGAGTTTTCATTCGCTCCTGCGAAAAAAAAAACCTTTGAAAAAACGATTCATACATATTTCTTATGTAGATCAATTCTTTTGCTTACTTATTAGGCAGAATATTTCAGTTTTGTACACACACGACAAAAGTATCCTCTTATCCACTGTTACAAAAACTCAAAATATATCATAAGTAGATACTATACCTACTTAATAAACTTTCATTTATTACAAACCATATTCATTGTTGTCAAATTTGGACACGCTCCTTCTTGCAATTTTCTATAACCCTTTTTTGTGGTTATAAAATCGTTAGCATCCCGAAATTGAATTTAAAATTTGTTTACCGACTTCCAATAAATTCCGTCAGTGTCCGGCTTAATAAAAAATTCTAAGTACGGCCCTGGCTAGACCAGTAGTTTTGCTACTTACCGCTAGAGGCATGGTAATCACCGAACTTTCTAGACAAAATAAATAATATATTTAATTTAAATATTACTTACGAGTGGAAAGATATGTTTATTCCATTTGATTTTGCTTTATTCGTGTAACTTCTGCACGATACAACACAGCACTTCATGTTCACAACGTGCGCGGGTCGAGAATATTTTTTAAATATATAAAAAGGAGTTAGTCACGAGAGCAACTTAATTGTCCGGCAATGACAGCTGTACTGACGAAAGCGACAACTGGTGGTGAGTAGATCTACTACGGTTTGATGTGTGGACTACATTGGTGGACGCTAGACTCCATTGATTACAACACCTCCTCTTTGTAATTGCTTCGTGAATATACTGGTCCCGCAGTGCGGGAACTTTCAGATATTAAGCTGAAAAGAACAGATACTACACTTTGATCTTAGCCAAAAGGCCGAGAAGCGATGCCGCAACCAGGGATGTCAGACAGATACTTTAAAATCCTGGTACCAAGGTGGTTAAAAACTTGGTACGGAAGAGAAAAACCTGGTACGCCTGTGCTCCGGTGCGGTGTTGCCAACATCGGTGTAAATTGTTCCTCTACAGCAATTTGTTAACCCAAAGAGGTAGGGGTGTTCATCGTAATAAATTATCGACAGAATTATCGGACGACGAAAAAAAAAAAAAAAAAAAAGTCATCCGGCCGTCGGTACTGACGTTTACACCCGAACAGGCTGAAAAGTTGGTACTGATGACGAAAAACTGGTACGCCTGAGCTGTGTTGCCAACATTGATATAATATATCGATATGTTAAAGGGATGACCTTTTTTTTTTTTCTTGTAGGTCATGTGAAATTGACGACCTTTACACATACACATTCGACAACCTGTCTTTTCGTCTCATGTAAAGTTGACAACCTTTTTTTTTTTTTTTTTAGCTATAATATGTAGAACCGACGACCTTTTTTTTAGCTGTAATATGGAATCGACGACCGAATACATATCTTTGTCGGTCCACGGCCAAATCTTGGTATTTTTTGCGTACCAGGATTAATAATCTTGGTACATGGTAGTGATGCGACTCGAGTCACTTTTACTCGAGTGACTCGAGTTGAGTACGGAAAAAATCATACTCGAGTGAAAAAAATATTGACTCGAGTTAACTTGGACTCGAGTTATCACTCGTCGAGACAAAGAAGTAAAAATATGTACGAGTGTGACAAGCCGTTAGTAGGGGTGTGCGATAATTATCGGTAATTGGTTTTGGATCCGATAGGTATTGATAATTGTGATTCGATAATTATGGTTCGGCGGATGACCTTTTTTTTACGTATTTGGATAAGGCTAGGGCGTAAACGTCAGTACTGGAGGCCGGATAACCTTTTTTTTTTTTTTTTTTTTTTTTTTTTTTTTTTTTTTCGTCGTCCGAAAATGCCAGTAATGACTCGAGTCACTCGAGTGACTCTAAACTACTCGAGTGTAGGGGTGTGCGATAATTATCGATAATTCGTAACTACTCGATAATTTTTCATTCGATAATTATCGATAATTATCGATAAGTGTTATTCGATAATTTTGATTCGATAATTATCGATAATTGTTTATTCGATAATTATCGATAATTATCGATAAGTTTTCATTCGATAATTATCGATAATTTTTTGCGATCCGATAATTATCGATAATTTTTTCTGATCCGATAATTATCGATATGTATGTGTGATCTGATAATTATCGATAGATTATTTCGATATGGGATGGCGGATGTTTTTTTTTTTTTTTTTTTTTAGGTATTCTGATAGGGAACGAAGGATTATATAAATACGGGACGGCGGATGACCTTTTTTTTTTTTTTTTAGGTATTCTGATAGGGAACGGAGGGTTATATAAATACGGGACGGCGGATGACCTTTTTTTTTTTTTTTTTTTTTTTTTTTTTTTTTTTTTTTTTTTTTTTTTTTTTTTTTTTTTTTTTTTTTTTTTTTCGTCGTCCGAAAATTGTGCCGATAATTATCGATAACTTTCGGGAACTATCGATAACTTTTATCCGATAATTATCGATAACTTTCGTCACTATCGATAATTTTTCATCCGATAATTATCGATAACTGTTCATTCGATAATTATCGATAACTATCGATAACTCAATACGATAATTATCGATAATAAAATTATCGATAATTTTTTCCGATGAACACCCCTACTCGAGTGACTCGACCACTCGAGTGGTACTCGAGTGACATTGCAAAATCACTCGAATGACTCGAGTGGTAAAATTGGACTCGAGTCGCATCACTAGTACATGGTACGCGACCCTAAAACCTGGTATGTGTACCAAGAAACTGGTACGTCTGACATCCCTGGCCGCAACGAGCCGCGACCGGGGAAGTCATTCGGAGCAAATAAATCTGGCCAGCGCGATGTAGATTTTACAATCAAATGATAAGCGACATCTAGGGAATAAGAACTGAACTAGTACAAAGCAATTTCAATTTTGACTTTTATTTTTATAAATTCTCTTTAAAAAAAATTGGTGGTCTGTAAAGTCGGTTTACGGATGATAATTTTTACGTGATAACGTCGTAAGAAAACATGAATGGAATTGAATTATTATCACTGAATTATCATTATTTTGTATAATATATATAAGCTACAGGTAATTAATTGTATTTAATATAAAAGCGAAATAAAGTTAAATACTTTGATATGTAATACAAGAAATAATCAAGTTTAATAAAGAAGCTAAGTTTAATAACTTAAAGTTAGCAAAACAAATTAGATTATCATTAACCACTTATGAAAATTGTAAAAATATACTAAATAAAAACAGTTTACTTTTCATACGATCGTAATTATATGAGTCCTAATAAGTTTTTAGTCAAAATTGTAATATAACCTAATATTACTGCACTCGCCCACCGATGCTACTTATTTTATAATCAAAGAACAAATATATGAGATTATATCGCTAATCGGATTCTTAAAATGCAAGAATTAATTACCTTTTTTGCTGCAATTGTTGTTGTAATAAACTATGGTAACGATTTTATGATTTTATTAACTTTTATTATTAACTTTTATATTATTCACTTACATTTATTTACTTATATATTATTAACTTATATTATTACATTACATTATATTATCAACTTTTTACTATTTGACATTACTTCAATATTGACAAAACAGTTTCCCGCCATTTGCCGCTGTCATTTCTACTCGGACGCGTCGTAAGTTAGGCCTACCGCCGATCGTGAGCCGAACGCTTAGGCCGAGCCGATCGTACACTAAAGATTCACGAAAGATGACCATGCGCAGAAGTCATATTTTAGGTCTATTTGGAGGTGCGGGGAAAGGGCGGCGGAATGCGTCAAGGCCGGAGCGACGCCATTGGTGCGCGCACGTCTCGTGACAGGCCGCTCAATCGCTATTCGTCTATCGCTGCGTTGACGCACTTGAATACAGTCGAAAAGAAATGTTTCTTTGATTTAAAATTTTTTTTTATTTGTTGTTTTCGTTGTTTAAGTTTTTGTTATTTGTTAAGTTTTTGTTGATGTCGGCGACGAGACGCCAATTTATGTCAGAACATTTTTATAAGGTTTATTTGTCAAATATTTTTGTGTTAAATATAATTTTTTTTATAGATAGTGTGATTCAAGAGAAAGTTTTATATGTATAACACATGCATTAGATACCTGTGCGAAGCCGGGGCGGCCCGCTAGTTTACAATATTACATAAATTATTTAACTAATATTAAAATATTATTTTGTCTTAAGTCTTTTCTTCATGAGTGTACAAGACGGCCGCCATTTGTGGTCATCTTTCGTGAATCGTACAGTACCTCTCTACCGCTTGTTCCGCGCTCTCGCTCACTAATTGTGACAATGATGACGTCATCTTCTTCGAACGGGCACCCCTTCATCAATTTACTAGACGTTATCACGTCAAAAAGAAACAAATACATTTTATTGTGTTCACTCTGTTCCAATATAAATTTCCAATTGCATTTATTTATGTACATTTTAAAACAAGGATAATATATTATAACATTACTATTATTTTGAATAAACTTTTAAGGTGTTTAAATTTATGGATATTAATATGTATATTTAAAAAGATAAACAATTTATAATATATAGCATATTTAAATATATATTTGTTTAAAAAATGTCTGACTTTTAACAAACATTAATGTTTCTACTTTATAAAATTATACAGAATGATTGGTGAATTAGGATCAATATTTAAGGAGAATATTCGGTACATGATTATCATTAGAATTATGTAAAAAAATAAATAAATAGGTACTTAATTTTTGACCAAATTTTCATAAATTTCAATTTAAATAAATGAAGTGTAGACACATTTCCAGTGGGGAAGTGGCTGTGGAGGGTCTAGACCTACCTGTTAATTTGATTGTTGTAATTTGATATTTGCACAAGATTTTATTTTTCATTTTATTTGTGGTAATAATTATGCATGAATACTGATTTATTTAGAAGGATACATGTTTTCTCAACCCCTTTAAATTGAAATAAAGTGTATAACAAAAAATATTTTGATAAAATTTGAAAGTTTTGTGTTGATAGAATGAAAATTTCAAAATATTACTTAAAACATCATATCTTTTAAACTACTGAACCTAGGACAATGAAATTTAGTGTTTTCTATAGGTAATGATCCCCTCCATCACCAGTGTCCCGTTGGTCCACTACTTACGGGACATCCTGTATATTTTAAATATAAAAAAAAATACATTGTGTTTGGGACATAAAAAGGTGAGTTTTCACCAAATTTCGTGAAAAAATTTTTTTTTTAAAAAGATAAAAGTAATAAACGAAAAACTTGTTTATTTCACTTTTTCATAATTATATTGTTGAATATTATAATATTATTGATGAATTTCATATAATTATGATTTATTGAGGTTATGTGAAAAAAGTGTTAATACAAAATTTGTAGATCTTTTTATTACCTATGTCATTTACTTACTTATGTCATTACTTATGTCATTTACTTACCCTTCCCGTCCTCAGATCGCCCGTAATTTATTTTTCCCTGTATTTTTGTTATATTCTCTTCTTTTTCCAATGGGTTTTATCCTTATCCTACTATTATTCCCTTTCACTTACGATTTTCAAAGGCTTCGGCACTGGTCTATAAGTTCCTACTCGACAGGCTATATTTAGTTTATTTTAAACTAAGAACTTTAACATGAAAAACATAAGTAAAATTTATAATAGTATTTCCTTAATTAAAATCGACTTGCTCCTAAAATAGTAAATATTATATATTCTCTTCCTTTGCCAATGGGTTTCATACGATTTTTTTTTGTTTCAAAAATTATCGGCACTGGTCTATTAAGTAATCGGCATTCTTGTCTAAGTAAACCGATAGACATTGTACTAAAACTATACTAATGTATTTAATTAATTAGTAATTTACATATTCACATTATTTCTGCCATTGTAGAGGTCAATTTCAAGAAGTGGACGAGATAATGATTTACAAATGTGTATTTGTATTAAATGTATACCCTTTTGAAAATGGAAATTATTCCCAATATAAACTCTATATAGTTCTAATAAATAGAATAAAAGACTTATAAAGACATTTTTAGTTTTATTTGAGGAAAAAGTCTAAAAAATTCAAACTCAAGTCAAACTCTAAAAAAGTCTTTTTAAGTCTTTTATTCTATTTATTAGAACTATAATAAAGAGTTTATATTGGAAATAATTTCCATAGAAGTAGTTATTGCCTATAATGAAATGTAGGCAGGTATAAATAAAACAATCAATTTCAGCTTATTAGCTATATTTATTTTATTATTATAATTATCTAAAATTACAAATCTTTCATTATTTCAAACATTACAAACTATTTCACGTGATTACTATTCAGCGCATACCATCACTCTGTCTAAAAATATCAGATTTACATTTTTACAACAACTAACATTACAGTAAAGTTAAACACGATGAGGAAATTAAAAAGCGAGTGAATGAAAAGGTTGTGAAGAACACAAGATGGAAAGAAAAAAAAATTATACAATAAAAAAAAAACTTACTTTACAAAATAATTTGTGAATCGTGCATGAAAAATGAACAAATGCAAAAACATACATTTTCTAATATAAATTATTAAATACAAACGGACATTGCACCTATTTTAATGAAAAACTAAATCAAAATGAGAACGCAAAGTAAAGTACGATTTGTACTAGGTTTCTCAATTATCCGTTTCAGGCTTTTAAAGTTCTAGTGCCATCAAAAAGGAATTTTTATAAAAAAAATATAGAAAAATAATTACTTAACCTACAAAATTACGAAAAGTGAATTTTCACATTATGATATCAAATCAAACTGATAATCTATTATGCTGTTTAAATTGCATTGAGCAGTAAAATAATAAAAAATGTAAAATGTGAAAATTGTCACTAATAAAATAAACTACGACACCTTATAATATTAACAAGAATTTAAGCATTCCAAACCAAATAAAGTCGAATCTTAGACAAGAAAATTTAAAAAAATAGTTTTATTTTATTACAATTAAAAATTTTATATCAACTTTTTACTCTCGTAAAATTTAACGCATTTCTCCTGTTTTTTTTTTTTTAAATAAAAAATTCGTTTTTAATTTTAAAAATTTATTTTTTAAATTAAAAACGAACCGACGTTTGCTCTGGAAATTGTATTTATTATAAGGCATTCGTTGGTGGTATAGATCAGCTACAGTTTATCAAACGCCAACAATCACTTAAATTGGAGATTAAATTTTAATAACAATAGGCAAGTTACAATTGGTTTATTTATATATTTTACAATTTTAATAACTTTCCAGTGTCTTGATATGTTAAACAGTAATATTGTTTTATCAAAGTATATTTCAAAGTTGTCAAGGTGATATATTGAAACAATATTACTTTTCAATGAAGTTATAATTTTTTTAAACCAAATACACCGATAAGTTATTATAGACAGCCTCATTCATAGTTTTAAAAGTCATTGCTATTTAAAGTGTAAGCAACATATGATAAAGTAAAATTTATCTTAAGTTAAATTAAGTTCATTTTTTATTTTTTTGTAAATAAAATATAATCAGTTATTGCTGGCATTTTGAACATAATATCGTTGATGTGATCGCAAAGCAGACTTTAGTTAATGTATATGGAATACGAGCTAAAACTTTGGTTGTTAGGTAACTAAGATTGGAAGGGTCTAAAGTGTGACCGTGACCACATCAAACTTTTGTGACATATCTGTTAATTTTTTTAATTCTTTGATAAATCGTAGTCTACAATCTATACTAATATAATAATGTATGTTTGTTGAACTCACTAGTCCCGTGATTTGGATAAATTGGAATTGTTTTGTTTGTGAAACATAGGCTTTCGAGAGAGATTACAATAGAAATAAAATTTTACAGAACAGAATAGAATGTTACAGTTCATAGGAGTGAAGTAGTTACATTAAATATAAACTCGTAACAGTATCGAAATAAAACGTAGTTTTAACTGGATTTCATTATAAAACTACGATATACCAAAGCATATACCTTATAACAACATTTTAATAACTAAATAGTGGAAGAGTTCCACAGTACTCATTAATTGTGGTTATAAATGATATTTAGGTTTTTTATGCACTATATGTTGGAGACACAAAAGGAACCGAGTCCTGTATTAGAGATTCTCAATGGTTGATTAGACTATGGGTTTAGTCTATAATTAAATGTTATATTTTTTATACATAGTTGTGGAGTTTTTTTTAAATATCAAAAAATATTGTTTCATATTTATATATTAACAGCAAAAATGTTATAGTCCCCAAAATATTATTAACTACAAGAAAATACTGCTGTTCTACTAATTTGGAAATGCTCTGGTAGCTCAACCATTGACATATCAGAATAAGAAAAGAAATACATTTATTAAAGGCAACGTTAACTTAAACTACTAATACAAATTGCAGAAATGCATATAATTAAAAAGAATATCGAAATAAAAGAAACAAAATATGTATCAAATTGTGTGGAAATAAAAGTGTCACTGACATTAGCAATGTTGCCAGTTGAAATATCGCGTAAGGCAAAAGTTGAAGGTGTTTAAAAATTGCCATATAAAAATACATACGGTGTGGTGTCGATATATTTATGTTACATTGGTGTTTTAGTTCACTAAAGTCTTTAGAGCACACACTGGGCTAGCCTTCTCTCTTGATACTGGGCATCTGTGGCGGCGGTTCAGCTAGGCCTTTTACCTATAAATTATAAAATTTCTTTATATTATATATTAATTAATGTTTACAATATTATAAGGTTACAATATTAAAAAATTTACGTGTACTCATACACGTAAATTTTTTTAAATAACTAATTCCTAATAAAGACAGAAATTTATACATATAATGGACAGTGATAACTTTCAACAGAGTTAAAAATACTCTAGTTGTTTACTTTTACATATATGTAATTTAACTAATAATAAAAAGCGGGAGAGTATGTCTCTTATTGTTAGTTAATTTTAAAAACTTTAAAAGGTTATAAACATTGTGCTAGAATGAATGGGACCAAAACAATAACCACAAACCATTGTTTGTTATTGATTTGTGTGCTTGCTGTTTATGAAATAAAAATTTAAAGCAGATAGGACTGTTCAGTTGTACAGTTATTGATATAATATTACTTTTAGAAAAACTGTTTCTAATATTTGCAATTAGATACCGGATATTTAGTTAGTTATTTATAACTTTTAGATTAAATACATTGGGGAGAAGGTGATCTTAAAGCTGTACAACTAAATCTATCTTTCGCTATTCTAGAAAAATATTTTTCTAAAAAAGATAGATTTAATTTCAAGGAAGCAATAATCATGAATGTATTATACTTTTTATTTATTAACACTTTACATCACAATATACATATAGACAATTACAAATTGTGTAGTACAAGCCATGAGACTAGAGAGAGATAGAGGCTAGTTAGCCATTTCTTTAAGATAAACCTTCGAGATGAAGTATTTATTACAGAGTTTGGGTAAGTTCCTTATAGTAAATTTATCATATTTTAGTAGTACAACCAATGGTGCAACTATAATATAATAAACTTACATACAAATATCTACACATTAATATTTATACTTAACACACACACACATAGGGCAGTGGGCATAAAGGGGCGTGGCTTGAGTGACGTTGTCGGAAACATGGTGTGTGTGAAACAGATGTTGCGACAACAGCACATGGGTATAAAAACAGAACAGAGACAAAGCTTCTAAGGAGCGAGCAAAATTTATACCTATTTTGGTAGGGTTGGATCAGGAGGATAAAATTTGGGATAGATAAAAATGATTTGTTTTTATTCTTTCTATTATTTCATACACACTGTACAGTAATCCAATATTTACTTATTTTATGTTAAAACACTATTAAAATTACATTAAAACACTATTTAAATTATTAAATTATCATTAAATGAAAACACGACGCGCGACGTTTACTGCAGCCCCGGAGTTTGAGTACTCTCCGAGGCGGTACAGGCCGGTTTCTCTCCGTAGGTGACGAAGCGCGAGTGCTCACGCACACACGCGCCTCAAGCTCGTAGTAGTATAGCTATCGTAGCGCGCTTGTATAAAGCTTTGTCTCTGTTCCGTTTCTTTACTCATGTGACAACATCCTGTTAGCGAAGCACCAGAAAGGCTCTCTTTCTTCTTGGTTTTGAGACGGACGGACGCTCAACGATCTCGTTTTTAAGTGGTAGATTTGCTAATTTAATTATTAGTTGTTTCTTTGTTTATATTAAATTTAGAGGGTAGATTTTGCTGTGATTCCTTCTAACGTATTTCGTTTAAATATTCATCTAATTAGTTGAGTTTGCTTTGTTTTTGATTTTTTTGATAAAATGAAACTAAGTTATTTAAGTTGTGATATTCTAAGCTTCATGACAGTCTTTAAAAAACAGGTTATTGTAAAAAAAAAGTCAAACTAAGTATTAACTTTATGATACTATTTTAGATTTCAATATAATAGAAGTATACTATGTTCTAAGAGTTTAACTATATTTGATGAAAGAATGGCAGAATGAAGGATCAAGCTGGTTTAGTGTTGCTGTGTGATGTCATGTAACAAAATTCTAATAAATTATAAATGAGAGGAAGTAAAAATTACTTAAATATTGAAAAGATTAATGATTATGAGCTTACTTTAAGTCTTGCAGCAGTTTTGAGGAATGCTGGCAGTTGTTCCTGAGAAACATTCACCTCTCCAGCGTACATGAACTCGAGTATCGCTTGTAAATGCAGGTACGACACGTCTTTTAAGATTATTATCGGATGTTTTGATGGGTTCTCCTGTAAATATGAATATTATTTTGTTAATTATTAATTTATTTAGATACACAAACTTAACATAATATTTACATGTAGATGTAGATACACATATAGTTACATTATTAATGTGATAATGGTTAAAAAGTAGTTTTATGAAAAGTACCCCTGCGACAGGTGCAAAATTAATATATCTCAGATTTTATAAAAGAAGATATTTAAGGCATACATTTTTTACTTGAGTGATTGATTACTCTCAATGTGAAGCCTATAAAAATTCTTCAGACAAAAAAAAACATATGGTGGTTCAAATTGTTTCGAATACTTATAAAATAAAAAAATTCTAAGAATCTACAATCGGATAATTCTTGTCCCAGAATAGCAATAAAAAAAAAATTACCTCAGTAAGCTAATTTTTTTGCCCTAAAATATATGTATTGCAGTTACAATATTTGTTTGCTAGTCTTAACTTTTTTTTAAATTATTATTATTAGAATTGAAATTGAACCACTGCAGCACATAGTCTCTATAATATTTCAACAAAAACAGGACTTTGAAAGAAAATTAGTTAATTAGCACAGACTCTTATAGTAAATGTCAGAATTGATTTTAATGACATACCTCTAAAAGGCTTTTGAAATAAGGACTGCAAGCTGATAATACCATTTTGTGTGCCTTACATGTCTGACCTTCACACGCCAGCGTTACCTGAAATATTATAGTTTATATATTATTATTTTTAAATTTTTTTGAGAGCATTATTGAGTAACAATAACAATTATTATATATTAATTTTTATAATATGTCGTTTAATATTTCTAAACAAAGACAATCATTTTTAGCATTAACAATAACTTTACAAAAATGTATGAGAAAATGTGTGAAATCCTTGAACACGAGTAAACAAGGTTATATAAAATATGTATAAATATATTGCATACAAAAATAAATAAGTACATATAAGTTTCAATTCTATAAAAATTACTATTGTAGTACCATGTACTTTACGTTTAATAACATTTAAATGTAAAACCATTCTAAAAGAGCAATAAATAAAATAAATAAATAAAAAAGTCATATGCCTGTTTATCACAAAGTAAAAGTAATATCTTAACCCTTTCGCTACCAGATCTTTGGGAGAAAAACCGCTCAGATCTTATTAACAACTGTAATTATTGTCAGACCAATAATATATTTCATTTACTTTATTTTTGTATAATAATATACATTTATGTGCAGTACGACTTAATACAAGTTATTACAAATTGATAATAAACACCTGTAACATAATTGTGACACTGGGCACAGCAAAAAAAAATCAGGTCGTCACATATATGTGACGCTGGTAGTGAGAGTTAAGCTTTATTTACTAATGAGATTTTAGTAGTTTCTAAATGTGGAAAGTGGCAATTGTATATGTGGTAGTCTATAATACGTTATATTCTTCACTGTTATGAAAATGCCCTAATAACATTTTAATTAAGACATATAAACATGATTATTTCAGGTTAAAATTACTTTTATAATAATATTGATTAGTTATGTAGGAAAGTTTAAACTGACTAAATGTCCATAATAATTAATATCATACCTACAAATGTTAAAATTCGAAAACTATAGGGTAGGTTAATTTATTTATGTTTGAATTTCCAAAAGAAATGGTACTTACATCTGTAAAACTTTTCTCATCCCTCAAATGCCTGAAGGATGTGACCATATTCGTTTGGAAGTCATTCCATTTTAGGAAAAATTGTTGGTCCCCCATATTGAATGTTTTTTTTCTAAATCCTGTAATCGTTTATGCATGTAAATAAAAACAATATTTAAGCATTACGTATCGAAACAGATACCGTTTGTGAAATGGGTTTATTTGCTTAAGCCGTTCATCAAGTAATGAAGAACATTAAAAATGTAACTAGAAATTATGCATTATAGTTTTCTTCCTACGTCACTATTTGGAATGCAATGCATAGAAAACAAGCCTAGATAGACACTTCATCACAATTTTAATAAATAAACAGTTTATTAACATCAAAACTCAATTCTTTACTACCTCAAGATCAGCACTTATTACTTTGTGATTCTCACAACAAACTAGTCAAATTCATCTGAAAATAAAGACGCCGTCTCGCATAAATTAGCGACTTCTTTCTATTTCTTCAAATTCCTTCATACACCTATTTAGTGTTACCAGATTATAATAATATTAACCCTATTTAGATTCATTCAGAGATAAATTAATTATTTACGTATATGTATATCTAATCATTATAAAATAAGCTAACCTATACAAATTTGCTATCAATTTATATGAAGTTTTTATCAATGCACACATTTGGTAAATGGTATTTTAATGCATTATGTATCATTAACAGAAAAGTATTAATATTAAGTAATAAATATATATTATTTTCATGGATTAAAGTGTTTAGAATACTATGGTTATGTTCTTTTATATGTTAATTTATAGAATTAATCAGACTTCATTATTATTTATATATAATAACAGTTATATATAAATAATAATGAAATATTTATAAGTTAACATTGATTATACATAAAGGCGTTTTAGTTAAAACAAATAAAATTACTAAGATACTATTTTTTACAATTTATTTGGTAACTTTATGAAGTGGCATCACTAAATATATAGCATACGATTGAGTTGCGTTCAACCTTTTATGAATTTTTTATGATTCTTTTTAGAGACTTTCTTCATTTATAGGTTTCAATAACAAAATTATTATATTGAAATGATATAGCTTCGAGAAGATATTAATTTGCAGTAATAAGATTGTATTAGGATTTAAGATGGTAAACGTACTGCCATCTAGTGCTGAATAGTATAAAACAGTTTAAGTAGGTTTATTATGGTACATACTTTGTCACTATTTCAAATTGTTTATTTTATTGCTATGTTATCATGGAGTATAGAGGTAAATGAGCATTATCTCATATGGCTATTTGACACAAAATAGCATTAAATGAAGTGGCTCGCGCTGGTGTAGTGGGGAATATGATTTGAACTTAACTGTTTTAGATGACTTGAAGTTTGCTGAGTGGAGGGAATAAGTTTAATTTCAAGTATTCTTATAGAGGATCACTGAAGTTAGCCCCCTATATCTTTTTATTTTTTCAATTTTTATTTGCACATATAGTTCGTCGTTTTTCCTTGATTGTTCGTTATAACTAATTGTTTGTCCGTTAATCATTTATTTATAAATAAAAAAAAATTAAATGTGCCTTCAAGTTACCACTCAAATTTATATTTTATTTTTGTTATTAGTAGACTTTAAATATTGATTAATGTTTGTTCTTTTATATAATACGTTTGTTCTATCGATATAATATCTATTTTTTGTTTTATTAACAATTTTTATTTAGCTTGATAATTGTCCAGAAGCACTTGTGTTGTGCATGCGTCCATTTGACGTTTAAGGCGGTTTAATTAAAAATCACAGTGACAACAAACAAACTTAAGTTATCTGGATAATGGATATTAAATTTAATCTTCTATTGATTGAATTAAACCCATATCCATGAACCTCGGTCCTCGCTTTAACTATAAGTACGCCTAGTGCTTAAAATATAGTAAATATTTTCAAAAATCAGATATTTTTGCGTGGACCTATGTATCTAAGATTGCTACTTTTCTGTACCTACCTCTATAAACGACATTAGACCGTATAAAAATTTGCAGCTGAATAGCATATATGACTCCTTTTTATAAATTCTAATCAATGAAATAATATTGTCTACGACTCTACGTTTTCGCAGTAAGGAATATTATTATATCAAATACCGTATCTAAATAATTATGAAGTAGGTTACAAACGTTTGTATTAATAACGGCCAATATACAGAGATCTCTTTTAAGCAAGTCTTGATTTTCTAGGTAAAAAAAACCTACTCAAAGTTTGACAAGAACATAAAACACAACTTGCTCTCTTCCTGTTCCTGTGCCGCGGACATTCCTAGTAGTGTGTTCTTAGGTAAACAATGAATGTGTTAATAAAAAGCAAACAACTAATGAAAAGCTGTATTTATTTATTTAATACACCAATATTTTAATAATAATAAAAAAAATACGTTTTTAAAACGACACTCGTAATGCAAATAATATATGAGAGGCAAAAGTTTAATATTTTTCTTAACATTACGAATTATAGTAGTTATATTAATCATGCAATATATTGATAATTTTAATTTATATTTAATATTTAAGTGTATTCTTAAATATCAATAATATGAACCACACAATACTACTTTTTGAAAGGCCAAGCGGTGTTGCCACATCTTATATTATACCTTATTTTTTATCTATATCTAAATAAGTACAATTTTTACTTATCATATTTATTTTAATAAAAAGTGTTTAATAATAAGCATAGGTATCGTATTAAAATAAGTAATGAACGTACACGCAAATTATTTTTTTTTATTATATTAATTGGTAATTAAAATGGTTATAATTACATTTTAGAAAGAGTTCCATTCCATCTAACTATAATTGACATAAAGCAGGATTTCTAAAATTAAAATAGCCACTCTTATATTAAATAGATAATAAGTGAATATCTCTATGACAATATATTAATTAATATTTTAGTTTTAATTAAAATGAAATACTTATATTGATACTGAATAAATTACAATAATATTGCTTATTCAATATATTATACATTACTTTAAAATATTATTAAAAATTATCCTTTAAAATATATTTTGTATTTGGTATACATTTAGCATCTTTTATTATACAAAGCAAAATTCAAACTTAGGTATATTCTAGCGTATGATTCGTCGATCCATCGAGGAGACTGAATTTCACTAAAACTAACTTACACTAACGAGTTCATAACCCAAGTCAGAATATTAATTAATGCACCAAAACTTATTAAAGAATCATAATTAAAAGAATTATAACTCTGATTCCTAATTCCAACAAATTACGCTTAAAAAATATTAAAAAAAAAAAATAAACATTTAGGTAAACAAAAGTCTATCAAGAGCTTTGGTTTACATATCTTTTTAGCTATACAATTTACATTAAGAGATCTAAACATCCTTAAAACAATATTATTAGTCTTTGTCATAAAGAAATGCCATGGATTTGAGCAAAAATTTTATTCTACAGAAACTTATATAGAAATGAATTTACTTAAACTCAAACGCTATGTACATATATATTTAAAATTGAATAATTAATTTCTAGAAATAGTTACCTTAGAAATATAAAAAAGAAATATAATAGATAAGTACTTACGAAGCAAGAATTTATACTATTCATTGGTAAGATATTATTATACATAAGAGGTTTATAAACTTATATAACTATCAACTCTTAATTCCTAAGTACACTTAATTTAATCTTGAAAATTGACATTTGGTTATCTAGTTTGACATTTTAAAGAAAAAATAAATTGACTAGAAAATTTTGGATTTGACAAAAAATGTTTTTGACTGAAATTCACAACTATGAAAATGAAATTTAAATATCTGTGAAACTAAATGTGAATACAAAGCGACTAGATGAAAATGCAAAAGGGTTTTATATAGTTAATAGTTATCTTAAAATATTAGGTACCCATCAAAACCTCTCTTATCTTATAATAAATACATTTAAATATAAAACAACATAATGTAACACCACAAAGTGTACTTACAAACTGGCACTAAATACTTCGTTGTTCGTCACCCACAATTTAATATGTACATATAGTACCTAAAATAAAACAGTATAGGACGGTATATTCTAAATTAAGGCATCTAAAGGCACCTACGTATCGATAAAGCTTTATGTACAATATTGTAGTATAAAGAATAATTCAAGAGCATTTTTATGCGAAAAATATGCATATCCGACGGGAGATAGCGCTGTGCGGTATAAATAAGACCCAGCAGTTGCGAAAACAATACTATTCGTTACTAGATGGCGTTGTACAAGTATTCTCGATTGCTTTTGAAAAAGGAACTTTTAGTCCTCGCGGTGCTAAAATAAGTCTAGCGGGAGTCACGAGGACTAAGGCGTATTCTCATTTGTTTACTCCGAGGAATTTAGCGGCTTCGTCTGCTGAAGAAAGTAGTTTGTTTATGATCGTTTTGTCGGGAATGCCAAGTAGTTTCCCGATAAGATCACCTCCGTTTTCAGTATCATTTTCGGTTTCAGATGAATATTTGCGCGACGTCATTTCCAGTTTGAGTTTCTTGTCAAAGGGCGCGGATGGCGGTGAGTTGTTGTTGTTCACGTTGCTAGGGATCTCGTTGCCGGAGCCGTCATCTTCTTGGTAACGATAACTGAAACATGAAAAAAAAAATTGTAATAGTTTTACTGGCTGTTATATAATTTTCGTTACGTTACTTTTATTCTGCAGCATGAATTTTAACTAGGTCCATACATTAGCATAAAATTACTCACCCATTTGTGGTGTCCTCTCGTGGTGACTCTTCATCGTCAGTTTCGTCTTTGTGTTTCTTTCTATGTCTTAACATAGAATGTTTTAATGTGAACCGTCGCCTACACAAGTCACAGGCAAAGGGCCTTTCACCGGAATGAGTTCTCATGTGGCGACGCAAATCTTCCGCTGACCAGAACCGACGAATGCAAAACGCGCAGACGACCTAGAATTAAGTAAATTAGATATGTTTTTCAAGTGTTATTTTTAAATAAAACTTTGGATTGCTATTGTCTAAATTTGTAAATCCATTCTTTAATTGATAAAGCAATTATAAGTTTTTAAATTATTTCATCAATACTTAATAATAATAAATCTTAATTATCGAGAGACTAATAAATACTTAAGTAGGGCCAGTAGACATTTATGATGAAATAATTATTAATTTATAATTAACTAATTACCTTTCTATTTGCATGGTCAGGAAATTTTCCTCTATCATCATCATCAGCGCTTTCACTGCGATCGCTGGCAGCGTCCAAGGCACCCTTGCTGACCAACTGTTCATATTCAGACGCATGCGTCGAAGCCAAGTGTTCCAAAGCCGCTGTCCTGTCACTGAACGAACCCTCGCAGAGATGACACTTAAAGACTAAGCTTCCATCTACCTCTTCTTCAGGATTTGGCGAACTTGGCTGAGATTCCCCTGTCCCGTGTCTAGAGGCCATGTGTTTTTTCAAAGTTTCCATGGACGAAAATGTGCTTGTAGGACATGAGGCGCACTTAAATGGTCTCTCTGGTACGCTTCTGTCGTTCGATTGTGGGGTCATGGAGTCTCGGATAGGTTCTGCCAATATGGCTTTAGCTGATCCTCCATGTTTTCTCAGCAAGTGGCGGTCACAGTTAGACTTCGTGGTAAAAAGCAGCGGGCAGTGGGGACATTTGAAAGGCTTTTGCCCAGTGTGAGTTAGGACGTGACGTCGGAGGGATGAAGACCAGGGAAATTTTCGATGA
Source organism: Euphydryas editha (assembly GCA_036937285.1). NCBI lineage: Eukaryota > Metazoa > Arthropoda > Insecta > Lepidoptera > Nymphalidae > Euphydryas > Euphydryas editha. The sequence goes on from JAUPFZ010000024.1 coordinate 7,268,897, forward strand.
CAGTAGGGACAGGATACGCGGTTTGGTGCAAGGCTATACGCGGATTTCTTTTTCGGTGGTTGCGTGCCAGTATCAGATTCTGACCTGGAAATAAATAATAAAAGTTTGTTTATTTATTTATTTTTTATTCAGAAAACTTACAGCTAGATAATTTTATATTTAAAAATATAGTTAAAATAAGGCCAATTACAAGTTTTCACAGATAACAATCAAATTCATAAAATATTGCTTTGTTAAAACAAACAGAAAAGACATGTAATCAAAATTAAATGTGAAGTTAAAGTTTTAATAATAATAAGTGAAATAATAAAATAATAATAATAATAAACAGGTAAACGATGTGTGGTTTCCGGCAGAGTAGAATAGGACCAACCCATCCTCAGCCTAGGGTGTCGTAAAAGGCGACTAAAGGTAACCAAAGCTGCATAACACCAACGCGGCCTCCTCGGAGAGTATGAGTGCCTCTCCAAAGGAGTAATTTAGCACTCAAAAAAAAAAGTTATAACAACTTATAACAACAAAGATAGTGCATAGGGCCGGTGTCTCCACCATCCCCACCAGTTGGTTTGGCGCTGACAAGAGTCTCAAGGGACTCAGCATTCGGCGCCCGCCGCTGGTGGATTACGCCGCATGAGATGGACACAGGAGATGAATCGAAATATCATGCGCGCGTATTTTAGGGCTGTAGGGGGGGGGGGGAACCGGGCGGACTTGCTACCGAGCAGTAATGCACCGCGAGTTCCTGCTGCTTGAGCCAAATCTAACTGTCACGTGTACATCCAACAAAAGAGCGTATTCAACGCCGCCGAGCTCGAACGATTACGACGTGAGGCGGCTCCTGAAGTTGAACCCGTATATACAGAGCATAACGCAGTTGTAACGCAACAGGAAAGCGTTCGTGGCGAAGCAGTCTCCCAAAAAGTAGAGCAGATGAGAGAGAGAGAATGCTGCAACGCGGGGTGCCATTGAGGCAGCTAACAGATTGCTACCTCCATATTTGGATGGCAGTCTAGGCTTGGATGATACGGGTTCTATTCCCTTTGGTGCCGCTCTAGCGGTACACCGCTTTATTGGAGCCAAAACCCAGGAGCCTGGACGCACTACTAATAAGAGTAGTGACATACCAGCCTGAAAGAAGAGAATAGAACGCCGTATCAGCCTGGCCAGGGCCCTCATTAGCAGACTGCAAAGCTTCAGGTCGGGCAACACTAGGCCAAGGACTGTGCGCTCCGTTAGAATGGCATTTAATGGGCTAGGGGTCAGGCTTGACCAGCCTGATATAGCTGAGAAACTGACGGAGCGCATCGACGGCCTGAAGCAGAGAATCGCGGCATGGGGGAAGCGCATTCGTAGTTACTCAGAGAGATTTGGCGCTTCCGACAAAATCGCCTCTTCGTGAGTGATCAGAAGAGGTTCTACAGGAAGTTGGAGAATTTGAAGCCGTGCTTTGCTTTCCAAAGACCGAATATGGTTGACCTCGTCGCCTTTTGGCGAAATATATGGTCACGGGAAGTAGAGCATGAGGAGGGACCTTGGATTGACCCCGATCGCCATCTCTTCGTAGCACGTAGTTGATGCGGTCCGGCGGGCACCGAACTGGAAGAGTCCGGGCACCGACGGCCTGCATCACTATTGGCTGAAAGGGTTCTCGGTATGCCATGTGACTTTGGCTCGACAATACCAGGAGGCGATAGAGCGGAAGACGCTTCCAAACCTCATCACTACTGGGATCACTCACCTAGCTCCTAAGTCCGAACACCGCGGATCCTACCAACTACCGCCCTATAACGTATCTGACTTCCATCTATAAGACACTGACATCCGTTCAGTATACTGAAATATATAGTTATAAAATATAAGTAAATTAAATCACATTTTTTTTAAACAAAAAACAATATAGAATATTATTTATGAACTTACTTGTTTTCATCACTTCCAGAGTTATTTCCCTCGCTAGTAGACGCGACCAGGCCTTCTTCGTCTTCTTCTTCGTCACTGCGAGTTGGTACCACCGGAACATTATCTTGACTTAAAATTGGATCTGTTCCCGTTTCGGTTTTATCTGTAGTTATTGGGATTGGTTTATTAATGAGGTTCCCGGCTATTTTTAGATCAAAGTCCTTATGCATTTCTTGCTGACGTGTAGCCATGAGGATTTCCGCTGCAGCTCGATGTGCGGCTGAATGTTCACCTGGTTTCTGGTCATCTGGTTCCTCATCGATAACTAACGTATCATCCTCATCTTCTTCATTGTCAGCAACTTCGTCCGAATCTCTCCTGACAGGTGAGCGGTCAGAGGGCATTGGTCTTTCCAAATGACGAGCCAGCAACGCGTATTTGACACGATCGGCCAATGTGTCATTAGTTGGATACGGCGGAGGCGCTCTCGGCGCTGGACGTCTGACACTCCAATGCTGAGGATGCTGCTGTTTTACGTGACGTTCCATGTTTGATCGTAGTGTGAACCGGGCTGAACATTGTGAGCAGGAAAATGGCCTTTCAGTGCGATAACGTCTTTGCTTTTGTTTGGGCATAAGAATACCGTTTTTTATCACCATTTTCACGGAATCGTTTTGAGAAATAACATTGTTAGTTATCGGAAGTGGAGATTCTGAGTGGGGAGGTGGGGTTGGCGTTGTGGAAACATGAATAGGCTTTTGTTCTTCTTCTTCAGGTTCTTGTTTTGGCTGAATTTCAGATTCAGCGTTAACTAATCTTCCCCCAGACATACTAAGCCCTCGAATGATTTCTTTCTGTATTTTTTGCTTAATTTCTGCAATTTCCTGAGAATCGGTTGGGTGTGGAAAAAAAGATGTTTGAAGAAAGTATGGATTGATTGGAAATGAAGGTGGAAGAGGTAGACCAGGCAGACCAGGCACTGCACTGGCGTAGAGTTGTGATAACTGATTTACATATAACGTAGAATCTATTTTAGGAAAAGAGTTTTCGATGAATCTTTGCTGAGCAAGAAGTAATCTTGTTTTTTCAAAAGCTGCTGCTGCAGCTGTCGCTGCAACAGATGTTGAATTATCAAAAGCTGGGCGTGATGCGGCCTTAGGCTCATCGTCATCTGTATCGCGTTTTTTCTTGCTGAGATCTAATACATCACAACTATTGGTATCACTTGTTCTAAGATCAACTGGAGCGTCATCATTATAGGTTTCCGGTTGTATATCGTTCGATTTAAACGAAATTTGTGGTGTTCTAAACTCAGGTATTTGTGTGAGTTGTCCGATACCCTTCACTTTGATTCTAGGCATTATTGGTTCCGATTCTCTGGGAGTTAATGCGGGTGAATCAGGTAATGATTTAGTGAGTGAAGTTAGTGGATGTCTATCGGGTATGAAACTAGGATTGTAGTGGGTCAGCGGTGTGCTTCGTCCCGTAGGTTCGCTGCGTCTTTCATTTTCTGGTGTGTGGAAAGCAAGCGATCTCTTAACTTCATCTCTAGCTATTTTAGAGTTAACCTCATCATTATTAGGATCTTCCGATGGATGATAAATTATTGAGCGTTTTACATCTTCTCTCGTTACTTTGGCGTGACGATTACGTAAGTGACGTTCGCAATTAGCCTTCGTAGTAAAGGCATAATTACAAACAGCACATTCATACGGTCTGTCTCCATTATGTGTGCGCATGTGTCGAACCAGAGCAGCTTTGTCTAATGATGCATGAGGGCACATGTTGCACTGGTAGGGGCCAGGACCAGTCCCACTTAGGTGAACTCTGTTGTGACCTTTCAGAGCTCGTAGGTTCGGAAATTTTGCGGGACACAATCGACACGGGAATTCACCGCGTAGTTTCATTCGTCTGAACTCCGCTGCAAAATTGTCCTGAGATTCATCAGGCTCGCGCTCTTTACAAATTGTATCGGGAGGTGTTAAAACAGCATTTTCCAGTGCAACTTTCGTTCCTGTCAGTCTTTCTAAGAGACTTCCAGCAGAAGTAACGCTTAAAATAGACTGAATATCTGCCAAGTCTCTGGCGGCGTCCATATGTCTAACACCATTAGTGAGGTGACCGTCATCAAATTTAGGTGTGAAGCGATCCATCGGTGGGGTCAATGTACCTGGTAAACCAAAAGATCTATTTCTAAGATCCAATTTAGCGAAAAAATCTTCTCTCCGATCATGATCAGGACTACAGATCCTTGTAGATGAAGTACACGTTTTCCTATGCACATCTAATATTTGTACAGATGGAAATTCTCGAGAGCAATGTTCGCAGCGAAAACGTTGCTCTGAGATAGACACGTGAGGGCTTTTTAACATATCTGCGAATTTCTTGCCGGAGTAGTCTACATAGTCATCATACCCGGATCTGGTTTCGTCCCCGTGTGCCGTGAAACGATGAAGATCATAGGCGTTTATTGAATCAAATCGCTGTAAGCAATTGGGGCACTCAAAACGCGTCGTTTTTTTATCTAATGGTATAGGTGATGGTGACGTCGATGCGGCTCTCTTCCGAGCTCGCCTGCAATCCTCCTCTTCACTCCTGTCTGATCTGTTGTCACTATCGATGCTGGTCGTGCGCGTCGCACGCATTTCTTGTTGTTCAATTTTCATGTGGTCTTCCTGATTATCCGTCTCGACTTTGGCCTCGCTGATAACCTCTGTTTTGATTTCTGCAACAACAAAGGAACGCGTTACAAACCGAAGACCATGTTTGAATAACGCAGGTCGCTTTCATTTTACTATTCCAAGAAAACTCGACAATAGATGAGTCAAACGATTCACTTATACAAATGTACTTTTATTAGAAATATATAATGAGATGTCTTTATTGTGAATCAGTTTTTTACAATCCGCTAATAGATTACAGAAATGAAAAAGGTGTTGTAAGCTATTCTACGCTGTTAATAATTACAAATAATATAAAGGAATTTGAATAGCTATATTGTAATTTTGTGTCGGTACGGATGACTATTCAGTAGCTATGTGACCCGGGCCTCACCGCAGTACTCGAGTGAGTCAGTCACCTATTGTCTCAAAGATGGCAAACGTCAGACGTCTTAAAACTTTTAGAAGATGATTAGCATCCACTTAATATGAACAACAAATATAACTAACTATAGATTCTGTGAGATTATTGAATTGGAAATAATGCGTCATTGATCTCATGATATTCAAAGGTTAGCCATTTAAATATTGGATGGACTTGATTTTGACTAAATAACAAATATTTATGGCTGGCCTGTTAACGCAGTTGGCAGTGACCCTGCTTTCTGTTCTAGGGTTGTGTGTTCGATTCACGCCCCCATAATAATGGGTATAATTATTTATTTATTTATATTCACTGTTTTTGCATACTAGGTAATACACAAAAGTAATAATAAATGGAATATAAAACAATCAACTTGTATTAGTTGCAACAGGCGGCCTTATCGCTAATAAAGCGATCTCATCCTGGCAACTTTTGGGTGTAGTAAATATAATATATTATGTATCTATTATTTCTACTCGTACATTTTTTTTATATGTCGATCGATCCGCTTTTACCTAAAACACAGGCATTATGTTGCCTAGCTTTGGAACAGACGACCGTGTGTGTGTGCGTGTTATATACTACATTTATTATTATTTTACAATCATAACATATTATATAATTATACTATGTTTTTGTTTGTGTATAGTTATGTTATAGATCAAATTCCCAATTCAGTTTTTACAGTACTAAACAGACAACGCCTCCTTCAATTTTATATACGTGTAGATACACAAACAAAACCGTTTCTCAGCGCAGTGGCGATGTTTTATTTGATCGCGGTAGTGTGAGGTGTTTTCGTCGGCCCCTGGTTGGTCGGAGGAAAATCAATACTGTCATCTATTACGCGACACGGTTCTAGATACTATAGCTATGTACATAGCCGTTATAAATTGTGTTTTTAATACTAACAGCATCACCTAATGAATTCATAATATATTGCTACAAATTAAAAGTAACAATTGAATAGGAATAAAACCGATTTATAATTTATTTTTTATTTCGAGAAATAAATACCAAATATGTATTATGTGTCGATGGAAATATTTAAATAATTTATATTACATAATATGTAGGCAATATCGTAAAATCGTTGTTATACTTTGAGGGGATAAATTGATTCTCTTTCCCTAGTGTATGAAATCTATCTCTTTCCTTAGTATATGAAAAGAATATATTTTCCTGGTAAACTTTTATATCTATTATAAGCAATTTTAGGGGTTTTACTCGTGCTTGTCATGAAAGTGATGAAACTGTACCGTTGTTACTACTAGCGTTTGTACGTCAGTCACAGTCACAGTGATAGCAAAAACGCGGTAAGTTAGTTTCGTAAAAGCCAACGAAAAGGGCGTTTCCTGTGCGTCAGGCGAATGACGAGTGAGGCGTTACGTCACACTTAGTGTTTAATATAGGTATTATAGTTGTTATTTTGTCACCCGTCGTCCTCATTTTATTTAAAAGGGTTTTATTTAAGCTTTGAAGTTTATGATAATTGACGAAGTTTTTATCTTTCTATCGATCTCACTAATCAGGTTTTAGACTAACAATAAGAAGTTTATAATCACATACAAATAAAGTAGGGGAGAGTTGGATATTACCGAGCCTCTAAGAACTTGGACCTATAATTCGGAGAAGGTTCGATATATATATTCAAAAATGCAGTAAATAGTACAGAATTTATTTAGCTACGCATACATCACGGCAAAATATTTCAAAAAATAAACAAAAATTAATTATTGCAAAATAATAAAAAAACGGGAAAGCGTTGTATTATCAGACTGGTCTGATAATATCGTGCCAAGGTTTGATAAAACCGTGCCCATAATAATTTCTTGAATTTCTATCAGTAAACTTATAATTAAAAAAAAATGCAACGTTGAATAAACTCGTTCGTAGAAAAAGAAGCATAGACTCCTTTCTATACCTAGATATAATTATTATTTTACGACAAGATTAATTATCATAACCATATCGGCCATTGGATGTCCACTGCTGAACGTAGGCCTCCCCCCATCGACTCCGTTTCAAAGCAGCCTCCATCCAACGACTTCCGGTGACTCTCTTTAAGTCGTCTGTTGATCTCGTGGATGGCCGTCCGACACTGTGCTTGCCGGTACGTGTACGTACGTCTTCACTCGTACACGCCCTGGGCGCGGAATTGACAAACTCTGTTATTTCATTTTATAACCTCAAAATAATACAGTCAAGTTAATTGTGTATTCAAATCAATCTAGTCATTAATTCTATAATATGTTAGGATTAAAATAAAAGTAATCAATGTGTTACAATACAAATATAGAATAGCTTACCTCTTGTCAAAAATGCCCGCGAAATTATAAGGAACGAGAGTAAAAACTTGTAAGACACGATGTGTCTTAATCGCTGCTCCGAGTAAATTACCGTCGTGCACGGGGAGGGGTAGAGGACTCGGACTGTGATCTTTAAGGACTGGATAGCGCAATTAGCGTTTAGTTTTTGAAATATGCTAGGGCGTGGAATTATCAAACGCGCGGTATTATCCAACTCTCCCCTATGTATTTGTTCACGTTTATTTTATATAGATATTAATTTAGGTCACAATATTAGTACCTGGGCAACCTAGCTCTTCGGATAGAGAAAACTAAATATATAGGATAGGGGAAAAACTTTAATCTCGTGCTAATAAAATCTAACGTCCAAATCGTCTTTATCTTGTGTCCACTTTGAAGTTATCTTTAATTGTAGGTACTTTTTATAAAATATTTAATCTAATTATAGGCATCGTATTTTATTCAGTTTTTTGATTGTACCTATATTTCTTAATAATATTATGTATTTTATTATTATTTACGAAATTGATTATATAGGTGTATAAAATATTTATATAGATTATATTGCTTTAAGCAATTTAATTAATACAATTTAAACAATTAATAATAATGTACCTAATTGTTAGAATTTTTGTATGAATAGTATGACTACATAGAAAACCCCATTCCGACGTCCCAAAATACCTTCTAGGAAGATTTTGCCAGGAAAAACCCAAACTGCGCCTACTTTAATCATAAATTTAAAAATTAAAAAATAACGCAATAACTCATAATCAGATTAATTGGTTTAATTTTATTTTGATTAGTTGATTTTTTTTACTGTTCCGTTGGTGTAGTTGGCCCTGCTTTCTGCTCCAGGGTTGTGGATTCGATTCCTGCCCCGAGTCTGGGTGTAATATATATTTATTTTTATATTAAAGTCTGCCACTCAACGGCACCCAGTAGGATGTGAATCCTGTGGCGGGGGTCCGGAAACACACACAACACACAAGTATAAACGCCCAGATCACGACAAATATTTGTATGGCCTTATACAAACATAATATGTACTATATCAGTCGTTAAACACAAAACACAGGCATTAAGTTGTCTACATTAGAAAGAGTCGATTGTGTGTGTATGTTGAACTTATTTATTTATAATACGTAAATTAACCTTCGAATATAAGTCGTGGGTTCAAATTTTGGATTATTTATTCACTGTAGGTACTTTTTCGTTTTATTTATTAAACAAAATAACATATTAAATACGAATTTTTATTTCTGTATAATTTAATTTTCAGATATCGTTCGTGTTATGTTTGTTACGCCTCGCGCTTTTACCCTCGTAATTTCCGATCCTATGCGAATGTTGGGTTAACCTGTATGTTATTCTGGATCTTCTTCTGCTTCTCAGTCTTCCATATTTCATTAGCAATCGGTTCTGTAATTTTTGCGTGAAAGAGTAAGAAACGTTCGTTTAAACTTTCGCTTTATAATATTAGTAGTATGTAAGACATAATATTAAACATAAAATTTGATTTCCTAAGAACGGAAATTTGAGGCGAGTAAAACCGCAAGTAATGTATAGAAGCACAGAGCAATTAGCAACAATTAATTATCATACAATTTTGGTATGAGTAATAGGCATTCGGATTTACTGTGACGTCTCGAGTCTGAAAAAGATTGTGAATTATATTAAATAGGTATATTTTAGGATGAAAATTTTAATGTACCAATCATTGAAGAAATGTGTAGGTACCTATACTAAAACTGATGAAGGATAATGATAGTAAGATTTATCTAAAGTTATAACTCCTATTTAATTAAAAGTCTAAAAACGGATTTTATCGCGTTTATTTAAAGTTACTGCTTAACAATTTAATTTAAATTATTTCCCGACGTTTCGGACCCTTTACAGCGTCCATGATCTCGGGGGACTGAGGTGGTGGGTGTCCGAATAAATAAAATCCGTTTTTAGACTTTTAATTAAATGAATAAAATTCACGTAAATATAAGAGCACAGTATTATAACTCCTATGTTTGACTTTGTATCTATTATATTCGTTTCTATAACAATATTTTGTAAATAAATAAAAACCATCCCATAAAAATACGCTGTCGAAAAATATGATGTCGAAAACTCTTCAAAAAACTTAGCAATTTTTGAAAAAAAAAAATCCGCGGACATTAATACACATGCAGGTCAGAAAAATAACCTTTCTTTGAAAACGGTTTATTAAAATTGTATTTCGGTTCGAAATATAAGATTCTTGTCGAATAATACTAAAAATAATTCCGCGAAGTTTCGATTTTCGTCGACGTGTCATACCTAAGTAATTACTTCTTACGTTATCAATTACGATGCAAAATTAAGTATCCATTTTCAGAGTTTAGATAAAAACATCCGGTCGCGAGAATCGATCGAATTACAGACTTTGCGAATAGGTATATACATATATAAAAAGTTTGATTACAATTGCTTCTTTTTAACCTTTTGCCAAAGATATCTCGAATTAAAACGACGCTTCGTAGGAGAAACGGTTTGACTGATTTTACATAATTATGAGGTGTCGTATGAAGTGTGTGTAGATTCGTTTTTATTCTGATGCGAGTAGAATTGCCATATGGTATGCCGTATGATAAATCGACTGGCAAGTTAGCGCATTTTCTGTTCCAGGCTTGTGGGTCCGATTCCCGCCTCGAGTGTTATGTAATACATACGAGCATGTAATTTATAATACACAGGCAATAAGTTGCTTACCGTAGGATCAGACCGTGTATGTATGTTGAAAACATATTTATGTATTTATATTAGCTCAGCATATAGACTGTTCAAATTCTCGTAAAAGGTTATTCACATCACAATTCAAACATATAAGGAGATTTGTTTAGTTTTCCTCCTCCCTTTTGGGATTTAATGTCGAATAAAAAGAGTACAGAGCTTCGAAATTATTTTTATAAATTGAGAAGAATGAACTGTATAAAATTAACTAGACTTGTTAGAACATCCTGACTCTGACTGACACCCTATTCTGTACTGTATGACTGTAAATATCTATTTAGATGAAGAAATATAGAAAAATGGTAAATCTTTAAAAAAGAATGTGATTTAAAATCAAGTCAATTTGATTTTCTCAAGTGTTAATTCATTTACAAATCATTTTGTGGTCGGTGAAGGAAAACGTCGTAAGAAACTTGATCGTGCTTAGAAATAAGTAATTAATGTACATCAATCATAATTACGCATTAGGTATATTGCGAATCAGATGATTCATTAATTGTTAAAAATTTTGTAACATAAAAGACAATTACTACAAAATATTTACAAGGTAGAAATTGATCTTTAGTTTGTAGTACGGAAGAGAAGTGTTTTCTGTTAGGTTAATTTGGTTAACTTCTGTGATCCATACTATCTCATAGATATCTTGTCTAGAGGTGCTATCAGAAAATTTAATTTTGTAACTTTGGATGAACGCCATTCTTCACTAAAGATCTAGACATTCTACGATCATTAAGCAAAGTATAGTAGTTTTATATTTACTAATGTCATGTTGCTAAATAATTATTTGAATCAAATTTCAAGATCAACTGTTCCGATTTAAAAAAAAATAGATCTAGCGTTAGATAATACGTTTATTGAGAAAGATTATTTGCTATAAAGCAGCAGAAATTATAAACTCAGGTGCAGGTACACCGATCTTTTAGTATGTTATGTAAGTTTCTATCTAAATAAATATTAAGCATTAACTGATGGAGTTTGGTATAGCAATTAAATTTTGTCTTAAAATGTTTTAATAAAGATGATAGATATATAAGAGCAAGAACAAGACAATACATAAACTTAGTGTTGTCGTTAATTAATCTGAGTTCCCGATTGTATCCATGACTCAGGCGCTTGCCAACGACATCAACGACAAAAATGTTAATATCCCGTTTTAAGTCTCAATAATATTGTTAACTACGACGTTAGTGACGACCGTTCTGGTGTAGTGGTGCGAATAGTCGCCTCAACACTGCGCGCCGACGGTCGCGGGTTCGATTCCCGCTCGGAATAGATATTTGTATTTGTACAAATATTTGTTTCCAGTCTGGGTGTATATCCTTACGGGTCTCCCCATCGTGCCTCGGGGAGCACTCATGGTAGAGAAATTATTCGCCAACCCGCAGTGGAGCAGCGTGGTGGATTAAGCTCCAACTTTCTTCTATATGGAGAAGAGGCCTTCGCTCATCAGGTTGTATACAGGCTGATCCAGTACAGTAGGTACAGTACAATATTGTTAGTAAAAAGTTATATCAAAATATTGTCACAAATTACTGGACGAAGTTTAGATTTAATCAATTAATTTATCAATGTACGTGTATCGTATTTCTAAGAAATTATCGTATCACGCAATCTCATGAAGTAATCTGATGCGTTATTGCAATGCTGCTTTTACACGGTTTTGTAACGATTGAATTATATTTATTTTAAGCAGTTGATATATAAGTTTTGATTTGTGTATAACTGCTTAAGACTCATATAATAAAATTGTAGAGTTTGTTTGAATACGCTATTCCTAGGCTTTGTGTAAAAATACTTTTTTCGTTAGTAACCTTGTTTGTAGCAGTTATAGGCTTATAAGGGCAGAGCAGTAACCATACCTACATTGACGACGGCCGGCTGGTCGAGTGGTCAGGCAACTGGACACTCTACGCAGCGGTCGCGGGTTCGAATCCCGCCAGGTGCAGATAATTTGTATGACGAATTGTTTGTATGATAATTTGTATGAAAATTTGTATGTCTGCACCGGGTCATGGATGTGTATGTATGTATATATGTATTTGTATCTTAAATTTATTTCCGTTCCTAGTACCTGTAACACAAGTTCTTACGAACTTATCACGGGGCTAGGTTAACGTGGTGTGATTGTTGGTTAATATTATTTTATTTATTATTGAAAATAATATGACAAATATTTAAACGCAATGCGGCAAAAACATATGTCTAGTGTAAGCATATATACCTATATAATATACCCTATATAGCGGTAGGTTATGACCGATTCGTTGTCATAGTATTTTTATGTTTACTATGGAGTTGATTATGATAATATTTAAGGAATTCTAAAATGTTCTATTTTTTTATTAATTATTGTTTAAATCAATATATATTTTTTTTGTAGACTGAGTATAGGAGTTCTATCTTGAGTATGATACGAAATAACCTGCCATAACTACTTGAAAAAAATTACTCGCCTGTTTGAAAATTTCCAGAAAAGTGCCTGAGATTTTCAGTAAAATGAGTTTACCTTTTTTAGTTTTCTTTTTTTTATGAGTTTTTGTCTATATGACATAGTTATGTAAAGTGCTAAGAAAACCTCTCGATATATTCAAATTATGTAAGCTTGTGCTAATTTAACATTTTTATTAAAAATGTCGAATTTATTACACTATCTCTTTCCTTAATAAATAATTAAGTGAAAACTCATGATTATAAATTATAATATAATTGATTGTAGGGTTTTTGGAATGACATAAATAATTCCTTAAACAAGATTCGCCACGGTGTGACGGTAGGAATACTTTACGCAACGTAAGTAATTGTTGTACGCGGAAATTGCGCGTTTAGCTGCGAAATGTCGAAATTTGTCACTTTTCGAAGAATTATCTTGTAATGCAGATTCGGGGGCATACGATGAAAGTAAGTAAAAATAAGCAATATTGGATATGATGTATAAATATTAAATATATAGAAACGAAATATATTGTTAGACAACTTGTATGTATTACTTACACTACTTTAAACGTTTAGTTATATATTTTGTTGTTGTTTAAAAAAAAGTTTATTACAACAGGTGTAAAAAGAGAATAACCATTTTTTTTTTAAATTTTATTTATATAGGTAGATACGTTATGTTTTAAAATTATATTAGTGGTTTTAAATGTTTATTTAATTCACATCAAGCTCCAATAAATATTTCCACGAAATATCTTTCGACTTTTCTCTACATAAAATCGTTGATTTCATACGATGAATTAATAGGTAAACGTTATAAACGGCTCGACCAAAATTCTGTCGAGTTCACTCAAGTTCATATACGGAGAAAAGGTGTGACATACATGCTTGCGCCGTGACTTCCTCCTTCCCGCTTATACGGAATTTAAATCGACCATACAGGCAATATCATCCTTCGAGGAATATTCCAGTCTATTCTAAGCTCTATGGCTCAGTTATAAGGCGGTCGATTTCGTCTAACGGTCACGATATTATAATTTGATTGATATGGTCGGGACGTCGTCGATACCGCTTTCTGCCACACTCCAACGAGCTCAACGGTACTGAATTACACCGTGTATCTTAAGCCCTCATTTATGGTGTCGCCATTGACAATTACCGACCGGTGAAGATTTCAAAAATGTTTCATTAGAACGATTTTGATATCTATATACGTGTGATAGCGTCGATTTTCCCGTAAATAGAAAGAGTCCGATATGTGACAGTAACATGGCTATTGTCTAGAAATTGATAATTTGCGTTTGTTGGACCACTTTTGTATTTATTCGAGTGAATTCACTAGTGAAATTTAATATCGTATGCCAACCGCTAATTTAAAATATAACCACATTTCTTACACATAATATAGTATGAATTACTTGACATCAATTTTTTCAGCCAGGACTCTTTTGAATGCCATGTGATGCTCGTCTATCAAGTGAATAACGAATGCAACCTCATTGCGAATAAAGATACAGAAGCCCTTCGACTGTGAAGGTTTTACTTAAAAGGAAACGTTCGAACTTCAAACCGGACTATCTCAATGATCCTGATGCAAGGCGCGGCCATTTTGTGAAGGTACGAGTATAACAAATGCAAGTCAGGAGCGCGTCTTCCGCGACAATTTAACGGTTCCCTTACTCCCGGTTATGATTTTATTTATCTAGCGAGCACAGAATGAAAAGTAGGTATTCGGGTGTTTAGTACTAGGAAATATAGTGTTACTGAATGGAACTTTCGATAAAGATGAATTTTTCGGAAAAATAAAGAAAATCATAAGGAACCGAGGTTACATAGAAAGTTTTTCGTTAGTTATAATTTGTTTACAGAATGAATTCGTAAATTCTAATTTGCTTTCGATACTAAGAATACTTAGGTATTTACCTCATAATCGCTACTATTATTACGTACAGTAAGTAGGTAAGTAAATAACATATATTCCAAGAATAATTTATCGGTTTATTATCAAGATGTATATTGATTTTTTTTTATTACTATAAATAAAAGATACTAGAAAAAAATATTAATAATAATAATTATAATAATTTTAATTCATCACATTTTCGTTTTAACATTGACCATTACGAGCTATATTACGAGCTACTCGCATATTACGAGAGATGGCGTTAGTAGTAGTGAAATTCGTTTACGTTACGTTCACAGAGTACCTACATTGTAATAGTAGAGAAGTTACGTTTTTCGACTACGATCGATATCATGAGGTTAGGGATTTTCCCTAAACACTACAATATAACATATAACTTATATAATATTACAATCTATATTGTGAATACGTGTTGAACCTTTACGTAATTATTGTCAAAACCAAAAGGTTTTCTCAATAACTATGTACCTACCTAAGTCAATGTTGACGACGCGTTGGCGCAGTGGTCACAGCAACTGGCTAATGCGCTAGCGGTCGCGGGTTCGATCCCCGCACATGAAAAATATTTGTATAGGCCATACAGATGTTTGTCATGGTCTGGGCGTTTGTGCTTGTGTATTTGTGTGTTTCCGGACCCCGACACAGGATTCACATCCTACTGGGGGCCGTTGAGTGTGAGACGTTTATTTATTTATTTAATGTCAAAACCAAAAGATTTTATCAACGTAAGATTTTTAAGTCTTAGTAAAAAATAAGACTTTTATTAAGACAAGCATTTTTTTTTTCACTCTCTTGAAGTATTATTTGTAATGATATCTTCAATTTAAAATATAATACATTATAATTTTTTTAATCAAAGGGCGTACATAAGGTACCGATGGTACTTACTGAACAGCATTTGAGATAAGTTCAATTCGGAGACACATTAGGAAACACCACACGTATCCCGTACGTTAACTTAAAGTATACGTGTGGAGGAGGTTGTTTACCTTTCGATTCTAACTTAAGTATATCCCCTGGAACATGAGTTCCATGAGTTTAAGGTAAATCGAGAGCATTGAGAGAATTATAAAGAAATATTAAACGTAAGTATGTTAGAAATATTAAGAATAATAATTAATTATTAGTAAATTAAAAAAAAAAGTATATAAAGAAATGCAAATGCATATTTTGTCTAAGTAATTGAATATTTATTTGGAACGTTTTTAGATATTTACTATCGACTTTTGTATTTTGTACATGTTTTGCATGTCATTAATATAATAATCATGTAATATAATATTTTCAAGACAGGTTTTCAGGAAAAGTTTTCCAGCACTATACGTATCTATATTTTTAAATGTATCTTTTGTAGCTTCAGCGGCTTATTAGATTTTAATGGTACTGTCTGTATCAGCCTGTAAGCAACCCACCGCTGAGCGAAGGCCTCTTCTCCATCCGTCTTACTTATAAAAATCACGTTAAGTAATATTTAGCCACCGTTTAGTTAAACCACTCATAAGCTATAAATCAAGGATTAACTTTTGTTTACTTATAAACATTGACTAGCTGTTACTTAGTTAAGAAACGAACAAAGAACGATACATAGATAGTTGGCACAGATTATAGCCAAAATAATCGATTAGATAGAGAAATTGAATGAACGAAATTGTTAAAAATAATATTAAAGCGACATCTATTAACATTATAGAGAAAACTCTCGAAGCTCGATATTGTAGTGAGTCACTACTAGTGACCTCTATTGACAGGAACTTGGATCAATATTCTAATTTCTAATCATTTTTATTTTAATGGGTAGTAGTCGGATCCTCAATTACAAAATTCAACAAAGCTTATTAAATATTAAATTAATAAATTTACTTCAGATATAACCTAATTTAAATTATGTTATTATAATTAAAATTAGGTACCTCTAAATATCTGTATTAAACAGACAGATAACTATGATTAGTATATATTAATTTTTATATAGAGGAAATTTCATTCTAAATCTCTTCTTACTAACAAACAAACGCAAGTAAGTAGATCAGACGTCGTCATAGAACAGCTGATTTATGTGAAATCCGCCATCTTGCCGCTCAACGAGGGTTAAACTATGTCTCGGCAGGGTTTAATTTTGACAGCTATTTACGCATTACTTAACGACTTCTTAACGCTAAATAGTGTTTATGAGTGAGGTTTTTGCTGATCAGTTGTTAAGCAATGGATTAAATATTAAGAAACGTTTATGAGTAAGACCGCATATAGAAGAAAGGTTAGAGCGTAATCCACCACGCTGTTCCACTGTGGGTTTGCGGATAATTTCCCTACCATGAGTAAAGATCGTTATCAGAAGTCTATGATCACAACGGAGACCGACGGCTTTACATGCTCTCCGAGGCATGGTGGGAGGAGACCTACAAGGACATACACCCAGACCAGAAACAAATACTTTTACAAATATAAATGTCTGTCCCGAGCGAGAATCGAACCCGCGAACCGTTGAGGCGACTACTCGCACCACTACACAAGAACGGTCGTCAATGTCAGGAATTTAATGTATAAGGTATCATTATATTTAACTTATTGTTAGTGACTTAATTGTAACAGTAGGTACAATTTGACAGTTGACACAAAACAATCCTTTTTTATTTTTATTACTTAGATTCATTTGTATAACGCCAACACATCAAACTAGTCGCTAATATTCAAAAGGAGTTTTCCAGAACAGATATCTTATCCGACGGATGTGTCGTCATCGCGCACGTGACGGTAGGTAAATATTAAATAGCCTTTACTCATCTCGGTTATGATCCATTTGTCCAAATTTGCCATTCAGCCGGATAGGCCTGGACGATATCAGTAGGTACCGTTATTTCATCATACACCTCAAATATCGTCATGTTTAGGATATTTTCTTATTAGATAATCTTTTAAATTCTAATAAGTAATTGAATTTGTTCTTTGCGCCTATTTTTCGATATTTTTAACCTATACAATATTTAATTATGTAATTGGGTTAATCAATTTTTTTATAGTTTTCATTTTAGATAATCGCTATTTTTTTAATTTATTAGTATTTTAAATAAACATAAAATAATAAAGCATTTTTTTTAACATTGATATTTACCATTACAACTCAAGTAATTCTCAATGTAGGAGATATTGTGAACACAGGTGCGACGAACACAAGAGGATGTTGCGACCCGAGAGAAAGATTCTGCGGCTGAGCAAACTGAATTCCGATGATTGTCTTACTGAGTTTCTAATGAGGTATTCTTATAAGAAAAAAGGGGTTAAGCAATAAAGTATTTTTTTTTAAAGTTAAAAACACTACAATATGCTTAGTATAGTGATTAAAAAAAAAACACAACTTACCCGAATACGATTATTAATGTGCTGTATGTTTTATTTTGTTTACCAAACTACGTTAATAATATTAAAAAGAACATAGTAGTTGTTTGTAACACGTACGTACGTACTCTTTTTACTATCTACATAAATCTCAGCTTTTAAAAACCGAAAATTAAAAATAAAGTCCAGTTCATAACGTTACCGCCGCTCAAGATTCAAATATTTTAGTAGATTTGTTTCATTTCACAATAGGTAGATAATACAATAGATAACTCTTGATTTTCTTGAAAATGTACAAGATTTAATCACTCGTTTTAAGTTTGTTACAATTATCAATACTCTTTATCGCTTATTTATTTTAACGAGAATTTTAAAGATAAAACACCAATAAACATGACACATCAATTACGGAAAATATTTTTTATTTTATTATTTTCTACGTTTCTTACTGATGATTGGTTGTTGTATCATAAATGACTTATCGGGTTGTTTCTGCGTTGAAAATATTTCAAGACGTTTACAGTGCTCAAGGTTTTCTTCTTACGTACCTATGCAGTTGACGTTAAAATTAAACGTAGACGTAAGCATTCCAATATTTAAATAATAATTATAGTTCTGAAACTTTTATTTTATAACCACTAACTATATTTTCGAATAACATGATTGAATTGAACCACCCTGTAAATGTCCAACTGCTGGGCTAAGGCCTATTCCCTATATAAGAAAAGGGTCTAATATTTAAAAAAAAAACATCCTTTTTCTTTCTTATTCTTAATTCTAAGATGACATACAAGTAGATAAGACTATGTACCTACTCACGATACTAATTTTCTAATCTTTCAACCAAGGGCAAGTAAAATAGAAGAGTGATGCGGGTAGTTACAAATATTTGGTGTCAAATGACGCGCACGCGCTAAGTACTCTCGCTAATAATGGTCAGTCGTCGAATTACCACTAAGGTAATAGCACGGCTCGTCTTACGAGATGTTACAGTAATGGCTTATGGTTATTGACTTGTGTTTTGCTTACATCCTGTTCTTCGCTTTATTGTTCATACTTTTAATAAGGCTATGTAGTAGTCAGTAGTCATTCATGGAAATGTAATTAATAAATCAATAAGCTAATTGTATAATATTTCCGCTATCCCAAATTCTTATTTTGTGGTTCGATTATTTAAGAAAAGTCAGTTTTTCTTTTTCATTTCTTGATATAACATTTATTAAATATTTTAGCATTAGCTTACGACAGTTACCCTTTTAATACAATACTTTTATATGAGTGAAATTAAGAAAAAGAAACAAAATATTTAACTCACGTTGCGACCCAGGCGGTTCGGCCGCGGGAGGCGCGGGTGCACTTGCGGCTCCCTGCATGGCCCGCGACGCGCGACCACGTCGACGCCTGGACAACAAACCATATTTTAGTTTATAATTAAGCTTAGAATAATTATAATCAAATATATAAAATGGTCTGATCATAATGATTCTATAGATTATATCTGGATTCTCAAACAAAGTCATAATCAAAGAAAATTACGTTTCATGCACTCAATTCCTTAACATTCTATTATTATTTGAAGTGATAAAACAAAGTAGATAATTCTCATGACCAACCCACAAGTGATCTATAGTATAGATTTATTAGACAAAGAGGCGCATGAGTCACAAATCCTTCTGTTTATCGATGCGTTTCCTGTAAATGTGCTTCATTATTAAACGATATTATTACAAATGAATCCATTTCTTTTCCGTACACACAGAACTCGTAACACGCAAATATAAATTCTGAAGTTGATTTTTTCAAATAATTTATACTCGTCATTGATACGTTCTCTATATAACAAGTGAGCGAGCATTTAATAATGTTGTATGATAATGCTGCAGCTTATGCTCTGCACTTTGAGTGACCTATTATAGAGACAATGCGTGCTAATAACCTGGCGTTGGAATGCACAGCTACCTGCAACTCAATATGTAGCTAACGTCTCATGGATGCCATTTTGTCTGTCTGAAACTTTTATTCTACGTTTTAGAAGCTTAGATAAAATTATTTTCGTTTAAATATATTTAAAAGTATCAAAAAATATTTTTCTAAAATTTTTGTATGTAATTTATATTGTAATATTTTTATGTAATCAAATACCAAAAAACTCGTTTCACACCTGCAATTTTAAGGTAATTTATAATTTAATTTATTTAATGACGCTTATCTATAAAATTCTTCTATACGTTCGTTTTTAACATCAACAAAATTCAAATTTAAATACTAAGTAAATATCTCAAAAAATTAATAGTAACCAGATTAATTAAAAACATAAACACTTTGGAAACTTACTTCATTTTTATAATTAGTTTAAAATGTAAATTATATACTATATCAAATAATTTTCTATATGATCTTACACACATTTTCCGTCTCGGTTTTCGCAAAAACGCTAACAACGCTAACAAAGGACAAAGAAAACCGACCGTCGGTGCCTTTGATGCCTTACGTTACTGGGAAATGTAAGAATCGTAATACAATATTTATTACTATCTTAGCATTGCTGATAGCAGTGAGAGTTATTATTTTATGGTATATTTATGATGTCATTTTAATCGAAATCGTATTTTTAGTATTCTAGTAAAAAAAATATATATATTTATTATTATTAATTATAGGTACTAATAATATGAATAATAGTTCGTGTAAACGCGCTGATTAAAGACATATGTTTTTATTTTATTAAAATATATAGCCTTATTTATTTTAGTTCACAAAATGTGGGTTTAATACTCATCAGCATTCCCCATCTGCCAAACTGAGAAGCAGGGCCGGCTTACGGCGAAAATTGCAAGTGTGCAAGACTCACATCTTATGCCCCTATGAAAACATTATCGAGTTTTATTGTCCATAATTATCCTGTCGGAAGTGTACATAAAAACAAAAGCCGCCAGGCTATACGTGATCCACCATCGATGTTTACCCTTGTAGCCTATCCGAATTCCTAAAAAAAAAACAAAGGTTATCCGAGATCAACCATCGACTGTATCCTATCCGAATACCTAAAATATATGCCCTCCCAAAAAGCACGAGTGTGCGGCTCGATCCCTGGCCTCGGCCGGCCCTGATGAGAACGTACAAGAGAGGACGTTTGTAGATAAAAGGGAAAATTATTTATTTCAAGAGCTTACTATTATTTCGATATTCAAATATTATGTTATCTTTGTTAATCGAATTCAATTAACTGTTTTAACCTAACGCCTTCGTTTGTGAAATTTCATATTATATACGTATTTAAGGATGGATATTAACATACTGCTGTAACGCTTGAAATACGTAAAAGTCTTTATACGAAACGTGTCATATATTGGCATTAAGGAGACTTCTGAAAATTATATGACACAGTAAGTACTTCTAAGCCTACTCTTGGCATGTTTTACGGGCTAAATCAAAATGAAAAGGCAAAATATTAGATCACTTACGCGAATCTAACTGCGTAATTTAATTTTACTATGCTCTTTTGAGTCGCAGCAGTCACATAGCTGTTAACCTTCTATAATAAAAAAAGGGTTAAAGTAATTTTGAAAATCGTATCAACACTTAGATCTTGAAATATATTAATGCTATTATATTAGTGTAGAATCTCAAATTATACTTTATATAGATTAAACTAATTTTCATTATCTAAGTAGGTAAGGTAGGTGTGACTTGGAACTTCGTCACTAATGTGTGTGAAAATATATGTATTTCTCAAGTACCTATAGGTACGGTTGTTTTCACAAAAATCACAAGATATTCTAGCGTAGGTAGAGAAACAATTAGTCTCGCTTATCAGTGATAAGTCACAAGGATTTTACCTATTATCAGTGCAGACGTGATCGGGCGACAATATTTAATCTATAACAAATAATTTATAACTCGTTATTTACAAAAGGTCTCGCCGGATAAGTTAGTATAATGAACCAAATGAACATTTCGTTAAAATATATAGGTTTTGATGTTGGTATAGATACTATGAAATAGTACATATAGTATTTTTGGTTCAAAATTTTGAAGCTAAGATGTGACTCCATTACATTTCAGATTATTTTTCAAATATGTTTTTTCTCAATAGCATATTTTCAGATTTTCAGATAGCATTTTTTCATATTTTTATGATTTTTAAGTATTTTGTACATTAAACGTGCAAAAAATATAAAGCTTAATATAATTATCTTCATAAAATATTTATGAATTTTCTTTTAACCTTATGATAACTTAATAAAATTTACTTTGACCTTAAGTTGCAAGTGGACTTGTATTATAGTATATTATTAATATAATTTGAGTGTTATATGATTTGATTGATTGATAAGACATCTATAATTGTGAGCTTATTTTATTTATTTTTAACTATAATATAGATTTTTTTTAATGAAAAAACTAATAAAAAGTAATACTTCACCCGATGGTGAATAATCTCCTTCACTTTAGAATATAATTTTTAAATTTCATTTCAATGCATGTATTGTTGCATAACAATTCATCTCAAATAAACAATTATGTATAAATTATCGTAAATATTGTAATTTTTATCTTAAAATTTCATATTTGAGGTTAATTATATGAAGGAATGTCGGATGTATGCGATTATGAAATTTAATTTTTCTAATAATAATATTTTATTTCAAGTTAAAAGCGTTCTTCCGACTTGTTGGACTTGTTAGTTATATGGACAATGAACATTTGACTTCTCATTCTAATTGAATTATAAGAGGTGATTAGAGAAACTTCCTAAAAACTCGTTTTGTACAAAGTGAAACAGTACTTCTATTACTCAAAAAGTTTTTACTTTGCCGTGTCCTATACCCAAAGGCTATATGAAAGGGGTCAATTTCTAATATTAAGACTGCGTTTGTCTATCTTTACTTACTTGTCATAATGACTATTGTTTTGTTTCATTGTGGTGGACAAAAAAGAATATTACTATTTACCTATGCATGAATATACGTCTTAGGTTCATATTAACATGTAGGTATGTTTTATTTAGAATATATCTGACAAACACCAGCTCGATGCGCTAGATGAAATCAATCGCCGCGCAAGTCGTTTCAACTGCTGAACTGCTGAGCGTCCCGCTACTTGCCAAATGCCTCTTCTCCGTATAGAAGAAGGGTTGGAGCTTAATACACTACGCTGCTCCACTGCGGTTTGACGAATAATTTCCTTACTCTAAGTAACGATTGCTATAATGTTGTGTCTATGATAACAACCGGGATTGAGGGCTTTACGTGCTCTCCGAGGCACGGTGGGGCGACCCAAAAAGACATACACCTAGACCAGTGTGACTATAAGGTACCTACGTAACTTGCGCGATCGCGAGAAATCGCTGTGTTGTCAAAGAGCTTCAATTAGTATTGAAATTTGACACCATAGCGATTTATCAAGATAGAAGAGATTTTAGAAGATAGAAGAGACCTACGGAAATAAATATTTGTACAAATATAAATAACTGCGCTGAACGGAAATCAAATTCGCACCGCACCGCACCACTCGCACCACTACAGCAGAACGGTTGTCAACAACAGAACTGTGTAAAATCTTTAACAGGGGCAGAATTTCACGTTTCTGATACAATAGGTAAGGTGTAGAACACCTTGCAATCGTTCATCTTTACTACTTTTATATCCTAATACTTCAATAGAAATTAAAGATAAACCTCACTTTAGATTCCCATTAGGCAATAGTCGTCAAGTGTAAGACTATTATGCCTTAAAGAAAAAAAAAAAAACTCTTCAGTGTTTTGGTATGAATAATATTACTCGTATTACCTTTAACACAATATGTATAATTATGACTGAAATTAGACGTTTGAACCCGTTAATGTAAGGCCTGACCGATATGAAAAGGTCCTTCTGTGTTACCTAGCAAACTTTAAAGCTAGGATTCCGAGAAACTTATCAAAAGGTAAACAAAAATGTTATTAATCTGACGATTGTTAAAACTAAACGAGGATGAAACCACAGGTGTTGTCTAGTCGAGGAATAAAATAAAGAAAAATCTTATTTTTATAATCTATGTATTAGTTATAAACATCATGATCGCAAGTGCAGATAAAAATATTTTTACGCGTGAAAGATAATATTAAAAACTAATTAAAAAAAATCTATATGGCAATACTTTATATCTGATCCGTGACAAAGTTGTTATATGCGCCATTTTTATTTTATAACCATTTTTAAATGCATTTTTTTTTCTTGGTTTAATAGTACCTATTGCAATTTTTTATATGCTTAAAAAAATGAAATTTAAAAAAGTTTTATTCGCACATTAATGTGGGCAACATTTTCGCTCTTATCAATCATGGCATGATGTTTTATAGCCTATTTTACTTATGCTTATCGATTAAAAATAAACAAACAAACAAAACTTTCTATGAATAATTTTAATATAAATTAGGTGTGTTTCCATTTCCATTTTTCCATATAATAAGTGAACTAAAATTTCTTCAGCGTTGTACCTACGTAGTTTCCTTGAGATAGGACGTGTCTTATGATAGCTATGAAACATCTCATAAGAGGCTGACGCAATTACGAGATAACGTGATACGTCCACTCGAGACACAAGTGCAATTACGATAGTGTTAAGATGAAAGATATTATCTTTGTTTTCTTTTCAATTATATTGTTTTTGTTGATAGAGAAACAGGTGTATTTATAGATATTAAAATATGTAAATATTATTTACCAATAAATAATAATAATTAATAATAATTTTAAATAATATAATTTTAAATACCACTCGTAAGCTTCAAAGCTACTCCTTAGAAAAGGCCTTCGTAAGTTCGTAAGCTTGACTCTTTTACTTGGTTTTACATTATCTATAATTCTCAAAACAGAGTAAGCAAACATTTTTATTACTTAGTATTATTATGACGTATATATTATTTAACTAAGGACGTGGTCTAGTAAAGTAACTAGAGACGTGGTCTCAGACTATGGGCCTTCTAAACAAGCTATGCTTGGTGTGTCTCTGCGAAATCGAATCAGGTATAATAAGATCCGCAGACGAACGAAGTTTGCCGACATAGCCCAACGGATCTGCAAGCTGAAGTGGCAGTGGGCAGCGCACATAGCTCGTAGAATTGACGGCCGATGGATCAGAAAGGTTCTCGAGTGGAGACCACGTACCTACTGGCAAGTGCAGCGTCGGACGGCCGTCCACGAGATGGACACATGAGGAGAGTCGCCGGAAGCCGTTGGTTGGAGGCTGTCTCGAACCGGTCGCTCTGGAGGTCGATAGGGGAGGCCTACGTTCAGCATTGGACATCTAATGGCTGATGCGATGTGATGAATTTAACTAAAGTGTGTTTGTGTGTGTGGGTGTAGTGGCGTTGGTTTTCATGCTGGACATATAACAGAGTTTATAATGGTCGAGTAATGTATTGTCGTTTTTTAAAACAATAACTGTTGAGTTTCTTTCCTAGACTTCCCAGAAAAAATTACATTCCGAATCGGTACCTAGTAGTTTAAATATAACTAATTAAAGAACCTTACAATTATGTAAAATGGTTTTGAAGCCATGAATAACGATATTAATTATTGACTTTTGGATTATTGAATTTAAATAAACTATACCTACTAATAACTTTAGCCTTGTACATAGATTATACATATATTTTTGAAGAGATACATTTAATTTTTTTTTTTTTGAAAATGTAATAAGATATTACACATAAACGATTAACTAAAATGCGATAAATATTCACGTACGTACTTAATTTAAAAAAAAAAATCTTAACATGTAAAATTGCATTGTTTTCTCATGAGAAGTAAAAACATCGATAAAGATCATGTGTAATTGAAATAATACTATAATAAGTAGTAATACTTAGTCACTTATGTATATTCATAGATTATGTACCTAAGTAATTTTTGTGTATGAAATTTTTCTTTATACCTTTTATTAAATAATTTCTTTTATATCTTTAACAAATAAATATGTTTAACAACAGTCTGTAGGATTCGAACCTACGCTCCCAAAGGTAGAAAAGAACCCGCAATAGTACCTACACACTGGTGGTCTGTTCCTAAGGTGGCAACTTAATTTTAGGTAACAGCAGACTGATATTCTATTTTTTTTGTAGTTAAGTATATAACATAATTTTACTAACATATATTTGAATGTATTTATTTAAGCGTCGGAATAAGAATTTAATTTATTGTATTTAATAAATTTTATCCCCTGTGTTTATTCCATGTTTTTATTTCCGTTGTACATTTATTACATATTATATGTAGGTATATTTTGTAGGTAACTTATGTACCATTTAATATTTAAGAAAACAATCGAATCAAATCGAAGATATCATACCTAATTCATGTTGGTACCTAATAGTTCTTTAAATAAAATTTCATTGCGAATATAATCCGATAGTAAATTATCTTATCGGGCAAAATTTTCGTTTATTTTTTATAATTTTACTTGATTTCTCCAGTAGGTAGGTACCTATCGCTATTCGCTATTAAGAATATTATTAGATAATTTACTTTACCATCGCGTAGTCAACTTTATTATTTTAAATAATTTTTTTAATATTCGAAATTCGTTAATTTAAATACTATTAAATAAAATCATAATCAAATAAAGTTTTTATAGTTCATACTTGTTGTAACAAAATACGTAAATGGTAAGATTTTTATTTTAATAATTTTCATCTATCTACCCTTTTTATATTATTAAAAACATACGTAATTTTTTTTTGTGGATATTGTATGTTAAATATTAAATATTATAAATATTTTAATTTTATTTTTTTATTTTTTAACAATTAAGAAATTTCAGGAATGCTAAAAAAAAATCATCGAGATCGTCGGTGAAAATCCATTTCTTTAAAATATATATATTCTATTAAATAATTTAAAATGCGTTAAAATTTTCATTAGTCTCACTTTTTATATATCAAACAAAATTAACTGCGAATAAAACATGCACGTACAATGAAAATTTAATTAATTAAAAAGTTTTGAACAATATTTTATCACTAATTATCATTTTTTTTAAGTGATAATTACTTTACATGTCACTAAACTTACATAAAAAAGCTAATGTTTTTTCCTTAATATTTATATTATAATAATATTTAAATGTAACACAAATTTTTAATTAAACGTAAGGTCAAGGAACGACAAAGCATTTGTCTGCCGCATTACACACTGAGCCTACTCGATGATACAATAGGAATCACTTAGGCACCTAAATAAAATATAAGCATAGGGCAATGGCAGCCGTAACAAACGATAATTTGCATTGTAATCTAATCGGAATAGCACTTACCCAATCGTGGATAATTTTTACGCTATCACACGTCGTCTGCAATTATTGTAACAAAAAGTCCAATTCCACAATATCGAGCTTCCAGTCTCTCACTTATCACAATAGCGATTGAGCACAGATTTTATTTACAGTCATTAAAACACTAAACGCAGGTTCTAAGGCACTTTAAAAAAAAATAATGTGCATCGATCACTCGTGTTAATAGAATATCATCTTCCGCGGGAACGACAACCTCGCGCGGCGAGATGTCGTCTCCTTGTGATTGTGATGAGAGTACGCACTGTCGCTCTGCTCTCGGGGGAGCAGAAGATGGCTGCCGATTGGTCGAGAACGGTGTGCGGGGAGAAGGAGAGAGCGCATCTCGCGCGAGACGGGACAGAGTGAGACGGATAGTGTTGATCGTTTCGTCGTCCTGCTACAGATTGTCCGGCGGGCGAGTTCAGGTGTATCATTGAGAGTGCGTAGTGATAATATGGAGATGCCCAAACGAGTGGTTCTGTTTTAATCAAACATATTTAGCGCGCAATATCTATAAGATAATAACAACAATATGGCGACAAAGTAATAATGATTTTTTAAATTACAGAATACAAGACAATTTTATTATATTTTTAATGATATTTTAATTAAAAATAAAGAGAGACTTAATTTTTTTTCACACATTATTTGAATATAGTCACTTCTTTTTAAAATGGTACGAGTTAATAAAATATGAGGCCATTTTTATAGCTAATATTTATTAAGTACTTTTAAAAGTTTTATTTACTAGAAATTCATTGTCTTACTAATAAAAAAGAGATTTTAATTAAATTATCAACTATTAACCTCTTAAGTAGGTGATTTGAAACAAGCCCATAATTACTTAAGTGTGTAATACTCGGTAATTTGTAATAATGATTACCTAATTATTCATTAGGTTGCGGGTTCGATTTTCGTTCAGGTGTGCTCTTTAAAATGACGAACAGGTTTTTTTTTTCATCTACATAATCTTTTAATGAAAAACACGTCCTGAACTTAATGATGGGCTGTAAATATCAGGTACAGTACGCGCGCGAGTTCATGTCCATCGGGGCCTGAGGTGAAGGGCGGGAGCAGCGCGCCCCGCCTCGCCGAATTCGTCCGAAATCGAGTGTTGTCCGTTGACGGTGACGCGTGCTTGTCGATACTAAAAACTATTGACCGCTATTGTATTATTTTTTTTTTACGAAACCATGAGTACTTCGCCTTCAACAATTTCAAATAGAAAAAAACTTTTATAATACATAAGCATGATAAGGCCGCCATTGCACATTTACTGTAAATTTTTTTTCTTCAATGCTATTATTTAATAACGTGTGTAATAAAGTATTAAATAAAAATAAATAAATAAATAAATATTTAATTACTTAAAGTTGCAATAAATATGGAATAGATATTATGGTTGACCAAATGAGATTATCGATATCGACATTATGATAGGTCACAGAACTACCGCATTCCTCAGGATGGACATGAACTCGCGCGCGTACTGTAGATATGTATAGTTGATGTTACAAAGTTGTGCACCAAAGAAAAGTATTTTTTAAAATTTCGATATAATTTGGCTTTAAAATTTTCATTTTAACTGGGCAAAAGTCTCATAGTTTTCAGGCATATAATACCTAAATATAAAAATATATAAATTTAAAGTGAACGAGCGACTACACTCACGTTCGCCAAGTGATAATTAATAACTTCAATACAATTATTAGATACCTAATATATTATATAATATTTGTGTTTTGATTTATCAGACATATCCCCAGTTTTATACTTCAGAATTGGCACCGCCACAGTTTTCATCAGTGCTGAAGGCACGTACGAGTGTGCCACGCACAAGTTATAAAACATTCCAAGCACTCTGGGCAAATGAGGACCCGCATACCTCAGGTGTTCAATACTCAGACCGTCATAGCCAGGAGACTTGCCACGGGACATAGAGGCTATTATTGACATAGAGGCTATTATTGACAAACTGTGATGGTCCCAACGGTGATGTCACCGTAAAATGGTCCTTAAACATGTCTGCTATGAGGCTATGATCATTAATACCCTCAACGCTCACTGTTATGCCAGGTCTACCATTTAATTTATTAGTAGATTTCCAAAAGTTCTTAAAATCATTGTTTGAATGCTGCGTAGCCGCAATGTCCATTTTAATTTGCTCGCTGTGGTTTTGACACCAGCGTAAGCGTGATTTAAATAAATTGCGACTACGCTGCAGACTTCTCCACTTTCCGGTTTACCCCACCAAACCCACTTATTGATGATATATTATAATATACAAAAAATTGTATCCGTATATAAAATATATAGTGGATTTTTATTGTATACATCTCTGTGAGGTTGACCTTTTGTAATCGGTCAAACGTTCTTGTACAAACATAACGCCCTTCGATCTGTCAACACGTGGCCAATGTAAATTTTGTAGCTCTACGATCTCTTATTAACAAATTTATCACAGATGTCCAATTTTTATATTTTTAATACAACATTAATTCCATCAAAAAGACATGCTCTATTTTAATTTATATCTTATCAAAATCTTTATTATTTACTTTATAATAAAATATGAGATATATTTATTATTATTTCCAGACAAATGACAATAAAATCACTATCGTATATAAAGCGAAATTATCTTTTGCCATGACATTAATTGATATTTAAAAGAGATAAAATTAGTTTTCGTCTCAGAGTAATGGACGAATCGAGTATACAAAAAAGATTACTGGATTGTACTTGTCTAATACAGTCAGTATTAAATATTATGTTTACGGAGCAAAGGACGTACGTTTATCGCGGCAAGATGGTGTTAGTTAACGGTTTTTTAGATATCGTGTAAAGGTGTTCGCCTGTATAGGAAACTATAATTATTATCTGATATGACCGATATTGTGTAAACAACTAATATGTACCCGATATTCCTAGCAAGGAACATTATCTTCACTCTTTGCTTATATCTATTAGGGTCGTGATGGTAATTATTTAGATGTTTGTGTAACATAAATTACATATAACTAGTTGTTGCCCACGATTTCATTCGCATGAAAATCTATTCCACGGATGTAGTAAATTTTTTTTACATAAAAGAAGCTCTGTACTTAGGTATACCAGACAATAACTTATCTCTGTGCCAAATTTCAAAGACCCGCTCGTCCAGTCTAGCGTGATTGTGTAGCATACATCAATTCATGCCAAATTTGCTCATCCCTCCAACTTTGTATTTATAATATTTCAATTGGATGAGATCATATTTCATTAATTAGTTTCATATAATCAGAATTTCATAGATATAAGGTAGGTACTTAATTCTTAAAATACTTATCTATTGACAAGAAACACCTATCTTAATAGAAACTTGTATTATGTACTAAATAATGTTTTATACATTAATCATTATCGAAGCATAAACATGTTCTCGTGCCAAATCGCGGAAACCGTGCGAAATTCATTCACTTACCGGCAACGACATTTACAAACATGGCGTCCGTAACGGAAAAAATAGATGGTCAGGATGTGCAAGCAGTTAGTTTACAAAATATCACCTAGGGTGGCTGTAATACTACAGATTAGATGTTCTAATTAATATATAGGTACTCTTTGAGACAGTAAGAATTGCGAAATAATGAAATTGAGTACCTACATTTACTTACTAAGAGCTAAGGTAAGTGCTAAATAGGTAGGTACATATTTATTAAGGATTTCCATTAAAATATTATTTTTTGCAGAGTGAATACGTTTATAAAATTAGAAAAGTAGGTACATCTTGTGTATCGTATTACTCGTATAAACAATTAATTGTCATATAACGTAATCGAAGTCTCGCATGTCTACGAACTAAAATGTTTTGCACGACAATGTATTTTTTCTCAATGAAACCAGCGGTAACTAACACTGGCCGGTAGGAATGTCTTACAACACTAGCGCACGAGTAAGAAAAAAGTTGAGATTCTTTTTCGCGCTGACGCTTCCGCCATGTGGTTCGCGTGATGAAAATGATGTATTGGTCAAACGACTTTCTTTCACTTTCGTTAGAAAAATAAAATTGACTTCTCTTATATGACTCCATTCTTCCTTATCAATTAATATTTAATGCTAAAAAATGATGAATTCTAATGAAAAATGCTATTTTTGTTGTTTATTTAAATTAAGATGATAGGTATTATTTCTTCATAATCATGATTAAAAACGTTATTACGGTATATTAATAAAAAAACTCCATATCTTCATGTCTCACGTTAAATCTATAAAATCCAAGATTTATAAAGTACCTACTCATACATAACATCTATCGTATTTGGCTGCAATATTTGTATGAGGCGATATCGGTTCTTCTTACCGGTGTCAATATTGTCAGACGGGCCATTGACCTCTGACTGCATCGTACATGATGAGAATAACGTATCTTACGTGTTAATACTCTATTTAGAATTCGAATGTCTTATCATCTTGTGCATACATGTATAACTATCTCGCTACGATACTACACATAAAAAGTCGCATCCATACTTTTCTAACACAAATATTGCGATTCAAAACGAAAGATTTAAAAAACGAAAAGAAATTACTGAGCACTAAAGAGGTTTTTTTCGTTAAAAATTTACAATTTTTTTTTTTAGATTAGAAATCGGTTATTTAATTAAATAAAGGTTTTATTGTGGCCTTTTTTTTCGCAGTAAAAATATCTAGGTAGTTAGGATAGATGTAATTAGGTATTAACAATTCGTTTATAAATTAGTTTGAGCATAGTTAATAATATTTATTCGGAAAGTATACATATTTGAATGGCTCGTTGGCGCAGTTGGCAGTGACCCTGCGGAATCGAACCCACAACCCTGGAGCAGGGACTCTAGGGTTGTGGGTTCGATTCCCGCCTGAGGTTGGGTGTAATATATATTTATTTATATATATTTTTTTATTAAAAAAATATGTATATCAGTTGGCTGTTACCTAAAACACCGGCATTATGTTGCCTACCTTAGGCACAGACGACCGTGTGTGTATGTTAAACATATTTAAATTTAAAATAGGTATATTGAGTTTGAATTAATTCCTTAAGACTTATATTAAAAAGAAATTAAGATAAAACTTTTAGTAACATTTTAAGTATAATTATATTTAAGTAGGTACCTATATAATTATATGGTTCTGTCAAAGTCCCGTTAATTATAAACAAAACTAATGACGAGCGGTCATTTTTTTTAAAGAAAATTTCTAAAAAAAGAATATGTGGGTCTCCTGAAATAAGATAGAGAGAGCACTTGTTTCACCAGAGTTGATAATGTCTTAAATAAAGGGACAAAAGAAGAACCCAAAAGAGAAGAAAAGGAGCCTTACGGTAAGAAAGCTCACTGGACTTGGTTGGTCCGATGTGACCAGGGCAGTTACCAGGCAGTGTGGTAGGATCCTGGACTAGTTAAGATTTAGTTACAGTAAGAGACGTGATTCAACAATGACGGGTTTTATAAAAATATACTTCAATTTTCTTTAAAAAAAAAAACAGTACAAAATCGAAATATTTTTAAATATTGAAATTGAAAGCAACTAAGCAACTCGGGATATGGTTTTACAAAAGTTTTAACACACTACTGCGTTTTATAGCAAATATATTAGCATAAAAAATAGCTCAAAATTGCCGAATAGATCTGAATATTTCGTTATATTACTAAATTATTTTATTATTGTAATCTTAAGCCATCTAAATTTTTTTAACTTGGGTAATAACTTACGCTTAAGTAACTTCTTAAGTAACTGAACGGTTCAAGAAGGAGGTTAGTTGCAATTGCTTGACATTCAGAAATTATAATATGTTTCGTAAGTTAGCTGAGATGAATTTAAAAAATTAACAATTTTTCCGCGTGGACCTTGATACAGCTACACGGAGCGGTGAGCAGAGCAACGAATTAAATTTACTAGAAGAGGCATATCTTGTTAGAATAGCTATTGTTTTTGAAGTGAAACTTCTTTAGAATCGTTGTGATTTAAAACGTTATGCGACGGAAAAAAAGACAGGTAAGAGACACAAATACAATAATGTGTAGGAGATAATATGATGTTGCGTATCCTAGCAACGCGTAAATAAGTAATAGAATGTTTAACTATTAATATTAATAAATTTTAAATTGAGTTTGCCAAAGATGTTTCACTTCTAACATGTATACTCCGTACACACGACATTTTTTACAGAAACCATAATGTATGTGTACATTTTGATATTAGTTTGATATATTTGTCGTATCAAATATTTCTATATATTTAGGATTTTTAAATAAAACTAAGGTCTAATCGTCTCTACAGACATGTAGCTATTGAGTTCATAGCTCTACGTAAATATTTACGCTAATTTAAAAATGACACAAGCTTGTTGTAGTATTTGTGTTGCAAGATAGAAACGTCACCATCGTGACCTATTCAGATTTGGAAATAATAGTAGTATTAGAAACATACTGTCATACAAATACATACCTAATGGTAACACATACATTTTAATACGACAACCGATAGTTTTCATAAAATTATTTACATGTGATTTCGTGAAGCTGTAGCTTATATTGAAACAACAATAGCACTCAATGTAGCAACAATATCACTAGTACTGAAAATCGTAGATAAATAAAATATTAAATCAGCAGTAAGTTATAAGAAATGCTGGACGGTTCCAAACATGTTAGAAACTGGTAACTGTAAGTAACTAGTGGTGGTTTACTGTCCCATCCAGTAGTTCATAGCTCCTGACGTATCTAGCGGAGGCAGTATAGCACGTCGCAATCGACCCATTATAATTATAATTTAAAAGTTTCAAAAGTAATCTATTACGCTATCTATACTCGTAGTTATGGGTGTAACGCGCGATACGTTCACGTTCGTATATTAGTATGAAAAACTGTTTATAATATAGCCTGATAAATATGAATGGGAAAGTGAGTGGATGTTTGATGTTTACTCTTTCACACTGTTAGTGTATTGTGTTGAGTGAAACTATGAATGGAGACAGAATATAACAGGGATGGCTAGGGCTGCCATCCGTTTGAGTTTTTAGGGTTCCGTAGCCAAATGGCAAAAAAAGAAACCTTTATGGATTCGTCATGTCTGTCTGTCTGTCCGTCCGTATGTCACAGCCACTTTTTCCCGAAACTATAAGAACTATACTGTTGAAACTTAGTAAGTAGATGTATTCTGTGAACCGTAACTTCTAAAATAAGAGAATGTTAAAAGTAAAAAAAAATATATGATGTACATAACCCTGCAAACTTCCACCGAAAATTGGTTTGAACGAGATCTAGTAAGTAGTATTTTTTTAAATAAAAAAATGCACTAAGTATTATTAAAACATCGATCAAAGTAACAACGAAGTACAAGAACTTTTACATGATGTTACCTACGGAACCCTTCATGGGCGAGTCCGACTCGCACTTGTTTAATTTTTTTGGATACATCGTAGTTCGGATAAACTGGAAACAAAATTTAAAGATGAGCTATGAATATAAAAGATAATTAAAATGGATATGTATAGGTACTTTTTAACGTGGACACTGTGGGTCTGGTGTATAACTTTATAAGTACTGACTTGTTGCCGTAGTTGGCAGTGACTCTGATTTCCGCTCCAAGGTTCGATTCTAGCTCCGAATCTGGGTGTAATTTTTTTGTATATTATGTATGTTCATGTACATTTTGCCGGAAATGCATGTGTCCAAGTTTCATCTTCCGAGTGATCTGCGATGTCTGTGGACGTTTTTATTTGTTCCATTTTATTCTCATATAGCTTATCTCTACGCTTCTTATTGTATTCAATAAACTACCAATATTACTAGAAAACCATCGAGATTTTTTTCTATACCCGTGTTTGTGTTTTTTGCTTTGCCGCCAAGAATTATAGCGTTATAATTTAAAGCATATATTCTCCTTCGATAAACAAGCTTACTAACATAAATAGAATTTTAAACATTAAATCATTACTTCCTTTATAATATTAGTACTAATGAAGGTACAAACATTACTTGATCTTCATAAAATAATCAACATCACTAAAGTAGGGAGTAAAATTAGTTATAAAGATAGGCCACGGCGACGCGTCAACCGTTTTACTAGCCGTAAAAATAACAGTTTAATTCTTAGGAAGAAACCAGGTTATTTTAAACTATTAAGTTCTGGCTTTTGTACCCGTCATTAGAAATGTATAATCTATACGTCACGGTTCTTACATTATCAGAAAATAAGAATGCTTCCAAGTCTATTGTTATCTTCTTTGTCGTACAGCATACCGGCAGTGAAGAATTACTAGAGTAGTTTAGCCCCAAACTCTTTTTTGTTGAGGTATCATAAAAGGCGACTAAGGTCATATTGGCAATACAAAAATATGTAATAGGCAGCAGCATTACCATAACCTGCCACGACATACTGCGCTCGCCAACCCGCCTGCCAAGCTTGGCGGGTATTGGCAAACCCCTCCAGAGATGATGGGGAGTCCTACGGTCAGCAGTGGACAACAAACGGCTGATGTGGTTGTGGATTATTTCATTAAATCCTCAAAGGCTTAAATACATTTATATCAGTAGGCTAAAGTAATCAAAAATTCAAACGTGTTTTTAAGTGAGGATCTAGGCCAGGTATAGGTTATTCCACCCAATCTAAAGACATGGTAAACGCCATAGCCGTAGGTACAATGTCGTTAGACTTGTTAGAATGGGGATCTTCGTAAGGTGACTGGCAAAATACGTGAAGTTCATAATGTGCTTAATGGTAAGCATTTGAGGAATATAGCTACCAAAGCAACTAAGCCTGTTAAATCAATAGGCCGACATAGTGATTAAAATTAATTGTGATTATAAATAGTCGCATTCAGAAAGCATTTGAAACAAGACATTAGCAAAAATTCTAGAAATCTCTCATTATTAGACATTGTTTAAATTCGTCGGATCGATTTGCATTGTAATAGTCTCGATAAGCGCAGTTCGGTAATTAACATGCAAATTACCGTCTGTTTGAACTGTTTGAGATAGCGCGATTGAAGAAAAAGGTGTAACTTTTTATGATCGTTTGATTACTGTTATATAATATATAAATTTAATTCTATAATAACATGTTTTCAATACAAACCCCAACAAAACATTCGAGATCAACAACATCGAGAATAGACGGGAATCGCGAGTGCTGCCGAGCTCTTTTGCCTCGCGAAGAACAAGATGGAGTATTCGAAGCTGGCTGCCAACTTTCGCTAGTCTCTAGAAGAATACAAACCTTAACTAAGTATATAAAGAGTTGATGACTGTATTAATTATGGAATATCGAAAAACTAGCAGCATTTTTTCGATTAATAATGATTTTGTTTCTCTCTCTTTTCTTAGTAGAATTGTTGGTAAAGTGTAGTTCAAATACGAGAAATGTAGTTTAAATATGTAAAGACTATTTGTGTCACTAAATCGTTCTGCTTTTATAGCGGTATGAAACCAAATTAATGCTCATACTATTATTGTTATCAATTGTTCACGAATTGGTTCGTGATGTGAATCATCTACAGACACGTAGTTATGTATTTCGCATTTGAAAATCGAATTAAAGTATTTAGTTTTTTCTAGTAGGTAAGTCTTTTATAAGGTCTATGGAAACGTTCGAATTAAAAGTACTAGTTACTATGTATATAGGTAAGATAATAAAAAGTTACTACTGATTTTGATCTTAGATACTATTGAGAAAATAATAGTATAATGTTGTTACTAGGTATAGCTAGGAATAATTTTTGTATGGTGAGTAAGAGCTGGGATTTCCCATTTTAAGCTCCTATCTACCCCCTTTCTTATAACGGATTAGAGGATTTTTGGGTGCTGGAAGAGTTCATGGCAGACAATCGCATAACCGTTTTGCTTTTTTACTATTTCTATAAAGTACGGGGTAACACTCAATAGGTACAGAATTTCTCTTAAGAAAGAAAATATTACACTTAATTTTATTGAAAGGTCATTTTATTTATAGTTAACAATTTTACTTCTCGTAAAACCATTTAATTGTCGTATTAAAAGCATAGGTAAAACATAGATATGTGTTGCACACGAGTGTATTATGGCCAATTAGACATGTCTTCCAGATAACAAAAATAAAAGCAATATTTAATATCGCGACCGAGTAGGAGGTGTACCTAAACAATAAACTTTCATCCAAATATCTACTTACTAATACTTATACAAATACCAATTAATATTATACACAAATAAATATATAATAAATATTTATAACAAAGTAATAAATATTTATAAATTAATACAATTTCACAATTATCAGTCTACGAAAACGGCGATAAGCATATAATTTTATTTAATGTAACGTAACTTAAAAAAGTAATTATAGCGTAAATACTAGGTCACGATACCTAAACGCTCCCTCTCATTTTACGAAACAATAAAAGAAAAATTTGTAATATACTGATTTTCCTTTTTCATTTATGATACCAAGCAAGACCTTTCCTCCTCTCCCGTTTAATGTATATGAATGATTTAAATGAATAAATGATTTGTCAGCTGTAACAAATCATATTTTTTTTAAGAATATCAGGTTACTGTACTAATTTGTACATTCATTTTTATAGGTACAAGTTATTTAAATATAAAGAAAAAAAAAAAAAAAACTAATCTCAAACTACAAACGAAAACATTCGTTAATACCTCGTCATTAATGTTAGATTTCCTTGTTAACTTATTTCTGTCATCGAAATGAGTATAAATATAAATCTTCAAAAAATACCAACCTTTGAACCAACAAAACGTTAAATCGACCGTTTAATTATAGTGTCCTACTTCAATAAAAAACAGACAAAAATAGTTTTATTTTAGTACATAGAACTAGACGCCACGTGTAGGTAAGAATTATTTTATTAGGTTCAATAATTTATAATTAAAAAAATATATATTTTCTCTTTATGATATTAGCATAGATACAGATACAATAACTGTAAGCCATATGACACCTACTACACCCTCGGTTCCCCCATACCGGAACCCGCTTCTCTCTGTCGTCGCGAAAGCGGCCGGATGGCTGCGCGTACGCATCCCGCGCGGCGCGCATGCGTAATGACCTGTCAAACTTTTCTCTAGAGGTATTTACGATCAGTCATCTCTGTGACGTGCAGTTATTGTTGTGGTCACTGATTCATATTCGCCTGTTTCACAATTGAACATTTAAGGTCATGTGACAGCGAAAATTAACGAATTTATCAGTTTCTTGTCAACTTTAGACATTACATAGAAGATATAAAAACCCTTCTCCTATATGAAGAAAAGTTTTTTGTCTTCTGTGCCTATGTGCCTAGAAGAGAGACGACATAAAGAATATTATATTTTATTTTAACGGCATGTGAATGTCCATTTTTCTCTTATTCTTAAGGTTTTTTTTTATCCGTAAGTCCGTTCGTCTGAGACGGAATTTAATAACTTCTCAATTTAAAAATAATTATAAATGGGTTAAAAATTATGTTTTGTGGAAATTGAAAATTTCATTGTTTTTTTTAATAAACAGACAAAAAAAAACAGTTTTATTATAATATATAATTTATTCTTAATAATTAGAATTATAAAATTGGCTTAAATGAATAACGGATGATGACACATTGCATTATCGACAACAGCCGTAAATATTTTTGATAGGTATTTGATAAATAGGAGTTTTGTGATAGTCGCTAAAATTGATAAAAAAAAGTTTCGTCATCTCGATTCCTGATTAATTACATATATTTTTATACTATAATTATAGTGTCGCATTAATAATATTCTCATAACACTTATCGAAAAAAAGATTCAAGATTTTTAGTTTACGACTTAATACAGTAAAACTATTAACTAAATATAATACCTGCTTGTATAATGTGTTTTATTTTAAGTTTAAATACCTTGGTGATTATAGCAAGTGTTTTGTGTCTGAAATCTCTCAAGGATAAGCCTCGAAACCTTTTCTTTTCATCTACCTGCTGAATACGCATTGTTCTACAACAGGTAATTTACTGAACATGTAATACATTAAGGTGCTTCATTTTAGAGCAATTTTTTTTTCTCAAAGTCCCACCTGAAAATCTTGTAGTCGATAAAAAAATCAAACATTTTGAGCTATAACAAAGCCTTAATTTTGATTCTGAGCTGTTGCTGATCAAACAGTAAGTCGACTGGCTCGTGGTGCAGTTGGCAGTGGCCCTGTTTTCTGCTCCAGGGTTGTGGATTCAAAAAGAAAAATGTATATCAGTCAACTGTTACCTAAAACACAGGCATTAAGTTACCTTAGGAACAGACGTGTGTGTATGTTAAACATATTTAATTATTTAATATAATATATAATTATTTTGTTATTATTAATTTAAAGTGTATCTACGTTAGATTAGCTAAAGACTCAGCCTAAGCCGATCGATTTGCATTACAATACAGTTGCGTAACAACATTATTAACATTCCTCTCTAACGAGACCATTACTTAAGTGACTTTCCATCACTAATCTACCCATTTCATAATAATTTCTTTGAAAACCAAAATTAATTATATTTTCAAAGGATTCTTTGAAAAATTTTGTCACTCAATGGTTCTAAGCCTTTTTTAATGACTATTTTGAGGAAATATTTAACTGGTTTAATGTGACGTCACAATACAGCGCTTTTGTTACAATTGACTATGATTTAGTAAGTTTTGTCATTACTCATAATGGCGCTTTCATAGTTAGCTAATATCCTTTTGAGAATATGAGTTTCAAAATCATTGATATTAAATATACAATAAATTATTATCTAAACAAAAACAGCGAAAAGGAAAGATTTTTTTCTAATCGAAATCTTAAATTTCTAAACTGATTTTAAATTTTTTTTTACGCAGAAAGAGGCATATTATCCTCTTGTAAAAGCCTTGTTTTACTTTTGTATTCGTTCCTTTGTAAGTTAATCTCGAGAGTTTTTCCGATTGTTTTGCCTTGTTTGTATACATTGATCTCGAAACTTACCAATATAGCTTAAAAATATTTTTGTGTCAGTTTGTTTATTGAAGGATTTTGTACAATGGACAAACAAAACAACAGGGTACTTAATACTCTATAGAAACAGAGCAACTATAAAAGACAAACTGTCTGGCAAGAATTATGGCAGTTTTACGCGAGATTAAGTAAGTTAAGAGCTATGTTTGTACTAAAACAAAATCTTTGTTCGTTAATTTCCGGGTACCGTTGGATTGATTTATAAGAAATCTTCCATTCGCCTCACACGTGATAACAATACGTTAATAAAATATCGCATACATATTCAACTGCGACTTTAACCTCTGACTCTACATCCGTCGCCGAGGAACGTTGAAAAATGACAATAAAATAAATAATTTTAAATTAACTGGCTTCAAAATGATATATTTTTATTTTTAAAAATTCTGTGACTTTAAGTGACCTATATTCTTAATATAAGAAGAGAGTTCAGCCTGCAAGGTGGTTTATAGGTAGTACCCATATTACATTACCATACATTATAGACATTACACACTCATCGTCCCCCAGTAGGATGTGAATCCTGTGCTGGAGGTCCAGAAACACTCACAACACAATCAACAGGGTGTAGGTACTGATGGCGTTTGACGTCTGATGTCACCAATGCAGGCTCTGACTGAAGAGTCGGACCGGGTGAGTTGGGGAGCACAGTCGTGCGATGCCCGATCCCAGCCGCCAAGGCCCTGGTCAAGGCTGGCAGGCTCCTAGTCGGCTGGACCTCGGCCAGAGTGCAGGTCTTAGAGCAGCGCCCCATGCGCTGCTTTAAATGCTTGGGAATCGGGCACACTCGCCCGTCCTGTCCGGCTGCGGTTGACCGCAGCGGCGCGTGCTTCCGGTGTGGCCTCGAGGGACACATCGCCCGTAACTGCACCGGAGCACTGCGCTGCGCCGTGTGTGCTGCCGCCGGCAAACCGGCGGCTCACTTGATGGGGGGCCGGGACTGCCGCCCCCCCAAATCGAAGGGTAGAGCGGTCGCTAAGACCCCGGCCGCTCCCCAAAGCCCAATTCTCCAGGTCCCGGAGGAGACTGCGGCTATGTCATCATGACCTGCCGCAGTTTCCCCCGTTCGTCGGTCCCTGGAGCAGCGGAGATAGAGTGCCCACGGTGCCCGCGAGCGCTCTATGACCGAAGGCGGCCCGCGTAGGCGAGCCAACCGTCGGGGCGTCACGGTGGCATGCGCCAGCGATCCCGTGGCGTCCTTGTACGACGACGAGGGCACCGCTGTGTTTTAGTGGGTATTCTGACTTCGTAGTCAGCGAGTCCCACATACCCGTCGCCTGCGGGTGGCGGGATGCGTAAACGCATTTCACAGCATCAAAAAAAAAAAAAAAAAAAAAGGCTCTGACTGAAGAACAGCGCCTTAGCAGCAAATATTTGCTGCTGAGCAATGCTGAGGCAGAGACCTAGTTGGCCTTCTTGAATTTGTTTTTAATTTTCCAATCTTGCTGCTGTATTCCTTTCTCTCTTTTTTTTTTTTACTGTAATACTATGTATTTTCTGTTCAAGATGTAACTGTTTTATTACGAGGCCAATAAATAACTTTCTTTCTTTCTTTCAATCACAAATTCCCAAACTACAACAAACATCGGTATGGCCTAATTGACCTCTATAATTTATCTCACATTACCTTAACCCTTAACCTAACACCATAGTTTACGATTTTTTGCATTTTATGGAATAGAAAAAAAAACCACTTTGTTTGGAGTCCTTTTAATAGACCTTGGCACAGGCAAAACCTATAAATGGTTTATTAGCTTCTGCAATGATCTAAATAGAAAATTATAAAAAAAAAACCTTAAATAATAACTGTATGCATATAGTAAACAATACAGACGGTGCCCTGTGTCGTCATTCGAAGCGCGCGAACAATGGCACCGTTCAAACATGAAAAATTTAATCGATATTTCATTTATTATTTTAAAATTTTATTTAAGTACTTTCAACAATATTTATATTTTTAACGTGTTAGAACAACGTGAAAAGTGACTTAAACTAACAAAAAAATATAAATATAAATATACATATTCCCTATTATCGTCTGCACCGAACAATCTTCGTTGTGTCTTCTTCATCATATTTATCAATAATTTAAATTATTAAAATTAAAAAAGAAATCATTTTAATAAAATTGTACCTCGGTCACCCAAATTGTTCTTAAGTTGGTTGGATATCCAAGAGCCGAGCTTACTCAAAATTATTCAGAAAACGTCTCGGACATCAGCTTATATGAGATTGGTATGGCTCTGGGACAGAATAAAAACAATAACGCACCAGACGAGGACGGTATTACGTACTTAAAGTCCGTCAGAAGCTCTTTAATACTGAATAAACGAAGTTTACCGACATAGCCCAGTGAATATGCAAGCTGAAGTGGTAGTGAGGTTGGGCCGTTTAGCACAGCACATAGCTCGTAGAAGAGCAGAGAGCAGAGCATATTCACGAGATAGACAGACGACTTAAGGAGAGCCGCTGGAAGCCGTAGGAGGGAAGTTGCTTTAAACCTGTCATTCTGGAGGGACCTGATTTGCGAGCTGCGTGGCTCTGATTTCCGAGGGCTACATTTAGCAGTGAACATTCAATTGATGATATCATGATGATGGTGATGATGATTTACGCCGAGTTGCACGAAACAAATTTTAAATTGATGTGTTTATTAAACTAATTTAATCACAAGAATCGTGATTATCTGTTGCACGAAACCTACATCTGATTAAGTTAACAAAAAAATTTAGTTTATTTAAAGACCTATCTAACGGATGATTAATTCCAACAGCTTTAAATTAATCATGAGATCAACTAATTTTAAGATTAATTGCAACTTAACTAACGGAAAGTTAGCGGCGGTTTCGTGCAACTCGCCGTTAGTTACTTAAAACTATTATGTGGGTTTCCCATATTTTTAAGTAAAATTTAATTTTGTAATTGACTGCTCGGCAGCATAAGAGTGATATTCAAAGTATAAATGTGTCTGTTTGTGTCAGTTTGTGTCGTAGCACCTAAAACATGAACTGATTTTGATCGCGATTTTTATTTGGAAGGTATTTAATTGAAACTGTTCTTAGTTTGAGGAAAATCTTTTACAGCCAGTTTGAAGCTCATCAGCTTTTGTCAAGAATAATGAACTGCCGAGGACACCTTGAAGTGGGAGGAGTTTAAACTGAAGTTAAGAGCGTTAAGAGTATAAATGACCACAATTGGATATGATAGAATAAAACTATAAAAATAATTAAAATTCAAGAACGCACGTGCAATATTAGATTGTTTCGATCTTGCGAAACTTGTAACCTTTATGAA
This sequence comes from Euphydryas editha, assembly GCA_036937285.1. NCBI lineage: Eukaryota > Metazoa > Arthropoda > Insecta > Lepidoptera > Nymphalidae > Euphydryas > Euphydryas editha. The sequence continues at coordinate 7,312,247 of JAUPFZ010000024.1, forward strand.
AATATAACTATTGTCAGACACTGCTTAGTAGTTAAATTATCTTAGCGTAATTAGTAATATAAAAAGTATAAATTTTGAACCTAAATTTAAAACAAATTTCGTAAATAAAATTTACAAAATAATACGTTAACAGCAGCTATTTTTAAGCTATATTAGCATTTTTTTATGTCAGATTAGTTGATATATATTTTTCGAAAGGAAAATACCTCGCTTAAAATATTACTTCTTATATTATTGTAACTAACTAGATGTTACTTGCGACTTGCCTCATTAATATCAAATAAAAATATATCAATTATTTATTTAAATTCTTAAAGACAAAAATCTTCGAGCAGTGCGTTCTACCTGTGTTGACATTTAGCGCCGAGACGTGGACACTGACGAACGGATTAGTACACAATTTTAAAGTCACTCAATGTGCTATGTTTGGATTCTCTTTAGAGGATAAAATCAGAAATGAAGCTGAGCCGGTTACTTATGTCGCAGAACCGATGGCCGCTGGAGCAGACGTGTTCTGGACACTGCTTACTGGCAAACACAATGTGGGGCGTTCACCAGCCCGCTGGACCGATGATCGACGTGAGGTCTCCTGCAGAGACTGGATGATGATTGCGGAACGGGATATTTGGCTTGGAGAGTTCTATATCCAGCTGTGGACTGCGATAGACTGCAGCGAAGCGATACAAGCGGCTTATTTACAAAATTTTGTATAAATATAATATGATTTGATTCTCATTTGAGCGAGTCCGCGATAATACACTGATACTAAAATTGGAATAGCTTTATAAATAAATAAATATTTTAAATATATTAACATGAGTTAATGTTAGTAGATATATTTGAGATTATTAAAACCAATTTTCTTGCACTTGATTTGCTAATACTTTATTTTATTATAGAAGAGATTTGAAAATACTATATTTCACACAAAAAAAAAAAATACATAGAAAGTACATAAATGGTATATTAACACACATACGTACATATAGCACAAATACACAAATATATAATAATATATTTTATAGACATAAATTATAGAATTGTCGATTATTATCAATTATAAAAAAGTTAAAAAATCTTATTTGTCTCTACTTATAGAGGTATTTTCGAATAGGGACTATTTAAAATTTTTATGTGTACACTTCCTATAACAGCTTTGTTAAAGTTTTTGTCTGTCTACGGAATTTACTTTATATATAATTTCGAAAGTGAATTTAGATGGTTACGTATATAATAAACCGCTTCAGTAATTTCTATACATTTCCTTTTCTAGAACAGTAACATTATTTATATATATATATATATATATATATATATATATATATATATATATATATATATACATATATACATATATAATATACATATATATATATTATACATATATATATAGCTTAAAACAAACCGTTGAATCTGATAAACATAATACAATGATGGAATCATGTTGAGCGACGTAATAAAGATCGTTTGAATATTCATACGGTCTCGATCTTTGACTCCGTATCCGCTGTGCTAACGTATACCGCAAGTTATATGAAAAAAAAACATGTATTATTTCTGAAAGAGATATTGATATATTTTTTTACTCATCATGTAAGTATTTATCGTGCTAAATACGAGTGCTATACAATATAACACTTACAGTGCCAATATAATATGACATATCATAAATAACCACTTTTTAAAACTGGCTATAAATAATGACACACCTTGGTAGTTGGTTACGATGGTAGTTTGGTGGTTATAATTAAACTACCAAACTATTATTACCCGACACCATGGCTCTTGAAACAGTGCTGAAATATCGGGAACTCAGAACGATTAACGATTAACAATATCCCGTTTCACATCTTGATAATATATTTTAAAGTTTTACTCTAATGAAATACTTAATAGATAACTCGCGTGTCTGTCTATCAAAGAGTTATTTTTAATATCCTTCGGTTCCACTGGATAAATTCGTTCGAATTTTGTATGTACGCAGATGAACGTCAGTGGCTCAAATTTACAATAAAAATATCAATACCTTTGTATATGGAGGGTCATTGTTTGAGGACAATTTATAGAAAGAAGTTTTGCAAACTACCATATGACATGAAATAAAAGTCTTATTGTAAAAGTTTCAAATAAAAGTTCTATCTTTGAAAATATAGAGCCCATACCTAAACGTTTTAGTATCACTTTTAAAAAGTTTTATGTGATTGAAGTAGCATAGATATATGAAAAAAAAACATAGTGCAAACTTTAGGTTAAGTTTTAACTACTTTTTAATTCAAGTTAGGTTTGTTTTTTAATATAGTATAAATAATTATATTTCACTATTTATTTTGTAGTACATAAATACTTTAAAGGCCCTAAAATAATAGTACAATTTTATAAGTGGTTTACTTTATCAGCCTGTAAACCATCCACTGCTAAGCGAAGGCTTCTTCTTCATATAGAAGAAGGGTTGGAGCTTAATCCACCACGTTGCTCCACTGCGGGTTGTCGGATAATTTCCCTACCATGAGTAACGATCGTTATCAGGTGTCTATGATAACAATGACCGACGGCTTTACGTGCTCTCCAAGGCACGGTGGGAAGACCCACAAGGACATACAAACAAGCCCGGAAATAAATATTTGTACAAATACAAATATCTGACCCGAGCGGGAATCGAACCCGCGACAGCCGGCGCGCGGTGTTGCGGCAACTACTCGCAACACTACACCAGAACGGTCGTCGTAAGTGGTTTATAGACTCATTTTTATGAGTTATCACAGAATATTACCCAAATTAAAGGCTAATTCTTGAAGCTAATAGAAATCGACTAAGGAGGTTTTATTATTAAAAATATAATAAGTTTTAATTTAGGGAAGTTAAAAGAGACCACCTAAGTTTTATTCGAATAATTATTTTAATTATATTTAACAATTAAGAATACAACAAACATAAAGAGAATAACTAATAGTGCCATTAAAACGACTACCTTAAAATATTATATTGCTTTTTAGCTACCTGACTTTGTATGTAAATCATAACCGATTACTTTCTCATGTTTCACTATGAAAGGATTTAGATAAAACTTTACTTACATATAATAAAATGTTTGATTGAAAAGAAACGGGTCAATCTTTTTATGTTAGGAATTGGACGACGGGTTGGGGCAGTGGTCACAGCAACACTTCTCTTGCTCCCATAACGAGGACGCACTAGGCTTCGTGAAGAAAGACGACGAGCTTAAGTTGGCACGTCTATGTCTTTTTGTCATTAATGTTTGTCTACCAACCTTATGTGTTCAGATATTTACCTATTTATATGGTCGATTGTTTTCTATACGGAGAATATTGCTTTTGAACCAAATTTTGCAGTATTTTTTTGTTATGAGCAAAAATTATGCAAAAGGCTCAGATAATGAGAAAAGCTGTTTACCAAGGATAGCTGTAGCCCATCAAACATTACTCTACCGCTCACTGAAATGGAACATTTATGGTAAAATCAAGTGAAACCGCGCGTGTTGTCTAACGGCATAATATATTCTTCATCATGTCATTCTACAATAAAATTGTGAAAAATTAGATACTAAGTATATAAAAAGTTACAAAACTGAATTACGTAACATTGTCTAAATATGTATTATTATTGTTGCGATTCTCTATTTTTATATTAAAATAAATTAATAAATAATAATTAAATATGTTTAATACACACACATGGTCGTCTGTTCCTACGGTAGGCAACTTAGGTCCTGTGTTTTAGGTAACAGCCGACGGATATACTTTTGTTTTGTAATAATTATACATATAAATAATACATATTTACATAAATATATATTACACCAAGACTCGGGGCGGGAGTCGAACAATCTTGGAGCAGAAAGCAGGGTCACTCACTGCCAACTGCGTCAACGGGCCAATAAAAAAAAATATTAATATAAAAATATGTTTGACGTTTGTTATTTATATACAGTACTAAATGATTTTACTTTGTATCGCTGTATTGATCATTACAATTATTAGATCATTTCGAATTATTTACGGATTTCTTAAGTAATTTAAATTACTACATAAATTATGGGATGATTGTAAGTTGTAACAGAACGAAAATTCGCTGTGTTGATTGGGTAAATAATACTTGTTTATTTCTTACAGACTTTCCATTATAAATTGGTTTTCTACTAAAGAAGTAATAATGTGTTTAAACAGTTAAGTAACAAAAAATAAAAGAAGGCTAACCGTCCTAGCAGTATCGTATACTTGACGTTATTTATTATATAACTCAACATTTAAATCTTAAAATATAATGCTCTAATAATATGGTTAGTTAGAAGAAAATGCGTTTATAAACATATGATATGCGTTTGATACATTAATCCTATTGTACATTAGAACAATAAAAATACCAGAAAATTTTTTTAAAGACTGAATTTCAAATACTTTTTAAGTGTAACGTTCTATAGATTTTTTTACACTTTGCCTTGCGGTGACCGGCAGAAAAAACAGTCCCGACTTCCTTCTTGCCGAGGTATCGTAAAAGGCGACTAGATCCATAGTAGTGTGAACAACTAGTCACTAAACAAGATGGTGATAGGTCGTCACCACATACTGCCGCAACACAATGCGCTCGCCAGCCCGCCTGCCAAATGTGGCGAGTATTGGCATACCTCCCCAACATGACCAGTAAATACAGAGCCCAGGCGGTCGCTGTAGAGGTCGATGGGGGAGGCTGACGTTCAGCAGTGGACATCCAATGGCTGATATGATGATGATGATAATATATACTTTACCAAAGTTTCACTAGAAGAGCCACAATTGCAACGCATTTGTGTCTAAGTGTTTACGGGTGATGGTGATCATTTAACATCCGGTGATTGCAAGGAATTATATTAGACAAACTGATGCTCGCTACTATATTCGTGTGGAAATTTATGTCACCGAAACCGTACATTTTCTGCATTAAAAAGTATCCTTCTACTATTCCAGACTATAACCTATCATTAGTTTATACCATGACCATGGCGTCGGTAACGTCGCCGAAATATCGGGAATCTCAAAACGTAAAGTATCTATATATATAACCTATCTCCTTGCCAAATTTCAGCCAGAATCGTTTAATAGTTCTAGTGTGATTGAGTAACAAGCATACATTGAAACTTTCGCATTTCTAGTAAGATCAGATTTCATATTGATCTAATGGAGAACATCCATCAGTTATTTCTTTTTTCCGAATAAAGCTATGTCTGCAAAATTTACAAATATCAAGAGTATTTTTTTTTTCTTATCAAAAAATATATTTTCATGTATTTGTTTATTCTTATCGCCATTCACATTATGTGATAATCTTTAAATCGAAACTAATTTATAATCTTTACCTAAAAAAACAGTCTGCGAAAATATTCATTAATATATTTATATTTTTGAACTCTTCACTTATGTTTGCTGTCACTTGCAACTGACCTTTTTTTCGAATTAAAAAAAAAACAACAGTATTAATATTATTTGTATATATGACCTAAATAACTATTGATTTTATTATAAGTAAAATAGGTACGTTAACAATGATCGAAAATAAAATATGCATTTTCTAGATCATATCCTTCAAAGTACTTTCTGTTATGATTTTTTAATGTGTGTCTAGTGTAGTCTGATAAAATGATTTAGCCCTTGAAGAATTTATTAAGAGTTGTAATTCACGTGAGGTTATTAAACTATTTTTGCATCCCCGACCCCCTGTCACAGATCACGTCTATTTTTAGAATATTTTTTACTAAGATACAACACAAACTTTATTACATTTTAATTGATAAAGGAGTTTCCTCGAATCATGGGAATACTGGATTATTCTCGACTCTGAAAAGTGCATCTTGAAGCTCAACTGTAGGTATTTTATTTTGAAGATCGACACCGTTTCACTCGATCCCCTCGACGTTGTCATTTTCACGCTAAATAAAAAATATAACCTACTACTACTACTACTACCATTAACGAAAAGGAATATAATTTTATTATAATCGATCGCAAAAATTGAGCATTACCTATTTAGCTTTCTATCAGAGAGTAGGGTAAAAAATATCTAGTAAGGCATTCTCAGGCAAATTGCGCGAAATATAAACGTGATATGTAACAATAACCACCATATTCCTGCACCTTTATGAACATCAGCGATGTTATCTAAAACCCTCAATTATGACCTTACGTAATAAATGGATGACCTTTAGGTAAATTGAATGAGAATGTCAAAATTTATGACATAAGCCCTTCCTGCCTGCGGGAATTTCCCGTCAGTTCTTCACCTTAGTATCACGAAACAGTGAACCTTGAACAATTGAATTGTATGGTGATCCATATGTGTATGTAGGCCACTAATCGCACTAAACGTTTCTTATACTATTCCTGATGATGAGCTAAGATGTCTAACCCACCAGCATTCTTTCATCATGATAGTGTGGATTATTCAAGAGAATAGAAAATTAGGTACTTTAATATTTTTACGTAATTGCTTTGAACGTATAATAAAAATACTCTCATTTTATAAAAACATGCCCTGTATAACTTGTATGTCTTGTATTATCACTGTCGTTAGTTTCATAGCGCGATGCTTTGTAGTTGGATAACGGGTTGTTGCAGTGGTCACAGCAGGAGCTTTTCTTGCTCCCATAACGAGGACTCACTAGGCTTCGTGAAGAAAGATGACGAGCTTAAGTTGGCACGGCTGTCTTTTTGTCATTAATGTTTGCCTACCTACCTTATTTGTTCAGATATTTATCTACTTATATGGTCCATTGTTCTATGCGGAGAGTTTGCTTTTGAACCAAAAGCGGTATTTTTTTTTGCTCCCATAATGAGGACGTACTAGGTCTCGTGAAGAAAGACGATGAGTTGAGGCTGGCACGTCTATCGATATAGAATAGGCAGACTTGGGGTAGTAGAATTGAGGATTTCAATTTTGAACGGTAGCTGGCGGGACGACAGCGTACCCATAATCCCGCTAATTGAGTTGTGACGGTACACCGTGGGGTTTTAGTTAGTAATAGTATGACATAACTTCCCCAAGTCGGAGAGTATCCATGAGGTTTACCCAGAGATGTGACTTATTTAAGATACAAGTATCTGAAATACAGATACAAGATACAAAATACGTATTTTGTATCTTGTATCTAAAATACTTTTTTAAAATGTATTTTGTATCTTGTATCTAAATACCTTTTGTTGGGTATCTTAGTATTTTGTAAATACTATGTTTGGTAAAATACTTTTAGTAATAGTTATTCTATGCATTCATTCACAAAATATGGCATAATCCGGTGATTTTAGGCATTTTAAGCCCCAATCTGCGGATAAATTCTAAGTGAGCTGAATTTTTGTATACACTTTTATTACGGCGTTGTAATGAAGATGTGAAAAATCGACATTGTAATCGTGCCGGCTAAAAAAGTTACAAAAGGTCACAAAAATAAGTTTTGTTGCAAATATCTCGCGACCTATTGCTCGGAGGTCATTCCAGATCATTATAAAAGTTATTCATCATAAAATTATCTACAAAAAATGTTTCATGCATTTTTCTGTAAAATTAACCGTTTTTGGAGTGGAGCGCTGAGAAAGCGACTAGAATGTACTCACATACGGTTTTGTATACCATACACCAAGGCGTAAACTTTATTGATTTTTATTTGGAGTTTTAACACAAAAACTTTTATTATTTGTGAAACTCTGACAATTATACTGAGTCAGTTGAAAAATATTTCTTGAGTGTTAAAGACTTTATTTTATTAGTTTCATGCTCTTCAACAGTTGATCAACCAATGATGAAAATAATAAAGATTTCGATTTAAATATAGGAATAAGACCACTCGACGTTTTGTCAGCAACTGTTAATGATATAAAAAACTGAAGATATCGACAATTATTGACAAAAAAATTATAAGTATACTTACTATATATTATTTTTTCTGTATTTATCATTCAAATAAAAAAATATTCACTCTTAAAAAAAAATCTATTATTTAATATCATGGATTATTCATACGGGGAAAACCATGTAAAAAAAAAACGAACCTTGGATTCTTCTCGAGGTAGGTAGTGAGGAAAAGTGCATGTAGTCGCTTTCTCCGCGCTCTACTCCAAAAACGGTTAATTTTGGAGAAAAATGCAAGAGGCATTTTTTGTTGATAATTTTACGACAAACAATTTTTATAATGATCTATATTGACCTCCGAGTAATAGGTAGCGTGATATTTGCAAAAAAACTGATTTTCGTGACCTTTTGACCTTTATAACTTTTTTAGCCGGCAAGATATCAATGTCGAACATCTTCATTACAACGCCGTAATAAAGGTGTATACAAAAAATCAGAACACAAGGAATTTTTCCGCAGTTAAAACCTAAAATGACTGGGTTAAGTTTCTATGGTGACATTAATTTTAAATGTTTTTAGAGGATTCTGATTCCTCTATTGCAAGTGGCGAAAACACAGGGTCTACTGGTAATTAAGTACCGCTGACTTAAAAACACTGCAATACCTTAACAATAAAGATACCAACTTAAAGAGTTTAAATGCTTACTCTACAATAAGAAAAATATTTTTCAAATATAACACCTGTTTTCCAAGTTCTGCTCCTGTGGAGCGACTCTTCTCTTTTGAAGGTATGATTATCAGGCCTTATCGAAGAAAAATGAGTGATAAAATGTTTGAAGAACTGGTTTTACTTAAGTCTCAATTAAAACCTTAATAATACAATATTTTATCTTCTCACTTTTACGCGATCAACGCGATGTAGGTATTTGTAAATAATTCACGTAAAAAATTAAACTTACATTCAATAAAATGTTATTTTCTTACAAAAGTATTTGTATCTTTAAAAAGTATTTGGAAGATACGTATTTTGTATTTAGTATTTCAGATACTATTCCAGAAAGGTATTTGTATCTGGTATCTGAAATACTTGATTTTAAAGTATCTTGTATTTTGTATTCCAGATACTTTGTATAGGGTATCTTGTACATCACTGGGTTTACCCCACGATAAAAAAAAAACGACCGCGGGTTCGATTTTCTGTGTGTGTGTGTGTGTTTTGTGAGTGTTTGTTATGGTCAGGGTGTTTGCAGATGAGTGCACATGATTTTCGTCTTACTGTTGAGCGTTTATTATTTTATTAGTCGTTAACTCTTTATTAAGCATGTTTTTCAAAGCAAACAGATTTTTTAAATAGAACCAGAACTTCTTGAGATTTACGCAGTGAAACAAACAAACTCTTCAGCTTTATAATATATGTATAGACGACATGTAGAGTCACGGTACGTAATAACATAGATAGATAATGTATACAATTGACCACATTACGAGTTGCGACAGATTCTCACGATGTCGTTTACCGGAATAAGTGAGATGAGTTATAGGGTTGACATTCGTAATAATATATATTTTAATTTCCTATTTGATATACACAGATCACTATAAAAAACGACGACTGTTTTGGCGTAGTGGTGCGAGTAGTCGCCTCAACGCCGCGCGCTAACGTTTGCAGGTTCGATTCCTGCTCAGGACAAATATTTGTTTCCGGTCTGGGTGTATGTCCTTGTGGGTCTCCCCACCGTGCCTCGGAGAGCACGTAAAGCCGTAGATCCCGGTTGTTATCATAGACACCTGATAACGATCGTTACTCATGGTAGGGAAATTATCCGCCAACCCTCAGTGGAGCAGCGGAGAAGAGGCTTTCGCTCAGCAGTGGGTTGTTTACAGGTTGATACAGTACAGTAGGTACTATTAAAAACAGAATATTACAATAAAATATAAATTTATTATTTATTTAGGAAATAGCTTTAAATTTCTAACACATCACATTTAAAAAGAAAATTATTAAATTATAATAAGAAGAGAGAAAAAATTATTTACAGGTAAAGCGTGGACTCTTAATGAATGAATTGTTAATAACTAATGTTTAAATTGAGACCATTAAAAAGAAAAAGAAACAAAAAACACTGTGAATGTAAGGAGATTTAATTTTAATGTTATAAAAATGAAAATATAAAATATAAACAATAAATTTACAGTATTTGATTTTGTCTGATTCATTGCACGAGTAATTTAAAAATGTAATAATATGATAAACATAAGTGAAATAATTTTCGTGTGTCAACCCTGTAATAATAATGCATAAACAGACCGATATAGAGAACACCTGAGCACTGAGCTCAGTAAACATCTCTGGGAATCTGAGATAGTGTCCAATATAACTTTTTTTATCTAACACCTACTTAATCTGATGGGACTACTGTGGTGTATTAGTGTGCAAAATATATTAACGCAAGCGGTCGTGGGTTCGATTCCAACTCAGCGACATTTTGGTTTATACAAATACATATTTGTTTCTTCTCTAGGTGTTTGTACTGAAAAATATCAAAATACGAGTAAGTATCTGTGAGTTTATTACCAAAGATCAGCATTTTATTTTTATTTAAACCTCTATAATTATGTGCTAGAAAAGTAGTTCGATTTTAGTCGCGTTTGTTTACTGCTCCGATTATATACCATATCGTGATATGTTATAGCCTAAAATCGAAACAAACTCGAGATCGGTTTGATACTTGCACTTTTAAACAATAAAACAAGTCATTCGTCGTAGGCGATTAAATCTGGGGCTTGATATCTGCTTTGATATTTATCAAGTATTTCAGTGAAGTCAATGGTTACTCATTTACTGTTTAATTATGACACGATTGCAATAGTACCTACTCAAGACACTGCTCCACTCCTGATCCTAATATTCAATAAAGATCTACGCGGTTAAATTCACATGTCTAGTACTAAAAATAATTTTGAATTTTATTATTAATTTGATAATGTACCTACTAGGTTGCATTTGTTATGCCCTTTTTTAAGATTTTGAACTCAAATGGAACCACTGGAACTGAATTTAATAATACTCCGCTGTATATAAATAAATATAGAGTCAGTGAATTTCAAGGTATTTGCGGTTTTTACAATATAAGAACAAACATTAAAAATAACTTCAAAAATTAAAGTAAGGCCTATAATTAGTGGGGATACAAAAAAAAAGTATTTTTTAGCCTTTTCGGAATAAATAGTAATTAATATTATACTGTGATAGGTACAGAACTCTATTTTTTTAAAGACATTTCACAGTCTAAGCGTTAAAAAAAACCTCTTTCATTACCCCCTTTCGTTTTTACATCACAGTGATATTAGGTACTGAAAAAGAAAATTAAGAATAAATCCGATATTAAAATAAAAAAAAAAGAATTGTCTACCTTTCAGCTACTTATCATTCCAATCGTTGGATCTGGATTATATTAGCAATAAAGAACTTCGAAATGTCATTTTCGTTTTCAAACTACCATGCAGCTCATGATCATACCGTTCGACGTTCCAATTTTAAAATCAAAATCGATTCGAACAAAGATGGATGACAGTGAAAGCGCGGTCATTGGTCGGCGAGCTGGTTGTGCGTGCGCGCCGATTCACGTCAACAAACTTATATTTACACTTTAATTACGCCTTATTAATTAGAAATAAAGTTAATTATTGTATGGCAAGTTGTTATATTTAATGTTTTTGAACACTACCGCTCTACGACGCGTGCTAAGACGAATCATAAGATGTAATTGCCCTTTTGTTTATTACTTTAATTGTTGCTTTGTTTTACTGAGATTTTATGTGATCATTAATCCGTGTATCTGTAACGATCTCACGTTATTTAGATGAAAAAATGTGCGTTGAAGCGTGCGAGTTCACATATTATCAGATTATGTCACGTGTCGGTTTAATTATAAATAAGTTAAGTATAATTTTTTAAAGTCTAATTGTGAGTTATTATTATTTTTTGTTAATGTAATAACTATAACTCGACAATAAGTATATAGAAGTCATGTATAGCTCTATCGTTATTGTATACCTACTTTTAATTCATTACGAACTTTCTACGTCTTTTGACAATAATGGAACTTTAATTGAAATATGTCTTTAGTAAATTATATACATTTACTAGCGGCCCGCCCCGGCTTCGCACGGGTATTTAACTTAAATTTTAAAAATTATAAAAATAAATTTAATTTATACTTTAGCCGCAACAACACGTGGTAATTATGCTGTTAAAATGTAGCTTATATGACACGTTCGTAGATTTACCACAGCAGCGCCATCTATTGATTACTTACTCAACCCAGTCGAAAGGTATCGACATCTGTTAGAATCATTTGGAGTTAACAGATAATTGTGACTGTCAAATAATAACAGACAAATAATTAGCAATAAATTAAAATTGCGACTATAATTTGAGACTTAAACTATCCTATCTCTCAAGTTGGATCGAACTGCACATGGTGTGCGAATTTTATTATAATCGGTTAAGTGGTTTAGGAGTCCATTGAGGACAAACATTGTGACACGAGATTTATATATATTAGAAGATATATAATAACGTTTACATAGTCGTGTTTAAATTCTTAACTTTTTTCTGTTTTAAAAACCTGGTAATTAAATAGTTAGCAATAAATTACATAATACTATTATTATTTCTTAGTGGAAGCAAATGGAATGAGTAAATTTGATCAATAATAATTGTCACTTGTTTTTAGTAAAAACGATTTAGTATTCAGTCTTTAAATCGTAAGATGTTCTTTAATATCGTTTATGTGTGTGTTATCATACAATCACGTTGATAAATTTTACTTAAAATATTAAGTCATCACACATTTAAAGACGATAAAGAAAATTTACGAGTCATCATGAAGTTCAAAATTTGTCATTAAAAATAGGCATTTCTTATCTTCTTAAACAATATAAAGAAAATACATTTATTTAACATAAATAACAGAAAAAAATAATTAAACAACAATATAATTTTTTAAAATTAATTATAGATACTAGTCCGCCCGCCTCGTCTAGGTCGCCCAGTGGTCGAATTTCGACCGAATCTATAATTGACAGCATTGTTAACATCATAAAAATATGATTAAGCATAACATAGTGAGCATATACAGCAGTCATTGGACCTGATCTGTGATAAAATATTTCGATAAAAATTCGTTGCAAGACCTGTATTTAAGACGGTGTTGTCAACAGACTTTGACAATAAATAAAATTTGTGTATAGGTATATGTACATTGTACATATGTGTGTGTGTCGTAGTGTGTATAGTGTTTTTTTTTTAAATTAATTGAATGTATTTTTGAGCATTATTATAAAAAAATATTAGAATCCTGCACTTATTCTCCATATAAAATTTAACTGTGCCAAATTTCATACTTCTCTGTCCGCGTAATTTTCGTAAAAAGGGGTACAAAGTTTTTGCTTCAGGTATTAATATATAGATTGTGTAGCTACTACCGATTTGGAATGCAAAATCTGCTGAGAAGAACCTGAAAGAATATTACTACTTATATAAATATATTGTTAGAATAGTTACACTTAGTCTAATTAAATTAATTAATTTAATTAATAAAAAAAATTAATATAGTAGCTATCGATATAATATAATAATAATCGTTATATTTTCTATTTATCGCACAGATTATAGCTAACTACATAATGCGAGTTGTCAAACTATCGCTTTCAAACAATAAAGCCAGCTGTCCGTGAACGCTAGGTAAATACGCTACCGTCACGTTACGTTAACGTTACGATATTCTCCATCTCGCGGCCGCCACCGTGACGCGTCAATAGTAGTTTTTACTGATTACGCTTACGCTGCTTTTACGGTAATATATTATAATAGTGCTGATGAGTTTATTTGATTGTTTGTTTAAACGAGCTTATTACAGGAGTGACTTGTTTTTTTTTTTACGTTACGATATTTTTTGTTGTGCCTGTTATAAAATGTTATAGTTAACTGTAAATGTCAACTGTTCTGACACGTAACGAATTTAACATAGGCGAAACTGGGAGTTACCTCTAGTCATTTAAGTACAAAATAATCATAATAGGCACTTAGGTACTTTTAATGTCGTTTTCATTTACGATTTTTTTTTTCTTGTTTTTTATTATTTTTTTCTTATGGATAAAATAAATATATACTATAAGAAATAATAATAGAGAATAAATAATAAGTGCATATTGTATTTTAAATGAAATTTTATGAAATAATATTTGTAGTATTTTAGCAACAGCTGTTGCCATTTTTAAAGACAAAAGTATTCGCGTTAATTAAAATAAAAATTAATATTTGATAAAGCACTTTTTGTTACGGAAAATAATTATTCATTATTTTATATTCAGAATCAAATATCATAATTAAATGAAAAAAAAAATTAAAAAAAAAACAAGCGTTAAATAAAACGCGATACAACATATTTCAACAATGTATAAAAACAAAAGTGAAGTTTCCTAAGACTTATTATACTGTTAATTGGTTATTTATAGTACCTGGATGACCGAGCTTTGCTCGGTTTAATTATATTTAGATACATTACATACTAATGAAACATAAATAATATTTTCGATCTTACCGACATAATAGTAAAATAATAGGAATTGGTTATTTAAATAAAAAGAGCTCTTAATAATAATTTTTCTCACAAAAGAAGAAACTTGAAAAAAAAAAGGAAAAAAAATTGGTTTGTAGACACCTGGATTCGAACCCGGGTTTTTTGACTTCGAATCCGCCCGATTCCTATTCGAGCTATTATAAGCTTGACAATAACGGCGAAATTTATCTTCGTATTCTAATGATATTTTTTAATTGCGTAAAAAAAGGGATAAAACGACATTTTCTAAAAATAAATCCTAGCTAGATCGATTTATCGTCCCCGAAACCTCCTGCATACTAAATTTCATGAAAATCGTTGGAGCCGTTTCCGAGATTCAGATTATATATATACAAGAATTGCTCGTTTAAAGATATAAGATAATTTTATTGCTTTATATTTTTAAACTAAAACTGCATCGAAAATTTTTAACATAATTTTTGTTTTTTTAGTAGATTGTAGACGGAGTATATTCTTCCGTCTGTTTGTCCGTCTATCACATATCCTCTTTAAACTATAATAGATTGACAATCTGCACAATAAGAAGGTCGTATATAACAAAATTTTATGTGTTCATAAACATGGTGGGTCTAGTGTAATATAGTAACACTACACTACAAGCCGACTTCGATATAGTACGTGAATGAAGATAACAATATTATTTTGTGCTTTTTAAAGTATTTTTTTTTCTTTTTTGAGTTAACATTTATATGCTATATATACCTTCTCTGGTAGTTAATTAACGTCGTCATTTAAACATTATAACAACTTTTGTTAGTTACGTTACTTTACAAATGGTTTAATAAAAAAAAAAACTAAATATTTCTTAAGAATGTTTTATTATTATTTTTTTACATAAATTTAGTATTTTAGCAGTGATGTGTGTTAAAACAAACATACAGACAAATCGACTGTGGGTAAAATGATAGATAGGAAGGCAAGCAGACGGACATTCAAACACGTTTCTAAAAATACATAGTATTTTAGTCCAACTTACTCGTAGACTCGTCAAAACATTTAAACATATTTTTATAGACTGAGCTGAAGAGTACTGAATCAATCAGCTGTGCAAAAATTTTTTCGCCATATATAAAAAATATACTCCTCATATAGTAGAATATAATTGACAGATAATTTCCCTGCCATGAGTAACGAACCTTATCAGTACCGAGTCTGTGATAACAACCAAGACCAACTAATTTACATGCTTTCCAGGTAAGGGGGGAAGACCCACAAGAACATAAATCCAGATCAGAAACAAATATTTTCACAAGTAAAAAAATCTACCCTGAGCAGGAATCGAAACCGCGACCGCCGGCGTTGAGGTAGCTACTCGGAGCATAACACCACAACGGTTATCTGTTTATAGACATAGTTATAAATAAATAAATAAATAATAAATAAATAAATAAATAATAAATAAATAAATAAATAAATAAATAAATAAATAAATATGTTTAACACACACACAAGGTCGTCTGCTCCTAAGGTAGGCAACTTAATGCCTGTGTTTTAGGTAACAGCCAACTGATATACATTTTTTAAAAATAAATATACATATAAATAATACATATATAAATAAACATACATTACAGCCAGACTCGGGGCGGGAATCGAACCCACAACCCTTGGAGCAGAAAACAGGGTCACTGCAAACTGCGCCAACGGATCAGTCAAGTTGAGTAAAAGAAAGAGTTTATGCGTTGTATACATGCTTACACTAATTGTCCCACGAGGTTTAAAGCATTTTGGCATATGATACTTTAAAATTTTCATATCTTAATGTCATATCTTTAACGTTTCTCAACAAATAGTTAAGTGTGGTCAAAGAAACAAAGAACGTCTTCAGCTTTATTACAAAAACGCTTACGCAACACAGCTTAATACGAATGTTCACTGAACACCGAAACGCGCGTGTGTCGCACGACCGCACGCGATATCAGCAGTGCGATTACGGAACAACCACAATTGGATATCGCCGTTACGTTCCAACGACTAGCGTACGACGTCATACTCGTAAATGATTAGCGTATCTCGCGATTTCACCCGTATTTATTTTATGGATTATTCTTGAGTTGTAGTAAAACGCCCAAAAAAACAGGATTTCATATATTAAAAAGATACTTGTATATCAAACTCTAACTAGCTCCTGAGATTAATTTGATTAAACAAACAAGTAAACAATATATCGACTGTCCCTACGTATACTATCGAAACTGAAAAAAGGCACTTTACAGGAGAGCACTTTTTAGTTAATTTTGTGGAAAAAATTGTCATTTATTTGTTAAGTATCGATATTATACTCATGAAAAATGTGGTTTAATATGTATTTTTTTAGCTTATTCTCTTTTTTTGTATGAATACATATATAAAAAGGAGTTTCTTAGTGCAATAAAAAAAAATCGCAAATTTTCAGTTTCGATACTGTACGTAGGGACAGTCGATATTCGGTTTCATTACATTATTATATACTCAGCCCCTGTCTGATTAGTCCCCAAAAACTTGATAGTGACGAGAGATGAGGCTCTCTAGTGTTTTGAGATGAATTGTTATAAAATAATCACAAAGGGCATTTTTGGCAAAAATCAACTGGACGTTTTAAAAGCAAATTAATAATTGAAAGAACAACGTGCCCTGGATATTAGGGGCTTTGTGAAACAAGGTTTTTTTTTTCAATAATTTTATTTTATTATTTTGGAGCATCTGAATATGCCGCCCGGGAAAGGTGCCCCGGTTGTACCTATATAGTACCTACATATATATGAGTAAAAAAAAACATTTATACGATACAAATATACAATGCATATGTCGTAGTCATATCGTAAAATTGCCCACATTATGAAATGCTCGGAAATTTAATGAAATAGTTGAATTTCATGAAATGTTTTACTGTCCATTGGCCACATCATGATGTGCCTTAGTTAGATCAATAATAAGTAATCGTTTGTCGATATGGTCAACTAAGATGCGTTACTTCATGGATTGGTCAATATTGTTTGATCATATCGTTTATGAAACAAATAAAAGATAGCAGGGTGACCATGCGAAAAAAAATCTGTGGACTATTACAATCCACAATGGCATCCAAATATGACATTATATATGCGGATGAGGAATATATTATATTCAAGAAAAAAAAACTTATTCTAACATATTTTGGATTATATATATAAACTAACCTAACCTAACGTATTCTGGATTTTTTATATTCAAGAAAAAAAAAACTAACCGAACCTAACATATTTTGGATCATTTATATAAAGAAAAGAAAAAAAATCATTCTGGAATTTTATTATGTACTTATTTCATGCAGATCATATTGTCATGATATGGTCAATCGCGTTTGACGAAATCGTGAAACGTTTACGATTTAATGATCTGGTCAAATTTAGTTGCCCATATCATGATATGCGACCACTTCATGAAATCCTCGAGCATTTCATGATGTGGGCAATTCTACAGTGCAATATTGTCAATATTCTCAGTGCAATAAAGGAAACGTCACGATTCTGTATCTTTATTAACAATTAATAATGATAAAATTACTAAGCATACTTAAACTATACTTAACCTATGTTAGTGTCAGGTTTATTGACATAGTCACAAGTAAGTAGGTACTGTTTCACTGCTACGTCTCGTAATAGAGTTTCTAATGCAAAATTTTTAAACGATTTTAAGGCATGTTAACATTACGTATATTATACATTTGTAGATTTAAAAAGTGTGTATCTGATTTATATAACAGTTAAAATTTACTCAACATTGACGAAAGTTATTGTGTCCGCTAATTTATTTTAAATATATTGTTATACAAAAACAGTTTATAAGCATCCTGAATTGGAATGAATTTTATATTTTTTTATTGTAAGTAATAAACAATATTAAATATTATACGTTTTTAGATTTGTATTTTAAGACAAACTCTTAAGCTTCTAGTAGTAGGTATACAAGCTTTTGATTGGGTACACAAATAAAGGAAAATTATGCCTAAAAACTGTCAGTTCATTAGTATCGATTCGCGACACTAAGCAGAATATTATATTGAAGAACCTTATTTTATTTAAGAAATAACAGACCAAAAATATTTTTATTTTATTCTCAAGTTCAAGTTCATATACTTATTTTAATTTTTCCAGATATATGTTATGATTATAAAATATCAATGATTATTAAAAAAAAAATTGTAAAAAATCTTACTAGCAATTCTACGAACATACTTACCAAACAATTTAAATTTAGAATAAGTAAACTTATCAAATATAATTTCTGATAAGGAATCGTATCAAACTATTGTACTATATCTTGACTACTATAGATATTACTAAACTATAATATACATCTTGTTTTTTAGTTTGTGACGTGTTTGTGTATGAAACACATCACCTACATTCCCCGAAGTCGGTAGTAAAACTCAAGATCAGAAAGTTGTCGCTGACCACTTGTCTCAAACGAGGGGTCACTCATTTGAATACAATGAAGAAATGCGCGTGCGCAAGACGCCTACATACGCCGCGAAAGAATTTCGGTATGTATTAGCTTGGGTGTATGACTTTATTATTCGTCATTTGTTCAGAGGGCAGTGTAAGTATACTCGTACATCTAAAAGTTGAAGAATGAAATTAACTAATTCACCAAATATAGTTTTTATATTTCTTTTCGTTCAGCATATTTATAAAAAAACTTAAAATTTGACTCTACATTAAACTTTCATTTTAATTGTTGAAATAATCTGATGTAAAAATCATATCACTTTGTCTATTTGTTCTTTAATCTTCGCACCGATTTGGTCCTTTTTTAAATAATTATTGTTTACTTTTTTATTTAGTATATATTCGACTGAACAAAAAAAAAATGTTAATATTTAACATTACACATGTACTCGTGTGTGTAAATATGATTCGATAAACACATTTGCCTTTACTAGTGTACCTATACATATGCATTTCCGTTACAAGTGTTGTGTGTAATTAAATAATTAATATAAATATATAATTATAATATGTGGTATAAATAATATAATATGGTATAATAATGTTCGTTATAATCTAAAAATTGTTTGGAGAAAAAGAATATTATTCGAAAAGTAGAATAGAAAGATTGGAAAAAGCTATAAAATAGTGTAGAATTTGGATAAAATCAGGTTTAAAAATATGTTTTTAAAATTGACACAAAGCTTATTTTAGTAATATTTTGGCATATGAACATAAAAATTATACATGTTATAATGAGTAGGTATGAATAAATAGGACCTATCAATATTATAAAACTTACGTGGTTTGTTTAATTATCTGTTTTGTTTTTACACTGTGGACTCAATATCTAATTAGAACATTATCTAATATTAGGTACACTATGCGGACCACCTTCCACCATATTAGTTTTTGGAGACGTTATATGGCCTCCGAATATTTCCACGAATTTCAGTACATTAGCATCAGTATTTAAAACCATCGATTGAGACAAGTTGGCCTCTTAAATATAAATGTATATCGTGAGACTCGTGATATAAGTAGGTACATCAAATCAAACAAATATTTCCAAAAATATAAACGAATTAATTATATATTCTCAAATGTAAGGGATAAAATTTTGACATGAACTCTACAAAATTTTTTCAAAATTATATCTCAATTATCAAAATCAATCAAATCAATAGATAGATAAATTGAAAATGGTTGGTAATAAAGTTATTAATTACGCTCACCTGAATTTTCATAATGAATAAGGCTTATGTACTCGTACGAAAACTACTTTCGTATATTTGTTAGTAAAATCCTTACCTAACATCGCGTGGGCGTGAGGAGTATCTTAGCGAGTGTTTTATTTGCCATTGTATTATAGGTTTTATCGTGTTCAATATAAGGTGCTTCGCCCAGATGAGCGAGCCGATCTGGAGAGACAAGGACGAAAGAGCGAGAGATTAGAGTATTGATCGTTTTGAAGCCATTTCGTTAATCTTGCAGTCTGCGGGCCGGATTTCGTTTGGCTTTCCCTTTAGATGTATTATGTTTAGGTGTGGCTTTGGAATCTCATGTTCTTTATACATTGTTATTCTCTGTAAATGCTACAATTATAGATTAAATTTTACTAATACAATGTAAAAATTTAAGCTAGTATGATTTAAAGATGACATTGAAAACTGAAATTGACTTTTTCACAGATATAATTTATACAATTGATCCCGAGATGCGCGATATTTAAAAAGACATTAAAAAAAATAAACAATTTGACTCTTCAGCATTATTTATGATACAAGTATATATAAAATGTTAACATAAATGCTACACGTCTTACAGCTGTTGTCTTAAAATTACTTTACAAAACAGGCCAAATGCGAGCCGAACTAGAACACGAAGGGAAAAATTATAAGATTGAAGTTAAAAACGAGTAAGGAACATTTTCTTGTATGATCGACTCCATTTTAAGTATTAACTTTATTTTCAGATGAACGGACAGTAGAATCCTAGTAATAGGTGGAGTGAGAGTGCAAATCTTTTGAAATGTAGTAGTTTGAGGCTTCTAATTACTGATTTCGTACATTTAACTATAAATTTTAAAATTATAGAACACTAAAATGAAATTTAAAGAAATAAATCTGAAACGTGCCTTACTGACTAAATCAAGTAGACTATTTTCGCACTTTATAACATCACAATTTTTTACCAATCTGACGCGAAAATTAAACTAGCAACACTATTACATAGTGAACAATCTTGAGGCAACAGTTGAACCACGCAAGATACTCGATAAGTTACGACATACAGATAAAAAAAATATAACTTCAACTAGATATGTGCCTGGAGCGTAGAAAAACACGTACGTTGTGCATACGTCCTGTATAACTGCACAATTATTACGATCTATTAAGCATTGATAGAAACATTTCATTGCTAAATGTGCATCGGAATTCGTTGCGTGCGTCGATTAGGCAAAGGTGAACTGGTTTGATATTTCAATTGTTTAAAAAAATAAAATTATCTGATAATAATATCGCATCATTATTTCGTTAAACTTGTTTGTGTCAAGTTAATTAAATACTCAAACTGGTATACTAAACCCTGCATAAACCGTTGAATAGAAAATTATATCTTATACAGAATCTTGAAAGAAGAAAAGCACAACTATATAACGTCTTAGTAAAAGAAATTAAAGTGAAATTGTTATATAAAAGAAAGTAAAAATTAAAAAAGTGCGAATCGGACTCGCCCATGAAGGGTTCCGTAGCAGCAAGTAATATCATATAAAAGTTCTTGTATTTCGTTGTGACTTTGATCGATGTTTTAATAATAGTGTATTTTTTTTAAAATAATAATTAAAAAAAAACTACTTACTAGATCTCGTTCAAACCAATTTTTGGTGGAAGTTTGCATGATAATATACATCATATATTTTTTTAGTTTTATAATTCTCTTATTTTAGAAGTTACAGGGGAAAGTTACAGGATCATTCTACCACTTTGGAAGTGTCTTTCGCGCAAACTATTCATTTATTTTTGAAATTTTTTATTATATTATTTTTGAAGACTATCTATAGATACCCCACCACATGGGTTTGATGAAAAAAAAAATTTGAGTTTCATATCTAAGTATGGGAAACCACCAAAATTTATTGTTTTTTTCTATTTTTGTGTAAAAATCTTAATGCGGTTCACAGAATACATCTACTTACCAACTTTCAACAGTATGGCACTTAAAGTTTCGGAAAAATGTGGCTCTGACATACGGACGGACAGACAAACAGACATGACGAATCCATAAGGGTTCCGTTTTTTGCCATTTGGCTACGGAACCCTAAAAAATTAACATCTCTTTATTCAACTCTGAATTACTCAACTAATCAATAATTTTAATGAGCAATATTTTAATAATCACTAGGTACAACTTAAATTGTATTTTAACTAAATACTTATATAATTTAATTTACAATGATAAAATACGTAAATATATTTTCTTATTGTAAATTAAATTATTTCTTATGAGAAAATAAATTCACAATTTAAACAAGATGAATACTTAATTAAGAATTAAGGAAATTATTTTTAAATTGTGTCGAATTATAGATCACTAGCATCTGTCATGATGTCGGTCACCGCGATCAAAAAAAAAAGTAATCTATGTTACTTCTTAAACCTTATCTTATACCAAGAATATGTGTACAAAGTTTCATGATGATCGGTTAAGTAGTTTTCGCGTGAAAGCGTAACAAACAAGCTTACTTTCGCATTTAGTATGATTTTCTATTATTTGTGTGCATATGTGAGCTTATATCAAATGTAAGGCAAGGATTAACAACTTGACAAGTTCTTAACATTTTTTTAATATAAATGTTAACAGCTCGTCCAGTTTAAGATTAAGTAACAATTACATTACAATTAATTATTAGTTCTAGATATATATTTGATTAACTATACCTATTATTATACTCATTTTCTTATTCATTATTTCTGCGGAAATAAATTTTACAGACAAGAATATTCTTTAGAAGCATTTTCTAAACAATATTTTGTTACATTTTCTTTAGGATTATGTACGAAAACCCACAAAGAAGGCACGGAAGTACGCTGAAAGGCTCGAATATTAATTATCAACACCTACCCCATTCCCCACCACCTCCCCCTAACTGTCTTGCAGCGCCTGGTACCGAATTCACTTAGTTCAGGAGATAGTGAATATTTTGTGTTAAGATTGTAATGTATGCATTGTTCGAACGATTTATACTTAATGATTTCTATACCATCTATACTTAAAGTAGAAATGGAAAGGATTGAATTTTCGTAATCGATAAATTTGGAAAATTCTTTAATTAACGACAACGAGGTGAGAATTCTTAGAAAGATTTATGACCTGTTTCCTTAGCTGGTATGAGAAGAGAATTAACCAGAGTGACTTTATAGACAATCTCGCCTCGCTAGTGCAAATAAAAATAGTTCAGTGTTATTCGTTTTATTTCTTCATTGGTATTGATAGTACCTTTACCTTTTTTTACCTTACCTTTTTTTTTCTTTTCTTTTTTTTTTTAACGCAGGGTAAATCCATTTACGGATGATATCCAGGACGCCCGGGTCGGCAGTCCTAGACCTATGTCGGACTCGGTACTTTGGGAGTGCAATACCGCACTAAACCCCTGCGGGAGCCTTCAGCCGCTTTAATTGGAGAGTCCCGGATCTGCAGGTAACAGGATCTCTCCAGCGACAGGCTGGCTTCGGCGAAAAGGCCAGACTTCTCCTCCATGGGGACTGTCCGGCTAACCTCTGAACAGTCCCGACGACGCCGTGTCTAGCAGGACCGGGTTCCCATCCCGGCCCGACACGGGCACAAGGGCGTTACAGGAGGCGCATTAAGTAGCGCCTCCTTAGCACCCCCATTCGTCGCCCGCGGATGGAGGCCACGTCAGCGGCCTCCTCTCTCATCCGCTCGTCGGCCTCCTTCTGGGACATTACTGTCTCGCAGAAGGAGACCATCGCCTTCCAGGACTCGTCGTCGCCGAGCATCGCGGTGACGACGCTTAGGAGCGACAAGTCCCCTCCGACGACCGACGTCAGACCTTGACGCAGCACCGCCCATCTTTGATTGTAGTACCTGATATATTTCTTAGTTAAAAGTATTGTAAGCGATATAGTTTTAAATTAACGTAGCCGTGACGTCAACTCCTTTAAGGTATTAGCTGAAAATCAGTGCTGTTGTAGAATACTGAACTATGCTGAGCCAGTCCCTTCTTCAGATTTGTCAGTGATGCCCCACTCTCTCTTGTAATTATTATAATATAACTGTATATAATATGGCTGCACCCGGGGTATGTATTTGTACTTAAACCTACCTCATGAATCACTCTATCTATTGGTGAAAACTGCATGAAAATCCGTGCAATAGTTTTTGAGTTTATCGCGAACTGACAGACTGACAGATAGACGCTGCGGAGGACTTTCTTTTATAATATGTAGTGATAATATTTGCTTGTGAAATTGTACATATTTTTTTTCATGTGATGTGAGACATATCTGAAATAAACGGCCTTTCTTTCGTTTTCTTCATATATGATAAAAATTATGAAAACTCTTAGACTTTTTTTCAAGATATCCAAAACCCTGACAATGGATTTCCGAATAATGGCGTTCGAAGGTGTTTGATGGGACTCAGCCGTGTATTGTGCGTAAGTCTTTATAAGCATGTCGGGGGAGTTTCTGTTAAATTTATACTTTGAGAGATTAATGTGATTTTACCTATAAATAGAAGAAAAGGTCGTTTTCTTTGCGAGGATTTTCAACCGACTTATCAAATGAAGGTAATTTAGTGTTTAAGTACATATAATATATTACTTTACTGTATTTATTTCTTATAAGATTTTATCTGATCAGTGGTCAGATTCGTTAATAAGTGAGAGAGTGGGCGGTAATTCAACTTCTTCCACCTGACAGTTCTGACCCACCATCTTTTTGTCCTTACATAGAATGTTTTATAATTTCACAGCACTTATCATTTATTGCCAGTTTCAATAATCTATAAGTGAAGTGTTTCTATAAGTAATATTATTATATATATGTTTTGTATATACCTACCTATGTTAACTGTATTTGTAAGTAATTGTGTGGCTTGCTGTGCGTCTTGGTGTCAAATGTAAGTGCAGCAAGCAAATGTAACGTTAAATAAATAAATAAATAAATAAATATCTGATTCTGTTTAAGTACTACAGAAGCCGATTTCTAAAACCTATTTATCTATGCTATTTAGTTTATAATTTTTTATTTTTTATATTTAGTTATAATGACTGGCCCATGGCGCAGTTAGCAGTGGCCCTGTTCTGCTCCAGGGTTGTGGGTTCGATTCCCGCCCCGAGTCTGGGTGTAATATGTATTTATTTATATATGTATTATTTATATTTATTTAAGAAAATGTATATCAGTCAACTGTTACCTAAAACACAGGCATTAAGTTGCTTACCTTAGGGACAGTCGACCGCGTGTGTATGTTAAACATATTTATTTATTTGGTACCTATAGTTAGAATTTTGACATAAAACCCATCCGAATTGTACCAAATTTTTACTAATAGGTACTATCTCTAGGAAGCCGATAGTTGATAGAATTTTGATACTATCCATGCGGTAGGTATTTATGTCAAAATTTTATCTCCAATAAGCAAAGTCAGAGAAAAATTGAATATTGAACTGCCCCTTAGTAAAGTTTTCATACTTACTGAATGATGTCACTTAATCAACTTACAATTAGAGAAACGATAAATATAATCCCGATATACCTGAGCTTTTTTAAAATACCAAAATAGTGGAATGTAAAATTTTTGATCGCGGGATTTTCGGAATCGATACGAATCGATTGCGACACAATTGCTTGTACGTGTTATACACATAATCATCTCACTCGAGTTTTATTTTCAAATAGATCATATTTTATTTAAATAATAAATTAATTGAAATTATCAGTGATACTAAATTAGTTAATTATAATTTCGCAATAATAGATATTACTATTTAATGATTATTATTTTGGTAAAATATCATACTATGAATACTTTTTAGGTATTATTATATTTGAGCGCATGTTATTCAACTTATAATAACTGTATGTAGTAAGGCCATTTTAATGAAACTTTTTAGTCAGGTAAGGTACATGTTTTATAATTATAAGATTTCATCGATACGTTTTCAAATAAACACACAGAGAGACATTTTAAAATATTTTTTTTTCTTTTAATCCCTAATATTACATATATTTATTACATATACCTATGTAATAAAATTTATTTATAAGTACCTACCTACATTTATTACATCTTTATTCAAATACTTTACAAAACACGTTACCATATTACCGATTTGTAGATATTAATTTTGTCGTTGAGATAGATATAAATAAATATATATGTCTCCTTAAAGGAACTTCATACTAATGGTAAGAATATATACCTATAATATTTATCTTCTGAGATTTTGAAAAGTTATTTATTTCAACAAATTTTATTAAATATTAAAACTCTTTTAAGGAATTTATATAGTGTTTGACGTATGCATATTCTGTAAAAAAAATGCGATATATGCGATATGTATTTACTGTCAAATTATGCTATTTCTAATGTATATAACATTCCTGTTAATGCTTCCCTCTGAAAATCTCAGCCAATGGGACCTCTGTATCAAATAGAATGCGATCTCGATTTATTCCTGCAGAGATACAACATTACTCCCTGTATTCTCACCTCTAAACTATATTTTCTCAATTCCCTTAACAAACATACATTTTAAAGTTCATTTTTCTGTAGCACGCGTTAATGTTCTTGTTACTGTTTTAAATTGGATCAGGAACGAGATCGATTCTCTTAAAGTGGACGTTTCAAATTGTATTTGAACTATATTTTTACTGAATAGAGTTGAATATCGCTTGTACGAGTAACAATGATAGACCAATTTAAATATGGAACATTCAAAGATGGTTCTCTAGGGAAAAACTAACGGGCTGGTATACGATTTCAGTCCTTATATAAACGAGTTTATAAGGGAATTAAGGCTGATTTTTGTTTAAAGTGTGTTGAGATAAGATGTTATTGTGTTGAGCTATTCTTTGGATCGATTTGCTCTGGGGAGAACTTGCCACGTCAGATACTGGCGCTACCAAATGTTCTATATAGTGCTGTATTTGACACAATTTTATTACGTAAGATCTTAAGTTTACATTGTGTTTTGTTTATATATTTGTAAAACGTTTAAAAACTGGTAATTACAAATAAGTTGTTATATAAATAAGAACTTTTTAAATAGGTATTAATAGATTTGATAGTTTAATTAAACTTTTGATGTGGTATTTTTTTAATAATTTACTAAAGATACTTTACTTGTAATCGTACATGATAAAATAATGCTGTTAAATGTTAAACAAAACCTAAAATTTAATAGCATTGAATAATTTTTTTCATAATTAAATATTCCATATAATATTAAGTACAATACAGACTAATTATTATTTTTATATATATTTTTTTTAATTTATTTAAACTTATTTTACATAAAATTACAATAATACACTCCAAAAATCGCGGAGATTTGTCCGGAGTGTGAAATATATCTGCCTATCCTTTTTAAATATATCTGCCTTTTATATGGTCTGTATCATTTTCCTTTAGAAAGTGTTTATCTCGCTACATAGGACGCCTTATTTGCGCATTCGTAGGCGCCGCCCGCCCCTGGAGGGAGACGTGACACCAGACTGTATATTATATAGTTGTATACGAAAAAGGGTGAGTGAGGGGATAAAATCCCTCAGCTACGTATAAATACAGTTATTATAATTTAATGGAATTCTCATCTTGAATAGGGTGTGTTCTATACCTATTGGCTTTTGCCCAGAGGAGGAAAATAAGGAAACGAAAAACTCGTATTTAATGTCATAGATTCAAAACAAAATTTTAGAAAAGTCTTTTTATCCCTTATTTTATAAGCCTTAAAATTATACACAGTCAAAATTAAATCGAATCAAAAATTTCTTTGTTCAATCAAGTTTCATAAGCACTTTCAATCGCCGTAATGCAAAGTATATAACATTTTAAATTAATTATTTATAATTATTATGAAAATAATACCGATTCGGAATGTAGATTCTACTGAGAAGAATCTTTGTTTGTTTTATTTTGAGAAAGTTTGTTTGTACGTAAAATACGTAATTAAAATACATACTTATACGTATTAAGTTTTGAAGTACTTAGAAAAGGATGAAATAGAGATACAGAATACGGTATGACTATTGTGTTTTACGAATGAAATGGTATTATTGTTTAAAAATAAATATCTTTCTTTACTTTTTTATACTATAGGTATTGGTTGGTAGAGGTAGAACTTTACAATAACATACCTACTTACACAAAATACCTTATTAAGACTGATCTTTTTGTGTTACCTACATTTTTTTGTATTTCTTCTTGGTGTACAATATAGTGTACTTATTTATACTTATTAAACTGTCTATGGTGAAAAGACGCAACTAATAAATCAACAGATAATCTTTTAAAAGCTGTCAATATATTATTGTTTTGTATGAAAGCCAACTCCACTAGGCCCGTAATAGACAAAAAAAAAGTTTAAATAATATGATGTGCTTGTAGGTAGGTATGTGTGTGTGTGTGTTTGCGTGAGTTTGTGTATGTATAATAGTAGAGTTCCAGTTGAAAAAAAAAACAGGTATAATTAAATGTTGTTTGCGATAAAAGCGCCGCCCGCCCCAATGGGGGAGTCTGTATAATTCAACCGCGTGTTATGTGGTCACATGATGAGTAATGGAAAAAATAATAAACTTGCCGGCTTATTGTCATGTGCTTTCGTGATCGTATTTAATCTGTGGGTTTTATGACTCATTTTATACTGATTTGTGTAGCTACAAATATAGTAACAAAATGTCGATTGCAACTTCCGTCAATTAGTTTGAATTTTTGGTTTCATAGCAAATGGATCAGCAGTATTGCGTGAAAGAGTGACAAACATGCGACTATTCCATGTACAAATACTATCACGTAATATTTACTAGATAGGCCATGCGGTGACACTCGCGTTGACGTTTAAACCTATTGTTTACAGCATGAGTCATAGTATTGATCAAGTTTTCCCTGATATCTCAGGCAGTTGCAAATAAACAAAGAGAGAGATTAAGATATAGCAAATAATTTTCTTCTTGTTCTCGAAATATGTCCTTATAATAGTTCCTCTGGTTTTCATTTTAACAAACATATACTCTACTTCCATTCGGATTTACCCTCCTTGAGTTTCAATATTTAATTAGTTGATATTGTTAGTTATTGTTTGTTGCTTGTGACACAACAACATTATTCCAAACCAGTCCCGTAGATAACAAGATAAGTTCATTCAAATAAAAAGTTTCTTCCGATTTTTTTTATTTTAATATACATAGTTATTAATTTTATTATAAGCTTTCTAAGAATGACATAATTATCATAAAACATATTTAGCCTATAGGTGCAATATTCATTGTCAGGTTCATTTGTAGCTTTTATAAATATAGGCTTAGTAAAATATAGGCTAGGCGAGCAAGTACAAAGGAAAAAAAAAACGATTTACTTAGATTGCGGAAGAGAACGTAGTAATGTGGCGGTTAGTACTATGATAAGAGAAGAGGGCGATTCAGTAAAAATTATCGAATATTGAAGGTTCTGTATTAATATTACCATTTAGTGGTTTTACTAAGCACGATACTCAATTACTATTACTAGTATATTATTCCGGTAAATGCTTAAATCCTATGACTCATAGTGTGATGCTATAAAGCCTATAACTGTCCTCGATCTACAAGCTTTGTAATATGAAATTTTTTTCACCTCGTACTGACAGATCAAGTGATAGATAACAGATTTCAAATAAACCAACAAACAAACTTTTTAGCTTTAGTTAGTAAGTATATGTATAATATTTTTTTTTTTAAATAAATATGAGAATTAGCTTTATATTGTTCTCATATTTATACAAGTCTTAAATTATTATATCTTTTATTTATTTTTTATTAATCGTTATTAAAAACAGTTATTTTAGAATTTTTTTGCAGAATAACTCCATTGATAAGGTGAGTCAGTGCCGCGCCTGCGTGATGCGGGTTCCGGCGTTCCAGAGAACCTGTAAACAAACATCATTCAATTATACACTTTATTCCATAACATAGAGAGTTGATAATCCTAAATGCCTCTGTCAACAATTATCCATCACTTGCCAGTAATAATTTAAAGTATAACATACCATATTTTCTAAGTGATAAAGTTGATATTTGTGTAAATTATTATGATAATGTTAAGAATAGATTCATTGTTGTAGTCTGAAGTGTTATTCAAGTGAAGTTATTGAAGAAATTTTTGTTTCAGTTTGCTGATATGCGTTATCTAGGTACTTACTATGTACTTGGTATATATTCCGTCTTGATAACGATATTATAAGTAGTTAAGTAGGGTTTAATATTATATAAATATTTTTTATCAAAAACTAGTTCACTGTCCCGGCCTTACCCTGGTGTAATTTACTAATGAACAAAATGTAAATGCGCTTTCAATTCAATTGCAATTCAATTCAATTTTCGCAAAATATTAAAATTGTGTTTTAATTTGGCTTCTTTTGTCTTTTTTCAAATGAAAACGCATTACTTTGTGAGAAGGAGAAAACACGATGGAAATTCAATCCATATCTCTAAACCTGAATTAACATCTTGACTTGATTTGTTGAAATAGAACAACATATAAAAATAGATATGCAAAATAAACTGTACACTAGTTGGGAACTAAATAAGGGACAAATATATTTTTATGTATATTTTAATCCTTAAAATTTACTTATATAGAAATGAGTTATGAGGATTAAAAAAAATTAAACAAGTGCGAGTCGGACTCGCCCATGAAGGGTTCCGTAGCAGCAAGTAACATCATATAAAATGTCTTGTAGTTCGTTGTAACTTTAATCGATGTTTTAATAATAGTGTATTTTTTTTATAAAAAAAAAACTACTTACTAGATCTCGTTCAAATCAATTTTCGGAGGAAGTTTGCATAGTAATGTACATCATATATATATTTTTTAGTTTTATTATTCTCTTATTTTAGAAGTTAGAGGGGGGGGGGACACATTTACCACTTTGGAAGTGTCGCGTAAACTATTCAGTTTAGAAAAAATTATATTAGAAACCTCAATATCATTTTTGAAGATGTATCCATAGATACCACATATATGGGTTTTTTGAAAAAAAATTTTTTGAGTTTCAGTTCTCAATACGAAATTTATTGAATTTTTCTATTTTTGTGTGAAAATCTTATTGTGGTTCACAGAATACATCTACTTACCAAGTTTCAACAGTATGGTTCTTATAGTTTCGGAAAAAAGTGGCTGTGACATACGGACGGACAGACAGACACACAGACATGACGAATCCATAAGGGTTCCGTTTTTGCCATATGGCTACGGAACCCTAACAAAGTTCAATAAATAGCAATTCATTAATAATGTAATAATATGTCTTGATATGTCTGGTTGTAGAGAAACCTAATATTTGTCTTAAACTGGCTTAGATATATGTAATTCAAGACGAGTTTTAGGTCAATCTTAAAATAACTTCTGAAAACGTTCAACAGAATCAGTATGAGAGGGCTGTTTTAGCACAAGTCTGCAGTTTCATAGAATATAATTATTTCAAACTGCCATGAAATCCTAAGTAACTAGACCTGACAAATAATGGTTTCCATTTATTACAAATGAATTTTTCCTTAACGGCTAACAAACAGCATTAAAGAGCGTGAACGTTTGGACTCATCCTGGGATGACTGTAGCGGGTTTAGTAATTAGAATTATCTAAATACATTGTAAGGTTATGAGGCATGTAGGGAATGGAATTTAAGCAAAATATTATTAGTGACCTTTTGTTGGATAAATGAGATTTCGGGTAGAAATTCGGGGAAAATATTTAATTTGGACCAAAGTGCATGATATGACAACTGTCTTAAATAAAAGCACATAAGAGATTCTCAATCTGAATCTGAAATAACCCATTTACAAAAAATATTAATAATGCTCAAAAAATATCTTTCAATAATTACTTAACATGTAAGTAAAAAATAAAATAAAAAAACATGGAACAAAATATTCCTCTGAAGACGCAATAAAATTGGATTCTATTTATATTTTACGAGAGATTGGAATAATAGAAAAAAAAAAGAAAAAAAAAACAATTATTCATAGATACGAAATTCAGTATTTTACTAAGATAACTCTATCCTTTTTAGTTTGCCAAAACTTACAAAAGTGTTATTATCTTATAGGTACTTTATACTTATGAATTGTAATCGGTCGATGCTCGTACATAAGAGATATTTAATGTAAACGAATTTTATGAGTCTCTATGATAATGGTAGAAGCTAAAATACTGATATTTTTGTTACTTTGTCTGTCAGTATACTTTAACACATTACGAAAATTATTGCAAGAAATATTGTGTAGTTTTTTCAGTTGTGTACCAAGTGATGTGTCAAAACTATTTAGTGAATATTTTATGTTTCAGTTTAAAAATAGATAAAATTTTGTTGCAGTTTTTTAGGAACTCTAAAAATAGAGCTAATAATTATATTGGGCCGTTGGCGCAGTTGGCAGTGACCCTGCTTTCTGCTAGGATTGTGGGTTAGATTCCCGCCCCGTGTCTGGCTGTAATATATTATTTATATTTGTATTATTTATATGTAAATTTATAACGAAAAAAAAATTCTTTTTAAGTGCAATAAAGAATATATAATAATAATGTAATATCTTAAATTCATCAGAAGCAAACGACCTATAAATTGCACTATTTGGTCGAGATAAGATTATTAAAAAATATATACATTGTCAAGTGTTTTGAGCCCAAATCGTAGCTGGATCTTCTTTACAAGATATCGTACAGGTAGCGTTACCTTATCAAAGAAATTCGGCAAAACCAATAGAGTAAGTGGAGCACTTGAATCGTCTCAATTACGATACGATTTTGTGATAAATTTATATGAAATATTTTATATCGTGTTACTACTTTATGTTATATACTAAATGTTTTATGCGGTTTTGTCTGCGTTGAAGTTCGATACATTTTGACAGTTTTGGTTACTGTTGCATTCCCGTTACTGTATCAGCCTGTAAACAACCCACTGCTCAGCGAAGGTATCTTCTCTATATAGACGAAGGGT
Organism: Euphydryas editha; assembly: GCA_036937285.1. NCBI lineage: Eukaryota > Metazoa > Arthropoda > Insecta > Lepidoptera > Nymphalidae > Euphydryas > Euphydryas editha. The sequence continues at coordinate 7,345,397 of JAUPFZ010000024.1, forward strand.
TGGAGCTTAATCCACCACGCTCCTCCACTCCGAGTTGGCGGATAATTTCCCTACCATGAGTAACGATCGTTATCAGGTGTCTATGATAAGAACCGGGACCGACGGCTTTACTTGCTCTCCGAGGCACGGTGGGGAGACCCACAAGGACATACTCCCAGACCGGATACCAATTAATATTTGTACAAATACAAATATAATGTCCCGAACGGGAATCGAACACGTGACCGCCGACGCGCGGCGTTGAGGCGACTACTCGCACCACTACACCAGAACGATCATCCCTTCTCATTAGTTGACGTAATATTTCATTCTTTTCAAAAAAAGGGCGTCAAAACACCTTAGAAATGCATTTTAGTTTTTGTACTTTATCAGAAAACCTGCTTTTTTGTTTACTTCTTATTTCCATAAAAAATAGTACATTGCTTATTATATCCGGCCATTCTTGACATAAAGTTTCTTTTTCAAAGTGTAGCGACATCTATCTCGCCATATACGAACTAGAAGAAACAGACGTATCCTACATAGCGCTATCGAAGTTTTCAAAACGATTTAATATATATACAAGAACTCGACAACAAACGTCAAGTGGCGCGTAGCCCACGAGACGCAACTCCCGTCTGGTCGAAGGATCCTTCCTTTTCAACGGCAGCCTCACCCCCTCTCAAAAAAGTAAAGTGCATGTGTGATCCGAATGTGATGTGAACTCCAGTAGGTACAGATAATTGACAGTGAATTTAGTTAAGGAAAAACATGAATGCATACATCAGGCTCATTGTTTGATCCTTAATTTTATTGACGCGTTTTACTCATGAATATCTATTCATCACGACTTCTTCGTATCGATTTTTTCCATGAAGCGATCGTAACGGAAGTGTGTCACTTTTGATTGTTATCGTTATTGTTAACATTTTATCTTTTTAGCTTCATTTCATTTTAAGTTTTACGAAACTTTAACACTCAAAATAAACTTGAAGTTTTCGTATCCATATATTTTCGCAAAGTAACATTTCCTTAAACATGAGATTATTATATCAAGTATAACAACCGTTCTTATGTAGTGGTGTGAAAGTTCCAATAAACGCCGACGGTTGGGGATTAGATTCCTGCTCGGAGCAAAAAACGACCATTTATCTTGGTGGAGAAAGTATACCCCAACTTACAGCAGCAGATTGGTAGATTAACCAAATCCTTTATCCTTAAACCTTCTCCTATATGGAGGAGAGAAAAAGGAGAAAAGAAAATTTTCGTTTTGTTAAACATTTAGTTTTCATTTATTACCTAATGATTTTAATTAGCACACGTTTACAAAACAGTTGCGATCAAGAAGGCAGTTGGTAGTATTTGTAATTAAGACTAATCGTCAAGACCCATTCACATGCGATGGCGTCCTTCATTCATGAGTTATTTGCATGTCTTGGAAGAGATTCTGAATCACAACGCTGAATTCTAATCCACTCTGACAGATGTGTCACGAGATCTTCGTATCATTAACATGTTTTTACATTGCTTACTAAATACTGCGTCATGTAAAAACAACAAAATATAAAAAAAGGCAGCACTCAGCGGAAAAAAACATAAGAGTGGGAATAATAAATTAAGGGTAATAGGATCAAGCTTTTTTTTAATATCTTAAAAATTAAGATATAGTTTAAAACTAAACGTCAAAAAACGTCGTTAAAATGCATTAAGTATTGCATTAAAACTGAGATAGTCTTTTATATTTGGATTAAATATTAAAAAACGACGTGATTTGGTAATTTTTACTTCATACTAACATTTTAATGGATGGGACCACTTTATCGGTTAGCGTCTCGAAATATGAAAATTCCTAAAACATAATGAAATAACAATTAATAGACCCGGCTTATTTACCTGTTAGTTACTTTTTCATCTATTTTTTACCACGTTATTAAACAAGTTTTTATAATTTATTTTTGTTAGGTACTCCATTATACTGTTATTATTTTTTGTATAAGTTGTGTTGTATAGTAAATATGACCTACATTAAATTTTTTTTTTGAATGAATTTTCTTATTTCAGTAATTTATTTTAATAGATAATACAATAAAATATTATTCAATATCGTATATTTTTCAATGAACACTGTGAATATTTCTATACTCATTTCGTAAAAAAATAACCCCTACTTTCTACATATTCCAAGTTTTATTTTATTTTATTTCTGGACAATTAAAATGTATAAACAAGATAAGGCAGGAAAACGATTTTTTAACAACATAGACATATTGTCTTATTAAGGAATAATTATTTGGTACAATAAAACGCAATTATCAACTATACCTATGTCTTACATAAAATATAACGAAAAAGATCACAGAAATATAATTTAACAATTACAAATCAAGATCTTGATAAGATCGCAGGCGTTCCGCATCTAAAGTGCTCGGCAAACAGCTAAACTATCTTCCGAAGGTATTATCGACTCATTATCACGATAACCTAACCCAGTTTCGGAGATATAGACTTGTTTGTATAGTGATCGGTTTCTGTTTATCAATAATTATATCAAGTTCCTCGGATTTAAGATTAAATGTCGATTTATCATTTATGATGATAAAAATCGGTGATGTCAAACGTTTTGGAATTTTATTCATAACTTATTAGTTGCATTTTGTTATACTCCACTTAGGGCCCTTTTTCCGGTTGTTGATAAAGTTTATCCAGCACAAAAATTTACTGATACGCTATATCAACAGGAGGTAAAAAATGGTCTTAGGGCCTATTTCACCTCAACTAATATACTACAACTTGTTTTTTTTATGTAAGAGGGGGCAAACGGACAGTCGGTACACCTGGTGGTAAGTGCACGCGACATCCATAGACACCCGCTACATCAGAGGATTAGTAGGTGCGTTGCCGGTATTTCAAATGGGCGTATGCTCTTTTCTTGAAGGTCCCTAAGTCGTATTGGTTCGGAAATACCGTAGATGGCAGCAGCTATATATATATATATATATATATATATATATATATATATATATATATATATATATATATATATATATATATATATATACTTCTAGATCCATGATCGCTATTAAAAATATCTAACATATAAACTTAAGTTTAATGGTGAAAATAAAAATAAATCATAAACTAATAGAAGATAACTTTATCAGTAACCGGTGAAACAGCCCCTTCATATATCAAAGAACGATGTTAAACAGAAACCAGACAAAAAAAAATCTAAATTGTTTTTAATTATAAACTTTTGCTAAAAAGTCATATTTAGTGTATTTTTCAGTTTAGTTATATTGGCACAATTAATTTAATTAAAAGTCCGTATTATTTCCCGACGTTTCGAACCCTTTATAATTTAAAATATTGTTAAACTGTAAAATTTTAAATAAACGCGATAAAATTCGATATAGACTTTTAATTAAATGAGTAAAATTCGCGTAAATATAAGAGAACAGTATTGGTACAATTAACTTAGAAGACAAAAGTATTTTTATGTATCAAGCTGTAAAGGACAATGATAATTTTCTATGTAGCTGTGCCCGGTACCTATTTCGACATGTACAGAAAATTGATGTATTAAAATATCCTTTATTAATTGAAACTAGATTTTTAATAATAGTCTACAAGTGATCAAAACTGCGGCTTATAATTAAAGTAATTAAAAAAAATATATTTGATTTTGATGCCATACATATTGCTATGGACAATGTTCAAATCTTAGCTAAAGAATACTTCAATATATCAATTTTCTGTACCTACATGTTGAGGAGATGTGGGTATTGTCCTTTTCCATTGCTAAGCAAAGCCCTTTCATACTAAAAAAAGTAAGAACAAACAGGAACTGATTCCAACACGTTCCAACTACTATGGATTTGCATACATGTCTCAAAACACGTATTACTTATATCCTATATAAACATGCGTCAGAAGGTTATTAGACTTTATTCAAAATATAAACATTGAAATCAAGTGGTAGCTTAGAAACTAATAGAAATCAGAAGCCTTGATATAAATAATTGGCTTTGTCTAAAATAACACACACCTACTGAACAATTTTCAAATGAGTATCATTATACTGGCTCATTCCGTATTATGTACTCTTCGCGGAAGCCGAGGACGGACACTGAATCAAAATATCCTCTTATCCCCACCAATTGAACTCGACCCACCCATCCTCCCTCGCCATTAATCACGATGACCAAACGAGAGACAGTCGGTGTATTCTGGTGGGTCATCGTATAGTGGACGAGATGGATAGACGAGGTGTACCGTTACACGACTTGATCATCGCCTGCGAGTGAATGAATGCTGCCCATTCAATTGTTTCGAGGAAACGAAGAGAATATATTGTTATGATTGTAAGATCGGTTGGATGTGTTCGCGAGGAATGTCAATATTTTGTAGTTTTAAAGATTCGTAAGGCTTAAATATAGATGTCTATTGACTATCTGTCTTGGTATAAATATAAATGTAGTCCGATTGAAAACCGTTCTGGTGTAGTGGTGTGTGTAGTTGCCTTAACGCCAGCGGTTGCGGGTTAGATTCCTCCTCCGGTCAGATATTTGTATTTGTACAAACATTTGTTTCTGGTTTGGATGTAGGTAGGTATGTTCTTTTGGGTCTCCCCACCGTGCCTCGGAGAGCATGTGAAGCCGTCGGTCCCGGTTGTTATCATAGACACCTGATAACGATCGTTACTCATGGTAGAGAAATTATCTGCCAACCCGCAGTGGAGCAGCGTGGTAAGCTCCAACCCTACTTCTATATGGAGAAGAGGCGTTCGCTCAGCAGTGGGTTGCTTACAGGCTGCTAGCTGATACAGTATGCACAGTATAGAACTGGATATGTTACTGTTTTTTTTATAAGTATATAAGTAGATTTACGCTAGCAAAGCCACGAGCAACAGGTAGTATGTGAGATTAGTAATCAATAAGTATTTTACCTACAACGCTTAATGTATAGTAAATAATAATAATAGGTAAAACCACACTTCACCTGATTGCTACTTGTCTGTCATTCCCCTTTAGGGTTTTTTTAACCGAGAGTGATTCTGAGTAGCGAAATAATGCTCATAAAAGTCATCAACTAAACTAGTATAAAAAAGTAATATTTAAAATTAAAAAAAAAGCTTTTAGTTTTTGCTATTATTTGTATATATTTTAGATCCTTAAATTAGTTCTTATGTGGTGGTATAAGTTTTTATATCTAACATTATTTCTTTATAGTGCAGCTTACTAATGATAATTATTTTTTAATCTACTTTTTTCTTTTAATCTATTTTTTTTGTTAACTTAAACAGATGTACGTTTTGTGCAACAGATAATCACGATTCTTGTGATTAAATTAGTTTAATAAACACTTAAATTTTAATTTTTTTTCGTGCAACTCGGCGTTAATCACAAGAATCGTGATTATCTGTTGCACGAAACCTATATCTGATTAAGAAAACAAAAAAATTTAGTTTAATTAAAGACCTATCTAACGGATGATTAATTACAACAGCTTTAAATTAATCATGAGATCAACTAATTTTAAGATTAATTGCAACTTAACTAACGGAAAGTTAGCGACGGTTTCGTGCAACTCGTCGTAAATTAGTTTAATAAGCACTTAAATTTAAAATTTGTTTCGAGCAACTCGGCGTTAGTGGCTTTATAGGCTATATATTTTAATAAGACAATCAAACAAACGAATCTGTCCACAGCATAATATTAGTATAGATAAACACGGGAAAAAATTTATAAGTGTATTATCAAGTTAACTATAGATATAGTTCTTATATAATTATATAATTATCACATATATTTGTGGTTAGCAAAATGAACCATAATTCAATATTTTATACTATCAGACATAATTATTTATCTGTATTGCGCGAGCAGTCACAGCGGATGCGCGTGCCGCTCTTAGGTCGACCGAACCGTCGTGTTTTGTTTACGCGTGATCATTTACGTGATACTAAAAGATTAAAATAACGATAGCGGGGTATCTCCTGGCAACAGGAGACCCTTTATTTTAAAATGTTTCCCCCCCAAACGTGCCAAAATTCCCCAATGTCGCAATTACCTACTCAGTCCCAAATGTTTCAAGTTCCAAATGTATCAAGTTACGCCAACGTGACATCCACAACATGTTTCCCCAAAAAGGATCAAGCCATCATTTTGGACTCAATCGAAGGAATAACTCTCAGGGAGTACCTTATTGCGCTGTCATCTATAACTCCAGCTTCAACTATACGGTTTATATCTCGCATATCGAATGCTCGAATATGTATATATTTAGATAGCAAGAAAACAGCTGATTACCTTATTGAAGAAAAGAAAAACGTCATTATAAATAGGAATTTACTTGAAATTAAATCATTAATTTCTAGAAATAAAAGAATAGTTCTTTCAAATGTTTGCCCAGTTATACCAAATAAGGTTATTGAAGAAAAATTTGAAGAGATGAAGATTAAAATAATGTCTCCTATATCCTTTATGAAAATTGGGGTGAGCGATCCAGGTTTCTCTCATATTTTAAGCTTTAGAAGGCAGCTATACGTAAGCCCTGAAGATGAATCGCGCCTCCCAGAATCAATTCAACTATCCTATGAAGGGACAAATTATTGGATATACATTTCAAATGATGCCTTAAAATGTTTTTCCTGCAATACAATGGGTCATTTAGCGAAAAATTGTCCACAGAATAAAACAGTCTCCCAAGCAGCTGTTTCTGATATCAAGGAACCCGATAATCAATTGGAAGAAGTAATTAAGCAAATTTTTGAAAGAAACGATGATCGTATATTGGACCCACCCGGCACTCCGCAGACTATACAAGAAGCACCCTCACAACCGATTCCATTAAATTCGAAAGGAAAGAAACGTATTCATTCCCCAACAACTAGTGAATTATCAGTACCAGGTATACAGTTAAGACAATATGTAAAAGAGCATGAATCTGATATAACTGAATCGGAAACAGATGGAACAGAAAGTAATGTTTCAATGGAAGACAACGTCGTTAAACCAAAAACAAAAAAGAAATTGAAGAAAGATGACACGAGAAATGAAGAAGAAATTTGGAAAGATATTGAACATAATATGGCAGAAATAAATAGTGACAATTTATTCCCTATTAATTTAGACCAATTTATTAGCTTATTGGATAATACAAAAGGAAAACAAAATGTGAAAGAAATAACATATACTTATACAGACAATATTAGCGGTTTAATTTTAATGTGTAATAAAATACATAGTAAGTTAAATAAGAGTTTAAAAAACAGAGTTTCACGTTTGTCAAAAAAATTAAATGAAATATTAATTACTGACCCAATTGTACCTACGTACAAAGAGAATTAGTAATATGTTACTTCTTTATACTTAATTAATATAAAGACATAGATACAATACATATTTATCAAATTATTTCATGGATGTGTTACAGTGGAATGTTAATGGATATTTTAAAAGATTAGAAAACATAAAATTATTGATTAGTCAGCTTAGTCCAACTTGCATTTGTTTACAGGAAACGAATTTCACTTCTAATTATTGTGCTTTAATTAAGGGGTATGTACACTTTTTTAAAAACCGTCTACAATGTAATAGGGCTAGTGGAGGCGTAGCAATCTTTATCAAACCATATACTATGCCAGAAATTATAAATGTAAACACTAATTTAGAAACAATAATAATTAAAATAAAATATCCTTTTACTGTTACTATATGCAATATTTACCTTCCAAATAGCAGTGCACTTAATATTAGTGATTTAAATAATTTGATATGTCAACTGCCATCACCTTTTATAATTATGGGTGATTTTAACAGCCACCATTTTTACTGGGGATCTGCTAAATGCGACACCAGAGGTAAATTAATTGCTGAATGGCTCGATGATCATAGTGATATATTATTATTAAATAATGGACAACCTACACATTTTAATGGTAATACGGGTAATACGAGCAATATAGATTTAACTTTGGCTTCTCAAAATATATCATCATATTTCGAATGGAACGCCTTAGACGATTTATATGACAGTGATCATTTCCCAATTGTTATTAAAACATTAATTAGCCAAAATTTACAAAATAATAATATATGTTTACCAAAAAAATGGAAGTATGACAAAGCTGATTGGTTAATGTTTTCTGAATTGGTTAATCAAAATATTCTTGAATTACCATCTCCACTTTCTATACCCGATTACCCTATAAATGACATTATTGAAAAATTCACTGGAATAATTTTACAAGCAGCAAATTTATCCATACCAAAAACTACAGGTCGTATTAGGAAAAATAATCTACCATGGTGGAACGATGAGTGTAAAGTCGCAATTAGAGCAACAAAAAAAGCCTTTAAACTTTTTAAAAAATATGCGAGAAATGATCCCAATTCGATGTATAAAATTGACTATAAAAAAAAGAGAGCTTATTATAGAAGACTTCTAAAAGAAAATAGGAAAAGATATTGGGAGAATTGGGTATCCACTATTAACAACCAAACTCTTACTGGGGACCTATGGAAAAAAATACATCATCTTAATCACCGTAACATTAGACTTGACAAAATTGTACTTGAGAAACCTGATGGTTCATTTGCATCTGACCCAAAAGAAACATCCTATATATTAGCAAAGACTTTCGCTAATAATTCTAGCTCTAATAACTATGAAGATAATTTTATTCACTACAAAAATACTGAGGAAACTAAACAAAATTTTGAAACATATGACAATTCCAACCCAATAAATGGTAAAATATCAATGAACGAAATGACAATGGTTATATCTCAAATAGGAAATTCAAGTCCAGGGCCAGACAATATTTCAAATATTATCATAAAACACTTCCCAACAAGTGCCCTTAAATTTTTACTTCATTTATATAATTTTATTTGGCAAAAGCAGGTTTTTCCAGATAGCTGGAAAGAAGCCTTAGTAGTGCCAATATTAAAACCTGGAAAAATCCCAAATCGACAAACTAGTTATAGACCTATATCCCTAACATGTAATATGTGTAAAATATTGGAAAAAATTATAAGTAAAAGAATTAGATGGTACATTGAAAAAAATAACTATTTATCTCCATTTCAATATGGATTTCGTCAATTTAGATCAACTACAGACCATTTAATGAATATTGAGAGTGAAGTACTTGACAGTTTTGCAAATGATTATTTCATAGTAATAGTAGCTCTTGATATTGAGAAGGCTTATGAAATGGTCTGGAAGCATAAAGTTTTAAAATCCTTACAAAATATTAATATTAAAGGAAACGCCTTAGCTTTTGTGAAAAACTTTCTGACAGCAAGATCAATAAAAGTAAGAATCAATGATACATTATCAAATTCTGTTTCTATAGAAAACGGTCTTCCGCAAGGCTCGGTGCTCAGTGTAATATTATTTTTATTAGTTATTAATGATGTTTTCTCTTGTATTGACAATCCAGTGAAAGGATTCTTATTTGCTGATGACTTGTCAATAACATGTAGTGGTAGAACATTGAAACCCATATTTACATTAATCCAAAAAACGTTAGACAGTCTTCAACAATGGGCTGACAAATCTGGTTTTAAATTTTCAAAAACTAAATCTGAATTCTTAATTTTAACTAAAAAGAGAAATAAAGCAAGAAATTTAAAATTAACTTTACATAACACGAAAATTAAAGAAGTCAATAACTTGAAAATATTGGGTTTAACATTCGATAGAAAAATGACATGGATAACTCATATAAATCAACTAAAATCTGAATGTTATAAGAGACTGAACATAATTAAGGTTTTATCATCAATTTCTTGGGGATCTGACCGAAAATGTCTCATTAATATATATCATGCGTTAATTCGACAAAAACTAGATTACGGCTCTATTATATATGATTCTGCAAAAAAGAGAACCTTGAATTCCCTAGAAAGTATCCAAAATACTGCACTTCGCCTTAGCATAGGTGCATTTAAGACTAGTCCTACAAAAAGTATTTTAGCTGAAGCGGGAGAAATGCCATTAGAAATTAGACGGAAGCAACTGGTAATCGTATACATTGTTAACATACTATCTCAACCTCAAAATCCCATTTTTAACTATTTTACTAAAACAACATTCCTAGACGCACAGTATGATTTCAGACCTTCTCTTCCTCAACCTTTACGAATAAGAGCTGCTAAATATCTCGAGGAAATTAACCTGAGCATACCATCTATCCTAAATAAGAAATTATTGTCATGTGGTCCTTGGGAAAACCATGAATTTCCTATAAATTTAGAACTAGCTAATAACATAAAAGATGACACCCCTCGAGAACTTTACATAAACTTATATCATGAAATTAATAGTAGGTATAATAATTGTAAGCTTTTCTTTACTGATGGGTCAGTTAGGAATGAAAGATCAGGTTTTTCAGTTGTCTCAAGTAATAGTAGCTATCGATACAGACTTGGCGACTACCACTCTATTTTTAGTTGTGAATCATTAGCTATACTTAAAACATTAGAAATTATAGGTAATGAACCTAATACGATAATGTATTTAATTTATACGGACTCAAAATCATGTCTTACAGCCTTGCAAAATAGAAATAATACAAATCCCTTAATTATTGAAATTAAACAAAAAATGTTAGACCTCCTAAGTAATAACTATAACTTTCAAATAATATGGATCCCAAGTCATCAAGGGATATCTGGAAACGAAAACGCTGATCTAGAAGCTAAAAATGCAACTTATGAAAATGATATTTGCACAACAATAAAATCACCCCCTTCAGAAATTCAAAAATATTGCAAACATAAAATTAAAAGTTTTTGGGATCAATATTGGAAAACAGGTAATGCAAGTAAATTAATCCATGTAAGAAATTCTATTTTCGATAAATCCCCGATTTCATTCAGCAACAGAAAAGATCAAGTTATAATAACGAGACTACGCATTGGACACACTAACTTATCACACATACATTTGATAACTAAAACTCCAAAAAATAAATGCAAGTGTGGGCAGGAAATGAGTGTCTCTCATCTTTTAATAGAATGCACAGCATATAATAATGAAAAACAAGTATGTAACTTACCCAATTGTCTTAAAGATTGCTTGAATGGAAATGGTTGTAACCAAACATTAAAATTCCTAAAAATGATTAATGTATATAAATTAGTATAATTTAATATTTTGTTTGTTATAAATTGTGGTCGTTAATGACCTTAGTTGTTAAAAAACGACCTTAAATAAATAAATAAAAAAAAAAAAAAAAAAAATAATTATTTATCCTTAATATTTTAGTTACAATTATAAATTCATTTTCATTAATAATTCAAATTCAATATTTAATCAATCACCTGCATTAGTAATTCAATGTTAAGAGTTACATCGTTATGTTCGTTACAAATATTAATATGGAGAAATTCATTAGCGTAATCGTATATATATTTTCCTTCCTGTTGACGTAATACAGATACAGCACGATGTTATGTTAAAAAAATAAAGCTAAGAGCTGAGCTTACGTCGGTGAAGCCTCTAAAGTTCTTTTTTATAGTATTATAAATATAACCGAACATTAACGTTTTATTTATCTTCAATGCGCGTGGTAGCTCGTAGATGTTTAATTAATCTAATATATAAAATTCTCGTGTCACAGTGTTTGTAACAAAACTCCTCCTAAACGGCTGGACCGATTTTTATGAAATTTTGTGTGTATATTCAGTAGGTCTGAGAATAGGACGTAAACTGTTTTTCATACCCCTAAATGATAAGAGTGATCCACCCCAAAAGGAAAATATTCACTACAAATAATTTAAATAGCAAAATAACGTTTGCCGGATCAGCTAGTATAATATAAAATTTTAAATAAAAAAAAATACGTATAGTTCTACAAGTCCTTTACATTCCGTTACTTGAGCCTTCTATATTCTCTTAACAGTTGCTCTGCTGCTTGTACGACTTGTGGGAAAAACCTGGTTAAAGGAACTTGCAGTTCTTGACATATTTCAGATGACTACCCTCCATATGTGCATAAAGTCCTGTGCCCTACCTCCGCAGTCTGATTTCTATATGTGAAGAATCGGTACTATCTGAGACTCAGTTTAGGTTTCGTCGTACCTGTCTGAAGGGAATATTATGCTGTAACATCTTAAAAACGACCCCGAGATTAATGATAATCGATACGGAGCCGGCTACTTTTGGGAAACTTCGTAACCCGGTTCTCGCTTAGATAATATTATAGTGAGCATTAAACCGATATTCTATATTTCAAAAATTCAATTCGAAAATTTTTATCATTATTCGATAGCATTTTTTTTTAAAGCTTTTGAGTCATGAGCCTTATACATCTGATATATACACAGCACACACGTTCGGTAAGTTCAGTCTTTGAATTCACCTCAACATTTCTATCATAAAATAGTGCGACTAGAGAGGCAACACTGAGGTATTTCAACAAGAAAATATGTACGGGATAGAAGTGTGATAGGATATAATCTTCGAACATAAGAACACTTTCTAATACAAAAGAAATCGGTCAACAAAAGAAGATTACGTTCAAACAAACAGACGAACTGTGCAGTTTTATTATTTTCTGGATGTAACCGCCGACTTCGTTCGCGATAATACATTTTAACTTTTATCCTCTCTCTCAAGGTAACCGCACTGGATTTTAGGATAAGAAGTCTCCTAGTTCCTAGTATGGACTCAAATTATACCAACATTCAAAACCATTCAGAAGTTTCATTGTGATGAGCGGTCAAGATACACACAGACAATAATAAAACAAATTACAGTTTTAGCATCACTGTCGATTATAAAAATATTTTTTTTAAATATCTTCAAAGTACAGAGTTTGTACAAAGTACAAAGTACTGTTACATTTTTATTATCATTATAGAAATATAGATGTAATTTATAATGAATCTTTAAGTAGTTTGAGATAAAATCTAACAATCAAATTCACAAGAGAGGAAATAAAAGGATGGTTGGCGCGGAAGCGTCGGCCGTTGGCTCGGGATGCGGTACACATATTGATGTCGACTGGGATGAGACACGAGAGTACCTACATCTACTATTCCATACGATGGTTTGTGTAAACGTTCTTTTAGATTTTATACTTCGTTTTAATGTTAGTATTGTTAACGCGTATAGTGTCTAGTTATATGAGGACAGAGTATTAACTTAGGATTAAATAAAAACTATATGTATTTATTTATACTTTAGTGCACATTTAAGAAGTAAATGAAAGAAGAAAAAAACGTACTAAACAGAATGCAAAGGCGGTTTTATTACTGATAGTGATTTCTTACAGACAACCCCTGTCTATATAAAAAGCATTGTTATCATGACAGACACATTAATGTACAAATTTAACGAATATGTCAAACCGTATACTAAGTTATTTATTCCTACATTTTCACGAAGAGACATTTAAGAGTCACACTTCTATATATTGCGGTTTATTTTAAGAGGTTGCACGGCGTTCTTAGAAAAAATTAATAATTAAAAAAATTGTGTACTTTAATTATTCTATTCGTCGCCGCAAATTTTGACATAAGCGTCTAGCCTCTGGTGTCTGATTTCAGCTAATTCTATTAGTAAACTAAAAGGATATCAAGGCGTGACTCGTTTACGTTTACCTTACATTGTTGTGGAGATGTTGACTGAATTGAGTTAACTAAGTCCCTTATTAGTAAGTATAAGGAGATAACGCGAAAGTAAGGGCGTTACTTACATGCTAACGAGTAATTTGGAAGATGTTCTTAGCAAGTGGTAATCGTTTTATAGAAACAGAGGCGAATTTAAGTTCTGTGGACATAAAGACACGGTACAACATATGAGTAATAAATCACTGAGAAGGTAATCAGGTATATTATACGGGTAACCAGCTATAACTTACTTAACAGGAAAAAGCCTGCTAGGTGCCTATATTAAAAGTGAAAATTCCGCTGACTCAATAAACTTGTTTGTTATGATGAATACATTTAATAACTAAATTACTAATTAAATTTGTTTGATAACATATCTGAAAAGCGTTACACAATAAAGCATAAAATTTTAAAACGATTCACTAATTGTAAGAGCAAAACGCAAGTCGTTATACGTCCAAACATAGGTATTACAAATATAATGAATAGGTACAAAAACCTACAAAAGATTCCTCAAAGAATATTTTATCTTAGTTATGATTATAAAAGTATTCCTTACCTACTTGTTACTATTTAATTTATAGAATTTTCAAAGAAGTATACTTTTAAACTTTTTTTTTTTTCTTAATCAATATCCAAAAGCAAAACTCAATTTTATAGTATTTTTACGAGACTACTGTAGTCTATATAGTCCGCAAAACACAAAAAAATAGCAAATTTTATAATTTAATTCTTAGACATATAAATGAAACAGAAGGAATTATATTTATTGAATTTTGAATAGAGAACCCTAAAAAGGGAATAGATTTGAGAGTGCGGAAGCGCCGGCCGTTGGCTCGAGATGTGGGCGTCATATTGATGAGACCTAGCTTGGTTTGTTTGCTGTAATGTGGATAACAGTTGAAGAACATGTATACATACATAATGTGTGGTGGCTATGGTAGTAGACCTTTTTTATTTTAGATATTAATTTCCCAGTAGATTATGTTTAAGTAAAATAATAAAAATTTATAATCTATGCTAAATTATAAAGCTTAAATAGCAAACTATCTACTTTGTTTCGTTCCGGTTTTATGTCTTGATTTTCTGTTAGGAAGTAATTGGACTTTATTTTAATTAGTTATATATTATCAATACGAAGATTATTATCAACGAGTAGACAAATATCGACATACTTGTCGGTTCTTTTTAATGAAAGAATCTGTTCTAAACCATTGTAAGGCAATATCTCTTAACTATTTTTTTTACCTTATCTCTACCAGTACCTCTGGTAACAGCGTTGTTACTTGTTAGTATTGCAAATAGTAATTCTCTAGATATACCTACCTACTATGGTTACACTAAAAGCGAAATAAAGCGCATATCGTTATTTTTTTTGTCTATTTCTTAAAGATTTAACTCCACGATACAGCCTCCATAGGAGGCTGCATTAGTTCATTTTTGTCCTGAAAATCGGAATTTAAAATCAAGGGGAAATGTATCCAGTATTTTTATAATTTTTCTACTTGGACATGATTTAAACAATAATAGCAAAACTGAAGACGCTCTAGCAAAAATAAAGGCAACCTAGCGGTCGCCTTCCTTTTTGATATTTTAGAAATCACTTATTCAGTTACTCAGAGGTGCAATTCAAAAAATACGCTCAAGCGTAGACTTGTTATTTTCTGTTCAAAAGTCTAAATAATAACGTTTTTAACTTCGAACATGACAGAGCTCCAACACACACGCATTTATTTTTTTCCTATTTAAAAACCCAAAAATGAATCCTAATTCTAGCTTTAAAACTGGCAGAACTCATATAGATTGGTACAAAATTTTATCTCTCATTTCAACCCCTTAAGGTTAAAAATTTCGAAAAAACACAGATACACGTATTTGATTACCTATTTGTAATTGAAAGTTTAAAAATATTTTTTATTGATTAGTCTTTTATTCCATGCATCAGAGAGCACTTAAAACGGTCGGTCCCGAATGTTATCATGGACATCTTATAGCGATCGTCACTCATGATAGGGAAAATATCTGCTAAGATGCAGTGGAGCAGCGTGGTGGACTAAGCTCCAACAGTTATCGAATATGGAGAAGAGGTCTTTAACCAATAGTAGACGTGGGATTTATGTTAAAATGGCCTTGCTACTCAAATTTAATGAATAACATGTATGACATACTTTTATGTTTTCAGAAGTTTATGCTTAGCAATTACGATGATGAATCACAGAACAGAATAGAACAAGTTATGTAATAAATAAAGATAATCTGTAAATAATTATTTATTTCATTTTTGTGTCGCACATAATAATTATGTATAATACTGTAATTTTTATTTGAAGTAAATGTATAATATTTTATTATTACACATGTTTTCCAACTAAAACAATGTAAAGAGATTTTGTTTATATAAATTATACTATTTATGTAATAAAAATATGAGTTATATAATTTTTTATATACTGAGCTAGAATGTATAATATGTGATTAAATTTGTATCGAATTTTTACAAATATTATTACACCTACTATATCTTTTTTGTTGTAATAATAAATAAACGCGGGGGAATATCGTATCCGTAGAAATCCACTTCGTTATGATCTACCTATAGTTAGACTACTATCTGTAGCTCAAAGATTCGTTGCTGATTTAAGCATTTAATATGTATAGTGATGAACGCAATAGTCAGTTGCATTGATAACTCTTTGGACCAATACGTTTTTCTATTTCTTTCAATTGTTTTCAAGTACAGTTAGGTTCTGTGACGTTTAACTCATCAACCCGAGACGAAATTTAGAGCCGATTTTGCGCCGCCTATGTTAGGACTTATGTCGGACCTTTGGGCTCAAAGTCGGTCCTAACCCATGTTAAATTAGGTCCAACTTAGCAGCCAAAAATGGCACAAATTTCCGTTTTTTCCATTTTACGACTGAAATCGGACTTAAATGGAATAAAAATTAGCTGCTATAGACGTTAAGTCGGACTACTGAGCTCTAAATCAGTTCTATTTCGGACTACTGGGCTCTAAATCGGTTCTATGAAGGACTTAAGGGAGCTATGTTGGCTTTAAATTTCGACTCGGGAATGTAA
Organism: Euphydryas editha; assembly: GCA_036937285.1. Taxonomy (NCBI): domain Eukaryota; kingdom Metazoa; phylum Arthropoda; class Insecta; order Lepidoptera; family Nymphalidae; genus Euphydryas; species Euphydryas editha. Next base: position 7,362,079 of record JAUPFZ010000024.1, read on the forward strand.
TTTTAGAAAGAAATCCATTTTAAATAAGATGTATTATTCAAAATAATACGTAAATTACGCAAAAGTTTCACGAAACATAAAATGATTCAAGATTCATTAGAAATTTGAACCGCAATGATATTTCCTCGACGATAAATCTCAAGGAGTACAAATAACTCTATATTATCTACATCGGTCGAGATACAGGCTACTTAGGATGTTCCTCACATTCACTTAAATTCCGATGTTGAACTTTTAGTGGACGCTCGGAGGCGATTTGAATTTAACGATCGAGTGAATGTCGGCTATTCTGTAACCGTTCGATTGAATATCGATCTGAATGAGATTGCTTAATTAATTGTACTTTTCGAGTAAGCGAATGAAACTGATCCGTGGAAACGGTTGTTACAGTCAGCAGTAAAAATCTGGAATACAATTTTTTTCCACTCATTTTTTATCACTTATTTTTTGAAAATTTTAATACTTTTTTTTACTATCTGACATAATTCAGCAATGCTGTGTAGGTATCTATTCTAAATTTTAGCTTAAAATACAAATAATTAATTTATTTAGAAGGTAATTAAGTCGTAAAATATTTAATTAAGTACTAAAATTAAATTTTCTACAAATATTTAATTTTTGTTTAATTTTTTACTATAAAAAATCTTATTGCTAATAATTCTCATATAAACTGTACCTAGGTGAATTGCAGAATAAGCACCTGACGAGAATGGAATTCGCAATGTGACGCGAGACGACATCTCAGAAGGAGATACAATCTCAATTGAATCTCCTTACTTCATAAAACTATATATTATTACGTTCTCAGAATACTCAATACGAAAAAGGGCATTGTTTTACTTTAATGTAACAGGTATACATAATATGAGTTCGTATTTCTTAGAAAGTATTCACATGTTTTTTTTTCTACCATTTAAGAGGATTTAGCAGAATAATTAAGATAGCAGAATGTTTTCTTCAGCATCTAAATAAAAAAAAAACATTATGAAGTCACTTGAAAAAGTTCTATGCTATTGTTTGAATTTGGATTCGCGGCTTTTTTTTCTGATATGTGTTTCATTTCAAATAGTATATATATTAATTCTATTCTATTTTTAAAATTTTACTGTATAAATAGTCTTTTGATTTTACTTGTGGAGTACAGGTAAAATACAAATGCACTTTTTTATATGCACTATATTTTCTGTAACTTTGAAAACATAAATATAGAGCCCTATAAGTCCCGTAAGTCTGTATTGCAGGTTACTACTCTTAATTGTTTATTTAAAAAAAATCGTATTATTTCGCTTACGTCTAGTGAATTTCTAACCGAACCTATGTATACACTATACACTATACTGTACCTATACTGTAATTACAGATCTCGGACGCTGTTTGGCAGTTCTATGTCTAACGGGTAGGCTCTATTTCTTATTTATCTATTCGATTTCTGAAATATTATTATAAAATTTACTTGTTATCTTGCCGCGAGATTTTATTATTTTTGTTCTATGTGTAGGTTATTTAGGTCAAGTTTATTAACCTACTTTTGACCTTGTAACGCCGTCATTCAATAAAATTCTAATTACAAAACTTTTAATAGATATGTTTTATGATTATTTTTGCAATTTTTTTTATATGAATTTAGTAGGTACTTTATCTTTGATGCATGTTCAAACACAGAAAGACATACATTTAAAAAAAATAGAAATGTATGTAATTAGTGTTTTAGAATCCTACAAAAATTTTGATAAAAAAAATTCTGAAAAAAAAACAACACACACATGTGAAGCTCATAATTTTATTTAATGTATTATATTTATATAGTTTTTAAATGTTAAGGCGTTTTTAATTATAGAAACTAAGTATATGAAAAGAAGGCTTTTCCCCAATGGATGTTTACACGCTATTTCAGTTCATTTAAATACAAGCATTCCTGAAAACGCTTAGAAGGGCACTCGTAAATTTAAATTGTTATACGAGTATGTATGCGCGTTCACATTGAGGATACGATATTTGAACGCATGCTCAACGTAACTGAGCTACGAGTAAGCGTACACTAAAACGTGTGTTTAGTGCATAATTACCTTAAGGACACACTTTAATAATAAAATTGTGAACACACGAATATCATAGACTACACGTACAAAGGAACGCGTGGTTATAGCATATCTATATGGTTATATTAGCTTCAATCTTGTTACACCATTTCAAGGTTTACTCACAGATAGCAGATGGAACTTTACAAAATCAATATTTGACGTTTAGATTTGTTCACAGGCCGTTCTCAGTACTGTATCGTGCATGATTTGTTCTTATTAGTACAATTATGTTTGACTCCACTGATTAATCTTTAGTTTATTTTGTAATTAAGATAATTTTTATTCGTTAATTCAATTATTATAGGATTTTGAATAAAATTATTTATTGTTATAGAGTAAATGTTAAGATTATTATTTTTAAAGTATCAGTTTATAAATTATTATAAACTTTCTACCTACGATTTGTAGTTGTTCTTTCAATATATGTATATAACGAATAATTAGATAACGATGTAAGTCCTTTCACTATAAAAAGGCTTTGATAAAAAGATTTCTATCTTTAAGCCGGTGGATATTGAGATGTGACTTCTAACAAAAAATGCAAACAAACTCTATTATATCAAGGTATAATAAAAATACAATAAAATACTATGCCATAAATCGTTTCAATATTCTTTAACCACATTTTGGACCTTAAACGACGTGAAAAATAAAATTTATTAGAAACTAATTTTAAGAATATTAAGATTTATTTTTAAATCTAGTTAAAAGTGGAACATATCTTCTGTCGCCGTAAACACGTCGTTCCGAGTACAGTATAATGCTTCATTGTAACATCTCGCTTATCAACGTGGGTATCACTAGAATCATATTCATCCCGCTGAAGTATAAAACGAGATCTCGGCTCGCATTACGTAATATGTGCTAACTTGTGACGATATAAATTAAACCATTTTAATTGTGTATTACAAAATATAATGTTCAGGAATGAGATTATGCAAATTTATTAATTATTTATTAATCTATGCATAATAATAGTTTACATATAAAACCAAAAGTGTGATAACAAAGAAAAAATATTTTAAGTACTTATCATATATTTATTTGTGTTTTTTTGTATTTATATACATTTACAGGCTTACGTGTGGCCTTACCTTTTTTATTTTGATGTATTAAATTGTTACAAAGATTGGCGTTATTATTCAGCATATTTTAAACAAATAACTACTTAAAAACTAGATTTAGTATCTTTAGTCTTTGAGACGTGAGTCCATACGCTTATGTTCTAATATATAATTATGCCTACTATTATACTAACAATATTCAAAGTTTTAAATAATTTCACAGAAGGTTCGTTAAACCATGAGTCGGATCGACTCTCGAGTCGTACTTTTACTAGTGATTGACAATTAGGTCACGGTCACAAACAGCTTACGGCCATCTAAAAATATAACATGGCAAATGTAGTATTTTTAAAATTGAATTTTTCATTTTATTTTTTAAACTAACTATTCTAACTGTGCAAGTTGAAGAATTGTTTATTTGCCTACTGATATCTTGTAGTAGTACATAAATGTGTCTTTATTGTATCTATAAGCAATAAAATTATAATTATATACATCTCTCATTAATAGTTGTGTTTAATTGCGCTGTTCGAATTTAAAATACATAAGTTTTATACACAGTTACGCAATTTAATGGGTACAATAAAGTTCACAATATTGTTTGCGTCATTTAATTAAATAATTTATATAATTATTCGTATGTAAGGAAGGAAATAAAATATACCTAGCAAACATCTCGATTTGCATCAAAATCTAGGTATAAGGAAAAATGCAATGGAATAACGATTTTACGGTGGATCGTTTCCGAAAATTCGTTAACAAATCATTGGTTTTCCAATAAAAAATGAGACAGCCCTATTCTGAATATAGTAGAAACTCTACTACTCTCGCCTCGTTGCTACACTTCAGTGTATTGGCGTAGCGTCGGTACCTATAGGATAATGAGTTGACCTAAATACACATTTAAAACTTTGTGGATTGTTTATGAAAAGTATTCGTTAAGCCAAATAATTTGTACCCAGGTACACATGTATTTGTAAGAGCTATAAGTTAGAAGTAATTTTTTGTCCATCTACCTGTTAATCTGTGGCATCACAACATTAGATTCAAATTTAATTTTTCGAACAGATGACTTGATTTTGATCTAATATTTTAGTTTTAAATTTTATTATAAGTATTGTTCCTCTAATTCTTTTTAACAATTGTTTGTGTATATATGTATAGTACATACATATGTACCTATATATATATATATATATATAAACACACACAAATACATATTTTGTTGTAACGTAAGTCTTTAAAAGTGCATTTTGAGAAATGAAATGCAGAGGATAGAGGAGGAAATAATATGTCAAAACATGTTACTAATTTTACCTATATAAAATTCAATAGAACTTACAACAAATTTTTTTCGATATTTTTCCACTTTTATGAGATCTTTTTTGAGTTATTCCTAAGATTTTTTTTTTGTTATTTCCAACATTTAATTTTTGCACACATATTCGACTTGTCTTATTAGTTTCTTGATATATATGTATGTCAAATATTGCAAATAAATCAGAAATATGTATATATACATACCTATATGAATACGAAAAATCTTAAATAATATATCATCCATCTCACCCTGAATTAAGCCCGGCGGTCAGTGCAAAATGGTGAATAAATTTTTTTTATCTACATTCATCATACCCATTTAAATGAAAAACTTTGTTGATAGGAATATGAAAAATATGATATTAAAGGAATAATTATATAGGTACACTGCAAATTTTTCAAATCTTTTAGAATTATAAAAAGGCTCGTTTCTAAGATTTTTTTTACAAACATATTTATTTTTTTATTTATTTAGTAAACAGTCTGTTTTATATAAAAGTGTATATAAATCAATGCCTACAGTTTTTATACAGCTAGGTCCCAGAATACCGCAGCGTCTCGGATCGATTTCACCAAAGGCCATTGTATTCGGATTCTGCGTATCGAGAGATCACTGGTGACTCTTGCGCATACAAATTGAGTTGTGGACGGGTATGTGTTAATTTGTTTCGATTCTGACCATGGAAGCGTTATTTACCAGTCAGTTTTTTGACTTTCCTTAGTTTTATTAAAACAAATTCTTTTTTTACTACAAAATGTTTCGTAATTATTTCAATTGCGTCGCATTGTTGCAAACGCTTAATAATGTTGAATTTAATTCCAATATTTACAGTACTACAGTAGGTACTACTCATCGGTGAAGGAAATATTATATTGTCACTATATTAAAATTTTGGAAACCAGAATTTCTCATTTGAATTTCTACATTATATATTTTCTGACATGCAAGCTCCAAGTTACGACGACGCGTTGGCGCAGTGGTCACAGGAACGACTGATGCGCTAGCGGTCGCTTGTTCAATCTCCTCAGATGACAAATATTTATATAGACCATACAGATGTTTGTTATGGTCTGGGCGTTTGTGCTTGTGTATAGTGTGTGTATCCGGACCCCCGACACAGGATTCACATCCTACTGGGGGGCGTTGAGTGTGAGACGTTTATATTTATTTATTTAAGTTGGAGATACTCTGTACGAGAGGATGCCTTTGCCGAGTAATGTGACATTTGTTTACCGGCTATTAGAGTTAACGTACCTCCTAAATTATTATCTCTTTGTGTCAGACTGATAGACGACCCACACGGTTTTACTTGCTATTATGGTTACTATGATTAATGAGTCGGCCCAACTAATTAATGAGCTTTGTAGCATACTTGATAAATGCCTTAAACAGTAAATCGTGTTCCTTCTACACAAATGCTTATACGAGAGTGGAACAATTTAGCATGGTGATAATCATGCAGTTATGATACATAGAGAGGGATAGTGGGGGGGCAGTATTAGCTTTATAAGAAAATAGAGATTTCCATTTTCTAACCACTAATGAAATATTTTTTGAAACAGCAGCTATAAAAGATCGTGGTTGGTGATGTTATTGTTCCTATTAACTCATATGATAACTCTATTGCTACGATTTTGTTTGCGAGCTAAACAAAAAGAAATTGTTGTATAAGATTTTATATACAAGAAATGCATAACACCGCATGCAAAAGCATGCAATAATATAGACGATATTAATTGAAATAATATTTGTTACAAAACAAGAAAAATACAAAAAGTAAATTAAAACAATAAATCAAGAAAAATACCGCTATTTGAAAATCTCAGATAGACGTTTTAATTTTATTTTCTATTTTGCATATCTACATAATATTATACATAATGAGCACGTAAGGTTCTTAACATCGATATACATCAAAGTAATTTCACGTTTTTTCAACCGTCTGCCACAAACAATAAATTAGACAAAATTAAGACAATTATTTAATAATTGATTATAAAAACTACATAATGATAATTATACATCTAAATGTATCAAACAAGTTTAAACAAGTATAGTTTTTTTTAATTTATAATTTTTATCTTAAAGCGTGTTTCTCACGCGTTGTACTTATACTCTTTTATGGTATGTATCTCAGATAAAAGACAAACACACTGCAATTACAATTTTATTTGTATTGATATAAAGTTTATTTTTAATTTGATGCGTTGTATAACTTATTTCACTAAAGTAATTTAAGGTTGTGATCCACTGTACTGTGTTAATATAAATTATATTACAATTTACATGAAAATATCTTTAAGTGTACTTTTTTGATTGAAGTCTAAAAAGTTAAATTTTATATAATAATAAATCAATAAATAAAAAAAGAAAAGAAATAAAATACAGTTTATTCAAGCTAATAGCAATTTTATTATAAAATTTATTTAAATGTAAGTTACACGTAGGTATCATAAGACGAGCTTTTCGAGTCAGCAAAACTCTCAACTTTTGCTAATATTTGTTATTTTATTGTTGTTATTTGAATATTCCATCCATGAAAATCCGGGATATATGTATTTCTGTATTAACTCTAATACTGCGTGAGTCACCTGATATGTTATAATAACTTCATCCTCGTATAATGAATATCTAGTCATCGTAAATTAAATCGATAAGATATCAAATAGCTGCTTAAAATAGTAATACAAAATCATATAAATTGTGAATTTTTAAGTTAATGAAATCTTTTTTGTCATTTACTGGAAAAAAAGCGCAAAATTTGGTCTAGAGGTACAGGCTTTCACTTTTCATTATACAACTTTAGCCACCCTCATTTATTTTATAGGGAATTGTATATTAAAAAAGGATTCTACATTACAAAAGACTGGTCTCCCTACCTCGAATAGTTTCAGCATTACGATGATAAGTCAATTAATAAACATACTTATGTGCAATATAGCATACTATCGCAAAAGCTAAAGATATAAAACTAAATCCAGTGTTCATCATCCCTAAGAAGGATGTCCCTCCATGTCTTCATGGTCGAGTTGCTGAGGTCTGGTCGTGTCGAGACAGGAGAAAAAACTTAGGTACCCATCTTGTTCGTTATACATATTTTATGCGAAAACGTTCATACTCTATCATTAAATGGCGGCGTTTATACTTTAGTTCGTTTCCGTTTGAATAAATAATATATTGACATTGATATGAGTTGTGTTATATATATTATATTAATCGATTTTTTTTGTACACATTACCTTTTAACAGCAAATTCATATAATATTTATTTAATAATATAATGCTAAACAACTGTTACTTAAAACTCGGGTACTGAGTTTTCTACATTTGGACCGTTACCGTATGTGTTGAAAAAAAATTATCATAATTTTTAAGCCTTCATTCATATCTGTGTATGTGAGCATGAATCGAACTTAAATGTCTAACTAAAGTATACAAATACATACTGTTCGATAAATATAATACCTTATCTATATTTCTGTTTAAATAAAATATTGTTATTGATAATTAAGTCATTTTGATGTTTTAATTTTTTTTACTGGCAACCGATAAATGTGTTCGGTACTCGGTTTTGACGCCGTTTAATTTAATACAAGTATAATTACGCGACATTCCCCTCGCACTTCCTCTACGCAAGGAAGTTCACAAGATGTTACCTCTGACACGCTCTGTCGGCCACAAATGGTTTTACATATTCGTCCATTACTAGCATATTTTCGGTAAACATATACATATATACTTAATATTAGTTATTTCTATGTAATTAAGATATTTCTAATAGTACTGGATGTAGTATGTTATTTTTTAATTAAGATATAATTATATTATTACCATTTTGTAAAAACAAAAAGGATTCAAGTCTTCTTGAATAAAATACTATCTGTGTGTCTTTTGTGACAGGAATAAAATTGTCAACAATGCAAATATTGTGTCGGTACGCTTTAGGGTGCCTGTCCATTGATGCGGAACGAGGCTGCGGAGCGGAGAAACGGAATTAAACAATAGGATTGAAGAGGCCTTGTCCACTGGAGTGGAGGGGAGATTTTTTGCAATCCTATTGGTTAATATTTCTCCGTTTCTCCGCTCCGTCGCCTCGCTTCGCATCAATGGACAAGCACCCTTAAGCTTATATTTTCTTACGCATTCAACAACTAAATGTAAATCTATACAAATAATACAAAATATGACCGTTGCTGTTCTTTAAAATTTGAGTACCTACCTACGCACCACGCACATATATCCCAAAATTATCGAGAATGTAAGGAAATATTAAAGGATTAACTTAAGACAATCAACTGTAATAAAATTGAGTTATTAATAAAAATAGATGAGTAATCTGAAAACTAATTTCCATAATTAGTATTATGTAATTATATATTAAATAGGTACCTACACTCGTTTATTTAACACATATTTTAATAACTATTTTCATATTTATTTTACATTCGGAAAAACATACGCACATATTTTTTTCATTTTTATTCTGTCTAATTAACATTAAAATTATTTGACTTTAATATAAGTCTAGTAAAACGCATTTAATTTAAATTTCCAAGTGCTAAAATATTTATGTACCAAGAGCCGCGGGGCTGCTAAGACAAGTACATTTTTGCTTAAGAGTAGCCCCAACACTTGTTATGTGTAAATGTTTTCTCTAGTAATAAATAAATAAATAAATAAATAAATAAATATATATATATATATATATATATATATATATATATATATATATATATATATATATATATATATATATTTTCTTTTGACATTGAGGTTAACTAATAAAGCTACTGTTATTTTTCAAAAAAATATTAAGTCTTATTGCTTAAATTGTTATTCAATTTAAGCAATAAGACTTAAATTTTTTTGAACAGGTAGAGTTGAAAATTTTATAAAGTATCAAAAACTAATTGTTTTAATAACATAAATAAAAATAAAAATAATTTAGCACCAGCACAAGAAGGTCTCATTATTTATTTTGTTACAGAAAAGTTTAAATAAAAAATGCTAGACTCAAAAGTCAAAATAAAAAATGGCGACAATCAGAGTGCAATGACCTCATCTAGATAGAATTATTAATAATTGTTTTTATAATTAAAAACTTATTTATCTGTATACAAGTTTAATTAAAGCGTGACATTTCCCCCACATGTCCTCTAACCGTATTCATGAGGTATCAAGCAAGATGTTATTCCTGCCATGGTCTACTGGTCACATACTCTTTAAAAATGTCCAGTCTTTTCCCGCCATTTAACAATTTCAGAGAAAAAACTCACTCAGCTTGTCAAAATAAGTTGTCTGTTTAAAAATATTTTTATTACTCTTTTTAAATACATAAAAAATGTACAAATGTGTAATATTTTGCGTAAAGTAATATTTTATGTTTATTACATAAACCTATAAAATACATTGTCTTTTTATGTGTTAAACTTTATGTCTTAAAATGTATAATTAGCTATTAACCAAAATATTTCACATTATTAAGGTAGCAAAAATAATTGCTTATTCATTTAAGATCAGACTATTTCACAATTATTATTAATTACGTTATTAAAAAATTTACAATACAGTATACAGTAATTATAAAAAACATTTCTGTATAATGTGTAATAACATAATATGTAGTTTTTTTTTTTGTAGTTATTAAGGCAGTAAGAATATTGTTATACCTTTGTAGTGAGCTAAGATTAAGATTTAAAAAAAAAAACGATTTAGAACAAGCCGAACTTGCATAAGAATAAGGTTGTATTACAATACAATATTTATCACTAAATATTTTTTTAATCGAAAGGTTTTGTACAACAAGGTTTACTAATGAATGTGTTCATACTTTAATCTTTACTTTATTTTATATATATATATATAATTTGTTGTTACAGCGTGCATATTCTGTGGAAATTTAATTTTTTTTACTTAAGTAAGTAAAAAAAAAATTAATAATAGGTATACTTTTTAAATGTGTGACATCTTGAGACGACAAATTCTTAGTAATAGGCTTCTTTTAGCCCCTTTTGGGTACGGTACCCTAAAAATACAAAGTTAAGTGGAAGTCAGACTCGTCTTCACGGTCCGTTGAGTGTAGGGTCCGCATGACCTCATAAACTCGACTTGCACTTCTTTGTTCGTCTCTGAAGATGAAAAACAAGAGTAAATTTAAGATATAAGTACATATATAAACGTTTATAGGAATCGTGAAGCCTCACGGTTCGTTGCCTGACTGTTTTTTTAAATGGGTTTCAGTTATTATTTCTGCGTTTAATTTATTGTGTTGTTTATATTTTTTTAAAGTAATATCAATAACTAGACAAAAGCTTAAGGGGTTAAGAAAAAAATAAAGTCAAAATTGAGAAATAGGTGGTGAAAAAATCTCTTATTCTTGGTTTGAAATTGAACATAAAATGTTTTAAAAACCCTAACTATATCAGCGTTTGCAAAATTATATTCTCCAAAGTTTTTTTATCAAAATTTAAGAGAATTATTTTAAGTTATTGTTAAAAAAAATGTAATAATAGTTTTTGTCAAGTATAAAATTATATATAGATTACAGACAAAAAAAAGAAAGATTAGTATGTTTCTTTTTCATAATATTAATAGAATTAAATGTTAGCTTCTACGATGCGTTCTCTTGCTACTAACATAAAGTTATTTACTTACTTAAACGGTTACTTTGACAAACATTAAATACTTAGGACCTACGCGAAATGTACTTAAAAATACATTAAATGATTCTTTTAATATATTTTATACATATATACACAGATTAATATAATTTTAACTATATATACTAATATAACAAAAATTAGAAAAAAAATACATAAATAGGTTGGTAGTTGAATTCAGGAGATAAGTCGTAACGTGTAAACGTGTAAATGCTAATCACCTGCGGAAGCTGTTATCAGTACGCTGTTCTCCGACACACTTCACTGCATCGACTATCGTCCTCGACGCTTAAAGAATATATCTTATATACATACATACATATATTTATATGTAGTATATATATAATACTAGTTACACATTGCGGTTTTACCCGTGTACTTCCGATCATAAAAGAATTATGTGATAGAAAATAACTTGAGTATTTTTTAGATCTTCTGTTATCAACGTAGCAAGTTTCAATATTGTTTTATTTTTATTTTTTTTATTTATAATATTATATTATACATTATCTTTAAAAGGTTTAGTATCGTCAAGCATTTTGTTATATTATTGATAATATTTATAAATATTAGTAAGTACGATTTATAATATTAGTGGGGTTAATATAAAAATAATGATTTGTTTGTTTGGATATGAGAATTTCAACTGATCTCTGTCTTGTTACGAAATTAAACAATAAAAAAAAAAATAAGTGGTTTGTCTGTTGTTTTTTTTTTGCGAAATATGGGCCTCAATATTACACTATAATTCTTAGGGTCAGAAACTATAAATATATATTTCTTATATTGATGGGGTATTTTCTATCAATGGCACATAGGTCTCGGTAGAAATAACATTACTATTAAATCGTCGGTTTTATTAAATATTAGATACAAAAAATAACTTAATGTAATGTCCCTAGTGTTGGCCGAGAGGGAAAAAATTCAGGAGGAAAAAACTCTCGGTACTCTTTAAAAAAATTAAACATCTTTATACAAAATATATGAATAATGCACAGTATGACCATGAAATGATTAGGACAAACACGAGATAGCCAATCGTATATTCCATTGAAAATAAACACTAATATGTTTAATACAACCGTTCTGGTGTACTTGTACGAGTAGTCGCCTACTTAACTGAAAACTATTTAATTGATCATCATGAAACTTTGTACACATATTCTTGGAAGTATTAGAAGTAACATAGGATACTTTTTTTTTGGTCGCGATAACCGACATCCACGTGAAGCCGCGCGCAGAAGCTAGTAATATATAAAAACAAATAAAAAATAAAATGAAATTAACATTTTTTTTTAATGTATTAAACCGATTTATAAAAATATATCATGTTAAATATTTTAGAGTGATACGCATCTGATTCGCAATCACCCTTTTAATATAATTAACTCATTAGGTACCTACTATAATTTATGGAGTGCGATTTACAATAATATTTAATATAATATGAAATAAACTAATTATTATTGTTAATTAGATATTATTATTTAAAAATAACACGATCATACTTAATTTAAAATCTCCAAGAATGAAATCCGAAAATGACTTTTTGAATTTCTCCGTTTCGTTCGAGCGCGCCACCCGCGTCAACACTTGAATAATTCATTTCGCTGTCTGTATGCAAATAAAATAATGCGTTATATATAACATCGGACAAGAGAGATAAAAGGATCAAGGATATTATTAATTTCCAGGACAGACGACTTAAGGAGGGTCACCGGAAGCCGTTGGATGGAGACTGCCTCAAACCGGTCGCTCTGGAGGTTCAGCAGTCCAATGACTGATATGATGATGATGAATGCTTTAGAACCAAATTTTTTTTTTGAGAAGTTTGTAGTTTGTTGATTTATATTTTTAAAATAAAAAACTTAATAATTTTCTTTTTGCTTAAATAAAATTACTTATAATAATAACCTTATACCTATAGGTATTTAAATTCCTCACAATGTTTTTTGTCGCTTCCTGGTAAGTTAGTTCGCGAATTAATTCGAACTAATGAATAGTTCAAAAATTTAATGTACAACTAACCACAGCTTAGAAATATCCAGTCAAATGACTGAATATTTACAGATTGTTTTTTCTATTTCTAAACCTTTTATATAAATAATAAATAAAATAAGTTACAGCCAACCCGTTACCCGACTGCTAACATGCTCTATGTCACTGACACTAATATGATGAACTTAATGATACATCACATGTTTATAATATACGTACTTAAAAACTCTACCAACACACAAACACAATGTATATTTATTTAAAAAAAAAATATGTATATCAGTCAACTGTTACCTAAAACACAGGCATTAATTTGCCTACATTTTTTTTTTTTTTGCTTATTAATTTTCATCTACGAGCTTTCAGACGCCCGTACCTTTTTTACTGCCTTTATATATTATTACACAGGCATTATTACATCAGCAGACAATATATTATCATTATTTAAATACCTATGAACTATACTTAGGATCTCTAGTTATGGAACCACCAAGTCATCTCAAGTTGCCTACCTTAGGAACAGACGACCGTGTGTGTATGATAAACATATTTATATATATAAAAAAAACACTACTCTATTATAGGGTGCAGTCGGGTAATAAGATAACAATTCTCAGATTTATACATTGTTGAAGCGTTGAACTTCACACTTAATTTTTTTGCATCAGTTTAATAATGTTCATTACTTTGAAGGTTTTTTTTTTTTAATTTACATACTCGTTTGAGGACATCCCATTAAGATTTTATTGTTCTATTTAAAAGAAGTCAATTTTTTTAAACTATGTGAATGTAAAAAGTATTTTATAAATTGCAAAGTCCACACTATTCTTACGGGGCTTTATTTTGAAAAACGACTAGTAAAATGAAAAAACAAAACAAGATCGAACGTCCGGCGATTGGTGGACGCGAGGTTGCCGCTTCGATCTCCCGTCGAGATGTGATATATCTATCCCTCTCGCACCTGACTATTCTCTCTATTCCATCTCTTTCACCCACCTCCGCAGGATCGTCTCGCTTCAAGACGTAACTGAGATAATTTTATCTTTGAACTTCGAACGTGACTTTTTTTAAGAACGCAATCGAAGAGCCAATGAAATGAAAGCTGACAGACGTCATTACTCAGATTAATAAACAAATTTAATCTGAGCGTCATTACTAGTTTTATTTTACCTCTTTGAAGGTTTTAATTTACATATAAAACCTTCTTCGATTGTATTTCTTCTTTGTTGTGTATCATCTGATCTGCAACGAAAGGTTTGCGAGTTCAAGGCTGTTCATTGTTACAAAGCTTTTAAGTTTCGAATGTAATGTGATGTTAACTTTATTTTTAACATGTCATATTATCGAAACCTTTTATTTTGATGAGGCAACGCCAGAATATTACTCATCTCAAAGTGTATCTGTGCTTTACATGTGTACTTTTTTTTAAACCTAATAAAAAATAAATATTTAAGTCCTTGTGGGTCTCGCCACCGTGCCTTGGAGAGCAAGTAGAGCCATCAGTCCCGGTTGTTATCATAGACACCTGATAAAGATCGTTACTCATGGTAGGAAAATTATCCGCCAGCCCTCAGTGAAGCAGCGTGGTGGATTAAGCTCCAATCCTTCTTCTATATGGCGAAGAGCCTTCGATCGGCAGTGGGTTGTTTACAGGCTAATACAGTACAGTACAATAAATAAATAAGAGAATTTTCAACAACGTTATATTGAGTAATATTATTTATTTCAAATTTATAAATATGACAATTGTCTTCACACATATTATGTGACGGTCAAAATAAAGATTATACGCTTTTCGTCGCTTTCCGTGTACAGTATTTTTTTTTCTTCATAATGATAAATATCGCATTAATTCGTTATGTATAAGAAAGTAATGAATAATCGCGAAATATACGCGTAAGTAATAATATAAACAACGATAAGATAGCAACGGTCGTGCCCAACTGTCTCGAGAAAGGGTCGCGTGCGCAGGTGCGCGAGTTATGAATGCGTAGAGGTGGCACAAGCTAAGTAATATACACTAGCTGTTGCCCGCGACTTCGATTACGTACGTGGAAATCTACCTCACGAGAAACGTGCTTTTTTACAGGATGATATCTATACCGACTGACGATATACGGTTATAATGTTGTTAGTTAGATTATAATTAAATTTGACAATCTTCAACGTTAAATTATAAATTTTAATTTGCAACTTAAACTGTAATCGACTTTGTATGATTACTTAGAATGAAAGAATGGTACCTATTTTTATATTTTAAGTTTCATTATTTTAACCATAAATTGTGTCAGATTAAAGTCCTGATCTGAGTGAGTATTTGGGCTTCCTCTTGCCCCACCCAACCATTAATATTGCTCCGTCCAGACTTGTCCATTTAACGACTGTATTTTTTTTTTGAGTTGCCGTAAAAAATAAAATTAAACTAAAAGGTAAACTTTTGAAGTTCTGTGTTTGTCAATTTTTGACATATTTGGATGATTCTTTCATTAATTATTATCATTGATATAGTGGGATCTTTGAGACTGCATTTATAGAAAAGTTGATCGAGGTACAGTTGCGCCTGTAGCGTTTTTTTTCAGTCCCAAAAGAACGACTTTTTTTCAGAATAAAAGGTAGCCTGTTTCCTTTTCGGGCTTAAAATTTCATGTCGATAGGTTAATTGGTTGAGGAGCGAAAGTGGAATAAGCAAACAAACAAACAAACAAACTCACTTTCAAATTTATAATATAAGTAAGGATGAATAAATCAAATATGTATACCTATAAGACGAAACATATCAGGAAATTAAAAAGAAAAACATTTTGTTTATTTAAGTACAAAATATATATTATTATCACTTAGGTATTTGTAATTTTCAAATTCAAATTAAATTCATCTACGTCATGTACATACAATTTAATTAATTTAAATATATTTTCTCTAATTAAAAATAACAAATAACTTACTAATAACAAATTTGTAATATACAGTATAAAAACAAAATTGCAAAAATTTATGCATCTTTAAACATTAAAAACCAATCATTTATTTATTTATTTTAATACTTTATTACAAAGATTATTAAATAATAACATTGTAAACTATTTACAGCAACCCGTGTAAAAACGTAAAATCTCTAGAGAATAAAGAACCAAGTCTTTATTCTAATTCTTTAATCTTTATTCTCCAAAGAGTCTCTAGAGAACAAAGATGTCGTGTTTGTCTTTCAAACGGCTGTGGTGCGGCGGTGTTGCGACGGTAGTTAGTCGTGCGGCGCTGTTGCGGGCATTTAGAGTCCATGCGGCGCTGTTGTAGCATTGTTGCAGTGCTGTTGCGGCTATTTTACGTTTTTACTCGGGAAATGTGCAATGGTGGCCTTATCACTGAAAGCGATTAATTATTATTTATAATTAATCTATAATATTATAAATAATTTCAATATAATTAAAACAAAACTAAAAAAAAGTATTATAACCAAATCTATATGTACACAATGTATAAAATAGAAAATAGAAATTTGTAATTGATACACAATACTTTTTCTGCGGCATTGGTACCTACTTACATCTTTAGTGAAGTCGTAGGTAAAGACAGTACTCGTAATTTCAGTATGGTTCTTACTATGTGCACTAAAGACGTGCACAGCTTGGGCATCGTAGCATAGAATCAGTAGGTGCCCGCATCTGCAAAGATGCCTGAGGATAATTGGTAATATTATTTTGGATCTATCCAAATAATATATAAACTCTTTTGCAAAAAAAACGGGCACTTAAGCAAAGAACTATTTTATAGTTACTATTAGTTTGTTTGACAATTTTAGGTATTGTTATCCTCAGAATTTTATAAATTAATTAGGAAGGAATAGTTTTCATCAGTTTTATTATAACATTTTAATTAAATTATTAAGAAATAATGTTTAAGCTCAAAACACTATGATTGTACCTGCTCGCTAAATAAAAATGAAACGCGTTAATTTCTCTGTTTTTCTTGAATACATTAAAAGCAGATAAAAGTTTAGTATTGAGTGTGACCCCCTCTTGCTGAAATCACAGCTTGCATTCGTCTGGGCATGCTAGTGAGTATATCTTTTATGGTTTCTTGGGGAATACGTTCCCACTCCGCGGTAATCACATTCTTTAGCTCTCTGATGGTCTGCGGAGCCGGCTGCACTGATCTCACTCGTCGCTTCAGAACGTCCCAGACATGCTCTATGGGATTGAGGTCCGGACTTCTAGCTGGCCAGTCCAAACGACGAATTCCGACTTCTAGCATATACGCTTCCACACCGCCAGACCGGTGGGCGCGAGCGTTGTCGTCCATAAAAATTGAGTTTTCGCCAAGAGCGGTTAAAGCGGGTTGTGCATAAGGAATTAGAATTTCCGTTATGTATCGGTGTCCAGTCAGTGTACCGTTTTCGATGAAGACTAACTCCGTACGATCCATAGAATTTATTCCTGCCCAAAACATAACAGAGCCCCCTCCATAAGGTGTGATTTCTTTAAAACATGCCTCTGCAAAGCGTTCTCCTCGTCTACGTAGCACTCGCCGACGTCGATCTTCACCATGCAGAGATATCCTGGCTTCATCGGAGAACAATACCCTATCCCAGTCTTCATGAGTCCATGACACACAATTTCGAGCGAAGCTAAGCCTGGCAACTCGATGTCCACGGAGTAATTTAGGGCCGCGTGCCGGGCGATGACTGTGTATATTAGCAGCGAGAAGCCTCCTCCTGACCGTCCATAGACTAAGAAGAAAATCGAAACCGCCCGTTTTTTTTGCAAATGAGTTTATAATAATATATCCAAATAGAGGAAAACATACAATTGTCAGGTACTCACTCATTCAATGAATTATCCATTCATTGGAGTATTTTAATATATTTCACTCATTACTAATTTATTCCAATAACTTTCCTATATGATTCAAAATAAAAACATTCATGATTAAATATGCATCATTATGAAATTATGTTTCAAATAACACAAAATAATCGTGATGAATTGAATGAAAAAAATCTCTAAAAAGCTGACGCAGAAAACTGGGAAGAGAGTAAATTTTATACTAAAAATCTTCATTATATCAGCCATTGGATCTCCACTGCTGAACGTAGGCCTTCCCCATCGATCTCTACAGCGACCGGTTCGGGGGAGCCTCCATTCAAAGGCTTCTCTCCTCAAGTCATCTGTCCATCTCGTGGACGGCCGTCCGACGCTGCGCTTGCTGGTATGTAGATGAATATTTAGTACCAATAAAACATTTACACAAACACACACAGACGTTGTTAAAAATAATAATAAATGGAAGAAAACGTTAAAAATATTCAATGTTTCATTTAATTCGTCAGGTCTAGCAACACATTAGTCTACCGGCAGGTGTTCCGGCGTCACCTTTAACCCTTTGACGTAAATGGGACACGGGCGTCCCCTGATAATTTTTAAAGATTTTGTGAAATTAAACCTATGTTATCATTTTTATTTGATTTGCTACGTTTGTTCTTGAACACATTTTTTCACTGTCAAAAGCTTGGTAGCATTGCGCTGCGAATATAGATATAAAATAACCGTTCAATTGGAACATTTTAGTGTACTTTTTTAAAGTAAATTTTCATTAGTATTTCTTAGTTTTAGAATATATTCTGTGTAGTAATTAGTTGAAATGGTGAGTAAACTTATACAATTTACACAGTTTCGTTGTAGTCTACTAGTATAAAGTTCAAAAAACATTTAATAACTTCAAGGGACACAGGCGTCCCAATATGCGCTAACGGTCGTCTATCAAATGATTCCATATTTCTATTTCTACGACTTTTTAACGTATTTAAACCAATTTGTACTAATGGAACATAAAATATATTATGTTTTTAAGCATACAAAGGAGCGAGAATGTTTTTTTTGCAGTCTTCAGAAATAAAAGAGTATCTAATGGCGACAACGAAGATGCCCTTATTTTGGATGAAGAGGATCAGGTATTTATTGAACAAGACACGGTGGAAGGAGCGTCAGAAGTCATTATCGAACCTGCGCGTGAACCAGACTCAGCGCAATCATCATCATCAACTTCATCAAGAGAAACTTTACCATCTATGAGCACGCGGTACTAATTTTTAGATGGAAAACGAATACCTACAGGCCATACAAATTCTCAGCAAGTGATTATGAGTGAGGTAAGATTAACGTACTTCAACATTTAATATCAACGAATTCAATAGACGTTTTCGAGGCAGTCACCAATATCAAAGTGAATGAAGATGTAATTATACCGGAATCTCTACTGTAACACAACAAATGGCTCCTCGTTCACCAACGACTACAACGATGTAGCTGCATTCTTCAGAATGAATTATGTAATGGGTTATCATGTCTTGCCTACTTTACGAAATTATTGGTCAACTGAACCCGACATGGGGTTCCTTTTTGTAGCCAATAGCATGTGTTGTTAAGATTCGAAGAAATTCGTAAACATCTTCATTTCTGTAATAATGAAACGCAGCCAGCCAAAACTGCCATCGTCATCTGATTTTTATAGAGCTTTCAAAATTCGCAAGATAATAAATCATTTCAATTGTACTTTTCAGGCGTCTTTGTACAATACTATGACTACCACATGGTGAAATACCGACAGATCATAGCTAGAGCTATGATAGGAGGATTTTCTGCAAGGAAAATTAATGCCCTACCATCTACGTCTATGACAAAGAAGCGAATACGAAATTCGAGTAGCCGCTGCTAGACGTTATTACAGATTCATGTCAAACTAAAAGCAGAAAACGGAAAAAGACGTATGCTGTGTGCTCAAGTCATATATAAAGAAAACCGTACTAATAATATTTGTGAAATATGCTGTGTACATTTATGTTTCACAGTAGACATAAATTGTTTTGTGGCTTTTTATGCAAGAAAAATTTATTGAAAATATATTTGTTTAATGATCTAGAGAGGTTCTATTTACAATTTCATTATAACTATCTTAGATAACCTAATCATAAAAGTTTGAGAAATTTGTATAGTCCACGACCGTTAGTGCATATTGGGACACATATGTCCCATTAATTTTCAAAAAATATAACAAATTTAAACAATTTTTATTATTATGTACCCTTAAAAACAACAAAAATAAACGTATAAATCCATCCTTATGTTTAGAAAAACTTCCCGATCAAATTTAAACGTCAAAGGGTTAAGAAGCACACGTGGGGGAGTGCGACCCTTGACGATCGATGCGTGTAGGTGTTGCGTAATTCCGACGAGTCTGGCCTCGGCTGTCACTGTTATTTTTGTTCGACGAATATTTTCGTTATTTTTAAAGTACATTTTTATTTTTAATAGGAAATTAAAATTATTTTTTCTTAATTTAATTTCTATTGCGGTCATGTGTAAGTCATAAACGATGAATTCCGTAGATGCCATAGAACTATATTTAATACGCGATATATTTTAAGATTGAGTTTTTTTTCTTGTAATATGGTTGGTATGTGTAATAAATGGATACTTGTATTGTAATTTTAATTTATATAATTTTTATTGTTGTCGTTATAATACACGCTTAGTAAAAATATTAATTATTTCATTAAGTATTCCGTATAAAAAGTAGTGCATAATTTTACACATGCTAATTTATTATAGCTAATTAAGTTATTTTTACCGACTAAAAAGAGGAGATGGTGTTTTCAGAAGGAATTAATTTATTTTTGTAAGTAGATAGGTATGTATAATTGATGTTTCTTGTTTTTGTTCTTGTTTCTTTTTGTATGATCATTGATGTCGTATCTCGGTGTCATAATTACTGGCACCGAGACTTAACATCATATGTCTTAGTATAGGCAACACATAAATTAGTTGGCTGGGCTAGTTCCAGGTAAACTAGTTACCATCCACTTACCATCAGGTGACACGTCTGCCAGTTTGCCTATCCAAGTAACATATAAAAAAAATTCAAAGAGAATATTTCAAAACGTACTGGTAACTACTGTTATTAGTGCTAACAATAACAGTAATTACCAGTAGGTACGTATCCTTTTTTTGTTAAACAAAGTCTTTAATATTCTTATAATAGAAAACTATTTTTTAACTACCGATTATCGTAAGGATAGATATTTTTAAATACTCTTTTTGTTCTCTTTTTAAAATGATAAAACAAAAATAGTACCTATGGGATTATCTCAGCTACTAATCTGCTTTGCATTTCTTTTTGCATTGCGTGGCCTATTACTAAGAAAAAAATGGACTAAAGATAACAATACAAACTTCTCGGAGCGGGGCCTTTCACGTCCAATACAATAAACATACACAAAGGTACAAATTTTATACTTAGTGATGGTTTTTTTCATATATTTACATCGTACCATACTTATACCTACACAAATAAATAAAAAATATATAGTTTTTAATTGTATGAAAGTTGGATAGAAATAAAAGTAAATTAAAGATATTAATAATCGCAAATGTTAAACGATCGATGCCGACAATAGGCGGATGTTCTAACGAGTCACGATAACCCAGTAAAATTGAAACATACAAACAAAACGGCGATTTGTATTCATTGCACGATAGGGTATAGTTATTATTATTGAGTATTCTTAATCTTAAATATTTTTGTTGATACTTTCACTTTGAGATTCTGTAACTTAAAACTATTAAAAGATCGCGGAAATTTTTTAGTTTTATATTTATTTAATAGAAGACATTCTAGGAAGACAACCGGGAGACTATAATTGTTGAGTTTCGTAATTCATGTTGTTTTATAAATTAGAAACTGACTTTTAAAAAAAAGGAAGAGATTCTCAATTCGTATGAAGTTGTAAAATATTGTTTTTTTTTTGTGTTATTTTGTGTGTACGTTACGCGACTTTTGTGACAATTGTAGAATGATTTCAGTATTTTTTAAATGAAATCTTATAATTAATTTGAAAAAAGGAAATTCATCTCTAACAGTGAAGAATTAAAAATAGTACATCTTATAATATTTATATTTTAATACAAACAACAACAAAAGTATCTACACAGTACGATGACGGTAGACTGTAGAGGATTCGTTTATTTATTTATTGAGATCCACCAGAGTATAAACACCTAGATCAAAAACTACGAGTTAAAATAATAAGCCCCGCAGACGAAGTTACAGATATCAGCTGGTACCTACTACCAATAATATTTTAATGCGTGTAAAAATGTTCTTAAGTAAGAGATTAACGAAAGTGTAATATTATCAACGAAAATATTATGAAAATTATTTCTTCCTTAAAGTTTTGTCTTCGCTCGTGCCATAATTTAAAACATTGCTTCGAAGAATAACTCTGTTTCTGAATCGTGATATCAATATTGCATTAATGTTTAATAATACACCATTACAATAATACACACACGCACATCGTTACGTTGTATGCTCGACCAGGGTCGTATCTACCAAACTTTTCCAGAATATCGCCTTAAAAAAATTGTAACTTCTGCGTTTCGTGCGTTGAGTGAAAGCCAAGCTGAAATCATCTCTTCCTTTAGCTCTCTTTACCCTATATATCTATATTTTATCTCTTTCAAAAACTATTCTGAAATGTAATTCTTCTTCTTCTCCTTTGAAAATGTAAGTAATCTTAGGTGGAGGTAACCACACAAAATCTTCTTCTTTTCATCTTCTAGCTCATTTACTCACTACTTCAATAAATAAAATGGGTGGTAGGAGGATGACTTCAAAATATTCACGTGAAACCGTGGTCTATAGCGGCAATGCGCATGCAGGTAGCTAATAACAGACAACCTAGAATCTAACGTTCTAGAAGAATACATTTAAAAATATACCATATACGTGAGCACTAAGGAATTACTTTTGAAACCATCCATCCATTGTGATTATGCGAAGTTGAAGTTGGCAGAATGTGTGCGTTACCTACGTTAGTATGTGCACAAATAATAAATTGTGGTACTTTTTAATGTATTATTAAGAAAAAAAGTTAGCTATATCGCGAACCAATCCTATTTTGAAACATATTAATAAAGTTAGTGTAATAGTTATTCTCTTTTTTTTTGTTTTTGTTTACTGTTTGTGGATCTTTAAAAATTTAAGTAATTTCAATTTATCTTTTAATTCTTACAACGCAAAGCTAATACAAAATAATTAAGGAAACATCCTTGAAATTACACTCTGTTTATTAAAAAAAAAAGTATATTAAAGACTCTAAGTTATAGTTGTCCTTGAGAACCTCCTTTTTTTGAAGTTAACAGATCTAATACATTACTATCTTTATCTATGTAATCAGTTAATAAAAAAACTTATGTGTTATTGGAACCTGTCTGGCTGTAACACGAGGGTGTTGTCGCCATGGTAACCGAACACCCTGGCGCCCTACGGAAGGGTACAGCGGAAATGAGGTTTATACCCACCGGAAGAGGGTACCTGATGGTCTATCTCGTACTCACGATTTCTTACTTGATTAATTGTAAGCGTTTATAATCGCATTCGATAAAAATGTCTGTTTGGAAAGCTATTATTTATTTACTTAGGTTTTATACAGTTTGCACATAAAAAGTACAATATGACAAAAGAATACACTATAGACAGAAAAAGAGTAGAAACACAAAGATGGTTTATTACCATAAGCAGTTTATTATGTCATCTACTCTTCTTATTCATAAGTACACAAAAAACCTTCACGTAAGGCTCTTTCAAAGCGCCTTTGATGTTTCTTGTGATAATAGTACATGATTATTAAAAAAAATTAAATATATATATCAACAAATAAGCTTCAAGTCCACAGTACAGCATCGATTATTGCTTACTGAACTAAACTTAATTTTTTTTTGTTTTTTTACTGGAAATAGTCAGCAAACGAGCAAGCGTGATCCAAGTCGTTGAGTAATCACTCGCCCATGAACACTCTCTATATATTATTCAAATCTTAAGCAAAATGTCCCTTATTTTAATTGATATTTCCGTTGTCGATAAATATAGAGCCTTATTTATAATTAATGATATTTTGACGACACTACATACAAATTTTTCTATCTTTCAAGACTCAATTTTACTACCTAATTATTTTACAAGTTAATACTTATTTGCGTGCACGTGCTTAGGCATGAAAGATACGAACTTTTGCAACTCATTATTATGAAAAATGTTGCCGAAAGGAGAGCCATTGGTCGCAGAAAAAAGTCTTGGCTGTGCAACATCCGAGAATGGATGGTAATCGCGAGTGGTGCAGAGTTCTTTCGCCTCGCGAAGAACAAGATAGAGTATTCAAAGCTGACTGCCAACCTTCGCTAGTTGGAGAGTCACTTGAAGAACAAGACTTATTTATTTAGATTAATCTTGAGGTAGTTTAGAACTTTTTAAGCCTTCATGGTCACTAACACCTTGATGTAAAACGTGAGAAATATCATTTTTATTGTTAATTTTCAACTTGCAACAGTACCGTAATATCGGGATCTCAGAATAATCAACGATAGACATAGTAAATTCGTCGTCGTCCCGGTTGTTATCTTGGATCGTTACTCATGGTACGGAAATTATCCGCCAACCCGAAATGGAACAGCGTGGTGGATGAAGCTCCAACCTTTCTCCTATATGGAGAGACAGTCTTTGCCCAGCAGAGGGAAGTTTACAGGTTGATTCAATTCAGTTCATCAAAAAGTTCTACTGTATTTATCGAGAATTTATCATTTTCATATGGAGAAGTTTAGCATCATATGGAGAGTAGTAGTCAGTTCACTTTAATAAATTGCCCGAATTTTAAACTAAATCGAGTACGTCGTTCGAAAAATATAAATAGTTTACAATTTTGTAAAAAATTATTAGTTCTAGTAAATTAATACACTTACTAAGTGATCAGACCTCTGAGATCTACTTAAAATAAATTTAAGTCAACTTCAAACACTTCAACTTACGATAATTTAGTATTAATATTATAAAACTAAATAGTTTGCATGTTTGCATAATTATTTTTTGAGAAAGGCATAAACCTCTATCAATTCGAATAACATTCCAAATAAATGATATCACACGGATCGCCTACTCGCACAGAGATTACTATCGTGTCGTATTGTATAGTATCGTATCGTATTAACAGAATGAAACCTGATTAAGAGAATAGAGAAATAAAATTCTAATTCTCAAACAAAAACATTGCCCCCCTTGCCCTTGCTTTGCCCATACAAACTTGCCTTGCCCATACAAAATTTTCGAAAATCCTTTCTTATCGGATGCCTACGTCATACAAAGAACACACCCTCCAAGTTTCAGGTCTCTATGACCAGCGGTTTAGGCTGTGCGTTGATCCGTCAGTCAGTCAATAGCTTGACTGTGATTTTTTTTTAGCTCCAGGTAAACTGTTTAAACTTAGTAGCCCTAATATAAAACCCTTTCCATTGTTAAAAATGTGGTTAACACATTGTATAATAATAATGATATTAAAGCTAAAATCACAACAAACACCCACTTGTTAAATAATCACATTATTACGCATTAATTCACAATGTTAGGGCGGTTTTGACTTTTCCGATTTACCACATGTGTGGGGTTGCAACAATGGACGAATCATACCCCAGTCAATGGTTACTATCATAGAAAAAAAAGTTGCTTAGAAATGATATAATTTAGTGAAGAATTCGTGGCGAAATATGCCTACTGTTTTTATTCACAGTATTCCTTTCAATTTTATTGGTACTAGTAGCTAATGCTTCTTGCTTGTCTTATTCTTTTAGGTAGTACCTAACGTATATTATATTGTTATCTATTGCTTATATATAAAGCTGAAGAGTTTGTTAGTTTGAACGCGCTAACCTCAGGAACTACTTATTCCAATTGAAAAATTATTTTTGTGTTAGATAGTCCATTTACCGAGGAAGGCTATAGGCTGTATAACATCACGCTACGATCAATAGGAGCTGAGCATTCATAAAAAACGTTACAAAAACAGGAAAAACATTCTTTTTTGAGAGTACAATACCTGGTGGAATAACTGGTTATTTAATACTTACTTTAGAATTATTCACATCGATTCAAAAAAAAAAAAAATTAATCACCGTTTTTTTCCAATAATATATTATAGTTAATATGAAGCTACCATCGAATTCGAAAATCGGTGATTTTTGGCTTTTCTTTAAATTTTTATCCATTCTGTGGTAAAATAATTAGAAAGAGAATTAATGAAATAAGGTACCTACTATCCCGGTATATCAGAAATATAAAATAAAAAAATTGTAATTGAAGTTTGGTTTCGATATACAGGAGGTAAATGCCATTTTTGTTATAACCACTGTTCTTAGGGGACAAATTAATGCAGGTGATGTGGAATATAAAAAAGTGTCCAGTTTTAAATGATAAAACATATTGATTCTGATTGTAAAACACACCTTTTTTTAGGATCGAAGGGGAACTTATTAAATTTTATTTTAGATGTTTTGTTTTTAGTCGTTACATAGAAGAGAATAATCGTCTTATTACAGAATTTATAATGTAAATGTCATCGAACGCCAATTTTTATTTTTTCATTAATATTTTGTGGATTTCTACATTAAAAAAGGCACAATAAAAGTTATAAATGCCTGACACTTAACGGTACTACCGTTAAGTGTCAGGCATTTATAATCCTGGATGAAATCCTGTCTGGTATCCAGAACGCAACACAAACATAAACAGCTCGACCACGACAAACATTAACATATAGCCAATACAAATATTTGTCTTAAGCAATTCGCGACAGGTAACACAACAGCCAGTACCTGTGTCCACTGCGTCAACTCGTCCTCAATTTTCGTTAAATATAATTATCAAAGTGCATACGCAAGGTTGATTCGATACTCTCATTACCTTTGGCCTATTCAGTCAATATTTATAAAAATAATAAACAATAATTGCAATATTTTTCATAATAATGTTTATGAAAAATGTGGCTATTGTAGGCGCCATATTACACATACGTGACATTATAAAACATTCGTTTTTCTTTGTAGACTTTAAAAGATTTTAGAAACAGATTCTTATTATATCTTAAGATAAAAAAAGTATATTTTTATCTGCGTCGTCTTGGTACATATGTAAATAAGAAAATTTTACTGCACGCCATATTTTTAATGACGTTATAATGCTTGAATAAGTATAATAATACTCAATTATTGAATATACTTATATTTAACTAGCTCTGCAAAAACATCTTTTAAACAATTACTCTAAGAGTAGGTACCCACCTCGTTGGTCGAGTGGTTGCAAGCGTTACTGCTAAGCAAGGGGATTCCTGGGTCGTTCAACGTATTATTGAGTTTTTTTTTATTTTTCGAAAATTTTTAGTAAAAAAGTGATTTACTTTAAAAGGGGAACTATAGTTAAAAAATGTCTCGAGAAGAGAAATAATAAAGGACTCAACAGAAGTTCTCAAAAAGATTATTTTCCCCGTTTTTTGTAACATTTCTTATTATTGCTCAGCCTCTATTGGTCGTAGCGTGATGTTATATAGCCTATAGCCTTCCTCGGTAAATGGGCTATCAAACACAAAAAGATTTTTTTTAATTCGAACCAGTAGTTCCTGAGATAAGCGCGTTCAAACCAACAAACAAACAAACTCTTCAGATTTATAATATTAAATATAGATTTACTGCTATCCCAGGATTATCCTAGTGTGTAGAGCGTGTGAGGATTGATGGAAAATGTTTTGATTAAAGGAATCGGAATGTCACAAATTTTAGAAGTTTTGTCAACTTCAGACTTCGGAATTTAAGTAATAATTATAAAAATAATCTATTCTAAGTAATCTATATTATATGATATAATTCTAGTTAATCTAATCTAAAATTATTTGTCAGTTTATTAAATTAAATATATATAGGTAATCTCCTGAAAGATGATAACATGCATTACGCCTTAATTTTGCTGTAGTCGGCGGGAATTTGTAAAAAAAAAGCCTTCGAGTCACAATCTGCAATGCAGTAGTTTTACTTGTCGAGAGCAAATGGAAACGAGAATTTATAATGAAAATTGATTTTTATCACGAAAACAAGCCCTAAGATGAATAAAAAAAGAAAAAACATATACACATACAATATAATAAGTATAATCGGTTTAAAAAAGCTTTCAGAGTCAAAGATTAGAATCCAATAATTATTATTTAATGTAATTGTAATTTTTTGTTGTCAATATATTAAAACTCTATGTGCCCCGCAGTTTTAACTGCGTTAACTTGTAATATTCTAAAGATTGTTTGGCATTGTTAATTTTCTGTAATTTTGAGTTCCGCGACTTTTTTAGGAATGCTATCATTTATAAATAAATAGGCTATCTAATATGAAAAGAGAATTCAAATCGCTACCTTAAATTCAGAAATTAGTGCGCGAAAACTAGAAAAAAAAAACTTTTTAGGTATATTAAATTACACCTCTATAGATAAAATACATTATTCGTCTGTTAGAACAGATTACTAATCAATCGTTGTGTTAATTATATTAATTCAAAAATTATCTATAGTAAATATAAAATTAGTTGTAAATTAATGAAATTATAAATAAAATGAAGTATAAAATCAAATTTCCGATAACAATAACAGATAAAAAGCGGTATACATACGAGATAATATATTCTATGTCAGTTCTTCTGGAGGCGCGGGCGGCGGTTGCCATGGCGACGTGTCGCATCAACATTAAGACACGTGTGAATATCCAGGTGACCTAGGGTTTGAACACAGTGAGAGAGACTTACCGTCACCAGAAAAACTATAATTTAGATGATTCAAAAATTTAATATTTCGTTATGTGTTATTTGATATCCTCTACTTTTTATTTAAAACAACGAGTAGCTTCAACCTTACCTACATTTGGGATTTAAGTTCAACATAAGCCATATCCATGTCCAGGGTCAGCATTCTTGCCGAGTTATCATAATTGTATTATTTCTTATAATTTCCTTGTTATCTTTTACGTATTAAGCAATTTATAGTTATAGTATTTATAGTGTAGCGTAAGCAAGTCCAGTTCTACGAGATGTCGTATTTGTGAGGCATTTTCAACGTTATTCTTACTTATGTCAAGAATTATCCTTCAGTTCAACATTTATTTGAAAATGATTTAATGAAATAATGATTAAACTAGCTGAATCTTTATTTCAGACGCGAAGAGCGCTTTTAAATTGTCTATTTATGTACAATATATACTTATTAAGCCTTCCGATGAATTCAGATTATGTTGAAGAGGCTTAAAAGTTATAAAAGCTTAAAGATACTTTATTTCTCATTAGAATAACAATTCACTTACTGAAAAACACTATTAATAATAACAATACAAATTAGGGTACAATGCGACTTAAGTTATACATTTAAAAATAACAGCCGATAGTTATTAAATTTTTTAAACTAAAGACAACCGCACCGGAGCTATTTACAAACCGAAAATAATAATCTCAAAACATGGATGCGTAATGATAGAAACTAGATGTGGCATTGTTGTTGCGTATTTAACTATTTATTTTAATTTAAATGTCTATACAAATATAATTTTTTTTTCTTTTCTTTCTTTTTTTTCAGTCAAACATTTAAATATGTACTTGATCGACAACGAAATATTTTAGTTTACGTTTGAAGCTATGGGTAGCTTCGGGAAGATTTGACAATATCTGGTAATTTATTATACAGTTGTAAACCTTCATATTCTATATATATTTTTTGCCGTAATTTGTTCTGTGTTGCCGAGGAACTATGGTATATTATAAGCTTATCAAATTCTTATACTAAATCTATATGACGTATCGCTGTAACATTTAAAATCTATAAAATATACAAAATAACATGAGCTGAGTGAATAACCCGAACTTATTGAAGATTAAGACTTGAAATTTTGCAAATAATGCTTTTTTATAATATACATAAGTAATAAGAAAGGATGCTTAGAAATTCCACCTTTATAATGGTGAAACAGACATGAACATTTTACTCCTTTATTTTGAAAATGTATGCCACCTTATTGCTGAACGTTTTATTATATTAGACGTCGAAATTTCAATGTTTTTGGAAATCCTACTTTTAAAAGACTTAAACGAGGAAAGAAAATTTGTACGACTTACTTGTCGGAGAATCGGTGCAGATTTCGGAACGCAAGCATATTATTAGGAATGAGGGTAGTAGCGAAACAGGCTGAGGTACGACAGTGGAGCAGAGTGAGGTAATCCTATATAAGGACTTACACTGAGCGGTCGAAGATCTTATTATAATAAATTGTTAATAGACGTCAACCAAGTTATACCCGTCGTTATTATTGCTCGAGATTACCCACCATGACTTAACCCTAAGAAAGAACGTGCCCAATGAGTCCCGCTTTTCCACCTACGGGGACATATTATATATAATTAATTTTAATTAATTATATATGTACTTAAGTTTTACATTATTTTTAAGTCTTAATTAATTTTTAATTTTTTTTTAAACATTAGACATAAATATTATTTCTTTCAATATGAAAGTATACTAAAACATAACAAAATAGCTGCAAAATAGGTAAACTGGTAGAGAATTCTTTTAGCATTAGCATTAAGCCCGCCTTTTGTACAATTCAATAATGTATTGTGCAATAAGGTATTAATAAATAAATATCGAGTATATCCACGGTTATTTATTTTCCAAGTCACCAATGACATAGAGCCGGATAGTGAAATATTTTTTCCGTCGTATAATAATGTGATGCGTCAGAATGTTTTCGACTCCAAAATAACATAAATTCAATTGTTTTATAAATCTGATCAGCAAGAAACTCTTACAATAAGTCTTAAATGCTACAAATAAAGACGCTCATTATGAATAATCTACGGAGGGGAAAGGTTTCTGACAGTAAAGGTTTTGTTAAAAATCTGATGAATAAGAACGTGACTAGAAAACAACAAGAAATATACTTCTTCGAAAAATCTGACGATTAGAAACAATTTTGACAATGAAGGACTTTTAGAAAACTTCTAAGAATGTCGAACTCAATGTACCCCAATCCGTGTTTTATCCCCGTGCTGTTTATCTGCCACGTCAGCGATGTCACAGCCCGATAGTGAACCATTACCGCCGTATCGACACGACACACATGCCAATAAAATTGACATTTCAATTCTATTCCACCGGCCAAATTGAAATTTAAGCCCTTGGATTTACTTTATTATATGCTAGTCAATTCTAAAAAATGAATAAATATATAAGAATATCTGTTTCTACAATCAGAAAAACTAGACAATTTCTAAAAAAAATGTCTTACAGAAGAACAAAAGGGAACGATTATTATTTTTTGAATAAAAATATTCAATACATATATTATATTTTATGTTTAGTTTGTCAAGGTGTTTTAAAATATTCTAAATGAATAAGAATTTGACTGTATGATTATGTATAAAATTAATTCGGATTATCCGTTAGTTTCGGATAATAAAATATAGTAAAATGTAAATAGGTAATTAATTGACTTTATTTTTCGTTTAACATTCGTTACTATAATCAATCATGTAGGTACTTATTTTTAAGAGTATGTTTAACAGTTTCGTAATTTACATAAGACCTTTTTTTATCTAAGTTTTCTAAATGTTAAATTTAATGCATGTAATGCAAGTAAGGGATTATTTGTGGGAACAAAGACTAACTAGGGACGATTAAATAGTAGGAATAATTAACTATATCTATAAGGTTTGCGTGCGACTAGTGCGTCGGTTCGACCGGACAAAAATAAAAATATGTCATATTAGACTCTGACCCTATCCATAATTATTCGAAGCTTTTATATCGGTTACAGTTAAAGTTACGGAACTCCATAACATCTCTACAAAAAAGTATTTTTGAACAAAAACATTAAAAGTCATATGACTATGACTTTATTATTCCCACATTTTCTACTAACGCTTAAGTGCAAACTAGCGTGTTATTACTACGAATCATATTACATTTTCTATGAAAGAAATTACGGAGAAAAACATTAAAAAGCAATGCAAAATTAAATTCACATCATACATTTAATAATTGAATGTCAGTGCTGCCAGATCATAATTCCAGAAAAAAAAACCTATTAACACTTGACATTTAACTTTTCTCGTTACAAAATGTCAGTGTTACCAGATAAAGTAACTTTACCCTCGAGATGTGGCATTTAGGCGCCCCGAGGGCAGATTGTCAATCCACCCTCGGCGCCATGGCGACCGAAGTCTAAACATCGGCCCCTATTAATCTCGAAGTTAGGGCGTTTCGAATTAGAAGGGTGACCAATTATTCTATTTTTCTTCGAAAACCGTATTGCTTTAATATGACAATAGAGCAATATTCAAAAAATTTTTATACACAATATACTTTTTATGTAAAAGTTAACTTATTTTTAGTATTAAAGTATTTAAAGTATTTTTAATACAATGAATTAATATAATTACTGTTTTAAACTTACGCGATCACTATGCATATTTAAATTTATATTTGTTCGGGTGCTTACAAGTGGAGTTAAAACATGTACAGAAAGTATTAAAAAGAAATGGCTACAACATAGTCACTAAAATAAAAACTAAAAACAGGGAAAATACAAAAAAGCCAAGTGTGGAACGTCAAGCTGCGTATTTGCCGTAAGAGGGGTAACAGACAGGATCAGTGGACGTCTTGAAAGATATTCAATTAAAACCGTGTTTACCCCTCTTCAGAAAGTTGCCAGTACCCTACGTTTATCAAAGGATTATTTTCCGTTGGAACATCCTGGTGTCTATAAGGTGGACAGTAGTTGTGGCAGTTCATATATCGGCCAAACCAAACGAACAATATCGTGTGGCATCAAAGAGCATATCAAGGCCGTCACAAAAAATGACCCCCAAAAATCGGCTATAGCTCAACATCTGCTGGAATCGGGGCCTAATCATTTTTTTTAATAATAAAAATAGGTTTTATCATCCGAGCGTCATCATTTCCCTCGAATAGTAAAGGAGGCAATTGAAATTAAAAAATATCCAAATTTCAAAACGAAGACGGTTTCAGAATACCGAGTATGTGGAATCCGGTGATTAGTTTGTGTGAAAGTGCGTTACGGTATCGGTGCTCACAGTCCAAAAAAGACACTGTCAGTATAGTGTGCCGTGGTGAACAGGTGCGTCCGTGAGCCGAAACTAGTCGACAAAAACGAAGAAGAAAGAGGGTAGACAGATTTTTCTGATCTGCCACCATCCACCATTACCGTACGTCAGTCTCCCCGTGATCATGGCGATTGAAACATTGCCGAAATATGTATAGGGACCTCAATAAAATTATAAACATTTAATAAATATAAATTTAAATTTCCTAAAAAATTATTATAATTAATATTAATATACAATATTAATGTTTTGAAAAATGTAAGTTCAAAAAATATTAATTATATAAAAAATTATTTCGTCGTATAATTTTATAATTAGCATGGTAACCCTATTAGTGTGGGGGCGCGAATTGAAACCAAATTGGCGGGAAAGCTGGCTATTTGACAGATCATTTTTTATTCCGTTCGGAAATTTGGCAGTCATTGTTCCACAAATTACCAGCTGGCCAGGAAGTGAATTAGGTTTGATACACCTTTAAAGGTGTACCAAAAAACTTTTTTAATTATAATTAATCTGGTTATATTTTTATAAAAATAAAGACATAAAACATTTGTTAATTTAATTTATCTACTTTCATACTAAAAATAAAAGACTTTTTTTTTTGATTCTTAAGCATTTCAATTTTATCAAATTAAATTATTTGTACTGTATCTGTACTGTATCAGCCTGTAAACAAACCACTGCTGAGCGAAGGCCTCTTCTTCATATAGAAGAAGGATTGGAGCTTAATCCACCACGCTGCTCCACTGCGGGTTGGCGGATAATTTCCCTATCACGAGTAACGATCATTCTCTATTTAAAAACTCATTAATTAATTGGTTTCTATGCGGCTTTTGTCGCATTCTATCGGATCCTATTGGAGTTTTTCTATAGGGTTATCAGGTGTCTATGATAACAACCGGGACCGAAGGCTTTACGTGCACTCCGAGACACGGTGGGGAGACCCACAAGGAGATACACCCAGACCGGAAACAAATATTTGTACAAATACAAATATCTGTCCCAAGCGGGAATCGAACCGACCGCCGGCGCGCGGTTTGAGACGACTACTCGCACCACTACACAAGAACGGTCATCATCATTTTATTATTTAATCTATGTATTTTGTTTCTTATTCTTGATAGATTTCATCGACCTAAAGCATAATCCTAAACATACCTGTAGTCGACGATTTCATATATTTAATCTGTGTATCTTTATTAGGTTAATCAATAACCTAAATTGGATCTACAGGTCTTGAATAACTTACCCGGTAATTTAATATCTCTAATAGCATAATTGGATTATTCTTAAATTAAGTGCGTAGCAATTCTTGGTAAATTTTTGCTATAGAATCTTTTGGTAAAAATATTTTGATAAAAGTATTGAGTATTTCAAAAAAAGGTTATTTTTTTAAGTTATTGTTTTTGAGTCGGTTGCAATATCTTTAAAGCCATCTTTATAAAATATGTATTAAATAACGTCTATACAATAGAAGAAGTCCTTACCCAATAGTTGGATATTTTCAAAGGAGTTGCAGAGTACAATACAGTACATAGGCTTAATAAGAACAAGTATAATGTAGGACTTCGCTTTTGTACAAAATATATACCTATTAAAAGAATATAATTAAAAAAAAACCTTTAAAATGTTCTTTTTCAAGTATTGTAATCGTGTAGTTATTATTTTGGTCTCATTAGTATAATAATTTTAATAAAAGCGAAGAAAACTTTATTATGATGGATGTATGCTTCCTCAGATGATGACGTGTTATTAATATTAATTTTTTTTATGTATTTCAACAGCCTACGTTACATTCGAGTATGTTTTGTTTCAGAATTAATTACTTTTAAAGTAATCGTTAATTATTTTACCTTGTTATTCTGAACTTAGTTCTTTATAAAATATTTTGTATTTTTTCACGTTCGTACCTAGCATCGATTTTATGTTAGAAGAAAATTTGCATTTTGAGCTTATTAAATATACTTAGTGATTAAAATAAGTCCCTTTTATAATTTTAACTTTGTATAAACTCGTACATATATGTTTACATGTGTATGTGTGTATGTGTGTGAATGTGTTTGTATATTGTATTATATTATTAACTATTCTAATTTACTTTATGCTAACTAATACTAATTTACTTGTACACTTCTTAACCGCTTTTCTTTGCCTTGTCCTATACCCAAAGGTTGTCTGGAAGAGATCGCTCTTTTAGCGACAAGACCGCCTTTGTACATCTCTAATTGTACTACTTTTGTTCTATCTTTTATTGGTTTACAATAAAGAATATTATTATTATATTATTAATTAGAATATTTTACAGGCAAAAACTGGATTCGAGATTATAAGAATCAAAAGATATAAATTGATGAAAAGATTTCGAAATCAATAAAATATACTTTGTGTTTTTCTAGATTTGAATTAAAATTGAATAAACATTGATTTTTACTAAAACCGTTTTTTTATTATATACCTACAACTCACAATGAATTTAATTGTTTCATCCTGAACTGTCTCGTATCCCTAGACTTTGAAATTGTCAAGACTTTTCTAACAGACCTTTTGGTATCTAGAAGGTAAGATGACCTAAAATGTAGCTAGCTCTTGATACCAGCGGAACAAGGTCCTGTTATGGTAAAGGTTTAACATATTAAAAAAAAAAATGAATATCATTGATATGAATTTAATGAGTTTTTGTGATTGAATGCTTTAATATTAGGTTTAATATGAGTTCGTAAATTTTAAATAACTTCTTTATTGAAAGATACAAACATAACTGGAAGTGAAGTAGGTTTCACTTATAATGTTGTACGTATTTTTTATTTATTTAATTAATCTGGAAATGTACTTAAGGAAATAAAAATACAAACTGTTTGTTGACATTATGTGTTTAAATTATATTTATTTATTACCATCCACCATGATGTTGAAACAAATATTTTTATGTCTTTTAAGCTTCTTTTTAATTCTCTCTTTCTCTCTTTATTGGGAAAGGTAATACATAAGTAGGTAGGTAGGTAGTCCATAATAAAGTAAATAATTTTGTGCTGTACTTTACTGTATTAGCATGTAAACCACCCACTGCAGAGCGAAGGCCTCTTCTCCATATAGAAAAAGGGTTGGAGCTTAATCCAACACATTGCTCCACTGCGGATTAGCGGATAAATTCCCTACCATGAATAACGAACGTTATCAGGTGTCTATGATAACATCCGAGACCGAAGGCTTTACGTGTTCTCCGAGGCACGATGGGGAGATCTACAAGGACAAGGAGGAGGTTGGAGGGTACTCAGCATAAATTTTATGTTAAGAATCACGTACACAAATTTAAAATGCCCTTTTTTTGTGACACACGGGAATCCATTTACGGATGATATCCAGGACGCCCGGGTTGGCAGTCCTAGACCTATGTCGGACTCGAACAGGTAGTCACCAAAGCAACCGTGCCCGGTGAGAACCTGCGTCAGACGGAAGGTGAGAGGCTTGCGTTTTCGACGCATCCACCGCTCAAGGACCGGGCGAATGGCAGCCGTTACGCGTGTGCCGTACGGCTGCCCCGATAGGTCCTCCCCCCACCTCTACATAAGCGCTTCCTGCCCTATCCGACGCACCCGTAGGATCCCATCCAACGTAGGGTTCTCACCAAGAGCCCTCTTACCCGAGACGTATGAGTAGGTCTCGGCAAGAACATCCGCCACGAGCTCCCACGGGGGGTCACCGGCTAGAGCAGTAGCTGCAGCCCACGTACCGTACGGTACACCCGGATCATCCTTTTTTTTTTTTTTTTTTTGTCGCAGGGGAATCCATTTACGGATGATATCCAGGATGCCCGGTTCGGCGTCCTAGACCTATGTCGGACTCGGCACTTTGGGAGTGCAATACCGTACTAAACCCCTGCGGGAGCCTTACCCCCGGATCACCCTCACTGCAATGATCCTCTGCGCAGAGCGCAGCGCAGCCTTATTCCTCGCAGTGAGGCGATCCGCCCAAACCGGGGCGCCGTACGTCGCCATACTCCGGCAGACACCAGAGTACAGCTGCCTGCAGGCGGTGCTGGGTCCTCCGAGGTTCGGGAGGACTCTGCCCAGTGCACTTGCCACCTTTACGACCTTCGGTCCCACCATAACGAACTGTGGGCCGAAGGTCCACCTTCCGTCTAGGATGAGCCCCAGATATTTGATTTGGGAGCTCATCCTGACCCTCCCCAGGCATTAAAATGCCCTCTGACAATGTCGAATACCAGTGTATGCGACTAATGTGAGTTAGCCAAGAACTTAGACTGATTCAGCGGCTTTCCAACTCAATGCCAAGAGATAGGACTCTTATTTGACTATCTTATTCCACAACATTACCAACCTAAAGAAAAACCTATCTACAAAATGAGCCTGTAGGTAATTAGCCTTGAACATAATTCATAACTTAAATTAGTTGTTATTTCAATCAATGATACCACAATTACCACTTGATTTTAACTTTTACGTTTAAAGTAAACAATTTGAACACATCGAAACTTAACTCGCGTAAGCCCAGCGTTTTCTAGTATGCTTTATCTTAACCACGAATCGGGTCAAAAAAGTTCCGAAGCGATTGGGAAGTGTCAAAATATCACATATTCATATCACACTGCGCGTGCGCCGGCGATCACGACCGTATTGTTCTCGGGACGCGTGATGCAACGACGTGATGCACCCGTCACGGATGCGTTTAATTGTCTTTTAATTTACTTTTGTCTTATAATAATAATAATAATGTTCTATCGTTATATCGGACAAATGCTTGATCCCGGTTACCATCGCTCTCCACCGAAAGCAGCTCAAATGACGGTTCGCTAGCATCCAGGATACAGAAGGTCGTATTGCTTGACTCCGCTAGGATTGTCCACCAGTTTCTTAGCCTATAGCACTAATCCCAAGCTATCTGGTTTCTCTGGCGGGGCTTAATATTCTACCCGTTAAGTATACCTACAATAGAATACTTATATATATATATATATATATATATATATATATATATATATATATATATATATATATATATATATATTGTATTAGGAGTAGCGTGACATAAAATATATTGCAGAAAAAATTTAGCTCGTTATCTTATAACTCAATTATTTTACCTCAACGACGCAACATTAAAATATCAACCCTATATGTATAACGATCTCACACAAACACAAAAACAACACACAAATACGTGTTAATGCAAACAAAGGTGCGGTGAAATCATTAGCGAGATGACGCCCTGCGCACGCGCCTGTTAATCGAACGTTGAACCGTTTATTGATTTTTTATCCGCCATTTACTTTTCTGTCTATATATATCATGCTTATTGTATTGTCTGGAAAATTTGTATTTTGAATTATAAATAGGTTTTAATAATATGGTTTATTTGTTATTATATTAGCTCTCTTACTGTATTAGCCTATGAGTTTGACCATCAAATCAAATTTATGAAATAAAAATTATTGTTTATAAAATATATTAGATTTTTTTTGTTGACAATATCGATGTCAATAATTATAAATATAGTTCTTATAGTGTATAGTTAATATAGCATTTTAGTGTTATAGTAAAAATATTTTTATAACAAAAATTAACCTCCATGACGAAATTGATACGTTTACAGTTTTAATTGATTAAAATTCAACAATCATCACTTACAAAATTAATCATGGTAATGAAATAAAACCCCAAAAAAATATGCATTTAATCAAACCATTCCCCCATAAACGTTTTTCTCGGCACGCGCTCTATCCTAAGATACTATCTCACGCTGATCGCGTGTCGGCAAGCAGTTTGCAAACATATCACATTACTATTGAAACTCGATTGTATCTCGAATATTTTAATAACAATAGCGATAGATTAGCGAATCGACTTTTTTTTTTTGTTTTTAAAAGGGTAATTTGTTTTAATGTATTTTTAACTCCCATATGTACATATGGAGTATTTCATGCCATAAATATTTGTTTTTATTACATTAGTAAGTATACAAATAATATCATTTTTACTATGCCGTTTCCTATACCCAAAGGTTATCTGGAAGATCGCTCTTATAGCTATAAAACCGCCTTTGTACATCTGTCTTGGTTTGTAATATTTCCTGTTTTGTTTCATAAAATTCTGTTTAATAAACATTATTATTAATATCAAATATATATTGTATAGTCAAAATGAAAGAAAAACCAATTTAAGGATTATAGTGAAAAAATTACTGCCCGGGAAATTATAATTGCGTTTTATCGGGAAAATAATACATTCTGCGAATATGATTTGCACGCAAATTTTATTTACAAATATTTATTATTAAGTTGAAGTTTTGTACTGTATGATCTATATACATATCTATTGTCTTTTAGTGTCTGTATTTAGATAGCAATAGTATACATTCAATATATACAGGTGTCTGGCTTCTATAATACCGTCCTTCAAATGGGAGGAATATATAGGTGTTATAGATCTGGTTTCGCATAAATTCATAGCCTTTTTAGTTTACTAGATATGTAGATTAGATACTCTGCTTGCGACTGTATAAAATGGTACATATAATATTTTAAATTTTTATAATTTATTTCGTGTAAATAACGAAAAACGTTCGAGTTACATAAGTATCTCTTCATCGTGTTACTGTTTACGTTCTCCAATTTACTGATTGTTGCGAGGTAACGTGGGGAGCAAGCCGATACTGCGTTACAATCTATACTAATAGACAGTTCATAGGGATGATGTCTGTTGTACCAATGGTTTGATTCAATTTTTTTTTTTACAACCTTACATATATAAACAAAGACAACTGAAACTAATTATCAGCAGATAAAAATTATAATGCTATAGATCATGTCTTACGTGGAATGGTATGCAGGCGTCCTTTCCCAGTTGAAACGCAATTTCGATTCTCTGAACAAAAATTATTTTTTGTTCAGTTATTGTTGTCTAAATTGAATTACTAATCGTAAGTTAACATGATTAAAAATATTTCTATAATAATTGTTATATTATTAATTGTTGTTTATTAATAATTATTATTAATATTAATTCAAGTTTGTGATGAAAGATAAAATAACTATGTAAGTATACTAAGTTACTATTTTTTGTTAATACCTACAATAAAGAATATTGTTCTGTAAAATAATTTATAGTGAAAAAAAAATCTATGGATTTGGTTATTGTATCGTGAAAATGAATAGAATATATGTGTATTTGTAATAAATAAATAATTAAAAAGTAACTATTACATATATTTTTGGTTACTATTTAAAAAGTTGGGATTCTACGACAGCATAAATCAATAGATATTAACTATTTAAAGTGTCATTACTTTGATCATATTAAATATTGTATACGGAGTATTCATAAAAAATGGTTCTTAATAATCTAAAAATACTCAATATAATTTTAAAATACTGCATACCAATTTTTAAAATTATAAAACATTTTATTATAAATTAGGATTAATGGAATTCTTAAATAGATAAATAAAAACTGAGCAGGTATAATCGATACTAACAACCATTAAATAATTAATTACTCGCAGTTAACCGCTCTTTACATGATAATCAATAATTAATTAAGGCATTAAATTAATGGCCAATTATGCATGTAATTGTAAATTGAGACGTTTTCCTGTTATCCTTTTTTAATATGAAATCATTAATTTCTATCTATCTATATAGTGTTAGTATGAAATAGACGCGAAATCCTTACAAAATACCACTCCAATCCCAAATAAACCTCTCGCTGTCAGAGATTCCAAATAATGACAGAATCATTGTAATCATTACGTAGACTTTTTTTACATTTTAATGTTTTATAATCTTCTCGCCTTCATATTATTGTCCTTAGTAAACAGGCCAACTACTTAAATTAATAAAACATTTACAAATCAAACTGGTAACTTTCACCAACCAGACTCTACATTTTCAGTAAGTATAATATGTTGTTATATATTAAATAAAACATTTAATATTTTCTTAAACAAATTCACTTACTCAATTTTCCATCCATCTTTGGTACAACTTACAATACAATATTAATATCTCTGTAGTTCATTTGTCATATACAATATACGTAAATTACTACCCACTACGTAAGTATACTAATGTTGACATGACAAAATAAATATAATGTACGTCGTGCGCTACACGGTGGTACACGTGTGTAAATAATACTTTATAAAATTTATATTTTTGCTAATATGTACTTATATAGGTTAATTTAATATAAGTATATATTATGTTCATATTTTTGTTTTAAACATTTTATTGTCTTTTAAAAAAAATACTCTGGGAGATCTCGAAATAACGCTCAATGACCTCGATAGGATTTCAGTAAGTGGGCCTAAAAATGAACATGAGAAAAACTAATTGTACTTAAGATTACATCTTATGCTTAATTTCTGCCACAACTGGCAACATTTTAAATTACATTATTTCAAGTTTTTAATAAAATAAAGGTCTACACATTTCCCTTCGTAAATGTACTTCCTCAACCAACAGGCGGAGCGGCGACTGGTAATGATGTTTGCCCACTCTCCCCCGAGATACGAAGTTGCGTTTTACGGGAATTAAAAACGCAAGCCCGACCTCCCCGCTTATTATAATCACGAACAATATTTAACAATATTCAACCTTTCTACAACGTCTTAAAGTTCATTTATATATATACTTTAATATGCCAATAAATCTTATTACATTCTGATAACATTTAATAATAGATCGAGCGATAAATGAGATAAGGATGTAGGTATATTTTTGGAACAATAATAAAATAATATTTAATTTAATAACAGTAAAATATTGTTAAGATTATATTCAAACAAAGATATAATTATGTTACAAAAACCGAAATCCTATTGTTTATTTGTTTGTCTGCTGTATTTATACGATTCTATAACTAAGCAAAATCATATCCTTTGTTTTGTTTTATTAATTAATTTAATATAAATTTCAATAATCTTGAAATCCATCGATCGCATTAATTCAACATTTATCTATTAGAATATCACAATAACAATTTTTATCTTTAAC
Organism: Euphydryas editha; assembly: GCA_036937285.1. Lineage (NCBI taxonomy): Eukaryota > Metazoa > Arthropoda > Insecta > Lepidoptera > Nymphalidae > Euphydryas > Euphydryas editha. Next base: position 7,404,231 of record JAUPFZ010000024.1, read on the forward strand.
AATCATAATGTTTATCTTTGATAATCTAATTTATATATGCTTATAATAAAACTGTAACAAGTTAGATTGTACATTACATAATCCATATTAAAGCTAAATACGTATTTACTTTTTCTTTATTTTTGTCTGTCTGATTATCTGTGTCTTGGCTGCAGATTACGTCGAAACTGCTGAATAAATTTAAATGAAACTATACACGACTTAAGTTCACACTAAGAGAGAGAGAGAGACAAGAGAAAGAGAGAGTAAGTCTAAGTCTACGAGCTAAGACACTAGAACTTTAAACAAAATTCATCACGGATCGGAAGTTCAAATGAACTATACTGAATCAGCCTATAGGCATCCCACTGCTGGGAAAATGCCTCTTCTCCATATAGAAGAAGGGTATGTGTACTTAGTTGTAATTCATTAACGTGATTTTTCCATTATTTTTCTCCAAATATCTTGAAACTTTTTAATGTACGACTCATTATACAGCTTATCTTAAAGGCTTGATGACAAAGCTGTGCTAATTAATTACGAGAATAAAAATTACACTTCATAATGTCTCTCAAGGGACCAGAGCAGTTAGCAAAAATAAAAAATTTAAAAGTGTCATAAAACTCAAGAGATTTCTAGTTCATAAATTCTGTGTATCTTCCGATCTCATGCAAATTGCGGGATAAGACCTCCATTAGCTAGTTATTTTGGATACACAACTTTACGAGTACATAATAAATTTTATTGCAATCAGTGTAGTTGCTGTGTCAAGGACTAACCAACGTCCGCCCAAACGTCAATCTGTAAAAACTTTCGCGCTCATATATAACCTGTACTAGGGTTGGATTGAATAGAAAAAAAGTAGGAACTTATGCAGGCACATAAGAAATTATATTTACCAACATATATAATTTAAAATTACATACACACATATATATATTTATGAATAAGTATATATTTTTTATCTTCACTGATATAAATGTTGAGTTTTCACGGAAACGTGAGTGACAGCTATCAGCTAACTTCATCATGTCGCTTTTTGGCTGTCGGTATCCGCGAGCATCAAAAATTTTCTCTCATATTTTTTTCCAAACGCGCCAAACGAAGTATAACTTCAAAAAATTACATGCAACCGTTTCAGCTATTTGTGAATTCCAACACAATTATTCTAATACCAGCCTAACAACACATTTGGAATTTTAATACCGAGCTTGAAAAGCTACGTTCTCAGGTATAAATAGGTTTAAGAGGTTACTTAACTGAAATAGGTTTCGAAATATGCATGTTTAAGGAATTAAATGGTAAAATGGTCATCAAACAATAGGTGAAACCAAGCCTTTAGAGTTTTTTTAAAGATTTGGTGGTAAAATTTAAAAATTAGCTTTTTATCTCCATTATTTAATGCAATCAATTTCCTTCCACTCAAAAATTTATACATTTCTACATCATAACCTATTACCTAAACCTTTAAAATCATTGTTGTAACCATTATTTTGAGTACGTACATTGTGCTAGAAGGTTCCGCTATTCCATAAGATAAAATCGTTGGAAAAGTCTTGGAGCCAGTAGAGGTAGTTACATTTAGATGTTGTTAGAGCAGAACAGTAAATAAACTTCTTAAATCATACAACTTCATTCCAAAGTAGGTACTCCTAGCTTTCCTTATACACATACGCTTTGCCTTTGGTAATTTTATGGCTAGTTTTAACAAACGCTTAGTGTTGATTATGACTGTTAGTTGTTGTGTAGTAGTAAATGTCTATTGACGACAATGATCGTGGGTTCGGTTGGTTGTTGCTGATATTTTTACCTTTGTACAAATATTTGTTTTTGCTATGGAGGCTTATCTATGCGAAAGCCTATGAGAGCATGTAGAGCTGTCCTCCTCGGTTGTTATCATAAGCACCTGACCTCTTGGTAGAAAAATTATCCACCAATTCGTAGTGGAGAAACGTAGTAGATTAATCTCCGACTCTTCTTCTATGTAGGAGATAACTTTATTAACAGGCTACTTTTATTTAGCTCAGTAGATAAAAAGAACATTTATACTCACTATGTGTCACACCGTTAATGTCTATGGCTAATTATAACAATAAAAGTTCGTTGACTCTTTCATGCAAAAACGTAACCAAAAACGTTTCATTACGAGGTATGTACGGATGTAATCATCAATCACAATTCTAACAAAACATCATGCTTAGCACTTATTTATTTATTATTTAATATAATAGAAATTAATTATTAATTATAATATATATATTGCCCATACTTTTATAATATTTGTTAAGTAACTGAACCTGCAGGGACTGTGTTCGTGGTTACACATTTTGATTTTCATGTTCAATCGTAAGGAGATCGTATTCTTCTTAATTTTGATATAAAAAAATCAAGTATCTAGCACGTAGTATGGACTCAAATCATACCATTTGGGAATATATAAATTCTTGCAGTTCTAGTTTCGTCGCGGTATGCGGCTTATAGATACAGACAGGCTGATAGCCAAAAACAAAAAAACAAAAATATATATATATATATATATATATATATATATATATATATATATATATATATATATATATATATATATATATATATATATATATATATATATATATATATATATATATATATATATATATATATATATATATATATATATATAGCGTTAGTTCAGAACAGCATTGTTTACAGAATATATTCGAAAAAAAAAAAGATAGATATTATTCGAAAAAAAAAAAAAAACAATCAAAATATCTTCACCGCTCAGAATTGGACTTATTACAATTTTTGTTATTAATAGGTAAGTAAAGATTTTTTGACGACCGTTCTGGTGTAGTGGTGCAAGTAGTCAAACCGCGCGTCGGCGGTCGCTGTTCGATTCCCGCTCGGGACAGATATTTGTATTTGTATAAATATTTGTTTCCGGTCTGGATGTATGTCCTTGTGGGTCTCCCCACCGTGCCTCGGAGAGCACGTAAAGCCGTCGGTCCCGGTTGTTATCGTAGACACCTGATAATGATCGTTACTCATGGTAGGGAAATTATCCGCCAAACCGCAGTGGAGCAGCGTGGTGGATTAAGCTCCAACCCTTCTTCTATATGAAGAAGAGGCCTTCGCTCAGCAGTGGGTGGTTTACAGGCTGATACAGTACAGTAAAGATTTAAGTGAATTATTCATATAGTACTGATTTTTTTACTGGACGAATGAAATAAAATAGGTCAGTGTTATAAAAACATGTAACATAACTAATCACTTAACATTTTAAACAGCATAAATTATGCTACTTAGTTATAATTAAATTATAAAAAAGAACTATTGAGGGACATTTTTAATATAAGTACATATATCAATCTGGCTTACATTATATGATATTTATATTTCCGTGTGAATCTGTTTGTAGTTACTATAAGATATCAAGGCTTAACATTACTCATAAGAGGTGGTCAGCCCATAAACCTTAACATAGACGTAACCACGCGGGTCCGAGAGTATGTTTTGTTCACCATTTTCTTAATTTTCTTGAGCTAAATTGATATTAATTTATTATTCATCGTTATTGAACCTGTTAGTTGGTTAAGGTTATATGCTATAAGATTTCTATGGTTTTTAGGGGCAGAGTAGTCTTTAAACACAAAATCGAGTGAATAGTGTGAGTAATAGTGTAACTCATATTAGTGCGATTTGAATTTTGTCTTGTAAGAGTCGACAGTTTTGGTGTAGTATGAGAACAAATAAATCAATTAGTTCATGAGTTCGTCTGTTTATCGAGGAGACTATAAACCAGCTTTATATGCCAAATTTATGGCTCCTTAAACGTAAAACAATCTGACAAGTAGTTAATTTGTGATACCAATCAATTATAATCATTACCAAACGGTAATACGGTACATTGGCATCTATTCGCTTAATTGTGTCTCATTTGAATAATTGAAAAAAATAATACAAAAATGGTCGACTCCATATAGAGAGGTATTTAGGACATATGAATATGTTCGATAAGAGTAGCCATAGACCTATGATGTCCATAGATTTGTGGATATCCCGTGGCGCTTGACAAGTCTTTCAAAGTTAGAAACAATATATGGTGTAGGAGCCGATAGTCTAATTAAATATTCCTTAAATAAATACTTTTGCATCCCATACGTAATGACAGATTTTAAAATATATAAAAATTCCAGTAAAATATGCCTTAACATAAAATTCATTGTACATATTTAAACTCTTTATTCGAGAAAAAAAAACTCAACTAAGTAATTTTAATTTAAATGAATAAATTATCTTATATAGTAATTTTGAAAAAATAAAATATACCTTTCTAAACATTATATTACAACTAGTATAAAAGTTCAAAATAGGTGTCGGTGATAACTTTAACTACTTTCCTTTTTTTTTTAATATATTTATGTTATTGTTAATCATTTTTACTTCTATGTCGACTTCAAGACTACTATAGTTAATATTCAGGCCGCGCACATCAACGAGCGAACGCTTCTGCGAACATATCAGCAAATAATGCAGATTCGCGTCACTGCATCGATACAGTATTTACATTGTGTTTAGGTGAGGAGCAACGAACTAACTTTAGGTGACAATTCACAATAAAACTAAACCTTATTTCTTTGTCTTTGTAACTAACAAGAATAACAAACAATACGTATTTTAATAGAAAGACTCATAGATATTTGACTATGATTAAAGGTATACTTATTGTGGATGGATAACTTTTATAAGTACCTACATTTTTTAATTAGGTAAACTTCAGATGGATCTCTACCTGCATTTGTCTTTGTATACGATACGGCTTCACAATAATTCAGAGTATCCCAAAATGTTGTCAAGGTATTTGTATGTGTAGGATTTTTATTACATTTTTTTATTGTATAGATTAAAATGGTATATTATAATAAAATAATACCTTTATTAATTGAACCCTAAGTTATAAATAACTTAAACCATTTTTGGAAATACGAGGTCCACAAAAAAAAAAATTTTGGACCTTTACATAATTATTATAAAAAAATTATTGATAATAGTTAAGAGGAAAGGGTACGTGACAAACTTTTGAAAAATAGGTATTTGAATAAAATGTTCTTGTCTCGCTCCCCTTGACCTATCCTCAAACAGCAAGAAAGAGACAACTGCGGCTCAGACCGTTTTAGGTAGATAATTATTGACAAAAACAGCATTTTGTAGTCGACTATTTCCTCCTCAAAACATGCCATTTTTTTATGTACCTATGTTCTCGTTTTTTTTTTTTTTTTTTTTTTGTAAATTCGCGTAATTTTTTTTAAATGAGTGTATGAAAATATATAAAAAATTACCCAATATTTCTAGTTTTTGAAGACTTCTACTCCCTATGATAATAAGAATATGAAAAAAACAAAACATGTGAAATTCTGTGACAACAGATGAAGTCACTACATAACGACAAAAAATATAAAACAATAAATATTTAATGAATAACATGATTATTATAAGCATTACAGATAAATAGCTTTGAGTAATCTAGGCTGCTAAGTACATGGAAAAAATAAAAATCCCGTCTAAAAGTATTTGTCTAAATAAACAAAGATGAAGACAGATCTATACTGCCCACCAACCAATGTATGTTGCATTTTAAGAGATACGAAATATTTGTCCAGTAGTGATGAGTATTCGTTATCTTAAGGTGGACGAAACGTTTTAGTGTTTATCAGTAGCGCAGGCTCTCTGGCACGAGTGACGCCGTAATCTGTCGCGCACGCGCCGGTCGTAGACCGACGAATTGATAGAAGAAGCACAATTTTATAAGGGACTTTAAAAAAGAGTTTGTTTGTTTTTGTAGTTTGTGCGTTAGTCTTAAAATGTAGGTACTAGTTTTTTATTTGAAAGTTTGTTTGTTAAGTCACTCATTTTATAGGCTATAAACATTACACTACGATTCAAAGAGAAAAGTAGTATCTAAATGTTCTAAATGTAAAGTGTAAAGCAGTAAGTATTTATTTACAAAATTAGATATTTAACATATGTATGAGTGTTATTTATAAATAGAACTGTCATTAAATTTCAACAGAAAAAGAATCATTAAAAATTTGTTGCCTCTAACACATTCTTAACCCTTTATATTGGATTCATCTCCCGAGTATGCGGAGAACTATTTCTTATCATACAAGATACTTAGTAAACCGGGAAGCAAGTCAATCTTAACAAAGATTTTAAGTAAAAATCCCAAAATGTTAGATGCCACTGCTCTCTGTCTACATATTTGGAATAACAGTTTTTGATTGGTACAAAAAATAAGTTTTGTTTAGCATTTTTTTATGCATAGGTCAGCTGATGATATGTAATAATTTTATCTCATGGACATTCCTAGCATCTTGAATGCGTTGCTAGCTATTAAAATAAAGGAAGTACAAGTAAGTAATGTATAGAGAAAACATAGAGGACAGAGCTCTACTGGAAATATATATGAGTGTCAAATATCAATGTGGGGCACACTGACATTCAGCGGTCTAATATAAAGATTTCCGATTTCACTTTTTTCTTGATCTTCTGTTTATTGCTTTTCTTTGGCTTTGTAAGGCTTTGTAAGAGTTAAAGAAGATATTCCTTGTTATATCTTTTGTGCAAAATTAATTAAGGCTAGGCTAAAGCTAGGCTAATTTTTATTACACACTAGACGATCCTTGTCAAATTGTTTTTTTTTTTCATGTAGTAAACCACAATGTTATTTCAATTCAAGCATGCCATTCTAATACAAAAATATTTTTTGTGGGTAAAGTCACGAGAGACATGTGACATATAACCAAAACTCTCTTACAATTGTATGTCTGTTCTCAATGATCAAACCCATTTCGAAAGTTAATAACAGCACGCAAAACTCCCTGCTTATTGTGTTGTAGGTCTAATTTGACATTTATTACTGGTAATAATACAATTGGTAGAAACGTGGGATTCTGTCTCATTCTATTATCTTACCGCTATTCTGGGATTTCACGACACAGTATCCATATCGTGGTTGACCATAGACGTCGACATTTTTTACCCAATTTTATTTTCTATTTATAAAAAAAATGCTTAACGTCGACACGAAATCAAAATCGACGAGTATTTTTATTTTCTTCCACAAAAAATCTGAGATAATACAATGGAAAGAATAGGATGACTTTGAGTTACGTCTGCAGAAAATATCATCTTTTGCTCGGCAGGCAAACGAATGAGGGATAATATATTTTACTACAAATTTAACTACACGTAGGTATGTCCGCCACGCATTGAAATATATACAGACTGTCTTAAAACAGTAATATTCCGTAAAAAAATTTACCCACTCGTATGAATACTATTTCTGTTCAAACATTTTGGGTCTTTTATACAATTGTACTTGGAGGTCCAACTTAAAATCTGGTATAGGTTTAATCTCGATACACCGTCTAGAAATGGTATTATTATACTATTGTATAACGTAATTATTAAAATTGTAATCGTAACGAAGTCGTTCTGTGCACATTGTTTTTTAATATCTGTCTTTATTATGAATATGAAAACCAAACCCAAAATTAAAAACAAATCTATGTCTGTCTATTTAAACATCGTGCTATGACATATAGGTAAGCAGAGCAGTATCTAATAAAGTCAACGCAACTAAAAGCTCACGGGTTCGGCTAGTATAATAATAAAAATTGAAATTTACATATTATTTGATAAAAAAGTAACAAGAAAAAGTATTTTAACAATATATTGATAATTTAGTTTTATATTAGGTACTTTTTTTATATAGTTATATAAATAAAGTCCACAACCAGTTAAAAATATTCATTTAAAAATTTTCAAAAATGATTTCTGTAACAAGCTAACTTAAGGTTACTTTTCCACTACTGTCGTAGAGTTACGTTTTGTGGATTTTCGCACTTGTGGATAAAGTAGCTTTCTAAAAGTGAAAAAGTTAAAAAAAGTTAAATAACTTTTAGAATTTATCTATTACTAGAAACCTTTTTTCTTTTATTTATAATGCGTGTAAGTTATCGGTGGCTGTGCGCAATTGGAAAACAACAGGAACACACAATCTCATACTTTAAATAAGCTTAGGTACCTACTGTGTCACCGTACTGTTATTCTTTTGTTGTTCAACAGAATGAAGTCTTAGGAAGACATACACAAAAGCAACAAATATGTATATAACAACCACATCTTAGTTATGTATAGTTTATATATTACGTGTTATATGTAATTTGTTCTTTATTTATTCTACTTTTGTTTAGTGAATGTAGTATAAATGTTCCCCAAAGTGTCAAGTCTTTATATAGTACGGTACCACAAATATAGTTTAACATGTAAAAAGGGTTCCGATAAGAAAAATCTATATACCTACATAATATAATAAAATGGTAGGAAAGTCAAAACTGTACATTGACTTTTTTTTAAAGAACACCTGGGGTGTGATCTACAATCGATACCGAAGCCAAAAATATAGTTTTTAGAATTTTTGTCTGTTTGTCTGTTTGTCTGTATGTATGTCCGGGATAAACTCAAAAAGTACTGCATGGATTAACTTTAAATTTGGCACGAATATTATTAAGAAGTCGGGTCAACATATAGGCTACATATCATCACGCTATCACCTACGGGGAACGAGCAGTGAACCTTTATTTCTTCAACACATTCTGTAATAATATGTAATCTAATAGCATTCACTCAGACGATGTCGCGGACAGCAGCTAGTACAAAATAAAGACAAATATGGCTCGAATCAAAAGTTACAAAATGTTTGTAACACCCATCATACCTCTCATCATACACTGAAAGCGTATGTGATAGAATCGATAGAGTCATCATTCTTCCCAACGGGAACTGCTTGATTTTGGTAGCCTCGACAAACCGGGTAAGTCCTTATTTAAGTTTCTAAAATTAGAAGGAATCTCAATAATTATAGAAAAAAATAATGGATTAATTGCAATTATTGTAATATTGTAATTTTGCTACTTACAAAGTAGCGAAATTACAATATTATTACATACTAGCTTCAGCCCGTGGTTTGGCACGCGAGGATGTCGGTTATCACGATAAAAAAATTATCCTATGTTACTTCTAATATCTCCAAAAATATGTGTACAAAGTTTCATGATGATCGGTTAAGTAGTTTTCGCTTGAAAGCGTAAACTTACAATTAGGGATTATTAAATCAAATAACGTTAAAATAATTTTTTTTTTACAAATTACTAATAAAAACCAATTATATTCAGAATGTTCTTTTTGAGTCTGTTATAAATAATAATAATAAAAGTCAACTTACTAATAAAAAAATGAAATCATAAAGTTTCTAATGAAAGTAGCATTATAGAATAAATAAATATTAGAATACAAGCAAACGATAATTCATAGCATAATACCCACAAATCGAGAAAATTTCCCCTCATTCCTGGAAGCCAGTTCCGCAGTTATCCGGCTTTTTAGCTGCACATAAAAAGAGCAAACCCCGTTCTCCCTGCGAGAGGGCGAGCTCAATCGATATGCATGTACCTGAGTTACCATGCTGTGTGTAGCTTTTAGGACTGTCTTACTTATTATTTGCTCAATAATATTTAGAGGAAGAGATTATTTGTTGTATTGCGCTGATTTCAGGATCTGCTCCGATTTTAGAATTTCTGTAATCTTGGAGAATACTATATACAACTAACTCCTCAGGGCATAACACATAGAAATACAGAAAAAAGTAACCGCTCGTAAACGAATAAGCCGTGGATGAAACTGTGCTGGTCGATTTTTTTTTAAATATATTAATAAGTAACTTCTATCAAACAGAAAAGATAGACAGCATAAAGAAGGGGTAAAAATTCTTAAAAAAGGATTTTTCATGTTTTCAAGCGAGTAGGTACTAAACTTGGATTAGAATCGTGTTATTGTTTAAAGTTTATTTCATTCTTAGATATTGCTGTTCATTCGCAATATGTTACGATGCAAAAAAAAATTAACTCGATTCATTGTTTTTATCATTTTAACAGTAATAATTTAATAACATAATTTTAAAATATACTCAAACATAGAAGCTGTTTCCATTTTATAAGTTTATTATAATAACGTAGTAAAACTTTAAGTTAAGCTTCCTTGCGTCGTCATACTGGCAGATGTCAGTTGTTCTGGCATAACAGTTTGCTGTTATTTAATATGACCTAAGCATTACGATACATTACATACATATATAAGTATTCTATATTGTGACTGTATTGCATTATTCATCTTCTAAGTGCATATTTAGTCCCAGTCAGTTTATAAGTACGACTTAGAACTCTGTTCGAGTACCTAATACATAAATCTCATATTGTAAAACTAAGACCTAACGACAGGTTTACAAGAATTTATAACAACTTGAAAGTAAGTATTTAATAGCATTTTCAAATTTGGTGATAAGTCCTGCATCCTCCCCCACAATCCATGGTCACAATACACACCCTCAGGTGAGTCACGTTATCTGTTCAGCTGTGTGCGAGTTTTGTTTGTGTGCGCGCAGACTGGCTGGCGTCGGTCCATACACTGGGCTCGTTGTGTAGTGGTCGATTTTGTTTTTAACCACTTCGAGTTGTGACGGTAATGACTATTTAAATATATGTACCGAAGATGTTGTATGACGTCACTAAAATATGGAGGACCATAATTAATCAGACTGATAATATAATATAACACACTTTACAATATTTTCTAATAATTAAATTTATTGAATTTTTGATTTCTGATTTAGTAATTTTAATTTTTTTTAATTAATTTAAATTTTTTTCATTAGTAAAATGATATATTTCATACTTTTCTTAGTCAATAAACAATAAGCTATCTAACGGAGAATATTCACGAAATCCATTTTCCGAGGTTAATACTTTCAAACAAATAAATCCTTCAGTATTATTTTATTAGTATAAGCTCATGAACTCTTAAAACAAAATATTTTCAGAGAGATTTAAAACTGTATTATAAAGAGAAATTATTTATTTCTTTGAAACCACAGACATATAGTACCTATACAAATTATACTACAAGTCGTAGGCTAAATTTAGCCATAAAGTCCAACGTTAGCTATAATGTCAATGCAAGCGAAACTACAAGGCATAGCTAGTGTAGTCTATAACCACAATAACCAATACGCAACTAGAATACTATACAGCAAAGCAGGCGCGTTCCGTTTTTAATATTTCATCGTTTCAGCACGCGCCTCTCGTGGGAGCTGGCGTAAGATCACCCACAACCGACTAAAGCATGATCCTTATACACTAAATAATAAGGCTTAATGTCGAATAAAAAACATAATTATGTCCTAAGCATGAAAGTGTCCAGTTTTGACACACCCCTTATTTGGTTGTCGTTTTATGGATTATTAAAAAAATAATTGCGATACTATCTTTTTTTTAATATTGTAAATTATGTAGAGTTTGTAACATAATACATATATGTTTATTTGTTCCTAGATAAGGTTGACATATTTTTTTGCATACAGTAAAGTTTAAAAGAGCTTAAGACGTGACCACCGCCGTGTTGCGACTGACATCAAAATTGACTAAATCAAAATAATTTATACCTGACATTTTAAAACCAAACCTCTCTCGCGGTTTTGCTAGGGCAGTGTTCGATATTTTTTTTTTTTGTATTTGGGGCACACGATTACAAAACTAGTCTATAATATTATATAATACGTGTACAGACAGCGTAGATAAGTCAATAGTATTAGACAGTTAGTTTCACAATATTAGTTTAAAAAAAAATAGAGTTTAATATTCATACGAGAACGATGAGTTTGAAATTTTTGTTGATATTTTTTTATTACTCAACTATGACTGCTGTGACTTATTATACATATTATAACGTAATTTTTATCGCGATCAAATAAACAAACACTCAGCTTATGTATTAAACTGAATAATAATGATACTTCATAAACTCTAAAACGTACCTACTCTTTTAAAAGTATAATTAGCTTTTTAACCAAAATCTTTGGCTTGGTAATGATCACTGCTTAGTTTGTGAATAGTTAAAGCCTCGATTAGCTCATTTACCCAATAGACTTTTTATTCTGAAATTCTTACGGTAATGACTAAAACCGCGGGAAAATGATTAGCTGCAAATATTATATACTTAACTGAATATACCACTCCACTTCGATTTAGAAGATAATTACCCTACCAAGAGTAGCTAATTTCTCTACCATAGAGTAGCAGTCGTTATGGTGATGTGATGATTATAACGATGATACCGGGACCGACGCCTTTACATAGTCTCCAAAACGATGTGGAGAGACCCACAAGGACTAATACCCAGACCCAGCCCGGCTAGCATGCTCGCATGACAATATTTTGTCTACCCCTTTTCTCGTATCTTCTCTCTATGTCTACAGTAGCTAACATGCGTGCACGTGATACTCTTCTCGTTACGTCGATAGAAGAGATAACATTAAGTTTTAGATATCTGTGGTATTTATTTCTACGGGAGCTAACATGACATAGTAATTTTGTCGAATTTTGACTTGATTTTGACGTTTGAAGAAGAATATTATCGACGAGATAAAGTAATTAGAATTAATTTTCTTCGGAAGAGAATTTTGTCTCTCGTAGTGCGCATGTTAAGGTAATCGAGCATACTTGATGTAGTCATATTATCTCTCTCTCTCTCTCTCTCTCTCTCTCGTCAAGAAATATCTCGGTACGCACGCTAGCCCGGCTGCCGGAGAAATATCAGCTGATTTGATTAGACAGTATGTGATGAACACCATTATATAAGAACGGTGGATCTATTACATAGTATATAATAATAAATTTCTTCTAAGTACACAATAAAATGTTTCTTTCCAAAAACGTATTACATTTCTGTATGAAAAAAAGTACGCAAACAACTGCACTAGCATAATAAATATAATAAAAATGATTATTCCCATAATAACGTATGAAATACATATTACGCTTGTATATTGATTAGCATTGTTATATGAGAACGAACAGTGAGAGGAAATTAATATGCATAACATGTACCTAACTCACCTGTTTTTGTTGATTTCTGTGAGCTTAGCTTACGTATTGTTTTCGGATCAAGAAGTGAAATATCTTTATTATTGTTTATAAATATTAAAAGTTAAATTTTATTTTAAAGCTATTATTTAGTTTTATTATATATTCCAAGAAAATTTATACATTGAAAAATGACTCAATTATAAAATTCAACTCTCTCATATACAGGGATAATAATAATTTTGAAGACATAAGCCATTCACGATAGTAAGTAGGTGGTCCAAAAACGACATCAAATTGTGACAAATAACAGCTCTTATTAGTTTATACAAAAGAACCGAAATATCATTGTCAAAAATTAACCTAATCCGGTGTCCTTTGTCTGTTTAAAGATAATGAACTTCCAAAATTTACAATTACTTAATTTATATAATGGTTAAAATATAATTATTAAAAATATTAAATTAAAACTTGTAATTAGCATTTACACATACTGATGAGTTTTTGTTTCGCGGTCAAAGGGACACAGTAGGTACACTTTGAAGCCTGAATTTAAGCGAGCATACTGCAAAGGATTCACGAGCAGCACGCATTTTTTTATCATAGTTAAATTGTAATTGAAAATTAAAAAACTGCATTACATAGTAGGTATATACGACCTATTTATTAAGTCTAACACTACCCATATCACACTGGGCTCATATAAAATGTAAATAGGCACCCAGGGGATATTTACATACTGTTACAGTACTAATATTTTGTGCAATAAATTAAAAAAAATAATGATTTATAGTTTAAAGATCGTGTAACTCGATAAATCTCAACTCAGCTTATTGTAAACAAACGAATACAATCCACACAAAAGCCATTCATAACTTATCCGTTACACGACTAATCTTCGAAATAACCCTTCAATGTAACCCTAAGATATAAAAGGTCAAACTTGAATTACACAAATTCGAGGGGTCACGGTGTCCTTTGTTAGTAAACACCAATCCGTGTTTTTTGTACGGTCCACTCTTGTCCACGTATGGTCCAGATGACCCTAAGGTCGCAGGGTTAGGGGTCAGTAATGAGCGGTCAGTTCGGAGGTCGGTAATTTTATTAATTTTATGCTATACAATACTATTTAACGAACATTGTGTGATATTTGGTAGGCGTGTATTAAATTATATCTAAGGTTTCCTGTTTTAATTATTACTGTTTTAGCCTTAACTTTGTTAAATAACAATTAAATCTAACGATGCAATATTGTTTTTCAATTTTATTTATACGAAATAAATCGACTTATAACATAAAAGAGTTATTGTTTTTTCTTACTTCTCTACTTATTCTTCTACTTTTAATTTAAACAAATAATTAGTACCTATGTAAGTAAAACAACGGGTATTTCCTGAATCCTGTAACGTTGTACCTACCAGTGCACAGTATGGAATACTCATAACATTTATCATTTACATCTAAAATCTTAATCATACATCAAACCATAATATCCTATCACAAAATGGCGGCGATCGTCATTACTATGTTGTTCGTATTATTTCAATCTAGTAAGCCGTCGCGCTAATTCCTGAATGACCAACACCACCACTACAACAGCCGTTGGATGTCCACTGTGGAACGTAGGCCTCTCCCACCATCTATGGAGGGGTTTGCCAGTACTCGCTACGCTTGGCAGGCGGGTAGGCGAGCGCAGTGTCAATACACTGGCAGGATATTGTGACGCTGCTGCCCACCACCATCCTGGTTGGGGAACAGTTGTTCGCACCACTATGCCTTAGTCGCCTGTTATGATATCTCGACCAGAAAGAGATTGGGTTGGGGACTACTCTTCTCTGCCGGTCACCGCACGGTCAGAACCACTGTCACAATAATGTTTCATGGTTCAATGTTTAATGGTTAGATCGGTATTTTCCGTTGCCGTGCTGGTTTACGTTGTTCTAGTTCCGTTGCAATTGACGCATTGGTTTACTGGATTGGAATAATGCAAACAATTTTGGTAGATTTTGGCGATGACTTTAATGATGAATTCACAATACCCCAAGTATTATTTGCTGTCCTCGATAACGACGTAAATATGCTAACCTCAAACAGGCGAACTGCCAATTTCTATAAATTATCTATCTGATTTCAAATAGTGATGAAATTAAGACACATACAAATTTTGTTAAAAATTACGCTATTACAAAAACCAGATACAGGATATTGAATTTGATCAGAACAAAAAAAAACCACCTATAAAATGATTACATATTAAATCAATTTACTATCTACGCATCCTTATCTTATGAGATCTAGAATTTTCACAATTCCTTTCAAACTATTAAATTCTTCTGCGTACGATCTTCTTTCGTTTCCTTTACCCTTAGTTTCGACGTCGCGAATGTTAAATTTCTTATCATCTGAACTTTTATGTAAGACCTTGAATCTTTTTTGACCTTCGTTTTCGTATTTCGGTTGAAAAAAATTATGTTTCGCCATAATTTTATCCCACTTACTATATATAAATCCTTTAGAATAATTCGTTAAATTCGATGAAAATGTATTCTGTTTCGGTTCAGTGTTTACTAAAACAAAATGTAACACTGCTATTACTGTAACCAGTCCAGTCATGGTTACGAATGAACAAAGTTTATCAAGTAATAAAAACACGTGTAGTGGTTGTTGAAATTAATTGATTTTACAGTCATGAAAGAAATATTTCAATGCGTTTATTCTTTTTTAATGATAAGATTACGAGGTGTGACATAATGATGAAAAATAAAATTATGTATTATTATTTTTACGAATGAAATAAAGTTTCTATTTTGATAACATAAATAATTTGAAATACATTTTTAATTGTATTACAATATTTTAATTTTTAATTTTTATTTTTTATTATTTACCCATGTGTTTTTTGTAATCTTAAATGCATATGTAAAGTTTTTAATATGATAACATATGTTTATTATGTTCCTGGTTACTTATAACATGACAAATTACACCGGCACACAAAAAAAAAAAGTTGTCAGTACCTTGACGGGACCCATATATCTCTATGTATTTCGACCCGCTGAATCCGAATTCGAGGTTTCCGAATTTGAGGAATGATATTTAAATATTTTTTATGTTAAGTGAATAGGCAAACTGGCAGACTTTCCACCTGATCGTAAGTGGTTGACGCCGCCCATGAACATAAACTAGTTTACCTGGAACTAGCCCAGGCAACTCATTTATGTGTTGCCTATCCAGAGACATAAGGTGTTAAAGTCTCGATGCCAGTAATTATCCTGCCTGTCTTGCCCTTCTCACCGAAACACAGCAAAGCTGTTTCACGGGAGAAACAAGCAAGATGGTGGTACCCATGCAGCTGGGAGCGCGGTACAGCGCATCCCTTCCACCGGTAATTTTCTATATAAGTATATTTAATATTTAAATAAAACAAATAAAAATGCGAGAATAGGAAGAATAAAATTGTATTTATTGTTGTTAAATATACAATAATTCTTAAATATAATAAACACACAAAGATACAACAAAGTATCACAAAACCTTATGTAAATTATATATAATATATAACTCAAGTAAATTATTGTAAATATTTTTAATTTTATCTTCTACATAGACACTGAGCTAACTTTCTTTATACGACGTAAAAAAATACATACAAATAATACATTACGTTCTTAAGAATAATCGCTTTCATCTTTGATATTTTTCTAAGTCCAGCTGCGACCAAACAATAGACATAAGGGCCGTTACGTGAAGAAAC
Organism: Euphydryas editha; assembly: GCA_036937285.1. Classification (NCBI taxonomy): domain Eukaryota; kingdom Metazoa; phylum Arthropoda; class Insecta; order Lepidoptera; family Nymphalidae; genus Euphydryas; species Euphydryas editha. The sequence continues at coordinate 7,420,926 of JAUPFZ010000024.1, forward strand.
TTAATTGCCAATATTTGCATAAACACCTCGGGGCCCGCAAAAAGTACAAAGAAAGGGCAGTCAAGGGATGCCATTTTGATAGATAGCTACTAGTTTCTATGTAGCTAAAGGGTCTAGAAACATATTAGTTAATCTATCTACCTTATTTTACTTTTGCATCTAAATAACATTGCTTGGTGTTTTGTCAGATTTCAAAGATATTTGATAGTATTACAAATTAGTCATTTCAGTTTATTAGTAGGTAGTTCATTCGCTAAAACACATATGACTATGAACAACATTTTTTTTTATCTTTATTTGAAAAGAGGCTTTGGTATGAACAACATAAAGATATACAATACAAGTACAATATAACTCTATATTGCACATCAAAAAAATTTACAAATACAGAGTAAAATTTCTATATAAAGAGAAATATACAAAAGGCGGTCATATTGCTAAAGCAGCAATCTCTTCCAGGCAACCTTAGATAGAGGAAATAAATATAACGGTTATATATCACAGTGATTAGTTGTTATTATATGAAAACAATACAAAGTTGATTTAATTTGTGTAATACAATGTTGATTTTTTTGTAAACATTTTGTAGGTACCTGATAATACAGGTATATGATACAGGTAATAGAATATAAATTCCTTTTACTAAAGTTTTTCCTTAACCTTACAATAACAGATTATTATTTGATATATAGATATACATTTAAATCAAGTTACAAAATATCAGAACAACGAGTAATGTACCTAAACATTATAGTTTTACAGCTGCAACATCAAACAAATCTTTAAAATATTTAAAGTCTTTAGAAGTTTACACTATAACATGCCACTAATCTCATCAAAACAGCATCCGATGTCTAGACCCCATGGAAAAAACAAACATACCGACACAATAAAAAGCTAAATTACCATAAACAACGCATTATAAGATGGCGGTTAAGAAACCAGTTCGAACCGGCTCTGTCCGGAAATTGTCAGTTCCGACACCGTTCGACAATCGTCCCTTTGTTTTTTTATAGAATACAATTGTCCCGGTAGTTGGGTATTAAGCGATTAGCGGGTCAAGAATGGGATGGACGAAGGGTTGGATGCAAGGACGACGTTTTGTATGATGTAATTGATTTTACTCATCTCTGGGTGTAATATTTCCCATGGTAAGCGCATCGTTTTAATCTGTAGCTTCATCGTACTATTCCTAAGGTTAAATTTATTAAGGCATCTATTTGTAATTTTCATCGTTAATTTCATAAATATAAAATTAATTCCGTAAATATCAAAAAAATGAATTAATTATAACAGTGGTACAACAATATAAATCATTTAGGCATTTTTTTAACTTTCTTAGTGGCCTTGCATTTGGATGTAATCATATTTATTCGGGTACTTTAAAGGAGTATGACAATCAAATTTTATTTTTTGATCTCAAAGTAAAATAGCACTGCAAAAATAATTTCAATAAATCATGAATTACGTCACATGTATCACATACGATCTGGATCATGATATTTTTTTTGTAACATCTCGTGTAAAGTACACTTACATTATACGTATTTTACAGAAAGTTCTATAATGTCCGGCATCTGATTTTGAGAGATATCTAACTAAATTTTACGTCAAGAACGAGATAACAGATGGGACATACGGACAGCCTGGGAAATGTCAAATGTCAAATCTCTACCTCTGACTCATTACCAGGAAACAGTAACCTAAATGTGAGAAATTTATAATATTCATTACTAAGAACACAGAGATAAAAAAATCTCTCTGTTATAGACAGGGCGCCCAAGGCAGGAATGGTAGAGTTAATTTGGTTAGTAATGTTTGCTGGAATTGTTAGAGATACGAATTTGATACTAATAAAAAAAAAACTTTTTAGAAAAGCTAGGTAACACTTTAAAAAGAAATTAAACAATGAAAATGAGAGACATTAAGAGAACTACTTTTACTTTTCAAAAACTCGTTAGGTAAAAACGCAGTGATGATGATTTTGAAAGGGTTGATATTAGTCGTTAAAAGCAAAGCATTGCAATTTTTAAAATTTAAATAGTGAGTCAAAATTACTTAAATGACTTAAAATTTTCTGCGACGACCTCCCCAACTATTTCGACTCGTTTCAAATGACGGTTGAATGACATTAGGACTTGTGAAGTGTTAGTACGCCGTCTAATGTTTTTGAGAGGCGGAATTTTTTTCATCTCAGTTTTTACGTGTTTTAATGGTCAATTACATTCATAGAACTATTTTATAAATCTAGTTTCTCTATTATACATGTACTGTAAATGTCGAATAAGAAGATATGTGCTACGCTCTTATTATGTATTGTGTATAATAAACTTTAATTACTTACGATATTTTGTTTTTATCTTTGCAATTTATTACACGTAAAGTAAAAATAATGAAAACCTTAAAGTCTATTTACATAAAGCTTAAGCTAAAGAGCAGATGGTCAAATAATAATAAATGATGATCGTTCACCGTCACTGACAAAATATATTTTTATACCTTTAGTTTCAATGCAGTGCAGAAGGCACACAATTGAACAATACCAAATACCGCAAAGGACACGCTGTGCTTGTGGAGATCGCTTCCGTTTGTTGAACAGCAAAACTATGCCTCAAACACTTACTTCTTAAGACCTTTTACGACTTAAGGACATCTTTTTACGGAAGGAAAAACTGAAAGCAGTATCTGCGTCTTAAAACGAATTCGTGGAATTTCCATCCCCAGGATTACTGTATTGACTATTTTTAATTAAGTTTTATTTAAATGGTAAAGTATATCGACAACAACATACAACACTTAATTTATATTAATACATACAATAAATTCGAAGAGTTTGTTAGAATGCTATCATTTTGGCAGATACTACTCTTTAAAAAAATGTCTTCGCATTAGATTTATTGATTGGCTTAATGGTTTCAGATGAGCCAGCGGAGCATGGTTGATTCCAACAATGTCTTGTAGGATAGAGAAGATACAAAAGAGATTGATCGGTGTGGTTGAGGTAACAGTTTCGCGTTTTTAATCATTAAAAACAGTTCTTGTAAGCTACCACATCAGATGATATGCCTTGCTAACAACATTAAATAAATAAATAAATAAGCTTCTCACACTCAACGGCCCCCAGTAGGATATGAATCCTGTGTAGGGGGCCGGAAACACACAAAACACACAAGCACAAACGCCCAGACCAAACAGAACAAACATCTGTATGGCCTATACAAATATTTGTAATGTGTGGGAATAGATCCCGCGACCGCTAGCGCATCAGCCAGTTGCTGTGACCACTGCGCCAACGCGTCGTTACATAATATCATAACATTACTTTATTACATGTTATCAAATAATTTAAATATTATAAATATATTGTTTTTAAAACTTATGATAAATATCTCATTTCTGTTTGGTTATTAATAGGTACTAATAACAGAATTTTGCACAGCACATATACAATATATAACGTTAAAACTTTAATAAACTCATCTATACTTAATATTATAAAGCTGAAGAGTTTGTTTGTTTGTTTGAACGCGCTAATCTCAGGAACTACTGCTTAGAATTGAAAAATCTTTTTGTGTTGGATAGCCCATTTACCGAGGAAGGCTATAGGCTATATAACATTACGCTACGACCAATAGGGGCTGAGAAATAATAAGAAATGTTACAAAAAAGGGGACCAATAATCTTTTTTGAGAGCTTCCGTCCTTTATTATTTATCTTTTCGAGACATTTTTTTAATTATATTTCTACTTTTAACATCACTCTTTTACTGAGAATTTTCGAGGAATAAAAAAAAACTCAATAATACGTTGGACCCCATACGTAAGATTTTACGACCCAGGAATCAAATCTGAGACCCCTTGCTCGGCAGTAACGCTTGCGACCACTCGATCAACGAGGCGGGCACCTACTCTTAGAGTAATCGTTTAAAACTATTTAAGTACATTTTTCCCTCAAATTAACGCGGGTGAAACCGCGGGGCACAACTTGTAGATTATAAAATGAAAGTAATGGACCATTTTGCATAACGCCTTGTATCTTTTTTTATGACTGATATTATACATACCTACTTGCATATATATACACAATTAATATAATAAGAAAAAACTTATTATTAGCTTGTCAACTATAGACTGAAAGTCTGAAACTATTGAACCAATAAGTCTGAAACTCTAAAACTATTGATCTATTACTAAGCTTCACTAACCTGAAACAATATAGGCAATCATATAATATTACTCATATTTCAGCTGGACACATCAAAATCATAACCTTGATAACAATCAATAGGTTTTTTTTTTGGTAATTTTATTATGAAAAATGTTCACAACTATAGTTTAACTTTTTTTATTTATATTATGATTATTATTCTATAATTTATACTAATGATCACGTGCAATTTTACGTGTAAAACATTTAATACTTAAATAGGTTTAGGTATAAAGAAATTTATTCTCTGTAAGACAATACAGTCACTTACTTAAGAACAATATTTTATTTTATAAGCTAAACAATGTCGGCCTTTTTACAAAGTAGGTAGTTAAAATCGTCACAGGACAGCAAAATTTAACGTGTGATAAATTATGTACCTACTTGTGTGTATGATAACACGAGATAAGCACCTAACATGTTTTTTCATGATTACTATTTTAAAAAGATAATATTTACAAATAATTGGCAGTAAGTTTCGAAATGATATCTTCATTGTGTCTAATTATATCTATTATGATCATGATTTTGCACCTTCTATCGAAAACCCGTTCTGTTATCAGATACTATATATATCATGTACTTACATGTTTACAAATACAAAGAGAAAGAATATACTTATGCAAAATACTATAGTAAATTGACATGTAGCTTTTGACAGTTAGAAAGTAATCTATATGTATATATAAATCAATTGCTGTTCGTTAGTCTCGCTAAAACTCGAGAACGGCTGAACAGATTCATCTTATCTTGGTCTTGAAATGTTCGTGGAGGTCTAGGGAAGGTTTAAAAGGTGAGAAAAATTCAAATATTTGCCGAGAAAAACCTAAAATCAGCCCATTTCTTTTTCTCATATAAACGTTTTATAAATAAAACGTAGAGTCTTGAAATTTGGTAGAAATATTCCTTTCGCCGAATAGAGAACTCTCTACCAGCGTCTGTGTTCCCCGAAAGCTACAATCTGGGCATCTTCAAGTCGCGAGTGAATAGGCTATTTCTAGGTAAGCGTGCTCCATCCTAGACCGCATTCTCACTTATCATCAGGTGAAATAGTGGTCAAACGAAAGCCTATCAAATTATAAAAAAAAAAAAAAAAAAGATCAGCTAAGAACAGATTTTATGAAATTCTACCCCTAAGGAAGTGAAAAGGGGGGCAAAGTTTTTATTGGAAAACGTGATTGCTTGTTCCAATCTACTTCAAAGTTTGCATAAATATTCTTTAACAGAATTGATTGAAGACGTATTTCGTATTTTATCAAAATTCATCCCCTAACGGGGTTAAAAGGGGGTTGAAAGTTATTTGCTTGGAAGTTGATATCAATACTCCTTAGTGCTTTTAATTCAAATTACATTTTATTTTGACACATGTTTGACAACTCAATCCGTCCATTATAAAATATTTTCCAGTATCGACGCAGGTGTAAATGATAAAAAATATAAATTTATAATTTTTTAAATTTTAGTTAAATACCCGTGTAAAGCCGGGGCGGGCCGCTAGTATTTAAATATTTTGAATAAATTCTTACTTATTAATATCCGAGACAGTCCAATTTGTGGATTTTTTGCATTTATACGATAGACCGACCGAACTATACGACTTAGGGACCTTCAAGAAAAGAGCATAGGTATTCATATTCGAAAGGCCGGCAACGCACCTGCTAATCCTCTGATGTAGCGGGTGTCTAATGTCTATTGATGTCGCTTTGACTCCGTTTGCCCCATCTTACATTAAAAAAAATTACTTTCTCTTACAGTCTACTTAGTCTTACAGTCTGCTTTGACTTAAAAGATATATATTTTTTGTGTTTATTAAGTAAGGCCTTGTACGAGCAGACGTCATAGAGTCAAATATTGAAATGCAAGTGGAACTGCACGGGATGTCTAGTTATTCATATAAAGTAATAAAATTCATGTAATATTTAAATATATTTTTTATTATTTTTTTTAATATAAATATAAATATATAAATATGTTTTAACATACACACACGGTCATCTGTTCCTAAGGTAGGTAACTTAATGCCTGTGTTTTAGGTAACAGTTGACTGATATATTTTTTTTATAAATATACATATATAAATAAATACATATTACACCCAGACTCAGGGCGGGAATCGAACCCACAATCCTGGAGCAGAAAACAGGGCCACTGCCAACTGCGCCACGGGCCAGTCAAAAATATAATACAAATAATTTGAAAACCCACAAAGATATCGTTTTATTATTTATAGAAGTAGTTACTTAATCATAAAGTGAAGAAGAGTGAAACCGAGTGGATCGTCTGGTATTATAAACGTGTTTCTAATTTGAAATTACAATCTTATTAAAATCCAATAGGATTATTTTCCAATAACGCGATTTAAACTTTTTTTGTTGCTTGTTTGGATATTACAACATATTAACTAATATAAAATCTATCCTAGGTAAGTATTTGAGTTAAGAAAAACTAAACAAATAAATAATAAGTTACATTCAGTATATTAGAACACATTTTTTTTCTTCATATTAATGATAATAAAAATTAAAAAAGAAAATTTTTATTAGTCGGACGACAAAAGGTCCATAATTGTTAGTAAAAATAAAAGATAAAAGCTTAATAACTAGTGTTAGTACTTAATAACTAAAAGTGACCTCGTAATGTCACACATAATTATGTTCGACTTAATGTATTTAAGAAAGAGCATAACGCCTAAAATCCTTAATTAAAACTTAAGCTTAATGTTCTTAAGTAATTAATTCAAAAATAATTTCAATTAGTATCATTTTGCGTGCTTTTTTTAACTTTATATTTCTTAATAAGACTGTTTTCTCCACAGTTTTTGTTAAGTCATATCAAAGATAAAAGAATTGGAAACGGTAAAAAATTTCAAATATCAACGTAAACATTCAGCGAATGATCACATATCTTAATCTCGGAGCGCATCTCGGCACAAGACGCATTGTTCTCAGATCAATTTGCATAACCCTGCGATGCGAGTGAACAATGCATCTATCTCACAGGGTCTAACTGACCCATTTCTATTTCGCAAACCCTTCAAAACTAACGCAAAATTTCTCACTGTCCACAACAAAGAACTCTATGACCAAAACCCTTTCGCTACGATTTTTATGGGAAACAGAATTCTATGCTCCATTTTTTTGCATTGTCCGATAGTCAATAGACTAACGGATTCGCCTTTGGCGGGTGTTTATGTGATTTTAATATAATACGCAATATAATAAAGGCCGGTATTTGCACCTGATGTCTTATGACCGTTATACGTCAAAGTAAAACTGGCTATTATCGTACCAATAAATTAATGCACGATAAATATGTGACATCCTTTTTTTTATTCTTAAAAATATAGACACTTGTTTTTGTTAATAATAACAATTTCAATTTTGTTGTTGTTTGTTTTTTTTTGCGTTAATTAAATAGTACTTAATGTTAATTAATTTTATGTATACAACATCCAGTCGTAAAATCGTAAGATAGTAAAATACCATTATAATTTTACTAACGAATTCTGATTTAGTGCAGTTACACAAATAAATACAGAACTAGTTAGATTAACCTTAACAATATCGAATAAATTTTCAGTAACAATAAAATATAACAAATGGCGTCATTTAGCTAAAAATTACAAGAGGTTATCGCGATTTTCCGTCCAACCGTTGATGCACCGATCTCGTTTTAATTGTCAATTCACTGGGCAGGGTCACTTGGAGCCGCCGGACTCAGGTAGCCAACCCGTGCTCACCCGAATACAATACTAGGGTCACAACAACCCTTTATGCTAGTTTAAACACCCCGAAATCGTTCCAGCGTGATTGATAGGGTCAACCCTGCGTCAAATGACCGAACTGACCCATGGCTATAGAAAACCGACCCTTTCTTACAAGGCATTATTTGTAATCCCTTTCGCGAATCTATTACATTGTTCATCGTCCTTTCAGTTCCTATATCGGACGAAATTTTTGCGTTCGTGAGAACGTTCTAGTTTCTTTGCAAAACTGTAACGTCCGTCCGAAGGACAAAGGTTTTTAAAGCTTGATGGGAAAGTTCACCGTTGTCTGGTAGACAAAGGAGTGGTCTCTTTTTAATGATTCGCTATTGTGTTAAGCATTTCTTTGATACAGTTTTTTTTGTGTGGTCATTTTTGTCCGTTGGCTAACGTATTTGGCGATATTATATAAGACGGCGTGCAACGGTTTAATTTCTTAACTCTTCTGATGCAACGCATGCGCGTCGGTATGTTAACCTGGACTGGGGCAATGAACTTCACGTGATAAAAGAACTGAATCAATATAAATATAATATAATATATTAACAATTAAGAACATAATATTATTTTGAGACTGATGTTTGTCATATTTATTTAATTTCTAGTTAAAAAGCCTAGAATACTAACTACTACTTAATACAACTTGAAAACTTTTAACTCTTGAAATATAGTTATTAAATCAAGTCTGTGCTATAAAGAAACGAGCTCATTATGATTGTGAGTGTCCATGTTAAGGGTAGGCTCCGTCATCACTGCCAATATGATAGGAACGGTGTCTAAAATGTTAAATATTAAGGAAACATAGATTTAACCATTTAAATAGTTTTTTTTTTCTTAGGAATTTCTGCACAAATTATATTCATAAAATATTTGCCCTGAATTGTGAACACATAATTGGTTTTACTATACATACGAGTAGATGTGAATCGAAAACAAAGTTTTGAACCAAGGGAATATTATGGTTTCTTTGTGTTGTCTCAATAATAGTTCTGTTGTCTGTTGTCTGGAATTTAAACTAGACATTTATAAATTATATATAGAATGTTCGGCTTATATATCAGTAATCTGCCCTTCGGTAATAGCAAAAACTGTCAACTCTATAAATTGTGATTAAGTATTTTAGACTATTTGTTGATAAACAAATTAAACTTTTTAGAGTGGTATAGTTTTGAGAATTAAATGCTTAAATTCTTATGGCGGTAAGCTTAAGTTTTTAATAATAAAATTGACTTGTAGTTAAAGAGGAAACGGCGTGGGAGATAGGGGTATGAGTCTTAGCCACCTGTGTATACCACGATAAGTTTTGATACTTTGTAATTTTATATTCTTATATTTTTCTGAAATATTTTCGTTTAAACTAACTTGTTTTGATATTTTTTAAATTAACATGATACACAGATATAATGTTTATCTATTAAAATAACCGATTTGGTAATAAGAAAACCTATGTAAAATCTATATATGTCTAGTCAATAAACAAATATTACCAGTATCTTGTCTTGTCTTGAATAATGTATTAATTTCTAATAAATATTACATTAAATAAGCAAGCTTTAGACTTTCTATAGACTTCTAGAATGGTTTATCAATCCTAACATTATAAACAGGAAAGATGTGTTTTTTTATAGTCCAGAAACTCTAGACTTGTAGAATCAATATAATTATTACTCCACCATTAGAAAGCTACATTACCCAGAGATAATGTAGGCTATATAAAATCACGATACAGCTCATAGTACTATTCAACAAGCCATAAATTTTGACGCGGGTATTTGGATACCGCGATCAACAATGTGGGTGTGTGCACAGCATACAATATTTTAGTTTCCTGTTGTTACACTAGATGGCGTTAGTAGTATTTTAAATCGCACTATCGTTGCGTCCAAAGCTTATATAGTATTAAATTTTGTCATGTTTTTTTGCTTGTGTTATTTAACGTTAAAACAAAATTTTTCCAATCGGACCGTTAGTCATTAATGTGATGATTAACGTAGCCGACCAGCTTGTGAATTTGTGATGTTGATGTTATCACTACAAAAGGGTAAATTCTAAGGGCCAGTTTCACCACTTGCTATTAAGTTCCGGGTAATCTAACTGACACTTATTTTGACAGATAACCCATACAATTACCTGTCAAAAAAGTGCCAGTTAGGTTAGCCGGAACTTAATTGTAAGTGGTGAAACTGGGTCTAAATTAATTAATTTGTATGAGCTGCAGTCCTGCAGATCCACTCATGAACCATATGCTTGAACCGGAGCTGTGAACCGGCTCACAGTTCAGATCAATTGTTGTTATGTTGGTTCTTTTTACTATAGATTTACACCTAATTTATGACTCAGTTCAAACTAGGGATGTTCATCGGAAAAAAATATCGATAATTATCGTATTGTATCATATTTATTTATATATAATAAATAAATTATTTAATTTTTAATTTTAAACTTTATTTATTTATAAGTTAGAATTAAGATTCGGCCATTGGTGGTTAATTGTTTTGTACTGTTTTTTTTGTCAAATTACATTGTCCTCGATATATCGAGTTGTCACTAAACCTAGATACTTTGGTTGGTGTTGTGTTTTTCGTGTACCCAATTAATAAGAAAAATATATTAACAAAAGGATTATTTATAACAGACTTGACTTAAAAGTACATTATCGAGTTTTAAATAATAATGAAAACTAAAAAGTATCAAAACTTATCAATCGTTGCGGTCAATCGAGCGTTGTCTTGAGAGGAAGCTGCAGAAGATATGAACATTTTTTAATTGTTAAAAAGATATTTCTCAATAAATACTGTCTTTACGATTCATTTTTCGATTTGCCAATTTAATGTCATAAAATTTATTTTTATATTTGCTTACGTTATTAATTATTAGCGTATCAACGCTATTAATTATTTTATTTTTCTTTCACTATTTCGGTAGCGTGTATCCCTTTTTATATCTGTTTAAGCCTAATTTTACTTAATTTTGCAATTATGTATAAATATTCATGATAGATGTTGACCTTACACAAGAAGATTTACCCGCTTAATATCTGTTACCACTAATAAGAAAAAAACGAGCCATGAACCAAAGGCTGTCGAACGCTGTGCATGGGTGCACCTGCCGAACGCACGTGCCAACTGCTACCTACCCCTGCATCCGGGGACCGATGGACAGTTTTAACGTTTTTTTTACCTTTTATGCATTTCCAACATTTATGCTGTATCACTCGATTACACCAAAGATCCGTTTTTAGGTTTATAATGAGTATTTTTTTTTAAATTATACTTGTAACAGAAAGTCGCTCTGGTTCAACCGCATTGAGTTTCGATACATATCAGATTGGTTGACATTTTTAGGTTACTTTTTTACTCTATGAGCCATGACTAATGTCTGTACAGTTTTTCAAAAGAAACTGGTATGTAATAAAGTTGTCATATGGACGATTTCAAATAGAAAAAAAAAATCTTAGAAAACTTGATCCTAACCGACCATTGCTGAGTATCAATAACATACACGGAAAAAAATCGAACCAATAGGTTTTTTAACTAATTTAAAACTAACAATCAGAAAATACGAAATATTTTTTTTTTAAAGTCGTACGTAATGAGTTTTGATAATAATATTCTTATTTTGCTGACTTATCTATTATCATCATAATTATAATTTAAGTACTAAATTGTAGATTGTAGATAATTGTTAGTTAGATAGTCTTTAATTTTTCATAATTAATTGATAATTTTACCGCCAAAACTAACCGGCGCTAACGTCTCTACAATATGGCGTAAGACGCTCAATAATTACAGTATAATACATTCTATGACTTGACGGACCCTTTATGATAACGAAAGCATTTGGCGTTACAATGTTATAATAATATTAAATATCAACCGCTTATTTGTAATCCAGGCGGTTTTTTTTTTGGGTTTTTTATAAAGTAAAAAAAAATACAATAAAAACAAATTATAAATTTTAAATGAAGAAAAAGAAAATTATCATGATTTTAAATCTCGACTATTTTATATACGACTTTCATGAAAACTACAAGTTATTTCTTCATTTAGACCACTAAAAATAACAGGTACATAATAACACATACATTTATAACACTAAATACTTTAGTGCTTTTTTATAAACGTATTTGTAAAAATTAGTCAAGTGAATCCAGGATAGACCTTTTTTATTTGGGATACGTGCTTAATCCGCCATCTATTCTTTATGCAAAAAACATATTATCAGTCTGGTAGATCACAAACAAAAGCAGCACATTTTAACGACCACTTTTTTCAGCTTCATTAAACATTAGTACATTGATATATAATTTAATATGATTTTACCCTGCAGTACTCAAATAATAAAAGTTATAATAATTTCTCCGAATTCAGAATCATATATATTATTTTGTATCTAGACATCAAACACTTTAGGTCAGTAGCTGACCGACCAGCGCGACATCACCTACGTTCACGTTTTGTCACACATTGATGAATGGAAATGAATTTTGAGATTGGTGTATATTGTACTAAAAAGTTTTTATGCTAAATTATAAGTTAATACATTTTAGTTGATAATACAATCTTTGCCACACCCGTTCACTCCTTTAGGAGTCGAAACCTTAACATCACAAAAATGAACAATTGACTAAATTCCAAGTGTAACCTTCTATGGTTTCGGCTGCATAATAATGAACCAACATCTTTATTACATAAACTTCAATAAGCTACTAACCTATGATAAATGGTCATAATTCTCAACTTTTGCAAATTATGACAAGTTCAAACTTGTTAATTACAATATAAATAAATACACTAAATTAATTTACTAGTAGTAAATGAGTATGGTATAGCGAAGTGGCTATTAACCCAAGGTTTTTATACAAGAATACAGGATTAAAACGAAGAACTTAAAGTTTCTTTAGGCGCGTGCTACGTTACGTAACCCGCAGCTGGTCGGCCACCTGTCGTGCTGGTTTCTGATCTATGCGAACGAGTTGCAAATACTATTTACTCGACGTGATAAATATTGGTAATGTGTTTTATATGAGTTCTGAGAAAAAAAATTTAACTACTTTATATTTTGTACGTGTTTTACAATCCGAGAATATCGAGATAAAAAGTAATCTTGATCAGGGTAGTGTTAATCCAAGTCATTAACTATCTGCATTTAAAGTTTCATCGCAATCGGTTCTTTTTGCATTTAAGTATCTCTTACGGATTAGTAAATTTATTTTTTTAGACTATGATGTTACCCTTATGTGAATCGTAATGAGGATTATATTTTTTGTTACGATCAGTACTTTTAGAGTTTACCGATTACTAAAAAAAAAATCTCTCCTATTAAATACTAGCTGTATCCACAACCGTTCAGGTCTACATATTTTAGCTTTCAGCTCCTGAGCTCTGAGTAAATCGTATTCATTTTCGGTATAAAAAGTAACCAGTATTCTAGTTTCCAATATGGACTCAAATCATGAAAAGTTTCAATGAAATCCATTCAGTAGTTTCCACGTGAAGTGCGCCAAGATATAGACAATCAGACAAAAATTAGAAAAATTACTGTTATGGCTTCAGTATCGAGTACCTACCTACTATAAATATTCTATCTGTATTGGTATAGACAAAAAAGAGACATAAAATTGTGTGTAGTATATTAATCGGTAGTAGAATAGTCGACGTTTATTGCAGAATTTATATTGTAGTTGTTTTTTCACTAAATTTATCTCGGTGAGATTGCGTGATTCCCAACGGAAGGGAAACTGCGGTGCGCCACAGATAACATTTGTTCTCATGATGTTTACCCATGTCGGAACAGATAATTATGTCACGATAATAATAGGTCGGGGAAAAAGTCTTTTGTATGTATAAAATTAAAGAAAAATCTCTTTGGTTGTACTGTTTATATTTGGCTGGTTTTAATATCAATAAATATACGACGTTAAGAAAAAGAAAAATAAAAAATAAAAAACGCTTTCCCGCCATTTTCCAATTGTTTTTCTATCCGTCAAAATGAGTAAATCTAACGAAAAAATTCGATACATTCGGAAGTAATGAAAGTAATGAAACTGAACCATTTTTGAAAAGATTTGTCTCTGGTGGTGAAAAGTGGATCACTTACGATAAGAACGTGTGAAAAAGGTTATGGTGAAAAGGTAGTCAAGTTCCACAGACTATTGCGAAACCCGGATTAACACGCAATAAGGTGGTGCTGTGTGTATGGTAGGATTGTAGTAGTAAATTATATAAATTAAAAAAGGTCTAATTATTAAGTGACAGGTCAATTGGATATCTAGAATTTTTTCGAGCAAAGTCAATCTAATATGAAATTTTCGACTACCTCATATAAAGAGCTTATAATTTATCTCATGCCCTATATATCGTATAAATTTAATTAATCTAAATTGTCAAGAAATAGATAAAAATGTAAAAGTTTCGTTTGTTTATCCTAATCAAAAAGGACGTTTATCATACTCAAAAACTGGGTTAAATCTATGAATTTTTCACTGTCAATAGCAAACATTTATACATTTAATAATCCTTAGGGGTAGTGACTAAACAAAAATATTATTTCTAAATCGAAATCGAAAATCTTACTTAAAAAAGGCGACCACTGTACTAACATTATCTAATCAGTTAATGCCTTAATCGAGATTTTGATTAATACATTATAAGTATATACTTGTATGTACGTATATAAACCTCAACAATTTTTTTGATTATGGGAGAACTTGTATAGGCTTGTTGGCATGCAAAAACAAACACACACACACACATCAGCTATTGGATGTCCACTACTGAACAAAGGCCTCATCATCTTTGGGGGTATTTGCCAATAATCGCCACGCTGTACCGATGAGTTGGCAAGCGCAATGTTTTGTGGAAGAGTATGATGACGCTGCTGCGCATCACCATCCTGGTTGATGTACAGTTAGTCACACCACTATGGCCTTTGTCTCCTTTTATGACATCTCGGCACGAAAGAGGTCGGGACTGTTCTTCTCTGTCGCTCACCGCTTAACAACGCACACACATAGATAATACCTATATATGAATTAGCTACTGTAGCTGCTTTACGAACAGTTAAAGATCTGGAAGCAAACATCCCATTCTTAAGCATATCCTACTCTCTCTCTATACGTTTACCAAACAATATTAGCTAATCCTCTGATGCTGCAAGTATTTACGGCGATCGTCATCAGGTAGACCACCAGCTCGTTGAACATTTATATAACAAAAGTTGGAATATTATTAATGGCACTCACTCATGACATAAAATGATAGAAATACCAACGCAATAATGTTACTTCTCTCTTTTACAATTAACACACAACGTCAATTATATCGAAGTACATAATAGATGGTTACTTTTGATTTTAATTATAAATACGAAAGTAGGAAGGGCAGATGTTTCTTCCTTAATCATGTTAAAATGGCTGAGTGTATTTTAATGAAATTTAGCATAGAGATACGTTTTAGGCTGGAATAGCACAAGCCTGCTATACAACCTGGAAATATTCCCATGGAATAGATTTCTTTTGGTTTTAACAGAGAAAGGGATGGAAATGATTGTTGCATAGTAGTAGTTGAGGGGTTAGGGAGTGACATAGACATTTTTATCCAAGAAAATACATAGTTCCTATTTGATAGCACAATATTTGAGATGATATTAAAATTTCCACGCGAGTGAAGTCGCAGGCAACAGCTATTATATAATAATATTAGAATATTATAGATATTATAAATATTCCTATCATAATACTTATTCATGAGACCAATTATTGACTTGGTACAGTTGAATTATGGTAACTCACGAAAATCGTCTATGAATGTTGCGTGTATGATAGCGTTCATAATATAAAAAATAATAATTGAAATTACTTGATTACGCATCTGCATACGTAATACCATGTACAATTTTAGAACCAGAATGAATCAAAGTGACATAATTGTTATTGATAAAACAAAATCGCCACTGAAGCTAAAGACAATGTAGTGTAATGTGTGGATTGGTGATTTCAATCAATTTGGTTTGAAATCTCTCAATAGTACCCAAATAATACAGACGATTTCACTACTCACAAGATGGAGAATATACGAAAGAGTGTAAGATGTGGTCAAGATTTATTAAAAAATTAACATATCATCACCGGATTTATCGATTATTATATTTATAAATAATCGTGTTATAATATGATGATAACGTCTAGGTATAACACAGACAAAACCACGTGCGACAGCTAGTAAACCAAGACTACTTTCCCATTACTCGTACACATGAGTACAACAGCGGTAAGGTTTCCTCTCGAATTACCTTCCGACCGGATGACCGCTCGCTATTGTACCGTGGTGGTCACAATACGGACATAAATATTGACTTTTTTTACCAGCAATCTAGCCATGACTTCGCCCGGATTCGGATGTGTTAATTATATATATTTTTGTTGTGAACTTTTAATTCGTTTTTACTCTGTTTATTTATTACATTGTAATAGTCTCTAAATATACCTATATAAGCTATAATATACCTATATAAGCTTTTTCTAGTAAAGAAAATTATTTGAGATGAATCAGGATGGTTAACTGTCGATTTCATGTCCCAAGACAGCTTGCAGGCTGCCTCTCTATGTCTTCAAACATACTAAGCACTTGATTAGTATTTACTACTATTTTACCCGTGAAATTTTAGTCAAAATCCACACTAACTACCCAATTTGCCATTTCTTCTCCTTGATTTGGTGAGCATGCTTATTTATATTACGAGACACAACCACAAACTATCTCGTTCTAAATGAGATTTAAAATTACTAGCTACCCTTTAATGTAGATTCTAATAAGAAATGGCGCCAAAGACTCAACCGTATAATCCAACACCACGTAATTTTAATATACATATATATATATATATATATATATATATATATATATATATATATATATATATATATATATATATATATATATATATATATATATATATATATATATATTATAAAATTATTCGAAAACAAAATATTCAAAAACATTATTATTTAATAATAATGCCGTATATGTATTTTCACATAAACAAGAAGACGCAAAGACGTTACACCCAGCGAAGCGCGTCGGCAGATGTATAGACATCTGGTGCTCTGGAGGCTAGCACCCCCTCGACTCCTTAGGCCAATCACCTCGGACAGGAATTTAACTCGCAATATCAAGATTAAAGGAATCTATGTTTACTTGGGGTCTAATCGGATAAAAAAATTCTGTCAAATTTCGTTCTGAAATGTAAAAGTTAATAACTATTAAGCCATATTTTATCTACAGTTTATATTAATATTTTTGAAAAGAATTGTTCTTTTTTTTATTAGAACATAGAAATATTAAATTAGGATTTTAATATCCAAATGAAAAAATATTAATTTGTTTGGTAGAAATGTACTGACTATTCTGTAGCTTTATTCTAAGATCTAGATTGATCTGTACACTGATGTACACTTATTACGTTGTACTTGTTATATTTACAACGTTAGAAAGCCTTTTTATTTATAGATTTTATAAAAAAGCGTAATAAAAAAGTTCAAAGTGGATTAAACAACACAGTTCATTTGTTTAATATAATGTAAAAGTATTGCAGAAAAGTTTGTATACCCGCTGAGCTTGGTATTTACGTGACCGTATTGAAAACATATTTTGGTCCTAGTCAACCCACTTCTTAAGGTTAAAGCCTAGAGGTCATGATATACATCACACAAGGACTCATAGGAGCATTGATGTTACCATAAATAGAGTAGAAACTGCGCTGGGCTTCTAGTGTTTATAATAAATAGTAGCTATAGTAATGGTTTTAAAACTAGGGACTATGGAACATAATAATCATGCAAGATCATATTATCTACCTAACTAATGTAAGTAAAAAACAGAATCTAAACTTAAAATGAAATAGTTAAAGCATAATTTAACCGTTAAAAACATTATGTTCTTTATTTATATTTCCGAATATCATCGATTTTAACTTATTTGAGACAAATAATAGGATTTCGGGCAACTAATTATTATACGATGTATTAAAATTTCAAATGAAACCCAAATTTGACGAAGTCTTTAAGATTTGCATATTGTTCAAATTCAAGGATATCCGCTTGGAATAATTTTGTATAGGAATTGATTGTTTCTCGTTTAATTACAATGGTTTAAAAGATGCTTAGTATGTTAATTGGAATATAAAAATTTCGTTAAGTTTAATCTTTGACTTTTTTGTTTTTGTTTCCCTTCGTTGAAATTTTATTTTGAAAATCTTTTGTACCGGTGTTTTTTTAATATAATATAATTAAACAATATTTTATATTATTCTTTTTGTTTATTTGTTTTCTTTCTATTCTAAAAATTTTTAGTGTAGTTTTTTTATTTTTTTTAAATAATAATAAGCGAATTTATAGTAATTGTTAATTGAACGCCTATTCAACCTAATATTGATCTAGTCTATAAAAATAAAATTAAAAAATGTGGAAAATCTTGGGAACATAAAGAACTACCTACTTATATCAGTTTTTAAAATTAATTTGATTATAAATCTTTGAAATAGTTTTTTTTGAACAATTGACATATTAATTTTTTGTTTTGTTTTAATGACGAAGTATGCCCATTTATGTTTATACATATGTATGTATGTATCTATGTATGGTCTATATTTGTATGTAAAAAGCGAGAGGAAAAGTAACAAAATACTTTAATTTTGAAGGGAGGTAACAATTAGGGTTTGGGTCCCGGGACGTCTCGTGTCTTGAAGTCCCGGGAATTTTCATAATTTTAGTTGACTCGATACCCGGGACTTTCGGGTCGAGACTCGAGACGAGACAAGTTTGTCGAAATTGTTATGTAATCATTTTTATTTTCAAATAATTAAAGGAGCCTAGCGCCGCCACCTGTTAGTTTAATGAATAATTACTTGGTCTACTATGTAACTACTAACTACACAACACAATAAATGCGTTGCCCAAACGTAATGAAAACCCTAGCGAGATGATTTTATGCATGAACCACGCAATTCGTCTAGGAATGGTAGATACATTTTATAAAAAGAAAGAGGCTCCTACCACATAGACAGTCTCTAGCTGCGAAGATAGTAAGAATTAATTCATGTAGAACTCTACTGATGACGAAACGGACAACGAAACAAACTACCAACCAATAGATGAAATTAAAAGGGTGCTTGATGAAACAAGGTTTTTAGTGAAATTATTTCGAAAATGTCCACTGACAAACAGCCAATTACAGAATTATTTGAAATCAGAATTTGGGAAAGAACTCAGTTTACTACTGGATATTAAGAAAAGACGGAATTACCTCATTTTGATGACGGAAAGGTTTCTGAAGCTCAAAAATTGCATGAAAAAAGCGTTGATTGATTTAAACATGTTAGACAAGTGGAATGAAGACAATTTTCTTCTTTTGCAGTCAATTGTTGATTTGTTGTAGCCAGTCAAGAAAGTTGTAGAAGCTTTAGAAGCTGACAAAACGCTTCATTACAGCCGAAGCAACAATTGACGTGTTGCTCAAAAATATTCAATCAACAACAACTAGAAAGAAAGAAAGAAAGAAAGAAAGAAAGTTATTTATTGGCCTCATAAAATAAAATGAAAATACACAAAAAAAAATGAGAAAAAGGAATAGAGCAGCAAAATTAGAAAATTTAAACAAAAAAATAAATTTAACAAGGCCAACTAGGTCTCTGCCTCAGCATTGGTTAGCAGCATATGCATACATACAACTAATAATCATTTGGCGATTTTATTAAGATTTTCTGTTTAAAAAAATGTTGATTTTTACAAAAAATTGACTTTTTTTATACGTTTCACCAGAAATGAACTGAATTAAAATTCTTCAAAAAAGGCTTTCCCTCGAAAAAAAAAGGTTTTTTTTTCTTTCTTAAAAGTCTCGAAGTCCCGGGAATTCCCGGGACTTTGATTGTAGGCTGTCTCGCGTCCCGGGACTTTGAAATTGTCGGGATTTCCCAAACCATAGTAACAATATATTACCTAATCTCCTCTATTATACAGTCCATATCATCTGGACCCACTATTCAATATGTCGTGGTAACGCCATGTCGGTACATAGAACTGTGTGCCTATCGGATCGTGACATTGCTAGGTTTCTTGGCGACAAATTGCCACTCTAGATCTTTTGTGTGCGTTTTCACTAAATAAAGATGCAAAAGAATCGATTTTTTTTTATTTATTCTTATTACTTAATATTTTTATTAAGAATTGGAATTAATGATGCTAGCCAGTTCTCTGCCTTTTTTTTAAACACTTTGCTATATTTTTTCTATAAATTGATAATATCATATTGAAAAAACCTTATATGTAATATTAAAAAATATTGTATAATAATATTTACCTCCGAATAAATTAAAATTCCTATTATATGAATTATATTTACTTGTTATTTATTTCTTATAGTTCTTTATAGTATTTTATATAAAATCGTTATTAATTAAATTTAATCTTTACTAAAACAATACAATTTAAGAATTTGATTTTTTTTTTTTTTTGTTATAAGCACCTTAATATCAATAATATTCTTAGCCAAATAACAAGAAACGTTTTTAGATGTTATGGCCTATTTATTAAGGAAGATTATGGGCTATAAAAAGTCACTTCTAACAATGGAAACAAACAAAAGAAATTGAACCGTCCATCGTTACCCACTGTGCGAAACATAACATGTTGTCCACTCCTAGCAATTTCCAACTTTTTAATCAATACTTTTTGCATAGAGAAAGGTTGAAACGCATCATGTTTGTATATAGCAATCACATAAAAACTAATGAAAGGCAAAGACCGAAATTTATTATGCTATTAGTATAAAAACCGTGCATCAACAACCTTTAACATTTGAATACACTTTTGCTTGAATTTTAACAAAATAAATAATTGGAAAAAAATTAAAATAATAGACAATATTGAAATACTGAATAATAGGAAAATAAAATCTTAGAATATTGTAATGATAAATAATGGAAGAGCTGGAAACATTTCGACTTAATATAGATTATTTTTAATAGTAAGCGTTTCCAAAAGATCGGTTTCCGCTCTTTTGTAACGACAGGGCTGAATGCGCATTTTTTATTAATTATGCTAATGGGGGCCTAAAGAATGCTATTATTTCGCGCCAGCCGCCATTTTATATCATTCATTGACTTCGAATAAACAGATTTTTTTAAAAACCGTAATAATTTTACTAATGTAACAGACAGTTAAGATACTACCTACTTCTTTACTGTAAAAATAAACAAAAACATTGAAATAAAGCTTCAAGTAGTTAAATTGCTAATTAATAGTCATTTAATACAAAATAAATTGCAATCACATAACAAAAATAATTTCCAAAGCATTGAAATTTTTCAACACCTGTAATTAACTTCACTCCCAATTACCGTAAATCATTTGTTAATAAATTCACAATGTGTGGTTAAAAACGAAAAATATATCGTATTTTTAAACGGTCATCCCTTTCATGGAGTTGGTAATAATGAGCAAAAACTACGCGGTATTGAATCTGCAGTACATTGACTCTGCAGGTGCGTAGCGCGTGCCACCTTGCGCTGGACCAGAGATTACGAGATTAACAGCTCTTGATTCTTTTTTTTTAACGGCCATCGATATTAAAATGTTAAAAATAAATTTGATTTACTTTTTTAATATCTTTTAAAATTTTAAAAGAAAATGTCCAATGACAAAACTAGGCGCGATCATTGTCCAAAAATAGAGAATTTACAAGAATGTTCTTTAACCGCTTAAATAATGAAATCAAAATTGGAATTTATTAATTTCTCGTAAATTTATGTGAACTAATTCTAAATTATCATTTTATTATCAGTCTTCTACCCGATTTCGTCATGGCTATAGTTGAAAAATTTACTGTAAGATGCACGAAAGCGACGACTTAGGTGCAACTTGTCTAGCTCTGCGGACCGGAAATACGTAGCTGTTCTTCATGGATAATCCGGACATAGGTCTAACAAATATCACATTTTCCAATCCCTGGGATCATCTACTAGAATTAACAATATACACTGTGCGAACTTTGGGGACTAATGAGAAGATTATCAAGCTGGAAATAGTAATGAGCAAACTATTATTAAATATTATTGGATTCTTCGATGTCACCTTTTGGGGTAGAAAAAGTTGACATCGAATTCCTAAAAACACGAAGATCTCAACGAGATTTTTTTTTTCAATATCAAAATAATAAGTAGCAAAAATAAAAATAAAAAACGAATATCTAGGTTAGACAGATTTAAAATTGGATATGGAAAAAAGAGCATTATTAAAGATAACGAAGTTTGACATCGTTTTTAAGACTCATCAAACTAATTGTGTTTTTTGGAATTTGTTGATTATAATTTATGTAGGTATATTTATCTAAAATAATACACTGTTCTACGTTACACTAACTCCCATTAATGATACCTCTAGTAGACAGCAAGCAAAATGTACCTGCGCGGGCTGCGGGTTGCCGATCCCTGTTTTATATTTAATATGATCTTAATCCCCAAGTATTTGGCTGTGACATTTAAAATATTTATGAAACTTACTAAAAAGTTAACTTTGGTGATTTTATATCGATAATTAATCCTAAAAATTTTAAAAGACACTTTTACCGTTTTTTCGATACTTTTTTTGAGCCATCACATATCAGACTAATCAGACTTTATAAATCACTCATGAAATCTCTAATATATTCAGAAAATGCGATTGACACATATTAAAAACTTATCCATTCACGCAATATTAAGTCCTAATTATTCGCCTTTAAAGTCTTAAATCGCTCCACAAATATAGGACGAAACCGAAAGTTATCCACATGAGTCAACAAACAGAAATACAAAACCATCCTAGCTATGTTTATGTCTGTGACGTAGACACTTAGACAGACAGACGTGACTCAGGCGGACAATGTACCCTGAATCATTTAGCGTCTACTGGATTAAACAAAGAGTTAGCTGTAGGTATGATTCTAAAGTCTAGACTAGGGCATTAGAATACAGTAGTACCTATGCGCGACTGATACTGAACTGGTCTGTATATAGTATATGATGGAATTGTTTTAGTATAAACTAAAAAAATATATATTGGAATAATGGAATATTGAATATATAAATATGGAATTGCTGAATAAACTATCAGATAACGATATAGACATCTTTGCCCATAACCTGCCGAAACTAATGGAATTAGTCCAGGGGGTTCTTGAGAAGGAGGTATAAATTAGTGAATGTCAAATTTTATTTAGCTGATTTTATTTTTTTTTTATTTTAAATTATATAATGTATATTATTTGTGTAAAATTGCAACATGCTTTTCTTTATCTACTTATAACATCGTATTGGACTTATACTGTTAGGATGTTATAAATGTGTCTTAAATAAATAAATAAATGGTATGGGAGCAAATATCAACACTTCTCCTCAAGGAATTCCACCTACTATAAAATTACCTCATAACATAAGCTTAGTAATAATATTAAAATATAAAATGCAATATTATTCTGTCGAAATTATCTAATTTAAACACACGGATATTGTTTAAAATCTATATTATCTATATATTTACAATGACAATTATTCGAATTAAAAAAAGATCTTTTCCAATTTAATTATTGAGCTATACTTTAATATTTAGTGACAAATATTAGGTATATTTTGAATATGTAATATATCTTATATGATATCTTCATATAGAACAGACATACCACAAATAGATTTCAGAAAGTCTAATAAGAAATTTATACACTATAAGATTTACATAAGTCAGTTTCTAATAGGTTACATTGGCAGTAGTCATGGAAATATGACATACCTATAAGCAAAAATTGTTATATGGGACGAAAAGTTACGGATAATTTATGAGAACAACTAGTGTAGAGACACTCAATATTTTAACTAGATATGTATCGTATCTAATTGTTAACTAACCTTTAAAAAAAAGAACAAAAAAACACCTTTAAAATGTGGGTATTTGTGTATGGCATTACTACGTAAAGAATGCGAAAAATGCAAAGAAATACAACGTTTCGAGATAAATACTTCATGATTGATTACTTATTGATTCGACTATTTAATATGTAAATTATTCTTTATTATAATAAATAAACTTATATAAATTAATAAATACCTCACTTCAACGAATAAAGAGATATCTTAAAGTCTCAAACTTTGTACCTATTATTGCAGTGGGTTTTAATCTGTAAGTAGATTATTTTATTGGATATTGAAGTAATTTTTGACGACCCCGTTGGCGTAATGGTCACCATGCCGGACTGCCAACCAGAGGGTCCCGGGTTCGATTCCCGGCACGGCCAACATCTTTGTGATGAGCAAATTTGTTGGCTGTCGGTCTGAGTGTTCAATATGTATCAATATAAGATATTTATATATGTATATACAGTACCTATATCAGTTGTGTTAGCACCCATAACACAAACTATAAATAGTTTAGCATGGGGCTAACCAGCCGTGTGTGAAATGTGCCCTAAAATTAAAAAAAAAAAAAAAAATTAACAACATGTAATGTTATCTAGTATGTTCAGTTTTAATAACACCTTGAATTTCTAAATCGTACTGATATGACACCAATTTACTTTCGTTATACTCGTACCTACAAATCAAAATGTCAATTCCACATGTCATTGGTTCAGCCGCAGTTATGCTGGTTTATATTTCGGAATATGAAATGGTGTATCTATAAAAGTTGTCATAATTAACACAATATAACATGTCAAATTGGCGATTAATTGACGTTGTTTATACGATGAGTTTTATCTTATAGCGTAACGTACGTCAGCTGTCCAGCACCTGCCCATCGGATTTCCCGAACGATGACCTCAACGTAATATTTGATATGTATACGCAATTTTAACATTTTATTATTTTTTTTAAAGAGTTGTCACTGAGATGATTAGCTACGAGTATAATGGTTTGCTTGCTTTGCTTTGCTTTATAAAAAGTTTTGCAAAATTATTTATAAATAGATGAATGGAAAACTTTAGTCTTAATTATGGAGTACCACTGGCATCTTTTGTTTATGGAACCATATAATATAGTAAGTTATTTTAAATTATGAATATGTTATTAAGCTATATTAAGTTTCATATTCGTTTTAGTTACTTTAAAAATAAGGCAAAGCCATCAATATTAAAAGAAACTAATTCAAATAGTAGTTATAATTAAAACTAATATATAAAATACGCTAATTATTACAAAATATACATAATTAAACGCACGCGCGATCCATTTCGTCGAACATTCGTTAACACGAGCGATAATTCGATCACGCATAAATCTTCAAAAATCTTTCATTCATACATTCATTAGCCGTGATTCGTATTAAAATAATCATAAAAATTCGGCAGCTGCATCTCAGCTGTCGTTTTTGTACCGTAATCTGACCTATAGACCTGCATAAGTGAACGCCCTTGAATGATCGAATTTAATTGAGATCGAAAGTGAACGATGCAAATGAATGAATTAAAGTTAAAAATTCGTTTTAACACTAATGACAAAATCACAAAACTATAAAATGTACTTTACAATGCTCTAGCAATCCTTCATGTTTCTCTGCTAGACTAAGGCCACTATTTCCATTGAAAGATTGATCAAATGACTTTTGAATGAATATTTTCAGAAATATACAGACTTTCTAACACGGAAGATGAGAAAGCACTTGAAGATTCAAGATTGAAATGATACCCAAAACTGTCGTTTGCTATCCACGAGTTCTTGCCACGGGATAATCTCTACCTAATCGAAAAATTATGTATTGACTGAATCAAATTATATTAATAATAAAAAATACACACTTATGAATATGAGGTCGATGGGGGAGACCTACGTTCAGCAGTGGACATCCAATGATGATGATGATGATGATGATGATGATGATGATGATGATGATGATGGTGGTGGTGATGATGATATGAATATGAAAAGTACATATAATAAGTATATATTGGTATATAATAGTAGGCGCTGAATTGTCAAGTATAAAAGTTATGTTAAAAATCGTTTCGTGATCAGAACAAAAGAAAAGCATTAAGAAGAAATCAGCATGTTTAGGAAGAAGTTCTGGGACATGTTCCTGTATTCTTAAGCCCGTAGTTGCTTAAATAGGGGATTAAGCTATCTCAGCAATAAGCATCTCCCCTACGTCCGAAAAAGGGACTAGAATGAGAAGGTTTATGTCCAATTACTGTACAGTATAATACTATTCATAAGGCTTTTTATTAATAATGAAAAACTCACACAGTCGTTTAAATGAAAAAATTAAACAATCTTATCAAAGAAAAACCCATCGAATGTTTAGAATCGATAAACAGAAAATTTAATGAATTAATTAATAAAATATGCTAAAAAGAAAGCTACAGAGCACAGGTAGCAGGTTAGCTGCGTCTGTGTGCGAGGGACAGATGCTGCGGACATCTGCCGTGGCGCGTGCGCAATACGATGACCGCTTATCCTTGATACTTGAGTCATTTGTACCAAAAAATTCTTTGAGAATATAATAAAAATCACCTAAAGCTTTATGTCGTGTAGTAACACTTATACATAAATGTGTTTCTGGAGATGAACGACAAAAAGTGCGAATACTTTAAACGAAGCTAATACTTGACAAAACAAATTAATTATAGCAAAATTTTTTTCGTGAAATATAGCTAAAGCAAAAAGAATTTTAAAAGTTTTATACGCGACTGACGTACCTACAACGTTGTATAATAGTCCACACTGACGACAGTGAAACGTAATTTTAATTAGTATTCCGATTGTATTCCTACGATATCTTTTTTGCAAAGTGGAAGTCACACCAAACAACATAATTGGAATACTGACATCATAATATTTGTTTATCTGTATTACAAACATAACGTATACCTACGTAACAAATAAAAAATAGTATTTTCAAGGTAGGTACCTACTTATAATTTTTTTCACTCACCCACCGATAAAGGATCGAAGGTAAATATGGGAAAGAGAGGTAGGGTAGAGGTAGTCGTGATTCTTTTAAATCTTTCACACAACGTTCAGAACGTGACTATTGTTTTTACTTCAGGTAAATTTTTTATACTAACACCAAACATTGCTGTTCGCTATTTGACAAACAAAAACTATCTATAATTCTATAATAATAATATTATGAAAATTAAAGTTTGTTTGTAAGTATCAAACTCCGTAATTACTTAACACAGTAGCTATAAAAGTCGGGGACCATAATAATATTTAACTGGCCCCTTGTTACAGTATAGCAATAACCCTGCTTTTCGCTCCAGGTTCGATTCCCATCCTTTATTTGGGTATAATATTTATATATTTATTATGTATTTATTAAAAATATATATCTATATAAGTCAGCTGTTATTTAAAACACAGTAATCAAGCTGCCTACCTGCCTTAGAAACAGACAACCATGTATATATTAAGCATTTATTTATAATTTATTAATTTATAATATAAAACAAAATAAGCATAAAGTATCAAAACGTAATCTTTGTGGTACATCAATGGTCAGCTGTTTGGCGCAAGCATCTCGTCTGTCTGTCTCAATGTGGGAGTCTCAATGGAGCAAGCTACTAGCGGTTTTATTTATAAAAAAAAATAGATTTTGCTATTGATTATGCTAGGTAGCTAAAACAACATATTAATAGGTAGTAGCTAAAACAACATATTAACAGTACTATCTTTTGGAGATATTTCGCCTTTATAGTCAAAAATTTTCTAAAATAGCAGTAAATTGTATGTTGTGACTAAACTATCGATGGTAGAAAAACAAGTTGTAGAACAAATTTCTAGGGAATTTTGTGCTCTACAAATTTGTTCTACAACATTTTTCTGGACCACTGACAGTTTAGATTGTACAGCTACTCGAAGCATTAAATTCTCAAAAATTCAGTTTTCGACGAATCTGATTTGTGAAAAAAATATTCAACATACAGATTTGTCTCACTGGATTTTTTTTTTTTGAAATTAATTGAACATAGTCTAAAGAATTGCGTAGTAAAATTTGTAAAAAAATCTTACTGTGCGAGCGGAAGTATAAATTAATAAAAAATGGTTTTTCATAGGTTTTTATATGGAAAATTTACTGTTTGATGAGCAATGGCTTAAAATCAAAATTAAGAGCTTTGTTATAGCTCAAAATTTTTGTTTTTTTATAGACTACAAGATTTTCAGATGGGACTTTGAAAAAAAATGTTGCTCTAAAACGAATCATCCCAATAACACACATAAATATTCTGTACTTAATATATATAATTTATTCATTAATTTATTAAATTCTTTGAAATATATAACAAAATTTGTTTATAAATTTATTTGAAAGATCTAAATATATTTTTCAAATAAATAAAAAAGATTGAAACGATAAAAACAACTTGTAAATCTACATTACACACATTACACATGAATCGCTTGAACTTGATACTCAGACCACAAGCCGATGTGAGTCACACCGACATTGACCGAGCAATCTTGAGCCGTAATTATAACATGCGAACATAACACGAGAGTATCAAATACATTTATCATTGTATAATGACTTACGTCATCAGATAACGATCATATTATTATTAATTCATTATCTTATGCTTATTGTGAAAATTTTACACTTTTTTTCCACGCTTTAGCAACTAGTGGTCTATGATCTCGACATTAACTTTAAGGTCTATTTGTCTTGTTTTGGTAATAATATATATAGGGAAACAAATAAATCTATATGCAAATTGACGACCGTGCTGATGTAGTTGTGCGAGTAGTCACCTGAGCGCCGCACGGCGACGGTCGCGGTTTCGATTCCAGCTCGGGACAGATATTTGTATTTGTACAAATATTTGTTTCTGGTATGAGTGTATCCCCTTGTGGGTCTCCCCACCGTGTCTTGAAGAGTACGTAAAACTATCTGTCCCGGTTGTTATCATAGACACCAGATGACGATCAATACTCACGGTAGGGAAATTATCCGCCAACCCGCAGTGGAGCAGAAGTCTTCTTCTATATGGAAAAGAGACCTTCACTCAGCAGTGTGTTGTTTACGGGCTGATACAGTACAGTATTATATAGGCAAAAACAATATTCTCGATTTCACGCAAGTGACATTGCCTACTGCAGTGGCTACTGTTTCACGCCTGTGAGCGAGATGTTTTACAGCCTAAGTCACTTTTGAATTATGTACCTGTCTAATGATAAGAGAACTGTTATAACAGTCTTTCTTAGTTTTTTAGAGAAACAAATAAATATTCCCTCTTCATAATTTTTGTACAAATAATAATTATTTCATACGTTTAATACGTTACAGTGTATACCAGTGTTACCAACTCGAATTTTATCGAGTAGGTAAATACAATTTTAAAAGTTGGTAGTTTCCAACTATCTTCAATTCGAAAAGTAGGTAGATCTATAAGTAGATGTAACATAATTTACTTGACTATGAGGGCCGGAAACTGAAATGCAATTTTATGTAAAAAAAAAAAAAATTATTAAAAAAAAAGTAGTTTAACTTTTGAAGAAAAATCCTAAAATCCTACTTTTGTTTTATAAATAAAAAAATAAAAACTATTTACAATATATTTGTTTAAATAATTGTTAATTTTTGTGTATAATTGAGAATTGCAATCAATTAATTATCATAAGTACGTACAGTAGGCGCGCGAGTTCATGTCCATCCTGAGGAATGCGGTAGTTCTGTGACCTATCATAATGTCGATATCGATAATCTCATTTGGTCAACCATAATATCTATTCCATATTTATTGCAACTTTAAGTAAGTAAATATTTATTTATTTATTTATTTTTATTTAATACTTTATTACACACGTTATTAAATAATAGCATTGAAGAAAAAAAATTTACAGTAAATGTACAATGGCGGCCTTATCATGCTTATGTATTATAAAAGTTTATTTCTATTTGAAATTGGTGAAGGCGAAGTACTCATGGTTTCGTAAAAAAAAAAAAAACAATACAATAGCGGTCAATAGTTTTTAGTATCGACAAGCACGCGTCACTGTCAACGGACAACACTCGATTTCGGACGAATTCGGCGAGGTGGGTGAAGGCGGGGCGCGCTGCTCCCGCCCTTCACCTCAGGCCCCGATGGACATGAACTCGCGCGCGTACTGTAACCATCACGCTATATTGATTAGTTACGACATAAAATAAAGATCAGTCGTATCGGTATTGTTTTCTTATCTCATACTTTTATTGTGCAATTTTGAGACTGTTGATTAATCTTATATGTAACTAGCAAACCCGGCGAACTCCGTTTCGCCACCAACTTATTTTCGTGAGGGATACTCACACCACGTACTGGCGTCATCTGCTCCACCACTATGCAAAACCAAATTTGTTTGTAGTACATGTTATGTATCAGAGATGGCGCTGTATGTGAAAAATGATATTTCCCTGTTTTCCTGCTTTTTTGTTGAAATTTTTCCTGAATTTTGTTTGCTATAAACCTTACGGAGCCCGAGACCTTTCCAACGAATGCAAAACCGTGGAAATCGGTTCGTGCGTTCTGGAATTATAGTGTCAGGAAGGAAAACCCGACTTATTTTTATATTATACATAAAAACTAGGATAATATAGCAATAGTATAATAGCTATAACTACCCAATAGTTTCTCTCGTTTCAAGTCCTATGGTCACTGCTCTCCTATGAGTTTTATCGTGCTGCTCTATAACCTATAACCCTTAAACAATTGAGGTTATCTTACATAAAAATAATTATTTAAGTCAGTCAGATACCTACATCCTAATATTATCACTTAAACAAGCAAACAAACAGCCTCAGCTTTATATGAAAAAAAAAATTCAAATATCAACAACTTTAGTATTTGTACAAAAAAAAAAAAAAAAAAATAAACAAAATTTTTAACACGTTTTTACTATTACTCCATATATTATTGGGATTTCTTAGGGTCAAACCTTAAGAAATTTCGGTATCTGTGTATTTATCTATTAGGTAACGTAAACGTTCCACCAATAAAGAAGAGGCTTCTTCGCCATATAGGAAAAGAGTGGGAGCTTAATCTGCCATGCTGCTTTTTAGCGAGCTTACGGATAATTTCACTACCAAGATTAAGAATCGTTATCATTTCACACCTGGTTTATGATAGCAACAGGGGCAAAACGGCTTTTCGTGCTCTTCGAGCCATGGTGGACGAACTCACAAGGGCAAATAGCCAATTCAGGAAAAAATAATTATATAAATACAAATATCAGCTCCAAGTAAGAATAGAACCTGTGACCATCAACATTAATAAAACTTTCACCACTACCTACAACACAACGATTGTCAATGTAAGCTATACATAGTATAAAATAAATCATAGTCATTTCCTTCATCTTAAACTATATAGGTAACTGATTTCTAAATTTATTTCAAAAATTATAAAATCAAATTATGTAAACCACACATGTTTTTTATCACCTCAGGAATTAAATCTTATTTTAATTTTGAACGGAACCCTTTTTATTAGTCCAAATGGTACATTGCGAGTTCTTATTTTGAAACAGAAATCCGTTAAAGATTAATTGAACTCCAATTGACCATTGTTTCAAGCGCCCGACAAGTTCTGGCGCAACCTGTTTATAAAGTACGACAAAAAAATACAAAATCGACGGAACAAAACGACACCAACAGATGCTGACAATAGATGTACAATCATCGACATAATACAATCGTAAAAATAGTAAAACTTATGAAAAAATATAGTAATTACTTTTGATATAATAATTATTTAGTTTGTTACTTTGAACGCGTTTATATCTCAAAACTTTCCAGTCTGATTAAAAAATATTTTTCCTTAATAAATCCTGCTTATCGAGGACAATAACAGGCAATAGAACATCAAAATATGGCTTAGATAGGTATATCTAACGAAAAATCATGAATGTCAACCAATATGAAAAATATTAAATTTTAAACAGTTCCGAAATAGGTATCTATGGCTCATTGTATACTGGATAATTATTATTTTTAGATTTATTAGATTATAATATTACTATTATTAATTGCTCATTACATATTTGCATACTGGTTAACGCTGACAACCAGAATTTCCTCTATCACCGACGGTCACAAATTCGATAACCGTTCGGAGCTATTGTATTTGTACAAGTACCTATTAGTTTCTAAATTTACCCTATTGGTTGATATTCTGAACTAGTTAACCCGCCCGGGTTCTTAACTTAATAATACTAAAAAAAATATTAAAACTGGTAAACCGGTAGCTTAATAGTTTATTGAGTACAAATAATCAAACAAACAAATAAATCTTTTCCTTTCATAAAATACGTAGGTAGATATTTGCCGTACGGTGACCGGCAGAGAAGAATAGTCCCGACCTCTTTCTTGCCGAGGTGTCGTTAAAGGCGACTAAGGCTATACCTAGTGGTGCAAACAACTACACCGACCAATATGGTGCAGGGCATCAGCGTCACCTTATCCTGCTCGTCAAACCACATATGACATACCCACCAAGCGTGGCGAGTATTGGCAAACCCCCAGAAATGATAGAGGAGGCCTAACTTCAACAGTGGTCATCCAAATGCTTGGAAGTCGGCTTGTTCCATCAGAGCTTGTCTGAACCAACATTTCAATTTTCCAAAACTACACTAGAATTTGTATTAAATTGTATTAAGTTAAGATCTAGTAATACGAATAATTAAGTAGGTAGGTATGTTATTATAAGAAAAATAAGAATTTAGTGTATTTAAATTTTAAAAACTTTATCATGTAAGAAGTTATATAGATAAGTTTAGTATAGGACTGTCATGTACATATGTATAAAAAGTCTCTAAATAAAGATATTTAAAAAAAAACTCCAACAGCTGATGTACTAGTGGTAGGTAGATATGTATAAATAAATAAATAATACTATAATCATTTATTTGGTAAAAATACGATACCGTATCATATTATAAATAACAAGCTGCGCCGATTTTACTAGCGCAATTTCCGATCCCGTGAAAATGACTTGATAAAAAATAGCCTATGTGTTATGGGTCTGTATACGTACCTAACAAGTATCAATGCAATCGGCTAAGTCATTTTTATGTGAATGAGGAGGTAACAGACATCCATAAAAAAAATTCACATTCAAACAACATTACCGCCTTTTTGTGCATTTTTGACATCTCTCATAATTTTTTTGGACTATTTTATTATCTGTGTGGTGTACAATAAAGAATATATAATAATAATAACATTAGTAGGATAGTAATTTGTATAGACTTTTGTCGTCACTTACACAGGAAGCCGCCGGCACGAGCTATCTTAAAAAACCGTTGCCTGTATCCCATTTATCTAATCTGAACAATGACGTTGAAAATTACTGTTTTTTGGGTTCTGCATCTCAAAATAAACGTCAGAAATATGAAATTTTGATGTTTTATTCCTTTTATACAAAATTTTGCTTGCAAAATTTTCCCATAGTTTAAATATGCAAGTTTTGTGCCCAAAAGTGGTTTGGCTGGCACAAAAGTAATGAGACGCTCTAAAAAAATTATACAATTCCTTTTTCAACTTAATTACTTTCGATCATATTCTAGAATGTTGTAAAACATTCTAGGTACTTCTGATGTGGGCGTATATAAAGCTGCTCTCGTGATCGGTTTAGTCAGTCTGAAGAAAAATGGACAAACGACAAGTTCGAATACTATACTTATACGAGTACTTGTTAGGCTACAGCGCGCGGGTTGTGGCTGACAATATCAACACTGCATTGGGCGCTGGAAGTAGAAGCCATGCGACGGTGTCCCGATGGCTTGACCATTTTAAACCAGAAGACAGGAGTCTTGAAAGTCAGCCACGCTTAGGACGACCACTCGCAGTGAATGATGACGATTTACGCCACGAACCGCAGTTGAATCCGAATTCTATAACTCGTGAATTAGTGGAAGCACTTTTTTTTTAAGTTTTATTGGGGTATATATAATAATATAATAGCAAGAAAAGGTTAAAATTATTTTGCTATAATCCGCCAACAGCAGAATCTGTATGGTCAAACATGTAATTAAAAGCTAAGCACCGCTCACCTTCACAACCAAGCAAGAAAGCCAAGTTCCCAAGCAAGCAATACCACCACCATTCACATGCACCACCACACAAGACTCTAACACTACTCTCGACGCACGTTTCGCTCCGACACCGGAGCATCTTCAGGAGATATCGACTTTACAATGCTGTATTGTCTAGTGACGTTCGTGGCAAATGCGCGGTCTTATATACCGTTTGTTACCCCTACACCTGTTGCCCCGCCCATTACCCCCCTCCCCCCTGAACCCCTCGCACCCCCCCGTCCCCTTCAAACAGACGAAGCAATGGTGAACTTGAAACGTTAACTTGTTCATTTAGCAATTTAAACTGATTATTATTATTATGTTTTATTATTTCTAGTTGTTCCAACATACTCAGTCGAAGCCCTTTATCGCAAGTGTGTAAGATTTTATATGAATGGTCCGATGATAATTTGTGTCCACTATCAAGGAGATGTTTAGCGAAGTGTGATTTTTGGGGTTGGTTGTTCCTAACCGCGGCTATATGTTCTTTGTAACGTGTTTCAAATTTACGACCCGTTTGACCAATATATGTGGCTTTACAGTCTGAACATTCGAGTTTATAAATGCCAGATTTTTGTTTATTGTTTACTTTATCTTTCCCGTTGCAAATGTTTTTAAGTGTATTATTTGTCCTAAATGCTACATATTGCTATCTATCCCACTCACAAAAGAAAATTATTTAAAAGAATTAAATCTAATTTATCACATGGCACAAGCTAATGGGTACAACAATAACATTGTTAATAATATAATAAAAAAACAAAAATCGATGCGGATCAAAAAAGATTTATACTCAACAGCACCTGATAAAATTAATAAATACAAATCAAGTTTAACTTATTTTGGAACAATATCGGAGCGTATTGCGAAGACACTTAAAGCGCATGATATACATGTAGCATTTAGGACAAATAATACACTTAAAAACATTTGCAACGGGAAAGATAAAGTAAACAATAAACAAAAATCTGGCATTTATAAACTCGAATGTTCAGACTGTAAAGCCACATATATTGGTCAAACGGGTCGTAAATTTGAAACACGTTACAAAGAACATATAGCCGCGGTTAGGAACAACCAACCCCAAAAATCACACTTCGCTAAACATCTCCTTGATAGTGGACACAAATTATCATCGGACCATTCATATAAAATCTTACACACTTGCGATAAAGGGCTTCGACTGAGTATGTTGGAACAACTAGAAATAATAAAACATAATAATAATAATCAGTTTAAATTGCTAAATGAACAAGTTAACGTTTCAAGTTCACCATTGCTTCGTCTGTTTGAAGGGGACGGGGGGGTGCGAGGGGTTCAGGGGGGAGGGGGGTAATGGGCGGGGCAACAGGTGTAGGGGTAACAAACGGTATATAAGACCGCGCATTTGCCACGAACGTCACTAGACAATACAGCATTGTAAAGTCGATATCTCCTGAAGATGCTCCGGTGTCGGAGCGAAACGTGCGTCGAGAGTAGTGTTAGAGTCTTGTGTGGTGGTGCATGTGAATGGTGGTGGTATTGCTTGCTTGGGAACTTGGCTTTCTTGCTTGGTTGTGAAGGTGAGCGGTGCTTAGCTTTTAATTACATGTTTGACCATACAGATTCTGCTGTTGGCGGATTATAGCAAAATAATTTTAACCTTTTCTTGCTAATCATGAACTTCCGCAAAGTAACGCCTGATTCTATCCAATATTTAATAATATAATAATAATAATAATCTTTATTGGACACAATCATAATTCATACAGTAAAAAGATTGCCCTGACTCCTGCACTAGTAGTACCTACTGTGTTGCAGAAGTCAGTATAAACTTAA
This sequence comes from Euphydryas editha, assembly GCA_036937285.1. Taxonomy (NCBI): domain Eukaryota; kingdom Metazoa; phylum Arthropoda; class Insecta; order Lepidoptera; family Nymphalidae; genus Euphydryas; species Euphydryas editha. The sequence continues at coordinate 7,456,786 of JAUPFZ010000024.1, forward strand.
ATGAAGCTACCACGCCGTGGAATATTTATTTATTTATTTATTTATTTATTTATTTATGCTTTATTGTACACCACAACATACAAATGTAATATAGTAATACAGATTACTTACAGTAATTACATAAATGAATACCATCTGCATGAGCTTGGGTATCGAAAAGTTTTGGCTTTGTGAGTACCGCACATCCTTACAGACACCAGTCGTGCAGTCCGTGTCGCTATCTGTCAATCACTTTTGCTGCGACCCCGACGTAAAGAGTTTTTGTCTGATCTTATTACTGGAGATGAATCATGGATTCATTACGATAACGATACACGTCGTGCTTTTAGACTGCCTCGAAGAGAAACGCCACCAACTAAGCCGAAGTTGAGTAAAAAGAACTGCTTAAAAGTTCTGCTTTGCTGTGTCTTGGACGTATAAGGCATACTGTTTTATGAACTATTACACAATGGAACTATAAACGCTGACAAATATTCAACCCAGCTCACCAAACTATCTGCTGCTTTTAAAGAAAACACGACGAAGACGTGTCAATGTATTTTTACTGAACGATAACGCTCGACCTCATGTCGAATCTACCGTTTGCCAACAGTTGTAGAACTTGGGCTGGGAGACGATATCCCACCCACCTTATTCTCCAGACCTCGCCCCATCAGACTATCATTTGTTTAGAGCCCTGAAACAACATTTGCGGGGTAAACAATTTAATGATTTTTCTGATGTAGAGGCGGAGTTGAACAAATTTTTCGAGGCACAGCCATCAGAATTCTGGGCGAATGGCATCCAAACTTTGCCGGATCGTTGGCAAGAAGTCTTAGATACTAATGGTAATTACCTACATCATTGACTTATCTTTTTGTATTGTAATAATAGTAAAAAATATAAAACGTAAATAAAGTGTCTCATTACTTTTGTGCCAAAAAAATTGCATTGCCATTATACACAATAAATATAACAAGGAATTTCATTCGAACATTAGATAGTTTTAACAAATCTCAATGTAATTAATATATTTAAATACAAAACACAAAACATTAGAGACCAATTGTTTTTTTTTTTTTTTAATTTAAATATCAGATTTTTTTTAAGTAGATTTTCAGTTTTATTATAATATAAATTTAGAAGTCAATTAGAAATGAAATGAAAATGAAATGAAAATATTTATTTCGCCATAAGGTGGTTTTACACACTTAACGACTTACATTTTTTTAGATTGATTGAGAGGAATGTATAATAATAATGTTTTTTTTTTTTCCTTTGTGCCAATTTTTTTAAGTCTAAGAGAAACCCAAGTAATAAATTTTGTTTTTGTATAATAGGTACTTTTGATATGAAGCTGTAATAAGTGACATTTTATGAAAACGCATAGCTAATTATAAAACGTAAAAGTTATTTAAAAACACGTAGGTAATTGTTTACATTCTTTCTATAGTGAGTCTGTTGGATATCTAAAGTCTTTTCCATATGCAATCTTCAAAATAGCCCGTTGTGTACGTTCTTACTTCATTAAGTAACTTTGACTCGCTGAGCCCTATATTGCTATACAGTGATTAAGAACAGATTTAACAAGAGCAGCATAGACAAGATTCACCGTTTCAAACTCCGAAACTATTCAAAAGCGTCTAAAAATGTTAGTTAATTTTCTCAGTGTATTGCTTAACTAATTTATATGATGAGTCCATTTAAGTTTAGGATCTATTAGCATGCCTATGCAGTTTTAAAATAATTAAGGCAGGAAAAGATGTTTTATCAGAGGGACAAAACCCTATATACTTTTTTTTAGACACATTCAGGTAGAGCTTTCAAGCTAGGCGGAGATACTGCAAAGACCATCTGTATCTACATCAATGATCAAATGCCATGTTTTTTTTATTATAGAGAACCACAGTGTCATCGGCAAATGATAAAATTTTTGTTGATTTTAGATTAATTAAACCCAAGTCGTTAATACAAATTAATAATAGAGTAGGTCCGAGAACCCTACCCTGAAGAACTCCATAGCTAATATTACATAAGTCACTATAATTAATTTCGTTCTTGAGCCTTTGCTTGTGATTCATCATTCAATTTTTCACACAATTTTTTTAGAAGTAGGTATTGGTCGAGAAACCATATCAAATGCTTTCGTGAGATCAAGGGACCACCAGTGCAATTTGTACCTGTTTCTATGCTGTTTGAAACATAATTAACCAGGTGCATAACTGCATCTTCTGCTATTCGACCGAAAACCAAATTGATTATCTACTAGTAGCTAGTCCCTCTTTTCGCAAGAATATAGTCAATCTCTTATTTACAACTGTTTCCAGTATCTTTGATAATGTGGATAACAGAGAAATTGGTCTATAATTAGAAATTTGTAACCGATTACCTGCTTTAAATAGTGGTGTGACATTAGAGATTTTTCGAATGTTAGGACCTGTACCTACCTGTTGATAAGCTTTGGATTAACAAAAAAGTAGTAGGAGTAACAAGAATACTTATTGCTACATGTTTTGGTAATCTCATTACTTATATTATCATATCCAGGAGTTGATTTTATTTTAAGTTTGTTCATAATTTCTGATATTTCCCCTTCATCAGGGGGACTGAGTAAAGGAGAATAATCAGGAGTTTTACATGTAGCTACATTGTATACTACATATTGTTCAGTTTTATCAATTTAATTTAGAGTATCATACGCAAGCCTTTAGCTCCTATTTGTGAAAAAAATACGGTAGAAATGTTAAGAGCTGACTTAGTAGGTACCTAGGTACTTAACAGAGGGTTAGTTTATTGTTAGCAGGCTTTTTTTAAGAATCAAGATGACATATGCTTTTCAATACATACCACGTTTAATATAGGTATAAGTACATATATCCCATATATAAAAAAAAACAACGATAAATTTAAAGTATCTAGAAGTATAATAATTAAATATAATTAAATATAAGTAATTATATGGATAATTTTCATTACCTAAATTATAAACAGAAATTATTAAAGTGACAATTTTAATATTATAAAAAAGTCCGTTTACACACAACGAATGATAAAAATCAATAAATAGTCGTAAGCTACGAAAGAACACGATAAGGTGTGCCCTTAATTCAGTGAAAGTCGACGGCAGATGCTAGGCTTTTTATTACTTTCACAAAATTATACACTCGCTAACATTACGCATATGCCGTCACAAATATATTGGCAATTCGGAATAAACATTTTAACATTATAGTTTTTATAGGGATGTTCATGTATAAAATATCATGATTTTTTTCGATATAGGTACCTACCTACCTAATATAGGTGTCATAGGGGTATCTACCTATCAATATTTTTTTCGATAGGGTAGGGCGGGGCTATTTGAGCAATTTTTCACTTGAGCGGATATAGCTCCTCAATGATAAGTCTCAATGAGTTGTTATGCGGCCTGATGGATTCGTAATTTATCCCTGAGCAAAAGGTTACACAGTATTTTCCTGTTACAAGTCGAATTCTATAAAATATCGAAGTGTTGTATCGATACTTTGCGATACATCCGAAAAATAATAATTAGGTAGGTATATCGATATTTTCGATATATCGGAAGTAGTTTAGGGTGAAGAAATGAATCGACGTTAGGTATTTCTAGTAGGTAGGTACCTACAGATAACAAAATTGGTATCGTTTTATAGATATCATGATCTGCTACAGAAATAGCACAAAATAATGACAACTTAACAGTCTAGTTTTTGAATAAGTACATTTTTTATTTTTGCATTTTTTAATGCTCTTTATTTTTTTTAAAGAATGTTTCATCGATAGTAGATATCAATAAGATTATTTTAGCAGCCCCTAGAACAGTGTTTCCCAACGTGGGGCCCACTCCCCACTGGGGGGCAATTCGATAGTTAAGGGGGGCAATTTAAAAATGGACTCGACACGACTTTAACCCTTTCGCTTTGGGTTATTTAAATGCTATACCTTGTCCAACTGAAACCTTTTGAAATTTTACTTACGAAGTTTTGATAACAATTTCATAGTGATTTCTTCCTAAAACTTATCATTTATATTTCTTAAGGGAACAAAACAAATTTTAAAGGTTAAAAATTATCCATGGGGGCATAAAAAATTTAGAAATGTTAAGACGGGGCATGGCCTAAAAAAGCTTGGGTAACACTGCCCTAGAAACATATTTTATCTTCCTAATGTACTTATTCAAATTTATCATTTTGCGTCACTTATTTACTCACTTATTGCCAATTTCGCTCTAGCGTAATCGCAATGAAAAAAGTTAATGGCTTTGCATAAAATTATTATTTTTATTTTTATATAAATGAAATAGGTATAAATAAAAAATGTTGTTGTGGTAATTTATTTTTTAATGATATCATATTGTAGAATTTCGTATATCTGTTACAATTAAAACGAATCTCTTTATAATGTTAGTCTTACAAGCGAACGTTATAAACCACGCATAAAAATTTATAACCCTTATATAGATAACTTATAATTAATAAAATCACTCAGAAAACAATAATTACATCATTTTCTTTATTTATATAACATAAGTATGATATATAGATACGTAAGCTTAAGACGCTCAAATCGGATTGGTCGATCTCTATAGAGGCGTGGCCGCAGCATCCAATGATCGCGGTTCATCTCGTATCTCGTTCAAGATAGGGGAGAGATTTATTTTGGGAAATGTGTATTTTATCTTAAAATACGATTGATAAATTGATGTAGTCTTAGTTTAAAAAGATAAACTATTATAAAAGTATATAATTATGAAGTTTTATTATTTTTTTTAAATAAATGGTTTATTAATAAAGGTAAATTACTTAAATTATTAAAGTAAAATACATTAATATTAAAATTAATTTTTTCTGCTATTTTTTTACCATTTTAATAAAATTAATAATATTTAAAATAGATAGATAGATATCATCTATAACAAAAAACAGGTATAAAATAAAAATAATAAAATAAATAATACTTAATAGCATAAAGACTAACACTATAAGGTAAAGTCGCCAAATTCCGTCCCCAAGCTTAATTTCGTCCCCATTGGTATATCTTTTTCTAAATAATACCATTTAGTTTTAATATGTCAAATCTAAAGTTGGTTATGTCAGTCAGCCATTGTGAAAGTTTGACTGTGAAACGTTGCTCCTGGCGCAAGATATTGAAAAAAAGAAAAAACTGTACAAGGTGAGTTTTTAATTAAAATACTATGAGTACTGTTTAAATATGGATTTATTTGAGTTATTGTAATGAATTGTTTGATAAAATTTGGTGCTATTTCTTAGATTTAAATTGATTGAAATTTTATTAAGGCTATGACATGTACTTTTGGTTTAATGGATGATATCCACAAACTTGACAAATTCTTAATATCGTCCCCTCAAATGAGCCTAATATCGCCCCCGGGACGGTATTTAGGTCACTACATTATTTGTCGTTAGGCGTACTTTTTTGACTGTTTTATGTTTAATTTTTTTAGTTTTAGATGCCGAGGAGAAAGCTATGGGATTCTGAAGCAATGAAAAAAGCCGTTGAAGCTGTCCGAACTAAATTCATATTTCCCTTAAAACTTTTTATGCCCAAGAAGTAGAAAATTGATTAACAAATCACCCAGGGCGGATTGTTACTCACTAACAACTTGTATAAATATTTGGGAATGCATAAGATGCAAAAACATGTAAAACTGATACAGCTGTAAATGGCTTCCGAAAAACAGAAATATTCCTACTCAATGAAAACATTTTCATAGACTCGTCAAATGCTCCTCTTTCAACCAGTTCAAGCAGCACAACATCTATTGTAAATGATTCCTCCGTTACTTTGAAACCCACAAGGTCTCGACCAAGAACACAAACGGCATTATCTATCTATATTAATATTATAAGGCTGAAGAGTTTGTTTGTTTGTTTGAACGCGCTAATCTCAGGAACTTCTAGTTCGAATTGAAAAATTCTTTTTTGTATAGTTTTTTGTATAGTTGGATAGCCCATTTACCGATGAAGGCTATAGGCTATATAACATCACGCTATGATCAATAGGGGCTGAGTAATAATAAGAAATGTTACAGAAACGAAAAAAAATAATCTTTTTTGAGAGCTTCCGTTGCGTCCTTTATTATTTCTCTTCTCGAGACATTTTTTAACTATAGTTCCACTTTTAAAGTAAATATAACATCACTGTTTTACTGAGAATTTTCAAAAATGAAATAAAACTCAATAATACGTTGAACGACCCAGGAATCAAATCTGAGATCCCTTGCTCGGCAGTAACGCTTGAGACCACTCGATGCTAACGCTCCAACCAGGCGGGCACCTACTCTTAGAATAATTGTTTAAAAATATTTAAGTACGTTTTTCCCCTCAAATTAACGCGGGTGAAACCGCGGGGCACAGCTAGTTTAAAATATTTATTTATTCGCCAATATTTAAGTTTACGTACTGATTATTGTGATCTCAATATCGTCCCCGGGACGTAATTAGGCGCCTAAAAAAATATTCTCAGAATTTCTAGTTTTTTGTTAAAGCCATTTTTGTAGAAAAAGTAACGCAGTTAAGAAGTTTTTGACTGTTCAAAATAATAAATAAATGTTTCAACTTAACTCTGATGTTTTATTTATTACTTCACTTGGTATATTATTTTAAAAATTTGGTTTTTACAAAAAGGGGACGTTATTTGGCGACTTTACCTTAATTTAAATTAATATTATATAATTATAGCTATATTCGACTGAAATATAGTTAATAGTTAACTGTTTTTTTTTCTTTTCTTTTTTTTATATAAAAGAATTAATTTTCCTAACAAAGTACCTACCTACCTACTATATGATAAAATTTTTCTTTAATAGGTACCTACCGTATACCTACGTAGGTAGCAACCTAATATTTTATGACCTAATATGTTATAATTTTACCTATCTGTCGCTGCGCCAAATTGTGTAGCTATCTACCTACCTTAGGTACCTACCTAGTGCCTACTAATCTTAATTAAATTCGCTTAAGTTAGGTAATTAGGTATATAAATATGTTAAAATATCATTTTCATTCTATGTTAATACTCATATATCGACAGATCTCAAGAACAAAACATAGAAAATAAGATAATGTTGATAAGAATCTATTTCATTCTACTTAGGTATATTAGTAAATATTTATATACCTACCTAGACAATCATTTAATTGACCTTCCGAACGAATTTGACAATAATTATACTAATACTCGTATTACTTATATATTATAAATGCGAAAGTAAGTATGCTTGTTACACTTTTACGCGAAAAGTACCTACTAAACCGATCATCATGAAATTTTGTAGGTAGGTACCTACACATATTCTTGGAGATATTAGAAGTAACATAGGATACTTTTTTTAATCGCGATAACCGACATCGCGGGCGAAGCCGCGGGCAGAAGCTAGTTTTATATAAATTGTCTTTATTTACTGATTTTAAATGATCGATTATTATATTTTCACAAAAGTTCTAAGCTTTCCACTGTAGGTAATTAAACTACTTTTCAGATAGGTACGATATTATTCTTGGGAGCCGTCGAAATATAAATCGATTGAAATGCGTTGTCTTGCAATAACTGGAAGATGACTCGTCGTGGTTAGGGAAAAAATAGGAAAAACCCAGAGAAACAACCAAATGTTATAAAGTTTAAGTAGTACTGAGTTTACCTGACCGTCTTATAAGTACCTAATGGGTCGATTTGTGTGTACCTAGTATGCTTAATTACATACGTTATAAAAATTAACAGACTTAAAAACCTTAAGAAATAGGTATAGCAGTAACCTGTTAGTGTTTTGATTGCTAGTAGTAATAAATATTCGCAACAATTTATTATAAAATATACTTATGATATTTATGTAGGTACTAAGACCTATCACCGTTCCAAAAAACGTACACGTACACGTTTACGAATATAGGTATAGTATCTCTATGATGAATTTCACCTTAATCCTATTGTTTTCAATTACTGCTTAATACTTTCATACTATAGTTAAGTAATTATCTAACGTTATAAAAGTTAAAACACGAATATATCCAATATAATTACAGCAAACTATAAAATGTTTCCGCTTGTTCCCTGTGTATGTACAACCCTATGATGTTTATATTATTTCAGTGGCGCCATCTCTTGTCTCGAACGGATAAACCTCTGTCACAAATCTCTCTTAATAATAAAAATACAGTGGAAAGAAATTGATAATCAAGGTAAAATAGTTAAGTATTGTAAATATACCAATGATAATTGTAAGTGTAACAAATTTGTATAAAGGAATAATAAGGTCTTTGTTATAATTATTTCTTGTGATAAGATATTATAAAAGCGCATTAAAAGACATCTAGCGTCGAGTAGCAGTAAATAAAACATAAATAATTATATTTAATTTTTAATTAATTAATATTTTAAATATAGGAATTAAAAATTAAAATGCGATGTAATTATTTCAAAATGAAAACAAAAGGTATAAATAGTCGTAAAATTTATGTTTTTGTGTTTATTACCAGTGTCGTCGTAATTATTGTTATAGATTTATATTATTGGTGTTCAAAAAATAATAGTAAAACTTCCGGCTACATATATAACACTTTTAAAGTGTAAAATTATAAATATATAACACTAAATATATTGCAATTGATTGTATTTGTTCTTTAAAGTAATATTTTTCATTAGCTAAATATAATTTTATATCAGTCTTTACTAAATTAAATAGACTCTTAATGACTCGACTCTTCACTCGCACTCTCGCAGTAATTTTTATTTGCGATAGCATGTCAAAGGTCAAAACTCAAAATCATGTTTGCTTAATTTTTTTTATACCTAATTAGATTTTACACATTTTTAAATACATTGTTTTTTTACCATGAGTACAACAACTGGAATTTATCATTGGAAACTCGGAGATGTCGCTCTCGCTAGAATTTGTAAGAAAATGTATGCAAAAGTACAAGTAGTGAAAAATGAAGATGGTATATTTTATGACGATAAAGGTATTTTTTATTGCATTGTCTAAAACATTAAAAAGTTATGATTGCATTTTGATCTTAATTCGTCTTCTTTAGTATCTATGTTCCTTTTTCAAACGACGTAGGTATTGATTTGGACGATGCCTTAGATTATATACATGTCTACTTATATACTCTTTGATACATGTCTATAATCTAAGGACGATGCATTAATCATTAATAGAAACGAATCGGTCGAGTTCAAAATAAAAAAAAAATTGTACAAACTGCAATAATTTACAGTTTACAATTTAGAAAAAAAAGTATACTTTCCTTAACTTCGTCTGAAAAAACTACATAAAAATCTGTTAATAATCATTCTCTCCTAAGGAACAAATTAATGAAAAAGGCTTTTCGATACGCAAAAAAAAAACTATTTATATTTGTTAGTGCATTTTAATTATTTTCAGTACTAGGCATATCTGCAGATGACAAAGGCTTGATAATTACAAAACAACTATGCTACTATGTAGAGATCATGCGAAATAAGCACCAGTTGTGGCTTCCATACACTTGCATGCACTTAGCTGAACGTTCTAGACCTTTCTATGGACCTGCCACCAAACCTCCTACTAAAACTAAACCTGCAGTCAAATCTACACCTAGAAAGGTGATGGTTTCAAAAGTAACCCAAATTTTTTTGATATGCAACTTTCATTATTTTTAAAGTTTAAAAACAGTTGAGTTTAAATATATTCAGAGCTAAAAATACTACCTAAAGTATTTTCATATTGACTAAAAAGTCACAATAATCAATTAGGTATATTATTGTGTTTTTTATTTTAATAATTGTTACAAAATGACTTAGTCCTCATATAATCATTTTTTGTATGTGGTATAAATTTTACTTGCAATTAGAATTACATAAACTAATTATTAATTGCAGAGAAAAATAAAGGAAGATCACATTCTCCCATTAAGTGTTAAACCATTGAAATGCAAAGAACCAGACCTAAATGTATCATTTGAAATAAGACAAAAGCCTCTCAAACAAGGAAAATTTGATAACGCATTTAAAGAATTTGTCAGACTCGGTAAAGAGGAGATATTTGACTGTTTTTATGAGTCTATTAGTCTTAACAAAAACTTTAATGAGGATATTTTAGATTATTTACAAAATATTGATGCAAGTACAGAAGATAAATTTGAAATGGTCATAAGAAACATAGTTACTGAAAAAGAAATAGAGAATTATTTACATCAGTGTTGGAGATATAATTTTGTACGCAAACAATTGGATATCAAAGATATGTCTGAGAATTCTGTAAGTATTAAAGTATAATTTCCCCAATAAACAAGCTATTCAATGCAACAATTTTTTTTTTTTTTTTAAATATGAGTCTAATAAATCCTAAGATTATAGTGTGCAACAGGACGCACCTACTTCTTATATCTAATATATTTTAATAGAAAGTATTTGTAAAAAAAGCTTTTCATGTTATCAATATATAAGGCCTGAGATAATCCAGTTATAGCTTGTGAATTTATACCAATGATCACAGATTGAAATCCTGGTCATTACTTCTGATTTAAATTCAAAATTTATTTAACATTCTTTTTCAAATTGAAAGTATTTAAAAGCGTTGAAAAGATTTTAAGCCAGCATGCATATATTGTGGTAAATTATAAAATAATAAATGTAGTGCAGCGGATGGCAAATTAAGATTGTATTTTTCTTCTTAAAATCTACCCATTTGTCTTTCTGTCCATCATAATGTTTATATAATGTTACAGTACAGGACACTTCATAGCAAAGAACACACCAATCACAAATATTAAAAATTTGCATCTTATCATAGTTAAAAGTTTACTCTACTGAACTTTAACAGCCCGAAATGATACTTTTAAGAAACAATATAAATAAAAATGTTTTCAACTCATTCTTACATCTTATAATTTTCAGACAAGCGAAATGAAATATAGAGAAAAAAAATGTTTTCATTTCAGAAATATCCTTTAGCCAAACTCTCTATAACCGTTCATGCACCATGGTGTTTGGTTTGTGGCGTTGGCGAAAAACTGAGGGAGTGTACTAACTGCCCGTCATCTTTCCACCTTATTTGTAGACGAGAATGGTTGACATCTATTATACGTATGTATAACTTACTTTTCTGTATTTACAGTGGTTTATTTAGATATTGTCTTCTTTAATAAGTGTTTTTGATGCCAATCTGTTACGAATATTGTTCTATAACGATCAGTGGTTGATTGTTGCATTATTTGTATTTTTATTGATAATGTTCAGTAAATTCAATAGTGTTATTATGACACCATTAAGCTAGTAGATTACCAAAAATTTTAAAATTATTAACAATATTAAAAGTTTTTAAAATCGCTAACATTGAGGAGTATAATTAAAATGGATAATATTAAGAAGAAATATACAATAGTAAACATACATAAATAGCTAACATGCATAAAACAAGCACACACCCACAGCTCATTACAAATATTTGTATTACCTTGAAAACATTAAAATGAACCATTATCACTAGTGCAACATACAGTTTCTGTAACCACTAAACTATCCCATAGTCAAATTTATATAACAAAAAAATTGTTATGTTAAATTTTAAAGAAACTAACCTTGTTTCAAGTACAACTTTGTGAATGTTTTACAAGCTTTTAGATTTGGTATCGAAATTAATTTTATTAAAACTTATAATGCAACATGTATAATAATGATGTGATCTATACTGATATGTTCATCTCAGGTGCATAACGGTCTTAAATATTTAAAAAAAAATACACATTAAAACTATAAACTGGACATTACGTAGTAGGGATATTAGTAGGTACTTAATAATTAAAACATTCTTTAACATAGTGAGTAAAAGAGTAAAAGGAACATATTATGCCATAATTATTTTCGTAAATAGTATTTTATATTGTAATCACTAATTTGTTTAACCTGAAATCTACTTACTGTATTACTACCTACATACAATATTACTGCTATTCTTACTTCTTTTACCTAAATACTATTTTATGCAACTAAATATTTTGATTATTTTTAAATGTTTTATACTTTTTAATTGATATTTAGAATTTTGGAGCAATATTGTACTGAAATATAACAGGCTGAGAACATATAGTAGAACATTTTCAGATTCAGACTTGTTAGTTGTTCAGTGGGATAAAGGTCACAACTCTACATGATGGACAGTTATGTCTACCAAAATTAAAACGAATGTTTAACGGCATTTCATGGTTTTCTAGTCATAGTGACGAGACTCACAAACACTAATTTTGTCAATATACAAACATACAGCTCCAAGTGGGAATCGTAACCGCGATTGTCGTTGTTAATGACACTTTCGTCACCATTACACCAAATCAGTCGTAAGCTTTGAATTGCAAATTTTGTTTGAAATTATTTTTGATTTTTTGCAATACTTTTGCTTTTAAGTTTTTAAATTTTAATATACAACTAGCGCTGCAACGGCTCATATATGTACCTCATCGTCCTCACGATCATCACAATATATTTCTCAACGCCCATGATAGATGTCGCTTTTCATTTGATAGCGAATTCTACATCGCGCTGACCAGATTTTCTCGGTTTGAATGACTTCCACGGTCGCGGCTCGTTGCGGCATCGCTTCTCGGCCTTTTGGCTAAGATCAAAGTGTAGTATCTGTTCTTTTCAGCTTAATATCTGAAAGTTCCCGCACTGCGGGACCAGTATATTAAACTGATTTTTGTAACTCGATGGGAAGTTAGGGGCTCGCTCCACTCCCGTCACGGGTCGGCCCGGCATTGCAGTGCCGCCGGGATTGGCCCACATAAATGCTCAAATAATTATTTATTATTAATCTTGCATAATTTAATAGATGTAATAATGCATTAAAAAGTACCCAATATTTTTAATTACTTTATTACTATTTTTCGACAAACACTCATTTATATTAAATTATTAATAACAGCTATCGTGCTTTTCATACACTAGGTTATGGATCTCTGTCTATGGAAGGCGATCATTGATTAATCACATCGAAGAAACTACACACTCAAATATGTCATTATCCTTTCTGGCACTTAAAACAGAATCTTTAAAAAATTTCAAATACTTAGACATACGAAATATAATTGTGTATTTGATAAATTAAAACCCAAAAAAAAAGCAATATTATATTAGTATTTGGCGTATAAGTAGGTTTGACAGGGATTTTTCTAGAAAAATGACAATGTGACGACCTGACAAAAATGGAACTGCAAGCAGTGTAGAAAAAAAAAATAACAATCTTATATTCACCGTCACTTAGCAAGCGTTGACCATTTCAATCCTTTGACAAAATATTTAAGCCATATGGTGAATTAATCAACAATAAGGTGAATTAATTAAAAAATAACTGAATATAAAGTTGATGCTTTAACAAGTAATTCAACTAAACTAACAATTATTGTATACATAGCGTTGTTATATGCCCACGTTGCACATAAGACAAGGAAGCGTATAAAGGATCCGGATATTTAGGTTCATAAACCGTTCTACTAGGAGATTTTCAGAAAACCGTTTTGGGCACGTATTTTAAATGTACAATGTTCGATATGTAGTACATATAGTTAATGGCGCCATCTCTTGCCGAGTTAGTAAGTTACATTAAAAATGATGGATCATTTTTACAACAGGCTACTTTATAACAAACACTTCTTGACTAGAATAACAGACGGCGTTTATTGTGATCTCGGTAGCCTTAGTGACTTAGTTCTTATTATTACTGCAGAAATTCAAAACAAATATACCTAGATTTCAAAGATTTTTTTTTTAAATATGAAACACTACACAGTTGGTAAGAAAAATATCATTGGAGAGGACCTATCGCTGCCGGCCGTTACACGAGCGATGGTCGGCGGTGATAGGGCCTGGACCGCGGTCGCCACCTTCTGTGAGAACGTCATTTCACAGAAGGAGGCGGCAAAGAGGGCCCGGGAGGACTCAATCCTTTCGGACCCAATTCGCCGCCGGCGCGCGGGGCGGCGCAGACCCGCTCACATGCGCCTGATGCCGCCCTAGCCGAGGCTGCGGACGGTAGGGTCGGGGATTGCCCACCGTCCGCCGAAATTGCCTACCGCGAAGGTGCGATGCCCAAGTGCGCGGGGCGTCGCACAGGAGAGAGTGCTCGATGGAGCTGCCGCCTGCGGGCCACGGAGCAACGTACGTGGTACCCGTGGCCCGCCTTGTAAAGGCGGGTGAGGGCGCACGGCGGGTTATTTTAGTGGGTGAGGGCCCCACACTATCACGTTGTCTCCCCGGGCGACGGAATTTGCGTTCAGGTACATTTTTTCCCGTCAAAACAAAAAAAAAAAGGTAAGAAAATATACAGAATATTTCATAAACTCATGAGAACAAATGATAAAAAACAGTAAGAAAATGAACATACTACCATACATTCGAGGTAAAAGAGTATTGATTTTCGTTATAAATTGGCGACAAAATAGTAGTTAAGTCGTTCTTATTACTTCAGCATACATTCACATGCTTAACCTACATCTTGTTTTATGCCATAACATCCTGGACCACAGCTGTAATATAGGTACTTAAATTTAGACATTCTATATTGTAACTTTGTGAGTAAAAAATTTATGAAAAATAGTTTTAGTTTATCTATAGCGATTGACAGATGTCGCTCTATGTATAGACAAGGATTTCTGTCAATAGATGTCACTGTGCGTTTGATAGCGATTTCTACATCGCGCTGGCCAGATTTTCTCGGTTTGAATGACTTCCACGGTCGCGGCTCGTTACGGTATCGCTTCTCGGCCTTTTGGCTAAGATCAAAGTGTAGTATCTGTTCTTTTCAGCTTAATATCTGAAAGTTCCCGCACTGCGGGACCAGTATATTAAACTGATTTTTGTAACTCGATGGGAAGTTAGGGGCTCGCTCCACTCCCGTCACGGGTCGGCCCGGCATTGCAGTGCCGCCGGGATTGGCCCACATAAACTTTGAATAAATTGAAATCTCTGATGGAAGGTTTCAACATCTTATTATCTCCATTAATTATCTACTTTTTTGTTAAATGATGTACCCATAGACATAAGACAGCACCAACGTTGTGTTTATCTCAATACATAATCATATCATGGAATTTCTATCTTCAACTTTAATCCGTCTTTGGGAGGGCTCTGGCATATTAAAAAGAAAGCAACAGAAAATAAAATTTGGAATTTCAATTAATTTCTAGCTGTCAAAAATCAGCTATCAGTCGAAATCGGGTGATTTATTTAAAATAATATTATTTAATAACTAACGTTAAATCAGAATGAGACAGACGTCTGGATGATATTTATAACACTTTTTAATATACATACACAATATTTTTGATAATTATATACATATACTTTAATGAAAAAAATGTTTTACTTTATTTTAGTGTATAGTTAGTTATGAAGTTTTTTTTTTCTTTTTTTCATGTACTTAAATTTTGTTATATAATTGTATATTTATAAATAACAAAAAAAAAAAACAACGCCATCTAATAGCTACAGATAGTTGCTGTTATTAGTTACTAGAGAGAACAGATGGCGTTGTAAATATGTACTTTTTTTTAAATCTATAAGTATTTTAAGAGCTTTGTCAGCTAGTTCTGACTATGTCGCTCTGTAATTTGATACATTTCAGTTAAGTAAATCAGCTATAGGAAGGGAAGAGACCGGCTATAGTAATCATCTGTTTCCAATACCAATCTCCACCAATCTCAATATACACCTACTTTCAACAGAGTATGGTAGTAGCCAATACACTATTAAAATATCCAATATTACTAGAACAGTCCTTAAAATGTTGTCGTCTGTAACTTTCGTTCCGAGCACACTCCGCTAAAATATGTATAACATCTTCTGTGGTGTTACAAGTAGGTACTGCAATTAGGCGAATTAACTTTTTTAATGAGTTGTGCGAACCTATTCAGCGGATAAATAATATTTAAGTTATTTTTAATGTAAAATAATAATTTATATACAAATATTAAACATGAATCCAATTTTATTTACAGTAAAAAAACAAATACACTTTAACAAAATACAAGGATCTTTAAACCTTTATTAGCGATACGAAAATATTGTTGTTAAGATGGCAGTAAAAGATACATTAAATTTTAAATGTAAAGGATAAATTCTAATAGGTAAACGAATTTAACTGTAGATAGGTTACTGAGACCGGCCAAGTTGATCAAAAGTTAAGGTTCATATAATACCTAGATAAAATTTTGTAAAATAACTCAGAGAGACATTGTTATATTTATAAGTAATTTAATTATAATATACTTTATAACAGATGTTTGTGTTGATAATAATAATATTCTTTATTGTACACCAATAAAAGATAGAACAAAAGTAGTACAATTAGAGAAAATGTACAAAGGCGGACTTATCGCTAAAAGAGCGATCTCTTCCAGACTTTTGGGTATAGGACAAAGCAAAGAAAAAAGTTTGTACTGATCTGATCTGAATTGAATCAGCCTATAAACGTCCCATGGCTGGGCAAAGGCTACTTCTCAATATGGGAGAAGGGTTGGAGCTTAACCCACCACGCTCCACTGCGGGTTAGCGGATATTTATCGCTACCATGAGTAACGATCGTTATCAAATTTCTATGATAAGAAATGGTAACCGACGGCTTTACATGCTCTCCGAAGCACGGTGAGGAGACCCACAAGAAATCAGACCAGAAACAAATATTTGTACAAATACAAATATCTGCTATCGGAAATCGAACCCGCGACCGCCGTTACACCAGAACGGTTGTCACAAGATATCAACAGCTGTTTGAGAAATCATAAATTACAAATTATTGAGTTTTAGTTACATTATTTCCAGATCGCAAAAGTCCTCCAAAAAAAGCTCAAAAAGTAACATTAGTAGAGAAGATTTTATCAAGCACTCGAACCATTTGCACGGTACACAAAGATAAAGAAAACGTTGACCTGTGTCCTAGTTGCATGTGGGGTCCACGAGTTGGGTATGAATTATCTATTTATTAAGCTATACTTCAAAACGTTCAACAACTTCAAAATTCTGATAAACTACATTACACAATTGTATCAACAAAAATTTAAGTGAAAAAGTATAATATATATTTAAGTTATAATACAATAAAATTTTGTGAGTGACGATCAGTCACCAATATTTTAACCCGAAAACGATAACTGTTCCTATATACGAGTAAGTATACTTGCAATTATATTTCGAATTACGAAATAATTAACCCTTACCATTGTATTAAATCCTACGTAGATACATTTAACGTCTAATAATAATCTATGTTCCTGATCATACACATATTTTTACGCCTCCTGCAATAAATTGCTCTCAAGCACACACACATTCTGTGTGCAGGGCCGGATTTAGAGGTGTAGAGGCCTCGGGACAACAAAGGAGTGGAGACCCCTTGGCCCCAATAATTATCGGATGACAATACCGATAACTTTCCTGTGTAACTTGTATATTCCTAAAAATAAAGGTCATCGCCTCTCCATAATTATAAAAATAAAAATTCTGAAGTCTATTGTGGGGGCCCCTCTTTTGTGGAGGCCTGGGGATATTGCCCCGGTTGCCCTCCCCTAAATCCGGCGTTGGCTGTTTGTGTTCACCAGCTATGACGACGTGGTCTGGCACAAGCTAGGCAGCTGCCCGTGGTGGCCGGCGCGCGTGCTCACTCCGGGAAGCACGCCCTCCTGTCTGCTCACTCGTGCCCACTCCCCCCATCAGTGGCCGCTTAAATATTATGGTAACTTTAGTGCGCTGCTAAGGGGCCATCCATAAATTACGTCACACAAATTTCAAGATTTTCGATCCCCACCGTCCGTCCTCACAGCTGGTCACATTTGTGAGACCCCACCTAGTGTGACGTCATATATTTTGCATTTTTAAACCTAGAAATTACTTCTTTTTGCCTCTTATATGCTTGTTTGTGTAGGTTAGAGGCTTTGTGTGATGCAAAATATAGATCACAGATGCCTAAATAAGTATGCCTCGACTTTGGGTAAGACCTACCATACGGAACTTGCTTCCTAACTTAAGCGCATGCAGATAGAGTTGGAAATATTTTTATGTTATTCGTTAATACGTATGTAGTTCAAATTTCGTGTTTTATTACTTGATATATTTTATAATGTGATGTCACGAAATTTAGGACCCCTCTCCGCCCCTTGTCACCCAATGTCACACTTCATCGACCTCGTCCCCACCCCAACTTGTGTCGTTATTTATGGATGGCCCCTTACGTAAATAGAAGTAATTTCTTATCTAGTAATATGTGTAGCGTAATAATTACGATTATGTGCTCAAAACGCAAAACACACCTCGTCTGCTCCCTTACTAGTTAGTCGCCGCTCAAATACTATGGTGAATTCTGCTCTGCTATCGTTTATAGTATTTTTTAATAATAAAACTAATATTTAGGCTAACCAAGATCTGACAAATGACAATGACTTCCATTTAACGGACGTCCAGTAGATTCCGTACAAAATCCCTTAAACCAAAACACCTAAATATTCCTAGACAAAAACTATATCTTAGCTACCGATTCTTAAAAAGGTGATAATTATTATATAATATAGTGTTTCTGCTGTGAAATTATTTAGATATCTTTTGCGTCGAGCGATGGAGCAATTTTAGAATATATTTTAATATTAAATAACTTAATTTAACTCTATTTTATATGATAAAATCCGATTTTTAGGTACATTAAATTATTCCTGGGGCGACTCGAACAGAATGTGTTTGTTTCTACCAAAGCACACGACATCTCTAGAAGTGAGAGATGAAATTCTCCGCCAAGCGATGCTAGACGCATGTGACGACTACATTGCTGTTTATTTGACATAAATAAGAAAAACAATATAAAACCTTTTTAACCAGCATAGCTAATACATATATTTTTTTTTTTATTTGAACAATTAATTAAAAATAAAATTATAAGGATTTATATTGTGAATTTTGTATTTGTTATATTTTTATCTGTGACAATTCCTATGCTTAATTGCGTATTTCTTTTTATTTCAACATTTGTTTACTAATAAATTATTGTTTAAATATTTAACACATACTTGTAATTGTATGCTATTCTAGTCTTCATATTCTGTTGATATTTGTAGTGATAAATCTAATTTTTGTTTTAATTTAGGTTTACTAAAATCACCATCTTTTATCACATTTTATTAATATTTTTTTTACAAAAATCATTTTGTTTTTTATTTAATCTATAATTTTTTTATGATAATAAATATTAGTTTAAAATAATTAAAATGCTAATGTCTGTAAGATGCAGTAGCGTGCATTTCATATAGGCAGAAAGGCACTGCCTACCCTGGCATGTTACTAAAAATTATATATAAAACATGAACATTACATATTTTTGAAAAAGACATAAACCATAATTCAATTTAAATCCGCTTCAAAAAACCCGCCATCATATATGCGATATCAGCGCTTCGCGCGAATCGACGACCGCGACGGGCCTTTTATAAAACTTTGCCTTAAATCGCATACAAAATGTTAGCATTGACAGAACGACATTATTATAATCCTACAATTTTATAATGTCGCGCGTCATATGGAATACGAACAAAGTATTGTGTTTTTAACATTGGTCGGTTTAACAATCCAGCAGGCAGTGCCTAAATAACCTGTCAAATCAAATTGTCTTGAATTCGATACCGTTTGTACCAATAATTATGATTTTTGACACGGTCGCATAATCGCATCCGCCGTCCAATCCGAACTCCGAATCATTCCATGACAGATGTTATTGCAATTCACTTTGAATTTTTAGTTTGTGGTACATATACGAAAATATTAATATATTTATTATATTAGTGATGGACTAGTTTACTTGTGAAATATGTAACGGAGATGTGTGTTTGATGAAAGTAAATAAAGTAAATAGTGCATCCAAATTCAACACGTTCGATTTTACAGATTATTACGTATTTAAAAAAAGATAGGCGTATCGATTTAACATATTATAAATAACAATGATGTTATAATTTTTCATTTATTAATAAATAAACAAGTACTTTAATTAAGCATACAATTTCGTAACTAATTAATAGAAATTCCTTGATAGTGTTATCAATGATTTCGTATGTTTGACCAAACGAAATTATCAGAGTGCCGGCCTTATGTGGCCACTATGTCTAACCAGTAACTGATTTGTTTGATAAGTATCAGTTGGTACTTGGTTGCTGTATATATAAGTGGCTCATGCTTATAAAAGATTTGGCACGACTTGTATCACATGCCGAGAAAAGCCGGATCAATCAATAAGCATGGTATGTATAGTTAAATGTATTTTGTCCTGCTGTATGTGTATGCCTGCGTTATTAGTATAAATGAACTTACACAGTGTCTAATAATTTACTTGTCTGTTCTTGAAATTATCTAAAAGCCTCTATTCCCAATAAAATTGAAATATTAGGAAAAATATGTAAGATTAAAGATTAAAAAAAAAAGTTAAAGAAATAAACTACTATATATGAATATAAAATATTAGAACAACCATTTATAATATAACAAAAATGTCGATAATTCTGTGTCGATTTAGAAAATTTACAAATTGTACATTTGTAACTCTCAAAATCAGATTGATTACTTAAAAACACATATCAAACACCATAAACAAGATATGTATAATAACTTTCTAGTCCATAATAATACATTTTTATTTTTGCACTTATAAAGCTAAAAACTACTTCGACTAACTTTTTTTTCCGACTAACTTTGCTGGTAAATTATTCTATATAGAATAAATAAATTGAAATCATCATTTCTTTCCATCAGTTTTTGCTTTATATCAAAGTTTTTGAGATATTATAAGTATATATAATTTTAAAAACGGTAATAATAATTTGATTAATTTTTTTAAAGTTATTTATTTATTGCAGTATGATATAACATGACATAAAGTAATTAAATTCAGTACATATATTAAAAGCAATCATTTGTTTAAAATTTATTGAGTTTGGAATTATTTGTATCATCAATCTTATTTGAATAAAGAGATTAATATAATTGTATATTTTAAAAAATTAGGTTTTGAATATTATACTTTAAATATACATGTATGTATCAACAAAATACAAATATATATTTAACTATACAGACAACTTTTATTATTTTGGAAATAGATGATAACATTAAAAACTTTTTCTAAACAATAAAAGAATTTCAAATACAAAAAAAAAAAACAATAATATTAAATAACTAGCTGCAAGCAAAAATTCTAAAAACTATATTTTTAGGTTCGGTATTGATTGTAGATCACACCCCAAGTAGTCTTTTAAAAAAAATATCCAATGTATAGTTTTGACTTTCCTACCATTTTATTATATGTATAGATCATATTTCAGAGAAACAAAAAAATTTAACAATTTAAAAATTGTATGTATTTTTATACTTTTTTTTCTGTGAATTAAAAATGTTTAATCTTTTTTGATTTAAATGTAGGTATAGCATAATTACTTAAATTGGAATGATGTGATGTTCTTTAGGTTCATATTTTTTTTTGACTGCCTACCCTGTCTTAAAACTTTATGCACGCCACTGGTAAGATGCAACCATAAACAATTTTTAACCAACTTCAAAAAAGGTGGAGGTTCTCAATTCGACTTTTCTTTTGTATGTTTGTTACGTGATTATTCCGTCACTTATTAATCGAATTTGATGATTCTTTTTTTAATCAGTAGGCCGTACTTTAGAGGTGGTCCCATATAAATTTTACCGGAATCAATTTAACAGTTTTTAAGGAAAACAAAGAAAAATGTTTGTACATGTAGGTATAATCTTGAAGTCAGTTTTTGTTTTTTAACCATTTAATCATCCGATAATAAATATCTCCCGTAATGTTTGACCACAATCTGCGCCCTCTGTTAGAATTGTGCCAAAATGATAATGTGTGATTGTAATACGATGTTATTCACTTTTATGGTATTGTGACATTGAGAGCGTATATACATAAAACTGTCAATAGATGTCACTGTGCGTTTGATAGCGAATTCTACATCGCGCTGGCCAGATTTTCTCGCTTTGAATGACTTCCACGTTCGCAGCTCGTTGCGGTATCGCTTCTCGGCCTTTTGGCTAAGATCAAAGTGTAGTATCTGTTCTTTTCAGCTTAATATCTGAAAGTTCCCGCACTGCGGGACCAGTATATTAAACTGATTTTTGTAACTCGATGGGAAGTTAGGGGCTCGCTCCACTCCCGTCACGGGTCGGCCCGGCATTGCAGTGCCGCCGGGATTGGCCCACATAATGAATATGAATAACTAATATTGGAAGAGAACTGAGAAATAGAATGACAAAACATTCTGAAAATATCTATAGCAATTAGCGGGCATTATGTTGCCCGCTTTTTGTGCAATAACCAATAAAGTATTGAAATAAAGGTACAGATTAGAACCATATAACACAAAATTTTAATATTTAAGAATTTGTAAAAAAAATATACTATTCTGATGTAATTTATATTACATTATCATTTAAATATCAGTAAAATTTTACCTATTAATAGTTATATAAGTATTTTATGTACGTAAGCATGTTGTACTTTTCACGGTACCTTAAATAATATAAGAGAAGATACTTAAGAAAAAATTGTACATTACATGTACTTCATTATTTTGAAACTTAAAAATATCATGTCAGTATTTTCTTTAGGTTCAATTTTAACAAATTATACATAACATTAATTTTAACTAACATTGCACTAAAAATAAATATAAGTTCTCGTGGAACTTCTGAATACATACAACAAGCACTATGTCAGTGTGGACAAGATTTTTACGAGACGTTACGTTCTCCCGTCAAAAGGTTTTCACTTTTCACGGCCGGGTAAAGGCGAAAATTGCAAGTGTGCAAGACTCACATCTTATACCCCTATGAAAACATTATCGAATTTTATTGTCCATAATTATCATGTGTCGGAAGTGTACACAAAAACAAAATCCGCCAGGCTATACGTGATCCACCGATCGATGTTTACCCTTGTAGCCTATTCGAATTCCTAAAAAAAAAAAAACAAAGGTCATCCGAGATCAACGATCGACTGTATCCTATCCGAATACCTAAAAAATATGCCCTCCCAAAAAACTCGAGTGTGCGGCTTCATACTTCGCACACCTCTTGGGCCGACCCTGGCCGGGTCTCAATACTCTGCTCCCCCACCGGTGACGCTGTAAAGGCCGCTAGGGCCAACAGTACATTTCGAACAAAAAAAAAATCCAAAACGCGCCGTTAGATGGTTCACATCAATAAAAACACAAAATATTTCAGACATATTTTTATTAATCGTTTTTACATAAAAAATAATACTTTTTACATTTCAACATTTAGCTCTAAGCATTACTAAATGTGATTTAAATTTTCACATTTTAGTAGTTGGTTTAGATAAAATTATAAAGCAAATTACGAATTCTTTATAAACGAGTGAAGATATCAGAGGATGTTTTGAAAGTGACTCTTAACGATAATATATATATATATATATATATATATATATATATATATATATATATATATATATACATATATATAATTAATACATTTTCGTAATTTGCTATAAAGCACTAAGAATAAAAGTGACCTAACTGAAGATTTGTATTTTGGGGGTAAATAAAAAATTTAGTTTATATTGTAGAGTTTCCAATTAAGTTTTTAGTTCTTTTTCTGATATATTTTTTAAAATAATTTTCAATTGTTATTACCCAAAAAACATTGAAAAAAATTGGTTCTAATTTACATTTTTTTTTTTTTTGATAATTTATTTTCCGAAATTTATAATTCGGTCACTTGTTCTCACTGTACGATATAATTTTGTCTAGACTCGTATATATTGAATAAATATTACTAACAGCAATAACTATGATAATTTAATATAATTATTGGAAGTTAGCGAAGGCTCTTCCTCTGATTAATCGAGATCGGTTGTAGTTAATTCGCCACGCTACTTCACTGGAGGTTGATGGATGTTGCTCACCAAAGAGAAGATGAAAACCGGGCATGATGAGATCCACAAAGACAGACCAGATCAAAACAAGTATTTGTAAAAATATAATATCTACAATTGTGTACAGAGTACAATAGAGTAGTGCGAGAATCGAATCCACGACTATTAGTGATTATAAAAATTTCGTCACCATATATATCAAAACGATGATCAAAGTCGAGGCTAGTCATCAGACTTGTCGAACCGAACTTGAAATGTCTAACTATTTTGACTCAATGTTAATTTTACATCAAAAAGACTACCAACAAGTTCGATGACGTAATTTATATAGTCAATAAATAATAATCCCGGATCGAAAATCATCACACTAAATAACTTAAAATTATTAAACAAATATACAACAAACTCAAAACATTGTATATTGAAGATTAAATAAAAATAATTTCAACATATGTGTCAGATACATGTCATCATCATCACCATAAACGATCATCATATCAGCCATTGGATGTCCACTGCTGAATGAAGGCCTCACCCATCGATCTCCAGAGCGACCGACTCGAAACGGCCTCCATCCAACGGCTTCCGGCGACTTTATAATCCCCCATATGACAATTTTTTTTATAATGATAACGTGTTATAATGATAATGTAATTAATATTCGACAATCGATTTTTGAAATATGTCATTAATTATTAATTGATTTAATTAATTTATATTGTTTCTCTTAGTATTCTTCCATTAGTATAGTGCTTACATTAATTAGTAAGGTGTAATTAGTCAAATTAGTGTCCGTATTGTTGAAGTGAATAATGATATAGAAGGGAGTGATAACAAGAGAAGAGCATATTCTAATTCCACCTGAGGACTAAGAAGCCTCGTTAACCAACCAATCTACATTGTTCTAGTTGTTTAGAAATTTTATATTTGTTTTAATAGGAAATAAATATCAAAATAGCGGAATTGGCTTTTATTCTTACAATAACTAACTATACCGACGACCGTTCTGGTGTTATGGTGTGGGTAGTCTCCTCAACGCCGCCCGCCGACGATCGCGGGTTGGATTTCCGCTCGGAACAGATATTTGTATTTGTACAAATACTTGTTTCCGGTCTTGGGTGTGCCTCAGAGAGCACGTAAAGCCGTCGGTCCCGGTTGTTATCATAGACACCTGACAACGATCGTTATTCATAATAGGGAAATTATCTGCCAACCCGCAGTGGAGCAACGTGGTGGATTAAGCTCTACTAACCCTTCTTCTATATGGAGAAGAGGCCTTCGCTCAGCAGTGGGTGGTTTACAGGCTAATACAGTACAAATAACTATATTAAATTATCATATCACATTATATACAATATTATATTATATCACAATTTATGTATGTGGAATATATACAGCTATAAAAATTAAAAACGGTTAACTGCATCCTAAACTTGTATTCTTTATTTAATGCACTTCAAAATTAAATTACTACAAAACTAAAGTTACGTTTTTTCTACTTATTTGTCATATTAAATAAATGTAATGAGGTCGTGTGTGTAACTACATAAAATATTGTTTACAAATAAATATCAATGCTTTATATATAAAACACATTACACATATTGTAATGGACAAAATTAATTCGTGGTTAGTTTTCAATTTTATTTCAAGAATAAAACGAATCGTTTCTTTTATCTTTGAAATAAAGAGGTGAGGGAGATGAATGCGGGAAGGTGATTCATGGTTATGTACATTAAATTAAAATATATTAATAACAAAATAAAATCTAAAATTAATTCTAATAATAATTGTCTGATTATTTTTATCCAACTTATAAATATAAAAAATTCTCAATATTATCACAACTTACAAATTTTTATTTCACATAAATTTTATCTAATGGATTTTGTAACAATTTTTCTTCAATTTGATTAAAAGTCTATACCGGATTTTATCGCGTTTATTCAAAACTTTACAGTTAACAATATTTTAAAGTTAACAATATTTTAAATTATTTCCCGACGTTTCGGATCCTTTACAGCGTCCATGATCTCGGGGGACTGAGGTGGTGGGTGTCCGAATATGAATTGTTATACTTTTAATCAAATGAATAAAATTCGCGTAAATATAAGAGAACAATTTTTCTTCAAGTTCAGCATATATATAAAGGCAACTATGATTACCTACTCTTAAAAAACAAAGTATAAAAATTTGTATATGTAAGATGAAAAATAACACTATAGATCAATTTTTATACATTATTTCAGTTTTAATACATTAAAAATCGATTCTTGTCGTGTTAAAGATGAACTTCTAACCGCTGTCAGAGTATTGTCGATGGATATTTAAATATAATTTGCAACAACAGATCACAGAAACAATTAATTGAATATTTAAAACAATCCAATACAATATGTAAAATAGGCGTCGGTTTAAAAAAATAGTTCTATTCATATTTCCACGATATATTTTAATTCAAAAAAATGTTTTCCGAAATTGGTTTCCATTAAAAAATTGTAAATAAATGTAATGAAGGAATGGGGACGACGTGATAGTTCTTTGTTAAGTGGAGGTAACACTTGTAATTAAGCGGTTGTCAATTTCTTTGTTTTATCCACGTAGTTCGAACGGTTCAGGATTTTTCATATTATTTATCTACACAATAATAAACCCAGATCATAGTTCTCTTTTTTGCCACTAGCTGCGCGAGTATTTAAGAGGTACCAATACTATTTTTATTATTTCACGTAAATACGTACTGGCTAACCTGGCTCGTTAATGTATAAATTTTTTTTTCAATTATGGTTGCCTTAGTGGTAGAAAGGCAAGTGAGAATTCAGGAAAAGTGGCTTTATTGACTTCCGCGTAAGTATCTAAACGAGTACTTGTTGAAACGTAGCGCGCCTTACCGGCAAAATATCTGTACCCTAAATTGATGCCGTTCTTTCAACATTACGTTCGCACTCCTTATATCTACACTCCGTGGTTTTATCTTTTAAATTACATATATATGACTGTAGATTTACTAAATATCCTATCGTTTCAGGACCTTACAGACACACAGTGAATTAAACATTGCTTAAAATGTATGTGTCATTTTTACATTATTAACGTGTAGTGTGTCATAGAGAATCCGGATCTACAAGTGTTCAACAATATATATTTTTTATTGT
Organism: Euphydryas editha; assembly: GCA_036937285.1. Taxonomy (NCBI): domain Eukaryota; kingdom Metazoa; phylum Arthropoda; class Insecta; order Lepidoptera; family Nymphalidae; genus Euphydryas; species Euphydryas editha. Next base: position 7,483,876 of record JAUPFZ010000024.1, read on the forward strand.
TATTTAACAAAAGATATTTCTAACTAAATGAATAAATTTGCTGCTGTTTATATTTTATTATATAAAAATATCCAAAGTATTCAGTCGCAGTTTATGCACACAATATAAACGACTCAATAATTGACATTATTGAATAAAAAAAAAAACATCTAGGATTTTGTTAAATGCAAACCGATAAAGCGTTAACAAAACATCGATTGAAAAATATTGTCCATTAATAAGATTAACTTAAACTTTACAACTAAACATAGGTCACTTACAATTAAAATTGTCTAGATATTTAACTAAGTTTATTCGCCGGGTCCGATCACTAGTGCACTCACCGCGAAGAAAAGGAACACTACACCGCCGATTATAGTAACTGTAAAAAATTAAAATTTACAATTCAAATTCAAATAACTTACAAAAATGGTTAATTTTAAAATAGAGTTATATGTATGCAGTTGTGAGTGTACATGTATGGATTAAGTGTCCTCGATATCTCAATGGCGTGGCTAGGTCACCAAAGGCCCTGGTGCAAAAAAAAATTTGGGCCGCAATTGAACTCTTTAAGTTTTGTCAATATAAGCCAAAATATAAATAGTTACCTTAAATATTTTAAAGGTAATTAAAATACAGCTACTATATCATCTACTCTTTATCATGCAGAGCAGGGCCCGTCCAGATTCTACACGCAAGCAAATTTCAATAGTTCAATTTATAGTTATGTTCAATTTATGTTGGTCAGGTTCTGAGGGCCCCCTGAGCTTGGGGGCCCCGGTGCAAGGCATCGTCTAGCCCTCCGGTAGTTACGCCACTGCGATATCTGTTTTATTATCATAAACTAAAGCTGCATATGCATGGACAAAACTTTTTTTTACTACATTGTTTACTTGTTTTCGTGTGCCGTTAAAGGACAAACAACATTTATTTTTAAACATAAAAAATAGTTTGTTAAACGTAGTCAGAATATAAAATTCGGACAACTGTTTCTTTTTGGGTCGTAGAGGTTCAATAAGAAGCGATTTCTCGGAAATCGACACCTAAAAGTGAACGGAAAAGTCAAAGATTTGATTGGCGTGATTGTGTGGCGATTAACATTTGATGAGACACTTTATATATGTTTCAAATAATTTTGGAGCATGACGCTCTGTATTCTTGTACTGAGACAGTGATTATACAGGTGACTGGTAAATTACTATCAATATTTAAGGAGAATACTCGGTACATGATTCTCATTTGAATGAAGAAAAATAAGCTATGTATAATAGCAATTTCTTGATTTCAGAATTGAAAATACAGATATAATTTTCTTAAGACATTTTCATTTTTTTTTTGTACAGTAATAAATTCACTTAGTTTTATAATCACGTTCAGCTTCAGTCATTTTTGAAGCTAGAAGAATGAAGCTTTTAATAAGGTATATATATAAAAAAACATGTGTAGCATCACATCACGCAACACAGCATTTCTGAAAATTTCACAATAAGAAGAGTGAAATGGGAAATAATAATAACTTCTAGGTGGAAAAAGCCGCAGGCAACAGCCAGCATAGCGCAAAACATTTTAAATTGTAATGCATTCGTGTTGTTTATAACTTTTTTGATAGCTTGTTTGATACAGCCACATCTCTGTTAAAAAGTCATGGAAAATTTCATGAAAAGAGTAATGGCATGTCATCACAGCCGTGGAGGCCATTTGACGTATATTTTATTCTATACTTAATCAGAACATATCTTCTTTACAATTAAATAAAAGAATCAGAACTACCTCCCAAAATACGTGTTTTTATTTTAAAATGAAAAAGTGCATTCTTATCGAGACAGTCGTTATATTAGTACCAAATTGAATGTTTATTTAAAAATTTCATCCAAGGTTTACTGCATTACTTGCACGTTTAAAACAATATTTGCACTAGTGATATCATTTTATAAAGGAACAATGGTTCTTCACAACGGATTATTTTTTATTGCACGAATAATCAAGATAAAATTGTAGTTATTTCTAATTTTATGTTTTGAAGTAATAACAGAGGATCTATGACTGATTTATAAATTATTTTATTATAGTATTTGCTAATAATATAGAGGTATAATAATATACATAGTTATGGTAAACTACGGCAAACCATGGTTATCATAAGGTGGTGAAGATTTACTGTAATTAATTTCCAGTTCTATATACCCTTATGGAAATAATCCCATTTTTCACTGAATATTCCTAAATTTCAGACAAAATTTGACTTAATCAGAATTTCTCAACATTTGTTAATAATGATAAGACTTTCAGAGTCTTTTAGAGATTTCTCTGAAAAGACTCTGAAAATCTTATCATTAATAAATAAATAAAAAACTGAAAAATTCTGAAACAGTCATATATTGTCTGAAATTTCGGAATTTTCAGTAAAAAGGGGAATATTTCCATAAGGGTGATAATAATAAAGTTAATGTGTTTTGTTTATTAGGTTTGAGGATCACGTCATTACTAATGGAAGCGGAGTAAAAATCATAATGGAGGTAATATTATAATTGACAAGCGTTTAATTAGTATTTATTATTGTTGAAATCGTGGGAGGTGTCTAGTATAGACATAAATGTGTAGGTTAACGAGTTTATTTGACGTGTTTTTATTCGGTTTTTGTGCCAATATTATGCGTTGATTGCCTTTTGGGGAATTAGGATTCTAACTACCAACATCTAATTAAAAAAAAAGAAAAAAAAAAACAAAACTCTTCGCATATTAACTTCACTAATTAAGGTCTTTGGAAGATAATATTACAGATCTGTGGTTGTCTTGTGCGTTATCTGTTACCATTTACCAGGGATTCCAAAAACTATTTTGGGCAAGAGGCCCTTTTACCTAAATTAACTAATACCTCAGACCCTCATAGCCAAATTAGAAATACTATCTATAGTTTTATTTTTATTTTTTTCTATTGATACAAAATATTTGACAACGGTTGGTTAAGTAGATAAGGTTTAAGTGGTCGAATCCTTGGGGTCAATATAGACTCATTCGGGAATCCCAGATCTACTGTTCGTATGTAGTTGAACTTACCAGTCCTAACAGATATCTTCTGCGCAACCATTCTTCCACCGATCACAGCAAGCCCCGTACAAAGGGCGTGTCCCAACGACCCTCCTACCACGACACCAAACGCGTTTTCTCTAGTCGCGAGCACCACAGTCGCTAACTGAGATCTGTCGCCCCATTCCGCTAGGAATGTCAACGACGCAGCTTGGAGCAACACTTTGAGTATAGCGTTACGTTTCCGTCGACGGTTTTCCGCTTGACCCTGTTCTAACATGTCTAGGGTCTCCTCTTTCTCTTCCTGGAATACATGGAAATATTTCTTAATATTGACAAAACTATTGGGAACACATGGTACATACAAGTGTAAAATATACGACTACTGGCGACAGGAAAACTAGAGGGTAACTATACTATATGTATACTATGTTATTGGGATGCTTTCCAAGGGACAAATTGATTTTTTTTTCGTCTAATGTAAATTAATTAAAATATTCGTTAATGCATTACTTATAGTGACATAAATAATAAGTTTAAATTCGTACTGAGGATTCAGGTGTATATTTAAATATATTAAAAAATAAAAAAATTAAAACAAACCAAAAAGAATTTCAGAATAACACAGCTCATTAATTAAATTATAAACCATTACAAAACTAGTGGGTATTGTTTCGACGGACGACATAAACAGTAAACACATACGTTTAAAAATGTCGATGAACTCAAGACTTAGTCCAATCTGTCATGGAAAAATAAATAACGATAAAATAAAAATAAACTTATTTTATTGGACATAATTATTTCAAACTTTATCCACTAAGGTTGGACGAAAATGGAATGTTATGGTATTGAAACTACATAATATATATTATACCGGATATCTATTTATGGTATACTAACATAGTTTCCATTTTTGCAACTTTTCTCTTGGATTGGACTATTATTATATATTATTATAACATGCGTAAAATATATTTCATCAGTAAAAAAATGTGCAATGAACGTCAGAAGATCGTGTTTGACGTAGAGAACAGAAATATCTTAAAGTAAGAAGCCAGACGCTGTAAAATATCGTCGCCAAAATCTATTTGGAGAGATGGTTTAAAAAAACAGACATATTAAACTGAATATTAAAATCTAAATATATGGTAGACTAAAAGATACTAATAACATAATACACATCAATTTAACAACTCTCGTTTTTACGTGTAATCTGCAACAATTATTTATTAATTACGTTATTTGTCAATAAAAAAATAAAAGAAATTGTAGTTTCATCATTTTCTATGGATCTTTTTCAAACAAACACTCATACGGATATCGCCAGTGGGAAAATCATACGGATTAATATAATTGCGGACTGTCCAGCAGTTGAGAGACGTCGTTTTTCTAAGTCAAATGGTGGCCACTGGCCAGGTACTAATAATTTAAGTAATATGTTATATTTAATTAAAATAAAAAATAAAAAAATCTGATACAACTCAAAATCAGGAAAATGTACATAATAAAGACAAATGCTACTTCATTATCGTGTAGTCTCTGTATGATGTAATTACATACATGCTAAACTGACAGTACAGATAAAGCATATTACATTTAATCTATATACTTATTAATTTAAAAAAAAAAATCAGTACCAATCAATTATGATGACATCTACACGCACCGTTTTATCTAAATGAAGTTTTAAACTTTTTTTTAATCCAACAATGATCTTAAGATGAGTGAATAATTATCTATTAGATATCTTTATTTTTACAAAGTTAATTAGTCACCCACAAGTGGTACATAATTGGGTACAAATAAATTTAAGCAAAAAAAAAAAAAAAAAATTCGACCAAAAACGTGTTAGCTACTTTTTGAATATTTCCTTAATATATCGCGCCGTAACTATGCCTTAATTTCATTTTTGGTCAAATTCTGCGTACGTCGAATAATTATAAACATGATATCAAATGCTGAATTCCTTTGCGATTAATTAAAATATTACATAAGCTGATATTCAAAGGCGAAGTGGTGTGGTATGTGCTTAACGCAACCTAAAAAGCTAAGCTAAAAGAAAAAAACTAATGTGTCATTCGTACTGCCAGGCATAATGACGTAAGATCACCCTCAACGTTTCGGGTTGGGTCGAGGGGCCCGCTTGGGGCTCCTCAGGCGTCCTTGAGGCAGGGGAAGTAGTGACTTCTGGGATACAAGGAGTACCCGGACTTTGGGATCGTTCTGACGTTGGGCCCTCTTCGGGCGATCTCGATCCCTCTTTGGGAGAACCCTGTTTGACGTTAGATAATTTCAAACCAATTTTAAAATTAAAAATACCTTTCAAATTACAATCATTAAAAAAGTTTAATAATCTCATTTTTTTTTTTAATCAACCAAAGTAAGATTCCTTATAAAAACATAGAAATAAACATATTCATATTTATAAAATTAAAATAAATCTTTAGATAATAACAACGGCAATAAAGGAATTCAACATTTGCGTTTAAAGTAATTAATACTATTCTATTTTTTTATTATCTCGTTTTCGAAAAATAAATAATAATAAAAAAATTCTCGACGCGTTATCAAGTAAGATTAATTTCAAGAGCCTGCGTGACATATTTGCAATGAAGTCCTTGTAATGACAAAGTTTTTGATCAAATAAAAGATATACATATATATCTTTGCCTTTGTGATGACTATCAATTTCAGTGGCATGTCAAACATCAATATTATTGTAACACATTAACTTATTTACACGGAAGATAAAAGAAACACCTATTCTACTTAATAATTGCACTTTTTCGACGATTTTAGTTGGTTGAAAATAAAACATCGTTAACTTTTCCTTTTCTTTGAAATTTTTGAAATTTTCCGTAAAAAATTTAAAGCGTTGTACTGACTATAATTGCTTATTGGAGCATCATATTATTTTAACTATTAGGATTTTGTACGTCAAAATACCTGATCCTCTCTTCTCTTCAGTTCACTCTGGACCTCCTCCAATTCCTCTTGTCCTTCATTCGGGTCCATCTTCCAACCATCTCTGAGCATTTTTAATCCAAATATCGCGAACAATGCAGCACTTATATAATGCGTATATACCCTTGGTATAACTGTGGCCACCCATCCGAAAGCGGCTGATAGTACTGTCATGAAAACTAACGCAGATATCGCTCCAGCGAAGACTATGACCCTGGGATGCTTCATCGCCATAATAGCGGCAATGAAGAATGTCTTATCTCCTAATTCTGATACTATTACCACGGATATAGACGCTACGAAGCCCTGCAAGAAACTGCCCTGGATTGCGGCTCTCTGGAAAGAGAAGATAAGAGTTTACATGGTTTTGTCTTTTTAAGTAGTTTATTGAGAAAAGGTCTTTCCTAAAGGCTAAATCATATAGGTATCACCGTATTGCGACGCCGAGCCAGGCCGAGAAAAATACACAGCGTCATTTCGGCCAATGCATGGCCGGGGCTAGTAGAATACGGATCGATATAATGTGAATTAGTTGGTACAAAATTATGTATATTATGGATGTTTATTATGCCGGACCATACCTTGGCCGCCCCGGGACGAGATATGTGTCCCGGCTCGATTTAACGTGAATCATAAAGATGATTCACGAAGATTCAAGAAGACGTTAAGCGGAAGCGATGTTTGAAAAACGCAATGTATCTAATTTATTATTTTACCATAGATATCGAAATATATTTAGTATTTGCTTCGCTGCTTATGATACTAAGAAACCGTAAACGGTCGTTGAAAACATTTTTCAAATTTTTGACACTAGCACTGAACGATAGTCTAGTTATCGTTAGTTTCTTTATCGATTATAATCTTAAAAAAATACTTAGGTACAACAAGCACAGTGTCAACAGTATTAGCGGTATCATGCATGTGACTCATGGACTACTGATGCTGTAAAAATAATCTGTCGATAAACGGCTGTTACTATAGAGGTATATACTAATGAGAATCATGTACCGAGTATTCTTCTTAAATATTGATAGTAATTCACCAGTCATACTGTATATATTTATTTCTACTACCAATACTAATTATAATTTATATTATAATTAGTATATATAAATAAAATTAAAATTATTTATTGTATAATTAAAATTAATATAATATGTTCGAATTTAACAGCAAACGCAATAAAAATAATCGAAGAGGAAATTTTGGCCAAAGAAAAAGAACGTGCTATCAATGGCGTAGCTAGGTAACCAAAGGCTCTAGTGCAAAAAAATAAACTAGGGCCCCAACTAAACGGTTTTAAGTTTTATCAATACAAGCCAAATTATAAATAGTTACATTTAAATATTTTAAATATAAAATAAAATAAGCTACTATATCATGCAAAACAGGGTCCGTTCAAATTCTACACGCAAGAAAATTCAGTAGTTCAATTTATAGTTTACTGGTCAGGTTCTGAGGGCCCCCTGAGCTTGGGGGCCCCGGTGCAAGGCACCGTCTAGCCTTCCGGTAGTTATGCTACTGCGTGCCATATTAATCTTAATATGTTTCTACTGACTGGTTGACAGACAGTGGCCCGTTGACGTAGTTGGCCACCTTTTCGCTCGAGGGTCGCGGGTTTAATTCCCACCTCGAGTTTGTGTTTGTTGTGGTGTAATATTTGTATATTACGTATGTATATGTATATTTAATAAAAAAAATATTTACGTATATCAGGCGACTGTTACCTAAAACACAGGGATTAAGTTGCCTACCTTAGGAACAGATAATCGGGTGTGTATTTAAAAAATATACATTATATTACATAAAAGGAAAAAAAAACGAAAAAAAAAGACATAGAAAGAAATATATTTAAAAAAAAATGATTTAAGATAAAATTAAATTCTCATACCAATGACAAATAGCTGATATAAAAAAGTAGCACGTTCGCTCTAAAATTCTATTATCAGTCAAGTGGTTTATACACCTCAAATAGATATACGTCAATGTCAATATGATATTGTGTATGGCATAATGCAACAACTGATGGCTTAAAAACTGCACGTATTATAGATAAAATTAGACATAAAGATAAGGCGTAAGGTTTTTGATCGCAATGTTGCATCGCTGCATATATTTACGAATAGACAGAATCATACCCAGTTACAGTTATCAGTATTTTTGATACGTTATATAGTATAATAATATAATACAATAACACACATTTTCATGGCTCTAATGTTCTTGGATTTAGAAGGAATATTGGAATAGTCAATTTTCACAAGTAAAAAATTCAAGTACTCTAGGAAAACTAAAGTCAAGACAGGCGAATGTCGGTCACTCAAGTATTTAAGTTACTGAAGCAGCAAATCACCTCAAGATAATTTTAAAGCAGAAATGTCATATGCAACATATAAGAAAGATTACATGCTCGCACATTCAAAATTTTACAACGACACGGCTGACCTATGAATAAATAATTGACTAAGGATGTATATATATATATATCAATCTCTGTCCTGCAAAATTATGTACTAACTTTGGTACTTTAATTTTATATAATAATAAGTAATGACCGACCGAAAGTTCGGTTTCGGTTTCGGCCAGTTTCGGCCAAGAAATCTAGTTTCGGCTTTAGTTTCGGTTTCGGCCAAAAAATGGCCGAAACTTTCGGCCGCACCGAAACTCGAGTATTGAATTTACCCCAATAAATTTTCCCCAATATAGACAGAAAGCCGTGTGCCTACCTCATTAGTTATTACAGTAATTTTATTTTATATGTAATCTATGAATCAAGTATTATTTATTTATCTTATAATAATTACTTCATTTGTTTCAGGTAAAAAATGTCACAAAAACAAAAAAATCCGATTTGGCAGTTTTTTGAAAAAAGTATTAGCGATTCAACTAAAGCTTTTTGCAAACTTTGTAAAAAGTCATTTTTTTTTCTTTCTTTGCAAAATAGAAGGATTAACAGCCGGGACTCATTTAAATTTTACAGGGCTCGTTTTTAAGATTTTTGTTCGTTAAAGAATGGGTTCCGACTTTAAATCCACACATTGACAACATTATAAACTACTGAGCTTGTTTTTTTCTTTTTACTTTATTTTAAATTTTTTAATTTCATGTATCTTTTAGTTTTTTTACGCAGTCGGGTTTTTTTTTTAATTTTATTTTTATTATACACTTTTTAGTAGGACTACACTTCACCACGCTGGTTTCGGTTTCGGCCGAAACTGAGAGTTCGGCCGAAAGTTCGGTTTCGGTTTCGGTTTCGGCTGAAAAACCTGTTTCGGTCGGACAATAATAATAAGTAAATAATGCTTGGTTTGTATTACATGAAGTGGATAATTGAGTTTAAAAGGACTTTGTTTTTTAGCGCTTATGGCATGAAACGATAAAAAAACAGCCACGCGTTTTGAGTGCAAAATGTTTTTACCAAAAAAACAGGATTTGCTAGGAACATAATTTAAGTATGAAAGTGTGACAGTCCCGCTCAGAGGAATTTGAAGAACATTACATATATATTTTAACTCACATATTCAAATACCATAAATAAGTGATAAATATCAGCTTGATATTGTGAATCATCCTTTTTTACTTATTTACTTTCGTGAAGTTACGAGTTAGATGTTAATTACTAAGATACATAACATTTAAAAGAATACATACTTTTGATTGAATTGTACAAAAACAAATGATTATTAGTTATAATTATATTTTCATCATAGTTGCATAGCATTAATTTTGATCTTACATAAATATACTATTATTTATTTATTTTAAATTTATTCTTATCGTAATAAAACAATAAAAAATAACCATTTGAGGACGCATCGAAAAACTTATATAGAATGAATTTGTTGTTTCTCTATTTGTTTATCAAGATCCATTTTCCCAACGTGTAGTGATATGAAGTTGAATGAAACCTCGATGTTCGTTTTAGTCTTACCTACACTTACCTAGCTTTGACTGGTCCGTGGCGCAGTTGGCAGTGGCCCTGTTTTCTGCTCCAGCGTTGTGGGTTCGATTCCCGCCTCGAGTCTGGGTGTATTATGTATTTATTTATATATGTATTATATATATGTATATTTATTCAAAAAAATGTATATCAGTCAACTGTTACCAAAAACACAGGCATTAAGTTGCCTACCTTAGGAACAGACGACCGTGTGTATATGTTAAACATATTTATTTATTTATTATTATTATTTATTATAATATATATATTATTTGCACCTTGCCTTTCATTGTATACTATTTTATAATAAGTTTATGAAGATATGTTATTTATTTACTAATATTTTTAAACAAATCAATCTTAATCAAACTTGACTTATATAGATTACCTATAAAAATCCAAGCGGTTTGATAATTTTAATCAAATTATTTTAACTTTTTTATAAATACTAGTGGTCGCCCAGTGGTCGAAATTCGACCTAATCTATAATTAACAGCATTGTTAACATCATAAAAATATGATTGCGCATAACATGGTGAGCATATGCAGCAGTCATTTAATCTGATCTGTATCTGTTGACAATAGACTTTGACAATAAATAAAATTTGTGTATATACTTACATTGTAAATATGTGTGTGCAGTAGTGTTCTTTTTTTTTTATTAATTTTTTTTTTTTTTTTTTGATCAACATTATAAAAAATATTAGCATTAGCATGCACTTCTTCATATAAACTTTATTTGTGCCAAATTTCATACTTCTCCTCCTCTCCATGGGTACAAAGTTTTTGCTTCTCGTATTCATATATAGATTATTTTGTCTAACGAACGCATCGATATATAGTATTATACATCAATGAACGAACGTAACGTCTCACCTGCCGTAAGTTAAACTACGTGGATATATTTTACGAGAGGCGCAAAAATCCATTTGAAAATGTTGTCGGTTTGATTTATGGTTAACCACTACTTTGCTAGTCTTAAACAGATCTCGTTTGGCTTTTATTAGCCAACCAAGATATATACAAAGATGCACGATTCGCCATAAAATAAATCAGCATTTAGATTTTTATATAATACAAGATTCACACTTATATTCTTCTATTAACGTTCGACATTGATAAAGTGTTTTTAAACCCTACGAACCATTATATAGCCATTTCCGTATGTACCTAATGAAAATTTAATATGTAGTAGAGTTTAAGGTTAGGTTGGAGTGCACTTGAGAGATGCCGATTTACATACATACCTTTTGAAGTTTCCCGTGTTATATTTGGCACGAAATACAACATAATATGCTGGATGGTTTGGATCTACATTTTAGCAATTCGTTGATCAGATAGGTACATGGATGAAACGTATCGCGTAATGGCTTGGATTTCGATCACATAAGAATGCCGTAGCTAACAGTGTCTCGTCGTTCTATGGTAAATTAATGAAGGACCAAATTTGTGAAGTACCTAAGTGCACTCCCAAAAGTACCTATACTATGGTATGACTACTTCGCTACTCTAGATGTCTAGACGTCGGTGGTCACTAAACTTCCGGTGAACTCTTTAACTGGCTTATAAAAAAGTAAAATAATGCCCAAAAAGTTTGATAATTGAAATTTTTGCAAAAATAAATATGTTTCACTGAATTATACGTCCAGTTGAACACAACCTTCGAAAATAAAAACAAAAACTTTATTTTGCAAATTTTAAAAATACCATAGATACGTTTTTATTTGAGTTTTCGTTAAAGATTACAATACAATAAAAATTCTGAAAAAATTTACAGAATTGACCTTGCTACAATTTTATTGTATGTATATATGTATATAAAAGATAAAATATTCACATATTAGTTACTGTATGCAATTTCACTCGTTTGGACTAGATTTATTAAAATACTCTAGATAAAACCATGAGAATAAAGTACCAATCGACGTCTGCGCTTCTAAATTAAAATATTAAGATTCTAAATATAAATAATAAGATTCCTCATAAAAACTTATGTCAAAAACCACTTTTGTATTTCCTTGATGGCTGTCTACCTACGACTATTTTCCTATCTATAATAATAAATAATTTATGTTAAGAATTATATTTATGTGTTTGTTGGAATGATAATATTAATATCTACCGGTCCCAGTGCGTCTTAAACATCATACTACGACAAATCGAGACAAAGCATTAATTATAAAGGAAGGTGGTATATAATCTTCCACATTATTCAAATAACACGAAAATTGGTGATAAAAAATTAATTGAAGTGTGGTTTTTTTCCACAAGGCGACTACATATTAAACTTCATTACGATAGTTAGTCCTTGTGGGTCTACCCTCCGTGCCTCGGAGAGCACGTAAAGCCATCGATCCCGGTTGTTATTATAGACACCTGATAACAATCGTTACTCACGATAGGGAAATTATCCGCCAACCCACAGTGGAGCAGCATGGTGGATTAAGATCTAACCCTTCTTCTATATGGAGAAGAGGCCTTCGCTCAGCAGTGGATTATTTACAGGCTCATACAGTACAGTAGGTACGATAGTTATAGATGTACCGACTTACATGCCCTATTATTAACATAGTTCTATAACATATGACACGCACGATCTTATCTGTTTATTAAACACAAAAATTGAGTTATATTATTAATATAGAAAATATAAGTACCTATACGCAAAAGTAAATTAGTTACAAATGCTATCTACCGCTGAGGACTTGATAAGAATGAGGTTATATTTTAAACCCATCCAGGCTTTCAATGTTTATTTCTTGCTTTAAAATATTATTTTACGAGTATAATTTAGATTTCCTCGTGCCTCGGAGAGTACGTAAAGCTAACGGTACCGTTCGTTATCATAAACATCCAATATCAATCTCTTGGTAGGGAAATTATTTGACAACCTGCAGTGGAGCAGCGTAGCGCATTAAGCACCGACCCTTCGCCAATATAAATAAGGCCTTTACCCATATACACAAAACAGACTGATTCCGTTCAGTTTAGTTCAGTTTCGCTCGCTTTGACATATTCGCTACTAATTTTAGTCATGGTGACGACGTTATATAGCCTATGATTGTTTATTATAATATAGCGTTTTCATTTTACAAGACCTTTACCATATAAAATGTATACAGTTAGGCCAGGATTACTTAGTTTAATTTTATTTTGTTAGAATGCACTTATCTTAGCCTCTACCAGTCTGATTTGAAAACATATTTTTCTATTTCCTAAAAAATTATCACACTGACTGATAAGTGCAGTGTCATAGCCATATATACAAAACAACGATGAGACGCAACAAGTTTATTATTTAGGTAAATCTTTTTTCTTATCTGTAGATCTTTAAACTTTTGTCAATACTAAAAACATACTTAAAATAACTTAGATAGTTCTATCCTCTACTATTGAACAATATTTGTATATACTCGTAAATATATCTGTAATCACGTTTCCGAAAACGGGACTAACGATTTTGATGAATTTTACAGTAGGGATTCACGGTGGCCAAAAAATGATATACGAATAGCATAGCTAGGTCTCGTATCTGAGAAAATTTGATTTTTCTGTATTTTCACGCCAAAAGATTTACCCGTGCAATATGTTTCGTAATTTTACCGCAAATTTTGGTTATAAACAAAGAACTAACTTATACAAAACTCTATCGATCTACATGTATCTCATTTCTGGAAAGGTTCGTTTTCATTATTTTCACCTGAGCAGAGCTCGGTCGCCCTAGTAGTAATTATTTAAAACAGTAATAGTGTTTACTTGTTAATTGTTATCAGTTTATGTCTAAATATAAAATGCACAGTTATGGCGTCATTATTTAATATGTATATTTATGTCACTTCTAGTTGTATACATACAACTAAAACATAAGATTTAACAAGTGCCATTTAAGGATACCTATATTTATATTTAACTCTTTATTATACATACAGAAAATTACAAAAATAATGTACAAGTAACAGAAATATATAATGTATAAAGGGTTTGCTTATTACTATGAGAGATTTCATCCAGCACACCCGAAAAGGAATCATTTTAGACATAAAACAGATAAGGTAGACGTACAATTACACGTAAAACAAAAAAAATCTACTTAAACGAAATGAAATTGGAACTACATTGACAAACAAAATTATGGGTGAAGGAAATATAGATCATTCTATATTTATTTATATCAAAATATATGTATACGCTAGACATATACAGGGTGGTCAAAAAGTCGTGGATCAAACGAAACAGGGAGATAGAGGAGGTAATTTCCAACAAAAAATGTTTCTACAGCATGGCCATAACTTCATTGCACGAAAAGTTATTAATATTTTTGTTTTTTCAATGAAACTACCGACTTTTTTAACAATTTAATCAATAAAAAATTAAGTTGATTAAAAACAATAAAACAAAAAGTGTTTTACTATAACTCGATAATGTATCAATACTACAAAAATTGTTTTGCAGATCTTGGTACCAAATTTAACGAGAAATGAATTTTTTTCCGTAAGATTTGAAGCGATACAAAAAATTACTTCTCACTTTAAGAGCATCCTGTGAAAAAAAAAATGTACTACCGAAAAGTGACCCTGTATTAAAATTTTTTGCTCATTTAATGCTGATTCAAATGAGGTACAACACTTTACTGTTTGAGCTTTAGTTTTGGTTTTATGGTCGTTTTTTCATATCAAAGTGCAAATTTCATTAAATTTGCCTTATACAAAATAATTTATTAGTTTATCATAAACGGCCAGTTTTTTGTACGTTGGAATGCTATAACTGTTCTGTTCTTGTCACAATTAGGGAACCGCTCGTTCAAATGTCCTTGAACTGAAAAAATGAGGCCGGGCGCCGTCTTGTTGCAGCCACATTTCTGAAAAATCTTAACTTCGTTGAGTATTTGATTCAAATTATTTTATGAAGAATTCAAATACAGAGCATCATTCAGCCTTGGTGGCATTTCATGTAGCACAAACTGCTGGTCAATTGTTCTAGCCCACATGTTTATACCAAACAGATGCTGGAATCGATCATTTCTGATGAAATGTGGGTTCACTCTGGAGTAGAAATTTAAATTGTGGATGTTAAAAATTCCCATCCTTCTAAAATTTGACTCATCAGTCCATAACACTTTGTTGAAAAACTTCGGATCCTCTCTGTTTCGTCTAAATATCTTGCTGCAAAATCTCACCCAAGGTCCACAGTCAGCGGGCAGCAAAGCTTGCGCTCTTTGCACGAAGTAAGCTTGATATTTATTTCTTTTAATAATAAGGTGCACCGTCGATCGTCAAATCCCGAAATTTCCTGATATTTGGCGTTAACTAATACCAGGGTCCAGTCTTAACTGTCTCAGTATTTGCTCTTCATTGTCAAATCGTACTACTGGTCTACCTGTTCTCGCAGCATGCTCACCGGGTAAGATTCCCCCATGTACACATTATGCACGCGTATAAAGACCCTGTAGTCCGGGAAACGGTCTCAGTTAGTGTAGCTTTGTCGATATCTTCTGGCAGTAGCTCGAGTATTGCCTTCACAATAGCCATAGAGATAATGCATTTCCGCATACTCCCGTTGGGTGTGTGCTCTCCTCGCAGCAGCCATCTTCCACTTATCTAGCCAATCCGTAGCGAAAGAGTGTCTGTCCATTTCATAAATCCTAAATGTGACAAGAACAGAACAGTTATAGCATTCCAACGTACAAAAAACTGGTCGTTTATGATAAACTAATAAATTATTTTGTATAAGGCAAATTTAATGAAATTTGCACTTTGATATGAAAAAACGACCATAAAACCAAAACTAAAGCTCAAACAGTAAAGTGTTTTACCTCATTTGAATCAGCATTAAATGAGCAAAAAATTTTAATACAGGGTCACTTTTCGGTAGTACATTTTTTTTTTCACAGGATGCTCTTAAAGTGAGAAGTAATTTTTTGTATCGCTTCAAATCTTACGGAAAAAAATTCATTTCTCGTTAAATTTGGTACCAAGAGCTGCAAAACAATTTTTGTAGTATTGATACATTATCGAGTCATAGTAAAACACTTTTTGTTTTATTGTTTTTAATCAACTTAATTTTTTATTGATTAAATTGTTAAAAAAGTCGGTAGTTTCATTGAAAAAACAAAAATATTAATAACTTTTCGTGCAATGAAGTTATGGCCATGCTGTAGAAACATTTTTTGTTGGAAATTACCTCCTCTATCTCCCTGTTTCGTTTGATCCACGACTTTTTGACCACCCTGTACATTACATAAATTATTACTTAAATACATATATATAAATACATATCTATAAACTATAAAATATCATGTTAGGGACAAAAAATGCTCTTTTATCTTTTTTTTAAAGATATTAATAGATTTACTCGTGCGAATCGACGATGGTAACCTTGCTGCGTGGACGGTAAACGAATAGTAGTAAAAATTGGAAGAATGTGATGGAATTTGCAGGAGGAGTTGAACATTGGATCGACAAGAGAAACCAGGAGGATGTAAAAATTTAAAACGCTCACGGAGGTAGTTGGGTGACAATGGATTGAATAGGATATTATATAAGAGACAAAGGATGTGTGTATCCCTGCGAAGCCGAATAGGAAGCCACTTGAGTTCAGTTCTATACTTTGAGATGTGATCAAACTTGCGAAGTCCGAAAATGAATCGAATACATAAGTTTTGTAGCCTCACAAGTTTATTGACTTGTTCTTCAGTACCATCCAGGTAACAGGAATCAGCATAATCAAGAAGAGGAAGTAAAACCGATTGAGCAAGAAGAGTTTTAGTTTTAATCGGAAGGAAGTATTGGAGATTTTTAAAGGACTGAATTGAGAAATGTACTTTTTTAGAAATTTCGTTAATATGCTTAGACCAGGACAAGTCACTGCTAAAATGAAGACCTAGATTTTTAACTGTATCAACATAATTAATTGGCACACCATCATATAATACATTATTAATATTATTTGAGGACAGACATGAGAGCATATGACGGCTACCGATTATTAGCGCTTGTGATTTCGTAGGATTAACTACAAGACCAAAGCGTCGAGCCCAAGAATATATGCGGTTAAGGTCTTCATTCATACAAGCGATAGCATCCGCACTATCCACACCTAGTGAGTTGAAACAAGGTTCTTCAACATTTGTACAACTAAACATTATTTAATTGGAAACATTTTATCGAGGAATATTGTTCAATTGTTCTCACGTAGCCATTGGTTATATATGTGTATTATTTTCACATTGACATTAAAAATTTATGACCTTTTGTCACGCAATCACAAGTAAAGACTAGACTGAACACTCAGGGAAAAATCGTACAGCCTTTGTATTAATGTTTGATTCCTTCCTTGTTTATTCTCTTATTTACTTTATTTAACAGCAAAGTAAAAAAAAAAAATAATAATAATTAAAGTTAGAACACAAGGCGGACTTAATGCCTGGTGGCATTTCTCTAAGTCCAACTTTAGGCCAAACAGAAAAATAAGTTATAGGCAGTAACAACAGTAAGAAAACATACACAAATACATACCATGCAGACGTATATATAAAAATATATACATACAAATATTCATACATATAAACGAATACCAATATAATATATACCCACATATGGTAAATTTTAGTTTTATTTTATACTAGTATCTGCCCGCGGCTCGCCTTTGTGGACTTCGGTAATCGCAACCAAAAAAGTACCCTTGTTACTTCTAATACCTCCAATAATATGTGCACAAAATTTCACCACGATCGGTTAAGAAGTTTTCGCGTTAAAGCGTAACAAACAAACTTACATTTTACAATTATAATATAAAGGTACGGAAAGGAAGGTAGGGATGTCGCTACTTAATAACTGAACTTTCCCGCCGCCGACTACTACAAGAATAATTAGAACTAATTAATATTTTTGAAAGCAGCGTCACAAAAGCTTTGATGTAGTCGCCCAACAACAAAAACCTCTTTCCCAATAAAGAATAATTGAAAGTAAAAATTCACATAATCTCGTAATCTCGCGAGATCTGTATAAAAATTGTAATCTCTATCTCGCAAAATATGGACTTTGCAACTTTCTTTTATAATCTGTTAACTTTGCGTCCAGATATTGTGATCTTACCCTCTACTTGTTTCTCGTCTCGCCTGTATTATATTAATATTTATATTGTATGATTGATATGCTCAACATATCTTTTTAGTTTCAGTTAGTGTACTTTCTAATGTAAGTGAATTTATTCTTTTGAGACATCGATGACGATGATGACGATCTTTAGCCTGATATTTCAACTTTAACGTACGTGTATTCGTAAAAAGTCAAAGAAAAAAAGATAACTTTCCCTACAGAAACTTTTTCTTGATAACACTGCACACTGTCATTATTATCTCGAAACCCTTTCATTTCCAGGAATGAAAAGTATACGTTAGTTATATTAAATTACAAGCTAAAAGTCATCTAATTTCGTACATTCACGGATACTTTAGCGACGACGACGTGTTAAAAAATGTTTATTTGAGTCATACAAATGTTTCTCTTGGTCTGTGTGTTTGTGGTATGCGTTTCCGGACCCCAGACACATTTCGTCCAACTGGAGATCGTTAAGTGTGAAGCGTTTAGATGGAAAATATTTTTAGGTCTATTTATTACTAAGACTTCACTGTTCGTCCATCTCTCCTTCTATCCATCTGTCACATAACCATTTCATTTTGAACGTAATTGAAAGTTCGTTTTGAAATTTTCTCAGACGATATATATGTAAAAGATATGTATTGTTATTGCCACGATAACTGCAACCAAAAATACTACATAAAAGGGTACCATGGGGAAACCGCTTTGAAAAATATTTAGGCGTATTTAGATTCATAGGCAATATTTAAAACACCAATGCTGTAGGGCAGTGGGTATCCGATATTAATATTCATGTGTGCGTGTGCTCAATAAACAAGCACACATATTCAGACCAAAGGGGCATCCTCTAGGCTAATGAATTAATTTTTTTACGACAAATAATTAACGATGGCTATCAGGTGTCTATGACAAGCGGGACCGACGACTTTACGTGCTTTCCGAGGTAGATTGAGGAGACCCGCAAAGACATACCTACACCCATACCAGAAACAAATTTATATATATATATATATATATATATATATATATATATATATATATATATATATATATATATATATATATATATATATTATATAAACAAGTATTTGTCTATGTATTATATTATTTTCATTAGAACAAGAGATCAAAAGAAAAAAAAAAAATAGAAACAAAACCAGTAGAGTGCGTCCCGAAGAATGCAACCACGCAAGCTATGAAAGCAAATTCAAATGCCTGTTATTAGTTTATTAGTAGTGGAAAAACTGCATTTGCCATAATGTTGGAGAAATAAAAGAATTCCTAGCTCCTACGACATGTTATTGTTGCAACAAAATCTTTGAAAAGGATTATGTCTCTCGGTCCAATGAAATTGAAATTTTACTGAAATCAGTCTTAGTATAAATTAATTATTAACACAGTAAAAACCATTTTTAACAATAACAAAATCATTTCCGCTTTATTATGACTGCCGTACTAATTAGAACTCATTTTTTACTTTTAAAACTAATTAAAAACGACGAGTACATTTTTTTATTCAGTTAAACCAGAATTTAATTGACAATTTAAATGTTAATTTATACGATTCTTAATATAGAAACGCTTTTTGTTAGGAAATAAATAATAATAATGAATCCTTTAAAATAAACTTTACGAAACAAGGTTTATATAGCTGTAGAAGTATTTTTTATATCATCGCCGTTTATAAGAAAAAAACATTACCTTTAATTAATTTATTACGATCTGATAGATCATTCTAATTGAAATATCTTCTCAAGGATCTATCATTTATTTTAGATCAATGCGAATTGCAATATTGATTTTAAATTATACAGTTCCAAACACTGCCCGAGTCAAAATTTAGCGTTAGCTCCCTCAAGTCCGACATAAAATTGTTACGAATTATTATTAATTTATTTTGACTTTCAAACTAAATATATTTTCTCAATTTTCAATTTTGGCACACCTACAAACTTTCGCTCTTGTACGTCCTAAGGTTAGCTGGTAGAAAATGCTTTTAGCATAAAGCCCACCTTTTGTACAATTCAATTTTGGGTTGTGCAATAAAGTATAAATAAATAAAACCGATTTAGAGCTCAGTAGTCCGACTTAGCGCCTATGGGTACTAATTTATATTCCATTTACGTCCGATTTTAGTCTTAAAGTGGAAAAAACAGAAATTTGTGCCATTTTTCGGTGTTAAGTCGGACCTCATTTAAAATGGGTTTAGACCGACTTTGAGCCCAGTGGTCCAACATAAGTACTACCGTAGGCGGCGCTAAATTTCGACTAGGGTGACATTGTATATTAAAAAGAAAGAAAAAAAAACTAAAATCAAAATTAATATTATTATAGATCGGAAAGTCTTTATTTGTAATCAATTAATTTCAAAATTTTAAACCGATTTCTTCATTTCAACTATAATAAAGATACTTTATCCAGTAACAACCTACTAACAATCGCATTTATAAAAAAATGTGGTGTGGTGGTTACCTTTTATCCATACATCTGTATGGATGTTTGTTACTTACTTACTCTTTTACTTAAAAACTACTAAGCCGATTGCAATGAAATTTATATAATATATAGCATATCCAGAATAACAAATAGCTTAAAAAAATTTAATCCTAAAATCACCGCGGGATTGGAAAACACGGTTACAAATTGGTATGTTAAATCGATCATATTTTTCTTATGAAAACTTATTATATTTTATGTTAATATTATGAAGCCGTTGAACTTTTAATAACATGTGGTCAGTGTATGTATTACTCGTTTTGCATGTACCAGTACCAGTAGAAATGAGCACAACACATCCGAACGACCTTGCCGTATTTAAAAATCACTTCTACTTAATGTAGTGTACATTTGAATAATAGTTAGTAAAAATGCTCATAATTTTTCTTCACAACTATCATTAAGTTATATATTAATATAAGATTGGTTGGATTCATATATTGTTGTTGTTTATTGAGTTGCTTAAATATATCCAAATTGAGAATGGACAGTTTGGTTTCCCTCCAGGTCTTTCTACGGTCTCTGCTATCCTAAGTCTTAAGCACACAGTATCATATTATCTTGACCGCGATACTTATGCCTGCTTTCTTGACCTGAGTCGTGCGTTTAGTTTAGTGAATTATATTGGGCGGGGAAAAACTTTCTTCGTATTTTATATACAAATTCAAGACTTTTTTTTTCAAAGTTTAATTACATTTAATTATTATATATACGTGCCATGTTGTTTGATAACTTGTTGCCATCTTGCAGATAGTGACATAATACCGTTCCAATAGAAATCTTGGATTTTTGATTTAAAAAAATGCGACATATAGTTTAGACAGTCCCTCTTGATTTTAACCTAACCCTACCCGAAAAAATCTAAAGAGACCGAAATAGGTGTTTGGCGTAGAAGAGACTGCCATTGGGAAGGAAGGATCCTTCGACCAGACGGATGTGTGTCTGGTGGGCTACGCGCCACTTAACATTCGTTGTCGGGTTCTTGTATATATGTTCAATCGCTTTGAAAACTTCGATAGCGCGATGTAGGATACGTCAGTTCATATGTGGCGAGATAGTTGTCGCTACATCACTCCCCCTCCGAGACCGGAGGTCGATAGCAGGTTGAGTCGTCCATACTACATCTTGTGATGCTTGCCGGGCCAGTGGAATGTTCCAGTGAGTCGGAACCAGATGCCGCATAGTTCACGGTGAGTCGGAACTGTCTGCGGTGATGCCCCAGTGAGTCGGGGTGGTGCAGTGCTGCGTAGTGGCTGGCTGCTGCGTCGACCAGGAGAGAAGTGCGTCTCTGCTTGCTGACCGATCGAAGTGCAGTGTGCTGTGCCAAGGTCGCTGCTTAGGCTGTGGGCGATGACCAGGAATGCGCGTCCGCTGCATGCTTGTGGTCAGGATACCCGTAGTAGCCGTGAATGCTGGCTGGCTGTATGACTCGTTGCTCGAAAGCTTGAGGAAGTGATGATGACGTTACGATGACGTAGTATTGCGAAGGCTGCGTTGACGTCCAAGCTCGGGGTCACCAGTTTGGCGTAGAAGAGACTGCCATTGGGAAGGAAGGATCCTTCGACCAGACGGATGTGTGTCTGGTGGGCTACGCGCCACTTAACATTCGTTGTCGGGTTCTTGTATATATGTTCAATCGCTTTGAAAACTTCGATAGCGCGATGTAGGATACGTCAGTTCATATGTGGCGAGATAGTTGTCGCTACAGGTGAAACTCTGGGGGTGCAACATCAGGACTATATTGTGAATGCATTAACACTTCCCAATCAAGCTCTCTCAATTTATGATTTGTGTCCAAATATGTGTATGGTCAGACGTTATCATGATGAAAGACCACTCCTTTTCTGTTTCTGTAGAGTCTCATTAGTTGTTCGCAGTATAGACCCAATTTGGTGATTTTTTCCGGAAATACAGCTCATAATGAACTATGTTCGTCCAAGCTCACCAGACATACAACATCAACTTATTGCGTGTTAATCCGGGTTTCGCTATAGTCTGTGGAGCTTGACTACACACAACACACACGACACTTGACCACAGTTGACCATGATCTTTTTTGCTCGTTATTGTCGTAGGCGATCCACTTTTCATCACCAGTGATCAATCTTTTCAAAAATGGTTCAGTTTCATTACGTTTCAAAATAGAATCGCAAATGAGTACACGATTTATTAGGTTTCTTTCAGTTAGCTCGTGTAGCACCCAGATATCGAGCTTTTTTGTATAGCCAGACTTTTTCAAATGGGTCAAAACTGTTTTGTGGTCAATGCTCTGTTCCTCAGCTATGTCGTGACTAATAATATGCTAATCTTGCACCACTTTTTCAACAATGGCATGAATTTTATATGTATGAAGGCGACCAGAGCGAGCTGCATCTTTGATATCAAATTTCTCAGACTGAAAACGTTTGAACCAACTTTGTGCTAGTCTTACTAACACTTTACAGCATTAGGTCCATAAACGTCACAATTTTTTTTTTCGCGGCTAGAGTCCAATTTTTCCCATTTTTGTAATAAAACTTCAAAATATTGAATTTCTTCGTTAGATTCACTTATTTTTACGGACAAAAAAAAGGTTTTTTTTTACTTTTTCTTTTTCTTTTTCTTAATGTCCTTTATTTATTGATATTAAAACGGAGCCAGATACAAACACTACAGCCAAAGAGTTTTTCTTCAATTTTATACATACAAAATACGAAAAGACTTTCCCCGACATATTAATATTCTCTGGAACAAAATGTACGCCTCTAAGGTACCGAATGAGTTAATTGATTTATTGAAATGTACTAAAATAAAAAAATATTAAAATTTAGATGGGGCGACACATTATCTAGTACCTATAGGTTAAATTGCGGAGTTCACCAAGGAAGGATTCACCACCTAATTTTTTTTTAAATGTCAATCTTGTAGAGGAGCTGAGAGATCGGACAGAGGATCGGATGCCATCTGGAAAATGATTGTGTAAACGGTTATTTTTATGCTGATGATATGGTGCTTCTCAGCCCTTCCATAAATGGACTGGTGGTGGTGGAAATGAAAGTTGCTTAGAATTTGTGGACGTTATGCAAATGTTCATGATTGAAGTACAATGTAAGTAAAACAGAATTGTTGAATTTTCAGTGTGGAAGGGGTCCGGAGAATGTGCCCGAGCTACTTTTGTATGACAAAGATGTTAGAGAGGTTAGCAGTTTTAAATATTTAGGTCAAAATATCACCTTAAAGATAACTCAGATATAGAGAGGGAAAGAAAGGCTCTTGGGGTTTGTTGTAATATGGATCACGCGGCGATTCTCAAATTGTAGTAATGATATTAAGAATTTGTTATTTAAGACAGAGGCAAGGGTGCCTGATTTCTTCGCTATAATTAGGAAACGTACAGTTTTCAGTTGGGAAAGGCTCCGGAGTTCTGATAATGCCATCCTTGGGGTCATTGCTCAGATTTTACCAGTCTCGTGCTACGTTATTGGCTTAAGGTTCACTAATATATATCTATTGCAATTCATCCTAATTTACGTTGGAATTAGTGGCAGCTTTCAATGTAAGTACTAACACGACACCAATTATTTTCTACAAATTGGAAAGTTGAAAACCTTCAGAAAGTTAGTACCATAGGCTTGTACTCAACAGCAACAAAATGGCATTAAAACATGTATTAATTTGTCTCTTATCTCAACTCGGATTATTACTTTTGACAAAAAGATCTTGTATATTGAAAACGTTCGTCTAACTAAATCATATCCAAAACAATAATTAGGCCAAAAGAGGGATGTTAGTAGAATGTATTATATGATAGAATTGTCTGAACTGGCACTGTTATTTTATCTATTTGAGATCTGGCGCAAGGATTACTGCAGTGAAGAAATGCAATAGATAATGAAAAAATTTACAACCAAGTCTTGTCAATTGGTTTAGTCCACTTTTTCTTCAAGATAACTATTGAAAACATATTGCACATGTACGACGGTCTGGACGGTGGGGATTTCATATAAGAGTTAGAGATAAATTTTTATAGGAAAAAAATTTAAATTTTCTAGCATTAATATTTCTAAAATTTTTACAGTTAATTACTTTTAATTATTCTTAAAAATAATATCACATGTGAGGAGTATAGTTAACATGAATATGGAATAAAGCGAGATTTGATTGCCACACATTGAGTAATATTTGAAAATTTCTTTGACATTATTTTTAGAAAAATACGAAAGAAAAGTACGATGCTGTTATCTTGTTGACTCTTATTTAAGAAATGTCATGTGATGTTAGTTCTTTTTTTTAGTCGTAGTCGTACTTTATTAGTCGTGAAAACTTTTTTTAGCTTAAAGAAATTTGAAGGAGATATTTATATATAAATTTTCTATCAGTAATAAGTTTGTTTTTATTTTTAAAGCAAAAAAGAAAAAAAAAAAACGTATTTTATCGATGATGGAAATTCTCAATTAAACCGGTATATTCCGGAGTCACCTATACTGAATGTTATTATTATCATAGCATCTAATTATTACACCACAAATATATGTATGAAATACAAACAAGATTATACCAGTACAGCGTCTTACATACCTCCGGTTTCAATAATATCTCCATCGCGGTTTTGCTTACTAATGATAAAATTTTGACACAACTAATTGAGGCAAAATTCTCTCTCTATTAAGCAAAACCATTAGAAACTATCCAATAGTGTTGTGAAACTGAATCTATGTAAATACCAAGGTCTGAGTATAAAACATTTTATCCCAGAAAGCTAAATAAACATCTTACGTTTACATCATTTGTATCTGGCTAGGTATAGGCAAAAAAAGAATAATTTATGTTCTTATTTAATTTATTTTTTGTGTTTTGTTTTTTAAATCAATGTAACTGAAGTGACTGCAATAAAGTTTCTATCTAAATTTTTACCATTAGAAATCTATATAATCCAAAAATAACATGCTTATACACGCTATGCTATGCTATACTGATTCATGAAAAAGGCATAAATGGCAAAGAAGTTGAAACCTCGATTGACTTCTTTATACGAGAAGTATAATATAGTTACATTTAAGACAATCATGCTAAGACTTTTAATGAAATAAAGACAAACACTTCGGGAATGTACCGCGTCTCGCCTTGGCGACTCCAAAGTATACCTAATCATTTCGCCAGCAATTCCCATAAAATCAGATAATGTATTTGAATTTATTCGTATTGCACCAAATATATTCGTTTCTTTTATATTTATATTATTTTTTATTCGTCTTTTGTATCAATATTTTGCACAAACGGGCAAAGCCAAGATTAGAGAGAGTAATCTCAGATGTAACTGTTTAAACATACTTAGGATTTAAGATACCAAATCTAGAGTCCATAGCTATTAAAAGCAAGATTTATATATTTCTTAGCCTAATCATTATGTTTATATTGTATAGTTTTATGTTTTTTTGCACAAATATTCGCTCTATCCTATCCTTGAAAATGATATCAGTGCTTTAGTCAAGCGTGAATTTATAAGTGTTGATTAGGATAACTCTATCATATACTTATCATTCTACAATTTATAGTGGCATTCATGTGCTTACTTTTAAGAAGCTTGTAATTTTCCGAAAGACGTCCAATTTAACCAGACAAAAAAAAAATTGTTACGTTACCTAAAAATTTAAAATAACTACCTTTTTATGAACATCAGAATATTACGTAGTTTTCTACGTCAGTAGCTATTTCCGTAACGCTGAAAATTATGATGTATCTATGCCTTTTGGCAAATGAATTTTGCGAATATTTACAAGGTTAGTATTAAATAAGGATAGAACTGAAACTGGAATAATATAAATTCGTAGTTATCACTATACTATATTTAATGATTATGAATATTTTGAAGTTAGTACCTCCGATTAGTGTACTATTTACTATTTAATTTAAATATTTATAAGGAGACACACGATAAGCGTGGATGTCAAGACGCAAGCCGGAACCAGAGAGAGCGCTTTGCCCTCTATGTCCACAGACCCGAAAAACGCCGTTTGAACGTAGATAATAAGATTAAGAGACTCTAAATGGAGTAATTCATAAACAATAGATATATAGAGCAATTAGGAATGACGATTTAACGGAGAAGAAATGAGAGTACTCTCAATATAGACACTTTTAAAATCAATTTTTTACACTAGTATTAATGAAATATTATTTAAAATTAATAGCGTATTAATATATTCGTAGACACGAACACGCAAATCCTCACATAAAAATAGGTATTTCGTATTTTTAATTAATTAAATGCACTGAAACTGAAGGTCATATGCACAATTAAAAAGAGGTCAATCATAAGGACGACATCAAAAGTAACTTCAGTAATATGTACTTGATAAAAAAAGAAAAAAAAAACAGCAATTAGTCGGTTTACTCTACATGACAGATTAAGAAATTTTAATTATATTAACTAGTTAAAAAAATTATAATTTATTTTATATCATTATCTTTACCAGATCAGCCATCGGATATCCGCTGCTGAACGTAAGCCTCCCCCATTATCTCGGAGAGGGTTTACCAATAGGTACTCGTTTCGATTGGCAGGTTCGCGAGCGAACTGTGTTGTGGCACGATATGGTGATGCTACTACCTATCACCCTAGTGTCCTAGTTAGTGTACAGCTGATCTCACCGCTATGGCCTTAGTCGCCTTTTACGACACCTCGGCAAGAAAGAGGTCGGCACTATTCTTCTCTATATATAAATATACTGAAAATATTTTGCTAAATATAAAATAATAAATATCTATACATATATTGTTTTTGTTTGTGTTCGAAAACGTATTTATTGATGGGGTTTATAAGAAATCAAATATTAAGACTACGACTGATAGAGGCAGAGCCGCAACATAATCGAGGGAGAAACCCTGCGGATCGTCTATTGTCTTATAAATGACTACACGTCCCTCGTGGTTTTACCTTTATGAAATTTCAACGCAACACAAGATAGATATTCCAGAGATCGACATTAGTTCTTTTATTATTAATAAATTTATATTAATGATTATTTTTGATTAAACTTAATAATGTATGGTAATCCTTCACTTACTTTCAAACCTGACAGGAAAAATATAATTATGATAATGTTAAAAATGCCTTATAACAAATACAAGGTTGATTTACAGTAAAATTATACAAAATTAGTTTACTACAATAACTTACCTAATGTTAAACAACAAAGTAAGTAAATTTTGTAATAATTTCTTCCTTTATGTTAGTAACTTAACAGCACTTTAACGTTAGATCCAAAACTGAATTGAAATTTCCATTTGTGATCTCTTACGAGGATATTCATTTCCACAGTATACGCAAGTAACAAACGTTGAAACTATGCGTAAAGTATCTTAAATATTTTTAAAGTTGTGTCTTATGGATTATTATTTATATGGTGTAAATTACTGTATTTATACTACGAACAGGTGCTCATGCCGTAGGTTTTTAAAAAATAGGCATATGAGCTTAACAGCGACATCATAATTCGAGTATATTTACAATAGCCCAACAAAAATTAATAACAATACCAGCCAAAAATAAATATGGTAAGCGAACCACTGCCTACATAATGCCTCGCATAATAAATAATATTTACGTTAAAGTTAGAAACAAATTAACAAAAAATAATCTAAAAAATGAATTAAAATTATATTATATAAACAAAAAAAAATTTAGTAAAGGCCACTTTTTGTATTTGTATACCAAGGTCTAGTTATTACTAATTGTAATACAGCTAAAAATAGTCTTAGTGTATAATTATATTGTATAGTATAATAGTACCTATATAAATTAGTTATAATAAACCAAATATATGAAAGCACACAACTCAAACCTTAGTGGTTTTTCGCAGTGCTTTGTATAAATTTATATGAATATTTAGTAATAATGATAAATAAATAAAAACTTTGTGTACACCTAGAAAAACATACATGAAACTATGATCGAAATAATGGCAAACTTTTAGTAATATTAAAAGACAAGATAACATCAATGTTATCTTTATAATAAACATCATTAATAGAATACTATTCTGTGACAGATGATTTAGATATGATATAAAAATGTTACCAAAGCCCACTTGAATGAAGTATATTTTTTATTTAAAATTGAATTTGAGTGGTTGTCTGGTAAATACTGCTAAAGAAATAAATCCAGCTTTATGCATTTTCACCATCAACATCATTTTATCAGCCATTGGATATCCACTGCTGAACGTAGGCCTTTCCCATTGGAGGGTGGATTGCCATTACTCTTGGCAGGCGAGTTGGCGAACGCAGTGTGTTGTGTCAGGATATGGTGACGCTGCTGCCCATTGCCACCCTGGTCGGTGCAAAGTTTTTGGCCTAAGTCGTCTTTTACGACACCTCGGCAAGAAAGAGGTCGGGACTACTCTTCTCTACCGGTCACCGCAGGGACTTTTTTTATTCCCTGCAATTTAGACAGCAGACAAAGCTTATGCATGCTTATCGCAATATAATTTTTATCTTATCTCCTGTCATATTGAAAATATTATTTTAAACAACGCTACACACATCACAGACACTCTAATAAGATTATCTGTCAATGATCCAGGGACACATAAAACAGAAACGCCGACCACACCACACGACGAATATATGATCAATAATCTTTACTATAAAATATTGTAAAATGACGACAGTCGACATCAAATAGCTTATTAAAAAGCTTACTTCAATAAAATATATCTTAATTTTAATATTCAATTTCAGTTGTTTACTTAACACAACTACTGTAGAAATATTACGCTTCAAGTCTGTGGACCCATTAGAAGTGGTTATGGTTTTAGCTATCAGATATGTCATGGTGTCAACTAACTCCGAAGTTCAAACAGAATATAAAATCAACTGTGTCTGTAGTCAACAAGTGGCTTTGTTAACCGACTGAATCTAATCGTACGTTCACTACAAATCTGATACTAACTGAAAAAAAACGCGGAATGCTTCAAAGTGCGTATCGTACTTGACTGACGTTACATCTGTAAAATTTTAATTTTTTTTATTTATTTATGTTAGTTGGATAGGCAAACTGGCAGACGTTCCACCTGATGGTAAGTGGTCGACGTCGCCCATGAACATAAACTAGTTTACCTGGAACTAGCCCGGCCAACCCATTTATGTGTTGCCTATCCTGAGACATATGATGTTAAGTCTCGGTGCCAGTAATTACACTGCCTGTCTTGCCCTTCTTTCCGAAACACAGCAAAGCTGTTTCACGGAAGAAATAAGCAAGATGGTGGTACCCATGCAGCCGGGAGCGCGGCACAGCGCATCCCTCCCACCGGTAATTTTGACAACGGTTTGCGCAGCAGTCACAGCAACAGGCGTTGTTGTGTTAGCGGCTTTATTTATTTATCCATTTATTTTACAACCATAATAATTTACATTATATTAATAAAATACAAAAGATAATTATGGATCCCGCACGAGCACGAAATATTTAGGTAGAGAGGAAGCGCTTTGTTAGGTAATTATAATTATTTACTTACTTTTAATATATGTTATTATTATATATGTTTATGTTATGTAAGGTGCAGTTATTGTTTATCATTAAAATATTCATCTATATCATAGTAACATTTATTAATAACTTCTTTATTTATTTTATAATCACATTCTTCTTTAACCCACTCTTAGGTAGTTTATTATATATTTTTATCGGCTGGATGGGTTCTTTCCCCGCTCATGACAAATATTTGTATAGGCCATACATAATATTATGTTTCTGAGGTCATATTCAAGGCAGTAATGAGTCAGTTGGTAGTGATTTATAAAGCCGATCTTCCATCGTAAATCAGACACGACTTTTAAAAAGTTACTTAATTTTTATTTTTCATGTATATAATATATACATAAAAAATAAAAATTTATTATTAAGAATGACTACTACAAGAATATTTTTTAAAAGCATTTGAATATTTTTATCGCCTACGGATGGTGGTTTTTAAATGCTTTGCGAAGTTGAAAGTTTAAAATTGCTACGCCCGTTTCTGGAGTATTATGATCTCTTTTTATGTAAAGAGAAAACAAAACTGTCAGTTGTTTTATTTTTTATTTTTTATTTATACAATTTTAAGACATTTATTGCGGTTTCGCTCGCATTCAGTTTTTACATTTTCACATTTTCAGATCCAGTTCTGAGTCATAATGTAATGTTTTATAGCCTATAACATTCGAAATAAACACATGTTCATAAGTAAAAATTTTGTTAATTCGGACGAATAATCCACTTATTCTGCGGAAAAATTCCTAGTGAGCTGAATTTTTGTATACACCTTTATTACGGCGTTGTAATGAAGATGTGAAAAATCGACATTGATATCGTGCCGGCCGTAAAAAAGTTACAAAGGTCAAAAGGTAACTAAAATCAGTTTTTTACAAATATCTCGACTATCTACCGTTGTTGTTCGTCACAAAATTATCTCCAAAAAATGCTTCACGCATTTTTCTGTCAAATTAACCGTTTTTGGAGTAGAGCGCTGAGAAAGCGACTAGAATGTACTCACATACGGTTTTGTATGCCATTCACCAAGGCGTAAACTCTATTGATTTTTATTTGGAGTTTTAACACAAAAACTTTTATTATCTATTTGTGAAACTGACAATTATACTGAGTCAGTTGAAAAATATTTCTTGAGTGTTAAAGACTTTATTTTATTAGTTTCATGCTCTTGAACAGTTGTTCAACCAATAATGAAAATGATGAAGATTTCGATTTAAATATAAGAATAAGACCACTCGACGTTTTGTCAGCAACTGTTAATGATATAGAAACTGAAGATATCGACAATGAATTACAAAAAAAAAATTATATACTATACATTATTTCATTTTTTTTGTATTTATCCTTAAAATAAAAAATTAATCACTCTTAAATAAAAATAAAAAAAATATCTTATTACATATCATGTATTATTCCTACGGGGAAAACCATGAAAAAAAAAACGCGCCTTGCATTCTACTCGAGGTAAGTAGTGAGGAAAAAGTGCATGTAGTCGCTTTCTCCGCGGTCTACTCCAAAAACGGTTAATTTCACAGAAAAGTGCAAGAGGCGCTTTTTGTAGATAATTTTACGACAAACAATTTTTTTAATAACCTCTATTGACCTGCGAGTAATAAGTAGCGCTCTGACCACTAAACTACTACTACGCAAATCCTGTCGACCACTCGCTCTGTGAAAAGCAAAACAAATCTAACCCACGGCAACCCTACATTTTTTCAAGCAATTTTTCCGGCTACTTTTTAACCTTTTTCTATTCCACACTAAAACTTTTATGCCAAATTTCATCTAGATACGTTCAGCCGTTCTAGCGTGTTTTAGTAAAAAATATTATCCATCCAAACTTTTGCATTTATAATAAAAGTAAGATCAGAAGTTAATCATTGTATTTAGAATCTCTATATCACATTACTTATTTAGTTTAGTACGTATCATATTAAGTACATCCATATGTTCATTTTACGCGGAAAAATTCGAAGTTAACTTTTCCTTTCCAAAATAGGCTACTTATAGGATCTTTCTTACTAAATTATAATAATAATTAATAAACAATTGATACCACCAACAACCCTCAGAAAGAATGTTATATTTCATATAAAGATAAAGGTATTCTATAAATAAACATATTTTTTGAGACGACTGTTCTGGTATAGTGGTGCGAGTCGCCTCAACGCCAGAGGCCACGGGTTTGATTCCCGCTCAGGGCTAATATTTATATTTGTGCATTTGTTTCCGTTCTGGGTGTATGTCCTTGTGGGTCTCTCCACCGTGCCTCGCAGAGCACGTAAAGACGTCGATCCCGGTAGTTATCATAAACACCTGACAACGATAGTTACTCATGGTAGAAAACTATCCGCCAACACGCATCGCAACCCATGGAGCAGCGTGGTGGATTAAACTCCAATTGTTCTCCTAAATGGAGAAGAGGCCTTTGCCCAGAAGTGGGACATTTACAGGCTGATTCAGTTCAATTCGGTTCTAATATAATTTACATAAATAAATGTCAAAATATTTGTATTAAATGTATAATATTCCAGATTGATTGTATAAATATGATTATTTATTTTAAGAAAAATGTACCAAATTGGTTT
Organism: Euphydryas editha; assembly: GCA_036937285.1. Classification (NCBI taxonomy): domain Eukaryota; kingdom Metazoa; phylum Arthropoda; class Insecta; order Lepidoptera; family Nymphalidae; genus Euphydryas; species Euphydryas editha. Next base: position 7,516,483 of record JAUPFZ010000024.1, read on the forward strand.
TTAACACCTCGTATTAAGTGCTAAATGTTGAATAGATTATTATCACAACGACACAGATACGTTAACAAGATCACAAACGAGTCTATTAATTAAATACACATGATATTCTTGTTTATATACTTTTAATATGGCAGATAACTGTGTCAGTAGAATAAATTTAAAAAAGGACGAACCTGCAGAATTAAATTCGTCAGCCATGACCTTATATCCGTGGATTCTGTTACAGGCACAACGGTTGAAGTAAACGGAAAATCCGTCGTCAAATCTGTGTAATTCATTTTTTAAAAACACTCGCCACTATGATTATAATAAAATTAAAAAAAAAAAAAACAAATTACAAAATCGAAACGCCACTTCCATTCGCGCCAAAATCAACACTGACAGGCGTTCGAATCGTCGCCATCGTAACTTGAAATAGATAAAGGATATCTTAAAAACAATGATAATGAGAATCCGCTGTATTTGAAGAAACAACAAAGTGATGTTTGCAAGCGACCAGTCACTTGAAGATACACGTTCGCACTACACTACAAATGCGAGGTTGTAATGAAAAACTTAAATAATAATTTTAAGTCATATATTGTTTTAAACTAACGCGATCACTATTCATATTTAAATTTATATTTGTACGGGTGCTTACCGCGTTTATAACTTTGTTTAGTTCCCTATATTTCGGCAATGTTTCAATCGCCATTATCACGGGGAGACTCCCCAGTCTAAAAAAATATAAAATTAAATATGAATTTTAAGTCAGCTTGTTTACTTGGAGGTTACTTAGATAAACAGGGTCTAGACCGTTTGAAAACACTGCTTAGCTTATACTTTGAATTCAAACTAGTGATCTGTATCTAATATAATTTGCCTAGGTTGGTGTTAGCTATTAATAGATACCTACTAGTTACGTAAAACGTAAAAATTATCGCTGTGACACAACTGATGTTTTTGTTAATACTAGCAACGTCATGTAACTTTGTCATCGTATCTTTATATTTCCCATATTGATTTGTTTAATCTAAAAATATTATATACATATATCAGGGATAACAAAATTATTTGTTAAATAAAAAAATTTAAATAGTTACTTTAAATTTTTACCGTTTTATTTCATGACAAATTGAAAAAAAGTCCTCCAATTAATTCCAAAACAATTAAGTTTTAAAATTTGCAACATCTTTCTTTAATGCTAACGAGTGAAATAGGTACCTACATCTTTTTTTTTTACTTGAAAAAAAAATTAGATCAAGGAGAACGATAAATTACAGTTAAAAAAATAATTATAGAATATATTAAGACTACACACAAACTTGACTTATGAGCGGAGTTTCTTTATATTTTCTATGGATATATCAATTATTATTTTTAATATTACACGTAATTTGTTTTTAATGACATTTTGTAAAAACTATTCTTTATAGCAGCATCTTAAATATTACTTATATAAGTACCTATTTAAGAACAAGATATAATTTTTAATATGCCATATAATGTCATTTGTTAACAAAAATTACCATTGTAATAATAACTTAACAGTAAAACCGAGTTAAAACAGATCACTTGTACAATCATAATTATGTTTGTCTATGTGTCCGATTGTCACAGTCAATTTACTTTGAATCTCTTGGACAGATTTAGTTAGTGTCTGTTCTTCTTATAAACAATCTCTAGAATCTTAAATAATCTTATTTCATGAATATATACTGAAATCTATACCGATATAGAAAACCTGGGAATGTTTGTTTACCGAGGAGGATTAATATGCCATAAAAAATAACTCACTGACTCGTGATTGAAACACAACCATCCCTGGAAAATGCCTATTTTGTCTTTTTTATTAATATCTGATTAAATCGATGTGTTATATTGTAACCTATACAATTATATATGTACTTATGAGAATTTTATAAGAGTAGGAACTATATTTTCATGGTGTAATTATTGCCTCTAGGTAAAAATTTGAATTCGGTAAATATAGCAAATATTTGTAGCATGTATAAAAAGCTGCTAAATTTAATTAAAAGTCTATACCGGATTTTATCGCGTTTATTTAAAACTTTACAGTTTAACAATATTTTAAATTATTTCCCGACGTTTCGGACCATAAAATCGCGTCCATAATCTCGGGGGACCCCGAGTTATTGTTAAAGTTTTATATAAACGTGATAAAATCCGATATAGACTTTTAATTAAATGAGTAAAGTTCGCATAAATATAAGAGAACAGTAAGCTGCTTAATATCTCCCTACAAGTAATTTGACGTGACATCACAGTATACGAGTACGTTAATTTAACATGGCTGATCCATGTATTCACGCTATCATAAAATATTTTAGTGTTTGTTATTGTTTTAATCACGGTGTGGCGCAGTGGTCACATCAAATGACTGTTACGCTAGCGGTCGCAAGTTGGTTTCCCATTTGTGTGTTGTGATTGGTTTGTGTTTCCTGACCTCCGAAACGAGATTTTATCCTACTGAGGGCTGTTGAGTTCTTTTTTTTTTTTTGGTTTTCGAATCAAAAACTACGTATTTTTATTGTTATATTTCCTCAAATATTGCTTATAATTTAAACTAATTATAATCACGAAGCATAATTGTGTATAATATCTGTTTTAATTAGTAATGTAATGATGACAAGGTGACACTATTGTAACGAGATGATTGATGGAAGCCTTGAATCATCATGGCGCCTAGCATTACGGCTTAAGCATAATTATTTTAATTTCTATCATTTTATTTATTCACTTATTAATTACTAAAAAATTTCAAACTTTTTTTAATCTTTATAGATAATCAATCTATTATAGATAACTAGCGGCTCGCCCCGGCTGCGCCCGGGGAATGTATATGTACCCAAACCTTCCTCATGAATCACTCCATCTATTGATGAAAACCGCATGAAAATCCGTGTAGTAGTTTTTGAGTTTATCACGAACAGACAGACAGACAGACGCTGCGGAGGACTTTGTTTTATAATATGTAGTGATCGCACAGCCAATATTACAAATATCAAAACAACGGAGGTGAATCCCTGCCAGTTTTAATGTCACATTATATACATATATTATGTATAGTCATGGTCGTATGTACGTGTTTTAATACGTTTTTCCGACATCCGATACATGTACTCTCCTATTCGAGGCTGTTCATCATCATCAATCATATCTAATATTTAGAGATATAAATTAGTCTTTGGCAATTTTTCTAGAAAATGTTTATTACGGAAACAATAAAATTCACAAGTTCAGATCTACCATATACGATTTATGTAACAAATATCGTCATCATCATTAAATTCGCTTTTGTTAATCGAGATCGTAATTTTTCACATTTTTTATACAGTCTTCAGACAATTATTAAAGACAAAATATTACTGTACTACTGACTACTGCTACTGAAACTACTAGGTACTGACTGAAAAAATGCTGTATAAAGAATATTTCTTCCATGAAGGCGAATGATTTAAGATTTTAGTAATAAAAAAGTAAAAGACATTAAAAAGAAGAATCTTTTTTTTATCGTCGAAAACAAACTCTCTACGCATTATAAGTACATATTAATAATCATTACAACACACAAAAACCTTAAATCAAACAAATCTTTAAGTATCTTTTAACCCACTCACTTGTATTAGATATAAGATGTATTTAGTTTTAAAGTTACAAGAAAAATTATCAGTATTCGGACACTCCCGGTTTTTCGCCATATTTTATACTCAGTGCTAGACTAAATTCATCCCCTATGTATAAAAAAGTTTGACGTGGATGAAACCACGTTGGTCGTCTAGTAAAAAATAAAATACGAAAACCTCTTTAGGATGCGCCTACGTTTATATTATAGCAATGCTGACGAATTGTAATTATTAATGTATCAATGGTATTTTTATTTGCTCGTAATAAGGCGTTTTTATAATAGATATGTATTAATTGAATAGGTACATAGATACTACTTACGTACTACATTATATGTATATGAACATTTATAATAAAAATAAAAATAGATGACTTTTAAATAGCTTGTGGTTTTTATTATCGGGGAATTACTTTTTGTTTAACAGTATTACAAAGACTGTCAGTTTTAAATTATATTTAAAACATTAAAAATTTTATATTTATAGCTATTTTCTATCATCGAAAACTGACAAATAAAAAAAATTAAAATATTTGTTAGTGACTTAGAATATATTTTTGAAATCGAACCGTCAGCGCCGCCATCTTTGATTGCGTCACTTAATTTTATATTAATGCTGGACTGAAAGGGTAAGTGTGTTAAAAATAAAAATAGCCTCTTCTTCATATAGAAAAAGGGTCGGAGCTTAAACCACCACACTGCTCCACTGCGGATGAGCAGTTTCCCTACAATGAGCAACGATCGCTACGGGTCTTTATGTTTATGATAACAAACCGGACCAAGGGCTTTACGTACTCTCCGAGGTAGGGTGGGGAGACCCACAAGGATATATTATATAGTATATACCCAGACCAGAAACAAATATTTGTACAAATACAAACACTCCGAGCGGGAATCGTACCCCAGACCACTCGCACCAGTACACCAGAATGGTTGAACTTGTTTATGTTATTACCCGACTGCGACAGAAGGAGGGTTATGTTTTTCGAGTGTATGTATGTATGTATGTATGTATGTAAGTATGTATGTATGTATGTATGTATGTATGTCCATTTCTTTGGCACGCCCTACAGCCCAAACGGCTGGACGGTTTTTGACATATGAGGTGTCGTTGGATTTGTCTAAATTGTAGTAGTGACATAGGCTATATAAATTTTCAAAATGGCGCCCGCAAATGGCGGAATGAGGGGAGGGAGTTGAATTTTTTTTCTTACTGTAGCAATATGGGTATCAAATGAAAGCTAGTAAATTGTTTTATTCTTTTTAGATATAATAAGAGTATTTTACGCAGTCGGGTTTTTTGATTTTTTTAATTAAGCATACTTGTTTTTATTTCATAATTATCATTTTGACAACCCTTAGTCTTTGGTCTGCACAAAGGCATGACTTCATCACTTATAACTCTACGTCAAGCGTAAGTACTAAATGAAATTCATATTTTTCATTTGTTTTACTTTGTTAATATGTTTTTCTTTATTACATTGTTGAATAAATGAATCAGCCAGTAAATAAACACGAATAGTAGTATTACATAATTATTAGCCTGTAACATTTATAATACTTTTATTTCGTATCAATTTGTCAGCATCGTTATATTACTATAATACCTTCACATTTTTAAAAAGAAAAAAAAAAACTTTAATACTGTAAAAAATAGCCTATATTGTTATCGGTATGAACATGTTTGTATAATAGAAAGAAAAAATAAACCTGATCAAGTCCAAATTGGACTCAAGAAGTGATTTCGTGCCACCGTACGTTTAACAATACATATTTTAACAATAAACACAATTTTACAATACACACACAAGAATACAAAAACTCCTTTAATGTCTAACTTTATTTTATTTTTATGATATTCCGTTAAAATTACTTTGATAATACATATTCTGCAAAAATCTCAAATCTACACCTATTGAAAAAAATAATTGATATGAAAAGAATGGTACAGTGACGGAAGGACAGCTGAGGCTCAATAATAGGGTTTACATCCTTACAATACACATGCTACACAATATAATATGTTATATAAGTATATTACATACAATATTACAACATAACTGGATAAGATCATTGGGCAGTAACAGATTACTATTTTTAAATTGATCGGCGAGTTGCACGAAACCGTCGCTAACTTTCCGTTAGTTAACCCATTACTTCCCAAGCATCGAAATAATTGTCTTTCTTTTTTTGAAATTACAAAATAGAGATCATAATTCATTAAAAAAAAGTAATATAAAGTAAAATTTAAAAAAAAAAATTCATGGTTGCTGTATCAGCCTGTCCTATAAATATGACAATGGGAGTATATGGTCAGAAATAATAAAACCTTACAGTTATTACAAAATCAACTTTATTTTCAAAACTATCATTATAATCCTTTTTAAATAGAATAATATATGTTTTTTTCGTATGATAAGGTATGAAACAACCACTGCAAAGAGTTTTTTTTTACAACCTTGTCCTTAGCAACGCCTTTGTTTGTCCCTTTTCAACATATTATAGTGGCCCAACAAAATCCTTCATTTAAAATCTAACAGAGGGATGGTTTCGTCTTTATTTACCTGGTTGTAAACAATCCATGCATTTACTAGAGACATATCCAAAATTCTAATAAAAAGAGGCCAGTACCATTTTTTACCTCTGAAACGATTAGGATACTTTGAGTTCAACCAATCATGTTTGTCTACTCCTCCCATATTTTGGTTATAGTTATGAATAAATTTTGGCTGATTTACAACTACTACGGCCTTTTCTATCTTAAAATATCTAACAGTTTTCATAAAAGGTTCCACAGAATCAAAATTAGTCAAAAGACATACTACATTATTCTCATGCCATTTCACACGGATCTCGGAATAATCTCGCTCTTTCTTTTTCATTTCCTGTTTTATCATGATAGGACATTTCTTAGTTCGAGCGGGTGAGAGAGGTCGCCGCCGACGTCGCCTCCATCCGCGGGCGACGAAGGGGGAACGTAAGATGGGCTACTTAATGCGCCTCCAGTAACGCCACTCTGTTCGTGTCGGGCCGGGATGAGAACCCGGTCCTGCTAGATACGGCGTTTTTGGGACTGTTCAGAGGTACAGCCGAACAGTCCCCATGGAGGAGAAGTCTAGCCTTTTCGCCGAGGCCAGCCTATCGCTGGAGGGATCCTGTTGCCTGCAGATCCGGGACCCTCCAATTAAATCGGCTGAAGGCTCCCGCAGGGGCTTAGTACGGTATTGCACCACCAAGTGCTGAGTCCGACAAAGATTTAGGACTGCCTACACGGGTGTCTTGGATATCACCCGTAAACGGTTTCCATTGTGATAAAAAAAAAGAAAGGACATTTCTTAGTCCTATTGTCTCTTACTGTGCCTATAGCTCTAAAGCCTTGAGATTTCAAATCAATCAACAGTTGCATACTAGTGAAAAAGTTATCGAAGTAGATAATAATGTGCGCCAGAATCCGAACACGTTGAATCGAGCAACTTTTTGACCACTCTTGAACCCAAGCTATGATAGCCCATCGCTATGAGAGGTACGAGTATTCTTTCCTGTATATAGTGAAAAGTTATAACAATAACCACTAACTCCACATAGAGCCCAAAGTTTGTACCTGTTCGTTGCTGCTCTACACAGTATTGAACATGTTTTCGCGCCAAATAGTATACACGTATTCCCAGTGTCATATTTATAGGACGGCTCATTTAAAAGTTATGTAACTTGTTTCTAGAATGTGTTTTGTTTTTATATTTATTTATAGCATGTTTGTATAAGGTCTCACAATTGATTTCAGGTATTTTGAAGTTAATAATTTCTTTTCTTAAGCATTAAATAAAATAAAAAAGTATCACTCCTGTTAACCCAACAACATTGAGCAATTTCAAAAATATATATTAAAATGAATTAAATATGTATGACTTCCAAAAAAATATATTGAAATAGAAAAATTCTTTATTAATACATATTTCATTATAAGTAATAGAAAAAATATATATAAATTTGTAAAAAAAAATTCGAATATAGTGTCCTAAAAATAGGACAGCAGTAAGTAATGGGTTAAGTTGCAATTAATCTTAAAATTAGTTGATCTTATGATTAATTTAAAGCTGTTGGAATTAATCATCCGTTAGATAGGTCTTTAATTAAACTAAATATTTTGTTAACTTAATCAGATGTAGGTTTCGTGCAACAGATAATCACGATTCTTGTGATTAAATTAGTTTAATAAACACTTAAATTTAAAATTTGTTTCGTGCAACTCGGCCTAATTCAGCTTGCTGGTGATAATGTTTTAAGCCTTTGAGGGTAGAAAGGAAAAATCTACCACGACATCAGCCGTTGTATGTCCACTGCTAAACTTAGGCCTCCTCTATCATCTCTGGGTGGGTTTGCCAATACTCGCCACGCCTGGGGTTGGCGAGCGCAGTGTGTCGTGAGCGTGACAGGATTTGGTGACGCCGCTGCCCATCACCATCCTGATTGGTTTATAAGTGTTCGCATCGCATCACTGTGGTCTTAGTCGCCTTTTACGACACCTCAGCAAGAAAGAGGTCGCGACTATTCTTATCTACCGGTCACCGCACGGCTGTTTCGTAAATTTTAATATTATGATATGAAACCTAAATGTTATAATTATACATATTAGATCTGATATACATATATGTATATAGAGCTGATTTCAGATAATAACTTGACTATTATGAACTAAAATGCTTTACAAAAACAAACGAAGATGTATTCGTAGAAAAAGAGAAAAAGTGACCTCGCCTCGACAAGAGGTCGGGACTATGTTTCTCTGCCGGTTACCGCACGGTCAACAGCTTACTACAACAATCGATATATGGATCATCACATTATAAAATTCATGAGTTTGAGAATAATCCGTGCAATTAAAATATCACCATATTTCGTTAAACTTTAATGGTATTTTTCCTAGCTCTGCTAAATATTCGGATACATATTAAAGCTGATCATTAAACTGTCGAAGATAATTAAATCTAAAAGAAGTCAACCATACCGTAACACAATGAGCAATAAAATAAATATATAATACATGTATCATCATAATCATACATGTATATGTAAATTAGTGATAATAAGGATAAAACGTGCTAGTTCTACAACGTTTGTTCTAAATTTTTACCTCATTTCTTTTACTAATTTTTGTAGTCATTATACTTCGTTATCTTTGTTTATATTATTTATTTGAAGTTAAAAAAAAAATACATCGTAAATTTTAGTTGCTGCTTCCTACACCTTTCAAGTATATGAACTGAATTAAACTGAATCAGCCTGTAAACGTTCCACTACTGGGCTAAGGTCTCCTCTCCATATTGGAGAAGGGTTGGAGCCGAATCCACTAACCTGCTTCAGGTCCTCCGGGTTGACAGATATTTTTATTTGCCATGAGTAACAATCACTATTAGATGTCTATGATAAAAACCGGGACTGACGGCTTTACGTGTTCTCCGAGGAACGGTGGGGAAACCCACAAGAACCCAAACCAGGAATCGAATACACGTTCAGCGAGCGAGAGAGCGAAACAAGCTAAGCGTTCGGCTTGTGACGCATTTATCTCTGTTCCATCCCATCGGCAGATGCGTCCGAGTAGAAAAGAAAAAATATTTAAACTAACGAGTGCAAATAAATGTAAATTTTTCGAAAAAATTTTAATTTTCAACTAACTCCTTCTTTGTATTATACAAAATAATGATGATTCAATTCATAAAAGTATTCAATTTTTCATCAATATTTTCTTATGACGTTATCACATAAAATTATCGTCCGTAAACCGACTTTATTTATTTTTACCAACACTTGTTTGATGATTTATTTTCTTAATAATGTTAAGAATTAGTCTAAAACCAACACTTTTACTCGACACGTTTACGTGACTCTAATCTTACTATCATATTGATAGCTTGTTACAGCTATCAAATATATATTGCTTTATAGTTCCATAAAGCATTATTTATCTGATAAGAATGAATGTTCATTTATGATAATAGTTTTGCTTTTAATCCATTCCTAGGAATTTCTGAACTTAACACAAACTCACAGATATGGTTTTACGTCATAGAAGGGGAAGCATTGGGATGTGAATGATATCAAAACCCACCATGGTAATTCTTTTTTCATTATAGGAAAATAATTATAACATTCTACATAGGACACTCCTCATAGAAAAATGAGGCCAGTATTAAATTATACATAATTATATAAAATAAAATAATAATTGGATATTTTCCCAAGGCCTTTTGAATGATTATAACATTTAATGAATTATGGATGATCTGGTTTCATAATTATGCTTTATGAATTTCTAAAACAGTTGGAAATTTTAATATTTTTTTTTAGGAAATCACCAAAATGTGTAAATCATGTTATTATGCAGATATTAATCAAGTAAAAAAAAAAAAAAAAAACATTTGAGGCAATTATTTTTCTTACAATTTAATATTTGAAATTATTGCATTGAGAATTCATGCTTGATTTCCATTATTAGTTATTGGTAAACAAAGTTGTAGAAAATAAACATAAAAACACTACTTAATATAAATTTTTGTTGAAAAAATAATAAGGGAGGAGTTTAATATATTTTCTGTACATTAATTTCACACATAGACTAAACATATATTACCAAAATTCAGTGTATTTGTAGCTTATACTTTTGTAGTGATAATATTAAACAATAGTTTATTTATCAAGCTTTAAAAAAAATTAAAATTGTTTTTACATTAGAAGGTCTTTTTAAACAATTTTATAGGTTACATAAAAGTTAAGTAAGGATAGCGGTAAAATATAAAGGGCATCGTAACTCAATATGTTGAAAACCACATGAGACATCAAGTATATTATATGTGTATATTTTTTGTATATAAAAGTTTCTATCCCAGGGAACTGTACCAAATCATGATTTGTACCCTCGAGTACCCTGATCTTACTAAGGTCGGGTACAACAAAGATATATATATATATATAGCAATTTTCTTAAGTGGAAGATTTTGATTGTGACATTACCGTTGTTTGGTCTAGATAAGATTATACTTATTTTTTCTTTGATAATATCAATGGGATGAATCACTTTTTATCTCACAATACTGTTAACTTTGATACAAGATTTTCTAACTTTATTTTAATGATTAATTTTATAACAAATAATTAGTTATTAAAATTAATTTTACGACTCTCATATCCATGGTACTAAAAAGTATTAATGTTAATAGATTAGAAAACATAAATGTAATTTTATTTTTACCCGACTGCGACAGAAGGAGGGTTATGTTTTTCGAGTGTATGTATTTATTAAAAATTATGACATAAACATATCTTTAATTTATTCTATATGTAAAGTTAGTTAAAAATTCACAACGTAAAGTATAAGTATAACAAGGTTAAATTTCTGATCTTTCAAGGGTATAAATCTGAAGTTATGTACTTACCTCTGTAGTTGGTGAAGGTGAGGGGGGGTGGACTTGAGATACGCTTAGGGTCCATGACGCTCCAAACACTAGCACCGCTAATAAAATACTCCTTAAACGCAGCATTTTAGTCCTAAAATAACAATACACCTACTGTTACTAAAATATAAGTATTGAATTTATTTGCTAGTAGTTTGGCTTCGAGTAATCAACTTTATCCGGCGTGAAATCACATTTGTACTCTAATTATATTCGTTATATGGTTATTAGATAATTATGACTATAGTAGAATTTTTCATCTAATAATTTACATTATTTTTTGAAACGTCACCGGTTAAGTGAATGGTCAAATCGCCAACCCATCGAAGGCCAAAAGTAACTTACGCTATTGATAAAATGTCGAGTTATAGTTGTATCGTTGAATAAATTATCAATATAAATTCATTTCGTTATTAAAAGGAGAGAAATATATCTTTTATTTTTATTCACATTTTCTTGGCAAAATTTGTTGAATAGACATCAAATTAAAACTGTCAGACTGTCGCTTGTCAAAAGTTGACGTTGGAATGTTCATGTTGGATAATTATATCATTCCTGGACGAAAAACTGATACAAAATTTTAAACAAATATGTAAAAACAATATTTTATATAATAACTATTACCTTCAAAACTGCGAGAGAATAATGAAACAAAACTATAATATAGTGTATTAATTTATAGTGCTTTTTTTTTGTAAAATATATATTTAGTCTTTTTTAAATGGTAATTCTGTTTTATTCCTTTATTGACTTCATGTTGACTTGTTTATTTTCTAATTTCTAACCAACCTAAAAAGTTAACATGCCACTAGATTATCGAAGATTTAATGGACCTGAAGATAGTATTCCATATAATTATTATACCAAGGAATACTTAAAGAGTTATCATGAATTACATAGAGAACTAATTGATGAAAACGGAGTTCGAAAAGATGGTCGCACTTTGGACGAGGCGCGAAGCTTGTGTATGTTTTGTATGTGTTTTTAGTAATTTAATATTTTTTAAACAATAAAATCTCGTAGGATGTAAATCAAATATTCTTTATTTTCAGTACTCAGATACTATATCTGATTTGATTTCTATCATTACGAAAGAAGTAGATAAGGCTAATAAATGCCTTGTGATCTTTCTTGATTTAAAAAAGGCGTTTGACACGGTTTCCATCTCTATTCTTTTGGACGAGCTTGAGAGTATAGGTATAAGAGGAGTTGAGCTCTCTCTCTTTCGAAGCTATCTCGTGGAGAGAAAGCAGTCAGTAAAGATAGATGGTTTTGTCAGTGGGGAGGAAACCGTTACTTTCGGCGTGCCTCAGGGTAGTGTCCTCGGTCCGACCCTCTTTTTAATCTATATTAATAAGTTGTGCAATCTGCAGGGTGTCGGGGGGAGGATATTCTCCTATGCTGACGATACGGCCATTGTCTTCGCTGGCAAAACTTGGGGGTCTGTCTACGAGGTGGCTTCTATGGGTATGCAAAGGGTGGCAAACTGGCTGCGAGATAATCTCTTAACTATTAATGTACAAAAAACTAATTATATCTGTTTCTCACCATACACATCCTCTCAACCAGATAATAGCTTACAACTAAAGATTCATACTTGCCCAAACCCAAAATGCAGCTCCTGTGATTGTCCGCGGATAAATAAGGTAAATGAAACTAAATACCTAGGCGTCATAGTTGACCAAAGGCTGAGCTGGTACTCCCATCTTGAAGCTGTTGCAAGCAGAATTAGAAAACTAATATGGGTTTTTAAATCCTTACGGTCAGTTATGTCCAGCTCCTTGCTAAATAATATCTATACAGCCCTAGCACAATCCATTATCTCGTATTGTATCCCAATTTGGGGGGGTGCTGCAAAGTCCTACTTTTTGGATTTGGAGAGGGCACAGAGGTCACTTATAAAAGTAATGTACTTTAAACATTATCGTTTCCCCACAGACGCCTTATATAGAATTAGCAATCTGCTATCTGTAAGAAAACTGTACATCCTTAATTTGATTATTAAATATCACAAATCTCTTCCATATAATAAATCCTTTTTAAACAAAAGAAGGAAGGATATTGTGGCTCCCACATACCAATCACGTACTGATTTTGCTAGAAGGCAATATCTATGCCAGTCCCCTTTCTTATATAATAAAATAAATAGAATTTTACAAATTTATCCTATGCAATTATACAAGTGTAAAAAATCCTTAATTGAATGGTTAGACACTCTCTCCTATAAAGAGGTAGAAAATCTGCTTACTAGAATAAATTAATTCCAATTTTAAAAATAATAATTCCAATAATAAATAAATATATTTATAATAAGTAAATACAATATAACACAGTAAGACTTACAAGTAAAATAAAACAAAATAAGACAACATTTAAAATAACATAACATAACATATCACACCTTCAAACACCCCATTCACAAAACTCACACATCATATACACAACACACACATCACACACACTTAACACCTGGTACCTACACTAATCACTGGCTTAATTCTGTTTAAAACACACTTTTAGCTTTAGATTCTAATTTAAGATGTTTTAGAATTTGTTTAAAACTTTAGATTTAGTAAAGATTTTGTTGTACTACCTATTTTAATAATCTTAAGATAAATGTTTGGGAAGTAGCGGGCCATTCCCGACACAAGTGTCATTGATTACTTACCGGGAAGACTCGGCATTTGTAACTAACTAAGATTTTGGAAATAAACTATTATTATTATTATTATTATTTATTTTCAGTTGCGCGTACTGATATGATATCTCAAGCGAAAGGGTCGGCATACATTGAATTAAAGAAAACTAAAGTTGTGTGCTCTGTTTTCGATCCTAGAGAAATCATGCACCAAAATGAGTTTAGGTAATTCTAAATTACCTTTGGTAACTTAATAATCAAATATTAAGTATTTTAATCATCATATTATTATTTTTAGTGCACTTGGCCAATTGTTTTGCGAAGTTAAATTCGCGCCATTTTCGTGTCCGAGACAAAGACGTCCTCATGCCCCTGATGCAGAAGAGAAAGCATTATCAGTAGCTCTTAGAAAGGCACTAGAACCAACAGTGTGCCGACATCTATTTCCTAATTATCAGGTATAAATAAAATTTATTGTATATACATATATATATATATATATATATATATATATAAAATTGTCAAACTGTTAACGCTGTAGTAAATACGAATAAAGTTTATTAAAATTTAAATATTTTTTCATATAGGTACTAATCTTTTTACATTTCTTTTTTTTTTTTGCAAATAATTTACAAAAAAAAACAATCATTACATTTAGTGCTGGAAAATTATGCAATAAGTTTTAATGAATTAAGCGTTACCTGTAATTCATATTTCATATCATTTAAAATTTATTTTTAATGTAACTTTTTTATTTTTAGTTAGACATATTTGTATACATCCTAGAACATGATGGAGCTTGTTTAGCTGCTGCAATCAATGCTGCAGGATTAGCTCTTGCTGATGCTGCTGTACCAATGTATGACATAATCACTGCATGTTCCCTGGCTGTTATTGGTGATCAAATGTTCGTTGACCCTACAGAAGCTGAAGAGAATCTTGCAATAATGAATCCAGAAAAAGATGGTATAAATAATGGACTCATCACAATGGCAGTAATGCCAGAATTAAGGCAAATTTCTGATTTTAGACAGATTGGTTCAATGGATGTCAATTGTATTATGAAAGCAACGGAAGTATTACAGAAAGAATGTGAGAAAATTCTTCCAAACATTCAGCAAATTTTAGTTTTAAATGTTGTAAATAGTTTTGAACAACAAAAGCAATTAGAAAAGGAGGCAAAAGAGCGTGAGGCTGCTTTAAATGCCAAAATGGAGGAGTGGAAAACGTTATTAAATGCTGGATGAAATATAATCATGTTTTTTATTTCAAATTTTTTTTGGGCATTTATTAAGTTAGTGTTTGTGATAATTGTATCATAAATGTTGTATAACCTAGACCCAAAGACATCCTTTATCATAAATATTATAATTTTTTTATCAGATTTTAATGAATATAAATTTAACATTACTTAATCAATTTTTAAACTATAGTAAATGTAAAATAAATGGAGCAGAGGAGTGCTAAAAATGAGCATTTCACAGGGATCATTTCCAGGCCCATTCCTTTTTTAAATGTATATTAATGATCTCGCATTTAATTTAAAGATGTGTTATTTTGTTTGCGATGATATATTGTTGATGACAAATTGTTTTTTTTTAAATTTTGATTGGAATTAAGTTAATTATAACTACGTGAATGTCACTTCATCATGAATATGAGCCTAGTTTAAAGTAAATAACTACTAATATACATATTATGGGATAACATTTCAGATTTTTTTTTTTCAAAAAGAGCTTTTCACGGCATTTATGATCTTGGGGCTCAAGCCTTCCTTCAGGATGTTTTTAAAAAGATAGACATGCTACCATAATTTATTTTTTAAGGATAAAAACGAATACATACCACTTATTATTATTTATAACTTTATTATTAATGATAAAAAGAATTACTTAGAAAAAAGTTTATCTTAAATAACACTTCATATAACCTAAAAATAGCTTAGTCTTCTGGTTTTTCTGGCGGTGGTCCACACGGTTGCAACATTCTCTCCATCAAATTGAACTTAACACGTGCTTTAGATTCATTTTCTACAATCGCAAAGTAACTTAGCAAATCTGGATGACCCATATAACTGCAACAGGAATCCCTATGTTGGTTCGTGAGCCATTCGTATTTAGTTGTATCGGCATGACCCGTACCGATATATTTACTTTGTAAATGTTCTAATTGACTGTGTATATTATATCTCTCTCCCATCGTGCTGCAAAAAAATAGTTATTTTTATTTTGACATTACCTTGTTTTAGTTTACCATCAGAACTTAGCTTTGGAATATTATTTTACTTTGATAACGATACAAACCTTGTTCTATTATTACAGCAATCAAATCTTAGAATAAACTATTATTTAATTTATTACAATTACATTTATCTCTAATAAAAGCTATTGCAACAGCAACAAACAGCAATTTCAATTTATAATTTATTTTGACAGTTTGACTTTTTGTTCTTGACATTTATTCACGTTTCAGACAGGAAGTGTCAAGTGGACAGGATTAACATTATGTGTGCAAAAAATTAAGATTTATTAGGATAATAAAACCTGTGATAAAACAAAATTGTTCACATTATAATATACTCTTTGTTGTTCACCGAAAAGAGTTCATTCAAGTTTGATTTAAAATATTTCTTTAGTTTTTTGCTTGGCGTAACGTGAGAACATAAATATTTGCTTAGTTACCATGGAAATGAGCAATTGTTGTAGTCGGTGACATAAGTTATTATTAAATTATATTTATTTAAACTAAAAACATTTAATTTTCAATTTAAATTATGGCAGATAAAAATAAAGTACCAAGTAAAGAAAAAAGCGATGAGAGCTTGCGAAAACAGGCCAAAAAGTTAGTTAAAAATAAAAACGTTCTAAATAAAAGACCAACCCATTTGTTTATGCACGAAAAATCTCTTGTCGAAATTGTAAGTACTAAAGCATGGTTTGAAATTTTTTCCTATTAAATATTGAATTAAATTATTTATAATTTATTTGATTAACGTGTAAAATATTTTACAGCCTAATCCGAAACACCCAAATCATATTATTTATGCATATTATCATAACAATTATATTACGAAAATCGAAAACTTGAATATGATGTATAATTTAACTCATTTGCATTTACAATGGAATAAAATATCTAAAATTGAAGGCTTAAGCAATTTGACAAAGTTAAAGAAATTGTATCTTAATAATAACCGAATCAGTGTTGTTGAAAATTTAGAGGGTTTGAAGTATTTAGAAGAACTGCACATTGAAAAACAAAATGTAGACAATTCGGATACACTGTGCTTTGATCCAAAGACTATGATTTTTATTGGGGTAGTTATACATATATTTGTTTACCTATGTTTTATTTTTTAATTTGTTTCCTTCTTAAAACTTACAAGTATTACTTAATTACATAGTTTTATTTTAAGTGTAGCGAGGAGCAAAATGTTATATCAAAATCTGATTGTACGTCATTTTTATTAGGCATCTTTAAGAATTTTAAATGTATCTGAAAACAAAATTTCGGACATGGCTTGGGCTAAGTCGTTACGTCGACTAGAAGTTTTGATTGCTAAAAATAATAAATTGGAAAATGTCGAGGTATTGCTTAAAATCACTATCTTTTTCAATTTAAATGTGATTGAACCTAAGGTCATTGTACTCACACTTATATGTATTTTCAGTCAATCGCAGATGATCTTTGTACATTAGTTTGCCTGGTAGACGTAAATTTTATCGGAAATCCGATGTGTAAAAAACATCGATATAAGGAAATAATAATCGCAAGATGTGCACCATTACGTAAGATCTGAATTTTGTTATTATTAATTGTTTCTAAATAATCTAAGAAAGCCGTAACAATCCAGGGAAAACACGTGAATCAACACTAAATGATCGTTGTTTGAATCTGGGCTAATACCGATGAGTTTTCAAATACTTAATATTAATCTCGCACTTGTTGGAAAAGGAAGCCAGTATGTTCCCAAAAAAATTCTTGAGCAGCATTGCATACAGCGTTAGCTGTGTATGTCTTTCGTAGAAACAGAGGCTTGTATTCAGCTGTGTGATACTGTCTATTCCAGTATAGAGTCGTACCATATCCATATATCGCAAAGTAAATTAACTATGAACTGTATTAAACTGAATCAGCCTGTAAACGTCTTAACTTTGGGCAAAGGCCTATCTCATATTTATGGGAAATCGAAAAAGTGTTGGAGCTTAATCTAATTTGTTGCTACACTGCGGATTGGCGGATAATTTCCCTACCATGAGTAAAAATGTCGTGAGATGTTTGTAATAACAACCGGGATCGACAGCGTTACGTGTTTTTCGAGGTGAGGTGCTAGGTGGGCAGACCTACAAGGGGAGACCCACTAGAACATACTCCCAGTCCAGAAACAAATATTTGCTCAAACACAAATATTTACCCCGCGCGGGAATCGAACCCATGACCACTGGGATAAGGTGACGGTTCATTAACAATATTTGTACAAAACTAATATTTTATAATATACAGGTGACTGGTAAATTACTATCAATATTTAAGGAGACTACTCGGTACATGATTCACATACGAATAATGTAAAAAAAATAGGTAAATATTAATAAACTTTTAAGTAAAGTTACTCAACAACTATCCAATTATGTACGCGTCGTCTGGACACCCTAGCAGCTAGCTGCACTTTCGACACAAAACAGGTAGTTTACCTACGTCCAAACGCCGCCACGTGTTAACTGGGTAGCAGGATAAACAAGCATGATCCAGTCCCCCTTAATACTTTAATCCTGGCTTAGGATAGGCAAAAATACTACGATATTTTAGTCATTTAAGCAACAAATTTGTTGACTAGGTAAATGATGTGACTTTGGCAATTTTTAGATGTGAACAAGCGACACATTACAACACCTGTGCACGTGCCCCCGACATGACTAGAAAAGTGTCAACGCTTCATTTATTTGAATTGAAATTATGAAAAGTTGGTCAAAAATTAAGTACCTATTATTATTACATAATTCGAATGAGAGTCATGTACCGAGTATTATCCTTAAATATTGATAGTAATTTACCAGTCATGTAATTACGTTTTATTTGTCTTAATGAAAAATAATGAATAAATAAAATTAATTCCAAGTTGTTCAAATAAGAAGCAGTTGCAACTATTAAAATATAAACTTTTAGGCGTTTTAGATACTGTGGCAATTCATAACACATCGAGAACATTTCTACAAAACTTCGATAAAGTTATAAGATTACGACAATTGAATGAAAAAAATAAAATAAAAATGACTCGTCAAGGCGTAGAAGATTTTTTCGACTTAAATATGATGCCTGGACCGCGAGCACAAAGTGCCTTGTCTATATCTGAGTTCTCTAATCAAAAGCCAAAAAGTTAGTATACGAATAGTATAGCAAGTTAGCAACTATATAACACTTGTTCTAAAGTTTAAAATTTATATGTCAAGTAAATATTAATATCCGCTCCACTGCCCGTGTCAACTACTAGTTGACAACGGTTTAGAAACTTATAATCGCAATAACCGCAAGCGCCCGTGTCAAGTAATCACCAAGTAATGGTCGCCATGATATGTCAACTTTTTTTCGACACGGGCATTAGTACGCGAATTGCGAATACCTTGATAGGTTTGCCCGTTATTGCCCGGACACTCAATTGGATATATAAAGTAAAAATACTAATATTCGTATATCTAATTGTATATCATTTAGTTTCAGCAATAGATTCAACATATACTTTTATGCCTCGAGCGTTTTGGCGTAATAAGACTGCCGCATCCCCACGTGATGATGTTCCTCCTATGGAGCCCACTTCTCTGTCTAAAAAGCTGATCGGGGACTCGCAAGGAACTCTTATTAAAGGAATTCTTAAAAGACCTATGCCAATGAAATATATTTAAATGATAGTTGTTATTTAGCAATTTATTTTTTAATAAAATTAAAATATATTATTCATATGTACAATATACATTATCATATAATATACAATATCAGAATGTTTGTTAAAAAACTAAACATACTAAGTAGATTTTTTTAGAAAGGATTAAAAAATTATTCTTTTGTGTTACCTATAATAATATATTTTTGAAGTATTACCATATTTTAGTGAGATTGAGCTTGGTTGGGAAAAATAAAATTTATGTATAATAATCCGTGGTTACTTTTTGATAGGCAATAGGCATGAGAGGTTATGTTTACAAATACATATTATTATGTATTATTTATTACTAAAATAAAAATGATTCCAATTATATAAATTTTAATTTTGAAATATAATTAGTATGTCTACTAAAATTATCGACGCGCTTAAGGTACTCAATGAAGAATCATCAGGTATATTTTAGTTATGAAGTACTATAATGTAATAATTTGTATGAAAACTTATAAGTGATTTTCTTCGGAATAGATTTGTATCTGGGCAGTGAAATAGTTGAAACAGATTGCATAGGATCGCTAGAATTTCATCGGGATTATGTGTCCAAAAATATCCCTGTTGTTATTAGAGGTGGCTGCTTAAAATGGCCTGCTACTCGAAAATGGAATTCAAATTTTTTTAGGTAATAAGTTTATTATTAATTATAACACAAAAAATATTTATTTTATCTGAACTAACCTTAACATTTTGAGTCATAATCAACGTGAACATAATAACATAAAGTGACCAATTCTACAAACTCACTATGATATAGACAAAAATTATTACTCTAACTTTTTTTTTAAAAAGTAGTTTTTATTACAGAAAAATATTTTAAGCGTAAAATATTTGCAGGGAAAATTTTGGAGACAAGGAAGTTACAGTAGCGTTAACACCAAATGGTCTAGCTGATGGCATAACTGAAAATAAGGATGGTGTTCAATATTTTGTGATGCCATCGGAAGTTAAAATGACTATGTCTGAATTCCTTGATACATTAGATGCTCAATAGTATGTACTTAAACAGTTTAATTTACACTTTATTTTAATTTCTATAAAATACTAAAGGTATTCATTATAATTCTATGTAGTTTTATGATTTCAAAAATTAAATTATGTTTAATATATTTGAAAAGATATCAAATAATTATTTTATCTTTATTTTTTATGATCCAAGGAATTAAAATAATATTAATTAATATTATTTTAATTCCTTTCTTTGTTATTTTTTCCAGTAATAAAATAAAAATAATGAAATTATAATTTAAATTATGCTTCATTGTTTTATTATTTTTATATAAATATTAACCCTCTGATGCGCGCGCAACTTTTTGTGACATGAAGAGTCGCGCCTGGGTCGAAAAGACCTGTATTTTCAAGATATTTTTTACTATATGTTTAAGCACTTTTTATTTTTTATTTTATTTAAAAATAAAGAAGGTAATAATAAAATGCCGAGATATAAAGTATTTATTTTTTATATAATGAATTTCAACATTTTTAACATGAATTACAATTTTTCGAAAAATACTTACTTTTTAACATGTAGTAACAATTATCACACACAACTTTTTTTTTACTATAGTAATAGTAAAATAAACTTTTTTTTATAGATAGTAATCAACATGACTCTAAATATAGCAATAAAATTAAAGTTTTTATTTAAAAATATTTTCTTTTAATTAGTCTTCAAAATTACCGTAAAAATCGAGATCAAAAAAATTATAATTTCTTACATAATCAGACTTATGACAGTCTAATGTTAGTTTGTACTTCGTTTCTGGTCACAATTAGTACATAGAAATAAACTGTGGTCCCTACAAATATAAGTGTAACAACATTTGCATTGGGTTTTAGACATCTCATCAAAAACGTCCACTCCACATTTATGCAGATTTTAATCCGTAATTATTTCTGGCTTGCGTTTATCACCAATATCAGAATTTATTTTCGCATCATGATGCATTTTCGAGGCAAGGAGCACCACTTTTAATTGGTGTATACGACACTAACGTACAATTCTGCTGAAAGGCAAAATATGTGGTGTTTTCTAAGCCCATAATCTTCATGTAATTCTGTCATCAAAGTGAAACTTGTGAACCAGTCGTCCATCACAACCTTACGATGAGAGCGCCTGATTTGCTTAACCGTTCGTTTTACAACATCCGATGGGAAATTACTAATATTATATATTCCTGCATTTTCCTTTCTAGTGTCCACTTCTAAGTAAGCAGTATAGTAAGATCTTAAATCGGTCATCGCAAATATTTTAATCCCATTTTTGGCAGGCTTATTGTAAATTTTTCCTTCGATATCATCATCTTCCAAACTTCTGCTATTCTTTTGTCATCTAAGCGATTTTGCGATAACTACAAACAAAAATTAAACCAATAATAATAATATGATCATAAATAATTTACTTACACAAGACGTCGCGCGTGGGTCGAAACGACCCATACTCACTTTAGACGTCTGTAAACTCCGAGCACCAAGCGCGAACTTGCTGAGGTGGTGCGTGCGGGCAGTCCTTATACTAACTTGAAGGTACTGGGCGCGACAATTTGAAGTAACTAATATTTAAAAAGTTATCGAACAGAAATCGAGGTACTGGGTCTTTTCGACCCACGCGCGCCCACCCGCGGGTTAAGACAGAATGTATTTTTATATAAGTACATATATGTATAAGAAATTAATTATTTTTTCAATTTAATTTTTTTTTCTTAGTGAAAATGTAATACCATACATACAACGACAGAATTCAAACCTCACGGAAGATTTCAGTGAACTAATGACTGATGTTGAGAATGAGATAAAATTTGCGAGTGAGGCATTTAATAAGAAGCCTGACGCTATCAACTTTTGGATGGGGGATGAAAGAGCTGTTACATCAAGTATATTATTTTTTTATATCAATATTTCTTTTATTCAAGTCATTGATCTAAAAAACCATCCTCACAATCTCATACAAAAGTAATGCTTAAAAGTGTCGCCAAATATGCTCCAAATAAACAAAAGGACTTATGTTCATGACATGACATACTTTTTTGGAAATTCAACCTTACGCTCATAACTTAAAGTTGTTGTAGTTACAAAGCAATAAAATTTGTGACAGAAGTTTGAATAAATAGAACAGAGTCAATTAGTCAATTTGTATTATTCGACTAAATTAAAATGAGATTGTAATGCATTGTTCTTACACTGAAAAAGTGGCCATTGAAATTTGCCAGCAGTGACATGAGCGACTATATTCTTTGCTTGAAATGAGCACACAATGTGTGCTATTTTGGCCGGACGTTTTTGATACACTGATTGTGTATCTAGAGTTTTTTATAGATCAATGATTCAAGTATCAATTTTAATATTAATTTTATAAAATTCTAACTTAATACTCGTTTAGACCTAAGTTACTTATTTGTAATTGACTATAATTTAATATTTCTTAGATTAAAACTCTATTGATTGATTATTGATAATAAAAATTGTCTTTTTGTATGCTGAAAATTCTTAAAATTATAATATTTTTAGTGCACAAAGATCCCTATGAGAATATATACTGTGTAATTGATGGATACAAAGATTTTATATTAATTCCTCCAACTGACTTACCATATGTTCCATACAAGCGATACCCCCAAGCAGAGTTTAAGAGAAATGGAGATAAGTGGGATATTGTACCCGTTGACAACTCACAAGATTCTTTAGATGGTGACAACAATAATGATAGTAGGTTGCCATGGATATGTATTGGTGAGTGTTCTTTTTGTTCGTATATCATTAACATAAATTACAATTTTAATCCAAAATAAAAATAGTTTTTATTGTATTATTATTTACTTTTACTATTTATTCTATTATTATTGACTGGCCCGTGGTGCAGTTGACAGTGACCCTGTTTTCTGCTCCAGGGTTGTGGGTTCGATTCCCGCCCCGAGTCTGGGTGTAATATGTATTTATCTATATATGTATTATTTATATGTATATTTATTTAAAAAATATGCATATCCGTCAACTGTTACCTAAAACACAGGCATTAAGTTGCCTACCTTAGGAGCAGACGACCATGTGTGTATGTTAAACATAAACATATTTACTAGATATCCTTTGCACAGGTTTTCTGGTTTCACCTACATTCAGGGGTGGCCTAAGGCGAAAATGGCGAATGTCTAAGACATATTACAGATGTTTATGGAAAACTTATATATTTTTATTATCCATAATTATCCTGTGTCATAGTGTAAACGAAAAAAAAGTTCGTCGCTTCTATGTATTTAATTACTCAATTATTATTGGATAAAATATATCGGTACTACTCGATAATTACAGAATGAAATTATGCCCCCCCAAAAGACTCGAGTGTGCCGCTGCATACCTCGCACATCCCTTAGGCCAGCCCTGCCTACATTTATTTAAAAAACAAGTATATATATAAGTACATTCGCGCGCGGCACGTTCTTGTGAGCGCTCGTGTTATCGTGCTATCCGTTTGCTAATAGTGATGTATATTTTTTTTACGTCTACCCTCAATTACAATGAGTGAAATAAGTAAAGGCAATTCTTTTCACTTACTAAGTGGTGACGATGAGGAGCATCAGAGTCGGCAGGAGAATAACGAAAATAATGATTTTGAATGGGACAACATAGGAATGGAATTACCACAGCGACAACAGCGATTAACAGAGAAGAGACAGAGGAATAATAGTAATGAATCCGAAGACGATGAAGATTTTATCACAGTGAGAAGAAATAATAAAAAGTTAGCAAGAAGTTACTCCAAGGTCAGTGATAAAGATAATCAAAACACGAAAAATGTGAATAATAGTATAACTTTTGAGGTTTGTCTTACATCAACACAGACATTACCCAAACAAATCGCTTTGGCAAAGTTATTAAATGCTGAAAATATAAAAGAAGTATTGAGAATTAAGTACAAGGGGCCCTACAAAGTTTTAGTAAAATTTGAAAAAAAGGAGGAGGCAGATAAATTATTAAACTGTAAAAAAATTAAGGAGATGGGATGCAAATGCCAAATGACGGACGAAATGAGTTTTTCTTATGGGATCGTGAAATATATAGATATTGATTTGAAGGAAGAAGAAATTCGTGAAATATTCCAATGCCAAAATAAAATAGTTTCAGTAAAGAGATTAAAGAGACTAACAGGGGACGGACAATGGGTAGATTCCGAAACTATTCGTATGTGCTTTCAAAGTTCTACCTTACCACCGTATATCCATGGATACGGTTGTAGGTTTAAGGTGGAACCTTATACATTTCCGGTCACACAGTGTTCTGGGTGTTGGAAATATGGGCATTTATTACGCTTTTGTCCAACGAAGAAAATTATGTGTCCTAAATGTGGAAATGATCACGCTAATTGTGAAACTACTAAATATACATGCTTAAACTGTAACGGAAATCACATGGCCCTTGACAAATCTTGTCCAGTATTTACAAAAGAAAAAGAGATAAGGAAAATTATGAGTACTGAAAATTGCTCCTATCGAAAAGCTTTTGAGAAATTTGAGGATAAGAAACGAACTTTTATCAATGATTTAATGAGTGAATGCAGTGGCATTGAGAATGAATTTACGAGTACAAAACAAAGTACAAAACGAACTTATAGAGATATAGTCGTGACCGAAGCAATAATACACAAAGAAAATTTACAAAAAAATAACCTGGGAGGAACAGAAAACACAAATGAAAGAAAAACTAAAAATAAGAGTGAAAAGAAAAAAAAGAAAAGAAACCAAAAGGAGGCGGGTCTCACTGAATACTCACGTGTATCAAATACAAATAGTCTGGAAGAAATAACAAGTGAAGAAGAATTTTGTCAAAATACCGAAAAAATAAAGGAATCTACCATTAAAAGAATATTCAATAGACTGAAAGATATTGTATTCAGCAAGAACGATTTCCAAGAAAAACTCAAACAAATTGTGAATTTGGTAATAGAAGAATTTACAAAAGTAATTGGTGAACTAATAGAAAGAGGAAATATTTATAACAATATAATGTCATTTGTTCATGGATAAGAATCTGAAAGACACTTTTTCGCTGAACTTATTTCAATGGAACTCACAGAGTTTAAGGCCGAAACTTAACGAGTTTTCTTGTCTTCTTCACCAGGAGAAAATACACATAGCAATTATAAGTGAAACCTGGCTGGAACCTGAGTCATCACTTACGATTAGTAAGTACAATATTTATAGAACTGATAGACCTGACGGCTATGGCGGCGTTGCCGTCATAACTCACAAATCGATTAAAGTACAACCTTGCCAATTTTATGTTAACAATACAGGTATAGAACTGATTCACATTAAATTACTAAATTGTCATTACATTGAAAACATTATATCAGTTTACTGTCCATCTTCTATTAACACCACCCAGTCAGACTGGGATGACATATTCACCAAATTCCCAAAGAAGTCTATTATTGCTGGCGACTTCAATGGTCACCACATTCAGTGGTCTTATAAAAGTAATATTAGAGGTACACAACTATTAGATTCCTGTATAGAGAACGGCTATATCGCTATAAATAACGGCGCAGCCACTAGAATTAAATTAGTAAATAATCTGATTCAAGAAACTTCTCCAGATATTACTTTTGTCTCCTCTGATATCGCGATTCAGTTTAATTGGCAAGTAACGTCAGAAAGTCTAGGCAGCGATCATATGATTATTAAATATAGTATCTGTAATAGCGGTAAATGTAGTTCTGTACGCAAACGTAATTTTATAAAAGCTGACTGGCTACGTTATCAGAACCTTATAGAAAACCAGTTAAGCTCATCGGATTTTAGTTCTTCACATAATGTACAATTTCTATACGATAACTTTGTCAATTGTCTCAATACCGCAGCAGATTCTTGTATACCTCAGTATAAGATTTGTAAAGATCCTACAAGCAAATTTAAGCCCAAACCCTACTGGTCCCCTGTAATATCTGAAGCAGTAGCTAAACGTAGATTGGCTTTGAAGGTATTTCGAAGAAATCCAACCCCTTTAAACTACAGTAGATGGCAAAAAACAATTGTAATAGCTAAAAAACTTATAAGAGAGGCTAAGTTCAAAAGCTGGCAAACATTCTGTGACTCAATTGATGAGGCTTCTACTGCATCGGACATGTGGCGTCGAATGCGATGGTACAAGGGAATAAAACAAAATAGTTTTTCAGTCTCCTCTGACAAAAAAGAAGAATTATTACACTTGCTTGCACCGGATTATGTTTCAAGCTTGCCACCCAAACTAGTTTCGAATAACCCATTACTGGAAACCAATTTCACACTCCAGGAACTCTTGAATTGTATTAAAAAAAAAGACACGGCTCCAGGAGATGACAATATTACATATTCGATGATTTTCAACTTACCTAAAGCCGGGAAACTGTTTCTTTTACATATTTTTAATAATATATTTGCTTCCGGGTGTCTCCCTCGTCAATGGCGCAGTATTCGTATAATTCCTATACCTAAACCTAACATAAATCATGAAATTAAGCTTAGACCGATATCACTTATTTCATGTATTTGTAAATTGTTTCATTTAATGATTGGTAAACGTATTGAATGGTTTGTCGAATCGAATAAAATACTGTCACCTAATACAATTGGATTTAGAAGAGGACAATCCACTTTAGATAATTTAACTAATTTAGTAACACAAATACAGATAGGCTTTTCGCAAAGTGCATCAACTCTATCCTGCTTCTTAGATATTAACAGCGCCTATAATAATGTTTTAATTGACAGAGTTGTGGCTACATTAGACAAAATTAAAATTGGACAGAAAATATGTAGATATTTGTGGGCATTTTTAAATGAGAGACATCTTCATATTATTTTAGACGAGTATCAGAACATAATTACCTCCAGGTGGACCAATAAGGGCTTGGCCCAAGGGGATCCCTTATCACCTCTACTTTTCAACATCGTTACTCTAGATATTTGCAAATGTATTGAAACAGTGGCCATTTCACAGTACGCTGATGACTTTGTTTTATATACTACTAATAAAAAGATCCAAGACAGTATAAATAAAATGCAAGGAGTTCTGGACACAATGACTGAAATGCTAGATACTATGGGTTTGGAAGTACAGCCTGAAAAATCTAACTTATGTATTTTTTCTAGAGGGTATAAAAGACATCAAATATCATTAAAAGTTAACAACTCTGAGTTAAAAATTGTGGATAATATAAAATACCTGGGTATGTGGTTAGATAAGTCTCTGCGCTGGTCTAAGCACATTAATAAAATTAGTGATAAAGTAAGGAGATATTTAGATCTTTTAAGGGTCTTGGCAGGCCCCTCTTAGGGGGTACATCCAATACATCTGCGAAGATTATATATCTCTTTAATAAGAAGCAGAATTGATTACGGCAGCTTTTTGTATGACGTAAGTGCAAAGACTCATCTGGCCAAGTTAGATAAAATACAAAACCAGGCTTTAAGAATAGCTGGTGGTTTTATAAGATCATCGCCAATACACGTCATGGAAAGTGAGATGTCTACTCCCCCACTAAACATACGACGTAAATATCTTATGTACAAATATATCCTTAAAGCTAAATCTCGGGAAAATAATTTAGTTATTAGCTTGTTATCAGAAATGACGAACGCTCAATACCAAAGATACTGGCATAATAAGAAAAAACCACTTCAATTGGTGACTTATGAAGAGACGAAATCTTAGAAATGTTCACACTAAACGTTTGGCTATCAAATATAGACATTTTTAATATTCTGGAAACTAATCTTTTTTGTGTCTCAATGTCAAAGGAAAAGTACAATACAAATGTATTGAAAGTTCAAATAATTGAAGAAATATACCACAAATACTGCAACTGGAACAAAATTTTCACTGATGGTTCCAAGAGCGAGGTGGGTCTTGGTGCCGCTTACCATGATTCCAATAGGAATTACAACAGACGCTTCAAAGTCGATGGCTCGATATGCATAATGTCAGTTGAACTTTTAGCTATTTTGGAAGCTTTGAAATATATTGTTTGTAATCTAGCAGGTACCAATGTTGTCATATTTACCGACAGTAGAAGCGCCATCTATCATATTGCTAAATGTGCCTCTGGTAATCGAGGCACATCTTTAGCATATTCCATCTTAAGGAAAATACATGAATGTCAACAGCTTAACATTGTTCTGAAGATCCAGTGGATACCGTCACATATTGGTTTGTGGGGCAATGAGGAGGCTGATCGATTAGCAAGAGCAGCAGCCAATGATGGATCATATGTTTGTATAAAACCAACCTTTTTGGAAATCTTACCAAAGTATAAACACAAAACACATAACATCTTTAAAGAATATTTTGACGAACGCTCTCTTGAAAAAGGCATTTGGTATAAAACGATCCAATGTCAGCCTCCTCCTATACCATGGTTTGCTAAATCAAACATGAGACGGACACTTGTTGTAACAGCATTAAGACTGAGGTCCGGACACATTCCTTTAAATAAATTCGCATATTTAATGAAAAAAGTAGATTCACCAAATTGTGAAGTTTGTGATCGTGTAGAAGACGTACAGCATGTTTTGATGGAATGTGTCCGGTACAAGCGGAACAGACGGGATCTGGTGTCCAGGTTAGGCTTAAATCTAATGGAAGTCGGCTTGTTCCATCAGATCTTGTCTGAACCGACATCTCAATTTGCCAAAACTACACTAGAATTTGTATTAAATAGTATTAAGTTAAGATCTAGTAATACGAATAATTAAGTATATTAGTATAAGAACAATAACAATTTAGTGTATTTAAAAAATGAAATACTTTATTATGTAAGAATGTTATTTAGGTAAGTTTAGTATAGGACTGTCATGTACATATGTATAAAAAGTCCCTAAATAAAGATATTAAAAAAAAAAAAGTATATATATAAGTATTAATTGCTTGTGTATTTAATATAATCTTTTTTTGCATTTCAAATTAAAAAAAAAATTAAATTTCCAATTTCGCACACCTACAAACTTTCGCTCTTGTACGTCCTCAGGTTGGCTGGTAGAGAATGCTTTTATTATTAAACTCACCTTTTGTACAATTCAATATTGTGTTGTGCAACAAAGTATGAATATATAAATAAATCATATTGAACTGAACTAAATCACATTGTAAACGTCTTACTGCTGGGAAAAGGCCTCTTCTTCACATAGGAGGTGGGTTGGAGCTTAATCCACCACGCTGCTCAACTGAAGGCTGGCGGATAATTTCCCTTCCAATTTGTAACGATCGCTATTACGTGTTTATGATAGCCGAAACCGACGGCGTAACGGCTCTCCGAGGCACGGTGGGGAGACATGCTAAGACTTACACCCACACCAGAAACAAATATTTCTACAAATACATATATCTCTTCCGAGTGTGAATCGAACCCGCGACCTCTGGCGTTAAGGCGACTTGTGGCTCCAGTATACCAGAATGGTTGTTTTCTTTATCTTTATAATAATATTGTATAATTGTAACAATGAAAACGTACATATATTATTTAATGTTAAAATTTAATTATTTCAGATCCTCTTAAACCAGATTTAACAAAATACCCGGAATTTGAAAGAGCTCACATATTTAAGGTGCGGTTACACAAGGGAGATTGCCTCTACCTTCCTAGTCTATGGTTTCATCATGTGAAACAAAGCCATGGCTGTATAGCTGTGAATTATTGGTACGATATGGAATTCGATATAAAGTACTGTTATTTTAAAATGTTGGAGAAGCTATGTGACAAGTATTAACTAGATTTGGAATATAAGTAAAAAAGGAATTTGTTGTTATATATTGTTTTGTTATACACTGCGTAAATAATGTTTAATAAATATTTTTAATTACCATTTATTTTTAATTGAAAGAAACATCTTTATATTTAATAGTTTGGATACATAACTAAATTCCAGGTTCATTAATATACATATTTATTCCTAATTTAGCCTACAATTAGTATAAAATAGAATTGTGACCTAATTCGTGTGAAGTTTGTCTCAAAACTATCTGGAGCACTATCTCATATGGCTGTTTGACACAAAAAGTGTCCACAAATAAATAATAATAAATATTAACCAAAAATCACACCACGTTAACGCTAGGTTAGCTTGGTTGCTAAGTTCGTAAGAACTTGTGTTACAGGTACTAGGAACGGAAATAAATTTAAGATATAAATACATATATACACAAATACACATCCATGACCCGGTGCAGACATCTATATTCGTCATACAGATTATCTGCACCTGGCGGGATTCGACCCCGCGACCGCAGCGT
Organism: Euphydryas editha; assembly: GCA_036937285.1. Classification (NCBI taxonomy): domain Eukaryota; kingdom Metazoa; phylum Arthropoda; class Insecta; order Lepidoptera; family Nymphalidae; genus Euphydryas; species Euphydryas editha. Next base: position 7,547,385 of record JAUPFZ010000024.1, read on the forward strand.
AAAGTGTCCAGTTGCCTGACCACTCGACCAGCCGGTAATATACAATAGTATTAAATAAAGTTAACTGTTTTAGATGAATTGAAGTTTGCTGAGTGGAAGTAAGTATAATATAAAATATTCTCATAGACTAGAGTAGTTAGTAATTACGTTGTAATTGAAAGTTAAATGGCTAGCGAATTAAATAAATTATCTAACCTAAAAGCGGTCCTTTGGTACAGCAACGCCATCTTTATTCAAGGTTATTATGGGGACACTGTAACACAGGATAGTGCTCCTTTAAGTCTATACTCCATGAATTAAGCAAAATCAGAGATCTAATCTATAAATAGATTATTAGGTATATTATTATAGGGAATCTGGTGGAAGTATTGGTGTTGTATGTAATTTATATGATTATTATTATAAATATTTTACATACATATACAGTCGTCTGTTTCTTAAATAAGCAACTTAATATTGGGTTAACAGTCTACGTACTTTTTTTTATTAGAAAAAAAAAAAATATCTAAATTTGGGTGCGTCTTATCCAAAGGTAAAGGTAACATTAAAATACTTTTTTCATAAATTATCTCTAAATTTGAGTAATACGAACGGTGCTCTTTTGGCACCACTGAAAAACTTTATACCAAATAAATGAATGAATACGAACCGTGACATAAACGAAACGAACGATAGTACCGATCACGAAGGTACCGATATTAAAGATGAACTGAACATTGCTAGTACTCGTACGAGTTATGTTAACAATAAATAAAAATTGTAAACCGAAAGTAACATTAAAATATATTTTTCTAAAATAATCTTATACATTTGAAGTGTCTTATCGTCCACTGAGTACGAAAAATACGGTAGTACATACCACACACACAGACCACCTAGTTTCGGACCGTAAATTGAACCTATAACCCTGGAGCGAAAAGCAGAATCAACTAATAATCAACCAATTGCGCTAACGAGTCAGTAATTATTTTTTAGAAAACTAATTAAAGAACTGACGACCGTTCTGGTTTGGTAGTGCGAGTAGTCGCATCAACGCTGGCGGTCGCGGGTTCAGTTCCCGTGCAAGGCAGATTTTGTAGAAATATTTGGTTCTGGTCTGAGTGTATATCCTTGTGGGTCACCCCACTGTGCAACGGAGAGCACGTAAAGATGTCGGTTCCGGTTGTTATCACAGACACCTGATGAAAATCGTTACTCATGGTAGTTAAATTATTATCCGCCAACCCGCATTGGAGCAGAGTGGTGGATAAGGCAACAACTCTTGTTCTGAATGGGGAACAGGCCTTTACCCAGCAGTGGGACGTGTACAGGCTGATTCAGTTCAGTGCAGTTAAATACCTTAATTATTGCTATTCAATTTTTCGATTAAAAACTACAAAAAGTGTGTGTTACAGAGTAAAATTTTGAATATTAAAAGATAAGAAATTGTGAGTTCTAACTGAAAACGGATTATTTTATCATAACGATTATTCGTATTATGGTATAATTGTTCTAAAATTTAAGTACCTACCCAGACAGCAAACAAATCAGAAAGATCTCTTGAGGGAATCTTTCTTAAGACTTCCATAAGATGTCTAACTACGATGTCTAAAAGACCTCTTTTTTTAGAGCGTCGATTAAACATTTCTCAGTAGATGTAGAGGTGACATTAATCTTAAGGTTAATTAAATCTCAAGATACGAGTCCATTACGTTGTATTGTGTTACGTGTATAGCCGATCGCATCACCCGCCCCGCGTCCCGCAGACCATCAGGAGGGTCCAGCTTACGGCGGTTTACTTTGCAGATAATGACTTCTTGCATTAAGCCGACGATAATATGTATCTTAACAAAACAGAGAGCGAATCCGTTTCAAACTAAGTAGTTGGCGAGACCTTGACGTAGCGGACTCGTTTTAACTACTTTTTACTCGTTCGAACCGCTCCTCTCACCTCTTTTTTTGTGAAAATGCCACTATGTAATTTGTCATTGCAAGAACTCCGTACTGACCCCGCTTTGCTGCCTAGAAGTGAGCGAGTTCATTTCAACGCTTTTTACTCGTTCAGTACGTTCCGCTCGACTATTTGTTGATGGAAATACATTATACAAGTATGCAATTTACTTTTGCAAGTTAAGTGGAGTCCTTAAAGGGTCCGTTCCGCTCGCGGTGGGAACCGGGCTTTACAGTCCAGTGAGAGAGGCAAGCTTGTTTCTGACTTTTTCGATACGTGGTCTCCAAGTCAGATAACTGTCAAGAGTGAGGCCTAAATAGTTTTTTGTTTTCAGCCCTATTAACTTCTACATCATTTATCTAAGAGGTTGATATTTAGGATTTTTTTGCTTTAAAAACTTTAAATTTAAATTTTTTTTTGGCATTTACGTTAAGCAGATTACACTGAAACCATTTATTGAGTAAAATAAAGTCATTTTGTGTATCTGTGATAATAATGTGTAGTTAATGTGTAGTAAAACGTGTAATATCAGCGTACAGAGTTACGTTACCTTTTAGACCTATTTGATTTATACTATTAATAAAGATCAGGAAAAACATAGAGCCTAATATTGGTCCCTAAAGAACGCCAAATTTAACAGGTTTCGGCTTACTCTTATAATCTCCATATTTGACTATCTGACTACGGTTTTATAAATAAGATTTGAGCATGCTATGTGCATAGCCCGTCATTCTTAGATTTGCAAGTTTTTCCAGGAATGTTTTATGACTGTGTCGAACGCCTTTTTTAAATCTACAAATATCTCTCAGAGCTATTTTTTTGGTCTATATTTACTTCAAATTTTGTTATAAGATCTATTATAGCTGAGAGTGTATTTGATTTCTTCCGAAAGCCATATTGATTATGTAATATAATTTAAGTTTTTAAGATAAGCTTATCGTTAATGTTTCTAAGCGATTAAAGTCTTAGAAAAGAGAAAGCAACTACAACTTCAACTAAAAGAGGAAAGAGCGATGGCTAAAATTTGCTACTTCATAAAAGATAAATTGATTATCAAAGATGCTAAAAAAGTCTTAAGGGACAAAGAAAAAAAGGACCGCACTGATTCTTCAATAAAACCGCTAAATCAATACGAGTATATTACACTAATATATTACATAGAAACATATAATAAATACAGTTACTTTGAGATTAAAAGAGAGCGTAAAAGAAGTAAAACATGCTGTTGAATGTATTGAGTATATAATGAGACATCATTGGCCTAAGTGAAGTAAGAAGAACCGGTGAAGCCATTGAAGAGTATTATCAGTTAATTACGTACTTCAACAAAATACTGGTTTAAAAGATACCAAAAGTCGAGCAATCCGGTAGATATTTTAATATCACACTTAAGTTGAAAATATTTCATATTTAAATGTTAAGTTTGGAAGACTTGTTTCCGCTAACATCTGAATGGCTCCCTCCACTCCCCGCGTCCACGTTACAGCATTATCGATTAATAACCAGTCCGCTCCGAGTCAACGATCAGTCTCGAGCGATGTGCGTTAGTTGCCGCGTTACTAGTTTCTGACAAATGACAACTTCAATCAAAATAACGGAGCAACAATTGAATTTAAAACTGGTTCAAGAAATCGAGAAACATCCTTGTTTATATAATAATACATTGGCTGATTATTCACGAAAAGATGTTACTGAAAAAGTATGGAAAAAAATCGGAGAGAAAGTCAATTTATCAGGTATAAAGTTTAAGCTTTTATGAATATCGGGTTGTAATGATTTTCACTTTGCTCACTTTCTTTTTCCTTTGCTTAACAAAAGAGCAGTTGCCACTACTTTATTAAATAAATAAATAAAAAATACAATAAAAGACAATTTATACAATTAAAAAGGCGTGTATTGATCATATTCATGTAACGTCGTTTAGCGAGTCATCATTTTTTCGTTGTTGTACATACATCATGAAGATTGCGGTATAGACATACAGTTGTACCCTGGTATCAGTCCATTGAAGCGGAGCAAGGCTGCGGAGCGGAGATACGAAAAAATATTAACCAATAGCCCTTGTCCAATGGAGCGGAGGGAGATTTTTTTGCAATGCTATTGGTTAATATTTCTCCGTTTCTCCGCTCTTCAGCCTCGGTCCGTTTTAATGGACAGGCACCCTCAAGTTTTTATGTGTGCTAGTCATTATCTATAACTGCTACACATATCAAGTACTACTATTAACACAATGAGTGCCATAGAAATGAGATTTTTTTTTACCTCAGAAACCATTTTTTTTTGGTTATTTTTCCTAAGACGATATTGCGAGAGATGCCACGCAAAGCAACACGCGATATCCACGGACGCCGAGTTTCAACTGACCTAAGGAAAATCAACGAACGAGATACTCGGATCCGAGTGGACGGCACCTAGCTAATGCACCAGTCCTAGCCCCACTCGGATACGAGTGGCTGGCACCAAATATTAAGCTTGCTACTTCTAAAATACTCTTATATTGGAGAAGTTTCGTGATGTTTTAATTATTATATTAAACTGTAATTTCTGTAAAAGTCAAATAATTACGACAAAATTACGTTACCAAAGTACAAGAATTTGAAGAGAACGAAATGGTCGTACCACAAACATTTAAATAGTTCCTAAGTCTAATTTATAAATTACTAATAACAAACTGTGTATACATACATAGTATAAACATAAAATTACTAAAATTTATGCAACTTTTAAAAAAAACAAACAATATTTATTTCTTATTATTTAAAAAATCTATACAAATTTTTTGAATCAGCGCCATCTCTTATCGTTTTTTATTCGTGCACGTATCACGTAAAAAGTACAAAACCAATGTAAATAACTTTAATACAAAAAAATTAAACATAACTCACAGTATAATTTAGTTTTTGTTTCATTGTAATTAAATTTAAAAATAAATATTTAAGAAAATAGAAATAGGTAGATACCTACGCCATCTGGTCTAAGGAATCTTAAAAACTCACAAAACTTATTTTTGAGTTATTATTTTGTTAAACTGAAAAGTTTACTAAATATGTCGGATAGGAATAGAAATCGTTTTAATATTTTAGATAAACATCATTTTCAATTAATATAGGTACTATTATGTTAAATGTCACTAAATATAAAAACGATATGCTACCATTATACGATAGATGGCGCATGTAGGTGATAAAAAATATAAATTTATAATTTTTAAAATTTTAGTTAAATGCCCGTGCGAAGCCGGGGCGGGCCGCTAGTTAAAATTATATTTACAATTAAAATTAAAACATAATTTTGAGAAGAAATTAAAAAGCAATAAAAAAAAAACTCTGTGTCAGTTCCCACGCACAACTGGAGTTTACTCCTTAAGACAGATTCTCTAAATAGGAACAAAAAATATTTATACGATAATTTTATTAATAAAAAATTATTATTAAATAAAGTCAAAAATAAATAAATTAATTAATGTTTCATAATTAAAAAAAAGATTCGATAAGCGTGTTCTCATGTCAAGGTCGTCACTAGTAGTGGGATAGTGCGGAGTATGAAGCGACGATGGGCGCGACACACCCCGCCCGTTTCCTCAACCACAGATTCCTCGGAGCTCGCACGTGGACTATACGTCTTAATACTCACGACTAAAAAGTGAAAATAGGTTGCGCACAAAAATGTAACGAGGTCATTCGATCAGTAGATTTTACTCTTCATATTTTTTTCATACCAACTCCAATTAAAATAACCTCCAATAAATGAAATGGTCACGCCTGTTTCTTCCCTTTGTTTAGTTTAATTAGATCTTCCTTTTTATTTTAATTTAAAAAAAGAAATGTTTTGATTACAGTAGTTTTTTTCCGTAGCCACTTTATGCCGCACTTTAGGCGTATGTTCGTGTTTTTGAAGGACATGCTGTGGGTCTTGCCAATTAATATACCTACACGTAGCGATTTTCATTTTATGTATGGGTATCAAAGAAAACCTCATGAATAGCGTTCCGAAAGTGCATTCTAAAATGTACCTACCTATTATTTTAAATGGAATTGAAATTATTTTAATTGAAAAATTCTAAAATGTATGATATTAATAAATGTTTTAAAAACCAATTGCCCTACAACTCATATATACAGTCGAATAAAACTCTAAGAAGCAAAAAGTAAGTCAAAGATTGGACAAGGACGGATTTATCTACAGGAAAAAAATAATAGGAAACGACAAAATGGCATGTTCTTTCATGTTCAGTATGTTCAATGCAGTGTTCCTAAAGATGTCTTGATGATTTATCATCGGACCAAATTATGAAGGATTTTCTATTTTTAGAAGATAATACGCTTACAGAGGGTAAACAAGGGAATGACAAATATTATGGATGAAGGTTCGACATTTTTGAAGATAAAACTAAGATAACGTTGTTTTGTTGAAAACATGTTTTTGGACGTTTCTAGATAATTTAATTTTTAAAGTACTGAAATCGTGGACGAATTCGTACGTAAAGGAACAGTATGGATTCAGGAACAAAACTCATAACTGTAGTCACGTGAACAACTTATTTTACAGAACATAGCAGCACACGCTTTGTTAAGGAGCTAGGACATGGTCCGACGTTGATAGTTTTATGCTGTTTCAAGTTTGTTTTTTTTTCAAATACAAACTATCGTCGGTGGAAAATCACAATTACATAAATCTCATTAGTGTGTTTCGTTTCACTGTTATTAGTGGGATTCATTTCCATTATTTATTATTTATTAATATGCTTAAGCTTAGATACCTACTTAAGTTTTCTGCGTCGACATTACTGTCGTTAAGTTTTACTTTGCAAGTAAATAAAACCGAGTAATTATCATTATGTGTTTTCTTCTTCAACGTATCACAGCAATAGTAACAACAATAATATGACATTGGCTGTCGCGGGCCAGATTAATGGCACTTGCGGGCCGGATTTGGCCCGCGGGGCGTAGTTTGGAGACCCCTGAATTATACTACTAGCATAACAACTTTGAAAATTGCTTTCAATGTTATTTTAATAGATTTTGCGCGATACTGGAACCAACATACATACATAAAGACAAACAGACATATATAGCAATGGTGGCCTTATCACTGAAAGCGATTAATCATTATTTATAATTTATCTATAATATTATAAATAAATTCAATATAATTAAAACAAAACTAAAAAAGAAGTATTATACCTAACCAAATATATATCAACACAATGTAGAAAATAGAAATTTGTAATTGATACACAATACTTTTTCTTCGGCATTGGTACTTAGGTACTGCAACATGCCTATCACATTGATGCTGTAGGTAAAGACAGTACTCGTAATTTCAGTATGGTTCTTACTATGTGCACTAAAGACGTGCACAGCTTGGGCATCGTAGCACAGAATCAGTAGGTGCCCGCATCTGCCAAAGATGCCTGAGGATAATTGGTAATATTATTTTGGATCTATCCAAATAATATATATAATAATATATCCAAATAGAGGAAAACATACGATTGTCAGCTACTCACTCATTCAATGAATTATCCATTCATTAGAGTATTTTAATATATTTCACTCATTACTAATTTATTCCAATAACTTTCCTATATGATTCAATATAAAAACATTTATGATTAAATATGTATCATTATGAATTAATGTTTCAAATAACACAAAATAATCGTGATGAATTGAATCAAAAAAATCTATAAAAAGCTGACGCAGAAAACTGGGAAGAGAGTAAATTTTCTACTAAAATCCTATATATTTATAAATAAATTTATAATTCGAATGCATCTTCGTTTAGCTGTAAAAAGATGAACGAACACACATACGCTGATACATTATAATCAATAACATAAACCTACTTATGAGCTTCGCCGCAGTAGGGTAAATTGACGAAATAAGACGTTAAAATCCCTTATTAATCCTTTCTATTCTATTACAAAATTAAACGTCTTCTATTGCTCTCATAAAGATCCTTATAATTCGTTTTTCATAAATATCTCATGTAGAGAGATCGGCCGGTTACACTTATATACGTACTGATTTTTATAAATAATTAGTTCAATTTTAGTAAATTAATAAATTAAACATGATACAATCATGAAACAGGAAATAATGATTTCTCCACATCCGGTATTTTTTATCTTTCATTTTGATATTATTACATGTATTTTCCAAAACCAAAAAAAAAAAAAAAATAAATCCGAAAGCGTTTTAAGACTCTTCTCAAATGATTTGACTTTTGTGGTCACTTTCTCAATAAAATTTATCTAACGCAAAAATGACTTTTGAATTCCAATCAGATTCCGAGATTGTCGCATTTAAGTAACCAAACAAACTTCTTTAGTTTTATTTAGCATACCTTAAATAACGCTTTTTTATGCGTTGCGTATATTTATACTCTGTAAATATATTATAAACAAATATGTCCTATATTCGGTATATGTCGTTTTAATTAACAACATAATAACGTGTTATTGCTTCTGAATGATATGATATATTGTTAACATTAATGGACCTTGACTAGAATAGAAATTTTCTATCAAAACATGTTTACCATTAAAATCATTAGAGGAATTGACCAAAGTTTATAATTGGTTGAATTATTTTGTGTCCATATTTATGTTATATGCGACTGGCCCATTGGCGCAGTTGGCAATGACTCTGCTTTCCGTTCCAGGATCGTAGATTCGTTTCCTATCTTGAGTCTAGGTGTAATATTTATATATGTATGTATTTATAGTTTCTTTACTTTTTCTTTGAAGACAGCGCAAAAACTAACTTCAACGTCGAATAACTTAAATAGGAGTGAATACAATGAAAAATGTTACCTGTTTGGATCAATGATAATATTCATATTTCTACTAGTTACAAAAATTCAAAATAGAAATAAAAAATTGAAAAAACAAATCAATGTTTAAGGCACGGTTACAAAGAAACGGCTCGTTTTACATCAATTTACCAAGAGAGCTTTTTTGTAGAAAATTTAATTTCTAATATCTAATATCTCTTAATGTACATCGCTCAAATTTTTCAGATTGACGACTGACACAGGCATTATGTTAGGAAACCCTAACATTAGGAACAGATGACCGTGTGTGAATGTTAAACATATTTCTTTTTTATTTAACCAGATTAGTTTCTTTGTTATTAAATGAAATTTACGTAGTATGAAAAATAATTTTGCATTATTTTAAGAAACTAACACATGTCCCTCCTTCCTCAGACTTAGTTCCCTACTTTTCAATACCGCCAGCAATGCATCTCTGGTTGTATTAATGGTCAGACTCAGCGGTGATCAATTAACTATCAAGTGACCCGTCATTATTTGCTACTATTTTTATTTATTTATATTCTCTTTATTGTACATTAATATTATAATTTATTGTAAATTACATAAAGATAATAAAGTAAAAATAAGAGATGTACAAGAGGTAGTCTTATCATTACCAGCGATCTCCTTCTCCTCTTCCAGGCAATATTAGGAGGATAGAGAAAAATGTGGTACTATGGAGTGTACGAAAAATTTATCTAATTTCTATATTTAAAAACAAATTGTTTTAGGTAACGAATGCAAAGAAAGATGGAAAAATCTTCGCACTGTGTTTGTACGTCATATAAAACCAACGCCAAATGGATCAGCCTCAAAATTAAAGAAACCGTATTACCTAGCTGACGCAATGCAGTTTACGTTGCCTTTTATAAAGTTTTTACAGTACAGTACACTGAATTTACCAGTGCAAACTGAAATGAAACGAGAGTTACACGATGAGATTGAAGAAAATTTGTTACGGACAAACAATTACGAAATGTCGGTAACCATTTCATCTCCACGATCTATGTCGTTACAATCGATTTCTCCAAGAGCGTCTTTACCCGCTTCATCACCCCCTCCCTCGCCCCAGCACTTGCCATCTCCGCAGCCCACGACATCGAAAGAATCTTGTTATTGTCAGACAACTAATAAATTTACACAAAAAGACGGTGAGAAATCCTTTGACGAGTGTTCCATACCCAAGAAGACTAAATTAGAAGAATTTAATGATCACCAAAAAGAAGCTAATAAAATGTTTTTATTAAGTTTATTACCGGACATGAATGAAATGTCTCCGAGTCAAATAAGGAAGTTCAAGAAGAAAGTAATGGATTCGATAAATGAAATTTTTGAAGGTACAACCGACTGTTAGGCGCAGACGCTACATCATCGGAAAACTTAGTACCTACATATTAATTTAATGTCGGAAAACGATTTTTTTTTATTAAAAAGGCGTAACAAAAAATCAAACTGACTTTTATTTAATACCTTTTTTGTCAGTGTATAGGTAATTAACTCTAGGATTTTATAAAGAAAAATAAACATTTTATAAATTGGTATTTAATTTTTTTATAACAAACACAATGATATATTTAAAAAAAAGTAAATAAACATGACACAATTTCTTGATATAACATTATATAAGATTGACAGAAATATATTTAAAATTTTGGCTTCTGTGTTTATTGATGAACTTGTTGCATGTCTCATCAATTTTGCTTTCTAAAAATAAATGCAGTGACTGTATAGAAATAGTATGTAAAGCATACTCACTCTAAAGCAATATTATAATGTGAAACTAAAAGTCTATCGTTGATAAAGGTTTATAAAGACACAAATAAATCCTATATTACACAGGACCGAGGAATTCTTGAGCTTATTCAGTAGCCGAAGAGGTATTGCCCAGCTGTGATACATTTACAGTCTTTGACGATACGACAGTATAATAGATAGATAGATAAATATTTCACAGACTGTTAAAACTCTTGCGATCGGTAGGTATATGTATATTGTTAAAAATTTTAAATTTTCATATTTTATATCTATTTATTATATTAGAATTAGGTTCTGATAAGTTCTATTTTATAATTACGATTTTTGAGGATTAGGGTCGTCGAGTTTTGGTACGTCATAATTGTTATATTAGCATTACAATTATTTTTCTTGATTTTTTAGGTAATTCTGGTAATCTATATACCTACCATAACATCTGGGTAAATGTTTGAGGTTGGTGCGATAACGACCATCTTGCATAATCCGCGAGGCGAGCACATGCCCACTATATTCATAGTAACACAGACTTCTCCAGGTGGCCAAGCTCGTATCTGAACATACCAGCACGTGGTGTTCCGACAGAGTTTCAATGTTATGTTAGCTGAAAGTTATAACGTAATAATCATTATGTCTTCAAATATTACTAAGTAAGTAAATCAAATTTGCGTTGCTAAATACTTATGAAACTTAAGGTATTTTTCGGGCAAATCCTTTAAAATTTTTTAAAGTTTTGGATAATACAATTTTTATTTATATAGCAGAACAGAATATTACAGATAAACCAGCAATTTTAATCAGATTATACTGGTTTTAAAAATTTTCATCCGAGATGATCATATTTAAAAGTTAATGGACTAGCAAAATGCTGAGTATGGGTATTTAAAATAAAAGGGTTCGATTCAAAACAAAAAAAAAAAAAAAACAAAAAAGGAAAAAGAAACTAAATATGCAGTTTTAAATAACACGAAAGCCTGTTAGTCTAGTTAACAAATGCCATTTTGATCAACTTTTTTCAGCAGTTTCAAAAAAATATTATTGAGGTGTCATTCGACTCGGAATGGCATCTAGATGATTTTTGAAAAAATGAAGTTCCGATTGCAAAAATTGCAAAAGTTATTAACAAATAACTAAAAAAATAAAAAGGTGTTTAGTTTTATTTGCCTATAAATAGGGATTTAACAAAAACATATTAAATTACTAACGTCCATTATAATCCTCGTCAGGCCATTTAGTTGGTAGTTCACTTGAACGTAAAAACTCTTTGGCCGCAAACTCAACGCCAACACAACGACTTTTACCATCACTACTTGTCTTTACTAGGCAACATATTCCACACATTCGTTGCTTGCTTAATATACCACCCTAAAAGATAATCTAATATTACATATGTATATTGTTTATATCAATAATAACACATAGAAAATAAAAAAATAATTTTTTTTAAATAAGATTTATTTTCTCTTTTCTTCTTTACTTTTTACCCGACTACGACAAAAGGAGGGTTATGTTTTTCGTTTCAACCCAAACGGCTGGACGGTTTTTAACATATGAGGTGTCGTTGGATTTGTCTAAATTGTAGTAGTGACATAGGCTATATAAATTCTCAAAATGGCGCCCGCAAATGGCGGCATGAGGGGGTGGGGGAGTTGAATTTTTTTTTCTTAATGTAGCAATATGGGTATCAAATGATAGCTAGTAAATTGTTTCATTCTTTTTAGTTTATAATAAGGGTATTTTACGCAGTCGGGTTTTTTGATTTTTTTAATTAATTATCTATACACAAGACATATTTTATCCATTACCTTGTTAACATCTTTCCCATGTGTAGGATCACATTAAAGTTTTATTGAAACTTATCAGGTATATCGAAAAGTTCATCAGAAAATGCCGACTAAACTTTTAGCACAAATTAAAATTTATACGCATTATTTTATAGTAATATTAACATCATAATTTTATTATAAACTTAAATTCTTCTGCTTACATGAGTGTCTTTTCCTAAATATTATCAAACAGCAGTTTGCAAAATAAAATATCTGCAGCGTATTTGGTGCAAAAAAACTTTTCGGACAAACCGACATTAAAATATTTTGAAATATTTGCAACCAGCAACGATTGAGATTGATTTTAATGACGAGTAAGCTTTTTTGACGACTATATATTGATGACTCTATTTTTTTGCTTATTCGTGACTTTATAATACAGTAAACTAGATTTTTTAACAAAGTCAGAGATTTAATGAAAACAAAGCTAAAAAACATTTAAATTATTATACATTTGAAAACTGTTGATTAGTTGTGATTGGTTTTAGAATGTCCTCGATATATTCATCGATACATATTTAGTATTTAGTAACCTTTACATGCCAGTAAATATATATAAAGAAATGAATCATATATCGAGCCAGACGCTGGTTGATTCCATCCAAAAATGAACTGAACTCTAAGTACCCTAATGCTCAGAAAGACGTTTGTTTTAAGACTATTACGAACATACTAAGTCTTACTTGAGAGTTTTTAGTGTAAAGTTGTATGATATAATGACAATTTCTTTGATTATTTCTGTACGTAAAAACACTCATTAGTTATCCTATGTCTGTAAATATCTATAAATAGGTACAGAATTTAAATGTAGATATGTTTAAAAATATCTTTAATAATTTGAGTAAAATTAATTAAATAAACACTTACTGGTCCAGTTTTTCCACACCTACACTCTCTAAGACCTAAAATAGCACACTCAGCAGCGTGACAGGTTCCATCGTCTAGACATCGTCCTCCCACTCCACAACGACATTCTGATGTCAAGTTTGGACATGTGCACTGTCTGTCTTGCTCTGCACAGTCCTATATGTAAAAGAAGTATAATATAGTGGCGTGAAATGTACTGTATCAGCTTGTAAACCACCCACTGCTGAGCGAAAGCCTCTTCTCCATATAGAAGAAGGATTAGAGCTTAAGCCACCACGCTGCTCCATCGACAGCTTTACTTTCACCCAAGGCACTGTGGTGACACCCACAAGGACATACACTCAGATCGAAAACAAATATTTGTACAAATACAAATAAATATCTGTCCCGAGCGGGAATCGAACCCGCGACCGTCAGCGCGTAATTTGAGATGACTACTCGCACCACTACACCAGAACGGTCGTCAACTAATACTTAAAGTAACATAACCTTATTAAAATTGGTTTATGATTTGTTTAACATCTCAGCAGCATCTCTCGTATTGCTTTAGTAAGAGTGTAGTGTGAGTGTAGTAGTAATAAAACTATCTGTAGTGTTTTATTTTCTAAAAACCTTAAAAACATATTCATCAAAAGAAATGTACGTAGTATAAAACTCACAATCCCGCTCTTAGTCAGATTAGCGTATTCACAATTCGCGTTACAACAGAGACCCTGCGATGGATGACACACAGCAGTGGGAGCGACGGAGCAACCTTCTTTGTGTAATGCTCTAAAATATAAATCGCTGTGAATAGCATCTCTTAATGTATAATATTGAGATTATGACTTTGATTAATTAAACATCAAAATTTCTCTGCGAAATGACGATTCTAAAGTGCTTTTAAATTCTACTTGAATAAAAAAAAAATAACATCAGTTCAAAATTGCTATTCCTAGTGGTGATTTAGTGGTCGATCATTAACATTTTGGGTTTTGACAGTTCCAGTATTCTAATAATTCAATTGTGTCAAAATGAAGCTACTTATAGTTTGCTTATTTTATGATCTCAATTTTCGACAACTAGATAATTTAGCATTTTGACATATTTACAAAAAATAGACTTGATGCCTAATAGAATCCTTTGCGTACCTTTCTTTTGGAAATTGAAAAAAACAGTTACAACTTTACTTTAGAACTGAAATGCTTAATTTTTAAACAATATAGAATTTGTATAACGAACCCATCTTCAGCTGCAAGAGCACCTCCTGCGCGTGGAGTACAACACGGATCTCTAAATATGCAGTGAGAGGGGAGACCACAATCGCACGCTTCTCCTTTTTCCACGATACCTTAAGAATTAATAAAAAATATAAACTTTAATAGATAGTTTTCGCAGTTTCACCCACGTTATTATTTATACAACTGTTCACTAATGTGAGTCGAAGCGTGATAGTTTATAGCTTATCTTACTCAAAGGTAATGTAACCTTCTATTAGAAGGCTTCTAATGCTAAAATATTTATTAGAATATGGTTAAGAGTTCGTCCAATATTAAGAAACGAACTAACGTGTCTTTCCCTATTGATTGAAATTCGGTATAAGCGTTATTAGATAAAGAGCCATTCTGGCATGGCACATCTCTTTGCAAACTAAGTGCAAGTATATTATAAAGTCCTATTGAAATGTGCATTTTCAGCCGTCAACCAGTAAAATTATGAATGCGTTAACGTTTTTGTAATGATATAATAAAATTTGGATATCGGTGGAATAAAAAATAAGTTTTTAAATAAGAGTTAATAAATGAGAAATAAAATAAAAAATTTGAACTCTACTTAAAAGTAATAATAATAAACCTACGCTTATATAAAAGTTAATATTTGAAAATATGTATATGTAAAGAACTAAATAAAAAAATTAATTATTTGTATGTGTTATTAAATAAAAAAGCAATATTTACCATTACCACAAAAAGGCTTATCAACTTCTAACAAGCAGTAGCTCATGCTGCTTAATGTAGCTGATATGAGACGTTTGCTGCAAAGAGAGAACTCAAGGTGGTGGGTGTTTGAAGGTGACGATTGGGAGCCCATGAGATAGCCCTGGCATTCACGATTAGGGAAATGATCGTCATGATGTGCACCGAAACTATGACCTTGGGAAAAAGACAGTATAAGTAATTTTACTCGTGTTACAAGTTTGCTTTACAATAAATAACTTAATTTAAACGCCAAGAACATGGCTACAATAAGACTTATTAAGTGTTCTTCTATTTTTAATTTACATATTATACATATCAATGATTTTCATTTTATGTTAAAGATATTATATAATGATAATGTATTGGATGTTGATTAACATACATTATTTATTTGTAAATTTGATAAGAACAAAGTTAATTTTAACAACCTAATCAGTGCTTTAACTTTTTCGACTGGCCCGTGGCGCAGTAAGCAGTGGCCCTGTATTCTGCTCCAGGGTTGCGGGTTCGATTTCCGCCCCGAGTCTGGATGTAATATATATTTATTTATGTATGTATTATTTATATGTATATTTGTTTAAAAAAAATGTATATCAGTCAACTGTTACCTAAAACACAGGCAAAAAAGGCAGGCACCTTAGGGACAGTCGACCGTGTGTGTATGTTAAACATATTTATTTATTTATTTAACGCCTTTAAAACGCCTAAAACCAAAAAAAGGGTGGATTTTTTTTTAAGGACTCTTTCTTTCTTAATTCTTAAAATAATGGATTGAAAATTTTGAAAACAGTAACGGTTAATCTTTTGCCGGATAGCAAGATATTGCGTTGGTTTCTCATTACCTATTATATATTTTACACAGTAAGATTCAAAAAGTAGGAAATAAAAAACAAGTATTTTAATTACCTATCTCATGTGCCAAAGTTAAAGCAGAAATTCTCTCAGGAACACGTTCATTGATGTTAAGCGTAGCATGCGCAAGTGCAAGAGTGTTGAAAGATCTTCCATAAGCGCGTCTGTCGCATAAACCACCGGCAGCTCCACCCATACCACCACCAAGAGACGTAAAACTGTAAATTGTATTTTAGTAGAGAAATCAGGTCTTATCTGAAGAGAAAAGCAGAAAGTAATAAAAAATTAGCGTTTGCGGGTTCAAAGCTCTTTGAGCTATTAAGTATTAAAATGATCTTTAATTTTGTATTAGCAATGGACGGTTAAAAATAACTTTGTCAGAAAACCTGCATGGTTAGGAAGTAATATTAATACATAGGTATGTATCCGCTAGGCGCTAATGTACTCTACATTAACAGCAACAGCGCGTTACAGCGTGATGAAGTAAGACTTAACTCTTCTTCTCCAACTGGTACCTAAATGCCCTAGTACTATGCGGCAAACAAATCTTCTCATTCTTAGAAGAAGAGGCCTTTTATTACCAGTTACTAATATTTAAAGGTTGTTACAGTACAATTATTATGTGTAGAGTAGATCAAGATAATTAAATCTGGAATATGTAATACAGAAAAGCAAGATTAAATAACGAGTAAAATAAAATAATTAAAAGTAATTACGAACAAAGATTTTTTTTTATTAATTCACCTCAATCCAAGTGTCCTATTATGAAAAGCATGACCAGAGAAAGCAACTCCGAGACAGACTTCGGAAAGGCGTCTTAACCTTGCGAAACGCATGAGGTAATTTCTACCGTCTACAGCTCGTTCTTTTCCTAAGTCTCCAAAGACTCGGTTATTAGTCTCATCCGAAGTAAGGACTAAAATATATTTAACTGAGAAACCTAAAGAAATGTGTTTTAAATATAGTTTTACTAATAGTGCATAAACAAAAAAAAAAAAAAATCCAGAGTATGCTTTAATGATTATACCAATATTATCCGGTACACCATCTTCATTGAAGTCAGCATTTCTAAATATAATATCAGCTTGTGTAACAGCGTGCATCATTCTTCGTACAACTTGATTAAGGCTGGAGTTTGCATCCTGGAATGGAGCACATGATAAATAAATTAATGTTTCTATATAAAAAAATCAAAGTAGGTAGAGTGTGCTGGTCAATGTTTTCACTTTTTTGTGATTTTTGTTTTTGTAGCTGTATTTTTAACTTAGTATGAAATAATGTTAGTAATGTATTTTCATATATATCAAATATTATTAGATACGTTTATAAAGAACTCCTTATCAGCCAGCAGCAGTAGATCGCAGACGCGAGCGCGCGCGACACCTGGTTTGCGCTGACGCTCCTCGATGCGATACGGGAAGTAGGGAAACTGGTAAAAACCTGCACCTAACTACAAGAATAGTAAATATTTGGTTTAATGCACTTATTAGGTCATACTTAGGGAAAAAAGACTTAAAATTATATGAACAAATGAATGAATCAATCTGTAAACTTTCCATTGCTGCTAAAAGGTCTCTTCTTCATATAGGAAGGGATAGAAGGGTAGGAACTTAATCCACCACGCTGCTCCAATGCGGGTTGGTGGCTTATTTCCCTGCCATGAGTAACGATCTTTACCAAGTGTATGTGATAACAACCGGGATCGACTGCTTTACGTGCTCTCCGAGGCACGTTGGGCAAATCAAAAAGGATATACACCGAGACCAGAAAAAAAAATTTGCACAATAGCAAATATCTGCCTTGAGCAGTAATTGAACCAGTGAATGCCGCTGTTGAGGTGGCTAATCGAAGTACTACACCAGAACGGTTGTCGAATTATATAAGCCTTACTAATATTATATTGTACCCAATGAAAAGATTGTTACCTTTTAGGTCATAAGTCAAGGCTTCTGTAGTTGTGGTCAAAACAAAGCAGGTAAGCAAAATAAAAAAAAAGTTTTATACCACTTCACTCAGTCACATTCAGCATAAATAAGACATTGTTGATATTAAATTAGACCTCTTCACCTGATCACCTGGGCATGATCACGACGTGGTCGCTGAGGTGCAGCCATGTTATCATTTTCCAGAATACCAAAAAATTTATTAGGGTCGTCTTTTCCATACGGATCAGCATGCAGAGTTCGATTACCTTAAATACAAAAAAAAAAAGAAATTATTGACATAACATCCACCATTTTCCGGAAATCTAAATAGAAATTTAGTTATAATTTTGTATCGAATAAATGTGGCTCAAGCCACGTTGAATAAACTTCTTGTCAATTTATTGAATTTTTACATATAGGTAGGTACTCGTATGTATCTTGTACATATTATACTTGTAGATAGTTTAACTTCTAGATTTAATAATTGGAAGACTGGTAAACTCTTTAAAAGCCACTGTTTAAAAATTATTGAACCATTACCACTTAAATAAGTTTAATTTTACTCAGAACAGAAACTAAAAGAAAATTAATATGGTAATTCTAGTATTTTTTTTTTCTTAATTAAGAGCAAAAATATAATAGATAATCTTTAGCACTAATTATAATTAACAAATTTTACCCAAATGAAGTACTCCATAAAAATGATGATCATCACCAATGTAACCTTCAGCTGATCCGGCTGATGGATCTTCAACTGGAAATCCGTATGCCATAGTAACATCTGATAATGGAAACTGATCTCCAATTAAATCGTCATTTAATTCAGGGTCTAGTAGTAATGACGATGAACGAGATGCCAAAGTAGATGATCCTATAATTAAGTACCTAAATGTAATGAACCGGAATAATTAAAGCAGACATTAATATTATGGGTAAATATTCGGTATCGCGCCACCACCGATTTTGAGGCTGATTTTTTTTAGAGGTGCTTTATGACTTCAAAACATCATAACTAGTGTTTTTATGATGGTGAATGACCTTTTTTGACATTAAAAAAAAATTAAAAAATTATCGTACTTATTCGGTATCGCGTCAACAGCCATAATGGGGCTGATTTTTTTTAGAAGTGCTTTATGACTTCAAAACATTATAACTAATGTTTTTATGATGGCGCATGGCCTATTACGACTTGAAAAAAAAATATATCGTACGAGTATCTAATTGTTTTGTTATACGATTATCGAAAGATATGTTTTTAATGTTATGTTGTTAGGTTTTTTTTTATTGATAGGTTGTTAGGTCTTTTTTTTTTGAGCGTTACTTCTAGTTTTAACAAAGATATTTAGCAAGAACTAGTTTTTTTAACTAGGGACGACGCGTTGTAAACATAGAGGTATAAATACCTTTATGGTTGTAACTAAAAAAAAGACCTAACAACCTATCAATAAAAAAAAAAACCTCTAACAACATAACAATAAAAAAAATCTTTCGATAATCGTATCACGTATGAATAACAAAAAAATATATTCTTACGATATTTTTTTTTTACGTCAAAAAAGGTCATTCGCCATCATAACAACACTAGTTATGATGTTTTAAAGTCATAACGGACCTCTAAAAAAAATCAGCCTTAAAATCGGTGGTGGCGCGTTACCGAACAATTACCATATTATGTGTGTATTAAAAGTGAAACTCGAGGGACTATTCAAACATAATTAAGTTTTTTAATGTTCCACAAATACCTATAGCCTGTAGCTTTAAACATAGCAAATGACTTTCCTTTCCAAACTTTGCCTTCAAAACTTGGTAGCCATAGGAACTGCAAATCTTATCCGCTCTTTGCACATTATTTTGGAGGTCTGAGGTCCTGACTAAATGTGGATAAATACATAATAATAGTAACCAGTTCATTATTAAATTTTAAGTAAGATCTGATAATTAGGTTCAAGTTGATGCTCCAGTGTCACTGGTTCCTTTCTTATTAAGACATTAGTTTTTGAATTATTCACGGAAATAATTAATCAAAAATGAATCTTCTGTATTGACGCGCAATATACCTGTTAAATGTCATTTTATTAAATGATTTTAATTTTTTATTATCTTTGATCGAAATATAAATATATGTACGTAAGAAGGTATTAAGTTTTGTGTATAGCATATTATCATAAACTAAATATTTTATTTTATTTCTAGAAACATTTTTACAGTTATAATATATATAAATTTATAATATTGATAATTTCTTTTAATGGAGCTGATTTTACTCGCTTTTCACAAAGGAATCTGCAAAGTATTATTTTATTTATTTGTAAAGACGATGACTCAAAAATTAATTAAAAGACCACTCGCCGATTTATTGTGTAATTAATTTATTTTCCAAAATAAAGAAAAGTGTCAAAAATTTTTAAGCGATTCTACTGAATATTTGACTCATTATTCAACTTATTTATAAAACTTAAAAAAATCGTTTACTAAAAGTGCGAGTTTATAATAATTGATAAATTATTTACAATTAAATTCTTCTTATAATCCTTACGCACAGTTAATTCGTCTTATTCAATAATCAGAAATACATTAACGTAAGTATAAATATTAAAAACGTTTGTTACGATAAATGAATGGATATGTTTCGCTCTTTTACTATGAGTATTGAACAGTATTTGATGAAATTTGGTATCTCGATATTTGAAGACTTAGACTAATGAAGACCTAAATACATAGGCTACTTTTTATTCCGATATTTGTACGATATCGACACCTACACGCAGGGCCGGATTTAGAGTTGTGGAGTCCCAGGGCAACAGAGGAGTGGAGGCCCCTTGATCTGAAATTGAACTGTTTTTTTTATTTCCTCCGGAAAAAATGACGACGAAAAAAAAGGTCGTCGCGATCTTACGCCAATATATTATCGTTGGCGGGTGGACATATTCCTAAAAAAAAAGGTAATCACCTATTCCTATTTCTATAAAAAAAGGTCGTCCCAACTCGGTCGGCTCTATTGTGGAAGCCCCTCTTTTGTTGATGTGGAGGCCCCTATTTTGTGGATGTGGGGGCCCTCATATGTGGAGGCCCGGGGCAGTTGCCCCGCTTGTCCTCCCCTAAATCCGGCCCTGCCTACACGGGTATAACAACAGGGCGTGCTAGTAATTGATCAGTTATAATTATAAAGTTGTGGTCAAGGCGCCGGCACTCAATCTGCTTAGACAATCATTACGTGAGCAATTATAAATACTTTCTTAAACCAACATCGCGATTTGAATAAAATTTTGTCGTACACATCAACTAGTCACGACGAAAGGTTAACGAACACCATGAATGACATTCAGCTGAATCTGTTCTAATATTATAAAGAGGAAATTGGTTTTTGTTTGTTCTTTTGAACGTGTTTATCTTGAAGTCTACTACGCCAATTTTTAAGAATATTTATGAAAAATTGTTTAGCAGGGAAGATTATAGGCTCTAAAGCTCTTACTAAGATGAACAGCTAGTTTTTTGGTCAAAAAAAGTTAACCTATAAAAACGTAATGATTCAAACTCGCAGAGCAGTACCTAATCTTAAACGTAAACTAATCTGGTACATATATTAGAATTCAATATTTAGTTTTATCGTTGGTGAAACCGCAAAGCACGTGCACTCAGCTAATAAGATTTTAATGATTTTATTAATTTATGTACATATAATAAACGGATCAGCTCGTAAACGTCCCACTGCTGAGCTAAGGCCTCTTCTCCATATAGAAAAAGGGTTGGAGCATAATCCACCACGCTGTTCCACTGCGGGTTGACAGATAATTTTTTCCTATCATGAGTAACGATCGCTATCATGTGTTTATGATAACAACCGGGACCGACAGCTTTACGTGCTCTCCGAATCACGGTGGGGAGACCCACAGAGACATACTCCCAGACCGGAAACATATATTTATTCAAATATTAATAACTGCCCCGATCGGGAATCCGCGATCGCCGGTGTTAAGGCCTCAGCACTACACCAGAACGGTAGTTAGATTTAGTTGACATTAAAATAAAATAATTATATCAATACCGTTTTGGTATAGTGGTAACAAAAGGTCCCTTAACACTGACTATCTCGGGTTAGATTCTTACTATACGGTTATAGTAGAGTAACAAATATTTATACAAAAAAAAAAACGAATTCTATTATTCTCCATTATTTAACGTTAAATAATGGAATTATTCTTTAAAAAAAAAAGTAATTAAATCTGTATATAGCTTGCGAAGTCGTCGCTTAACTAATACAGAAAATAAAGGAAAGAAAAAGAGAGGTCTGATAACTTTTAATTTCAATTAAGAACATATTTTTGAATGTAGTAATGTAGCCCGTAGAGGGCCTTAAATAGTGTTCATCTAATTTTTTATTTTACCAAATATTTTACATGAATTATAAGTTCAGAACCAGTTCGGTCAAGAATAATATAGTGTCTTAAAATATTTAGGTTTTAAAAAGTTGTTATTACTTGATACGCCGGTTCGTTCTTTTGTTTAAATATTTTTTAATAGAAATTGGACATGATCGGTAAAATTTACATATATATACGATTAGCATATTATATCTTAAAATTTTATCAAATACAGGTTGTATTCTCATCGTTTTTATGTTATTGATAATTATATTTACCTTATAAATAATTTCTTCACTCGGATTTTATCTAAAGATTTTTGGTTCAATACAATATAATTCAACGATGAAAAAATTGTTTATTTTTCACACTGATTTAAAAATTAATTTGAAAATAACATTTGAGAATTAAAATTCAAAAAGAACAGTAAAAGTTATTGGCACTAATTACAATATACATATGTACATATATATAATTCAAGCAAAAAAAAAAAAATATGTCTTACCGGTCGTTTCCGTCGCATCCCGTTTCAAATCACAACTATTCTAAAGAAGTTTCACTTCAAAAGTATTTGTATAGCACTGTACTATTCTAACAAGTTCAAATCCGGGAAACACTGTTGAATTTTACGATTATCTTTAGAAAATACAATTTAAATCTATATGTACATATATGTAAAAATTGTATTCGGTTGTTGTCTTCACATGCATGATATTTAAGAAAAACGAATTATAAGAGCATTTATGAGAGCAATAAAAACACTTATTTTCAGATTTTGTGTGTATGTCTGTATGTTTGTTTTGGAATCACGCAAAATTTACTGCATTAAATTGGATGCGATTTTCATAGTTACGATCCTGGAAGTCTAAAGGTCTTAGTTGAAATCTGGTGTAGGTTTCATATTGATACCGTTTTCATCATCATTTCTTTATAAACTAATGTAGTGTCGTAAGGAAGTTGTTTTTCGCATGCATCTACCGCGGATGGAACCGAGGAGAACAACTAGTGTAAAATAATATACTTCAGAGCGATTCGTCTGCGAATGCATTTCCATGTTTCTCCGAAAAGATTAACTGGTATCAATGCATACATTTTAATAACTTTTTTTCTATTATTGTGCGTTCGAATTTGCATGTGTAAAGTTACGAAGGAAAGGATTGAATACCAATAGAAAAAAAAAGAAACGGTTAGGTATTAACCGGACTACAACTTCACTTTTACTCCACAGAGAATTAATAATGAAGGTATTATTCTTTGAAAAATTTTATATTTAGCAATTTAGTAATCTGGGTATAATCTAAATAGAAAATTATACTTTTTTTTATCATTTTCATTAATTAAATTATTTAAAAACTAAATTTTATCTGTAACTCTATTATTATTTACATGTTAATTCTTAAAAAAATACATTTATTTCTATAATTTTAACTCTAGTATCTAATGTTGATTTCAAATATTTTAATTATAGAATAAAATATATAATATTTAAAAACTTATCTTAAATTTTGTAATTTAGAATTAACACCAATTATCAAATTTTGTTTTTTTTTTTCTCAGTAAGATCTTTAATGATTTTTACTTATCGCAAATGTGGTCGTAGCGTAGGTATATGATTCTCTTCAGTTGGATGTCGGATGGTCACCTTTGTAAGCAGTTCATTTGAAATAAGAACACGGGACAAGGCGCGCGTTCCCGCGTATATTTCAAACAGATATATTATACGTAATTCATTTTAGTTATCTCGTAAGGTTTTATATTTCGGCTGTGATATTAAAAGAAATAAAAATGCTAAAATATACAGTGAAAAAATATTGTTCCGAAGGAAGCAAAGTTAATCAAGTTATGGTGGCAGTTTTGAGTGAGTTTTTTTTTGCTTGATATTTAAATCAAATATATTTTTAATCGATATCTATTACATTTTTTTCTATAATCCCTATTTAATTTTAAATAATTTGATGTAACATAGCGTGGCTTTAAGTAACTGAATAATAATATTTTTTATTCAACATCATCTTTTTTTTTTAAATTGATTGTTAAATAATTATTCTAAATTCGAAATATTTATTAAATATTTCTTTGAACTTAAAACTGTGAGGTTTCTTAGAAGTTATTTAGCAGATATGAAGTCTGCATCTTTTCTAGAATGATACTTGCGGTCATTAGCTGACACAATGATTACAGTTTCATTAGGAAGCTTTGAGCTTTTAGCACTAAGTTAGAAATAAGCGTTTTCTAGAAACAATCTTTGTTTTTGCTACGAGTTAAATTGTTTGTAGAAAAGTATTTTTATTGAAACCTAATTGCTTACTTTAAAATAGTGTTGATTTTTTATAAATTTTATCGTTTAAAAAATATAGATTACGTATAAGACTAGTGTTTAAAAACGTTATTATTTACGAAAAACAATAAGAATATAATTCCGAATAAATAGATACTAACAATTTTAAAATTAAATTGTTTGTTGAACGATGTTTTCAAATAATATTTATAACGATTTTTAAATATATCTATGTTATGTATAAGTTTTAATAATATAAAATATCGAGATAGACCTGTACATACGGTTGCTGGTTCCAATACGGGCTAGTATTTACCGTTGAGTTTTTAAGAAGAATTTAGGTTTTAATTTCAGTGTCTATTTTTAAAGCTCAAAATTGATTTAGTGCTAAGCAATAAAGCAAACTACTACTACTAGGGAACTACTAGGGAACTTTAGAATTTATTATGAGAATTTAGATACATTTTAGAACTTATATAACGAGTAATATCCGTTATGCATCAATGAAGAATCATGGTAAATAAGACTGCGATCTATATTTTTAATATAAGACGCAGTAGTGGAACGTTTGGAGAATGTTATCACGTTCATTTTTTCTAAAGATATAAAAAAATAAAAATATATGTCCCCCGAGCTCATGGACGCTGTAAAGGGTCCGAAACGTCGGGAAATAATTTAAAATATTGTTAAACTGCAAAGTTTTAAATAAACGCGACAAAATCCGATATAGACTTTTAATTAAATAAAAATGTATAATCAAGTAGCGTACGAAAATTTCAATGTATATATAATTATAGAAAGACTGTAAATAATTTAGATATATGTATTTTAAAAAGGTATTGTAAAAAGTTATCAATGGTTTATTTTTATCCACAATATTAGGAAGGCATAGTGAAAATGTATACGTGTACGTATTTATGATTGCAAACATATACGTGTATAAATACGCAATATTAGGGTTAACACAAAAACCGCATGACAAGCACTAAGCTTTCGAATAAAAAAAGAATCATCAATATCGATACACCCAATAAAAAGTTATGTGGTAACATACAAATAAAATACAGTCGTATTGAGAATCTTCTCCTTTTTTTGAAGTCTGTGAAAAAAGTACTTCGCATACATAGTTATTTAGTTAAGAGTTAAAGTTATCGTATAATTTTAGTCATTTAAATATTGATAATCTAATAATAAATAATAAAAATTGTAAAGGAGAAGAAATAACAGACTAACAACTAATAGACAATCAATAAAATTTAATGTTTGTGATTATTATAATATCTTAATAGTATACCTACATAATCGGAAAATCAATATGACATCATTATGACGACAGAATAATAACATCGGATTTGCAGTGTACCAGTCCTGTTAAAAACAGCCATTTAAAAGTTATCCAACAACATAATAAATTTTACTAATAGCATCACACACCAGACACCACCAGACAGAAGTGTACCTTTCTGTTTATAATTTTATGGTAACGTTTGAAGACAATCGGTAAGATTGGTGGATTTAAGGATCTAGGTCTAGGTGTTTTGTAAATTTTATATTACTTACAACTTAATTATTTGTAAGGAAATTTTGTCAAAAGTATTCGAATGTAAAGTCTCACATAAATATGAAATACTTTATTATGTAAAAATGTTATATAGATAAGTTTAGTACAGGACTCTCATGTACATATGTATAAAAATCCCTAAATAAAGATATATCTTTTAATCTATATAATATTTTTAAATCTATATAATATCTTATCTAAAAAAAGCGTCTCACTTTTTTTACAGTATAGGTGCGCAGTTCATAGGTTTTTCGCTATCGTTTCGATTCCCGCGTCTTACGATATTATCACCTTAAAATGCTTTAAGGAAATTAGAAAATTATTAAGTTATGTATACCACGATCGACGATACTAGTTAAGGAAAAGCTCGAAACTATTTTAGTTTTT
The DNA here is from genome assembly GCA_036937285.1 of Euphydryas editha. Lineage (NCBI taxonomy): Eukaryota > Metazoa > Arthropoda > Insecta > Lepidoptera > Nymphalidae > Euphydryas > Euphydryas editha. The sequence goes on from JAUPFZ010000024.1 coordinate 7,573,901, forward strand.
TTTTTAGTTTTTGGTGTCTTAACGTATTTTTAGTCTAACGGCTGTTTACATATTTAGTTTAAATACTTACATTTGCTGCATTAATAATTAAATTAAGTTAATTGTCGTTTTAAATTCGTGGATTTTCTGAATCCTCAAGATAATGAATGTAGTTTCTGACATTTACAATATATTCTGTCCAATGAGCCCGTTTAATTGTAAACCTAAAATCACCCTGGTAATTAATATTCATTTTAATGCAGAAATGATCACTACCTATAGGTATAGTAGGTAGGTATATTTTCACATCACCCACTTCTACCCTGAATCGTTTTCTCAGCTCCATCCATTGAGCCAAGAAAAGTACATGTACCTATTGTTTTGACATACATAGTTTCATTATATTATATAGTTAGTAGACATATTTAGTTTCATTTCTTTAATAAAGTTTTTTTCTTTAAATTTTTTTTGTTGATTATGTTGTGTGAAAACTAAATTTAACACAGTCTTATAGACTGTGTTAAATTTAGTTTTTTAGAATAGCCTATTACTAGACAAACAACTCTAGGAGAAAAATCAGAGCTTAATCTGCCAGACTGCGATCGTTATCAGGTGTTTAAGATAACACAACCGGTCAAACGCCTCGAAGTGGTCTCCGAGGCTTGGTAATAAAACACCATCAGAATCAAGTATTTTTACAAATACAGATATTCGCCCTGAATAGGAATCGAACTTGCGATCGTCAAAGTTTTTATGATTCTCGTCCCCACTACAATAAAAGACATACAAACAATTAATATAATATATTCTCATTTATTACTTAAAATCTTCGTCTATAGTCCAAACTACTTGCGAACTACTCATTATGTAATAAATAATTATAACTTCGCAAATAACATAACTTCACTTTTCCTACATCGAGCATACAATTTGAATAAAATGGTTCCTTATTCATTTAAACTAGTCGTTTCTCGCCAGTTTGCTTGCGTTACAGATCTTATAAGAATCTTAAAAAACTATTATCCATGAGTAGAAAATTAAAATCTGTAAAAATACTCTCCGATCATGTTAGAGGAATAGTATAAAATAATTTAAAAAAAAAGGTTTTATAAACATTTTAAATAACTCCTATTACTCGTAATAACGTTTCAATTAACAGAACGTTTGATACAATCTTTTGTTTTCCGTTTAATTCCTCAAAAGATAGAATTTTCAAACATATTTTTATTTGTTTTGTTATCATTTGATGATTAAAAAAGTTTCTCTTACAATAAAGTTATAATACTGTCAACTGTAATGTACTGGAATAGACTGTAAATACCTCACTGTTGGTAAATAGGCTTCTTCCTTTATTTAGGAGAAGACTTAGAGCTTAATTCCGCACGCTACACCACAGTGAAAATAAACAACCCTGCATATTACGAAGTTTTCTTCCGTGTGTCGTGAAATGTTTCATTTTGTGTTTGAAAGCTTGGAAACTCGATGAACGGATTTACTCACGTATGCAATCCACTTTATCGTCTTGCCTGAAATATATTAAAGAATTCACTAATACAATTCGTGAAGACGAAGGAGATGTAGAGTCTGCGAAAGCATTGTTAGCACTGATTCAATTCATTTGCGTAAACCGAATTAACGTAAAATTACTAATAAGATTGACACTTGGCTGTTTAATAATTACATTAAATTTTATTTTAAGATAACTAGATAAGTAAGCGGCTTTTCTTTCGGTGAGTTTCAATAATTGCGAGATAGCTGCTCCTCATAATAACATAACTCTACTCATATGAACCATCTTGCGATCTTTTATAATCTATGACAGGGAAATTATTTTTCATCATATACTTTTTGCACACTTATATTTATCTCCATTGTCACTTTTTATATTCCGACAATGTTATGCCAATATCATTCATTTTTACTTTCTTCTGATTCTTATTAAGAGAAAACCAATATTTTTTTTAACTTTCTTTTTATATTTTAAATATTTATTTATTTTTTGTCATAAGGTGCCAATGGCAACCTTTTAACAAGACTCTGCTGTACGTCCGTTTGTTTGTTTGTCACATGAATATATCTTTCTAACCTATACCGATACTGATGGGCAGATATTTCGCAAAATATAAATTACTATAGTCGCTATAACATCATTTAAAAGAGTAAATACAATTAAGAGGCCTATACAAGAAACGCGCTCCTTCGACTTTTTTATTTGATCTCAACAAATATGTATTTATTAAACAAGTGTTACCGCACCTTTTGTATGGGAATATGAGTCAGATTAGATTTTTAATCTATATTACAGAGTGAATATCTTTATATGTTTTAATAATAATCAAAAATTAACGCTTTTTTTATTCCTATCCCAAGGGACTACTAAATTAATAAATGAATACTAATATTCGGGATAAAAAGTACCTACCCAGTGTCCTGGCTCGTAGTATGAATTCAAATTATGCCAAGTACCACTCCGGACTTTTGTTGTAGATGAATGTATTAAATGTGTCGATATAATTATATGAAAGCACATATACGACGTGTATGTATGTGTGCGCACGTAATACAGTGTATTGTGTATGAATTCAAGAAATTTGTGTGAATTTGTTTTTGACTAACAAAAGTTATAATGTTTTAAAAGAATAGTCATCTGAGTAAATAAACTGTAATACGTAATTGTAAATGATCGAGTAAAATACGCACACAGACACAGCACATTTCATCACAATTATTGACTAAAATTCTAATGTTAGTTTGTTAGTTTTTTGAACTGCCTACAAGTCTAATAGTCTAGTAGTTTTTTTTAAACTTTAGATAGTCATTTTATCGAAAAAGATTTTAGGCTATTATAGATCATGCTATGAGTTGTATAGGCAGAGCAGCTACCGTGAATTAATATAATATTGTTGTATTTGTGTTTTATGTGTATGCGCAGAGTTATCTTCAAAATAGTAACTTTTATTAGGTACACGTCAAACGGAGCCGTTTTGAAAATTTCTAAAGAATTCCTATTTTAGTGGATATATTGGGAAAAACATTTTTATTATTGTATGTAAATATGTACACTAGGCGAATGGGTTAGGTTATAGAACAAATAAATCTTAAGCCGAATCTGACGGTTAAAAATTTACTCGTATTTTCTTTTCTTAAAATTTTATTTCACATTTCACTTCCTTAAAAGATAAATTCTAAAAAAAATGCACCTAAATTATATCAAGGAAAATATAATCTCCATTCAAGTCTTAAAATAAAAATTCAAGCAAATAGCTTTAAAAATCTCGTATAAACATTTACATCGCTTATTCCACCTCGTTAGGGTAGTTCTTTAAGAAATCCTTTCTCAAGTCAATGTTAGAAGGGACTTTTTTTTGCTAAGCAAACATGTGTTTGTTTTATTAAATTATTTACGCGTCATGATACTAAATTTGTTTGTCACATCAGCCTTTGGATGGCCACTGCTGAACGTAGACCTCCCCATTGACCTTCAGATTGACCGGTTCGAAGCAGCTTCCATCCAACGGCTTCCTTAAGTCGTTTGTCCATCTCGTGGACGGTCGTCAGACGGTGTGCTTGCCGGTGCTAGTTGCCGGTTGCTGTGCTTCTCAACCTTTCTGCTCCATCGGCCATTAGTTATACCTACGAGATATGTGCTCTGCCCACTGCCACTTTAACTTGCAAATCTGAATGCTGAATCGGCTACCTTCGCAAGCTAGCTCTACTCTTGGATCTTCAACTGAGCTACGAAAAGATTGGGTAACAGAGTATACAACTTTTCGACCTTCCTCAAAATCTTGGATGTGGACGACGCTGTATCCGCTGTGTTCAGCTTCGACAACAGGCTTTGAACAATAGCTGAGTCCCTTGAGAATACTTTGGAGCCTTGATTCCTCTTTATTGTGTTATTAATATGTTTATATCAAAGACACGGATATCGTGTCTTAAATATTTATTCATCTGTTGATATATGTTTCAGCGTCATCAGAGGACTGGAGGTTTAATGGACGTCGCTCTGCCATGATTTTGAGTTTGATCAGAGAGTTTTTGGCGGACATTCTTACGACTGGATCTGTAAAATCTGCCCCTCCCCCACTGTACGAGTATGGATAGTGTTAACCACCCTGTTGTTTATATTGTGTAATTAAAAATTGCTCAACCCTCATTGCTCTACGCTCATCGTCTCATCTGTTGCCTATATTCGCGTTAAAATCCTCATAACAACATTAAAGTATGTTTTATCTGTATGTATGGCCCGAGTTATATCCTCATACACAGCGTCTACCTCAACATTTGCATGTGCCGAGGTAAACCTGTATGACATTCAGCGAGTGACACTCCTGAGTATATGGTACACAACCTCGCTTGACACACATCTAATGGTTACACCAGCCTTATCGTTACCTAAACCGTTACCATACTCAGAAATAGTAGGGCCACCGTGGACTGTGGGCCTGGGCTGTGTAGTACTAGTTATTTTTATCTGAGAGGGTTTGCTAACACTTGCCACGCTGAGTAGGCGAGCGCTGTATGTTGTGGCAGGATCTGGGGTGCTGCTGCCCATCACCATCCTAGTTGGCGTACAGTTGTTCGCACCACTATGGCCTTAGTCGCCTTTTACGACACCTCGGCAAGAAAATAAAATAAAATATATAGGAAATATATATCAATACAAAAAAAAACAGCATTAAAGCCATTAAAACTAGTTAAATATAAACGCGTGTTCACGATAAACTAATGAAGGTTGTCATTAACTCTACGATTACTTAAAAACAATTAAAATGTCTAAAACCTAAATATCTAAATTTATTTCGAAATTTAGTATTTATATGTATAATGTTAAAGTTAGCAGGGGAGTAGACTTAGCAGGGAAGTCCACTTGCCTGCTAACTTTAACATTATGTAATATAACGAATGGACGCAACAACAAATAATTTAGTATTTATGTTTGTAAATTTTAAAACTATAATAAAAATAATTTTCACATGTCACCGCGAAAGTACTTCTTAATAAGTATCTGATCCACGTGGTCTTAAATGCGTCGACGAAAACAACGTCGGCTTAGTATAACAATATAAGTTAAGACATAGTTAAGACAACGACCAGTCGATATTTAAAAAAAAGTGTGTAAAACGATTTCGTTACGATTTCACTATAAGACCCCGTTCAGATGACAAGCGCTTAACGCGCGTTATGATAACGCGCGCTTACAACTACATACATTTTATTCAGGCCGTACGCCGGCGCGTTAAACGCGCGTTAGCATGTGTACGGCCGTACGTACGGCATGTGTAGTTGTAAGCGCGCGTTATCATAACGCGCGTTAAGCGCTTGTCATCTGAACGGGGTCTTAATGTTTGTAGAGCAATGACACTGCACTTCTAGACGGTATATCAAGATAAAACCTTCCGGTCGATGCTGAGACAAAGATACAGACAGGCAAAAATTCTAGAAATAATTGTTTTAGCTCCTATTTTTTTTTTAATTTATTTATGTAAGAGGGGGCAAACGGACAGTCGGTTCACCTGGTGGTAAGTGTACGCGACATCCATAGACACCCGCTACATCAGAGGATTAGCCAGGGCGTTGCCGGTCTTTCGAATGGATGTATGCTCTTTTCTTGAAGGTCCCTAAGTCATATCGGTTCGGAAATACCGTAGACGGCAGCTGGTTCCATATACTGGTCATTAATTTAATTTAATCGTTCTTTTTAATTAAATCGTTCTATTGCTCTCATAAAGTCCCTTACAATTAGTTTTTTCTAAATATCTCTCTCGTACAGACGTCGGTTTCTTAAAATTTTATTATATGTATAGATATAATTTTTTTCAAAAAAAATTATGTGTTATCAATCAAATTCGTTTGATTTTTTTTAATCTTAAAGAAAGTCTACGCGATTAATATACATATACAAAACACGAGCTTTGGAAACATAATAAGTTTCACATTGTTTTAAATACGTTAGGCTGCATACCTAACCCACAACATTGTTGTATCTCACGTGTATATATTGATGTATATGAATGTAGCACACACACAACGAGTTCAAATTCATTACCGCTCATATCAGCTGTGCTCGTGCAATTGTTTTGTTTACAATGCACACTTAACTTTTGCTCTGGGTGAACGGACGATGACCATTTCGAGGGTTTGGATTTAAAAATTGTATTTTTAATTACAAAGTTAGACACTAAAGTTAAACACGAAATTAAGTTAGTTAACACTATTACGTAAATTATACTCGTATAGTGGCGCTGCGGCGCGAAGTAAATGTGTACTTTTGTTGTATTTTTCTATATCAGTCTGAAAATACACCACTACTGGGCAAAACAACTCCTTTCTAAGACAAGAATTGACCACTGCACAATTACGTAACTTGTGTGTTGTGTCGAATTTCAATACTAATTGAGGCTCAACTAGTACATATTGAAATTCGATACCACAGCGATTTCTCGAGATCGCGCAGGTTACGTAATAGACGCACCGGAAACTTTTCGCGAATAGTCATGTTTATCTGTCTTAACATTTTTTTTTCTACCTCCGCCGAAAGGTCGTGTTTTGTTTAGGGATGCATCGATACGCACTTCGGCCGATACGATACCGATACCGATATTTATAAAAAAATATCGCCGATACCAATACCGATACCGATACTTATAAAAAAAGGTCCTCCGAGATCCTGCATCAATATTTTCCCCTGTACCCTATCCGAATACCTAAAAAAAAGGTCATCCGACATCGACGTTTTCCCCTGTAGTCTTTGTATATCAGTCAACTGTTACCTAAAACACAGGCATTAAGTTCCTACCTTAGGAACAGACGAACGCGTGTGTGTGTAAAAAAAAAGAATCGTGTTTGATTTTGACAGGCTGATAGGCTTGATTAAAGTACTATAGTAGCATAAGTAAAGGCTTTTGAGATGTCCTGAATTCCTTACATAACAAAAGCCTAACTCATTCTATATCTTTTTTCACCAATCAGAGACGGTTCATAACTTATCCCTTTACAACGGATAGATTATAAACACAGTTTATAATACGTTGATAGGTATAAAGAAATTGATAGGGAGAAAACAAAGAACTGAAAGTCATATTTACAAAAACATCGAATTCTTGATCAAATTAATAATATATTGAAAACAAAAACAAAATTAAATATAATGTGATGTGGGTACTTCTAAGAAGGACGGGCAATGATTTCTCGGTAATTTTGTCGCATTCAGTGGATAAAAGTTAACATTTTTTATTTTTTATTAACGGTTATTATAAACGGAGCTGTAATATGTATATACATTAAAAAAAAATTGAGTTACTAATAAATTTTACGACTATTAAGTAAACATTTAAATCTTTTACTAATTAAAGTGGCAGGTTGTTCTCTTCGGCTTTTTGTAAATTCAGTCGTAGCGGATATGGTCTTTGCGCCAAAATCTTTTTGAAATCAAATTTTTCCAGGTGCTCCTCTATAAGCAAGAAGAGTAATAATTTGCTCAAATGTAGCGTAATAAACTCAGTGTGAAAATTTATTTCACGTTTCTTTTAAATACGTTTAATTATTTTATATAACGTTGAAATTGGTAATAGAGGTTTATACATGACCTTTGTTCCCGCCTTTGGCTACTCGTTAGGTGTACCGATGTCGGTGCGTATGCATGCGTGTGCCGTCAGTGCTTACAATTTTTTTTCTGATTATAAAGTACGATATTCTGCTTGAAATACTTTTGATGTGAACGGTGTTAACGAGAAACTTGTGAATGATGAGCACCGCCAAAAGTTTGCTGCTCACCTCCTGTTCCTCCTCCTCCTCCTCAGTAAAACGTTGAACATGTTTGAATTGAATTATTACAGATTTCTCCCTCCATTTTCAAGCCTCCGATAATACTATAACACCCCAGTAAAGCTCGCTTACTGCTTAAATAATAATTCTTTTTTCAATTTTTTATGCAAAAATATTTCATATAAAATAAAGAAAAAATAAATATTAGTATCGTTAAACTATATTGAAATTTACTCACTTCCGAATAAGTCAGCAATCAATTTAGATATTTTTGACTAATGAATACTTAATACCTTTGCCTATATAATAAAAACGCTAAACACACTGTGATGGCCTGCTTCTGACGTGCATACAGAATGAACAGATTTCTTACTTTTTTTTATTTATTTATAAATATCTGTTTAAGAAGTGTACGTAAAATTGTCCGAACAAAACTATCTGAATACTAACAGGACTATCTAACTACGTGCAGTAAGGCTAATTATATAATTATACAATACAATGTATCTCGGTATACGCATCGCTTTACATAAATCTAGAATCTACGAGAGTCAGATAAACGAACAAGAGAAAACAGAACGATACTGTGTTGCCAAGAGCGACCCTTGAGCCCAATTGATTTGCAGTTACACAATGACTAAACTCACTGACGTCCGTGATATCATATTCCGTTAACAAGTGGCATCAACAAATGGAATGATAAAAGTTTTTCTTATGATTTCATAGAATATTACGTCCATTGCATCCATTGGTATTTTATTATTTCAAGTTATTCATCATAAAGTGTAACTTTTGCTTATATATTTTGAACAATTTATTTTAGAACGAAGTTCCTTATGGGACGACACGGATGGGTACCCTAACTGGCAAAAACGTCCGTACGAAAATTCGTGGAGTAAGATTTGTATGTTTAAAAACATAAAAACCTCTTAAATAGAATTATACAAAATAAATATTCGAAACTAAAAATCAATATTCACTTCATTTCAATAATTATTCTTGATTTTAATTATTTAAAAACCAATTAATAACTATTTGTAAAAATTATATATCTTACACTGAGGGTACCCGTGCACAACACCAAATTTTATAAAATGTCATTTGCTGTACAGGCAGTCCAATTGTGGAATGCATTACCGCTCAAGATCAGACAAGCACAGACACTAACATCTTTTAAATATCTAGTCAAAAATCACTATCTCGCTATGGTTAATTAGTACTATTTAATAATATTTTGATAACTTTCTAATCATACCTATACATATTTAAGTATTTTTTCTTCCCTGCCTATTATTTATTTACGATTTCGCAATTTATAAATTCTGATGTATTGTGACGACTTATGTATACTCGTATAACGTATATGTAGTATATATTATAAATGTATCTGTAGTATATTATGTATGTGCATGTATATATTTTTCATTTATGTATATAAATATATTTTATGGATATACCATGAAGGTAACAACGGTACACCTTTTTCAGGTTTTTATAGGTACATGTTTAAATACTGTGTACATTTAAGTTATGTATGTGTAAAGTGGTGTACAATAAAGTATATGTAAATAAATATTTAATTTTCCAATTTTATAAAAGTTAGGTTTGTTTCTAAACTGGTATATTCTTAAAATGAGTTGGCGCCATCTAGTAAAGACTTTTCAAAACCTACGCAGCAATAATGCCTGTCGAACCGCCCGCGCCCCGCCCTTTTGCCTTTTTGTGCGTAATTTGGTAAACCTTTTTTTTTGTCGCAGGGGAATCCATTTACGGATGATATCCAGGACGCCCGGGTGGCAGTCCTATACCTATGTCGGACTCGGCACTTTGGGAGTGCAATACCGTACTAAACCCCTGCGGGAACCTTCAGCCGCTTTAATTGGAGGGTCCCGGATCTGCAGGCAACAGGATCTCTCCAGCGACAGGCTGGCCTCGGCAAAAAGGCCAGACTTCTCCTCCATGGGGACTGTCCGGCTCACCTCTGAACAGTCCCAACGACGCCGTGTCTAGCAGGACCGGGTTCCCATCCCGGCCCGACACAGGCACAGGGGCGTCACTGGAGGCGCATTAAGTAGCGCCTCCTACGCACCCCCACTCGTCGCCTGCGGATGGAGGCCACGTCGGCGGCCTCGTCTCTCACCCGCTCATCGGCCTCCTTCTGGGACATTACTGTCTCGCAGAAGGAGACCATCGCCTTCCAGGACTCGTCATCGCCGAGCATTGCGGTGATGATGCTCGGAAGCGACAAGTCCCCTCCGAGGACTGACGTCAGACTCCGACGCAGCGCCGCCAATCTCGGGCACACCTCGAGGGTGTGCTGGGCAGAGTCCACCGCTGCGCCACAATCGTGGCATTCAGTCGTCGGCTCCCTTTGGGCCGTCCGACACAGATAGTCACCAAAGCAACCGTGCCCGGTGAGAAACTGTGTCAGACGGAAGGTGAGGGGCTTGCGTTTTCGGCGCATCCAAGGACTCATGGACTCAAGCTCAAGGACCGGGCGCAACGCAGCCGTAACGCGTGTGCCATACGGCTGCACCGACAGGTCCTCCCTCCACCTCCGCAATAGCGCTTCCTGTCGTATCCGACGCACCCGTAGGATCCCGTCCAACGTTGGGTTCTCACCAAGAGCCCTCCTACCCGAGACGTATGAGTAGGTCTCGGCAAGAACCTCCGCCACGAGCTCCCACGGGGGGTCGCCGGCTAGAGCAGTAACGTAATTGTGTATACCTATTGTAATGTAAAACTACGTTGGCTGACACCGACTCCAAAAACAACAATAATTGCACATTATATTATCATAATAATTTGATTATAGACAAAAGAATACGTAATTATTTTTTTTACTTTTTAGTGCATTTTTGGTATACACTTTTTTTTTGTTTTGATGTCGGTTTTTTTTTTTGTTAAAATTTTGTTTTATTTCTTGATTTTTAGTGAATCTGTAGTTTGATAACTGATTTATTTATATGAAGCTGGGCGGTTATAGTTCACAAGCTACAGGTACCACACTCGAAAACGCCGTAATCGACCTAAGTAAATTTTTTTTTTGCAAAACAACCACACCAACTAGAAATACTACGATGATCTTATAAATCATCCTATAGATTGTTTTTTTTTTGTCAATTTAACATCTATATTATAATTTTTTTTTCATGGCAAAATACATAATTAATGTATTAAAGTAATAATATGCACTAACGTTCCACAACCTTCGATCAATTATACCCTAGATTCCGCGTAAGCGCACCAAAAGTAACCAAACTAAACAGAGCTTACATTCATAATTAGCCAGCGTTAGCATTCGTCACATAATTATCGTACAAATGAACAAATCACATAATTTAACACTTGGTAAGCGACTCCACTAGTCATTTTATTCAAACAGCTGGAGACAACAGCAAATTAATAAGCACAGTTCCGAAATCACGTAACTCGCATATTATTTGTGACAATTTTGTAATATATTTCTAATTAGTTATAAGGTTGATTTCATATTAAATATTTTTCTAGATATCTTGTATTCTCTTATATTTACGCGAATTTTACTCATTTGATTAAAAGTCTATACCGGATTTTATCGCGATGATTCGGACACCCACCACCTCAGTCCCCCGAGATCATGGACGCTGTAAAGGGTCCGAAACGTCGGGAAATAATTTAAAATATTGTTAAATTGTAAAGTTTTGAATAAACGCGATAAAATCCAGTATAGACTTTTAATCAAATAGATATCTTGTTTCATTTTTGGGTGTCACTAAAATTTATTACTTCGTTCCATCCATAAACTTTAAAGATAATAAGTAAGACACAGTCACAAATGTTTTACAACTCAATTCCAAAGTATTAAGGTCTATTATTAAAATTAAACAATAACCAATTGTGGCATTTGTTTTATTAGCTTGTAGAGTCAGGTAGGCAATAGTAAGCATTGATGTGGGGACACGACTGAAGTTCGATTTCTTTGAGACTGTATATCTATTACAATTATCATCGATGCAGAAAAGATTCCTCTGCTAATCAACTAATACTTAGGTACACTTGTTGCACAAACAATGTCACATTTAAGATTTTAGTCTATGACAAATGACGCAAAATGGTGTCCGTTAAATATTTTCACAAATTAAAAATTTTAAAACAATTAGTAACAGTTAGTAAACAGTTAGTCTAGTTAATCACCGATGAAAAGTTATTCCTTTACACTTTGCTGTATAACTATTTTCGAGATATGGTCTTTTAAATACAGGACGCGCTTTGAAACGTGCTGAGTTATGTATGTGCTCAAAGTTCAGCGCAACATAACTCTACACCTGAGTCGTAATCTGAGAAACAAAATATAATATTGTATAGTTTAACTCGTAGTAAACATAAAAAACATAACATGTGATAGTCTTCCGAAACAAATGAAGTCACAAGGAACGATTGTGTGCAACGCGACCCGCGCAGCGACGCGCGGTATCGGGAACAAAAATACGCATTATTAAGGATTACTCAAAAACTACTAGTCACATCTCGCTCAAATTAAAATGGGACCACATGACGAGCACTAGCTTTCGACTATAAAAAGAATCATTAAAATCGGTACACCCAGTAAAAAGTTATGAGCTAACAAACACACAAAAAAATACAGACGAATTGAGAACCTCCTCCTTTTTTTGAAGTCGGTTAAAAATGAAGATATTCTCAAAAATTCAGCCTTCCACAACAAATGTCGATTTAAAATCTCTATTTAGTGGACTATAGTGGAAAAATAGCCACTAATATCAATGCAGTAAAAACTTGATTTTTTTCTACCTCACTCTGCTTCGTCATATTAAGACATACAGTTTCAGCTTTTCAACAAATCCTCTTCTATTTTTGTACGATCGTCTCTCAGTTATATATCATATACTAGGTGTCCCGGCAAACGTTTTTAAAATTTAAATTATTTGTAGTGAATATTTTCCTTTTGGGGTGGATCACTCTTATCATTTAGGGGTATGAAAAACAGTTTACGTCCTATTCTCAGACCTACTACGAATATACACACAAAATTTCATAAAAATCGGTCCAGCCGTTTAGGAGGAGTTTTGTTACAAACACTGTGACACGAGAATTTTTTATATTAGATGTATATTAAGCTTAGTTATATAAAATTTAATAATTAAACACGTGGAAAATCTTGATAGAAAACAAAGTAATGTGTATCAAATGAACGGACTGATTGCATCAAACGATATTAATAGTGCAACAAATACCTACTTAGAAATTGAAAACATTACGTAAGAGTATCAATTAAATTATAACATTGATTATAAAGATGGTTCTTTTTTCATTATAGTAAACAAGCGTATAAGCGTATAACAATAAGTAAATCAATAAAATATGTATGCAAAATCTTGAACATTTGATACGCATAGTCTATTTTTGTTAATGAAAAATACAAAAACATAATATAATTTTAAAAGACGTTTAAACATATTTTAGGTTTTTATTCTATAATTTTCTGTTTACATACGGAATCTAAATATAATAAGAATAAAAGCCCAATTCAAACAACAAATATTTTCAAAATTAACAGAATCACATTAATCGCATAAAACTAAACAAAATTACCATTTTATACATCGATAAAAATTACTAGTTCTTTTTGTAGCATTACTAGACAATCGTTAATTTGATCATTAATTTCAGTGGTACTTCCCGTTTTCTCCTATGGCATGGGCATAGGCTGGCTATCACCAATGGGTCCTCGGCTCATGTCCAAAGAAGATACTCCTGCCGCAGAACCTGTTCACCCTGAGGTCATATCATGGATGGCCTCTGTCGCTTACCTCGTCGGAACACCAGCAGTTTTTCTCTTCGGTTATATAGTTGATAATTATGGCAGAAAGAAAGCACTTATGCTGACATCACTCTCCATGGCTGTAAGTATGCTGTATTAAAAATAATAAAGCAATTTTGTTTATTTCAATCTTGAATCGGTTCGTTTTGAAATGTGTTGGAGGTATAACTTAACCTGTGAATCCTAGTAAAAATGTTAAGAGGCATTCAGAGCGACGCAGATCTTGGACAGTTTTAGCAGAACTCCAAAAAAAAATTTGTGTACCAAAATTAAGCTCTTCCCTTTTTCCTACAATATTGTGTCAAGTTTTTATGTCTATAAAGCATTGATCTATTAGATCAATGCTATAAAGGCTAGATTCTAATTATTTTTTACAGAAACAATCATAAGGATTGTGTTGACGCGAAAAGGAAGGATATCCTTATTTTTAGGTTTATCTACTTATTCAATGATGAATGATTTTAATTAGTAAGCAAAATATTTTAATATCAGTTTTTGGACCAAAGTCGGATTTTTTTTTAGATTTGATACACAGCGGGTCTCTATTCAAATATAATTTAAATAATGCAAAAAAAAAACTCAAATATTATTTCTATTGATATTCATTTCGAATTCTTTGATGATAATTTATTATTTAATTTAAATATAATAGCTACGTGACTAGACTCTCATTATCTTTATGTGGATAAAAACGAAATTTCAACATTTTAATAATGTGATGTGTGTGAGTGTGTAATTTTCAAGAAAATCTCCACTCTTGCGCACCCTTCCCTACACTTTTTTTACCCGACTGCGACAGAAGGAGGGTTATGTTTTTCGAGTGTATGTATGTATGTATGTATGTATGTATGTATATATGTATGTATGTATGTATGTATGTATGTATGTCCATTTCTTTGGCACGCCCTACAGCTCAAACGGCTGGACGGTTTTTGACATATGAGGTGTCGTTGGATTTGTCTAAATTGCAGTAGTGACATAGGCTATATAAATTTTCAAAATGGCGCCTGCAAATGGCGGAATGAGGGGGGGAGTTGATTTTTTTTTTCTTACTGCAGCATTATGGGTATCAAATGAAAGCTAGTAAATTGTTTTATTCTTTTTAGTTTATAATAAGAGTATTTTACGCAGTCGGGTTTTTTTGATTTTTTTAATTAAGCATACTTGTCTAAATAAATAATTGTTAATAAAGGCTTACTTATGTTATCAAAATAGGAACTCCTATTTCATTTTTAGAGCGATAGGTGTCTGGGTGCTGCCTACCGGACGCAGTTCTATCTTTTACGAGATGACACCATTTAATATAAACTCGATAAAAAGCTTAGTTACTAGTGATTGCTCTGTATGCCCAGGACATTCCTGGTTTTCTTAACGGCCCTGATTAAATAGTGTTATTTGTCGAAGCAAAATGTTTTAGGAATCTCTCGGTTTTATATTCTATTGCGGCGAATCTAGAAAAAAACAAAAACAAATGGAAATACTGGTTCCTATTATATAATTTTATTATGCTTTTAAACTTTATCAATCGATGATGATAAATTTATTGTATTAAGACGGTTATAGTGAAGAAAATATTATTATGCGTGATGTGATTGAATTTTTATTATTTTATATCTATATAAGAAAATTCATTTTGAATCGACTGTTCAGACAACAGCCAATTGATATGCATATCAATTTTTTAAAATAAATGTATCTACATGAATATTACACTTAGACTCTGAGCGGGAATCAAACCCGCAACCCTGGAGCAGAAAGCATGCAACAAAAATATGCTATATATTGTGAATTTGATATTAATTTCCATTTATGTTAATCTCGTGTTCAACAGCGAATAAAAACAATGTGAGAAAACCTCCATATTTCAGAAGATTCAGATTTATTCAAATCGCTATACAGTAGAATACTAACTTTAATGTTACTATAGTAAATAAATAAATAAATAAATAGTTTCAAATATAAAGTGTTGCTAATAAACAGTTTTATTATTATTTATGTAAGTATATCTAAATAGAAAAAGTAAATGTACAATTACAAGGTTATGGGGTTGTACGCAACTTCGTTTCTATCTTTTATTAGAAGTTCGCTTTTTTAATACATTTTTTTAATGTGTAGAAATAGTTGCTCTTTTTGATAGAGTAGTAGTAGAGTAGTAGCCTTAAAAGAGACAGATAAAAAAAAAACTTAATAATGTTTTTGGCTTCAGTGTCAACTACCTGTAATAATTTTATTATAAGTATCATCATATCAGCCGTTGGATGTCAACTGTTGAACGTAGACCTCCTCCATCGACCTCCAGAGCGACTGGTTCAAAGTAGCCTCCATCCAACGGTTTTCGGCGACTTTCCTCTATTCGTCTGTCCATCTCGTGGACAGACGACTTATATATAACGACGTATATTATAAGCATAGAAAAAAGTAAAAGTTATAAAAATAATAAATTTTTTTTAAATAAAAATATTTGCCTTCTATTCATTATACTATTTTTTTGTATAGACACTACACCATTCGACTTTATATTTAAACAAAGTAGGAAAAAGTAGGTAAAAATATCAGGCTGCTTCTTCTTCTATAAAATTTTTAGACTTTTTAAGGTTTACATTGTTTTAATATACGAGATACTTTATTTACGGCTTCTGCATAAAGTCGGTAAATTGGTACATTAATACTGACTGTCGAATGCAACTAAAGAACCAAGTGACACTACATTTCTTATATGTAAATTACTAACTCTATATGTTTTATTACTTTAATTAATACTAGTACAATGCAATATTGTAGCTTAATATCTAATTATCCACTAAATTACTTATCCTAGTTATCCTAAATTTTTAAGTCTAGGAAAGCGGCTCTATTTCCGTTATAACTTATGATGTTGTGCCGTGGGATGGTTGTATGCAGTAAGAGTAAGTAGAGTCGCTCGTATTATGACAAAGTAAACTAAAAAAGACTAGGAATTTTATTTTCATGCAGACCATGATATATGGCACCTACATAATTGCCCCACCCCCTCGCATTGAAAGGACAGTACATAAAGCCGCGCGGTTTTAATTCTGTAAATAGCAAGGTTGTTCTAATTGGTCTTTCTACTTACAGTATGCAATTTTGTAACAGCTATTTCTTTTTCAATTCACCTCTATAATTCTTTTCAGGCGTGCTGGGGATTAAAATTATATTCGACAGATACTTGGGCTCTGATAACAGCTCGTGCTATTATCGGCCTTGGAGTTAGTGGTTCCTATGTGGTAACTCCCCTTTACATCAAGGAAATAAGCGAGGATTGCATCCGAGGAACATTGGGGAGTCTTGTAGTCCTATCACAGAATCTTGGTAACCTCTTGGTGTACATCTTGGGAGAGTATTTGTGCTACCAAGCAACTTTGTGGATTTGTTTATCAGTGCCACTGATACATTTACTGCTCTTTCCGACGATGCCCGAGACACCGTCTTATTTACTGAAAAGCGGTAAAATTGAGGTAAGTTCAAAATTAATAAGAAGGTAATCGGTATGCATAAAAAATAATCGAGGAAAACCGCGTAAGATATGATTCGCATAAATTGGAATATCGTAAATCGAAGTATTACTATATCTACAAATATCCATTCCGAGCGAAAATCGAACCCAAAATTATCTGCATTAAAAAAAAACTCAACTTAAATAGTACTTTCATTTTTAATTTATTGTAATGCAAGTTATTGATTTACTAGAGGTTAAATATGATTTTAGGAAGCGCGATCAGCATTGGCCTGGTTGCGCTGCCGGCAACCTACCGATACCGTAGTGGACAGCGAGCTACAGACATTGCTCCTAGAATTGGAACAGACTAGCTCTAGCAAATTCTTCACAACGTTAAGGACATTAGGTATATAAAATTGTTCGTAGCTATTTGTATAAATTTTAAATTTGTGTTCCAAAAAACGTGTTTTGATAATTAATAACGGCCGGCTGGTCGAGTGGTCAGGCAACTGGACACTTTACGCAGCGGTCGCGGGTTCGAATCCCGCCAGGTGCAGATAATCTGTATGACGAATATAGATGTCTGCACCGGGTCATGGATGTGTATTTATATGTATTTATATCGTAAATTTATTTCCGTTCCTAGTACCTGTAACACAAGTTCTTACGAACTTACCACGGGGCTAGGTTAACGTGGTGTGATTGTTGGTTAATATTTATTTATTTATAATAATTGACATAAAAATGTCACTGACTGTCGTTAGGTAGTCATGTTTGCATTTTTTTTTTTTATTATACTTGGGGTTGTACGCAACTTCGTTTCTATCTTTTATTAGAAGTTCGCTTTTTTTATACATTTTTTTAATGTGTAGAAATAGTAGCTCTTTTTGATAGAGTAGTAGTAGAGTAGTAGCCTTAAAAAGACACAGACCTTAAAAATACTAAATAATGTTTTTGGCTTCAGTGTCAACGACCTGTAATAATTTTATTATAAGTATCATCATATCAGCCGTTGGATGTCAACTGTTGAACGTAGACCTCCCCCATCGACCTCCAAAGCGACTGGTTCAAAGTAGGCTTCATCCAACGGCTTTCGGCGACTTTCCTCAAGTCGTCTGTCCATCTCGTGGACACTTATATATAACGACGTATATTATAAGAATAGAAAAAAGTAAAAGTTATAAAAATAATTATTTTTTTTTTAATAAAAATATTTACCTTCTATTCATTATACTAATTTTTTAAATATTCTATAATCTCGAAGTCCCGATTCTAAGAATATTTTTTACGTATTATAAAAATGCTGTAACATTGTTTTTTTAATAATTCCTTAAAAATTTCAAAAGTCCATTATCTACTAGCAAATTAATTACGTACAATATCTACATCACCCCAACAATATAAGCAGAACTTTTTTTTACAAATATAAAACATAAATTACGTTAATAAAATATAATTAACATTTAAGTCATTATAATAAATTAAGACACCCGTCGCGTCGTCTTAATTTATCATAAAGAGAAGTCGTCGTAGACGTCGTCTACGCTTGCCTGTCTTATTAGCGGTACTGTGTGTTTATTTCGTCAATTCAAAGAACGGAAGCTCCTATCTCTTACAGACAGACAAGCGTTTATAAAAAAAAAGTATTATTAGTCGTAAAAGATTCTAATACTTTGAGCTCTTAAAATTCGAAGTTATACTTCGAACGATAAAAGCGTTGTTCGTAATAGATGAAAATAAAAAAAGGCAAAACATTTTATTTAAATATTATGAAATAAAACGTGAGTCTAAAAACATTTTTGCACTGGAGTTTGTAAAAGTAGGTAGGTGGTATGATCTTTTTTTGAAGTTATAAGATAATGGAAACCATATCACTTAAAACTACTACTTTTAACTCTAATTGTAAGCTCAGTAACTTTACTACGGTAATAAGTTCTATTGCGAACTAGAAAAATTCGTAAAGCAAATAATTCTTGTCTACAGTCACTAACGTGATGACGAGATTTCACCATTAACGTTTTTATAAATAAAAATAAACTTGAAATACACAAATGATATTACAATTTACATATTAATATTATAATTAGGTAAGGCGTACAACATCGCAATTTCGCTAGTGGCGCCAACGATTTTAAAAACATACAAGAAAAAGCTATAAATTTTCTTTAGGTGGTCAAATATAATTTTACGGTAAGCACCGACCACTTTAACACTTCCCCAGCTAAAGCCCGGTTCCTATATTCATAAAATTATTTTTTTTTTTAAATTAAATTTAAAACGAGTTGTGAGTCAAAATATTCCCATAAAAACTACTTGTTTGATATTTTATCGACACTCAGTAGTGTTGATTCAATATACTTCGTAATAATACTAGGTACTATAATAATAATTAGTATTAATATATTTGAATCGAAAAACGTACTATTCACACCTGGCCGATTTTGAGCGGTAAATAAATTCAGAACGGTACGTTTTTTGACAACCGTTTGTTATTTGAAAATATTTATAGCAATTATATTGTATGTCCCTTCCATACATTTTTACTAAAACCCGTTCTACGCATCCTCCCAAAAACGAAGCCTTTCAGCAAACGAAATCGTTTCAAATTGAACGGTTCGTAAGCAAAATAAGTGTTTTTCTGAATAAAGGACCTGGCTTAAGTTCATGTTAATGAGGTAATGTTACTATAAAATCACGTAATCCACATAGTCAATGATTTGTCGTCGTACGACTTTAATCTTATTACGATGTCAGTTCAAATATTAACCAATAATACACAAACTTAAAACTTGATAATATTGAAAAAAAAAACACGCTCGTTAAACATTATTCGGTCTCATAAGCAATTCACTTAGTTTGCACGATTTCTTAAAAAATTAGATAAATAGACGTCAACCAAATAAATTCAAACAGTCATTAATTTAAATTAATAAAAATAAGATAAATCGCTTATATGTGATTTTTTGCTAGCCATATTGACCATGCTACATGACATAATTTAACGCGCGTACGGTTTCCATGCGGCTTTAATCCGGTTCAGCGTCGATACGATTGCGGTCCGATTTCGATGCGATGTTTATTCGCACACACAAACATACGGTCCGGTTCTAATTCTGATACGACCGCGGTGCCGTTTACATGTAGTCCAATAGTCAAGTACCAGGCTCAAATTGAACTTAATTGAACTCTAACATTACATAGTAATAATATGTAAACAAAAGTTTAACAATAAGTAAAAACATGTTATATTATACAATACCCGTAATCCACAAAACAAGTGTAAACAAACATATTTACAATTCGTTAAACCGAACGTAACTTTTCCACCATTACGATAATATGTTACCTCTGTCAAGATTATTAGCGGCTGAAGCAACAAAGTAAATAGTAACGGGATTCGAAGTGGTAGCTAAACAATACTTACGGCTCCAAGTAACGAATTGACTTTACGTTGACATTCTGTTTATGCATCTAAGTGGTTCGGAAGTCTAGCTGCGGGTAAACATAACTGTGGAACTAGTCACGCCGGTTCGTCCTATTTTGGTAACGGTTCAATAATTCGATATATTTGTTAATGGGTCTTTTAATGGGTACATGGCGAAATTACGTGACGTCGTCTTTTCGAATTAAAATCCATTCTAGATTTAAATTTTACGTTCAACACAGACAGCATTAATTAGAATAGGTACCTATAGGTATAGACCATGATCCATAACAGAAGTGGAATCGAATTTAAAATTGGTAAATTTTTAATATTTTTACATAGTAAACTTCAATAATAATTTGAAATTATAGTTGGTTAATTATTTAATTTTAATAGTACCAAAATATAACTCTTTCATATAATTTCAATTAACCAGAAAAGCTTTACTGGCTAATTATTCTATTAATTCGACGATACGTTAGCGTAGTTTTTAGCTAACATGCGTTAGCGGCTGTGGGTTCGATCCCCGCACAATACAAATGTTTATATAGGCCATACAGATATGTCGTGGTCTTTTGTTTGTCATTGAGTATGTGTTTTTGTACCCCCGAAACAGGAATAACACACTGGGGACTATCGAGAGTGAGGCGTTAATTTATTATAATTTTTTTTACTCAGTAATTTTTTGTCACAATTTCATTTTTACTTTTCACTTTTAGGTTTGTATATTATTATAGAACTGGAAATTTTATGGTAATTTTTTGAATATTTTAAAACATTAAAGGTTCAATTAATTGTGATGGTCTTGTGTTTCACCGCCAAGGAATGTTGTCTCTACTATGAAATATAGAACGATATACAGTTATTTCAAATAAGATTAATTTCGACCTGCTCTTAACTTTCTTGGATTTCTTTTTTATAAAATATCAATTTAGTTGACAAATCGTTGATAAGATTTAGTTTTGATTTGACTTGTTAACCTGTTAACTATTTTTTGTGAATTGAACTTAGGGACACAAAAGTATAACACCTACACATACTTTTAGCAACTAACCATAATATAAAATGTGGCTCCGATCTCTCATCAAGTTACTTAGCTGTTTGTAGGAAGTTCGTTTGACGTTTGTTTGTTTGAATTTTGAAGGAATTGTTGTAAAAAAATTTAATGAAATGTTTTAAATACCTAATAAAAATTAGGGCCTCTAATTTACATTTGTCTTTATACTTAATTATAATATACTAATTAATAAAAATAATATAAGTACTTATATGTCTAAAAACACTAGCTCCTCAAACTACGAGCTAGATAGGGATTTTCAACATTTTTGTTTACATTTTTTTAATTCAAAATTTGTTGATTTTATTAATATATATGTATGTATATATGTATGTAGTTATATGCCTTTAAAAATTGCAGCTTTCCATTATTAAGAATTTTTTAAATAAGTCCCGGAAAGACGGGTGAGGTTCCTTTTGACTACAGAACTCGAAAAACTGGTGCCTAATTATGTAATTAAACATATAAAACTTATTAAATATCCTTATATGTACGTACATATCATTACATCACATATCGATACATACGAAAAATATTATCAAAAAGTATTCCAGTATTTTGATAAATTTCGACGTCGATTTTCTTCAAATAGTTACGTTTTTTTAATATTATTAAAACATTTAGCCTCATACTTTTGGTTGTTGTAGTTTACGTACAGCATTTTTTTTTTCGCTTACTAACTTGCCATCACAGAATTGTGGGATCGTATACATTAACTATGGGAAGGCCCACGTTTAACAGTGGATATCCAATGGCAGATGTGATGACGATGATGATAATGCTAGTGATATAAAAAGTTTTATTTGTCTTTTTGTAAAAAATAACAGTATGATTACTATATTTCGCAGTATCTGACCGAAGCATATTCCGCGCATTCCGGATAACTTTAACAATAACACTGGCAAGGGAGTTGTGTGGCTGCCTGACTGTTCTGCACTTCGCTTCGTCGATATTTAGCGCTGCTGGGGGCAGTTTGCTATTGACTCCTAACCAGCAAGCTGCCGTGTTAGGAATTGTGCAGCTTGTGGGATCTTGCACAGCATCAAGTTTGGTGGAGCGGACGGGACGGAAGGTATGCCAGAATGTTTCATTTATTATAAGTGACAGAACGAGCTCTCTCAATAGAGAGATGGTCTGGAACATTTACAGACTGGTACAATTACCAGTCTGTAAATGTTCCACTAATAGATTCATGACTCTCTCCTGTTAAAGATATGGAATGAAACTTAATCCGCTACTATATAAATTTCTAAGAATTTTTTCTGCGACGGAACACGATTTGAGCAAATTTATTACTTTTGAGTTTTTTTTTTTAATTTAAGCCCTGATTTAAGTCCACGATTTTTAGAAAAAGATCCACGTGTTTTATAAATATATCAACTGGATGTCTTTGTTCAATAAACGGCGATAAATCAATATAAGTACAGAAATAATAATAATATTAGGTATTTATTTTAATTTATATGTAGGAGTATTGTATAATTTAATACAATTAATTGACAATGATGATCTATACTAATGTTATAAAGCTGAAGAGTTTGTTTGTTTGAACGCGCTAATCGCAAGAACTACGTGGCTCAAAATGAAAAATTCTTTTTGTATTGGATAGTCCATTTACCGAGAAAGGCTATGGGCTATGTAACATCACGCTACGACCAATAGGGGCTGAGATTATAAGAAACGTTACAAAAAATAATCTTTTTTTGAGAGTTTTCGTTGTGTCCTTTATTATTCTGCTTCCCGAGACATTTTTTTACTATAGTTCTACTTCTAAGTAAACATAACATCACGCTTTTTAAGCCCCGAAGGGGTAGGAAAAGATGCACATATTAAATGTAATGCCCACTTTTCGCCAGCTATGTCCCATGTAATAGGGGGCGAAATTGTTGCCTTACACTGGGCACCATTCCAGACTCCGTGCTATTTAGTGAGAATTTTCGAAAAATAAAAATAAAACCCAATAATAAGTTTACCGAACCAGGAATCGAACCTGAGACCCTTTCTCAGTAGTAGCGTTTGCGACCACACGACCAATAAGGCGGGCACTCTTAAGGGTTAACGCGGATGAAAACGCGGGTCACAGGTAGTATAATATTTATATTTATCCAAAAAATGAAAAATCATATTACGTCATAATGTAATTAATTAAATAATTGTAATAATGATGTTATATAAAAATGTCATGTTATATAAAAATTGATATAGTTACCCAATTTGTTTTTTAATAAGAAAAAAAAAATAGTTTTCTATTTTATAATTCAAATAATATATTAAAAAAAAACATCAACATCATTTTGTCTTCGTTTAAATCGAAGACAATGTATAGATATAGTATCTATGGTTACATAATTATCTAAACTAGACAATGGCGAATTTAGGTGGGCTACTACACAGTACTCTCCCCCTTACTTCCTGGCTACGTTCTGGTCTATTAATAGTTATTTATGCAACTGTTGTATAATAAAGGGTATTAAAACACGAATTTCACCGAGTGTGATAATAGTATCACATGAGTATTTATTTATTTTAATACCTAATGATCAACAGTTGCATACAAGACTTTATCTACACCCATAATATAACCTGTCCTAGTAAATATCATCATATAAACGCGCGTGAACGGCAATGTTTTTTTTTTTTTTTTGAAATTCATTCAGATACCACGCATCGAGCAGTAAGTAATATGTGGCTGTCTGTTGAGTCACCCTTTTGCGCAGAAGGGATCGAAAAAAAAACAAACGAGTGTTATTATGAAATTCAGTAGGTACAAAATTATATCCTCCGTTTGGATGATATTATGGTTATTATGACATTGGGTGTTTTAATGTTGGCAATAAGCTAACTGCTTCAGAATATTTTATAGAGGATTTAAAGCATGGGAGTAGATAATAGAACACTATGTTAATGTGCGTGCAGCCGCTGCTGGGCACGACGTGCCTGGTGTCGGGAGTGGCGATGGCGGTGCTGGGCGCGTGGTTCGCGCTCAGCGCGGGCGCGCACGCGTGGGTGCCCGTACTGGCGCTGTGCCTGTGCATCTACTGCGACGCGGCCGGCCTGCAACCCGTGCCCTTTGTCGTTATGACCGAGATGTTCTCTTTCCAGGTGACTGACACATCTTTAATATCTTGATTGATCTCTATAGGCTAGGGTGTACACAAAATTCTAATACTTTAATCATCATTTCGGGGCAGATTACTTAATCAAAATGCTAACTTACAATTAATTCGAATTATATCAAGCTTTAGTACCTACTCTTATATAAGCTTAAATAAGTAATCAGACCTATCTTTATAGAGCTTGTAGCGTAATATGACTGTAGTTAACATTTTTAGGAATAATAATTCAATTCAGTTCGCAGATCTAATTAAATTTATTAAGATTTATCTATTCTTCACACGATATGTAGCATAGTAGTATTAGATACATATGAGACTTTCTTTACGGAGATATTTTAGTTAAGACCTATAGAGAACTGAATACTTGTCAGTAAAAGCAATACGAGAGGTAGTTTAAAATAAGTATTTTCTTAAACAATAACTAATAAAATCACATATTACCTATTTTTTTTTCAGTACCGTGGTACAGTTACATCGATTGTAATAGCCTTCGCGTGTGCTCTAGTCTCAGTACAGTTACGGGTCTTTCAACCCTTGGCTACGCAAGTTGGACTTTACTTAGTATTCTGGTTATTCGCCGGTGTATGTCTCATAAGCACGGCGTACATAATCTTCTACGTACCAGAGACAAAGAGAAGATCTATTGAGGAGATTTATGCAGAATTTGATGGAAAGAAAGAGAAGGATCCGGAAGCAGATGTTACGAGACTTTAATTATTAAAAGTATTAAATAATTTCCTTTCAAATGACACTTGAAAAGATTTTTGTTTTTCTTGATACGTAGTAGTAGTAGGACCTGTTTTTCTGATTTGCAAAATATATCAAAATAATTAAGGTCCTGAGAACCAAAGTTGCCTTACACTAAATCAAATAATTAAATTATAATGAAAGACGGGAAGTTATAATTTAATCCTATTATTGTTAAAGATCGAAATAATACTTTGTTCGCCCTGAATTAGAGAACAAGGAATGTTACTGATTTAAGATCAGCGCGTTTTTTTGCTATTTCAATCGTATAGGTATATATTATATATCATTATTATCAATACTTACTGCACGATTTAATAATTATCATTGTGTTACCTATAAGTTTGTAACTTTTTGCACTCGATCGATGGTTTTTTAATTACATTATGCTGAAATCATAGTAGAATGGCAATTGGCAAAAGGCCGGGAATGCACCGGCTAATCCTCTGATGTAGCGGGTGCAGTGTTGCCAACTTAGTGGATTTTCCACTAGATCTGGTGGTTTAGACACCCCTTTTGGCGGGAAAAAATTGGTTTTAGTGGCTGGTGGATTTTTTAGTGGTTTGGGTTTGTTCGAGTTAGTGGTAAGCTTCGTAGCTTACCACTATAATGATCTAGTATTTTTCTAGGCTTTCTTGTTGTGTAAGCAACACCTACCGAATTCAAGCCTGTCGGCTGTCGAGAATTCCCCGAAAATTGTTTATGAATTTCTTGAATGAATATGAACTGATGAATGTGAACTTTATTTGTACTTCATTGGGTTTTTTTTTTATTCGACTCTCAAGCCTGTTGATTGTCGGGAATTCCCCGAAAATTGTTTATGAATTTCTTGAATGAACATGAACTTTATACGTACTTGGGCTTAGTTTGATTTGAATCGAGTGACGTAGTTGTTATTTATTTACTCAGACTCAGTCGGTTCAGTGAACAGTATACAGTTAGCTATCATCTTCTTCTATCTTGCTTTAATCTGTTTTTAAACTGTTTAGCGCTGTAAAATTATTTTTAAAATAGTTTTAAATAGTATTTAATGTAGTACGTAACTTAAATAATTATTTTATTTCATGATAATAATTACGTTGTTGTTTTTTATTTTCAAATTATGTTTAGGTAGGTAGCCGTTGTCTTTGGGTTTTCTAGTGGAATTCTGGTGGTTTGAGAGGCCGCTAAGTTTTAGTGGTTTCTGGTGGTTTACACGGCCTCATTTGGTGGGTTGGTAAAAATAAAGTTGGCAACACTGAGCGGGTGTCTATGGATGTCGTGTACACTTACCACCAGGTGAACCGACTGTCCGTTTGCCTCCTCTTACAATTAGATAAAAAAAAATATGGTATTGACAATAGCATAAACAATTTTCAAAAATACTACTATTACTTTCTGACAGAGTCAGTTACGATGTTTTGAAATAATTATGGCATGACTGAATTAGTAAAATACCAAAAATGTCAAAAAAAAAAAACATAACAGCACCTTGGTCTGACCTGATCTTCTGTCGTGTCACACAATTGTAATACCAGTCACGATTCAGAAATATTTTTTTTCTAGTTCACCTATTGTTAGCGGCGTTTTTAAAATCTAATTTATTGACCAACATATAATTTGTAAGTAGTTGCCTAAAGCCTTATTATATTATATTAAGATAGTATAGTTAATAATACTCTCTTGTAGTGTAGCTTTCTTGGCTTTAATGAATCAGTAATGTTATTTATGTATTTTACTGTTTTTATTGTGTTAGGTTAATATGCTGTATAAAAAATAAGTAGTAGGTACCTCACTGCGGCGTCATTTTAAATTGTTTATAAAACGTGCTTATTTTGTGAATTTTAAATCATGGAAATGAACATTGAAAAGATAGACATCGAAAACAGTACATATAGTGTATGTAAGCATTCTAACTGCGCGTTAGAAACATTTTAGTTCAAAAATAAAATTTCGTGGTTGTTTGACTGCTATCGAAATCAAAATTATGTAGATATATGTATTATGTCTGTATTCTATAATTTAAGTATTTAATGACGTTGTCAAATTGTCATGTCATTGTTTTTTATTCTTTATATCGTTAAGAAAACAAAATAGCAGCAAAGAAAATTATCGGTAGGTACTACTTGTAAAACTTTATAATATGAGATTAATTAATTATAATTTCATTTGTAAATCATAAATATAAATGTATAGATGTATTTAAAATCGATAAAGTTGATTGTATTTTTATTGCTATAGATATAGATGATACGACTTTTTTGTTGATATGAATGTGATAGAGTGTTTGAAAATTTGTATGTCAGTATCCGATACTGTGAAGACTGGTGTTAATAAATATTTATGTAAAAAAATTATTATTTTTCTCCCCATATAAATTAATTGTATTAAACTACTAATTCAAAATGAGTACTATTTAGCTCGTTAACTGTTTTTAACGGATATATCCGTCAAAAAAATGCGAAATTTCATGTTATGATGAACATAACAC
This sequence comes from Euphydryas editha, assembly GCA_036937285.1. Classification (NCBI taxonomy): domain Eukaryota; kingdom Metazoa; phylum Arthropoda; class Insecta; order Lepidoptera; family Nymphalidae; genus Euphydryas; species Euphydryas editha. The sequence continues at coordinate 7,601,739 of JAUPFZ010000024.1, forward strand.
TTAATCCAGTGCCAGTGCCACCAGCAAGCGCTGCCCACCCGACGACTCACCCAGCGACTCTTTCCACATATGTGTTGGTATATATTACATACCAACAAAGTCGAAACAGTTAACTGGTATGATTTTTTTTTGTGAGTATATTTTACCAAAGCTAAGCAAAATAAACTCGTTAGTTAATTAATTTAAATAAAAGTTTACTTTTTGAACAATGTTGCTATGACTAAAAATATTTTAATATCGTAAATTAATATTTCATTATTATTTTACTATGAATATCAAGTACAGCTGAATGAAAGGTTTATTATTTAATCTAAAGGTAAAATATATAATCTGAAATTTGCAATATAAAAATTGAAATGAAAATAGTTATAGAAAATAACCTATATTATTAATTTTCTGTCGGTTTGTTGCTTGACAACTAGAACAATAAAATTATAGTGTTGGCGCCCGATATTTCTGAGACCGAGTTTCCAACAATCACCCAGATATATGTATATGACTTATTTATAAAAAAGAAAATAGGGTATATAAATAAAACACAAAGTCACAAGCAATGGAATGTTTACAATTGCAACGACAGTCCTTAATATATTATAGATGTTGAATACAAGCCTCGTCTAGAAAGACAGTCTCACTTTGCTTCGGGTATTTCAATTAAAATATCTCATCTATAATAAATAATATATTTGGAATCTACTCAACCCTTTCGTTGATATCACAACCTTACAACGCTCTCAAGCTAGGAATGAAACGTTACACCTTGGCCGAATGGAGTAAAAATAAAAAAATTGACCTGACAGATTTCATCGTTGACACTGACAGCTGTCAAAAAGCACAAAGCAAGACCACCTTTCCCCAGCGTCAATCCGAAGCGATTTTTTTTACACAAATACAAAAACACTGCATAAAATTGTCGGTTAATACATTACATAATGACGTGACCTAATATACAACACATAAAAAATCGTATTTTTATATAAACGACACAATATAGAAACGGAGTGTTCACTTTGTGCTTCCTACTTAATTACATAGTTACATTAGATATACATCTACTTTACGTTTTATATGAAATCTATTATTGGTATAAAATACTATGCACTTTTAGTATTATATATAGTTTGGATTTAAAATATAGGTAAGATAGTTGAATATGTCATCTGTGGAGAGGGAAGGGAGGACTTTATAAAATCTAATATTTAAATTTTAATCTTGAAATATGATAATAAGTACAGAACTTACGAACTAATACGAGTTTTATTTATATGACATGCAAAGTAAAATCTTAGAGTTTGCGGCGTCATTATATCAGAAAGTGAAAAAAATGGCCTCAATTAAAAAGGGAACGACGTATCTGTGCGACAAGGACGACAATATATATTTTTTTTATAAGTAACAAGAGCCTCACAGAGCTTTCAAACTGTAACATAGTTTTATACATGTCATATAGATAAAATTTCGATATACACTTTGGATTATTCTAATGACATCTCAAAATCTCTAGCTATTAAATAAATAAACCTATGGTAGAATCCATCACATATCCGGCAAGATATTTCTCACGCCTAACGTTATTGCACTTAATTATCTAAAAACAAATGATATGCCAAAACCTAGCCTACGTGTTCAATAGTTGAGTTTCAATATATTACGTATAAAATATAATAAAATATTAAATACCTAACTGAACAAATACATTTAGATTTTTTTTAAATAGCAGTACTTTGTCAATTGTTTTTTTTTTCGGCTTAATATTTCATAATATGAATAACATAAAAATTTTTTTTACTAACTCATAAATATAGCAGAATTATTTTGTGCTAAAAATTGTTTTAAACATATCGTCAATTTTTTTTAAGGATTTTTTCATATTATATTGCTGATATTAAAAAAAGTTAAAGGTGAGCCCAGCTTAAGCAACATGTTATAAAACGTTTCATAATTATATAACACGTCAACATTAACTTTGATTTCGTTTGTAATACATATTTTAAAAAACGCACAAAATAAAAATAACCATGTAATATAAGAATATTAGTCGAAACTCTATAGTCTATTCGCGTTAAGAAAATAGTGACTCATCGTTGTCACTCAGCTTAGCCACGCCTCTTGACCAATAAGATCACAGTAAATTATAAAGTCGTGTTCACTTTGAACAGTTGAAGCCCTTCAGACAATACGAACGTGTTCTTTGCCAATTTTAAAAATGAATACCTCACCTATTCTTAAAAATAATAGTGGATCAATATTACACAGCGGAGAAAGACGAGTGATTTACAATGTTTTTAAGTACTTTAAACAGTGTAGTGACCAAAACGTGACTATGGATAGTATAGTAGTGAAAAAGGCTAGTGCATGCGGTGTTTCTGAAAATACGGTTCTGACGATTCTAATCATTTTTTAAATGTAATAACTACTTAATTTTAATATTTTAAAATATTGTCATAAAAAGTTTGCTTTAATATTAATGGTTTAATTTTTACCCCAGTATGAATACGCCTTTACTTTGATGAGTCACTATTTTCTTAACGCGAACAGACTATAGTCTATAGTGCATGTTACTTGCACATGTGCACACACAGAGTTCTAATTACTATTACGCGAATTAATAATATGTTTATTGTTATAACCAGTTTGAATAACACAAATTTATCCACGATATTACATAAAAATAAATATATTTGTTTTATAATTTTTTTCTTACATACTCCAGGCTTACCTTTATGTATCACATAATATATAGACTTAATTACGATCAGAACAATTAGACGAATGCACTAAAAATTACAAGTCAATATTTTTCAGTTATTTGATTATTATTTTAATTATTTATTGACTGTATTCAATTTATTATACATAATATATTGAAACACATATATAAGTAAATAATGTACTTTATACTAAGACTGATAGACCAGTCTTAGTTATTATTAAAAAATACAGTAAATAAAATAACATACATTGTCTTTTTCTTGGTCTTTCACTTTTAGATAATATGTATGTCTGACGAAACTTGTGTGAAAGACGGACATGAACATTCTTTTTAAATTTATAGTATTTCTTAGTTAATTAATAACTAAGAATATTACCACAAGGTACATAATTATAATGAAAAAAACGATATCACATACATACTAATATATGTAATATTAAATATTAAGTACATTACTAAATAAAAACAAAAGTAAGATAATAACATCGATATCCTAAAACTTAATTTAATAAAAACTTATAATAATAAAAAAAAATAACAAAAAAGTATTCTTAAAACTAAAGTTCTTATTTAGAATATTATTATAACGTTACAAATATTATGTCGTACTAAGTAGTTAAAAATTGATTAAGTTTTGGACGTTTATTATTTATATAAGATAGGGTTGCCATTAATATCAAAAACAAATAAGGACCAGACGACGCCCATTTTTAGTTTTTAATAAAAACATTAGTAGGTAACATTTAATGATTTTTGAAGTGTTACGACACATTTACACTAGCAATAAAATAAATTGAGTCAATTTTAATAAATAAACTTCTAAATGGAAACAATTTTCCTAAATAGCGTTAGATTTACATAGATTTAAAGGACTCATAAAATTAATCAAAAATTCTCCGAAGAAATGTATATTTTAAACTTGAATAGAACTTGAAAGATAAAATTTTACTGTGGCAATACAATAAATAATATAACAAGTCCAATTACCGCAGATAACATTTATAATCAGTTTCAAGTAAAAAGTGAAGCTGCCACAAATTAGAATTTGAACTATACGATTTTGGTTTAAAAAATTTTGGCAATCGCGGTGGTACACCAATGTTCAGTCTTAAATATTTAGATTTTTTTTTAATCAATAGAAGTTTAAAAGAAAAAAAGAAATGTCGAATAACAGAATAGATGTTTTCATCGTAGTAATTAAGTCTTGCCCAATAACTATCTCTATGGACAATGGATGGAAAATATTATTTTTCCTGATTATAAAAAAACCAAGTTTAAAATTTGGAGAGTTTAATTTTCAAGCAGTTTCTAAATTTAGAATATATACAAATGTAGTTAAAATTTTATTGAAATATATTTTTCAATAAAAATAATCATTAAGAGACGTTTAAAATGTTCTGGGGTGATTTAAAATGGATTCAAATTAAAGTAAGCAGAGGTTTGAGGAAGTAGAAATTGACATTTTTGTACATTTGGAAGGAATTGACAAATGGAAGACAGAAAGGGGTCGAACGGGACAGAAAGATGTGCCCTATTTGAAACCAAAATATATTCTGAGCTTAAAAATATAAAGCTATAGACTAGATTCATACAACCAAAGGTACGTTAAAAAGATCTTTAAAATTATATAAATTAATTAATCGAATTCAATGATATTCTATTAATTTAAAAGTGGTTTTATTCCCAATTTTAAAACGTTTAATACAATTATTACTACTTAATTGTTTGTCTTTTTAGTTTGTTTTTTGTAGCGTTCTCTTTAATAGAATAAACGCCTTTGCCCAGCAGTGCGGGAATTAACCGGCTCTTAAAATTCAGTACCGTTTTATTCACGATTCCATCTCCAATTTAATATCTTGCCATAACATTCTCGAACTATTGACTATTAATATACCGGTTTTAATAGAAAAATAATCGGTATTTGTGACAATATGTAGTGATGTGTATATCAATCATTAATATATAATCAGTCTGTTTACTTTCGAATAAATATTTTAATACACGATAAGAACTACATTAAGAAAACAAAATTTTCGAAAAATTTACGTAATTTTGAAGACAATCCTACATAGTCATACATACTTTAAAAATGAATATTCTTTTAATTTCATTATAATCATTAATTCTTATGAAAATTAATTCCTGATACACTTTCTTGTATTTGAATACTAATTGTTTTAAAAATCGACACAATTATTTTTGTTATTGTTAATGTTGCCAGGTATTAAATATTAAAATGTATAAATACTTGAAATATTACTTATGTTTAAAAAAAATTAGCCTATTTTTGTAACAATCGGAAATTATGCGATATCGTTAAGTACTTAAACTTAATAAATACTCCCTGATATTTTACATATGGATTGGTATAAAAGTGGCCATTTTGCTTCATACTTCATTTCTGACTAAAAAGGTTTATGATCTAGCATATGTGTAGGTTATACCAGATATTGTCAACCTTGACAAAATTTACTCCCAATTAATATAAATAAGCATTTTAAATAAATATTTTTCTTTGTAAACTGAGTAGGTATTCAATATAATTTAAAGATTTCTTTTTTCAAATTGTTAGGGGTCAAAGTTGACAAATTCTGGAATAATAAGTAATATATACGAAATTTTATATAAAACATTAGAGCTATGTGCGTGGATAGTAGTGTCCTGTACGAGCCGGGAGGGGAGGCGGTATGTCCTGTAATAAAGACGTTTTAGCTGTAATTAAATAAAACAAATTCAATTTATTGCTACATATATGTTCATAATTGTTTGAATGTTATAGTTACACCCTTAGAGAGCTTCCTGTAGGCCGAAAGTGTAGACGAGGTTGTAGAGAGAGACAGACATATCGGACTACATGCTATCTCTCTCTAGTCGCACGCAATTGATCAAAGCACAGCTGACTCCCCACTGCTTCACCAAATAGAAATGGTTTATACCATGAAGGGAGAAAATCAAAAGCGAATCGCGTGCGACTAGAGAGAGATAGCATGTAGTTTGATATGTCTGTCTCTCTTTACAACCTAGTCTAAACTACGGGAAACTGTCTCCAGTAGTATATGCTCTAAGGTTACATCTGTTTCGATTTATCGAAACTAGATATTTTATTAACGTTCCTTAATACGTAGGCTTCTTTCAGATAACTGGGTGAACTAGCTGAAGTTCAAAATATAATACCCAATACCCATCAATATAAAATGACTATATTATATCTCATTGGGATATTAGAATATTGTACCACTACAAAAAAATACTATGTACAATAGAGTTGATTACATTATCCTAGGTCATGTTTTGAATTACAAGCAAGATAACTAAATACTTATACAGAAAAAAAAAATTGTGTTAATGAGAAATAAATAAATCATGTCTATTGGAAACAGAAATATCAACTTGCCTTAGCTTTTACATAATTTTAAACTAATCAAATCATAGTAACGCAAAGTGCAAAAAAAAGAAAAAAAAACAAACCTCAAGCACTACTTATGACGTAATAACACTAGGTGCCATGCTCTGAAATAAAAATTGTGTAATTCTTGTGAAAAAAAAAAATATATATTAACACGTTGAACACCATGGGGGTCACCAGTTAAGCCTCTCTATGTAGTTCGATGGAGCCAGCTTAAAGAACTTGAACTGAACTTGAACTGGTGAAAAATTTTTCCTTACATTATCTGACATATTTTTCTTAGTCATATTTTTTAATAAAAACTAAGCACAATTTATTCATCTCCAGGGCCGTGGGGTTCATGTCTAATACGTATTAGCTTTATATATGTGCACGACGGTTCAATAGAAACACCTAAATTCGACTCTGTTTTGCGGTCATATGGTGTCCCCTATTGCTCCATCAGAAAAATTGTGTGTCAACTACATTGTGTCCCCCATGGTCCAAACAGAAAAACTAAAAAATTAAGGCGGCGTTCAACGTGTTAAATAATCACTGTAAATAAAATTAAAACTAAAATCGAATGACTAAGCCATCTGGCTAATAATTTCAATAATAAAAATCAATGAACAAATGATAAGCTTAAAAAATTATTTAACATAATAATTTGCCAGCAATAATGGACTCTACACAGTTTAAACTAGTAGGAACTACAGATACAGCTAAAATAACATAAACAAGCTTAATTTGCTCGCTAAACTACCTATATTTTCTAAATAGAATAAAGATCTATTTTTAATTTGAAATTATTTTTTTATGTACGACAACGACCTTTTACAAATGAAATTCACACAGAGTATAACAGATTATTTATACAAAGGTCAGATACACTTTGAAATAAAGCCGAATTTCTAATTTTATGTCACTTAACGTATTAAGGTTTGATAGAGATTTTTGCCTTTGTAAATGTCTATTAAAGAGTAAAAATTTAACATTCAAGAGTTACCGGCCTTTTACTCATAGGACGGCAGAATTATGATATAATTATTCTACTCAAAATATTACTTTAAAATAGCAAAGGCATAAAATGGCAGTATGAAAAATTAAACATAGTATGTAAAATCATATTAATAAGGCCGTTAAAGGAATATTTTTAGGTTGCCTCTGAGAGAACACTAGCAGTGATTAGGTTTTTTTTTTAAGTTTTTTATTGTAAAATTATCTGTGCATATATGATTGTATATTTTAGAAAATATACATAAATAAACTACATTACATATAGCATATAGTAAAATGTTACCTGTACATTGTTATCGTGTATGTAGTGTCGAGGCAGCTGCGGTCGAGGCATCGGTTCGTCACTGTCTTCATCCTCTTCGAAATCTGTAATTTATTACATTTAAATTTGCAAAAAATTGACGACCGTTGTGGTGTAGTGGTACGAGTAGTTGCCTCAAACCGCACGCCGACGGTCGCGGGTTCGATTCCCGCTCGGGACAGATATTGTAGTTGTACAAATATTTGTTTCCAATCTGGGTGTATGTCCTTGTGGGTCTCCCCACCATGCCTCGGAGAGCACGTAAGGCCGTCGGTCCCGGTTGTTATCATAGACACCTGATAACTATCGTTACTCATGGTAGGGAAATATTCCGCCAACCTGCAGTGGAGCAGCGTGGTGGATTAAGCTTCTTCCCTTCTTCTATATGGCGAAGAGGCCTTCGCTCAGCAATGGATGGTTTACAGGCTGATACAGTACAGAAAATTTGCAAATAGTAAAACTTTTGTAATGTTAAACTAAACGACTATAATATAGTCATTATATTCCATTCTTTATTCTTATAGCTTGTTACGGAATTCGACTTTTAGAATTCATCGGTTTGCTCGATATTAATATACACCACAAAGTCAAATGTTATTATTTATCGGATTATTTTAGCATAGTTAGCTTTTGTATTTCTTAGTTGTAATTATTATATTTAAGAATCGATCGAATCATTTTAGAATTTAATATTATACTTCCAATGTTATAGCTAGTATGAAAATTAAAATATTAATAATAAATAAACAAATTAGTATGTAAGAATTTTTTCAAAAAAAGTGGTAGTAAGTTATATATACATGCTTAACTTTCATGCATATATAGATAATTATATAAAAATAATTTATAGTAATCTTTACAATAGCGTGTGGAATCCGACTGGAATATTTTTATCCAACATCAAAAGTAGGGCAAACTTAAGTCTAAATACATAAAATGAATTTGACAAATAACCTACACTGAAATTGTATAACTTGATTTAATTTATTGACAACACCAATTTTCATATATCTCTAATTTGAAAATGTTAATAATATTTGCTTTGTTAATAGATTAATAATTTACTATTTTAATTTAAAAAATATTTTTTAGAATAAAACCTTAAAATTATAATGGACTAAACCAGGGAAGTCAAATATACGGCCCGCGATCGCTTCTCGAGCTCAAAATAATTACCCTCATTTATAACGTTGATATGATTTTTAACAACCGTATATTATATACTATATAATTAAATAAATAAAATGTTATAATAATTCAGTACATTTTATTATTTTTAATCTGGCCCGCCTACACATTATTTTATTATATGGCCCTCTCGAGTTTGATAACCCTGGACTAAACATTAAATTTAAAACAATCAACGGCACTAATACAATGAATTCTATCTACATACTAATATAAATTATAGTGCAAATGGATCTACGTGGACTATCCCCCAAATCTATTTAATAATTTAATATGAACAAATAAGTACAGTCAACTTACCCCGTCTTTTCCTCGCTTCCATTCCTCCTTTCACCGTATCCTCAGTATCGGAACCCTCTGCAAAACATTCAGCAACGTAAAACAACTAAACAAACATTCAATTAATGAATGAATTGCAAAGTGATCAGTTTTCAATAGATGGCGCTACTACTATTTCTGTATTTTTTTTTGTACTACAGATAAAAAATGAGTCGTTTTTTTTTTTTTTAACAATAACGGTTGAGAATTTATTTATTTTTAATTGAAAAAACGAAATAGTAACTGTCTTTTAATTTCAAAATAATTTGCACTAGTTATTTTCTTGATCTTTTGTTGTTTATGTCATTGTTAGTGAGGTTATCTAAAACTATGATGAAAGAAAAATAAGAACAGATCGCTTATACACGGGGAGGCGTAAAATGTTCTAAATGTGTTGTAAAATCATGCATAAAAATTGATAAATGCGTGCCATTTCACCGTCATCACAAACAGTAAAAACTGGTAAACCATGCAAAACTCCTAGACTATTTCAAAAATTCTCGACATTTATGAAAAAGTGGGTTTTTTGTATACTCACCCGAATTAAGCTCTCGTACTAAGGTCGACATGGCGTTTGTCACTGAATCCGCGGCGTAGAGTAAATCGCTTCGTAGACTTCTGTTGTCTATGCCCACTAGAAATATATATAATCTGAATATGTACGTTTTGACAACGCGTTGGCGCAGTAGTCACAGCAACTGGCTTATGCGCTAGCGGTCGCCGGTTCGATCCTCGCACATCACAAATATCTGTATACGGGCCATATGGATATTTATCGTGATCTGGACGTTTGTGCTTGTGTGTTGTGTGTGTTTCCGGACCCCCGACACACACATCCTACTGGGGGCCGTTGAGTTTGAGACGTTTTTTTATGTATCCTAGAATATTAAAACACGATGCTTAATTTTAATGAGTTTGTTTTTATGTAAATTCTAGTAGAAATTAGTGATGTAGCTAGCTAGTAGTAGCTATGAATCCGTGTCCAAATTTTGTTGGGATTTTTATTTCCTTTTATTCAACTGTGATAAATCCAAAAGAAGTATTATTTCAACGGAGTCCTAATACATCTGGTGCCCATACAAATAATAGACTGCTGATACAAAGCTACGCCCTTGGTGGGAATATACAGAATTATAACAATCAATTGAATAAGAGCACTTTAAATTATTTATAAATAGGACAAATATATTTTGACTACTGCAATTTTTTTTATATAACCTTAATATGTTGTACTCACTCGTAGTGGGTCGCTGATTCTGATGAAAACTTCTAGCGTTGCCTTCCATAGATTCCATCGCACCTATATGTGCAAAAACGTAATAGTCAAGGATAATTTAAATAATAATATTTAGAATGCGACACAAATTACTATATTCTCTTTGTAACGTTGTACTGTACTGTATCAGCCTGTAAACAACCCACTGCTGAACGAAGGCCTCATCTTCATATAGAAGAAGGGTTGGAGCTTAATCCACCACACTGCACCACTGCGGGTTGGCGGATGATTTCCTTACCATGAGTAACTACCGTTACCAGGTGTCTATGATAACAACCGGGACCGACGGCTTTACGTATTCTCCGAGGCACGGTGGGGAGACTCACAAGGACATACACTCAGACCGGAAACATATATTTGTACAAATATCCCGATCTGTCCCGAGCGGGAATCGAACCCGCAACCGCCGACGCGCGGCGTCTTGGCGACTACTCGCACCACTACACCAGAACGGTCGTCATCGTTGTAACTTTTATATTTAATATTCTTTTGTTTTAAAGTGTTGCTACTATTCTATAAAGTGTAGAATGTAGCAATACTTACCATATCTTAACTGTGAAATTTCAATGGTAATGAAAAAAGAAGGAATCTTAAAAATCTTTATGTAATCAAGAGCACTGTCGATCATTTTAAATATCCTATTTTTCTGTAATTTTGTCTGCTTTAGATAAAAGTATGACACTATCTCCTAATAAATTGTATCAATATCAGAGCCCCTTATTTTTCAGGACCAGCGGCTTGCCACTTTTTACCCCCTCTAATTTCTTATTTGACTACCTATTCCATCGTTATACCACATCAATAAACACAAAAATTAAAATCAATTACAATCAAGTGCTAATTGTGGAATCAAGACTAATTGCGGGCTCATTTTGTCGATAGGTGGTGCTTCTAATGATTTATGTCACCAGTTTCAGTAATTTTTTCTTCCTTAAATTTTACACGTTCGGGAATGATGTGGAATAAGATAGCCGAAAAAGAGTCCTATCTTTTAGCATTGAGAGGCAAGCCGCTTTCCAGTACCATAAATAAATAAATAAATATGTTTAACACACACACACACGGTCGTCTATTACTAATCTAGGCAATTTAATACCTGTGGTTTAGGTAACAGCCGACTGATAATACTTTTTTTGTAATATATACACATATATTAATAAATATATATTACACCCAGACTCGGGGCGGGAATCGAACCCACAGCCCTGGAGCAGAACGCAAGATCACCGAAAACTGCGCCAACGGGCCAGTCAAAAATTTACCTGCTCTAGATAAAATTATAACACAAACTCCTGATAAATTGTATCACTATAATCAATATAACTAAACTGAATCAACCTGTAAACAACCCACTGCTGGGCAAAGGCCTCTTCTCTATGTAGGAGAAGGGTAGGAGTTTAATCAATCAATATAAGGGGCCATCCATAAATTACGTGAAGCGTTTTTGGGTCCAGCGAAATCTCACGTTGGGGGGAGGTTGGTCTCGGCAAATATCACGTAATTTTTTTTTTCGTCAATTCCCCAATAGTTGTCATGTACCGGTGACGACCTTTTTTTAGGAATATGCATAGGCTAGAGGTGAAAACTATCATCACGAGACTTATATTAGAGATGTCGATATCGACATCTCTAATATAAGTCTTGCACACTTATCAAAAATATCTTGAGAATAGGGTAGGGGGGGAGGAGGTCGAGCAAAACCTCACCAAGGGGGGTGTACGTACGAGTACGTCACGCAATTAATGGACGCCCCCTAAGACAGAGCCCTTATTTTCCAGGAGCATGAAGCGTCCCCCACACGTACCGAGGCTGTGCGTCATGTCGACGCGCTCGCGCTCGCCGAGCGACGGCGTCTGCGGCGCGCTGCGGACGGTCCCGCGCGTCGCCGGCTCCCTGCCACACACACATTATTATTGAACTCAATCGGCCTGTGCACATCCCACTGCTGGGCAAAGGCCTCTTCTCTCTATAAGAGAAGAGTTGGAACTAAATCCGCCACGCGGCTCCACTGCGGGTTGGCGGATACTTTAACTATCATGAGTAACGATCGTCATCAGGTGTCTATGATAATAAACGAGACCGACGGCTTAACGTGCTCTCCGAGGCACGGTGAGAGGACCCACAAAGACAAACACTCAGACAAGAAACAAATATTTGTACAAATACAAATATCTGCCCCGAACGGCAGTCAAACCCGCAACATTATATATTAATACTAGATATTTCTCAAGGTTCACTTAGAAACATCATATTTACACATTTTTAAAAAGGCGATGATAGTTCCAAACACTTTCATTCCCTAATTCAATCCCTTAGGTAGAGTTTCTAAATATCCATTATTGTTGACCCTTCTGTCTTAAGAACAATGAACAAAACAGTGTATTAAAGTTTCAGTGTCCTTAAATCCTACCAATTATCGGAAATACGATTATAAAACATAAAAAAATATAAGGAAAAGTTACTTTTTCATTAATTTTATATGCCTCGAACCATCTCATTTAAAAATCGATCATTTTTGTAAAGATTCGATTTCAAAACTTTTTTCATTGTACAAATTTTAAACAAAACTATTTATTTATTTATTTAATACTTTATTACACATTGTTGAATTTTAACATTGTAAATGATTTACGACACATGTGCACTGGCGGCCTTATTACTGAGAGCGATTTCCATGAGAACCATGAGTATAGGATTTCTAGACACAAAGCAGATGATGCATAAAGTTCTACTGATATACTCAAACATACATATAATATTACATATGTAAAATTGTAATTTATTATAATATGTATAATAACAATATAATTTACACTTACCTCAAAACATACATACATTCATACATCAATACATCATACATACATTCATACATCATTGCATACATACACGTAATAACCATAAATAATTGATATACAGCGTCGCATAGACTATGTACTAACCTTTCCGGAGCAGAAGGTTGAGGCTGTGAGCCAGGGAGAGGAGGACTTTTTGTCGATCTCGGAGATGAATTTGGAGTTGATCTGGGACTAGACTGTTGTGTCTAAGAATAATAATTATGAGCGTGTTAGTAGATATCAGATTGTATAATTATGTACAGTTCGAGTATTTCCACTTTGACACTCCAGTCTCAGTTTAAATTGGTTGGAAAAAAGGTTCCTGTTTTCACATAGAGTATATTATATTTCCTAATAAAATACCTTACATTAATTTAATATAGGTAATAAGTAATAAAATCTTAACAAAAGTATAGAAACTTTTTTAATATTCTAAATATTCCAATAGACACTAACCAACTTTTTATGACATATGTGACGGGTTTGCTTTCATAATCAAAGTATTTTGATTTTAATATAAATAATTTGATTGATAAAAGCTTTGAAATTATCTGTAATTTATATGGTTTTATGTTGAAAATAAATTTGGTCATGGCCAATAGATAAAGTATACTGAGCCATGTCGTTAAATGGTGCAATATTCTAGAACGCTCGTGAAGCTGCTTACCTTAAGCATCCTCATGAGGCCCTCGAGCTGGTGCATGAGGTGCTTCCGGGACTCCTGCAGCGAGGACAGATGGCCCTCCAGCTCGTCCTTGCGCTGGCGCAGCGCGCGCAGCTCCGACACGAGCGGCGGCGCGGAGCCCGCGCCCCCCGCCGCTTCCGCTTCTTGTTGCCGTCTGAGTTCATAATTATGTTTTATTACATTTTTACTAGTAAAGCGGCCCGGCTTCGCTTGGGTGCAATCAACCCATATCATTTTATCAAAAATACTTGTCTGTAAAGTCGGTTTACGGACGATAATTTTACGTGATAACGTCATAAGAAAACATTGATGAAAAATTGCATACTTGTATGAATTGAATTAAATTATTATGACTGAATTATCATTATTTTGTATAATACAAAGGAGTTAATTGAACATTAATTTTTTTCGGTAAATTAACATTTATTTGTATACCTCGTTAATTTAAATATTTTTTCTCTTCTACTCGACGCAACTGACGATAGAGTAGAAGAGAGATAGATGCGTCACAAGCCGAACGCTTGGGCCTCTCTTAGTGCCTCTCTATGGCTTGTTGAGTCGTGCTTTTTCGTGCGTGCAGCCGGCATTCATCGATTTATAAGACGTTATCACGTCAAAAAAATATTCACTTCTATATTTGATGACAGTAGCAACACAACACACCTATGTATGTATATGATGTTCAATACCAATTGACATTTTTCTAGTATCACTGTAAGCCCTTTTAAATATGAAAATGAGTGCCTATATCAAAACAGAAGACACGGCATCGCACAAAGTCTACGTCATCAAAAAAAAGTCTTAAGGTATACAATTACCTTAAACGAGCGATCTCCCTCATAATCTCTCTGTTTTTAGCCTCAAGTTGTGATATCAGCTCTCGTTGCTGTCTCGCTGCATCCACTTCTGAGCCTTCTGAAGACGAACGACCCTGAAAAATAACGTATTATTTAAAAAAATTGAAAATCTAGTTTTGTAAATTGACTAATAGCGAAAACAACCCAAAAAGCCTATGGAAAACGTAAATAACTTGAGATTCATTATCCTGGAGCCACACTAACGGGAAATGCCATTTAATATCGCGATTAATTTAGGTGTAGCCATAACTTAACGCGATAATTTGACAACGGCATTCACATTGCCGTTTGACATTAGGTGATAGTTCAAGTGGCGGTATAGTATTAGCGCCTTCACGTTGAACATTCAAGTGTAGCCACTCACTTTATCGCATTAAAACTTAACGCAATATTTATCGCGATGATAGGCATTGACATTTCCCGTTAGTATGGCTCTGTATTAAAGGATCATCCTGTAAAAGGATTTTTTTTTTAATTAATTACTTATTGCCAGCATGATAGTATAGTTTATTTTTAGGCTACATGCTTTACACTGCAATAATTTCAAGACATTATTCGACAGAGCAACAAACATTTTAACATCACAGACATTAAACTTACCAACTCCGGTGTAAGAGAGGCCGACCTACCGGCTCTCGGCTGCGTTAAAGTAAAATTACACTTGTTATATTTGTTAAAATTTTGAGACTATATGGCACAGAAGGTAGAAGACGTGAATCAATACCAGAAGATTTTGGGCTTCTGATATTTCTATTACTTTGTCTGTCTTTAAACATCATCATCATCTTGTATTGAAAAAAAGTCCTGTATGTTTCACAAGAAATTCAGAAACACATAGTTGCCAATACGCGATGGAGAAGTTTGAATTAGGCTCTATTATTCACTCGCTTACATTTCTTTTCTATAGAAGAGTCTCTTGTCTAGTAATGGTACTTTAACAATACAATACAGTAAGCCGTGAAGCAATTTCAAAGCTACTAGGTATTTATAAGTGTACTAAATACTTTATAAGATGAAAACATTTTAAGTAATATTACACAGGTTTTAGATTTAGGTTCTGTATTAATAAATACATAACATTAAATATAATTTATTAATTAAATACTTTATTGACCAACAATGAAAAAAAAAAATTGTTGGAAGAAAAGGTGGACTTAATGCCTAGTGGCAATTCCTCCCAGTCAACTTTAGACGTAATAGAAAAAAAATTGTAGGCGGTAATAACATACAAATATACAAATATTCGTACACACAATACCACATAAACACAAATCGATAATATATATAATGAAAAAAATACATAATAAAAATACTTAGTTTAGTACCGCGCTATGAGGCGGTGCTCGTCGTCCACCGCGCGTCCGCTGCTCCGCTATACGATCGTTCACGAGATAAGATATAGTAAACACACTCACCATGGTCCGGTTCTCGTGCGCCAGGCGCGCCGCGTACCGCGCTATGAGGCGGTGCTCGTCGTCCACCGCGCGTCCGCTGCTCCGCTATACGATCGTTCACGAGATAAGATATAGTAAACACACTCACCATGGTCCGGTTCTCGTGCGCCAGGCGCGCCGCGTACCGCGCTATGAGGCGGTGCTCGTCGTCCACCGCGCGTCCGCTGCTCCGCTATACGATCGTTCACGAGATAAGATATAGTAAACACACTCACCATGGTCCGGTTCTCGTGCGCCAGGCGCGCCGCGTACCGCGCTATGAGGCGGTGCTCGTCGTCCACCGCGCGTCCGCTGCTCCGCTATACGATCGTTCACGAGATAAGATATAGTAAACACACTCACCATGGTCCGGTTCTCGTGCGCCAGGCGCGCCGCGTACCGCGCTATGAGGCGGTGCTCGTCGTCCACCGCGCGTCCGCTGCTCCGCTATACGATCGTTCACGAGATAAGATATAGTAAACACACTCACCATGGTCCGGTTCTCGTGCGCCAGGCGCGCCGCGTACCGCGCTATGAGGCGGTGCTCGTCGTCCACCGCGCGTCCGCTGCTCCGCTATACGATCGTTCACGAGATAAGATATAGTAAACACACTCACCATGGTCCGGTTCTCGTGCGCCAGGCGCGCCGCGTACCGCGCTATGAGGCGGTGCTCGTCGTCCACCGCGCGTCCGCTGCTCCGCTATACGATCGTTCACGAGATAAGATATAGTAAACACACTCACCATGGTCCGGTTCTCGTGCGCCAGGCGCGCCGCGTACCGCGCTATGAGGCGGTGCTCGTCGTCCACCGCACGTCCGCTGCTCCGCTATACGATCGTTCACGAGATAAGATATAGTAAACACACTCACCATGGTCCGGTTCTCGTGCGCCAGGCGCGCCGCGTACCGCGCTATGAGGCGGTGCTCGTCGTCCACCGCGCGTCCGCTGCTCCGCTATACGATCGTTCACGAGATAAGATATAGTAAACACACTCACCATGGTCCGGTTCTCGTGCGCCAGGCGCGCCGCGTACCGCGCTATGAGGCGGTGCTCGTCGTCCACCGCGCGTCCGCTGCTCCGCTATACGATCGTTCACGAGATAAGATATAGTAAACACACTCACCATGGTCCGGTTCTCGTGGGCCAGGCGCGCCGCGTACCGCGCTATGAGGCGGTGCTCGTCGTCCACCGCGCGTCCGCTGCTCCGCTATACGATCGTTCACGAGATAAGATATAGTAAACACACTCACCATGGTCCGGTTCTCGTGCGCCAGGCGCGCCGCGTACCGCGCTATGAGGCGGTGCTCGTCGTCCACCGCGCGTCCGCTGCTCCGCTATACGATCGTTCACGAGATAAGATATAGTAAACACACTCACCATGGTCCGGTTCTCGTGCGCCAGGCGCGCCGCGTACCGCGCTATGAGGCGGTGCTCGTCGTCCACCGCGCGTCCGCTGCTCCGCTATACGATCGTTCACGAGATAAGATATAGTAAACACACTCACCATGGTCCGGTTCTCGTGCGCCAGGCGCGCCGCGTACCGCGCTATGAGGCGGTGCTCGTCGTCCACCGCGCGTCCGCTGCTCCGCTATACGATCGTTCACGAGATAAGATATAGTAAACACACTCACCATGGTCCGGTTCTCGTGGGCCAGGCGCGCCGCGTACCGCGCTATGAGGCGGTGCTCGTCGTCCACCGCGCGTCCGCTGCTCCGCTATACGATCGTTCACGAGATAAGATATAGTAAACACACTCACCATGGTCCGGTTCTCGTGCGCCAGGCGCGCCGCGTACCGCGCTATGAGGCGGTGCTCGTCGTCCACCGCGCGTCCGCTGCTCCGCTATACGATCGTTCACGAGATAAGATATAGTAAACACACTCACCATGGTCCGGTTCTCGTGGGCCAGGCGCGCCGCGTACCGCGCTATGAGGCGGTGCTCGTCGTCCACCGCGCGTCCGCTGCTCCGCTATACGATCGTTCACGAGATAAGATATAGTAAACACACTCACCATGGTCCGGTTCTCGTGCGCCAGGCGCGCCGCGTACCGCGCTATGAGGCGGTGCTCGTCGTCCACCGCGCGTCCGCTGCTCCGCTATACGATCGTTCACGAGATAAGATATAGTAAACACACTCACCATGGTCCGGTTCTCGTGGGCCAGGCGCGCCGCGTACCGCGCTATGAGGCGGTGCTCGTCGTCCACCGCGCGTCCGCTGCTCCGCTATACGATCGTTCACGAGATAAGATATAGTAAACACACTCACCATGGTCCGGTTCTCGTGGGCCAGGCGCGCCGCGTACCGCGCTATGAGGCGGTGCTCGTCGTCCACCGCGCGTCCGCTGCTCCGCTATACGATCGTTCACGAGATAAGATATAGTAAACACACTCACCATGGTCCGGTTCTCGTGGGCCAGGCGCGCCGCGTACCGCGCTATGAGGCGGTGCTCGTCGTCCACCGCGCGTCCGCTGCTCCGCTATACGATCGTTCACGAGATAAGATATAGTAAACACACTCACCATGGTCCGGTTCTCGTGCGCCAGGCGCGCCGCGTACCGCGCTATGAGGCGGTGCTCGTCGTCCACCGCGCGTCCGCTGCTCCGCTATACGATCGTTCACGAGATAAGATATAGTAAACACACTCACCATGGTCCGGTTCTCGTGCGCCAGGCGCGCCGCGTACCGCGCTATGAGGCGGTGCTCGTCGTCCACCGCGCGTCCGCTGCTCCGCTATACGATCGTTCACGAGATAAGATATAGTAAACACACTCACCATGGTCCGGTTCTCGTGGGCCAGGCGCGCCGCGTACCGCGCTATGAGGCGGTGCTCGTCGTCCACCGCGCGTCCGCTGCTCCGCTATACGATCGTTCACGAGATAAGATATAGTAAACACACTCACCATGGTCCGGTTCTCGTGCGCCAGGCGCGCCGCGTACCGCGCTATGAGGCGGTGCTCGTCGTCCACCGCGCGTCCGCTGCTCCGCTATACGATCGTTCACGAGATAAGATATAGTAAACACACTCACCATGGTCCGGTTCTCGTGGGCCAGGCGCGCCGCGTACCGCGCTATGAGGCGGTGCTCGTCGTCCACCGCGCGTCCGCTGCTCCGCTATACGATCTGTTACAACCCTTATTACAAGGCAATAAAGCCTTAATCAGCATTGTCTCCATGCGGTTAGCATAGTTTTGTTTATTAAGCATTTTATAGTTTTCATTCGATTTATTATTTCATAATTAAATCAGTTAGATTCTGGAAGCCGTCGCGAATAGTACTCCACTAGAGTACTCGCTAATATTTGGGAAGTTCAAAATTAGTATTTTGTGAATTTCTTTTAATAAAAGTAGTTGTGGTGAAAAAGTAGTTTTTTTTAAAAAGACAGTCAGGGTCGGCCGTGTAACAACTGGTGTCAGAAGTGGGATACCAGAGAAGTCTGACGACGTAGAGTCATAGAGCAGACGCTGGTATCCTGAATCCAAGGCACCTGATGTCTTCTGATCGACAGTAAGACTTGACCCAAGGTTAAGCCTGCATCAGCTACCAGGACGACGGTAAGCCTCCGCTCTTCAGCGTGAGCCCGCTCCAGCCACTGAAAAGGACGACGATCAGCCTCAGCATATTGTCTGAGCCCGCTCCAGCTACTTATCCAGGACGACGGTCAGCCTCAGCATATTGTCTGAGCCCGCTCCAGTGCAACCAAGCCTCCAGGTCTAACTCACCACATCAAACCTAAAATTCCATCCGCTCCAGTTACGAGAGACGTCATCGCAACGCGACACCGGTTCTCACATCGCGACATGCGAATGTGTGTTGGCGTTTTCCTGTAAGTGTTTTTGTGCTATTTCTAAAATATTAAAATCTAAAAAGTGATAAAAAAGTGCAGTTTCCTAAATCAGTGTTCTAAATCGTATAAACTCTAGTTCTAATTTAATTTAACATTTCTAATTCTACTATGGTCACTGTTTCCTAAATCTAATCATTGTACTTATTATATCTTTATTTTATTATTAGTTCAGTTCAGCATATCATAATAAATCATAATGTCTTTAAAGGCGGAATCAAAGAAAAGCGAAATGTCTGATAAAATAACACTATCTTTTTTAACTAAATTCATTAAACCATATAGTGGTGACAGGGAATCTCTCCCTGCATTTCTCACCAATTGCGAGAATGCAATGTCCTTAGCTAGCTCAGAGCAGCAACTTATTTTGTGCAAATTCATAATATCGCAATTAGAAGGTAAAGCTCAGGTTGCGTGCAGTTTAAAACAGTTTTCGAATTGGACTGATTTAAAAGCGTTTCTCAGATCCACATTCGGAGAGAAAAAACACGCGACGCATTTACTATCTGACTTACAGCACTCCAAACAGTTACCAAACGAAGATGTTATAAAGTATTCTCTAAGAGTAGAGCAAATTTTAACACGAATACATTCTGATATCCATTACAGCTGTAAGGACGAAAGTGAGCTTCCTGGACGAATAGCGGCCATGGAAGACCTTGCATTAAATTCATTTTTATTAGGGCTTAACCCCTCAATTTCTACTATTGTTAGGTGTAAAAATCCCTTAACTCTCAGTGATGCGATACAATACGCAACTGACGAGGAAAAATTATTCAATTATTATAAAATCAATGCTAAATCTCAAAAACTGTGTTCAATATGTCATAAGGTAGGACATAGCTCCTCCGATTGTTACAAAAATAAAGAGCCTAAATATTCACGAAAGTTATTTCACGTTAGTCCAAAAATTAATTCTAATAATTCTAATCCTTTTCATGAAAAAACGTGTAACTATTGCAAACACATTGGTCACACGATTATAGAATGTCGCAAACGTCAATTTAATATGAAACGCCGTATAAACGCCGCCGCGCAACGTGACACGTCAAATGCTAGTTCCCATAATGCACCGGCACATACGTGTGAAAATGAACATAATAATAATATAAATGAAACTCAATCTATTCATCATCATCATCATGATTTAAATTAAAAAGGATTTTGGTTCCGTGTCTGCCAAAATCCAATCATAGTTATAAGGACACGCCACATTCTAATTTCCATACTAATCTTAATAAATCGAAATCTCAACCAAAAGCGTTGAGTCCTACTATATCTATATCTCAACCGAAAGAGTTGAGTCTTAATAAATCGAAATCTCAACCAAAAGCGTTGAGTCCTACTATATCTATATCTCAACCGAAAGCGTTGAGTCTTACTAAGTTTAAATCTCAACAAAAATCGTTGAGTCCTACCAAATCTATATCTCAGCCAAAAGAGCCGAGTCCTACTATTTTTAATGGCATTAATAATTGCCATAAGTGTCAAAATTTTACTAACTCTAAAAATATATCATTAAAATCTAACTCAAATTACTCTAAATCTATGTCTCAATCAAATAAACCTAATTCTACGATTTCTAATAACAAAATAAATTGTCAAAATACATGTAATTTAAATACTAATCGTAAATCCGAACATATATACGAAATTAATGATTATAGCAAAAAGGTTTCTTTACCTCATATATACTTATATTCCAAACATGCCTCAAATAAGTTGTGTTTCCTTATCGACACAGGATCGACTATCAGTATTATAAAAGCGTCTTGTCTATTAAAAATTCCAAATCTATCAAATGAAACTGTCAAGTTAAAGGGTATCAACAGTTCCGAAAATCCTGTTGAAACATTAGGAACCTTTCAAATGGAATTTAACGTATCTAATCAAATATTTAAATATAAATTTCATGTGTCGAAGGATGATATTAATTTAAATAATTATAACGGATCATCGACCACTCGTATTGTTATTTAATGTAAAAGATCCGGGTAGCAGACTCATTCGCTGGCGCTTGAAACTCGAGGAATATGACTACGAGATTGTTTATAAACAAGGACGCCTTAATTCCAACGCCGACGCATTATCTCGATGTCCCGTTAACGCGATTGATGTTAATAATTTAAATAATGCCTCTTACGAAGAATATTTTAAATACCAGTTCACTAACCAGCTTCCTATTTCTAATACTTTAATCGAAGAATGTATTCAAGGCTTACATTTATCCAAATTAAATACAATTGCATGCCCAGTTTCTTTAGACTTCGACTCTTCTATTCCATATTGTGAAGAGATACTATCTCAGCTTGATGATACTTGTGACCTTCTTAACTCCGAACGCGAGCCTTTTTCAATTAAACGTATTCATGATAAAAATAAAAATTACTATTTCTTATTTACAAAAGTACATCATTACGAAGAAACTCGTTTTAGAGATATTTATAATTTATTAATTAAACTTAGGAATATCCTAATCGATGACCGAAATATAACAGATCTTGCTATATCAGACTTTTCCGATCCATTTTCCAAATTAGCGTATACTAAAATTTACAACATGATTTCATATATCTTCCACAACACAAATATTAAAATACATATTTACAAAAATCAATTAATCTATCCTACCCCAGTGGAAGTCCCTAAAATATTAAAAGAAAACCACGATTCACCAATCGCCGGTCACCCAGGATCACAACGCATGTATAAAAGAATTAAAGCCAGTTATTACTGGAAGGGAATGCGTTCTGACATTGAAAATGATGTCAAAAGGTGCAAACTTTGCCAAATCAATAAACCTTTAAGAAAATCAAACAAAGCTCCAATGGAGATCACTTCTACATCAACTAGGCCGTTCGAGAGATTAGCTCTCGACATAGTAGGTCCATTGCCCGATGCGGGTTTCCAAAATTTTAAATTCATCTTAACGCTACAAGATGATCTTACTAAATTTACAAGTGCCTATCCGATGGTCACATCGACGAGTGACGAAATAGCTCGAAATCTCGTACATTTTATGTCCCTATTCGGTTTTCCTAAAACTGTTTTAACCGACTTAGGCACCTCATTTACATCCGATTTATTTAAACAGCTTACAGATATCCTAAAAATCAAAGCCCTATTCACTGCTCCTTACCATCCTCAAACAAACGGGGCTCTAGAACGGTCACATGCCACCTTAAAGGAGTATCTAAAATCCTTTGTAAACGAAAAATCAAAATGATTGGCACTGTTACCTATTTACAGCAATTCTAGCTTACAATACTACTCCTCACTGTTCAACTAATTATACGCCACACGAATTACTATTTGGCTATAAACCCTCAATTCCAAGTTCTTTATATGAAAGCACCAGTAATACTACTTATAATGAATATATACGTGCTTTACAATACAGAATGCGTTTTAGTCGCGAAAAAGCTATTCAAAATCTTATTAATAGTAAAGAAAGATCAAAACAATACTATGATACTAATTCACGCGAAATAACGTATAAAGCAGGTGACATGGTGTATTTAAAACACCACCACAGACTTCGTAAAGCGTTATCGCCCATATGGAAAGGGCCTTATAAAATCATAAAAATACACAATAAACATAACGTGACCCTACAAATAGGTCGCAAGAACGTTAAACATCATACTAATGAGATAAAACCTGCTAAATCTTAACTTATTTTCTATATCTCTTTCCAGGATATTATGCTGTCATGGCATATACCACAGCCGCGCTGAATCAAACATTATACCTATTTCTCATAGCCCTGGAATATACTTTGAACCTATTACATACATAAGTTTTTATAACGATTATTGGAAGATAGTAACACATATCGACTTAGTCTCTCTAGAACCTTATCTTAATAAAATATCGAATCTATTGCAAGATATCATCAATCTTTGTAACAAAATTCAATCGCAAGATTTAAACTCATGTAAAGATATATCTAGTCCTATTGAAGTGTTAATTCAATCTAATTATATTAAATTGCAATCGCTGTCTCACATTATTTCGAATCGCCAAACAAACAAGGTTAAACGATCTTTAGAATTCGGAGGCGAAATCCTAAAGTTTTTCTTTGGCACTTTAGACGCGGATGATGCGAGAAAGTATGACGCCGCAATTGAATCTTGTAAAAAGAGTGAAACGGAAATATTTCATTTAATGAGAGATAACATTCATATAATTAAATCAACTATAAATAATTTTAATACTACTATTTACAAACTTAACCAAAATGAAATTAAGCTGAATACCCAAATAAACAATATGAATGATATACTCTCTCAAATTACCAATACTGATAATATATTACTTCATACCTCTAAGTTAAATAACTTACTTAATATTATCGAAGGTTCATTATTGACTATTTCTAATTTACTAGATACTACATTAAACTCTATCCTATTTTCTAAGATAAATATACTACATCCTAGCGTAATTAGTCCCTTAAGTCTTTATAATGAATTGTTTAAGCATAGTAATCAAATAAGCAAAAGGTTAGACTTTCCAGTCGCGCTAAATATTGACACAATTCATTCATTAATTGATATCTCTAAACTTAGTTCTTATTACTATAACAATAAAGTCATATTTGTATTGCAAATTCCTTTAATTACATATGATAAGTTCACGATCTATAAAAACATACCTTTACCTACACCTCACGATGACTCACACAATACTTTCGCTTTAATTCAACCTTCTAATTCATACATCGCTTTAAGCGACGATAGATTACATTATGCTATGCTGAACACTCTTGATAAGTGTAAGATAATAAATAGTAACTATTCAATATGTGAATTATCAAATATATACTCATGTATAAATAGTCCAAATTGTGAGTCTAAGATGTTGACCGAGGTCACACTTTCGTTGCCTTCTGAATGTAACGCCAGAATTTTATATGGCGATATCGATATTTGGCAAAAGTTACAAAATAACAAATGGATTTTCGTTCAGTCAAAAGTAAATAAATTGACTGTTCATTGTGATGATCAAATTAACGATTATTTTATTGAAGGCACAGGAATTGTAAAATTAACAGCTAATTGTATCGGCTATTCTAAAACTTTTCAATTATTGCCGACAAATCACTATTCTTTTATGATTAAATCTCCTTTAGACATAAGTTTCGATATTACAGCTGATGATTGTTGTAAAAAGGACGTATTTAATAAAAGTTTGCCACATTTATCGCCGATATCCTTGAGTAAAATCAATTTAGATTCGTTAAAGTATGCTACTCATCAAATGGATAATTTGGAACACGAATTAAATAATTTAGAAAACCAATCTCATTTTATTAAATACGGTCAATACTATTCTACATTTACTTATATTTTAATTGTGTGTTTATTTTTATATTTTGTGTATAAGGTTTACAAATGTCTTAAGAATAAGAATTCGACTTACTCTGGATGTTGTGTCCAAATATTCAATCAATGTCATAATAGAAAGTCAACAAAAAATAAATCTAAGATTTCCAATTCTATAGAAATGACGAATATTTCATCCTCAGATGATGATAAGATATCAGTACGATCTTTGCCAATTCGGCAACAAAAGTATAAATCTGATGTTCAATATTCTTCAAATAGAAATTTAAATTTCTAATTTCATATGATTTTATGTGTTTAATTTTACTATATTAAATAATAATTCCAATTTTATATTTTCTAAATGTTTTAAATATTATATTACTATATCATATTAAAGTTAAAACTTTGTTCTATGTTAAATTAAATAATAATTCCAATTTTATATTTTCTAAATGTTTTAAATATTATATTACTATATCATATTAAAGTTAAAACTTTGTTCTATGTTAAATTAAATAATAATTCCAATTTTATATTTTTTAAATGTTTTAAATATTATATTACTAAATCAAATAATGTTAAAACTTCCTAAATATTAAATATTATCGCTGAATTTTTATTACACTTCGCTTCATCTTAGGGAGATAAAGCTTCGTCAAAAAGGGGGAGCTGTTACAACCCTTATTACAAGGCAATAAAGCCTTAATCAGCATTGTCTCCATGCGGTTAGCATAGTTTTGTTTATTAAGCATTTTATAGTTTTCATTCGATTTATTATTTCATAATTAAATCAGTTAGATTCTGGAAGCCGTCGCGAATAGTACTCCACTAGAGTACTCGCTAATATTTGGGAAGTTCAAAATTAGTATTTTGTGAATTTCTTTTAATAAAAGTAGTTGTGGTGAAAAAGTAGTTTTTTTTAAAAAGACAGTCAGGGTCGGCCGTGTAACAGATCGTTCACGAGATAAGATATAGTAAACACACTCACCATGGTCCGGTTCTCGTGCGCCAGGCGCGCCGCGTACCGCGCTATGAGGCGGTGCTCGTCGTCCACCGCGCGTCCGCTGCTCCGCTATACGATCGTTCACGAGATAAGATATAGTAAACACACTCACCATGGTCCGGTTCTCGTGCGCCAGGCGCGCCGCGTACCGCGCTATGAGGCGGTGCTCGTCGTCCACCGCGCGTCCGCTGCTCCGCTATACGATCGTTCACGAGATAAGATATAGTAAACACACTCACCATGGTCCGGTTCTCGTGCGCCAGGCGCGCCGCGTACCGCGCTATGAGGCGGTGCTCGTCGTCCACCGCGCGTCCGCTGCTCCGCTATACGATCGTTCACGAGATAAGATATAGTAAACACACTCACCATGGTCCGGTTCTCGTGGGCCAGGCGCGCCGCGTACCGCGCTATGAGGCGGTGCTCGTCGTCCACCGCGCGTCCGCTGCTCCGCTATACGATCGTTCACGAGATAAGATATAGTAAACACACTCACCATGGTCCGGTTCTCGTGCGCCAGGCGCGCCGCGTACCGCGCTATGAGGCGGTGCTCGTCGTCCACCGCGCGTCCGCTGCTCCGCTATACGATCGTTCACGAGATAAGATATAGTAAACACACTCACCATGGTCCGGTTCTCGTGGGCCAGGCGCGCCGCGTACCGCGCTATGAGGCGGTGCTCGTCGTCCACCGCGCGTCCGCTGCTCCGCTATACGATCGTTCACGAGATAAGATATAGTAAACACACTCACCATGGTCCGGTTC
Organism: Euphydryas editha; assembly: GCA_036937285.1. Taxonomy (NCBI): domain Eukaryota; kingdom Metazoa; phylum Arthropoda; class Insecta; order Lepidoptera; family Nymphalidae; genus Euphydryas; species Euphydryas editha. Next base: position 7,628,683 of record JAUPFZ010000024.1, read on the forward strand.
TCGTGCGCCAGGCGCGCCGCGTACCGCGCTATGAGGCGGTGCTCGTCGTCCACCGCGCGTCCGCTGCTCCGCTATACGATCGTTCACGAGATAAGATATAGTAAACACACTCACCATGGTCCGGTTCTCGTGCGCCAGGCGCGCCGCGTACCGCGCTATGAGGCGGTGCTCGTCGTCCACCGCGCGTCCGCTGCTCCGCTATACGATCGTTCACGAGATAAGATATAGTAAACACACTCACCATGGTCCGGTTCTCGTGGGCCAGGCGCGCCGCGTACCGCGCTATGAGGCGGTGCTCGTCGTCCACCGCGCGTCCGCTGCTCCGCTATACGATCGTTCACGAGATAAGATATAGTAAACACACTCACCATGGTCCGGTTCTCGTGCGCCAGGCGCGCCGCGTACCGCGCTATGAGGCGGTGCTCGTCGTCCACCGCGCGTCCGCTGCTCCGCTATACGATCGTTCACGAGATAAGATATAGTAAACACACTCACCATGGTCCGGTTCTCGTGCGCCAGGCGCGCCGCGTACCGCGCTATGAGGCGGTGCTCGTCGTCCACCGCGCGTCCGCTGCTCCGCTATACGATCGTTCACGAGATAAGATATAGTAAACACACTCACCATGGTCCGGTTCTCGTGCGCCAGGCGCGCCGCGTACCGCGCTATGAGGCGGTGCTCGTCGTCCACCGCGCGTCCGCTGCTCCGCTATACGATCGTTCACGAGATAAGATATAGTAAACACACTCACCATGGTCCGGTTCTCGTGCGCCAGGCGCGCCGCGTACCGCGCTATGAGGCGGTGCTCGTCGTCCACGCCACGTGTCAGGTGCTCTGCTATACCTACGCATAATAGCCTATTTTAAATATTATGTGGTTATTTTCATGTAAAACGTGTTTATTTTTACTTTAAAATCTTGAAATTTATCCATATATAAATAAATATATATTGCACCCAGACTCCGTGTGGGAATCGAACCCACAACCGTAGAGAAGAAAGCAGGGTCGCTGCCAACTGCGCCAACGGGCAAGTCATCTCGATATTTTGGGCACGCGTCAACTACATCTTAGCGGTATCTCGATATCTCGGTCACACTTCAGCTACATCTCGATATCTCGGGCACGCGTCAGCTACATCTCGATATCTCGGGCACGCGTCAACCACATCTCAGCGGTATCTCGATATCTCGAGCACGCGTCAACTACATCTCAGCGGTATCTCGCTATCTCGGGCACGAGTCGCGGTGGCGGGAGCACGTACTGCGGTGCGTGGAGCGCGACGAGCGGCTGTCGAGCGAGCCCGTGTTCACGTAGCCGCCGTACTCCGGGAACCCGTTGTGCGCCGGCACCGGCGACGGCGGCCTGCGGCCAAAGGGTTATAGTTAACTATACGCTATATTATAAATAAATAATATATATATTTAACACTAAAGTTACAGTTACACGTGCTCATTAGTAGCACGAAAGCATGCTACTTATGGGCAACTGCTACCTGCAGCGCGTGTGGAAGGGAGCGTGCTTTTAGTGCATCTGAACAGGTTTGCTAATTGAAATATATGGAAAAAATAATAATAATAAAAAGCATGCTAAACAAGAGCGAATGTGTCAGTTTGAAGAGCATGCTTGTTTTAAGAATGCTAATAAGCATGACATTTTATGAGCATGTGTAACAGTACCCTAAACCCACCAGAGTGGTAAAATGACCGCTTTTGAGACTAGTTATAATTGTTAAATTCTAGGTTTACATTTTTCTTTTTTAGGTTTACAGGTGTCCTAAGTAGCTTTATATTATAGAAAAAGTCCAACATAAGTTCAAGAAAGGTAACAGTTAGGGCGTTTGTGCACTACAATTATTTTATTTCATTTTTTTTCATAACTCATGGGACCGTAAGAAATCGGACTGCCAGACAGTAAAATTCCTTGTAGTGCACAAAAACCCTTATTCAATATGACACCTCGGCAAGAAACAGGTCGGGACTATTCTTCTCTGCCGGTCAACGCACAGCAATCTAAACTCTTTTGCAAAAAAAAACGGGCACTTAAGCAAAGAACTATTTTATAGTTACTATTAGTTTGTTTGACAATGTTAGGTATTGTTATCCTCAGAATTTTATAAATTAATTAGGAAGGAATAGTTTTCATCAGTTTTATCATAACATTTTAATTAAATTATTAAGAAATAATGTTTAAGCTCAAAACACTATGATTGTACCTGCTCGCTAAATAAAAATGAAACGCGTTAATTTCTTTGTTTTTCTTGAATACATTAAAAGCAGATAAAAGTTTAGTATTGAGTGTGACCCCCTCTTGCTGAAATCACAGCTTGCATTCGTCTGGGCATGCTAGTGAGTATATCTTTTATGGTTTCTTGGGGAATACGTTCCCACTCCGCGGTAATCACATTCTTTAGCTCTCTGATGGTCTGCGGAGCCGGCTGCACTGATCTCACTCGTCGCTTCAGAACGTCCCAGACATGCTCTATGGGATTGAGGTCCGGACTTCTAGCTGGCCAGTCCAAACGACGAATTCCGACTTCTAGCATATACGCATCCACACCGCCAGACCGGTGGGCGCGAGCGTTGTCGTCCATAAAAAATGAGTTTTCGCCAAGAGCGGTTAAAGCGGGTTGTGCATAAGGAATTAGAACTTCCGTTATGTATCGGTGTCCAGTCAGTTTTCGATGAAGACTAACTCCGTACGATCCATAGAATTTATTCCTGCCCAAAACATAACAGAGCCCCCTCCATAAGGTGTGATTTCTTCAAAACATGCCTCTGCAAAGCGTTCTCCTCGTCTACGTAGCACTCGCCGACGTCGGTCTTCACCATGCAGAGATATCCTGGCTTCATCGGAGAACAATACCCTATCCCAGTCTTCATGAGTCCATGACACACAATTTCGAGCGAAGCTAAGCCTGGCAACTCGATGTCCACGGAGTAATTTAGGGCCGCGGGCCGGGCGATGACTGTGTATATTAGCAGCGAGAAGCCTCCTCCTGACCGTCCATAGACTAATTTGCACATTTCTTACTTCTTCGAGGGTGTTCTTGAGGTCCACATAAGATTTGCGATTTCTCAACGCTTGACTAACTAGAAAACGATCATCCCGTGGTTCGGTACATGTCTTTCTGCCAGAACCAGGCCTTCTCTTGACGGAACCGGTCTCTTGATAGCGCTGCCAGGTCCTTTGAACTGTCGACCGACTCACATTTAGCCTCTGAGCCACGAAGCATTGACTGCAACCTTCTTCAAGCAGCGCAATAATTTTGCTCGCTTTTATCACTTTATCTACCATTTTCGAGATTGCTAAACAGCAATAACAATACTTTTAAATGTCAAGGACACCAGATAATTTAATAAAAATTGACAAAAAGTTAATTAGAGTCGATATTAACTATAGGGAATTCGCGCCACAAAATGTAGTTAAAAGTTATTTTTTTTGAAAACCAGGCTCAGTCAAAAATTTGAATTTGGAATGTACTCTTATAAACAATATGGCACTTTTATAACTGGCCAGTAACATGTTCAAATGATTAAAACCTTTTTGGTATTTTATTTTTTTCAGCCAGGAAGAAAATCGAAACCGCCCGTTTTTTTTGCAAATGAGTGTATTACGTTAAAAAGTCCAACAGTATGTATTTAGCGATAGCTATTAGACTCTAGACTAGTATAGAGAGGAACGTGCACTCACACGATGTGCGAGAGGTTGAGGGTCCGCTCGGGCTGGTCGGGGTAGCGCGGCAGCTGCGGACGCGCGCGCTCCGGCACGCAGCGGAACGACTTGCGGAGCGTCGCGCCGATCTGCTTCGACGGAGATTTCTGAAATACAAACTGTTCTTTACCAATCCATATTAATAATTAATAACGGACGGCTAGGAGTGTGCGATAATTTATCAATAATTCGTAACTACTCGATAATTTTTCTTTCGATAATTATCGAGTGGTATCGATTTATGTGATTCAATCATTTTGATCCGATAATTATCGATAATTTTCATCCGAAAACTATTGATAACTATCACAAACTATCTACAATTTTCATCCGATAATTATCGATAACTGTTGAACAGCATTCGATAATTATCGTTAACTTTTCATTCGATAACTATCGATACCTATCGATAACATGATACGATTATTATCAATAGTAAAATTATTGATAATTTTTTCCAATGAATATCCCTAATGACCGCTTTTGAGAATTTAATTAAAATTGTTAAATTGTAGGTTTACATTTTGCCTTTTTAGGTTTACAGGTTTCTTAAGTAGCTATATATATATCGCACCTTTAATAAAACAAAGATGTAACTCAAAATTTGTGGATTTGGAGATTTTAAAATAAAACGCGTCTTCGTCGCGTAAAGAATAGGTAGACTTCGACTCCGGCGTTTTAACTATAAGATGGAGAAAGATACGCGATTGTTACTCTCTTTACAATTAACAGGAACTGACAAGTCAGTTCTTATAAAGTGGCGTGATTCAGGGATGCACCGGCAGTGAGCGGAGATTGAAGTGCTGTGGTTTTGAGTAACATCAAATAATTCGATATTGGATTAAAAGGAAAGTATGGAATATTTTATTATTTAAAAATAAAAAGATGATTTTTTGTTATACTTCATTCTCTTAGAAAATGCGTTTGATGATGATGTGTAACATTTGGATTTACTTCGGTGACTACCTAAAATATTGTTCGTCTAATAAGTAATTTTTACCATAAAGAGATTTAAGTCGGCATTTTTTTTTTTCGTCACCATTTTACAGCTATTATAGATTTTAACACAGTGTTTTTCTATTATTCTATAAATCTCTATAGTTTAAACTAATTATATCAATAGTAAAAGTCATGATGAGCTTGTTTTATTAAGGGTGCGATATATATATATATATATATATATATATATATAGAAAAGAAACTGAAGAATATCAAGAGAACCCTATCTCGATGGATATCAGATGAGTAAATGACACTTTTAAAGAAAGCTTGTTTATTATCTATAACAATAATAAGCCTCTTTATTTCTAGCTTCTACAAATGTTCAAGTACATAATGAAAGTATTAAATCTATATATGTTTAGTTTCTTTGGTTAGTAGTTTATTTTTAATTAAAATATATATATATATATATATATATATATATATATATATATATATATATATATATATATATATATTATCTATACCAAATGTGAAATAAATTATAAATTATCTTTCATAAAGTGTGAGATACATTAATTAGATACTGATTGATTTAGACACTCGGATGGAACTTTTCAATAAATTTTCATATGAATTCATAGTTAAATATCTCAGCAATATATCGATATCTCAGTTTCTCAACGAGTGGGAATCGAACCCGCGACCGTCGGCGCGCAGCGTCGAGGCCACTACTCGCACCACTACACCAGAACGGTCGTCTTCGGTCGGTCGTCGGTTCGTTCGAGGCACTCACATAAGTCGCGTACTCCTTGACCTCGTGGTCGTTGGTGTGCGGCGGGGTGACGTGTCCGCGCCAGAAGCAGTCCTGGCACAGCGTGTAGCCGGCGCAGCGCGTGCAGCGGTAGCGGAAGCCCGTGAGCGAGCCGCGACGACACACGCTACACGCTAGTGGATGAACCACTGTGAACCGAAAGTGCTCATGTACAAAAATATTTCCAATAATAATTATTAAGCCATATAGTCTATCCCCAGTCCCTACCTATATTATAAATGTGAAATGTAAGTTTGTTTGTTATGCGTTCACACGAAAACTACTTAACTGATTATCATGAAACTTTGTACACATATTCTTGAAGGTATTTGAAGTAATATAGGATACTTTTTACAAAAAAACAATTTTTTTTCCGAAAAATAAAAAAATCTCAAAATCTAGCTACTTCAACGCCATCTAGCATTCCAGTAATTGATTCATTTCTATTGTAATGATCTCTGATACTTATTTAATGGCTTCAATGCGAGCGAAGCCGCAAAAAAAAAAAAAAAAAAAACAAATAACAAAATACATGTAAACTCAGGAACTCATAATTTGGTAACTCAGTACTAACTTTTCGTGAATTGAGTGATTTTTTTCACAATCTTTTAACAATTATTTTACAGCATGCTAATAATATCTAACTTCATTTGTTTACTTTTTTGTTCAAACATGATAATTTGTTCATTTGAAAATATACTTAAGTCTATAAGATTTATGAGTCAGTATGACTCATAACATGTTACTACATGAATCATTGTGTTTTCTATATTTGATGAATAATGAAGATTCGGGTTTTCTTATTTTAGTGAATAGAATCATACCATTTTCAACACTGGCGAGACGGTGTAATAAAGGGAGCCATACAAGACATGGAGGTCCAGGGTCTGACATCAGTGTGTCTAAGAAATCATTCACTGTTATTTTAACATTCTGTAACAGAAAAAACAATAATTAACACTTAAAGTACCTACTAAATATAAACATCTGTAATAATATAAGCATTAATATATAATATTATTAATTCTTTAATGATTAATTGCCAGTTTTCAGACAGTATAGTCACAATATATACATTAAAGATATATACTTAGTATTTATATAATTACCTGGTTAAAAATAGATAAAGCCAAGTTATCATTATAACTAAATGATGGAGATTCATACACCGCTGCAGGAAGAGCTAAAACTTCACGTAAATAGTCCGACAGTCTTTTCATCAACAGGTGCCCGTTACCATCAGATAGTTGAGAAAATATATCTAAAAATATATAATATAGGTATTATATAAATTTTAATCCTATATAAATTATTTTTTTTCTATCAATGCAGATAATATTATAGTCTAAAAACAATGTACCGGCAGAAAAACAATGACAAATGTTTAGCAATCTAAAAAAAATCATTTTTAAGTTCGAAGTGCAATCACTAAAGACATAAGATATATTCGTAAATGAATAAATTGTGCATTATTTAAATCACTACTTACATCTTAGTTTATCCATAAGTTTACCGGCACACATGGTGGCCAATGCAACTTTAATTGAGAAGACTCTGATCTTCCCTACATTTTCCCTACAAAAGAAAAATACATTATAACATATTTTAGAATATACAATATTTAATCAATAATATTTATTTCAAAAATATATTTATATGATAAAAAATGTTCCTTAGGATTTTAAATATAGAAATATATTGTTTAGAAAACCAATATACTAATCAACAATTTTTCCATTGAGATATTATAATTAATATTAACCATTACTTAAAATAAATACTAGTTCTAAAAAATATCATTACCCAGTACTGTAGGCTGACAGCAGCCAGTTTAAAAGCAAAGCTGAACAAGCCTCAACAGACACTTGATTAGCAGGCGGCAATCTTTTATTCAAGTTATGATACAGAGACGACACAAGTGTCTCTAATCTAGTAACATTAACGCAAGCGTTTGGTTCAAGAGTGTTGAGAGCATTTTCCCGAAATGCTTCTATTACGTTCCATATATCTATTGCATGTACTGAAATTGAAAATAAAATATGATATAAAAAGTACTAATTGTTTATATCTTAGTCTATCAAGCAATTATTATATTATATTAAAAGAATTATATTAAAAAATTTACTTTAAATTATTTATATAAAAGTATATCAAATTGGATTATATTAATTTAGTTGTTATTTAGTTTTAATATTATACAAACTCACAGTTACACTTTTTTTGTACAAATCGAAGTTTGCATGCTGTTCTGTATGATGCAAATCTTATAAGGTCAAAATTTTGATCCCTCATCTCTTGAAGTAACTGTGAACGAGAATCCAAAGGTCCACTGCCGATAGGAATAGGGGGCATAACGCCCATGCTCTCACGTTCTAGCGACATAGTTACCTAAAAAGTTAATTTGAAACACTATCATAAAACGAATTTAATTTACCTATACTAATATTATAAATAGAAAAGTATTAGATGTTTATTTCTGTTTACAATCAATAAATTATGAAACTATTAAATCAATTTTGATAATTTTTTTCAATAATACACGCTTTTAAACATTAAATTTACAATTCTTTCGCAATGACCACAAATCTCAACTAACCTACAAGGTACCAAATGTTATTCTACAAAGTAAACTCATTTATACCACCTTAATTGACAATACCTTATTATTTTATATAACAAAAAACACATAATAATACTATTTACAATAAAAATAAATTTTATTAACAATTAAGTGTTTACATTGAGTTTAAGCAACCAATATATATAATTATGTAGTAACAGATACATGTATTATATATTTTATATTGTAACTTTATAAGAAAGATTTTTTGGAATTAAAAAAATACAGCAGATATATTTATAAGCACACCTGTGGTAATAAAGCACTTATTTACTCATCACCAATTAGTTTTACAAAAATTGTAGTTAGTTTTATTAACACATCATTTTATTAGTTATATGATGTTTCAATTTTTCTTTATTTGAACTAACGCACTTAAACCAATAAACGTATTACGAAATACATTTAGTCACTTTTTTATGCAATAATTTATTTAAAAAAATATTATACTTTACGAACTTTTATCTTTATTATTGTTTTATTGTGCTTATTGTTCTTTATTGTTGTTTTATGTTTAGTTTTTAAAACTGTGAATTATAAAACAAACACAAAAACACTTACTTCTTACTATCTCATCACTTTGTCAGTAAAATAATCGCAAACCGGAGGAAAATACAGAAGTTATTTACTTATATCGATTATGTAGAAATAAGTAAGAATTGTAGTTTTGTGAGACGTATTTAAATTTTTGAATATGCTAAAGATATATACATACACCAGTTTACTTAAAAATCACATAAGCCTGATAAAATTTCACAAAATAGGCAATGTTTAGTTTAATTCTGAATTAAAAGTCTTAGTGGATGGTTCTATAAAATGACAAGACGAGTCTGCCATTGAAGATTGAACTAACGTTTCTATTACAACCATAAGATTGTATGTAAGTAATATAAAATTTATTAATGTTATTTTACTGTAGATAATTAATGATTTATAATTATTTGATCATTGTAAGTGTAAGTAAAAATCCTTTGTAGAATCGGGAAATAAATATGTAAAATAAATATAGTTGATTGTTTGTCTAAAGGAATACATGCGTATTACGAAACGTAAAAAAATTATAGAGGAAGTACATGCAAACGTTTTTGCGGTCCCTATTATGTAAATACTAAGTTAATTTAAATATTTTAAACGTGTAAATTTTATATGTATAAAAACCATTAGGTAGAGAAAAAATGTTTAACGTCAATATTTGATTTTAATTGTCCAAGACTTAAATGTTATTAGGTCTCTGCAAACAAATTTGCTCATTCCGTTTGAGAAAACGTGTAAATATTTCATCTTGAAATTGTAAACGGTAATATTTAATGCGGTCCAGTCTAGAAGGAAGTCTCAGGATTGAGTTGGACGATAAATTAGTCAAGTTTAACACTACTAAGATGCAAGTGTGCTTACTGACGGCAAAAAAAAATAAACTATGGCTTTTACATTTCAAAGTGCATCCATTCCAATTCGCGATCAAATTAAGTTCTTTGGCACATCTTGTTATCTCATCCAAACTTAGTTCTAGTCAAAGACCGTCTCCTCCTTACCCCCGTGCGTCTGTGTCGGAGTGGGTCGGAAGAGGCATCGTCCGCTCTGCGGTCTCCTTCTTCGTCATTACTTCTTCGCAAAAGGAGACCGCCGCCTGCCACAAAGCACTTGCACCAAGCGGAAGGTCAGCGGCCCGAACCGTCGCCTCACCCACTTCCAAAGGACCGGCCTGACCGCGTCCACCGTCTATTGCTCGGGAACCGGTCAATGGATCCTCCGTCCACCGCAGCAACAGGGTATCCTCAGGTATATCAGGGACCTCCTCCAATGTCAGGGTCTCCTCCCGGGATCTCCTCGCCGCCACAAAGTGATATATTTCGGCGAGGATCTCCGCCTGCAATTCCCAGGGGGGATCACCAGCCAGCACGCGCGCCGCCGTCCAGGAGACCGTCCGGTAACTACGTATCTCCCTCGTCGCGATGACCCGCTGCGGACGTAGCAGCAGGGTCTTATTGGCACGACTGAAGGCGTCCACCCAGACGGGTGCCCCATACATGGCCATACTTCGGATGACCCCGGAGTACAGCCGACGGCAATTGGCGCTCGGACCACCCACGTTCGGCAGTAGCCTAACCACTGAGGCGGCGGTACGGTACGGTAGTAACTAACCGCAATTCGAAGCACCTTTTCGTGGTGCACCGAAAGCACCACCTATTGTGATAATATCGTTCTTTAAACTGTTGTACTTTGCGTAAAAATAAATCGTAATTAGAAAATTTGATGTTTTTTTTACGTCATCTGAGTTTTAAGAATGAATACTTATTAATTATTATCTATTAATTAAATGCAAAACACATTATTTTACACAACGCTATTACCAATTAACGCTATTAACATGTAAATATATTAACTTATCTGTTTTTGTCTAACGCTGTCATACAAAATACAAAATTTAAATTATAAACACTTGACGGAATTAAGCGATTTTGATAAAATAAAGACTAAAATTTAGTCTTTACATTTAATGTTACCTCATAATATCTATGTAAATTAAATCGAATTCTTTTGTTCTGTATAATTCAGATAAATTCTGTTAATTCGGTACCTAACTTTAAAATTAATTCTGTCTAATTCGGCAGATAAACCAGAATTTACCCAAATTGAAATGAATTTTATATATAATTCTATTCGGTTTAAATCTTTTTAATTCGTAATTAATCCTGGAATTTCTGATTCTGACTCCAAATTAAACCGAATTGAAACAAATTCAACAGAATATAACTAATCAAATTTAACAGAATATAGATAACAGAATTGAAATTTTCAATTCATTTGAATTAGGTATGTTTTGCAGAATTGGACAGAATTGAGCAGAATTAAAATTTGAATTCTTATAAATTCTGTCTTACCGTATTTAACAGAATATAACAGAGTTAAAAATTTTAAATCGGTCGAATTCAATTGTTTAATCAGGTTATGGTAATGCTTTCACCTATACTTAGTTTTTGAAACAAACATTTCTGAAAATAGAAATGTATACAAGTAGCGTTTTTAGATTTGTACAAAAATTATCGACAAAAATTCTAAAAAAACAGACATGTGAAAAATTTACAACATTATTACATGTAGAGACAAAAAATAATAGGTGGTGTAAGTAAACTACTAAGAATTATTAATGGGCGGTTTATTATAATAATCAATCTATATCTCATTTTATTTACTAGTCATAGATTTCGGTCAAATTTCATATGGAGCTTACTGTATTGTATCAGCCTGTGAAACACCCACTGCTGAGCGAAGGCCTCTCCTCCATATAGAACAAGGGTTGAAGCTTAATCCATCACGCAGCTCCACTGCGGGTTGGCGGAAATTTCTCTGCCATGAGTAACGATCGTTATCAGATGTCTATGATAACAGACGAGACCGACGCCTTTATACGCTCTCCGAGACACGGTGGGGAGAACCACAAGGACATACACCCAGACCAAAAACAATTATTTTTAAAAATACAAATATCTGTCCCGAGCGGGAGTCGAATCGCAACTGCCAGCGCGCGGTATTGAGGCGACTACTCGCACCACATGAGTAAATAAACCGTTTCTTTACTCATGTGCTCGCACCACTACACCAGAGCGGTCGTCGGATGGAGCTTACTTCAAAATTATACCTCAAGGAAAGTCAGAGGTAGATTATTGAAATCGGCTGTAAGATATCAACTGATAGTCTTCTGTCAACATAAATTGTAGGCATCCAAAAACAATACGGTAAATGTAGGATGTAGAAGAAAAGAAGAAATAAAATACATACAGTATCTAATACGTTTATTTATTAATAAATGAACACAGTTCACATTGATGTCTAAACATTTCAAATTCAACTTTCGATATTCGATAAAGTAACTAACACAGCGCTTTATTTACAACAATCACATACGTAGCGGCTACAGTTTTGTTATATACACGGTTATTTTAACTCACCTGGAGCGTTTTAAACACAGGATATATATTAACAGCTATATAAATATATATCGTTAAATAATAACCTATGAAAATATTGTTACTAAAAATATTAAAGATTTATTATAATTAAATATTTATTTTTCAAAGCTAATATTTTAATGTCATTAAAGTAGACATAATAATTTTTTTATAATCCAATTATAATAGATTTATAACATAGAAATCCCAGGTTGTGCCAATATACCATATAATTTAACGTATTGCTTTGGTCTATAGAAATTATTTATAATATTGTTTAGATAGATAAAAAAAAAATTAAAAAAAAAATTTAAGACCCTACACTAGGTACTATGATAAATATTTTTATAACACTATAACACTACAGCGTAATATATTTTTTACTTTACACTACTATTTAAATGTGTACCTATATTCAATTTTTTTTATATTTCTATTATTTTGGAAACAAACCATATTTATAATAGTATAAAAAAACAACAAAAAAATCAATAATACTTAAACTAAATACATTTTCGCTTCATATAAATTTAGATCGTTTTCTAAAACATAATAGCTAGAAAAAATTTATTTTAAGTAAATAACTGAACTGAATCAGTCTGTAAACCAGCGTTGCCAGATACTTTTTTGCCAAGCGGGATTCTTTCGTCGAAAGCGGGACATAGTAAAAAAAAAAACGTATATATTCAGAAGTTTTTAACTATTTATCTTTTTATTTGAATTCAAATTACGTTTACGTGACAATAGATAGCAAAAATAGCCATAGAAAATGTATTTTAATAAAAATATAATATTTGAAATCAGATTTACCCTATCGTTAAATAGTTGAGTCTTATTCGTTTTCTGAAATAAAAGGACAGGCGGCCAGTCCACACTTGTCTGTGTTACCAGCCCACGTTTCCTCAGCACTGAGCACGCTGGACGCAGGGTGGAGTTATCCCCGAAAAGCGGGACTAAGCATGTCTCGCGCGGGACTATTAATTTTGAGATAAAATCGGGACGACCCGCCAAAATCGGGACGTCTGGCAACGCTGCATATTCTCAATAAAGGAGAAGTATGTAAATAAAAGATTTTATGAAACGAGAGACACACGTTCGAAACAAATTAGTCATTAATATAAGTTTATATGTCCGCATCGTAATAATTATATTAAAGATAAATGATATTATATAAGTTATAAGTTGTATATTGTGTACGTAATTCAGTTTATTATAACACGTATATTTTGTTTTAATATTTACAATATTATTGTTTTTGTCACAGATTTGCTTACGAGTTTGGCCCGTGAGTGATACTTTATATAAACTGCTTTTATGATTATAATAGAACACTTTACAATAATTACATAATACACTTGAAAGCAAACTGTCAAATCCATATTCTAATTTTTTTTTTGTTTTGTTTTTTTGTATATACCGCGAATTAACTTGGGACCCGCCCTAATCTTGTCACGTCTTAATAGATTAAAATATCTATGTTTAAATAAATAATCCTTATGTCAATAAGTTTTGCATACAATATTTATTTAATTATGGCATAAACAGTTTATTTATTATTTACAAATGTATAAAAGATAATAATTTTGATAAAGCTATAAAACTTAACACATTGGGCGCTTGTGCACTACACGGAATTTTACTGCCCGGTAGTCCGATTTTTTACTGTCCGATTTGGCAATGAAAAAAACGGATAAGCGTTTGTGCACTACACGGAATTTTACTGTTCGGTAGTAACCTTGCGAATTTTATATCACTGAAAAGATAAGAGATTTTAGACTAGTTATTTAACATAATTATTCTAATATAGTGTTCTGTAATAGAATAGAATTTATTAAACAATTATTTTATAGTTTAATTAAAATAAAAAAACTGCAGATACGTATAGCGCCATCTTGTATATCAATAAGATACCGGTAGTTTTGAATCAATAACTAATCACGCTCAAACGAGATGGCGCTTAGAAGTGATTTCCTTTAAGATTATAATGTAAATAATAATAAAATATTTGTATAAAGACTTAACTGTGCATAAATATGTAAATAAACAAGGATTTAGAACGTTTTGGTAAATAACATTATAATAGACAAATCGTAGTTATGAAAATATATATACGTACAAATGTACATGTTTATTTATTTATTCGAATATTAACTAATAAAACACAATCAATTTATTGATAAATGTTCCTTATATATAATACTTATTTATTTTGTATTTTATTATTATTTATTTTTTAAGACTCAAAAAAAACGGTCCGGAATAGGGAAAAGTAAAATGTCGGACGGTAAAATTACGGATAGTGCACAAACGCTCTATACATTTATATGGCGTGCCATGTCGGACCGTAAAAAATCGGACCGCCGGTCAGTAAAATTCCGTGTAGTGCACAAGCGCCCATTTGGGAACACAATATTTTACAAAATACGGGAAATTAAACAAGTTTTAATATGAACGTACAATGAATAAATATTAATTATTATGTTTATAAATTTAATTTTAGAATCAATTAAATATTAAAACACATATACTAAAAACGGACACGTGTTGCTATATATCAATTCATCTAAAATATAGGTAACGATTATATTTTTATAAACACAACGAATACTGTACTAATTTATTAACATATAATGTTAGTTTATTTTCATATAAATATAATAGGACTAGATTGATGAAACTAAGTAGATACTAACACTTTTAATACAAAATATTATTATAATTACAGAAGTATAAAGGTTTTTGTTATAATTAATTTACCACCATCTTCTTCCCCACTACAATATAGAACTAACGCTACAAGAAAAACGCGCTTAACCGGTCTTTGGTTGGACGCATATAATAATATACCTTTATAATAGGTAATAACAGACATTTTTTAATAGAAAAATTTTGGTGGTATTTTAATAATATGCAGTACTAAATGTAACTTAATTTTTGATAAAATAAAATATCCAATAATGCGCTTGGTAATCTTATTAAGTAAATATTTAGTGGTAACTAGATACATGGTATTATCAAACGAAATCCGATATAATCAGTTAATACATAATATTAGATCAGAACAATAAGACCTATAGTGGAGATAAAGCCATATTTAAATAACTAAATTGAGTCAAGTTGTATCGAAAAAACATCGATGATCACGTGACTAATCAAATATTCATGTCATTTTTTTAAATTTGTTTAGAACTATGAATTCGTTAGTATAGCTTTATCCACGTCCGTCATATATACCGCACTGTATATTTATTTAGGCAATAAGTTCCAAAATGCACCCAATCGTAACCTCAAGACCCGTGTATTTGAGCATATTAAGCAATATTAAGTAATGTCTACTCTAAACGTAAAGCCAGTGTCTCCAGGTGAAGCGAGTGACAAACGCTCCGCCGCGTATCGCTTCGTGTTCGGACTCTGGCGATATACAGCAAGCTATGCGCTGCAACACGATGATAAATATGTACAATCAATTATAAAAATAAAAAATAAAAATAGTAAAAAGATAATTCTCATTTTCATTGGCCCCACGTACAATGAATTCCAAGTCCGGAAACATACAACACAAACACCCACGACAAACATATGTATAGCCAATGCAAACAGCTCTATTTAAAATTTTTATTATATTTATTATTTTATTCGTCATTTTTTAAATCACCATTCTGCGGCAAGAAATTAGCAACAAAATGTATAATAGTCGATACAATTTCTATCATTTACCTAATTTCTCTGCTACCATTATATGAAGCTGGCATGGTTTTCGATTTCCAGAGATCGGTTCGAGCAACAAAATCGGCACTTTAACAATAAATTTATTTAGTTTTTTGCCGATTTGTCCCTGCTAGCTTGATAGAGCTTAATGCAAACATATGCCAGAAGCGAGGATCCAGCCACTAGCTCTTATTTTGACCCTAAGTTACGTAACTATTCATAATTAATTAGCTATTGACAATTCCGTTTGTCGGCAAGTCAATGTGTATGGAAATGTTAAGAAAGTCATATGTTTCACTTGTCGAGATGAATTCGTAATTCTAAAATCATCAGTCTGTCTTTGGCTGCAACTTGTCAATAATCGTAGCTTCTTTGGCAACAAAATGCTCAAACCCTGATTGTGACAATTTACTTTTCAAAAATTGAATTATGAAATATTTTTTATCTTTTGCTATTTCTCAATATTTCGAAATATATCTGTAATTTATTCCTATATAATATCTCTTGACTGAATGACTCAGCATCTCCAGCCTAAAGCTATTGAAGCTAACCACATTAAATTTGACTAGTTGGTCTCTTTTACAATATATTTATCTAATAAGGAAGTACTTTCGAAAATATTTTGGATTGCACATATAAAACTTTACTTTTGACTTTTTTCAAATAGAAATAAATAAATATACGTTTCAGCATTTAAGATTTTTTACCCTTAAGCAGGTGAAGCATAGGATGGAACTTTGTATGGTGAAAAATAAATAAATTTTCAGCCTTTTTGGAAATTCCAACTTAAATGGGTGAAATGAAATATAAAAGTTTATATGGAAGCTTTGTCATTATTACTAAAGTTAATTGATGTCTATTTTTGAATTATACATATACCTAAGAGGGTTAAAGGTATAAAGGACATTTTTATAAGTTAAATTGGGTAATTTATTTTCCAGTATGTCTCCGATACCCGAAGGTAAATAAAGGCTAAGTATTAAAAATCAATCTAACGAATATTATTAAAACTTGTATAAGCTTTAAAGTTTTGAAAATAATACTCTACCTGTCTGCAAGTACCAGGGGTGGTGACAAGTTTATATATAGCGACTAGAGGGATCATCAGGATCGAGGAACAGGCCAATCCCCAGCCAAGAACAACTGCCCATTGAGGATATGTGTAGTGCTGGTACTGAAGAGGCTGCTGGTACAGAAGCCCAAAGACGACAACACCCTGGAGGAAAGGAAATTAAACAAAACTAAACCTTTTTTTTAAATGTTTTTAGAAAAAAATCTTGATGTTGTTTTATTTGCTACTAGCTGTTCCCCGCGGCTTCAACCGCGTTAATTTGATGGGAAAATGTACTTAAATATTTTCAAACAATTACTCTTACGAGTAGATACCCGCCTCGTTGGTCGAGTGGTCGCAAGCGTTACTGCCGTACAAGGGGTCTCAGGTTTGATTCCTGGGTCGTTCAACGTATTATTTACTTTTTTATTTTTCAAAAATTCTCAGTAAAAGAGTGATTTTATATTTACTTTAAAAGTGAAACTATAGTTAAAAATGTCTCGAGAAGAGAAATAATGAAGGACGCAACGGAAGCTCTCAAAAAAGATTATTTTTTCCCGTTTATGTAACATTTCTTATTATTGCTCAGCTCCTATTGGTCGTAGCGTGATGTTATATAGCCTATAGCCTTCCTCGGTAAATTGGCTATCCAACACAAAAATATTTTTTTTCAATTCGAACAAGTAGTTCCTGAGATTAGCGCGTTCAAACAAACAAACAAACTCTTCAGCTTTATAATATTAGTAGGTATAGATTTACAAATTATTTCAATATGTGTTTAGATTCTTAATATTTGATAATGCTGCGAAATCGTATTCTTGAAACTGTAAATTACTGAACTGCAATATCCCGTAGTATAAAATACAATCTTTTTTAGAAAAGATCTCAGTAACTAACAAAATATTATACCTATGTGGATAATCAACGTAAGTTTCAAATATTTCTTACTATTATAAAAACTGGACTGACAAATTTCCAACATATCCTCCAATATAGACCTGGTCTAAATCCTAGCATTTCTTCTACGTCATCAGAAAACCTTTTTAACCCTGAAACAAGGATTTTTATTTATTTAGCTTAAAGACTCACCAGTAAGAGTTACTGGGTTAAGATTAAATACTTATCATATTTGGTTTAAATATATCATATTTGGTTTAAATATTTGCTTACTAAGTTGCTTACTTTGAAAATTGTCAAGATATGCTTACCGTAGAACCACGAAACTGCTACGGCTTCGAATAATGCTGAACAAAGCAGGGATATTCCAGCAGCATATGTATCCAACAAGTGGAACAAATATATTCCTCCCTGAAAATTAAAAAGAGCACTAGGTTTGGTAGAGTTTAAATATTTCACTATTTCATCAATAAGATTAATTATGTGAAGTTTTGAAAAGACCAGTTGTCTTCAACGACACCCTGGGGCTTAAATTAAACCCGGAAGTTCTTTTTATATTGCTTTATTACAGTCTTACAATTATATAGATTCGAGCTAATGCTATCGTGGACACAACGTTAGTGAGAGAGATAATGTAGGTAACTTCAAATATATATCTAAGGTATGCGACTTATGAAATGCCTGATGAAGATTACCTATGTGAAAATTTGAAAAGACCAGTTATGAGTTATTTTTTTATTTGCACTAAGTACCTAAACATTTCGTTTAGTAATATATTAATGTTTCTTAATATTTCTTTTAGTTCTCATTTATCAAGAAGTTTGATCTTTGGCTTTAACCTTGTTAATTGTCTTCAAAAAAGGAGGTGCTCGAATGAGGGATTCGACTACATATTTTTTATGTATGTTACGCGATATTACCTGCGATTGTGATTGTGTTCCAACGAATTTGTGTATGTATGTATATTTATATTTGTTTATGTATGTATTTCTATACATAAATATGTATATGTATTGATTGCTTGTATATTTAATATAACTATACACTAGTTATCTTATTATTTTTATTATACACTAGATATCTTATCAATCCTCAATTTTGCACACCTACAAACGTCCGCTCTTATACGTCCTAAGGTTGGCTGGTAGGGAATGCTTTTAGCAATTTTAGCATTAAGCCCGCCTTTAGTACAACTCATTAATGTATTGTGCAATAAAGTAGTAATAAATAAATAAATAGTATATATCTACTTTCACATAAATTTTGCCAAATAATTTCATTAACAAAACTATTAAAGAGGGGTTTAAATAATATAGACCAGTGTCGATAATTTTTGAAACAAAAAAATTAAATAAAATAATAGTAGGAGGTATATTCCTTTGGAAAAGGAAGAGAATATAACAAAAATGCAGGGAAAAGTAAATTACGGGCGATCTGAGGTCGGGAAGGAGAAGGGAGGGGTTAAAGGGTAAGAAATGGTTTATCGTGATTTCTGGCAAAACTACAAGTCCTATGGAAAAAAGTTAAATCGCAAAGTTGTAAGTAATAAAAAGATCTACAACTTTTGTATTTACACTTTTATCACATAACCTCAAAATTTATGTGAAAAATTGAAATAACCAAGTTTTTGGATTTTTATTTTTATCTTTTACAAAAAAAATTTTTTTTTTTTACGAAATTTAGTGAAATCTTATCTTTTTGTGTCCAAAACATACTGTAATTTTTTTGATTTAAAATATTTATTTTCTCATCTTATTTTTAATTGAAACTTGAAAAAGCACCCTAATTTTCAATTAAAAATTCTCACGTCAAAAAAATAGTATCTATGACTCCAAGATTGATTATTTCCAAGGAACTATGTCGAAAGCTCAAACCAAGAGTAAAGAATGATAACTATTGTTCATTCGTTTATTTATTTTTTGACGGCTGCCTTAAAATGTCTAAGAAACGAATAATTAATATTTAAACTAAAAATATTTCATTAAGTCGATTGAAAGTTCATCTTAAATAAAATCGATTATTATTTCGAATCGTATCGGTAACATATGAGGGTGTCATAGATGTCGAACTTTCTTGAACTGTCAAAAAGATAAACGGTTGGACAAGGTATAATAAGCGTGCGCTATGTTAGAAGTTAGACCGCTCACCGGAGTGACGTTGACGCAGGCGACGCAGAAGGAGACGCAGACGACGAGCAGCGTGAAGTGCTCGCGGCGCAGCCAGCTCGCGCCGCTCGCGCGCGCCTGGTCCAGCAGGCCCGTGATCACGCACTCCAGGCCGCCCATCTGGACCACACTTTTATTTATATTAACTGAACTGAACTTAATCAGCTTGTAAACATCCCACAGCTGAGCAAACTAACTCTGGGTGCGTCTTATGGTCCAAAGGTGACATTAAAATATTTTTTCATAAATCATTTCTGTACTGTACTGTATCAGCCTGTAAACAACCCACTGCTGAGTGCAGACCTCTCCTCCATATAAGGAGAAGGGTTGGAGCATAATCCACCACGCTACTTCACTGCGGATTGGCAGATATTTTTCCCTACCATGAGTAACGATCGCTATCAGGTGTTTATGACAACAACCGGGACCGACAGCTTTAGGTGCGCTCCAAGGCACGGTGACTCACAAGTACATACACCGAGACTGGAAAAAATTAGTTGTAAAAATACAAATATCGGCCCCGAGCGGAAATCGAACCCGCGATCGCCAACGTTGAGGCGACTACTCGCATCACTACGCCAGAACGGTCGTCTAAATTTTATATATTTTTAATTTATTTATAACGAAGGTTCATACGAAGCGAATTTGTTGCCCAGTGGTCAGTGCAATAAACCATTAAGCTAATTGTCGCGAGATGAATCCTCTCTCATCACGAACATTTGCATAGACTATACAGGCGATTGCTTGGGCGGTTGTGTAGTATTTATAATACTTTCACCCCCTCACGCAGGATATCCCATATCGTTGAGCATTAAGTGTTTATTATTCTAAAACGTTTATTGCAGACTCATCGTACTTCGTACGTTATCGTATTTCTTATATACATATATAAGAAAAGCAATTTTTAAAAAAATCTCACAGAGTCATGTGTTTTTATTACTATGAGCATTTATTATATTGTTATTCTGATATACTTAGAACTTAGCTAACTGGTCAAAAGAAAAAGATAATGAAAAATATAGCCGAAATATAATATAGCTATGACATATTACAACTTAGGGGCCATTCATTTATTATGTAAGACGAATTTAGCTAGTTTTCAACCCCTCCTTATTATAAGAAAAAATAAGAATAGGTCAACCTCCTCCCCCCTGTTTAATATTTATTACGTAAGAATTTAAAGAAAAAAATTCACCTATTCCTAATTCACGTATTCCTAAAAAAAGGTCATTTGAGATCTACCATCGATGTTTACCCTTGTAGCCTATCCGAATTCCTAAAAAAAAAGGTCGTCCGAGATCTACCATAGATGTTTGCCCTTGTAGCCTATCGGAATTCCTACCAATAAAAAAAAGGTCGTCCGATATCTACCATCGATAACTTTGCGCAATTTTGTGATCTTACGTTAGAACTATCAAGACCCACCCCCACCCCCTTGTAAGAAAAAATAAGACATGATCGACCCCCTCTCCTCTAAGTCGTCTTACGTAATAAATGAATGGCCCCTTATTATATTTATGGGATATGACGACGTTAACTAGGTAAGAATAAAAAATAAAGATAATCAGAGAAGAATATTAAATATCAGATAGAATCATATCTTACTCCTGAATCCAGTCCTAACATGATCAGCATGAAAAAGAACAGCATTGCCCACAAACTTGCTCCGGGTAGAGTTGCAACTGCTTCGGGATATACTTGGAAAACTAAACCTGGACCTATAATTAGACACGTGTGTAAAAATATATTTGATACAGAAAACAAAGACTAAAATATGGTTAGAAATATGTAGTTTCTTACCTTCAGTAGCGACAGATGATATTGGAACGCCTTGCTTATGTGACATGAATCCAAGATATGTAAAAATCACAAAACCAGAAAAGAATGACGTAAAGCAGTTTACCAGAGTCGTTACGAGGCAGTCCCTGAAAAAGATTAAGATTAGAGTAGAAATTAAAAATGTATTTGAATTTAGGCATAAAATTAGTAATATCTATATCAAGGACTCGATAACTAAAAAAACATTAATCACAAATTGAATTTATTGATTCTGGGTGCCCTGGACGGAAGCAATCGTATAATTTAATTAAAAGTCTAAAACGAATTTTATCGCGTTTATTTAAAAACAAAAAAAAAAAAACTTTACAGTTTAACGATTTTTTTTATATGTATTTCCCGACGCCATGGACCTTTACAGCAGGTCTCGAGGGACTGAGGTGGTGCGTGTCCGAATAATCGCCGTTTCATTAGTTTTTTTTTATTTTTAATAAACGCGATAAAATCTGTTTTAGACTTTTAATTAAATTAGTGAAATTCGCGTACAAAGAAAATTTAATATATTATAATCTACCTGTAGGTGAATATGATGTTTATTGTATCCTAATAGAAAAAAACCTGTATCTTAATTTTTTACCTTAATAGCGAACTTAGTACACATATTAAATCTCTGTGGTTTTTGATGTAGGTACTATTAATCTATTGTTTTTGAAGGTAAATATTGTTTAAATAATTAGGTAGCAAAATTCGAAAAAAAAAAATCTTACTGTGCGAGTGGAAGAAGAAATGAATAAAAAATGGTTTTACATAGGTTTTTGTATGGAAAACTTACTATTTGTATGTACTGTTGTATACAGTATGGAAACTGTTTAATTAGCAACGGCCTACAAATAAAATTAAGAGCTTTGTTATAGCTCAAGTTTTTTTTTTGTTTTTTTATCGACTACAAGATTTTCAGGTGGGACTGAGAAAAAAAATGTTGCTTTAAAATGAAGCAGAATGTTTTGGTAGTGGTTTTTGTGGTATCACCAGCGTTTATGCTTACTGGTTATTGTACTCTTATATTCATCCTAAGATGATTTTTTATAGCATATAACCTGCGATAAGTGGGTAAAATTGGTTCCAAGAAACAAACCTGTCCGATATATTTTTGTCAGTATAAAATTGCTTGTCATCCTCATTGAATAATTATATAGTATTTCTTTTAAAGAAAAGAAAAGTAAATTATTCTGTTTTTAGTTAGAATAGTATGTGGTTTTAATTAATACCTGTAACAATTATTATGAAACGTGTTGTAACTCGCATAAGACAAATGTACACCAAATCCAGCGCCGACTGAGTAAAAAATTTGGACAGCAGCATCCACCCAAACCTTAAAAAAACCAACTCATTAATTGCTTAACTGGCGAAGGAATCATAATATAAAAAAAAAGATTTATAACTTATAAATCCGACTTTATTTTAATGGTGAGATGCGAAATATATTCATAGGTGTTTCATATTTTCACCTGAGTATCTTTCAATCTAGCCAATTCTGGATTCAAGTAATAAGCGATGCCTCGAGTAGCTCCCGGTAGAAGAAGACCTCTCGCAAGTAAAATAGATAATACAACATATGGCATCGTAGCCGTCATCCATACAACTTTTCCTGGAAAACAATGTTAAATTACAAAGTGAAAAAAAAAAAACAATGTTAAATTAAACTTACGGGTTTGATTATAAATAAAAAAAAAATAAAATAAAAAATAGAATTTAAATAATATCCTATTATTTTCGTATGTAATAGTGTATTAAAAATATTGTGTAAAATAACATTGTTTACAATACCTGAACTTTTAACGCCTTTGAATAAGGACAAATAGAGAGTAATATATACGATGCCCAAGCAGATGGTCAGTTGCCATTTTGGTAATCCTAAGTCATTGAGTCCTTCAGAATTTTGCATTTCAAGTACCGCCCGACTGAAAAACAAATTTAATTGGTCAACAAAACAATTAAAATAGAAAAGAAAAGAAGAAAGAGTTGACGACCATAGAAGTAATCGGCACATAAAATTTCAAACAACTATTTATAATGTGTCCTGCATTACAACGTAAAAAAAAAAAGATTTTTTTTCTAATGTAGAATGTCAAAATAACTATTATATATACAACTATAAAATTCATCACTGTTTAATTGCTAAATAAAATCAATTTTTCCTATCGAGAAAAATTATATGTTGCTTTATATGCTACACTACTAAACTGTGGAACATCTTTAGATATTTATTTTCTTATGTATTAGTAATACATAAGAGTGCAAAGGCGGTCTTATCACTGATAGTGATTTCTTCCAGACAACCCTTGTCTATGTATAGGACATCCTGGTAATAAGACAGGCAAACGGTGCAATTCGTTTTTTTTATTTTTTTTTTATTTTTATTAAACATTTAAAAGTACACATAAGTTATATCTAAAAAAAAAGTAAAACTTTGTCTTTAGAATAAGATACACTTACACATATTTCTCAACATTTCAGCCTGTCATCAATAAAGTAAAACAAGAAAAATATCTTGAATTAGTTAATCCGATTAGATTAAAAGCGAATTAAAATAAAAGCACATAAATAGAGCAACTCACTGGAAAAATTCAGATGCCGGTGTGAAATGTGATAGAGGTCCTTTGTACGAATCATCGGTTTTGTTTGTACCGTTAAATTTAGCCGCATCCCAGCACTGCTCGGTGTTCCAGGAGTTATCGCAATGTAACCAAGGTAGTTCAGATCTAGCTGATGATACCAGGAAGTAGAATGCCCAGCCTAAACACAAAAAGATAGCTGAGATGATGGTGTTTAGAGACGAGGCGATGAGTTGAGATGACTGAATAGATAGAGCATGTTAATCTATACGAGACAGTCAATGGTTTCTGTGTCTGATTTTTCATTTGCACAATTTATTTATTTAATCACTAAGTACAGAACAGGTTACTGCCATTAAAAGATACAAAAACAGTTCATAACATAAAAATGTCTAGGTTGAAACCCTTAATGTGTACGTAATTTGTCTTCAAAATTCTTCTTTTGCTTAGTAGTGAAAAAATAATTGTGAGTAAACTTTCATGTTCCGGAAGAATATCTAAGATACCTATGTATATTCGTAAACCGGCAGCAAAACTGCGTAACGGATTAAGCTGCAACCAAGGATGTCAGACGTACCAGTTTCTTGGTACACATACCAGTTTTTAGGGTCACGTACCATGTACCAAGATTATTAATCCTGGTATGCATTACTAATGTAGCAGCTACAATGTACCTACTGAGTACGAACTGATAAAATAATAAATCGGAATTCAAAAGGCATGGGCAAAATGAGCCCGTGGGTATTAAAAAAAAAATCCTGGTATGCAAAAAATACCAAGATTTGGCCGTGGACCGACAAAGATATCTACTCGATCGTCGATTCCATATTAGAGCTAAAAAAGGTCGTCGGTTCTACATATAGCTAAAAAAAGAAGGTCTTCGATTCTATATATAGCTAAAAAAAAAGGTCGTCAATTTCACATGACATAAAAAAAAGGTCATCGGTTGTACGTATCCCAAAAAAAAAAGTCATCGCTTTTACATATTGATATATTATATCAATGCTGGCAACACAGCTCAGGCGTACCAGTTTTTCGTCATCAATACCAACTTTTCAGCCTGCTCGGTACCAGGAATTTTGAGTGGCCGTCTGACATCCCTGGCTGCAACTACTGAGTAGTTGCAGTCTAATACGTAAGTAGTAGTTACTACTATACTTTATAGAACAGGCTTTTGCTTAGCATTGCGACATTAGTACACACAGTCGGGGCGTCACGGTGGCATGCGCTAGCGATCCCGTGGCGTCCCTGTACGACGACGAGGGCACCGCTGTGTTTTAGTGGGTAGTCTGACTTCGCGGTCAGCGAGTCCCACATACCCGTCGCCTCCGGGTGGCGGGATGCGTAAACGCATTTCACAGCGTCAAAAAAAAAAGGCTGTTACAATACAGAACAGTAATCTCCAAAGATTGCTCTCAAGCCTATGATGGTTTAATAATATAAATGTTCTTTTAAAACTAACGGCTGTACATTAAATTTACGTTAGAGGCGAAATGTTAGTTCTAATTTATGTATTTTGTGGGATGGGATATCTTTGAATCCCTACACTGCAGATGAAGATGATAACATACAAACATTTCCAGTCTTATTATAATGGTATAGACTGGACATGGACAGACAAAAGTACTTTCAGAAGTAACTTCAATATCTATTCCACCATAACTATGTTTCAAGAATATCCTAGTAAAGTTCACTTGATATGCACATCAACTATATCTCAGCTCAACTTTCATAATTATGTTTATCATGTGCAATTATTGATGATATACGAGATAGTTCGTTAATTTGATTAAAATACACTTAATAAAGTATGCAGTGTTAGCGTATAGTTAATTGTATTGGGTCTCACTATAACTTGATATATCGATAATTATATACATATATGATAACTCCATTGTTTTCTTATATTTACTCGAATTTTACTCATTTAATTAAAAGTCTATAACGTCCCAGGGACCATGGACGCTGTAAAGGGTCTGAAACGTCGGGAAATAATTTAAAATATTGTTAAACTGTAAAGTTTTAAATAAACGCGATAAAATCCGATATAGACTTTTAATTAAATAAATATATGATAAATCCATTAACCCCTACGAGTTTTCCTCGATTTGCACCAATCATTTTCGAATTTGTAATTATTTAATTAACAATACGCCTATTATGAACTGAATCAATCTATAAAAATCCCACAGTTGAGCAAAGGTATATTTTACATTTAAGAGAAGATTTGGAGATTATTTGAACACGCTGCTCCACTGCGGGTTGGCGGATAATTACCTACCATTAGTAACGATAGTTATCAAGTGTCTGTAATAACAAATGGGACCGATGCTATTGTTATTATAAAAAAAAAAAAAGAAAGACAAGAATATTTATGTTGTAAAAAAGATACTTACCAATAATGACGTTATAGTAAAATGAGACATAAAAAGCCACCATAACTGCACAGAAACCCACGCCTGAAATAATTTCGAATTTAAACGTTAAAATAAATAATTATAGTGAAAGTATATTGAGTGCTATATATTATACGACGCCATTACTAATTTAATCTCGGTGACGGCATACAAACAAAATATGTTTATCAGATTTTTTGTCACTTAGGTATTAATCTTTATAATGCGTCTAAAAAGAATATGATTATGTATCTAAAATAATATAATACCTATATTTATGCATAATATATGGATATATTGTATGCATATATGTATAATAGAAGTCGCTTTAAACTAGCGATAAGACCGACTTTGTACATTTTTCTTTACTTCAAATTTTATTTTCAGTGCGTTTGACGTAACTAATATTATTTATATCTTACTTTTCACGTTTACGTAAAATATGGGCACATGATTCCATTTAACTAAAGCCATTCAGTGACACACACACACACACACACACACACACACACACACACACACACACACACACACACACACACACACACAAAAGTATTGTATATGTTAGAGGTATTATAGTATATATTGTACATATTATTCCTTTTAAAAATATAAAAAATACAAAGCGACTTTCACAGTTCACTATTGAAACTTAATAAGGTAAACTATTAATCAAAATACCAAAAAAATCAAAATCAAAATTAACTTTATTCAAATAGGCCTATATAGAGCACCTTTTACAAATTAAAAATTTAAATTTGATTATTATTTTGTAATGGTAAAGCTACCACCGATTCCGAATGTAGATTCTGCAGAGAAGAATCGGCAAGAAACTCCGCAGTTACCTTATATCGTCGATCGATTTTACCTAAGTAAGATTATTAAGACAGTCTTATTTAACAATAAGAGTCAAAGTTAGTTTGATTTCAAATATATATAATTATATAGCTACAATGCTTATTTACACTATTTTCAAAGATCCCTGGAAACATAATAGTAATTACCCTTAAAAAGCGGACAAATCTTCCAAATCGTGATAGGTCCTTGCCGATTGTACTGTCCGAGGATCAGCTCCATATAAAACAGTGGTACAGCTCCGAAGATCAACATCAACATGTATGGTATCAAGAAGGCACCTAGCACAAAAAAAGTAATCACATATTTTATAATAAAATATAATATGTACAACAATTTTTTTTTTGTTTAATATAAGATTAAAGATTAAGACAATACTGCCCAGAATTAAAAATACTTCAACCGTATTCTCATCGTCGTTAAATATTGAATAAGATACAAAAAACATCTTCCTCGATGGCAATAAATAAGTATTCTGATGGTTGTTGGGATACTTTTTGATGTGCTTTGATATACTGACTACTTTTCGTGCTTGAAATGGCGTTTGGACGTAGGTAAACAACCTGTTTTATGTCGACAGCGCAGCTAGCTGCTAGGGTGTCCAGACGACGCGTAAATAATTAGATAGCTGTTGACTAATTTTACTTAGAAGTTTATTAATATTTATGTTATATTTTTACATATTTCGAATGAGAATCATACACCGAATATTCTCCTTAAATATTGATAGTAATTCACCAGTCATAGTATATCTTAATATAAATAGAAGTTAACAGACAACGGACATTATCTACAGATAATGTCATTTTTAAATCATTTTTGAAATGTGACTAATTGCGTAAAATAAAATATTTGTTTCTATAATACCTTTATATATTATTTCTATAATATTACCTATATACTTCTACACAAATATTCAAGCTACAATATTAAAGAAACCAAATATAAAAAAAAGGAAATAAAATTGACTGTTACTTCAATCTTAAGATCTATACAGATTAAAATAAATTGTACTGAGAGCTGACTGAATTTTATTGGAAGTAAAGGAAGAGTTTATTTAATTACTACTTGTTTCTTGCTCGTCCATGTGGAATTAACTTCTCGGGATAATTGTCAAAGACACACGCAATCGTTTCTCAATTTGAAACCGCTGACGATTGTTAAGTATCTAATATCTCGTCTTACAAGGGATATGTTTCTTTCTTATGTAATAATTTTAAAATTATCAACAACAAATAACAATACTCGAAACGAAATAAAGGATACTTCATATAAAAACAACAACAACTAGTGTAAAATAAATTTATAATCTTTTAATTTTATGTATTTATAATAAATACTTTTTACCTTTGTTGACTTATCGTATTAATCGTAATCTTGTAAATAGAAAAAAAAAATGGCTTATATTAAAGGCAACAGTTAAAACATATAGTATCTCTACAACTATTTAAAATTAATTGGATTATTGTTTTACATATTTATCTTTAGAAACGTATAGGGAAAAAAGACTTTTAAATGATAAGATGAGATAAAAAACTAACCTCCACCATTCCTATAGCAGAGGTAAGGAAATCTCCACACGTTAGCGAGATCCACCGCAAAACCGATTATTGAAAGAAGAAAGTCAGCTCCCGTGCCCCAGGTTTCACGACCATCGTTTGCTTCTAATAAAAGAAAAATAATAAATTAAATACTAAAATTCTAGGATACTTATAATTTATAAATTTCTCGTGGAACGATTGCGAGAAATCTAGCAGTATTATATCTTATTATATATTATATCCGATTGATTGATCCAATATTATATGTAATTTTATAAGTACGTATAGATAAAAAAATAATACAGGAATATTTAAGTAGTAGTAGTGAATATTTAACTATATGAAAAAATTAAAGAATCTGAATGTATCAACACAAAAAATTTTACTTTTCGATATTAATGGATATGTTTATAGATATCTATAAAATATGCTTTTAATAAAAACACACTTACCTGTTTTAACAACACTATTTCCTCTAACCCTTTTAGACGACTCGCTGAAGTAAACTTCTTCCTCGATTTGTGTTTTAGGCTCCTCTGAAGACAAATTTTAACTAACTGATATCTCTATGAAACACACATACATATATAATTTTATAACCTAACACATTGGTAATTAAATTTATATTAATTATACATATAAAGCCGTGCAGTGACCGGCAGAAAAGAATAGTCCCGACCTTTTTGCCGAGGTGTCGTAAAAGGCGACTAATTCCTTGATTGTGCTAACAAATGAGTACCAAATAAGATTGTGATAGGCAGCAATGTCATCATATACTGACGCAAAATACTGCGCTCGCCAACCCGCCTACCAAGCGTGGTGAATATTAACAAAAGAGGTGGCCCACCAAGTTTAGCAGTAAACATGAAATGGCTGTTATTACTGCTGATAATGATGATGATAAATATTAAATAATACATAACTCACGACGATGGTCCTGGTTTAGTGGTGATAAAGTTCAATTAATTGGGCCGGTCGCAGGTTTATTTCCAGCTTGTAGAGCATATTTGCATTTGTACAAATATTTATTATTGGTCAAGGTTTTTTTGTCTTTTAAATATTCCCATAGTGCCGCATAGAACTCGTAAAACAATCGGTCTCAGTTGTTGTCATAAACATCTGATACACGTGCGTTAATCTCTATAGGGAAACTAGTCGCCTATTCGTATCGGAATAGCCTGGTGGATTAAGCTCAAATATTACTCGTGTATAGACGAGACCTTTGTCCAGGAACGAGACATTTATGAGCAGTTTCATTAATTAATTCAAATATTTGAAGGTGCACGAAATATTCCAGCTAAATATTTCGTGCCCCTGCGGGGTCCATAATTATCTTTTGTATTTTATAAATACAATATATTATGGTTGTGAAATAAATAAATAAATATTTTATGTTGTGCAAAGTTACATATATATATGTATACTATATTTTAAAACAAATAAAAATTAAATAACTAATTAATTTTTAACGAAGTACTTACTTTTATAACACGACAGTGTTACAACTGAGTTTTTTGTTGGCTTATGATCTGAAACAATTTTTTTTTTTTTTATATAATAGGGTTTGTATACAAAAAACTATAGTGTAAATCTATTTTCTAAACAAGTGAATTAAGCATTATATATAGCACCATAATATTATAGTGTGTAGTAATGATTTACACATAAAACAAGCTTATAATTTTATTTAATTATGTTTTTATATAGTTATATAAACCAAGACACGGTATTAAAAAAATTCTCCAATATTTATAACTCAATTATATCTAAGTATCGCGTAACCTTCAAATGATATACCAACGATGGCATACCTGACCGTTGGATCTTGAGACGTACTCGTAAAATACCTTTCATAATACAAGTCAATAACGCCGGCATTCGAACCCCGTATAATAGGATGCCGACGCGGAAAAATTCCACCGCCCTAGGTGATCGTGTTGAATGCAGAACGACAGATCCGATGAAACTCGGATAATTGATTTTCAAACAATTTATATTACGATTATTTAATATCGTACTTATTAGTTTTTAATGCGTTTGAGATGGATTATGATTTTAAATTGAAATATATTGGTAATGAATGGAAAATACATAACTGATGAAAAGCAATAGGTACATTTATATTATGTTATAGGTATCTAAATATGTATTTGCTCAATCATTAAAATTCATTTAATTTATAAAAGGTTGTTTATTGCGAAAGACTATATATACTGTAACACAAAAACTCGGAGCGGAGATCCTGGAACAGAAAACATTACCAACTACCTGATTATAGTTAGTTATACCGTATACGAGTATGTAGATTGTTTAACTCATTTGCGCGGGTGCAACTCTGTGTGTCTGTGTGTTTGTGTCTATATGTGTGTCTTTGTGTGTGCGCGTGTGTAATTATAATAAATAATTAACTTATATTATTAGTAATACTAGTGGTCGACCAGTTGTCGAAATTCGACCTAATCTATATTTGACAACATTGTCAACATCATAAAAATATAATTGCGCATAACATGGTGACCATATGCAGCAGTCATTGGACCTGATTTGTGATAATAAATTTGGATAAAAAATTCGTTGCAAGACCTGTATTTATGACCGTGTTGTTAACAGACTTTGACAATAAACAAAATTTGTGTATATATGTAAATTGTACATGTGTGTGTGTGTGCCGTAGTGTGTGTAGTGTTTTTTTTTCTAAATGAATTTAATCTAATTTTTTGAGCATTATTGTAAAAAATATTAGCATTCTACACTTCTTCTCCGTATAAACTTTAACTGTACCAAATTTCATACTTCTCCGTCCGCGTAATTTTCGTAGAAAGGGGTAAAAAGTTTTTGCTTCACGTATTACCCGAGTAGAAATTTTTTCGTGATCCTTAGAAGGACCGGACCGGGCATGCCCGATCTGGACCAGATAAGGTATGTAACGCAGATGATTGGTCTGGACCTGATCAGGAAAACCTTATCGGGTCCAGATTAGGAATTCCTGATCGGGTCGCTATGAAGAATTTTGAATTTTCGATCGTGTACACTGTACGTTCAAAAATTACCATAGCATAGCCATTAGCCACGCATAGCATAGGCGTATTGGAAAAGTCGTCAGCTAGCAATAATATTATATTGGCTGGCCTGTGCAGTTTTGCACGAAGTTAAACAGGTTAAACTGTTGTGGCAAACGTGCATCACTTATATTT
Organism: Euphydryas editha; assembly: GCA_036937285.1. Lineage (NCBI taxonomy): Eukaryota > Metazoa > Arthropoda > Insecta > Lepidoptera > Nymphalidae > Euphydryas > Euphydryas editha. The sequence continues at coordinate 7,660,916 of JAUPFZ010000024.1, forward strand.
TCGAAGCAAACCAAACGTTAGCGCGATTTAAGTAGACCGTAGCGACATCTATTGAGAAATATGAAACTACTTTTATAAAGCAGCGCGGTATTGACGGTCCCCGTGAAACTTATGTTCAACCGGTTTGCACCCTCTTTTAGAAAATGTACTGATAATTTTTTATTTTTATACCAGGCTGTTCTTATTTGATCCAGAACTGGTCCTGATGCAGTATGCCTTACTGTACTTGATTATATTTTACATCAGGCTGTCCTTATCTGGACCAGACCTAGTCCTGATCCAGTATGCCTTACCATATTTTATTATATTTTACATCAGGCTATCCTTATCTGGACCAGACCTGGTCCAGATCCAGTATGCCTTACCACACTTGAGTACATTTAACATAAGGCTATCCTTATCTGGACCAGATCGGGTCCTGATCGAGTATGCCTTACCATACTTTATTATATTTTACATCAGGGTATCCTTATCTGGACCAGATCTGGTCCTGATAGAGCTTGCCGGATCTGGCATGCCTCATTCTATCCTGATCGGGTCCAGATACATGATCTGGTTGATCCTTATGTTTTTTCTACTCGGGTATTATATAGATTAGTAATAATATAACTTTGATTTGTGTGGAAAGAGGTGTAAGTTTTTTATAAGTTTACATTTAGACGGTTTACAATAGATCAATTACAAACTAATAACGTTTATAATAAGTACCTGGATGACCGAGCTTTGCTAAACTATATTTAGACACAAATTACATACTGATAAAATATGAATAATATTTTCAATCTTACCGATATAATAATAAAACAATAGTCACTGGTTATTTAAATAAAAAAAATAAAAAGAGATCCTAGTAATATTTTTTCTCACCAAAAAAGGAACTTGAAAAAAAGGAAAAATCTTCCGTTTTCGAGACCGCCCGATTTCCCACCTGAGCTATTATAAATTTATCTAAGATGGTGGCGAAACTTACTTTCTTATTCTAATGATATTCTAGCAGTTTTTAATTGCTCTCGAGATTTTTATTTAAATAACCAGCTTATTTTTTTTTTCCTACCTCTGCCGAAAGTTCGATTTTCGTCCCTGTGAAGCGGGACAAAAGTGACATTTTCTGTCCCCGCTTCACAGGGATAAAACCTGAACTTTCGTCCTAGGGAGGGAAAAAAAGTATGTGTAACATGGGACGAAAGCACTACATCCATTCCCGTATGTTTGCTACCCTCGCCTTCGGCTCGGGCGGCAATTTCACATGAGGGTCAAAAAAATAGTACGTTCATCCCCTTGTGACACAAAATACTATATTATTATATAGATAAGATCGAAAAATATTATTCATATTTCATCAGTTCTATCGTATCTAAATATAATTCCCAAAAAAAGAACGATTAACAAAAAAAAAAAAAAATACCGAACAAAACTCGGACATCCAGGTAGTACAGGGCTCTCAATAATAGTTATTTTTTTTACAAAAGAGGGAACTTAAAAAAAAAGCAAAAAAATGGGGACTTGAGGCATCGGGATTCGAACCCAGGTATACTGATTTCCCACCTAAGTTATTATAACCTTGTAGATTATGCCGGAATTTACCTTCGTATTCTAATAATATTCTAACAGTTTTTAATTGTAGGTACTCGTGATTTTTTTTAAAATAACCAGTTCATATTTTTTTATTATTATTTCGTTAAGATCGAAAAATATTATTTATATATCATCAGTTCGTAATTCGTATGTAAATATAGTTTCCAAAAACATGAATTACAAAAAATAAAAAAATAAAATACCGAGCAAAGCTCGGTCATACGGTTAGTAAAGGGCTCCCAATAATAATTTTCTCACAAAAAATGAAACTTAAAAAAAAAAGAAAAAAAAATAGTTCTGGAGACATCTGGATTCGAACCTGGGGATCTTCTTACTTTGAATCCGCCCGGTTCACATCAGAGCTATTATAAACTTATCAATGACAGCGAAATTTACCTTCGTATTCTAACGATATTTTTTAATTGCCTGAAAATAGGGATAAAACGACATTTTCTAAAAATAAATCCTAGCTAGATCGATTTATCGCCCCCGAAACCCCCTGCATACTAAATTTCATGAAAATCGTTGGAGCCGTTTCCGAGATTCAGATTATATCTGGAGGCACGGCAGTGCCTCCGCCAAGTCGAGCAAAAAAAAAAAAGTGGCACGGCCGTACTATCCTTTTCTCGAAGCAACTCAGGCCATTTTCGACCCCCTATAACTTCGTTGCGGATAAAACTAGAAGTCTGAATTTTCAATACCCAAGCAGGCATTGTATAAACACGGTATATTTCAAATTTCATTCAATTTGAACCAGTAGTTTAAGAATTATAAGTAGTCAAAGTTTCTAATTTTGTCACTCACTGACTGACCGATCATCAAAACTCTAAGGCACTTCTAGCAGACATAGAAGCTTCAAATTTAGAATACCATTAGTGTTTAGTATATAAACCAAGGAAAAATTCAAATATTGTGCAATTTCGGTCCAGTTTTCTAGATACACCAACTGCATAAATAACTTTGTAATCTCATATAAATATATAGGATTACAAAGTTACATATGCAGTGGATGAATCAATGTAAATAAAAGTAAATAACTTTTAAAATGGTGAACGGAATGAAAAAACATGAATGGTACATGTCTTATGAAATTGTACCAAAATCTCGAAAAGATTTTAAGTAGACAAAATTGAAAAAAAAAAACAAGAAATAATAAGTACTAATAATAAGTACTACTCAAAATAACTTTTGTATTTTGAAGTTATACTTCTTGATGAGAGTAAATTTTTACGATAAGCGCACACACAGTGACAAAAAAAATAAAACCGACAACATGAAGTTAATTGTTAACTAGTAGGCGCCGCGCAATTACACTAACTTACTTCATTGGTCTGATGTGTCAGCTCAACAAGATTTTATTTAGTTTCACCTGTCCCGATGTTTGTCATCAAATCTTGCAAATTAAATTTGATCCAAAATAATAATAATAACCGTGTGATAATGCAATGCTATGTAATAAAACAACGCAACCTCAACGAGTTTCGGCTCGTTTGATTCGTCTTGACGACTACTTTATTTTTAAATGGTTACCGGGGTCTGATCGGATGATGGAGCTGGAAGGTGGCCATAGGAACTTCGCAATGAAACAACACAACCGAACCGAGTTCGGGTTCGTTTGAATCATCTTGACGAGTAGTTTGTCTTTCAATGTTAACTAGGGTCTGGTGATGGAGCTGGAATGTGGTTATAGGAGCTCTGTAATGAAACGACGCAACCCCATCTAGTTTCGGCTCGTTTGATTCGTCTTGACGAGTACTTTGTTCTTAAATGGTTACCAGAGTTTATCTTTCAATGTTAACCAGGGTCTGGTGATGGAGCTGGAATGTGGTCATAGGAACTTTGTAATGAAACGACACAACCTCATCGAGTTCAGGCTCGTTTGAATCGTCTTGACGAGAAATTTGTTTTTAGATGATTACCAGGGTCTGATCTGATAATGGAGCTGCAAGGTAGCCATAAGAACTTCGCAATGAAATGAAACAACCTCATCGAAATCGGGCTCGTTTGAATCGCCTTGACGAGTAGTTTGTGTTTCTATGGTAACTAGGATCTGATGATGGAGCTGGAAGGTGGTCATAGGAACTCTGTAATGAAACGACGAAACCCCATCGAGCTTCGGCTCGTTTGATTCGTCTTGACGAGTACTTTTTTTAGTGGGTTATCAGGGTCTTATTATACATGGCGCGCACTAACCGTTAACTCGGAGCATCGATTTATTGTAATTATAACTTCTTACGTGCGTATATACATACACTTTTTAAAATATTTTTTAAAGGTTATTTTTGAGGAGAATTAGGAGTAAAAAATCGACAGCAATCTGATATAACTGTTTCTGGCTAAACATACTGCATTTATCTCTCTTGTCAAGTATCTTAAATTGTCAACTTGACATCACAATATGTATGACATGACGATCAAATAAAAGATTTTTTTATTTTTAAATTTTATTAATCGTATTTATATCTGTTAATCGTATTCCTGCAAGAAACAAAAAACTCTTGCGTATCAGTACTATCTATACCAGTAATAGCTGAAACTCAAGAAGTAGTACCGGAAAAGAAAAAGAGGAAGATTATCTACAAGAATAAGAAAAGATCATAAGACAGAGCGTAGGTTTTAAGAAAATTCATTGTTGGTATTCAAGAAGTAGAAGACACTGGAAAGGAAAACAAGTAGGACTATCTACAAAAAGAAATGAGATGCCATCAAAAACATAACTTGTAAAAAATCCAAGTCTCGCAACTCAGTTCTTCTACCGTAAAAAGTTGTGAGATCCATGTATTACCAAGTCGGCTAATTTATTCAATCCCTACTTAAGGGTTCTTCTGTCTTAAGCTATTACGTAATTAGCTAACCTAAAAACATATTATAGTGACCATATCAATATTAAAAATGTTTAATGTTTTAAATAGATATATTGACTTGGCAATCGCATGAAAACACAATGTATCTCACAAGTAATGCATACGAATATTGTATTAAATTAGATTGTTTAGTGCGACTGCCAAGTCAATCTATCTATTTAAAACATTAAACATTTTTAATATTGATATGGTCACTATAATATGTTTTTAGGTTAGCTAATTACGTAATAGCTTAAGACAGAAGAACCCTTAAGTAGGGATTGAATAAATTAGCCGACTTGGTAATACATGGATCTCACAACTTTTTACGGTAGAAGAACTGAGTTGCGAGACTTGGATTTTTTACAAGTTATGTTTTTGATGGCATATATATACAAGAATTGCTCGTTTAAAGATATAGGATACGGTAACACGAATGATCACTTATCACCTGAGCGAGTGTCAGATTTAGCCAATATTTGTGCTTTTATTGTAGATAAATATTTAAAAACAATATTGTACCTATTTTGTTTGTTACTATCCTTTCAGTTATTTAAAGTCAAAAACATACTTTTTAATGGCAGTATTTAGTAATAAATTTATATTTACATACACATATTTACATGTATTTCTATTAGATTTTATATATTTAAATAATAAAATGTATTAAATTGTTAAGTTTTGTTCTAGCTGATTATTTGAAACATATAATAGATTCGCGCGCTATGTGAAAATAATTTAATATAAAAGATGCAAGTTTTGTACCTGCTTATAATTTAACGGTTTGCAATAGATAGACAACAACAATAATTGTAACAATACGGTGAAATATAAAACATTAACGCACACATTGCACGCGCTAAGAATGACTTGAAATATCTATAATCTTATTAATATTATACATGCAAAAGTTGGGGTGTTTGTTACTCTTTCACGCAAAAACTACTGAACGGATTTAGATTTAATTTAACGGTAATATAACTTATACATCAGAATAACACATTATAAAGATTTTGTTCAATTTAGCCATTATATAACATAATTTTAAAAATTATCACGCGAAAACGTGTAAGCGACGCCTTTACCACGGCACTTACGACCTTCTTTTCACGAGTATTTATTAATATGTGGACTGGGAGCATTTATTACTGTGCACTCTGCGAGCGTGGAGGAACGTTTTCTGTATGAGAGTCCTTGTTACCGAGCTATTGTAAGAATTTGATACGAATAGTCTGAAGGACACAGGCTATTTTTTGAAGCTCGTTATCTATACATGTAATAAAATTGTAAACAACCAAAGTCTGTACATGAGAGATATTTAGATAAACGAATTATTGGGGTCTTGATGATATATTATGCAATAGAATCCAAAAGAATTATTTTCACAATGTTTGTCGGTCTGTCTACCGGTACCGTTACCGTACAGAACTCTTTATTGTAGTTTTTACTATTGTGAATCTGGAAATCAAACTTAATTTTTATTTTCTATAAACATTACTAACAACAAGTTTTGTACACATTATTTTTTAAATATTAACTGATTTTATCTTTACCAGGGCCGGCCTAAGGCAGAAATTGCAAGTGTGCAAGACTCACATCTATGCCGCTATGAAACCGTCCGAGATCCACCATCGATGTTTACCCTTGTAGACTATCCGAATTCCTAAAAAAGGTCGTCCGAAATCAACCATCGACCATAGGTATAGCCTATCCGAATACCTACAAAATAAAGCTCGAGTGTGCGGCTGCATACTTCGCACATCCCTTTAGCCGGCCCTGATCTTTACTATGAATATAGCGACCAAATACAGAATTAAAATATAAAATATGTATTTGACAGTCTGTGAACCCTATGAATATCGTGCTGTCGTAGCAGCTTATAATCGTAGCAGTGACAATTTATAATTATGCAAGATACTTATATTTCTATTATGTGACATCACTTCAAGAACGATTTATACTATAACCACTATCCCTATCCAATAATGCAGCTACAATCACAGTGACATTAAGTAGACATACTGGGCTTATTGCCTCTCGCAGCTCCTTTCGTCTTGTATTTATCTTTGGACTAGTTGTTTATTGTTTGTTTACAACACATCTATTGATCTTATAGTCAGTTCCATTTAGAGCTCATGTTTCAATCTATATTTATAAATTATTTGTCGTTAAAGAATAAAGTTCCTCTCTTGAACTGCTACCGAGAGTTATGATAGATAACTCATAATATAATAGCTTGCTCATAGTGAAATTCTACCTGGATCTTTTCCGGTTTGTATTTTTGATGGAAAGCATTTTAAAGAATTATGCAGCGTGCTTTACTATAATCGCATCGACAAGCATGTTTTGCTTTATAACAAAACCCGAAATAACAACCACCTAAGGGTAGAAATTACAAAACGTCGAATTTCCATATAAACTTTCATTAACCATTTAACCCTTAAGGGTCAAATTTCCAGAAACGTTCAAATTTTTATCTATTTATTTCTAATTCAAAAAGAAATCAAACTTCTTTGTTTAAAAAAAACGGACTTTTATATCATCATCAGTTTACAATTCATCCATTATGAGCTGTAAAGTTATGAACCGTCCGGTCCGTAAAATAATTTAGTACAAAAGTTATGAATTTTGCTCACAATTTCCAGGCTATAAACATATTTGTCATATGTTTATAGCAATGCTTATAACAATACGATTAATAATTAATTAATATTTATTAATATATATGTATACATCGTAAAATAGCTCACTTTCGCAAATAATTTCAGCTCGGTGACGATGCATTAGTCACAAATGTGTAAATTTATACATATAGACTCAATAGACAAATTATTTTTTCCACGAACTAGTGAGTTCAGTAATTTTCACGCATTTTCATTAAAAATTACTTAATCAATGGACTGGGCTTAAAATTTTAGTAGATCTAGGCTGAATGTGAAATCACCCGAGAGATAATCTCAAAAATTAGTCTAATATATAAAAATAAAAAAAGACTTTTCAAGTTAGTTGACTGTGAGTTATATGGAATTGTGAAACAAAACGAATGATACAAGTATATATTTTTAGAAGATAATTAAGTAAGTATAACTAACCTATGGCTCGTGGTGTGCTCCCAGCAGAGCAGTACCCGTCGTCACGCACACTGCGTCCACCGGGAGTCCCGCCAGCATGTCTGGCAAGTAGCGCGGGACTCGCCCGCTGCTCCTCGTACGATGGTGCTGTGTGGGTTACCACGTTTGAACCGCTTAGTGTTGCCTGTTTAAATATTTTAAACAGGAAAATTTGTACTCAATTTTTATAAAGCTGAAAAAAAAATCTTTTAGAACGAGTCTATCTCAGTATAGAAAGGTACAAATAAAAAAATAAAAAAAAAACTTTTCACATTCTAGAGTCTGTTTATTGAGATAATATAATAACCCTTTATTGGCTCACAGACACAGTACAAACTCAAAACATCCACAACATAAGAAATATTTGTAAGACCTATATAAATTTTGTCATGAGTGGAAATCGAACTCGAAACCGCGCAAATTATTTGTATAATAAATATATTTTTTGCAAAATCACTATAAATATTTGACATTTAGTTTGACAGTTCGTCAGACAATATATATTATTTATAATAAAACAAATACTAATTACATTTTTTCGTTAAGCGAATTTTTCGTATATTATATTTGTAAAGGTCGGCGTACAGTTGGATGCGTAGTTAGTATTATTTAAAAAAAATCTTATCTAATATTCTCACCACGGTAGAAACCTCGCGAAAATCTTGTTCATAGCTGGTGGGGCGAGGTCGAGAAGGTAACGAGTTGGTCAGTTCTGGCCTGTGACAGTTCACGTCAACTTCATGCTCCTAAGAGAAGTTTATAAATTAATTAATAAAAAAATCAAAAAACCCGACTGCGTAAAATACTCTTATTATAAACTAAAGAGAATAAAACAATTTACTAGCTTTCATTTGATACCCATATTGCAGTAAGAAAAAAAAATTCGACTCCCCCCCCCCCCCTCATTCCGCCATTTGCGGGCGCCATTTTAAAAATTTATATAGCCTATGTCACTACTACAATTTAGACAAATCCAACGACACCTCATATGTCAAAAACCGTCCAGCCGTTTGGGCTGTAGGGCGTGCCAAAGAAATTGACATACATACATACATACACTCGAAAAACATAACCCTCCTTCTGTCGCAGTCGGGTAAAAATATACATTTAAATAACCAATACAAATAAAAAGTTTATAAATCTAAATGTTAAATGTATTATATGTTTCGAAATCTAGCAAGAATAGCCAGGATAAGGGCACTTTTAGTTTATTTCAAATCATATCAGTTATTTATTGCGGTGTTTTATATATTTTAATAATGATATACATGGTTAACACCGCTTTTATAACATAGCATTAGACTAAAATATGACTGCTGTGTATATTTGTAATGTAAATAGCCTGGAGTCGGGCTAGCGTAGCTAAATGTTTGATAGATATTTTATTTTATTATAAGAAATAAAAATAAAAAAAACCTATATAAAACAACTTCATTTGATACATTTTAACTTTTCCATGTTTATCGATAATTGAGTTCGTCAATCGCTTAATCGTTTTTGTCTAGCACCTAGTCTAACATGTTATATCGATAGGTATTAGAGGTCGTTGTTAATCGCCCCCGAAACGATCAATTGCAATTAACCATACTATATGATTGACCATTTCATTTAATCCATTGATGAGTGCATTTACTTTATTGACGGCTGATTATCAAAGTTTTTAACTGTTACTCGTAGAAGGTCGTGATTGAAGAAGCCAATTGATCAATAACGCGGAGTTATTGTTGGACATATACATACATACATAGTCGACTGAAACAAATACAGTGGAGGGCAAAATCATTAACGAAGCAATTGAAACTGCAATTAATCAAGCACTTTACCATGCCTTGATTTCTTTCTTAATAATGGGCCAGTAAGGGTATTACGACAATCGTGAAACTTTTTTGCATGTTTTGAAATTCAATACTTTTATTTTACATACACGAATAAAGCATAGGACATAACGAAATTAATAAAAAATAGTATTTACAATAAAAAGTAAATAAAAATATATGTAATCTATAATTCTAATAAAATATCAAAAAAGTAAACAAACGTAGAAAGGAATAAATACAAATTAAATAGTCAAAATTAATAGTTACAATGCAAGATCTAAAAGGCCATCAATTGTAGTACAATGAAATGCTCTTTGAATAGATAGATCGAGGTAGCTCCCAGTCTTTTAATCACCTGTACGGTGTACCTACAGAAACTGTCAATTATAGGTGAAGACAATGTTATATTTATTTTTTAGCTTTTCGCCACAGATCACCGTAGCTTCAATGGGTAAAAGCACAGGTATAAAATTCCTTTCAAGGTTTTGATATTTTCAATATATTAGTTTGCCACTATATGTAATGGTATTTGATTCTTTCTTTGAATACTTATTTCTGAAGACTCCATTTTGGATAGAAAAGTATTAAAATTAAAACTACAGGTCTTGTTAAGCAGTGTAGGTAGATATAATTGTAATTATATAACTGAAGTATTAATTAAAATAATAAAAAATAAAAACTAACCAGTCCCCTTGGAGGAGAAGAGCCGCGACGCGAACCGCTACTCGACGATCTGTTGCTGGCATCTATAATCCAAATAAGATAATAATATATTAAAAGATATTTGGTAATAAATTTACGAAAGAAATCTTAAAATCCATATATACCATTTTGAAAACTTCGATTTGATTTTGGTTCTCAAAGAACCATTTATGTATTTTAAATGCTACAAAAATTTAACTCGTATAAAAATTTAAAAGATTTTATTTTTCTATGTGTGTATGAAATGTCTTCATAACGATTAGCTACAATTGATTATAGAATATTAACTATTTTTTTAAATTGGATCTTCAGGATCATAACTGTAAAATCCGCATCCAATTTCAGCGTGCAGCAAGTGCAGCATTTTTTGGATGATAACGGAGCAAACATAGAGACAGCAAAATTTCACACTATAATTGATTTGGCTTCTTTTTCCCATAAGGACTCCTACAATTCGGTTTTCGTATATATATCATGAAGAAATCGACCCGTTATAATTTTATTATATGTATAATAATATACTTAAAATAGTTATTTATGCAACTGCTTCAAAATATTTTATAGAAGATTTAAAGCATGGGAGTAGATAAAACTACTAAAACTATTTTTACAAATACAGTCAAACCTGGGTAAGTGAGAACTGGATAAGTGAGAAAACTCTATAAGTGAGAGTAATAGCCAGGACCCGTCATTTTAAGCTCCCAAAACCTCTATTAGCGAGAAACAGAAACCTCTGTAAGAGAGAGTGATTTTTCCCTCATGGACCTCCGTAAGTGAGACTGCTACTTATCTATACCTCTATAAGCGACAGTCGAGCTTTATTTATTTATATTATTTAGGAGGAAAAATAGCTACAAAAAAAATACATAAAAGATACACATTTACAGTAGTAAGCTTGTGTCTCAGAAATCTTAGAGCTTCCGAGTTAGAGAAAAACATTCAAAATACAAAAACATAAACCCAAACGAAATTGACAGATTTTTTTAAGTGTAAATAAGTTCTAAATAAAATAAAATTACATAGTGCATGAATTTTTGTTTTGTTTTCGTAAGCATCTTGATACCTACCCTCATAAACTACTTATATGTCAGAATCTAATGAACGTAACATATACACACTATTAAAAATATATATGTACATAGTATATTATGTTGTGCATATTATGCACATAATGTTATCATATTACATATTTACTAAATTCGTACTTGCTGTGACTTGTTATTGCTGCGTACCTCTACAAGAGAGAAACGCTACCCATGTACCTGCATTAGCGAGAAACTCGGGTTAGTGAGAAACCTCTATAAATGAGATTGTGCTCCCTTGAACTCTCGCTTAACCAGGTTTGACTGTACACCAAAGCGAAAGGGACTGAATTCGCTAATCAGGAGCTCTGCTGAGTGTTTTTTTTTTTTCATTAGATAGCCCAATTATTTTAGAATTTTAAAGTTAGATACAGTTATAAACAGCTTACAAATTAAACCTTTAAGTTATAAAAGATTCTACTACCACTCTTAAGGAAAATAGCCATTAACTTCAACACACAGAGACTCAAAAGTAATTATATAATTCCAAAAAATAATAGACAAGAATAAAAATAAAAAGACAATTACTATTTAAATATTGTTTTAACTGTTTGTCTTGATAATATTCTTTGTTTATATTTTTAATAAACTAATATCTTTCTAGTTAAAATAGATTAAATAAACAAGAATAAGTTTAAACGGTATTTAGTATTCGTGAATAAATGACACTACTGTTTAGATTTAAACAGACTAATAGACTAAAGTCTAGTCTAGCGACTTGAAGATACCTACCGTTGTTCTTAAAAGGGATCTTAGTGTAAAGCTGTGAAATCCTCCCATTTTTACAATAAAAGAAAAACAATGTAGAGAATATTTTACTTTTGGCCACCATCTTTATTAACAAAATCAAAATATGTAAATTATTATAATTTGATTTTTGTAAAACATAGCTGTTTAATATATATTAGTAAATAAAAATTTAAATCGAAAATTTTAAACTTACAATATTTTTTAAGAAAAACTCTGTTTTAGAAAACTCAATTTAACCGCTAACTAATAAATTATTATCGATATTATTATTTTTGTTATAGTAATACAGTGTAGACAAATACGTATCACCTTCTGTGTATATTATTATTTTAATTTCATTATTTATATTTTTTGTATTTTGAAAAAATCGAATAAGCTTTAATAACAATATATTTCAAAATACATTAAAAATATCCTTTTTGCAATTTTATACTCGTACATTATATCCATCCTGCAGATTAAAGTTTTCAATGTACTAAGTTTCTTATGTAAACCCATTAACGGCTGGTCTCGATAGCTTAATGTATTGAACACGCTATGTTACTATATGTTTACACTGCTAATGTTCTACTATCCTTATAAATATACTTTCATTACATGCTTTATATTAAAAAAAAAAAAAAAAAAGTGACTTTGGAATCTACATTGCTCATGACAGCTGAAAATAGTCTCTATAAATATAAATTATAGCAGACAAGAACGATTTAAAATTCAAAAAATAATAAATATTTCATAGTTTGTTCTTGTTATAGTACTACTATAACAAGAACAAACTATGAAACGCGACTTCGTTCGCGATTAACATTCATTTCATAACACCCATAAGATAAAGTATGTACTCCAGCTTAAGATGAGCCGTTTGTTCAAAGATTTCTGTACATTCTCGATGTCAAGGTATTTGAACCTAATACGGTCAGTATTTAGGTTTAATTTGTCTTCAATTTCTGAACTAACAAATCAAAGATCTTGAAATATTTACGAGAAAATATTTGAAATGTCTTCTTTTAGTACAGTCATTTGGTAGGCCTAAACTATTGACTTTATGAAGAAAAAAAGGCAGATACACAAATTGTAGGTAATTATTGTCTGTAGTTTCATTTTGTATACAACTGTTTTTATCTTAAAATGAGTCGGAAAGAAGATATTATCAAAAAACTCTTTTTAGGCGCCATTATTCCAATATGACAGTGCGAGCGGCAAAAATACCAGGTGTAAAAGTCGAAATTCGGAAAGAGCACATCAAAATCCATAAACTTACCAATATCCAATACCACTCCCGGAAAACTTTCCAGGTAACCACTATTTTTCATACAAAATGACTGTTCTATTTCTAACAAAAAAAAAATGAATGAAATCGGAATTCTTGTTAATAAATTACAAATAAGTAAACATTTTGATTTTCATCCTCTCTCTAAAGGATTTACGTGCTGATTTTTTGGATTAAAACTATCCAGTGTCTTCCATCGTAGTATGAACTCAAATCATGTTAGTTTTATTCAAATCCATTCAGTAGTTACGAGGTGATTCGCTGCAAACAGACAGATAGGCACTTGTAGAACTCGTACAGGTTGCATATACGTATTTACAAGCAAACGCACACAAGTTGCCAAAAATTGTACCTATAGGAGACTCGTGCTCGTCCCTGCCGGCCTAGCATGCTCGCACGACAAAATTTTGTCTACCCCTCTTCTCGTATTATCTCTCTATGTCTACAGTGGCTAACATACGTGCAGGTGATACTCTTCAATCAATAATAATAATAACTTAATGATCAATAAAAGTTTTAACTTAATGATATATCCTGTTATCTCTTCTATTGACGTAACGAGAAGAGTATCACGTGCACGCATCTCAGCTACTGTAGATATAGAGAGATAAAGATAATACGAGAAAAGGGGTAGACAAAATTTTGTCGTGCGAGCATGCTAGACCGGCGTCACCAGAATCAACACAGTAATTACCTCCACGTAGCTCGCCTGCGCCCACGCTGTTACCCAACACCGGCATACCCGCCATGCCGTCGGCTACGCTTGCTCCATCATTCTTCCATGATCACTGTGACAAACACTGTATATCAGTAAAGCAGTTGTTGTGAAGTCAATGTCTAACGAAAGAATAGGAAATTTTACTATCACATTCTTTCTTATTTATATTGGCTAGCCGCAATTTCGTAAATGTTATATTTTTCTAAAGCAAAGTAACCCAAGTTACTTCTTATGACATCTGCTGGAGCAATTTACACTAGCAGATGTCATATCGTCGCAATGAAAGGAATAAACAGACAGACATGTATTACCCATTACATGTTTATAAAAATAAAAAAATCATTCAAGTTTTGGTGTACGTACAGAATAAATATTTTTAAGAATATATTAAAAACCATCAGGATGATACCACAATAAATAGAAGATCATTCAAACTTTAATATAATATTATATCACATGCTGATACAAAGTAATGTCTACGTAATTATTTTTAAACGATTCAACATTTAGAATCTAAGCATACCTACAATACTTTATAAAATAAGAATACAATTTACTCTGAATGAAAGAAAAAATATTATTTAGTAACTTTAATTAATCTTTCGACTTTCATTAGTCCTTTTAGAAACATTGAAAAATAAAGTGTTAAAAAACGCAAATGTTTCGGAAAAGTTCATCAATTTCGATTAATACACAAGAGACCGGAGCTGTGACAAACACGCCATCAGATATTCGTGAATTGTTTATCGGAGTAAAAACGACATGAAACGCCAAAAAAAAAACAGGTGGACATGAGTTCGTTGATCTCTTCCTTACGATAAAAATTTATATATTCTGAAACCTGAAACCCTCCACACTTTGTAACTGTCGACGTAGTAATTAATTATTTTAACCTCATTTCTAAACGTTCCTAAACTATATGAAAATTTTGTTCATATTACCGGTCAAATCCCGATAAAACTAGTTTGTCCTAGGGCTAAAGCTAATAGAAGACGCTTCCCCTGCGTTAAATTTTTTGATACCTGCCACATACAAAAATTTCAGAGACTATCAGAATCATTTCAAAATACACAAACCCACAAAATTCACTCTGTCTCTTTGTAATATAAATGTTAGTTTCAGCTTTATCCACATAGAATCTTTCATTCCCTATTTCACGTGTTTAATTAGTATTATTTATAATTTATATCGACCCCTTACAAATATTATATCCATATAGTTTCTAATGAATAATGAACTGCCAACTTGTATTACTTCAAAAATCTTTCTTACCAAGTGTAAATGTTGTTAATGAAAGGACCTTACTTGCTATTGTGTTTTAAATTCAAAAGTATACACTCTACGGTGATGACTTAGGGCAATTTATTTTATAAATACGAGTATATAAAACTGGTATCCTTCAACTAACAACTCAAAAAATATTTTAAGTAACTTATTCTTTTGAAATCATCCTCGTGAGAGATATTTTTATTACGTTTCAATTGTAACCCAAAGCCAAAATTTCCGGGTTTTCTAATAAAAACTTTAAAAAAATCACGCACTTTAAGTTCAAGTTTTGCGATAAAATACAGATAGATGTATAGAAAGTAGAGGTTAAATATTTTGTACATGAAAATTTAACAAAATTGGTTCATCTGTTCAGGCCTCAAAATTTAACAATCAGACAGAGTTACTTTAGAATTTATATTAGTTTCTTGTGGCGTGTGTATTGAGGATGTACATATTCACATTCAGACCGTCGTCGAATAGTCCCATAAAAATATGTTTAAACATAAACATACATAAAACAAAGTTCTAAGGTTTGTGTTTACAGCCAAGGGAGTGGAAACAATTGTTCTCCTTCGCACACCATCAAGTAGGGTGTCATGTAAAAATCCTTTGAATCCATGAAGCTTCCTATGTAAAATATTCACTTTTATACATTTGTATACTTCGTAGTTTCTTTATACGAATGTTATAATACAAAATATGAACAACCATTAAATATCATAAAATATAACATAAAAATTATAGTATTACTTTTAAGATTTAGTTTAAAATTGAAATACATTTTCTTTAATACTCTTTATTTAGTATTTGTAGCTGAAATGCACTACAATGCGAAATAGATCATCGTTTAAGTGTTTATACTTAATTGTCAAAAATATGTAAAAATCTTTGCCGTGTACTTCTATGTAACTTTACAACCTATATATATAAACTTAAAACAAGCTTTAATTAAGTATAATTGTAAAAGATCAATTACTATTCATAATTCGATGTTAATAATATAATAAGAGAAATGATTTCTGAATAATAGAATCTCTCTTATTCTGAGGACATTGGGTCTCAAATCTCATCAAGGGGGCCTCGCGTGAATATTATAAAATGTCCGAAATATTGTTACTCTTACTTGTTAAAACTATAGAACTAATTGTAATTAAACTACGTGAGATCCAGAATAATTGTAGTTAGGTTATTATTGAAAATTCCTACAGTAAGGTCGGGAAGTAGGTGAGTAAAACCGCGACGCGTATCTCGTATAACAATGAAAAGATTACAAAAACAACTGGTAATCTGAAAATATTAAAACTGCATCTCATTTTTAACTGTGGCAATTTTAAGTGTATTATGTATCTAATATATTTATGTATAATATAGGCAGTGCCGGATTAAGGTAACTGGATGCCCTAAGCAATCTTCCCCTGTGGGCCCCCCTATCCTTAAGTGAACTACAAAGAATTAATTGAAAAAAAATGTGAATACGTATCGTAGGTAGAATATGTATGTGTTGTTCCTTTTGCCCTTATCCCATGCTAGGTAGGGTCGACACAACATGATTTCACATGTTGTCCTAAAATTTGGCTATATTTCTAGACCGGCCGCCGACTTGAACGTCAACTCACCCCAGGAACATTTTACACAGCTAACATATGTTTTCTTCACATTTGACCGTTTTCCGACATTTCACCGAACGATGGAAATCGAACACACGACCCCCGGCAGGGTTACTACAAACTACGCCAACGGGCTCCCCATAATATGTATATAATAGTATATATATAAAGGACGAAAAAGATATGTAGGTAGAGTAGGAATAGAGTAATTCATCATCATCATCAATATCGGCCATTGGATCTCCACTGCTGAACGTAGGCCTCACCTTCGCTGTCACTTCCAGCGACTTTCCTCAAGTCATCTGTCCATCTCGCGGACGGCCGTCCGACGCTGCGTTTGCCTGTACGTGGTCTCCACTTGAGAACCTTTCTGCTCCATCGGCCGTCAGTTCTATGAGCTATGTGCCCGGCAGCCACTTTGCCACTTTAGCTTGCAAATCCGTTGGTCTATGTCGGCAACCTTCGTTCGGCTGCGGATCTCATCAGTTCTGGTTCAATCTCGCAGAGAAATACCAAGCATAGTCCTCTCCATTGCACGCTGTGCTTATTTATTAGCTTATTTACGAGCTTGTTTAAAATGCCCAAAGTCAGTGACTACGTCTCAGATCTGTATGTCATCACTGGTAACACATATTGGCCGAAGACTTTAGACTTCAGGCACTGAGGTATGACGGATAAAAAGACGTTTTTTAACTTCCCGAACGCTGCCCATCCGAGCTAGATTTGACGATTGACCTCTCTCTCGAAGTTGGACCTACCAAGTTGGAAATTTTGTCCTAGGTAGATGTACTTGTCGACAACTTCGAGAGTAGAATCTCCAACCGATATCAGAGTGGGCACGACATGGACATTCGACATGATTTTTGTCAATTGGACAAGATGTCCATATTCATTTTAAGGCCCACCCGTCGGGATCACTGAGTATAAAGTCGAGGTCTCCCAGGGATTCCACCATAAGCACGTTATCGTCAGCAAATCGAAGGTAAGTGATCCACAAACGCTAAGCAAAATGGCCGATTATACTCATCGGTTTTCTCTATAATCTGCCACAGCGTATGTATGTAGTCTATGGTACTATAGCCTTTTCGGAGACCGGCTTGTTCGGAAGGTCCAGCCTTCTGAAGTCATCAACTTGCCCGTCAGACGATTCGTAATCACCCTAGAGAACAGCTTATAAACGTGGCTCAGAATCGAAATGGACCTGTAATTCTTCAACAAGGTATTATCACCCTTCTTGAAGAAGAGCATTACCACGCTTCCGTTTCAGGCCTGCGGGGTTACGCCCTCGAGCAAGATGGCATTAAAGAGTCTCTCAAACTTTAAGTACCGGTGTTCCATCCGCTTTCAGAAGCTCAGACGTAATACCGTCCTCACCCGGTGCCTTATTGTTTTTAAGCTGTCCCGGAGCCATAATAATCTCATGCATGCTGATGTCCGGGACATCTTCGGAATAATTTCGGGCAATGTCTGCTCTTGGATCTTCAGCTGAACTGCAAACAGGTTGGTTGACCGAGGTATACAACTGTCCGAAAAACTTCTCGACCTCCCTCAATATCTCAGCTCTGGTCAACGCTGCACCTCCATCCTCAGTTTTCAGCCTCGACAACGAGCTTTGACCAACAGATGAATCCCTTGAGAACACTTTGGAGCCCCGATTCCGCTCTATTGTATCTTTAATACGTTTTAGATTTCCAAATCTGTCTATTGATCCGCTTATATGCTATAGAGTATAGAGTAATTAATTATTATTAGAAACAAAAACATTTTTATTGATTTATTAAATGCGAATTGCGATTTTTTTGGACATTAAATTCGTGGTTAATATTTTTTCAGTCTAACGTTTTAAGCATATTGGATTCGATATATGTATAACTAGCGGCCCGCCCCGGTCTCGCACGGGTCTTTAACTAAAATTTTAAAAATTATACATTTATATTTTTTATCACCTACACCTGCGTCGATACTGGAAAATATTTTATAATAGACGGATTGAGTGACAGATTTATTATATCTATATACATACATACATACATATATATGTATATAGATAGTATGTATGAAACATTTGAACTGTTTTTTTTATTAATTATTTTCTCATTGATGAATACCATATTTTAATAAGTATTATTCCCGACGAAAACAAATCCAAAAACACAAAAATCATAAAAATCGTTCCACTCGTTCTCAAGTTATAAACGGTGTAACTAACACGACTTTATATATATCGTTATTTGTTTGTTGATTGTACAAAGTTGGATGGTTATAGCTATTTAAGTTGTAATCTACATATATATATATATATATATATATATATATATATATATATATATATATATATGTAGATTATATATATATATATATATATATATATATAGTATATATATATATGTATATAGATTACAACTTAAATAGCTATAACCATCCAACTTTATACAATCAACAAACAAATAACGACCAAATATTTTAAATTTTAACAACGAACAAACAATCAAGACCGTAGTACCCTAAAGTATTTAATTATACACAAAAAAGAAAAACAGATTTTTAAATACGGGCGAGTGTCATTCTTTTGGCCGAAGTTTTGGTCAGCGCGATTCAGAAAATTATCTGCGCCATCTATCGTATAATTATAGAATATCGTTTTTATATTTAGTGACATTTAACATAATTAATATTTAACATAATAGTATATTGAAAATGATGTTTATCTAAAATATTAAAACGATTTCTATTCCTATCCGACATATTTAGTAAACTTTTAAGTTTAACAAAATAGTAACTCAAATATAAGTTTTGTGAGTTTTAAAGATTCCTTAGACCAGATGGCGTTGGAGGCGTAGGTACCTATTTCTATTTTCTTAAATATTTATTTTTAAATTTAATTACAATCAAACAAAAACTAAATTATACTGTGTGTTATTTCTAATTTTTATGTATTAAAGTTATTAACATTGGTTTTGTACTTTTTACGTGATACGTGATCAGAGAAAAACACGATAAGAGATGGCGCTGATACAAAAAAATACGCGCTATTGAAATTTATTCTTGATGATATATAGTGTATTAATAAAACGGAGGTTTTAACAGATTTATTATTTGTATAGATAAAGACAATGCATCTAATCTTTTTTGACCCATGGTCGTTCTTTTTTCATTTTTTATAATTTTTAGTTTTGAAAAAGATCTTTCTGAGAATTTTAAAATTGCTTTATCTTTAGTGTGGTCGTTTTTTTTTCTCGGTCGTCTCTGGTGCCCCCCAAGACGGGATGCCCTAAGCAATTGCTTAAATAGCTTATAGGCTAATCCGGCACTGAATATAGGTATGTATTCGTGGGTATGTATATATTGTATGCGTATGTATGTATCGATTTACTAGCGATAAGATCGTCTTTGTACATTTTTCTTTATTTCAAATTTTATTTTCAGTGCATATGACGTAACTAATATTATCTACATCTTAGTTTTAGGGTGTCTGTCCATTGAAGCGTTATAGTCAGTTTCTATACACCATTAAAATTTTGTCAATGATAGTAGAAGAAGTTTAAAAGAACCAAAATTATATTGTATATGTTAATATACTGAAAACTATAAAATATATTTTAGCTATAATTGAAGTGCATGGTAGTTTCATTCCGTGTGTTTAATTATATAATAAAAACGATAGTTAATTTATCAGAAATATATAAATTTACGATTGTTTGTTTGTTTTGTTTTTCTTCTTTTTTTTTAAATTAAATTCATTAATTAGCTTCGATAATTTTTCTAAATTATAAAAAATACAAATACCCTTATAAAAACGGAAATAAAAACCTTAAAAATGCATTTTTCATTAAATAACACTAATGTTTGTAACGTAATTTACAATTTAAGGAACAAATAATTTTTGAATAGTAAGTTAAAGCAAAACGGGAGAAAATCTGAATTGAGTCTTTTAGTAAATAACAATTAAACGGTAATTAATATAAAAAATCTAAATACGTAAGTTGTTATCTACAAGTACAGTCGCGAGAACGAAATAGTCATCGTGTATGCCATTAATTTTATTTAAACATGTTTATTACTGTTATTAAATGATATCTACGAGTACACACGTACCTACGTCATGTAAAACTATATAGATACTAACTATAGGTAGCTTATTGTTTAAAGATATTTTCTTTGTACTGTAAAAATATTTCTAGAGAATATTTTCTTTTATATTCAGCGAAAGTTTTTAAACAATTGTCAATCGCTACATACCTTATCTATGTTTGTTATGCAGGACTTAAAAATAAACAGATTATGTACTCCGTACCAGGTCTGAAAATACGCAATCATATTCAACAATATACCACAATATCCTGAAACAACATTTTTGAATATCTGTTCAGTATATATACAATCGAAATTTCCTTATGTAAGAGACTTCATTACTCATATTTCAAGGAGTTCACAAGAAATATAATGCTACGACACTGTTTATATATATTTTTATATATTATGTATACTATCTTAGAAAAGAAACAGTTAGGCATATAGTCATTCTTCAATAACTAAAAGGAAAACCCCATAAACTGTCCTTTAGCAGAGAACCATTCAATTTTACTACTAAGAGCAGATACATCTGTCCATTTATGTCACCTCCATCTGTTGCATTATGACCTATAAAATATCGCCGTTATATTATTACACCTCAATTTATGATACACAAATAAAGTAAGCATTCTTTTGACATTAAACTTACATGTAACCAGTGACCAGTCTTGACTACTGGTCAGAATAAAAAAAATCTCGTTTTGTGTCAGAAAGCCAGATTACCAGGGAGGAAATAATAACATAACGTTACTGTACATCGTAATGGTAAAACAAAAATTTTTTTTCACTATAATTTAAAATCAATAAGGTCCCCATACCATTGAGAAGCTGGTGTTCTCTGGGTAAAGTTACTCTTTTATAAAAATTTTTTCTATTTTGACTTTGGTATAGTCTTAGAGCCTAAGCACACGGCGTATTTTAAACGCACAGACGATGCGCAGATAACACGCTTATACGCGCTTCAAACGAGATTCGAACGCAAACTTGTAACCTACGCACACGGGGCGAACGTGAGACGCGCCTCTACTGCGCGTATATGCGCAGTTTCAGCCCATACAGAAGTGCTGTAGTTGCTCGTTGCTTCCATGCGATTGGTGAGCGCGCGCCTCTCCTCTGCCCCTTCTCCGCCCCTTTGTACGCGCGTTTGAAGCAAGGCAAACGTCGTCAAAACGCGCGTACCTAAAACGTGCGTCGTCTGCGCGTTTCAAATACACCATGTGCAATGCCTCTTATGTATTTGTGTAACTAACTACAACTCGGCTGAATCACATTTACACCTTTTACACCTTTTTCCCACCATCGCGTTTACTATCGTTCATTCATTTAATCGTTAACCCATTGGTCTTTCTCTGGTGCTGGAAGTTATATTAGGAGCCAGCTTAGATTTAAAAACGTCATTAGATAAACTAATTAATAGTCATTTATCTTATTGTAAATCGTTGAATTTGAGATGTCTACTTATTCATTTCATTAAAAGTCTAAATCGGATTTTATCGCGTTTATTTGTTTTAAAACTTTACAGTTTAACGTTATTTTACAGTTTAATTATTCGGACACCCACCACCTCAGTCCCCCGAGATCATGGACGCTGTAAAGGGTCCGAAACGTCGGGAAATAATTTAATTTAATTAAAAATCGTTAAACTGTAAAGTTTTAAAACAAATAAACGCGATAAAATCCGATTTAGACTTTTAATTAAATGAGTAATATTCGTGTAAATATAAGAGAACAGTATGTCTACTTATTTATTTAGTCGTTACAGTACGAGTATAATATTAATAATATTTTTGACATAGTTTTGGTTTATTATAATTGAGATCTTAGTTTTGAGTCCCAACGGAGACAATTAATTAGTAAGGCCTACAAACCTCTAGGTTGATAATTTATTGACTTATTTTCTCTTATTTCCGATACACATGCAGTATCTTGCACGTGGACGTTTGTTTTGTTCTAGAAATAACATTTTAAAATATCTATCCTTAAAGTGCAGTTACAGTAAAAGCTTATTTCTTTGATTTATTTAAAATAATAAAGATTATATAAGTACATTGTATAACATTCAAAAACTACAGTACCTAAATAAATTATATTTACATATGTATATGTAAAGTATCTGCTGAAATTCTCGAAAATTGTCAAAAAATAAATAAATAATAAAATAAACGTCTCACACTCAACGGTCCCCAGTAGGATGTGAATCCTGTGTCGGGGGTCCGGAAACAAACACAATACACTAACACAAACGCCCACATCACGACAAACAAATATTTGTCATGTGCGGGGATCGAACCCGCGACCGCTAGCGCGTCGTCTATTATATTTTTATTCTATTTATAATAAATAATTGTTATAATTAGGAAACCAACAAAAGCGTTCGCATTATTCAAATAACAATAAAACAATTTCTTGCTATTTTATACATAATATTATAAGTGCGTTATTCACATTCATACAAGAACTACTGAACCGATTGTGAAATTAGTATGTGTACAATTGGAGATAAAGAGGTATATTATAAATATTAGGTTTTTCTCGATATTCCGAATTATACGGAATCGAAAGTTACATACAACAGAGCCGAGACAGAGCAGAGCATGAAGACCTCTTATTTTACTTTATTTAATTTTCCTGTCTCGTCATTATGAAGTCCATGGTGTTTAAAAATTATATGAACTTTCAAGTCAATTACGGTTCCAAAGCGGTTGCGCTTTCATAGATGGACGGACTAGAACGGACAGCGAAGGCTTACTAATAAGATTCTGCTGATAGCTTTTTTGTACGGAATCCTAGAAAGCAACTATAAACAAACCATTCGTTTAAAAGATGCTGAAATCTAGCCGAAGAAGAAAGACTTGCTACATAAATATATATAATTAGAATTAATGTTTTTTTACGAAAAATAGATTGATAATATATGTATATTATTATGCTAAATGTACTTAGTAGCTACCAGCATGTTTTGAGATGGGATAATTTGACAGATATCATTTCGGCGCGTGAACGAATGCCATAAAAATGCCCACTTAACAAAATCTGCTGCTGAGCTCATTGAGCGAAGATAAAAAATTGGGCTCATTTTAAAATATCTACGTAGTTAAATTGTGATCATCGATAATATGATTTTGACTCTTCAACAGTCAAAGCTAAAATGTTTAAAAATGAATAAAAATGTCTGTAATATTTTAAAAGTGAATTCTTATTTGGTATTTTGTCGTAGAACAGAAGATAGTGGTAATAATACATACGTTAACTGTGAAGCCCAGGGCATATTATGTAAATAATTTCATATATTTTTATGTAATCTATATCTGGTATATTTTTATTACAAGTATTAATCATTAACAGATTTATTATATAAATTATTACTTAATTTTCTATATTCAGTCAAAAATCAAAAACAGAATTATATTTTTTTAATTCAAGTAGGCTTCAACAGGCACTTTTGAATAGTCATTTTACAAAGTATATAATATTTTTTAATTAATCAATTATAATTATTGTGAAGCTACCACCGATTGGGATTAAAGATGCTGCTGAGAAGATACAGTAAGAAACTCAACCATTACGATTTTTTAAGAGTCAATAAAATATTCAATTGTTAAAAATTCAGTCGTATTATGTCCGACATGAAAGACAGCGCCACTAAGCCCACACATATTTGTCATTTAAATAATCTTGTAATATTTTTAGCTATTCAAGTCAAAGTCAAAGTCAAAGACAAAATATTTTATTCAGTATAAAATTATTACAATTATTTACTGAATGTCATGAGTCTACCACCAGTTCGGAGAGAAGAAGCCTCTGACCTGAGAAGAACTGGCGAAAGAAACTCAGCGGGACTATTTTTTTTTTTTAACGTAATGATCAAGATCTTTTGATATAGGTAAGCTTTAGAGCTGTTTTTAGGCAATTATAAAATTGTTAGCAGGATTTTATTATATATGCGTATATTTTGGCCTATAAAAGACAACGTTTACAACTTGGAGTTACAATTTTATCATCCCTTCTTATAATTATAATACGTTTATTACTGCTTTTGTAAATATAAATAATATTATTATAAATATACTGTGCAATTGTAATTATATTTATATTTCCAATAGCTGTTTCCTTTAACATATCTACATTGAAATTACCACCCTAATACATATTTAATACTTTTAACTAACTTTTTAAAAATATCTTTCATAACTGTCTCAAACAGGGCAAAGTCACCCATAGGGTTCAACATACGTAAAGTATAGTGCAACGCTGAAATTCTGCAGATCTAAAGTCCACAACAACAAGTAACAACATAAATAAACAACAACACACAACAGTGCTACTATATCTTGACGTGATTTAAAGTCTATATCATTACGAATCAATATTACTGAACCTCCACGAATAGCATTCTTTCTTATGAACTTTCTTATGAATTGACTAATTAAAATTAAAAATATTAAATATGTTAGTATGTAGTGCAAAATTTGGTGAATAGGGTCGGTGTTCAAGTAATTCAAATCCCGTTTCTTGAATGGCAGCTATCGCAACTGTGGCTTTGTTAGCGGATGCTTTGTCTTTTTTCTTTGATAGCCTACCGTAATCTTCTTATTTGGTCTGCGTAGTATAAGTCTTAATAGTAGTTCCCTTTTCCAAGTATTTCATAATAATTCTTTCAGTGTCCTAAAAAACAAACGCCGTAACCTTTGTAGCCAAACTTGTATTTCTTCAGTGTCAGTGAGGAGGCTCGTTTCCAAGTCATTAACTGTTGTTTCAGGATCAAAATGGTGGATCCAAATCTAATTTATGGTTACAAAACGCTAGCAAAAATAACCATGATTGGCTTAGAACTTCTCGAGATTCGCTCTTGAAATGTCGACTCCTTTTTTTTATTTTTTTTTTTTATTTAATATTATAGGGGGCAAACGGACAGTCGATTCACCTGTTGGTAAATAAACACGACATCCATAGACACCCGCTACATCATAGGATTAGCGGGTGCGTTGCCGGTCTTTAGGGAGAGGAGGGATGTTTCACCGGATCTGTGGAGGGAAGAGAAGGGATGGGCCAGATAAGAGAAGGGATGGGCTACCGGATCTCTCACAAACCGAACGAAACACGATGACAGTGCCGTCATTTCACGTCGGTGTTAAGTAAGAGCGAAGTACTTCCCCGGGCGCGCCGGCCCATTCAGCTTCAAGCAGCATGGCGCTACTTCGGTTGCTGCAGCTTCGGTTTTTTTGTCAGCTAACATTCTCGGTATCCAAGGCCCAGAGACTTTTTTCAAGTCATATTTATTTGTAAGAATTCTTTGAACGCTGTTTTGGAGGTAGTGACGCTGTGCCATTGAAAAGGAAGGATCCTTCGACCAGACGGTGTTGTGTCTGGTGGGCTACGCGCCACTTAACGCTTATTGTCGAGTTCTTGTATATATATTCAATCGCTTTGAAAACTTCGATAGCGGGATGTAGGATTCGTTAGTTTCTTCTAGTTCGTATATGGCGAGATAGATGTCGCTACATCACTCCCCCTCCGAGACCGGAGGTCGATAGCAGGTTGAGTCGTCCATACTACATCTTGTGATGCTTGCCGGGCCAGTGGAATGTTCCAGTGAGTCGGAACCAGATGCCGCATAGTTCACGGTGAGTCGGAACTGTCTGCGCTGATGCCCCAGTGAGTCGGGGTGGTGCAGTGCTGCGTAGTGGCTGGCTGCTGCGTCGACCAGGAGAGAAGTACGTCTCTGCTTGCTGACCGGCCGAAGTGCAGTGTGCTGTGCCAAGGTCGCTGTGAAGGCTGTGGGCGATGACCAGGAATGCGCGTTCGCTGCATGCTAGTGGTCAAGATACCCGTAGTAGCCGTGGATGCTGGCTGGCTGTATGACTCGCTGCTCGAAAGCTTGAGGAAGTGATGATGACGTTACGATAACGTAAATTTGCGAAGGCTGCGCTGACGTTCAAGCTCGGGGTCACCAGTTTGGAGGTAGTGACGCTGTGCCATTGAAAAGGAAGGATCCTTCGACCAGACGGTGTTGTGTCTGGTGAGCTACGCGCCACTTAACGCTTATTGTCGAGTTCTTGTATATATATTCAATCGCTTTGAAAACTTCGATAGCGGGATGTAGGATTCGTTAGTTTCTTCTAGTTCGTATATGGCGAGATAGATGTCGCTACACTGTCATGTGAGATCCTTGTATTCTCAGCTATATGCCTGATGGTCACTCTTCGATTTGACATAACCTTCGATTTTTTTTTACGTTATCTTCAGTGAGAAACGAGATGTGGATAGGCGTCCCTCGCGATGTTCATCTTCAGTGGGTGTTCTGCCCAGCTTAAACCCAGCCTGCAACTGTGGAATATGGAGGAGCAATCCCGCAATATTTCCACCAAGTCGTTGTGTATGTCTTTGGTAGACATAATATTCAAACAAAGGTTTTTTTTCATTTTCTATGTTATCTCTTCAACTTCAAATTAATGCAGCTCCCAGAAATCGTAGACATTTATATGACTTTTTTATGTTGACCTGAGATAGATATACAAGCTGGCAATTTTTTTTTATTTTTTATTTTTATAATTATGCGAACTGTAAAGAACCGATTATCATAAATTTTGTATCATCCATTGTAAGTAAGAGTTCTTTTTTTTAAATTATATTTAAGCGACAGGTATATCAGTTTTAATCTATATTGATATTTATTAACATTAAAAAGTACATACTAAAGTATAATAAACATATTATTTTGAAAACTTATTATTACCTATCCATTATTTTTATTATAAGATTAATATAGTTTAGATTAAATGCAAAACTATATTTAATTTAAACGTAAATTAAGAAAGTTTATGAAAAAATATTTTGATACTAATTTCCAGATGCTTACAACGATAAAAAAATAATAATATGAAACCTAGATGTGGCTTTATCTTTCGCAGGTCATGAAGTTTTCAAAAATTTATCTTAATTGAAATTATCATATGATATGATTGATATCATTCCTCCCAAATGCACAGTTATCGCCTTATATCTTTCTATAGATATAGTCACTCATCACGATATCTCTGGAACTGTAAGACCTAGAGACTTCAAATTTTGTAGGTATATTCCTTTTGCCGAGTAGAGGTCAGCTAAGAACGGATTTTACGAAATTCTACCTCTAAGGGGATGAAAAAGGGAGGCAAAGTTTGTATGGGACAACGTGATTCCTTGTTCCAATCTACTTCAAATTTTGCATAAATATTATTTAACAAAATTGATTGAAGACATGTATTTTCGTATTATTTTATCGAAATTCATCCCCTAACGGGGTTAAAAGGGGGTTGAAAGTTATTTGATTCGAAGTTCATATCAATACTCCTTAGTGCCTTGATTTAAATAAAATTTTATTTTGACACATGTTTGACAACTCAATCCGTCTATTTATAAAATACTAGCAAACCCGGCGAACTCCGTTTCGCCACCAGATGGCTTCGTTTTTTGTAAAATCATATTGGTTTGTAGTACATGCATCAGAGATGGCGCTGTATGTGAAAAATGATTTTCCCGGTTTTCCTGCTTTTCTGTTGAAATTTTTCCTAATTTTGTTTGCTATAAAGCTCACGGAGCCCGAGACCTTTCTAACGAATGCAAAACCGTGGAAATCGGTTCGTGCGTTCTGGAATTATAGCGTCAGGAAGGAAAACCCGACTTATTTTTATATATAAGATTTTCCAGTATTAGTCTGACGCAGGTGTAGGTGATAAAAAATAAAAATTTATAATTTTTGAAATTTCAGTTAAATACCCCTGCGAAGCCGGGACGGGCCACTAGTATATTATATAGTAAAGAAACATTCAATATAACTAAGAACCCTCTTTATTTGAAGTCGTTTAACAAAGTGCTACGTGGCTGAAACGTGAATGGAGTTATCTCTAGCAAACCTCGCATCCGAAGTTAATGTAGCGAGCCTCTTAATTTATACATCTGTGGAGCTGATAGGTATACTACCAGATATGCTGTCAGGCTTACAACTAACACAAGCAGTTTATGCAAGCTTAAAATTAAAGCTTACGTTTATTTGAATGCGGTAATCGCAGCGACTACCGGGACGATTACAAAGAATTGTTTTTAACTTTGAAGTAAAGAAGCGTAAAGAAGCGTTGTTACTATTTGTTCGTCAAAGAAAACATTGTTTCCTTTTTTAACCGACTTCGAAAAAGGAGGAAGTTCTCAATTCGTCTGTTTTTTTTTTTGTATGTTTGTTACGCGATTACTTCATCAATTATGAATCGATTTTGATGATTCTTTTTTTAAACGGTAGATAAAAAACAATAGTCTGTACATGTAGGTATAGTTATAAGTCTTGAAGTCGATTTTTTTTTTCTTAAAATTAATTTTATGTCATTCACACTGTATGGTCGTAGACATATTGAATTAAAACTTAATAGATACATGAGTCATCATACAGGACATCAGGACATTGTATAAAATATTTTATTAAAATATTTGATAATGTCTTTATATTTAACTCGTCTCGCTCAATTAAGCCTGCTTTGAGTGAGCCCGCGTGTTATTTTTCAAGCTTGTTAAAATTTTTGCTTACCACTCTCATTCATAAGTCATACCGTTACGTTTTATAGCCTATTATATTGCGCAATAAATATGCAATTAATACTAACGCATTAATAATGTTTCAAATCTAACTCATAGATTCTAAAATAAGTCAATACAAACCAGACAACAAACATAGTCATATTAAAATTTTAGAGAACCATTAACATCTATTATCATAATTTATTATTTATTAATTTATCAAAATATCGTAAATAACAACTTGTGCTTAATCACGGCACATTAGACAATCACTAAGCTCAGAGCTGATCGCACTGCTGTTAAATGAGGTACACTTTTAGAAAAGCAATTAACACTGATTTTTATCTTGTTGTCACTTGTGGGTCCGGTTGGATTTAGCGATTGTATTTATAAAATTAGACGCCGTATGCGGATTTACTGGATTTGAGATTTGTATGATTGTAAAAATGATTCTTTTTTTTAGTTACTACTTCCGTTGTAATAAATATTGTCGGATTTTTTAACCTGTAACCTTGTACAACAAGCAGACTGTCTAACGATTTTTTTTATCAAATTTGTCTCGTAGATCCTCAAATTAAGTCACTGAAACAAACATACCCTTTCCTCTTATTATACTAATATATAAAAAACAAGTATGCTTAATTAAAAAAAAATCAAAAAAACCCGACTGCGTAAAATACTCTTATTATAAACTAAAAAGAATAAAACAATTTACTAGCTTTCATTTGATACCCATATTGTTACAGTAAGAAAAAAAAATTCAACTACCCCCCTCCCTCATTCCGCCATATGCGGGCGCCATTTTGAAAATTTATATAGCCTATGTCACTACTACAATTTAGACAAATCAAACGACACCTCATATGTCAAAAACCGTCCAGCCGTTTGGGCTGTAGGGCGGACTAAAGAAATGGACATACATACATACATACACTCGAAAAAAATTACCCTCCTGTCGCAGTCAGGTAATAAGTGACTAACTATTATGTAGGCTTCGTTCACGTAGAGTACGTGAACGTTCAAACACACACTCTCCTTTTTTTTTACTACATAAATGCAGTTTTTTTGACGTTTTCTGGACGTTTATGTTTGCGTTTCTTGTGTTCCCGGTCTCATGACAGGACAGGACAGGATTTCTACTATTGGTTATTATTGAGTGTAATGCGTTTGTTATTTGTTGTTATATAATAATCAAAAAATAATTTAAAGAAACTTTAATAACTTCATTGATAATGCAAATATCTATATTTTTATATAACCATCATTGAAACATTTACTTTGTAAAAATGTTTTGAATATTATAAGGATTGAAAATCTCCTCACTTAGAATTGGTTTTCTCTAAACGAAATTCTAAGAAACTGATCTATTGTATTTAAATTTTCTCTTTGTCTGTTTCTAAAAGCAGGAACAACAGATTTCTACAGTATCTAAAATTTAAGCCCCTATTGATAAGATCTGAGGAAGCTGAAAGAAGCCAAGTCAATTCATCACAAGGAAAATAGCGATACTTAAAACAACACAAAGGTCAAAACGTCCCAAATTTTATATTAAATTGTTGGAAGCTATGTGTAAATTTTGATAAATTTGCAGAATGGAATTCTCTTCCTGCGTCACTGTTTCCCGATGCGTATAACCTAGGGATTTTTAAGGCAAGAGTAAACAGGCATTATTTAAGTTTGCGTGCTTCACCTTAGACTTCATCATTGTTTACCATCAGACAAGATTGAGGTCAAACGCACTCAAATTTCCAATAAAAAAAAAAAAAAAAAAAAGAATAAAGAATTCAGAAATATCTAATGGTATTTTTATCCTTGCCGATTGCGCTTTTATATCCTAAGCGAAAATTGTTGCACCACATGTTCTATCAAAGTGCACAACATTATTGAGCAGTAAGTGTAAAATTAACATCTGTAATATGACTTTAAATCCTAAGATAACTAAAGTAATTGCCTCTACATTTACTCAGTCAAAACATTAATAACTAGTGGTTACCTGCAACTTTTGCTCGCATGGAAGTTCAATTTCTGGTGCATCTATTCGTACCCATATTGCTATGTCCTTGTCTAGACTTTTAAACTACTTCATTAATAAAATTTTATCACAGTTGATCCAAAAACTTAGCCGGGAAAGAAAAACAGGCAAAGATAAGAGAATTACTGTGACATTAATATGGATATGATTTTTCATATTTAAGTTTCAATAGCAGAAGTAACAAATAAAAAAAAATCATTTTTGTTATAAATCTTTCTTGTTATATAACAAACGGTAGTTAATACTAAAAAATATCATGGTATGACTTATAGAAAGAGATTCAGTGAACATAAAGATCGACCCATAAAAATAATTTCAAAATTCGGCATGAGTAAAACATAGGTTTTACTACTATAATATAATATATACACTAATTCTCAGTTGTGTGGATTTTTATAAATTAAAAAAAAAAACAAACATTATTTTAAAGTATAAAAAATCTAAAGTTCTTAAAATTCTTTGTCGCTTTTTGGTATCAAGAAATTTAAATCACACCATTTGTATAATCTGGTGATAATTCACAGGTTTTCACTTTTCGTTGGCTATCAGTCCGTAAATCGCTTCGTAAATTCGAGCCTGAGTTTTGGTTAAAGAGCTAAGCGTAATCATATTTTTCAGGCGAGGGTGGTTGAATGGTTAATTAGAGATTTAATTAGTCAATTACAATGCATCTATTGAGAATTATGATTAATCAAAATTTATTAAGTAAGAAATATCTATATCAATAATAATTAGAGCGAAAACAATAAAATCTAAAAATAGTTTTGTTTATGAAAAAAAAAACAGTTCCTTTAATGACATTTTTTTTTTCAAAAACCTAAATGCATAAAATATTCGATCGCTTATTGTATATGATATATGATCGTATCATGCCATATACCTTTGGCTTTGCATTATATATTGCATAAAATATTTTTGCCATAAATATAAATTTTAATATAAATTTTAATAACCTCAGACCGAGAAGTTGCATCTGAGTTTGAAAAATTTTTCACTGACATTCCACTTTCAACAACGCAATCACTTAATTCGTCTCCAGGCATTGCCGAATTTTTGCTAAAGGAAAATGTTAAAGAATGTAATGTAATATTTACATTTAAACCTGTAAACCCCAAAGATATAATAGTAGCCTTCAGAAGCCTGGACGTCAAGAAATCAGCTGATCTATGGGGTTTATCTGTAAAAGTTGTTAGTTCCATAATTGATGTTGTTGCACCTCATCTAGCTACTATATTTAATGGCTGTATAGAACATGGTGTGTTTCCTGATCTAATGAAACACAGTAAAGTGATTCCTATTTTTAAATCGGGCAGTACGCTAGACCCTAATAATTTTAGACCAGTTTCAGTACTCCCAACATTTAGTAAAATTTTTGAAAAAGTAATACTCGGGCAAATGTTATCGCATTTTAATGCACACAATCTACTACATAAGAAACAGTTTGGTTTTACAAAAGGTCGCTCCACAGCAGATGCTGGTGTTGAGCTAATTAAAAATGTTTTTGAGGCATGGGAAAGGTCGCAGGATGCTCTTGGGATATTCTGTGACTTATCTAAGGCCTTTGATTGTGTGCATCACGAGACGTTGATCAGGAAACTGCATCATTATGGGATTAGAAATAAGGCACTCAACCTCCTGAATTCCTATTTGAGTAATAGAATACAGAGGGTTGATGTAAATGGTAAGAGATCTCCTGGGGCTCCTCTAGATATGGGGGTTCCACAAGGATCTATTCTTGGCCCATTTCTCTTCCTTATTTACATAAATGATCTGCCATTTTTTGTACAGGACAAACATGAGATAGTATTGTTCGCTGATGACACTTCACTTATTTTTAAGGTGAAACGTAATTTACCTATGTATGACGATGTAAACGATGCTCTCTCAAAGGTTGTCTATTGGTTTGACTCGAATAATTTACTATTGAATAACAAAAAAACAAAATTAATAAAATTCACGACACCTAATGTTAAACTTGTTGATAATGGTGTAGAATTAGGAGGGGAAATGTTAAAACCGGTAAAGTCCACTAAATTCCTAGGTATAATTATAGATTCGAAATTGCAGTGGGATCTCCATATTGAAGGGTTAGCGAATAGGCTCAGCTCTGCAGCGTTCGCGGTAAAAAAAATTAGACTTCTCACTGACGTAGATACAGCTCGCGTAGTATATTTTAGTTATTTTCATAGTATTATGTCCTATGGAATCTTACTATGGGGAAATGCAGCTACCGTTAATACTATTTTTGTCCTGCAGAAAAGAGCTATTCGTGCAATTTATAGTTTAGGTCCTAGAGTATCATTAAGAGATAAATTTAAAGAAATAAAAATATTGACTGTTGCTTCTCAATATGTGTACGAAAATGTTATGTATGTCCATAAAAATATACACGAATTTCCCAGGAATTGCGACACGCATAGCATTAATACTAGGAACAAACATAAACTTGCAATGCCTGTAACTCGCTTACGCCGAGTCAGTAATTCTTTTTATGGACAATGTATACGCTTATACAACAGGCTCCCAGAAAACGTTCAAAAAGTTTCTATTGCCAAATTTAAAAAATTGTGAAAGAACGTTTGTGTACCAAAGGATATTATTCTATTAACGATTTTCTAGAAGACAGTACGCCTTGGGAATGATGTGATCGCCTCCAGGCTATTTCAACTTAAAGAGAATTATTGTTAATTTCAATATACTCTGAAAAAAAAAAAAAATACATTACGTAAAAAAAAAATATTAGTCCCGCTGAGTTTCTTTCGCCAGTTCTTCTCAGGTCAGAGGCTTCTTCTTTCCGAACTGGTGGTAGACTCATGACGTTCAGTAAATAATTGTAATAATTTTATGCTGAATAAAATATTTTGACTTTGACTTTGACTTTGACTTTAATTAGATAAACTTCTGTTTTAAGTTGTATATTAAACAGTCTTGCTAATACGGCATACGGCTATATGTGCCGTGTTGCCTATATGCCAGCTAGCTATACAGTGACTTGTACTTTATTTTAACGATAGCTTTAATATATCCGCATCTTGATAATCTGGTCAAAGCTATTTGTTGAGAAGGCGCACTCAAAACAGTCAAACACAAATATTGTCATCAGTACATTATGGTGTCATGTCGTTTGACAGCTGTTATAATCTAATTTCGTAACTCTTCTTAATATTTTCTTACTTTATTGTCCTAGTTTGGACACCTTTACATTTTCTCATACTTTTAGCGTACGTTTGCACTAAGAAATTAATTAGGTAAAGAACACTAAAAATATTATCTACTAATAAGAATGTAATTTTTTTTTTAAAATCAATCATAAGTAAAATCAAAATCGAAGAAGAAACCTTTTTAATATCTTTCAATTACTGCTAAACTTCAACTAGAGCTTTACAAAACCTCAACACGATAGTATCAACAAACAAATTACAATATTATTGATAGAGATTAAAATTGATTTAATAAATCTTAAGCAGCACGTTGGTACAGCTCTTTACCTGCCAGCTTTAATTAAAACGACTTGAAACATTTGCCTTTAACGATACCACTTTGAGCATTTCTATAATCAAAATTAATATTATCTTATATTTTAATACATCTTGTAAGAACGAAGTATATTTTTTCAATTCAATTTTACTTCTCAGAAATATGAACCATTTATTATGTATTAGGTTTTGGTTAATAAACTATAAAGTGATAAATAGTGTTATCATTAGGTTTTTAAGTCCGAACTGCATATATAAATATATTTAAACATTTAATATGTGATATAAATTATTTTTTTAATAATATTTGTCAGAACTGTATATAAAAGTTCTAATAACTACATAATTATGTTTTGAATTTAGCTTATGCTTAACTAAAAGTCCGACTCACGTAATTTAAACCTATTATAGGGCAACTTTTAAAAAAGAATATTGTAGTTAATGCAAACTCTTTTTGATACTTGAATTAAAAACTGTTACCACAGCAAAAAAAATTATGTGATATTTATTCACAAAATATAAATGGGACCATCCTTGCAACATCCTTGAGATAAAGTCTTCAATAATAAAATAATTCTTAAGTGGAATTACAACTGGTAAAGATATCACATAATATTTTATACACAATTACTAATAATTTTTATCATAGTATAAATAATTTTCAAAAAAAAAATTGTTGTCTAATATTGATTAATTGATATTGATTAAATGTTAAAGCGAAACCCGCTTTAAAAATTATTTGAAAAATTAATAATTTTAAATTCAGTAATGTTATTGATATTATTAACTGTTCCTATGTAAAAACTTTTATAATTAGCTCAGAACCAACTTTCGAGACTCAGAATATATAGGGGAGCTACCCTAAATATTTGAATACAAAAAACAAACTATCATAAAGATGAGTTTATTACAAAGAATACCGTAGTTCTTATAAAATACGAATAACTTAAAGACAAATACGAATAGAGAAAGATTAAAAAAATGTCAAATAAATAAAAATGTCTTATCATTGATTACAATTTTTCTGGCTTTTAACTTTTTTTATATAAACTTTGATCTAATATATTATTACTCAATATTACGAACATCAAAATATTTAGTATATGATATAAAAGATATCACTGTTCTGGGACACTTAACACATCGTAAAATTAATAACGGCGAGGGTAGCGAAAGTAACTTTATTAGCAAATGAAGTAAATATAGTAGCTCAAGGTTGCCAATCAAATCTATATGGAAACTAAAATAGGAAATGATACGATGCAACTTTAATAGTTTATAATCATTTTATTCAATAGCTAAATCAAATCCTTTGAATAAATACATATATCAGCAATTAATATGGGGTATAAAAGGTTTGAATGATCTTAAGAACTCGCCAATGTGAATTTTTTTAAAAATACTTTTACATACTGAATCAAATAAATTCTTGGGCCTATTCAGCGCAAATATAACTAAGTCTACAAAACTTTTAACATAGAACTAAAATTATCCAATAATAACTTTATTTTATTATAAAAAAAAAGTCTACATTTGTCTTGGTAAATTTTATTTGACTCAAACGATTCGGAAATACTCGTGACATGCTTGACATGTTTGATTGTTCATTTTGACTATAAAAATAATAACGGTATGAAATTCAATTTCATTATTGACTAACCGATACCTGAAACTTCATCTGTGTTGATATATTGAAAATGTATTTTATGTGTAGAAAAAAAAATACACAAATCACTGAACTGGTGGTTATTATAAAAATCGTTGTTCCTCAATATCTTTATATTAAAGGAAGATACCACAGTATTTTTTAGGCAAGAGCCAAGTGTCTAAGAAACAAAACTTAGAAGATTTCATCGATATCTATCTATCAGTAGTTTTTCCGTAATGCGTGAACGGCATACCTCTATCATTATTTTATTTATAATTACGTATACCTACATAATGATTGTCGAATTTGTTAGTCAAAAATAAAATTTCACTAAAAGTCTTAATTTTTATCTCAATAATTATTATTATTATTATTGCTACTACAAATTCTACTCGACTGACTTAATACCGTACATAGTCAAAACAATTAGGCTGAGGTATTTAGATACTCAATTAATCCTTATATCTATTTAAAGGTCTATCGATCCACCAATTTACTTATTTACATGTTTTCTTTAATCATCGAATTACCGATGACCTGGATGGCAGCTATCTTTATAGAGGAATCAGTTTGCCTATACAATGTTGGTATCTCTGCCAGACAGTGCCGGATTAACCACGTAGCAAGAGTAGCAATTGCTACGGGCCCCACGCGAATGGGTGCCCCGCGCCGCGCAAAATGGGTCCCCGCATTTTTTAACCCACTCTTCTCTTGCCTGAGCGTAATTTTTTGAGGAATATGGAGAAGCGATAACTTTTATTTATAATTTTTTATTTTGTATAAGCGACTGGGGCTAATTTTTTTTTTTCGTATGCACTTACAAAAAACAGGTACAGGAAAGTTATCTTACTTAATCCGGCACTGCTGCCAGAATCAGAATTTAGTCAGTTTACCCTCCAGCAGTAGTTTAAAGGCATCTGGAAGCAACGATATAGGCAAACGATAGATAAATGGTTAATAATTAGTGTATGTATTTTTATACATAAATATTTTTCATATATTATGTTCCAAGCGTTTCTTTGTGCACAATATGCTTCATTTTCGAATCAGATATTTTAGAGCAGTAACCTGTATATCTTGTTTTTTTTTTTTCTAATTTTAATATAGTTTGCTTAGTGAGGTGTTAAGTTTATTAATTATTTCATCCAGCCATTCATACTGCAAACTTAACCAACCCGAGGGTTATGATGTCTGTAGTTCAGAAATATTCAAATAGAAAACTTAAAACTCAAGAATGTACGAAATCCTTTTAACGTACGCAACGCTTCATCTTAAGACGCTGTTTATACATACGCGGAGGAAGTCACGTCTATATACAGCTATTAATGGAACGTAAATTTGCATTTGATAGCCAAATTATTAAATAAGATTATATGCTCAATTATGTTGCGCTAAGAGTTAAGACCCATAGGGCAGTAATAACTACAAACATTATAACGCAAGATAAACCACAGGTAACATGCTATGCTGAACTGTCAAGAAACAAGCAGGAAAAAAAAAGAATATTGCTCAAGACATTACATTTATTTGTTGAGATGATAAAAATGTGCCATGCCATGACTTGGGAGGAAGAGGGTAAGAGGTATAAAATATAGATGAAAATTCATGTGACATATTTCGAAAATAACTCTAGTACGAAATGATGTTTTTTTTTTTAATTTCATCTTTTTAAAATTAAGCAAAATGTTATATTACATCTATACATATTAGGTCGTGAAAAAAGTTTCTTCGTATTTTATATACAATATTTTTTAATTTCATTTCATTATTATAATATTTTTTTTTTCAAAGTTTAACTACATTTAATTTAATTTACAGAATGACTGGTAAATTACTATCAATATTTAAGGAGATTACTCGGTACATGATTCTCATTCAAATTATGTAAAAAAAAAACAGGTAAATATTAATAAACTTTTAAGTAAAGTTACTCAACAATTATCCAATTATGTACGCATCGTCTGGACACCCTAGCAGCTAGCTGCACTTTCGACACAAAACAGGTAGTTTATCTACGTCCAAACACCGCCACATGTTAACAGGGTAGCAGGATAAACAAGCATGATCCAATCCCCCTTAATACTTTAATCCTGGCTTAGGATAGGCAAAAATACTGATATTTTACTCGTTTAAGCAACAAATTTGTTGACTAGGTGAATGATGTGAACTTTGGCAATTTTTAGATGTGAACAAGCGACACAGTATAACACCTGTGCACGCGCCACCGGCATGACTGGGAAAGTGTCTACGCTTCATTTATTTGAATTGAAATTTATGGAAATTTGGTCAAAAATTAAGTACCTATTTTTTTTACATAATTCGAATGAGAATCATGTACCGAGTATTCTCCTTAAATATTGATAGTAATTTACCAGTCATCCTGTATATGTGCCATTTTGTTTGATAATTTGTTGTTGATTTAGATAGACAAAAAAAATTCGACAAGTAGTTCTGACAGTCCTCTCATGATGTAGGCCCAAAGAATTCTGTTGAGACTGAAATAGGTGAAAATCTGAGGGTCCAAAGTCAGGACTATATAGTGGGTACATTAGCACTTCCCAATCAAGCTCTCTCAATTTTTGATTTGTGGTCAAATATGTGTGTGGACTGGCGTTAACATGATGAAAGACCACTTGTTTTCTGTTGATCAATTCCAGACTTTTTTTTTCAATTTCTTGCTTGAGTCTCATTAGTTGTTGGCAGTAGAGATCCAAATCGACGGTTTTGCCCGGCGGTAAAAGCTCATAATAAACGATGCCCTTCCAATCCCATCATACACACAGCATCACCTTAATGCGTGTTAATCCGGGTTCCGTTATAGTATATGGAGCTTGACTACCCTTTGACCATGATGTTTTTCGCACATTCTTGTCGTAGGTGATCCACTTTTCATCACCTATGATCAATCTT
Source organism: Euphydryas editha (assembly GCA_036937285.1). Lineage (NCBI taxonomy): Eukaryota > Metazoa > Arthropoda > Insecta > Lepidoptera > Nymphalidae > Euphydryas > Euphydryas editha. Next base: position 7,700,343 of record JAUPFZ010000024.1, read on the forward strand.
TTCAAAAATGGTTCAGTTTCATTACGTTTCAATAAAGAATCGCAAACATGTACACGATTCATTCGGTTTCTTACAGTGAGCTCCTGTGGCACTCAAATATCGAGCTTTTTCGTATAGCCAGACTTTTTCAATAGGTCAAAACTATTTTGTGAGATACAAACAGTTTTGAACAAAATACCAAAAGACTTTTTCCTAACCCATTATAATAAAATCGTAGGAAGACTAATTTTGATATTTGAATATTTTTTTTTAAATTGTAATGGTCTAACTAATGTCCTTTAGTCTATTTGTTGGTTAGTATTCATTTGCAAATAACAAAAAACGTACTAAACACATTTTGATGTAAATAAATAAAAAAAAAAACTTATATTCTTAACCTAAACTGTAAAAAATCACCTATAACTCATCCATGCGAGTTGTCGCCTCAACGCCGGCGGTCGCGGTGTTGATTCCTGCTCGGGGCAGATATTTGTATTTGTACAAATATTTGTTTCTGGTCGGGGTGCATGTCCTTGTTGGTGAGGAACTACTATCATCATCACAGACACCTGATAACGATCGTTACTCATAGTAGGTAAATTATCCGCCGATTGCCCACCGTCCGCCGAAACAGCCTACCGCGAAAGTGCAATGCCCAAGTGCGCAGGGCGTCGCCCAAGAGAGAGTTCCTGATGGGGCTGCCGCTTGCGGGCCACGAAGCAACGTACGCGGTACCCGTGGTCCGCCTCGTAAGGGCGGGTGAGGGCGCACGGCGGGTTATTTTAGTGGGTGAGGGCCCCACACTACGCAGTTGTCTCCCCGGACGACGGGGTGTGCGTTCAGGTACATTTTTTCCGCCAAAACAAAAAAAAAGGTAAATTATCCGCCAACCCGCAGTGGAACAGCATGGTGGATAAACTCCGACCCTTCTCTTATATGGAGAAGAAGCTTTTGCCCAGAAGTGGGACGCTTACAGGCTGATTCGGTTCAGTTCAGAGTGAATCCTTGTGGTTCGGTTAGTATAATCATTAAAATCTCACGAGTAAAGCTGTATCAATTAAAAGTATAATAAACGCAGCTTCAAGCAACCCATAGAAAATTTCAAACATTCCTAAACTACACAGTTAAATTGCATTTTTCATTAAACGGTAAGAATTTTCTTAAATTCAAATAGCTTGTGGCGTATATACGAGTAGTAACAAAGTATATTTTACTTATTCGACTGTCATATACATTTATCCCGTCGTAATAAAAATAAATTTATTTAAATTCCAAATTTAACAGAACTGTCTGTTAATTTTAATCGTCATTTTTTTGCTGCATTTACCACATAACCTTACAATAACATAGTAGTAGGCACCCGTGCGATCGTTTGGCGTGTTAATGGATTGCCTCGTCCTTGACACTCACTAATATCGTTACGGCCCGCGGTAATCTTCATTATGATAAATCAACGCTTGCTATTTAAACGAATTTGTAAGTAATACCTACCGACATATCGGGACCTATAGAAAAGGATTTATATACCTTTAACAAGGAAGTATATTGCATTCTTCTTTATATATACATATACATATATATAACTTAAATACATATACATATTAGACATTGAGCTGCTATTAGTATAATTATAATTTAATTCGACAAAACATGACTAAAGATTGACTTGATTGGTTTTACCGATTTTTTTGTTCTTAATCGCTAAGACAATGGTTGTATTGTTTGATCAACTTTTAAAGGTATTTTGAAATACGAAGAAAAAATGGAAAATTGAATACGACAGTTGTATCATGTTTTTATTATATTACCAAATTGTTATTTGCTGAGCATGCTTTAAATTTTTTCGTTAGTAAATCGCTCCAAATGCGAAACCGGGGCGACTCGCTAGTAACAAGGTAGGTTGGATAGGCAATAAAAAACTACACTGCGACTCACAGGATCGGAAAATAGACCACAAAACTGAGTGCGAGTGAAGTCATACTGGTCACCTATTAATTTTTATATATAAACATCGCAATACCGACATTTAATGTTACATACTATGAAAAGCAAGTAGTTCAATACATTTTAACAATTTTTTTATTAAAATAAATCTATTTCTACTTTTTATCAATTTTTATTCAAATTTATTTAAATTGTTAAAGATTTATAAAGCAACATTTATACAATTAACGTAACTAACGTAACGTTTATTATTATTATTATAACTATAACACAAAGCATGACGATTAGGCGAAAGCGTTAACTAGATAAGAGTCACATGATGGTCGTTTGCCACGGAGAAGCTTGATGCTTCCGGAGAGATATCAAGGAGGTTTAGAGTCTATATTGCACGAATGGCGTCATAATCATTACAAAGGTATACAACCTCTGAATTTTACACATGGTTTTTAAATAACTATCCTTAGCCTTACTTAGGCTAGTAAAACTAACTTGACCCTACCGTTGATATAAAGATAACCGCTCTTGTGATGTGTAGTGCTTTAATGCCAGAGGTCCCGGGTTCAATTTCCGCTCACATTAAATATTTGATTTGTACAAAAAAAAATTTTTTTTTTTGGGTCTGAATGTATGTCCTTGCATGTAAAGCAGATTGATCAGCGTGGAGCAGCGTGATGAATTAAGCTCCAACCATTCTTCCCAGCAGTTTAGACCACCAATGGGACGTTCAGGCTGATTCAGTTCCGTACAGTTCAGCTATTAGTTAGTTTTTCTCAGTATAATCTTCTTTTATTTTGTGTGGTTATCGTACAATATTTAGGCTTAATTTTTTTTTCTCGTTTGTTCTATTTATATTTTTTGCTTAAAAATATAATAAACTATATTTACATTTAAAATATGTATTAAAAAATACTTAAGTAGGATTTAATAATCTTTTTACAGCTATATGTAGAGTAGTAAATAATAAACTACTATATGTTCCAAACATGAAATATTGAGTAAATTGTTCGTTTAAATATTTATTCTTAATGTAAATATAATTTTAATCGTACTATGATTCCATCTTCGAGGTCAAGTAGGCTTTAACTCGAATTATATCGTTAGTAATATAACTAATTTGGGCACGCTTTTCCCATCGACCCATTTCAAGTTTAGAAAAGGTAACCCTTAAAAATATCCTATAATGTTGCTCATAAGAAAAAAAATATATAAATTCCATTCATACGAAGAAGCATATACAAATTTAAAATAATTTAAAAGTTTGACGACTGATTGAATAAAATTAATTATTAAAATCTAAGCACTATAAATATTACATATCATATTTTTTATTTTTAATAATGTAACTTATAATAAATTTTATTCAAAGCAATATAAATGCAGTGCTAGTACCAGTGGCGTGACTACCAGAGGGCTAGACGGTGCCTTGCACCGGGGCCCCCAAGCTCAGGGGGCCCTCAGAACCTGACCAACAAACTATAAATTGAACTATTGAAATTTGCTTGCGTGTAAAACGGGCCCTGCTGTGCATGATAAAGAGCAGATGATAAAGTAGCTTTATTTATATTTTGGCTTGTATTGATAAAACTTAAACAGTTCAATTGGGGTCACTAGTTTATTTTAAAGGCCTTTGGTTACCTAGCTACGCCATTGGCTAGTACTAAGTTATAATTTGCGTCTAAAATCCTAGTGATTTTTATATATGTTATTTGTCATTATTATATTCGTCTTAAAATAAATCGGTTAAAAACTTAAACGTTAAATAACTGTTATACTACCTAAAGTCTGATGTGAATATCCTTTTTATTATGATATTGCTATGCAAAACGTAAAATAATGCATCCTAAATGCATTGTCATTAAGTTGTAGGTACTGCACAAATGTATTTAATTTACTTAAGCATTTACGTTTTGTTACACTCAACTGAATTTCAGCGAAAACTTAATCCAGCTCAATTTGTATGTCACAATGCAAGAGTAAATTAAATTTTATTTTTAGAAGGTTTTCTCTTAAGCGAGATATAAACCTTCATAATTTTGCAGAAAAAAACGTAATGTGTCAATGAACAGATTTTTTCAAAAACACTGTTTATCTTAATAATAAAAATATTGAATTTATTATATTGATAAGCTTTCCGTAAACATCATATAAATATTCTAATATACGATTATAATTACGATAGTTAGTCCTATATTTGGGTAAAAAAAAGTAAAACACATGTCATTTTTAAAATATTCCATAAACACTGTGAATTAGTCGTTGGACTCGGAATGGATATATGCGAGAAGATGAATGTCGCGTGTACCCATTACTCTAAAGACGTTCGATAAAATCTCACACTGTTTTACTTCTTTTTAATTTTGAACTTACAACGGTATACTGAACAAATTTGGTCGTCGTTTGGACATATCTTTGTAACCATAGCCAGATTGTTTCTGTCGAAGGTTATCAATCTACATTTTTTTTTTCTATTATTTCCGGACATAAGTGGCGTACTTTTTAATACACATAAAAATTATTACACATGTTTACTGCGTAAAATTTAAAAATAGTTATTACCTGCGTATTAAAATACATAGTTATTAACTAGTAATGGTGTAAATTCTCTTGCAGTGTGACTTTCTTTACTAAAATCATATACAAAATTATTATATAATAAAAATATTTTCAATACGATGATGCTTTTTAAGGTATCGACTGCAAATTAAACTTGCTTTATCTATATCAGTTATTAAACTGTAGTCTATTTTTATGTAAAAGTTTCAAGGCTTTGATAGTATCGAAATACCAAGGAAGATTGAGATAAGAAAATATGAAAACATTCTTTCTTTTGAAAGTCATACAGGAATTTTTCAACAAACCTATACCGTTTCCTGGTTTTTATTTTGAGAATCGGATCAAAATTTAACAATGTTTTTACAATTATACTTATTTAAAACTCCTACTTTCGCTTCATCCTTTGTCTCTATGGTTTCAATATCGTATAGACTTTTATAGACATATCGCTTCGAATACTTGTGTCAGTTAATTTTTTTTTAATGTTCAGTACTAAGTTAAAGGTCTAACAGTCTAACTGTTTAAAAAAATGTATATATATATATATATATATATATATATATATATATATATATATATATTTACATAATACATATATACATACATATATATATATATATATATATATATATATATATATATATGTATGTATATATGTAATTATGTATATAATGAAAATGCACAATAATCCATACAGCTAATACAGAATTTTATTTGGCTATCTTTGGAACAGTAATATAAATAATTTGAGACTGAGACTGCTATAAAGATAAATAATATAATTAAAAAATAACCGATACAAGAAACCTTTTCTTCGCAGTCTTTAAATCGGATAAATATTTGTTACTTATTAGTATCGGTTTATTTCCCTATTTTAAATAAATAAATTAATAAAGACTGTCAAAATGAATTAATAGACAATTGAAAGTTTTTTTTTTTTCTAACAAACAGATTAAAGTGAATAAAATATTTAAGGAAGCTATTTTTTAAATTAAATCTTAGAAGGAAGTAATATACTACATTAGCATTTTAGAATAGAGATTAGTAATTATCACAGGAAAAGGCAAACATGACTTTATATTATTATGTAACCTGTGACAAACTAGAAATATAATCACAACGGAAATTGGGAACCATGACGGATATTGCCAACAAACAAATTATTACTGGTTAAAGATCATTTTCCTACAATTTTATACCTCTTCAATAAGAGATCATTCATCATTCACCAGTGTGAAAATAATAGACAGCTAAAAATAGACTGATGTTCAAAACAACAAACATTTAATTTTAGAACACAAATAACAAATTATATATATATATATATATATATATATATATATATATATATATGTGTCTTTGTTTTCGACATGTTATAATGTATAAATATAAATTATGATTGCCATTATTACAATTAAGAATTTTGAAAACGTATTTTTTTTGGACCTATTTAGTCGTTGCGTTTGGACCTCGATAAAAAAAATCTGTTAAAGAGCAGTAAAAAAACGTAATAAGGTTTTTGTTAAGACCGTTGTACTCAAAAACGATTTTTAATTTAAAAGTACCCACCACTGATGAACTGTTCTGATGATAGAGACAGTAGGTCTCTATCATCAGCCCAGTTCTTTTGATTTCGACAATTAATTATAACATTTTAACTGCCTTTGCCTTTTTGCCGTGCGGTGACCAGCAGAGAAGAATAGTCCCGACCTCTTTCTTACCGAGGTGTCGTAAAAGGCAACTAAGGCCATAGTGATGTGAACAACTGTTCACCAACCAGAATATTGATGGGCAGCAGCGTCACCATATCGTGCCATAATACACAGCATTCGCCAACCCGCCTGCCAAACGTACCGAGTATTGGAAAACCCCTCAGAGATCATGGGGGAAGCCTATATTTAAAAGTAGACATCCAGCGGCTGATGTAGTAGTGCCTTTTGATGACGACAATTTACATCAAAAGTACCGCTTGTATTGGATAAAAAAATCATAATAGTATTTTAGACTTGCTTTTAACAAGGATTTTAGTATTACACTTATTCAGTACAGTGTACAACTCATTTCAATTTTTTTTTTATGTTATAAAAATATCTCCACTGTTTGTAAACAATGCTTAGGATTTTTATTACATCTCGTGGGTAGTCTCTTATTGCACTGCTATTAGATTAGGAGCCATCCGCCACGTTGCAGCACTGCTATTATTCCGAAATATACCTACAGATTTTTCTTATAAAGTTTGCCTTCACCACCAAGCACGAGATTAATTTTTAAGACAATTTGTCTTAGAGAACTTGAAAATAGGCGGGTATCCGAATTTGTCCGAATTTGAACCCGTTAATCTAGTGTCGATTTACAGATTTTGTTCATTTGGCCAAAATAGCTCCTACCGGGCCATCTTAGAAATCAAATATTTTACTATTAAATTCAAATGTATAATATCAATCGAATTTACAACGTTAAAAATAGCTTCACTTAAGTCTAACAATTATTCGATAATAACTGTACAATAATAAATTTACCTCGACTAATACGATCTGAGTGCATCCTATTATAAAATCATCTTGCAACTACTCTTTATATTACTTCAAGGGAAATAAAGTCCAATAGAAGTTATGAAGGCTCTCAGTGGTCTCGAGTTGAAAAATCTTAAACGAACTCGTTGTCTTGTTTAATGCTTATTACTGCAAAGCGGCCTTGTAAAAATATGAGAAAATTATTTCTTGTTTTATAACATAAGCGGATAAAAATTTATGCACAACAATTCGTACAAGTTCATCCGTGATTGATAAAGAAATTTTTTAGTGTTATTGTATTAATAATGATAACAAATAACCAGAAAAATTGTAGTAAAATGCAAACATTATTCTACAAGTAAACTTTTTAAATAGAAGACAATTATTGTTATTATTATTATTATTATTATATTTTTTTTTTTTTTGAGTAATCAAAAGAACGTGTGACGAATTGCGATAATGAATTTTTATGGATATGAAAATGCTCAACATTATAAATCCATCCAACCTAAAGATTAGAGGCCTGGATACCTTAAAGGTACAGAATAAGCTAGTTTTTTTCTTATTAAATTAAAGTTCGTTAGAACGGACGGTGCAGTGGCGGTCCTTGCATTCGATATAGTAAGCATAGTTATATGAGTTTCTATACCAAAAAAAAAAATAAAAAAACTATAATTCGTCACGAGCGATACTGCCATGATACGGTTTTCGCAAATTATTTGTTTGTTTGATCTCGACTCCAAGTTGCTTATTATGTTTAATTTAGGATTTAAGGTACTAATTATAAAAACAACAACTTCTTTGTTATATTTGTTATAAAAAAATTTTCATATTAATTTTCTATTAAGGCAGATTAAATATTAACCACTTTTTTTTCTTTTTTTTTAAATCACAGAATATGGTCTCCTACTTTAATTAAAACAAAAATTCACTTAACGAACAATATTTATCTTATTACAAAAATAAAAAATATAGGTATATTTTTTGTTCTCTATTGTTATTATGTTGGCTGTCACTGCGTGAGGCATATTATGTCATTGATTTATGGATTCAATTCAATTCTTCTGTCAATAGCTTTTATTTAAATCGGTTTTAGTTATCAAATGAATATGGATTATTTCACAAATGTCACATAGGATTTGTTTTCAATTGATTTATGATATGTATATGAGAATATCGTCATAGTCGTAGAATAGTGACGGATCTTGCAGATTTGAAACTTTGCAGGGCAGACGTTTCAAACAGATATTTTGTTGTTGTTGTATATTTGAAATGTCTGCCTTGTGTGGTTTTGAATTTTTGGGATCCGTCGCTATTCTACGACTATGAAGAAACACCAACAAAACATATAACAACAATAATATAGTTGTTTGAAGTGTCTGCCCCGTAAAGTTTTAAATTTGTAAGATCCGTCACTATTCTACGACTATGACGATATTATTTGTATAATTTTGGATATTGTATAAATAACTTTCTTAATGACCAAGGGATTTCATTTTTAAGTATGACGTTTTATTTAACGTAATTATAATGATCCTTGTAGAAAGTTTAGTCGACGCAACCTACACCTTTGAAAAGTTTTCGTTAATTTTGTGTTGTTGTTGGTTGCTGCAATTTTGTGTTGTTAGGCTATTGTACATTATCAGTTGCTAGAACTCTAAAATATTATACTCGGCGCCTTACTGTCAAATGGACATATTGATAGTTTTAATTGCAGCGAATCCTTTAAAACCTCTAAAATCCTTTAAAATATATAATATATTCGAATTTAATGTTATGATTAGTCAGGTTTGAACTTTATGGTAACTTGCTTAAACATACACAATTTCAAAAACATTTTTTTGCTAAATAATTTTATAAAATATATTAATATAAACATATTTAAAATTTAAGTAACATACCATTTTAATTGATTATTAATTTATGATATCATATCATTTCTTTTAAGATGCGACTGAAATAGTTGCAAATGGTGATACATGTAATCTACAATAGTAATTTTTGCAAAGCATTAGTCAACCATAAACTTTAATTGTTAGTGATTGAATGTATGGGAATAAACAGCTTTTTGCTACGTTGATGTGATATCTATATTGTTAATCGGTCACATTTTTGCCATCAATGGCTTTATGTTTTACGAAATAATAGTACCATCGAGCATAAAAAGATTCACATCTAAGCTCGGAATTTTAATTCGATTCCAGATTTGACAATTTCAGTGTTGCAATGTTATGACAAGTACTAAATAGTGATGTTGCGAAATTATTCGATACGGAAATAGAATATTTCCGGATCGAACCTGCTGCGATTACCGCAACAGTCATTATTGTGACCACTGCACTAATACGTCGTAAAAATTAAAAGTAAATGATTGTCTTATTAGTAAAACAACATATTTTTATTAAATATACACAGTTTTCACTAACTCCGGTACAGTTTTCATTGAAATTTCAAGTCTAATATAATTTAATTATTAGTCAGAATTTAATTAAAATTATTTCATTGAAAATTAATAGACACTATTCCAACTTCAAGAGATTATGATCTTGCGATGTTTTCTTTTTTTTTTTTTAAATATCGTTTAATCTTTGTTATTTTGTGAACATTTATTACAAATTAGAAAAAGTTTTTATTTAATACCATAAAAATAATAAAATATCTGGTGAATAAACATTATTTTTATTATAATTAACTGTACCACAGCTTGTAATGGAGAGGGCTATGCTTGGTATTTCTCTGCGAGATCGAATCAGAAATGATGAGATCCGCAGACGAACGAAGGTCGACCTAGCCCTACGGGTTTGCAAGCTGAAGTGGCAGTGGGCAGGGCACATAGCTCGTAGACCTGACGGACGATGGAGCAGAAAGGTTCTCGTGTAGAGATCACGTACCGGCAAGCACAGCATCAGACAGCCGTTCGCGAGATGGACAAACGACTTGAGGAAAATCGCCGGAAGCGTTGGAAAGAAGCTGCTTTGAACCGGTCGCTCTGGAGGTCGATGGAGTAGGCCTGCGTTCAACAGTCGACATCAAATGGCTAATATGATGATGATGATTATTATTATTAACTGTACCAGAAACATTTCTTATTTACTATTTTTATTACGTCGTTGTTAATATGAGGAGCTTCGAACTACAGGGCCTCATGTATGAGTTGAAAAACTATAGTCTTATCTCACGCAATATTTCACTAATTCTATATGATTTTTTTTTGGACTTTAGAGGCATAGTGTGCCAACGGAGTTCCGTCCGTTATAACTTTTTAATCATAATAGGTAAAAGGGCGCTTACCATACAAAAACGTATTTTTTCGATGTTGTTCGTAGTATGATATTTAAAACATAAAGATTTTTCAAATAGAATATCTAATGTCAGTGTTGATCAAAAATAAACCAAAAAAAAAAACTTAATATTATATATGTTCAAATGGTTGGTGTTTCAAATCAATAACTATATATGTATGTATACACATCACATAGCATTAAATGAATAATATCCATCATTTGATTACAAAGCAAATCAATAACCACCTAACATTTCCTCGAGTAATAACCTCATAACGCATTATAATGAACAAAACAATCGTATTTGCAAGTGCTTAGGTACTAGGACGATATGTTTATAAGCCTATTGTTATCAACAATTGGTACCTATTTTACTGGATAACTCCAACACAAGATCTGTAATTGTGTACACTTCAATTTAAAAAAAATCTTTGTCTGTAAACCTAAAGAACATTCAAATTAATAAATTATCTATGCCCGCGGCATACATATGTTTGCATCTTTTATTCAAAATCCAGCAAAGTCTGATAGTGCTTACTAATTTTTTATTAATTAAATGATATAAAGATTAAAATTACTATCCTTAACTATGGTTTATGGTTTTTCTACTTGATATTTAACATAACTCTATAAGTATAGAGCAGTGCGTGCCTTTCAAACAGATAGATATTTTTTTTTTATGTAGCAGTCTCTCGCAATACTTTTTGGTTACAAAATTCTGAAATGTAACTTTACAGCTACATTTTTATTATACGTATAGAATATTGGTTTTATTACTAAAACTATTCATCGAAACACATGCCTACGTGTCAACACGACTTCATTCGAGCTTCACGAGCTATAAAGCCCAACTTTTACTATTACGAAAGCTCAGATGGTTCAGCCGACGGAATGTGTCTAACTGGATGTTTGTCTGATGTTTGTTGATTCAAATTTGAGACGGTAACATCAATATTTTCATGCACCGAAAGTTAATTACATACGTTCCTAATGTATATTAATAAACATATCCTGAGTAAAATTGTATGGAGACTGGCAAAGTTCATTAAATTCTTATACAAGTATATTGTTATCTTAATTTGATATTATTATCATTCAGACTACAATAAAATAAAAATGTATTTATTTATTTATTATGAGGGTTTTACTTACCACATGTAAACTGTAAGCTTTATTTCATCATTTTTATTACATCTAAGTTTCAATGACTTTTATATTTAATCCATTTTCAAAATTGAAGATCATTTTTAACAAAAATAAATAACTAGAATACACCTAAATTAAAATTAAGAAATACGTAAAAAAGGAGACAGATTGCCTGCTGGACCTGGAGTTTAGTATGTTAGGTTTTAAGTCTATAACTTAGTGGACCTCCTTTTACTGAAACTTTAACAAAAACTATTCGGAAATATTTAAAATAATTATGCAGCTTACCTGGACCGAATAAAAATGATACATACCTACAGAGTTAAGCTAAGTTAGCTATAACTGCGTTTACCATAATATATTTTGAATATTCTGAAAAGTTTTTTACAGTTTCGAATTGTCATTTTATTTAATAAGTTCATAGCGCCGTAACAAGTTCCTTATACTTGCATGACGTCAAAAAAATATTCAAAAAAACTAATTTATAAATAGATACATTAATAACAGTCGAAATATAACAATGGGTAGAGCGTACAATTTTACCAAGGTAACGGGTTAAAATCCGAGCCAGAACAATTTTATTTACAAGTACAGACTAGTTTAAAATCCATTCCTGTGCTTAATCTGCTATGTTGTTTCATTCATAGTGAAATAACATAGTAGATTAAGCACCCACCCTTCTTCGTAACAGAAAATACCTTTACCCAGCAGTGTGATATTCAGTCTTCATGCCTATAAAATTAATTTAGTAAAATATGCATAGTTTCTAAATGTATTTAAACTTATTATATAATGCGATTGATTTACTGTTCTCTTATATTTACGCGAATTTTACTAATTTAATTAAAAGTCTAGATCGGATTTTTTCGCGTTTTGAGGTGGTGGGTGTCCGAAATAATGAAAAATCGTTAAACTGTAAAGTTTTTTAAATAAATAAACGCGAAAAAATCCGATCTAGACTTTTAATTAAATGCGATTGATTGTTCAAAATTTCGTGGTAGATAATAGATATAGATATAGTAGCTGCTTCAATACAAACTCCTACACTTCATAAGTTTGTAATTATAGAAGATGACATACGCATATTCAACCACTTTAATTTTCAAAACCCGTCAGTTTTGTTGACATTTATAATTAGGTATTTCTCTGCTACAATCTTAGCTTAGTGTTATTGTTAGTAATCGTAGGTAGATTGCTTATTAATTGTTTGCATAAAAATAATTTTTCATATAAAACTTCTAACTCCCGATCAGCATGTGATAACACAAATGAACTATTCTCCTTTATTATATTATTAATAGAAAAGTGGAAAGTGCCTACACAATCAAATTTTATGATAATATTACTTTATAATATCTGGTTTGAAAATTTCATTTGCAATTTAAACTATTATTCTTCCTTCCTCACTATTGAAATCCGTTTTGTATAAAATAACTTTAAATAATTCATGATTCCGTCGTATAATAATCTATACTTAACGCAACTACATTTTCATAGTTTATAGTTTTACCGACTTTCATTTTAAAATCAATTAAACAAATAATCGAAAGTAAATTACCATTCATTCTAATCTATACAAATAATAAATCTGTTAAAACCTCCTTTTTTTGTCGGAAGGACTTATGCTGTTGGCCTTATTGGCCTTTATAGCGACACCGGGCGGGGGGCGGACACTTTAAGCTCCAGCCTAGAAAAGAGAGCCTCCTAATGGGCGGCTCTGAAGTGCTATACGCGTCGGTTGGCATTAAAACCTCCGTTTTATTAATACACTATATATCATCAAGAATAAATTTTAATAGCGCGATTTAATTTCCATCAGCGCCATCTCTTATCATTTTTTGTTCGTGCACGTATCACGTAAAAAGTACAAAACCAATGTAAATAACTTTAATACATAAAAATTATACATAGCTTACAGTATAATTTAGTTTTTGTTTCATTGTAATTAAATTTAAAAATAAATATTTAAGAAAATAGAAATACGCCTACGCGACATATAGAGTAAGATCCCAGGGCCGCCAGACGTCACGTATTTTCTGACGGATGAAATGTGGACGATTGAGTAGTGTTAGTATGTACTATGATCGTATGCCTACCTGCTAGCTTGGTCAAACGGCCAATTTTCAGGTATCAGGTAATCAAGGTACATAAAAACATTACTTACTTCACGTAAATTGTCATGGCTGATTTTCATATATATTTCCGAGTGTATACTTAAAAATAAATTGTCAATACTCCCAGACACTTTCCGTCGGCCATATTGCTTGGCAGACGCTTTAAGGGTCTCAAAATATAATAATTAGTTAACTTCAGGTAAATTCTGACGCTCCATTTTTATATATGTTCATCCGACAACTATTTTAAAACCTTTGACAAGAAAACAGACCGATCCAAGGGGCCAATGATCCCCTAAACTAAATTTTAATATCTCTGTGAGTGGGAGCGCGAGAGCATTATCTACGCGCATGAGACTGACAATGAGTGAGACCGACTGCGCTGTTAACGCTATGAAAATTACTTGAACAAATATTTTATAATTTTTAGAACTTTTGTTGACAAGCAATTTTTTAAATTAATTATTTATTGGAAATTTGGAAACAAAGTAGAAAAATATTATTCCTTCAATATTTCTTAACAGTGGCTTTTAATTTTCATTATCATCATCGTTGAAATTAGATAATTCATCATCCAGTCAATCTTGAAATTGAATATCTAAATCGTGATCGTCATCATCAGCATTATCCTTATTTTATTATCTTATCTGAAAAAACTAAAGAGATACAAATAATATGAGAAACGAAAATAATTTACCTGATTGTTCTTCCAGCGACTCACTGACAAAACCCAGTAATTGATCTCCATCGAACCAATGAAAATCATATTTACCATCTTGTAGTGTCCAGCCGTTGTTTTCGGGGTTGAAAATATTTATCATCTTCATACTTGCATTGTTCCAAAGACTAGCTCACTTTTACAAGGTGGTAAGTTACTGGCATCGAAGTTTCTTAAATTCTTTCGATTGAATTCTTCATTTATATCAGATACCATGTATGTATTAATAAACAACTGTAGTCTGGCAGCATCTACATCAATTTTTTCAGGAACGTTGTAAGCATCACAGATAAATTTTTGTATTATGTTGAATACACGTTCTTCTTCATCTACATCACCAACAAAATCGAACGTACATAAACGGTGAAATGCTTGTTGGTACTCTTCATTTTTCTTCAAAATAATAAACGGCTTTTGCTTGCCCTTTTTGAATAATGCTGGATTAAATTAAATTTACTTGTCAACAAAAGTTCTAAAAATTATAAAATATCTGTTCAAGTAATTTTCATAGCCTTAACAGCGCAGTCGGTCTCACTCAGTCTCATGCGCGTAGATAATGCTCTCGCGCTCCCACTCACAGATATATTAAAATTTAGTTTAGGGGATGATTGGCCCCTTGGATCGGTCTGTTTTCTTGTCAAAGGTTTTAAAATAGTTGTCGGATGAACATATATAAAAATGGAGCGTCAGAATTTACGTGAGGTTAACTAATTATTATATTTTAAGACCCTTAAAGCGTCTGCCAAGCAATATGGCCGACGTAAAGTGTCTGGGAGTATTGACAATTTATTTTTAAGTATACACTCGGAAACATATATGAAAATCAGCCATGAGAATTTACGTGAAGTAAGTAATGTTTTTATGTACCTTGATTACCTGATACCTGGAAATTGGCCGTTTGACCAAGCTAGCAGGTAGGCATACGATCATAGTACACACTAACACTACTCAATCGTCCACATTTCATCCGTCAGAAAATACGTGACGTCTGGCGGGCCTGGGATCTTGGACTAATAGACGCCATCTGGTCTAACGAATCTTAAAAACTCACAAAACTTATTTTTGAGTTATTATTTTGTTAAACTTAAAAGTTTACTAAATATGTCGGATAGGAATAGAAATCGTTTTAATATTTTAGATAAACATCATTTTCAATTAATATAGGTACTATTATGTTAAATGTCACTAAATATAAAAACGATATTCTACCATTATACGATACATGGCGCATGTAGGTGATAAAAAATATAAATTTATAATTTTTAAAATTTTAGTTAAATACCCGTGCGAAGCCGGGGTGGGCCGCTAGTATTACATATAGGTTTTATATGTGTTAATTAAAATAATTACGAATTAATATAAATAATATTTTATATACCTTATGTAGAAATAGCCAATATAAAATATTTAGACCGTAAAAATTTATAATGTTTCATTTAAAGAATTTTTTTTAATTTTTTGGATATCAAAAACATATTATATATACAAATAAATATTGTTTTTATGTTACAAATAACTTGTTTTTTTTAATTATTATATACAACTATACTTAAATAAATATACTACACAGAATATTTCTTTACCAAATTTTTAATTATCTAGTCATAAAAGGATAAACAAAATATTTTTATCAAAAAGTAGACGGAGTGAAACCACAAAAGTATCTGAACTTTGAATCGTTTCTTTTTTAAAAGTTTAATTAATCTCTACCTTCAGAAGAAGAGTAAAACCTTCTCATTTGAAAGCTCTTTTGTTAAATATTAATTTATTTTTTGTCTTAGAAGTTTTTACAGGTAACACATTTTTATTGTATTTTCTTTTTCAACAAAAAAAAAAGTATTTTTCAATTATTATAATAAAATATATAGGATATAAACTTTTTAGTTTAAAAAAATTTAAATTTTTTAAACTTTACATTCTATTTTTAATTTAATCAAATAAATTAAAAAGTTAATAATTAATTATGAAATACTTGTGATTTATCGTCACTTTAAAAATTAATAAACACTAAACTTACCAAGAAACATGATGAAACCTTTTACGAACAAAATTACTAACAGATTCAATTATATTACTTGATTATTGGAACACTATTATTTAATCTATCGATATATTTAAAAGTTTAAAGTGCACCAGGACGCGACCGTGCGTCTCCGACGAGGCATAACACGCGACTGAAACTGATATGATGATCTGTATGTAAGTGAAGATATCCTGCCTCCAAAGTCGTAGATGCAAGAGCCTTCTATGTAAACGAGCTTTACGTTTATTGCGTTCCAAATAGAATTTTTTTTTTAAATTTTTTAATTCACCCTTACGTATTACGAAGAACTTTTGAGGTTACATGTATATTTACTACTGTTTTGTTATTTTATTGAATAGTACATTGTTTTTAATGATGCTTTGTAAATACATTAAGAATATGATTTTAGAGCTACTAACAGGTATCGATGTTAACGTTATTCTTTTTTTAGTTGATTGTTTTATCGAAGCTATTTACAAAGAACTATTTAAATTAGTTTTAATCTAAATTATAAACTGCCATGTATTTTATTTTTAATTTTATGTATGTTTTCAAATGAAAAGATGCATAATATCCATCAGTGAATGTTTTAATCTTAAAAATATTTTTTATTCTTATAGTATCGTTAAAAAATATATCTAATTTATTTTACAAGTAGCGTGTTATGTTGTTCTTATCTCTTGGCCACGGCTTATCTATTTTTCAGTTGTTTCATTGCAGCTCCGATTTCATCCTTAAATATGTGAATGTTTGGCTCTCTCTCTTCATCCGTTGGTTCCATCGACACACAATAACGTGAATTTGAGTATTTAAACAGCAAATGACAGTATTCTTTTCAATATTCGACAATCTTATCTACCTAAGTCACTGTTTCACCCCTCGCATTCTCTATAGCCCAAGTCTTGGAGCTAAAAGACTTTGTGTTCTGTTGGATTTTCTGATGTACGTCACGAGCTTTAAGTCTATCGGCGTGGATTTTTATTTCATCTGCAAAATTATGATACTTGATCCACAAGCTACTTGTATTCTGGTAGACTTTTCATTCAGTTCTCTTACATCGGTACCTAAAGCTTTCATCTGATCTCTATCTTTCTCTACAAGGGCTAAAATATGATCGCTAAGCTGGTGTAGTCTTTTAAGAAGCTCTAAGGCTTGTTCGGAGGATTTAACGACATCCTCAATCAAACGGTTTGTTCGATCCTATAACGAGTCTGAAGACTTGACAATGTCTCTAGATGTCCATTGAAACCAATTTTCTTCAAGCACTGCAGAACTTTGAGCTATCCTTCAGAAAACCTAACGATTATTCAAATTCTTACTTTAACAGTTCGTGAAAAGGATATAGAGGGGATGAAAAGGATGTGATTTTTAGTGCAAAAAAGATGATCCGTACTAGTCTAATAGTCTATTCCTGACTAGATTAAATAATTTAATTCCTGACCGTTACTAGACCTTTGGGTACTTTTCTGAAAAGCCGCGTCATGTGCCAGAGGGTGTAGGAGCGCATTGCGGCGTCTCCTTCCCCCCGGTCGTCTCCTGCGGAGCGGGTCAGCGTTAACGTCTACTTCACGTTCCCGCTCCGCGGCCTCCTTCAGACCCATGACCTCCTCGCAAAAGGAGGCCACGGCCGACCAGCACCTCTCGCTGCCGAGCATGCAGTGGACCACGCTCGACAACGAGAGATCTCCGCCTATCACGGCCACCGGAGCATGGCGCTGGGGCCCCCAAGCGGCACACTCCTCGAGAGTTTGACGCGCCGTGTCCATCGGCGCACCACACTCGTGGCAGGCAGGGGTGGCTTCCCTTCCCACAATTTGATGCAGGTACTTACCAAAGCACCCGTGCCCGGTAAGTACCTGCGTCAGCCGAAAGGTCAGCACCCCGTGCTGCTTTCTGACCCAGCGACGAAGATGGGGACGTATAGCATCCACCGTCGCTAGGCCCGCCGCTGGGGACTCCAGGTCCTCCTTCCACCAATGGATCAGGACCCTCTGAGCCTGAGTCCTGATCTGAACCGTCTGGTCCGCACTTGGGACTTGTCCTCTAGCTCTGAGGCTCGACCGGAAACGGTACACTTCCGCAAGCACCTCCGCCTGGAGTTACCAGGGCGGATCGCTCGCGAGAAGTGTTGCCGCCGTCCATGACACCGTACGGTATCCACGTATCGCTCTCACCGCTATGACCCTCTGAGGCCTCCTCAAGTGGGCCTTGTTCCGAGCGGTGAGTGCGTCACACCAAATAGGTGCACCGTACAGCGCCATACTATGCCGACGTACAAGCGCCGGCAAAGGGAGTCCGGTCCTCCTACGTTGTGCAGGGTTCTGCCCAACGCAACGGCGGCCCTCTCGAGCTTCGGAGCGAGCTCCGCGAAATGCGGACCAAAGCTCCATCCAGGGTCAAGCCCAGGTACCTCATCTGGGCCCGAACCTCCACCTCCATACCCTGGACGGCGATCCGCGCACCTTGGGGGGTCTCTGCATGGGCCATGGAATAAGAGGGCCTCTGTCTTGGATACAGAGACCCTCAGGCCCAGCATCTCGATACGGTCGACCTTTATCGACGTGCCGGCTTCAGCTAGGCGGGCTGCCTCTTCGAAGCTCCTCGCCCGAGCTAGATAGTTCCCTACCATGACCAACGGTCGCTAAATAACAATCAAGACCGACGACTTTACGTAGTTTAACTTCTCGCACCACATTATTAGAACGATTGTGAAAAATAAAATTACGCATATAATAAAAATGGTATCATAGCAAAACGCTTGGTTGGGAGATCAACACCGTGACCTACGTATAGTATAATTTGCGTCCGAGAGAAGCCCGGTGGATCGCCTAATATTATCGCAATTTCGTCTCTCTTTCTAAAACACATAGCACTGCATCCTATGATAAAACTGCAAAACTAGTAACATAAGTTAAATTAGTTTAGTCAAAACTTTGCTATCCTAGTTATATTGATGTTATATACACACACAAAAAAATCTGCTCCGATTTTAATTTTATTTTTAATTTTTAATAAATAAATAATAAAGCGATGACCGGTAGAGAAGAATACTCCCAACCTCCTTCTTGCCAAGGAACTGTCAAAGATGACTAAGGTCATAAGGGTGTAACAATTGTGAACCAAACAAGATGGTGATGGGCACACTGCGCTTGCCAATCCGCCTGCTAAACGTGGCGAGTATTGACAAAAGCCTCTCCCCCCCAAATGACCAGCAATAGAGCGCAACAGTATAATACGTAAACACGGGAGACAGCGCATGGGTAGCCAAATGGGTGCCACACACGTTCAGTTTTATCTGTGCGATAAAACTGTGCAGTCAAACTGTACAGGTAAATCGTACGCCCCTACAGCCCACACACGTTCAAGTAAAACTGTGCAGTTATTAATGACAGACGACGCATTAGCTATTCTTGCATTATTGTTCATAGAAAACCAAGGGGCAAAAAAAATGTGTTTCCTTGGATTTTATTTTCCATAAATAAGTATTATAGGGTGAAAAATCTGTATTAATTTCTAGGTATAATTTTTTATCGTTCATCAAATAACAGTAGGTAGTTTAGTACTTAGAATAATCCGACGCCTAACACTAACGGACCTACCGATTCTTAACATAACATATAACAGAAACAATAAACAATAGCATTCATACTTTGTTAAATCTTAAAAATCAATCTAAAGTCTGTATGCAATCATATCTTTTGAAATGCAGACTTACACGTATCGATTACGAGAAAATTACAAGTTAAGGTTATGCTGAATCAGGTATTAAACTATAAGTCAAGATGTGAATGGATATTTCGAAAAATATTTTTGACGTGATAACGTCTTGTAAATCGATGAATGCCGGCTGCACGCACGAAGAAGTGTCACGTGTCGCGAGCGAGAGCGTGGAACAAGCGATAGAGAGACACGATCAGCCTAAGCGTTCGGCTTGTGAATTAAAATCAATAACGCAGATTGGATGATCTTAAATATCACACACGTATATAAGTTGTAAATAAATTGTTAATAGTACATTGTTATTTGTAATTAATCTGTATAATTTATGTAAAAATATTTGAATTAACGAGTGCAAATAAATGTAAATTTATCGAAAAAAATTGTAATTAATTGAATTAACTCATTCTTTGTATTATACAAAAGAATGATAACTCATTGATAATAATTCAATTCAATTCATAAAATTATGCATTTTTTTTCAATGTTTTCTTATGACGTTCTCACGTAAAATTATCGTCCGTAAACCGACTTTATTTAACCATGTTTAATTTTCTGTACTCAAGTTTACTAAAAAAATATTACGAGTACTCTGCCGTATGTTAAAAGGTTGTATTTTTTTAACCATAATCATCACCAAAGTCATCACGGTAAGTAAACAGGTGAGTTGCGCGTGCATCTTCGCCTGTCACTCATAGCTGCGCGAACCACGTCGGTATCGGTAAGTCCATTGGCTGTTAGTATTGTTTTTATATTATTATTTTTTTCGGTTGTAATTTAGTAAAATAAAATATAAGTAACCTATAACCATCTACGAAAAATTCCTCTTCGAATGATCCCCTCCCAGTCCCATCCCGATATGTTCAGTAGTTTTGAGTTGATAGTGCGTCAATGGAACCCTATTTGTGTTAAATTTATATACAACCTCAGTTACTAGTTAACAACATTAACTGAGACTTTTTAGACTAATTTGATTAAGGTTTTTTTTAGTAGTCAATAGGTTTTTTTTTTGTTTTTTTTTAAATTGATTTCTTAAAACGTTTAAATGACATGTGACTATAAATTGTTTTATTTTTTAAGTTTCTCGAGTATTTAAAAATCATCATCTGTGTTTGATATTATGAAACAATAAAATTAAAATTGATACTTAAATACATTTTCGGCAGTACAATTCAAACCAGTCTGTTAGAAAAATATATTATAAATTATACATATGTAATATTTACATATGAGAATTAATAAACACGAAAATTTCAAAAAAAAAATATATATTCATCAGCATTCCTATATTTTGTGTTTCTGAATATTTAAGCGTCTTCATTTTGTTGCTACAACATCCAACCCAACTTTAAGAAAAAAGGTTTTGTTAGATAGAAGCGTACATATGCCCTAGGCGTATGTTCCCAAACATCTTGTACAGAATACAAGGACATCTTTTACATGATAATCATTTTAAAAAAGTGAATGAATTTGCATATTTGCTTATATTTTTATTTCTTAGATACATTTCGTAAGAAACATAAATAATGCTTATGGCACCAGTTGTTTGGATATACCTAAATGTCGATCCATGCAAAAAACAAACAAAAATCTACTCCTTGAGATTATGTGCAAACAAATTATTTCTTTACGAAGTTGATAAATAAATACAAAGTGGAAAGATCAAAACCCAATTCATTTAAATATAATATAGCTCAAAATTTTTGTTTTTTTTTTCGACTACAATATTTTCAGGTGGGAGTTTGGGAAAAAAAATGTTGGTCTAAAATGAAGCACACTAATATGTACATATATTATACTGAATAGTCTTTTGAAAATGTAAATATTTAAACTGGTAATACATTTTATACTCATAATTTTACAAAATATATAAATATTCGCGATTTTACGATCCCATATATATACTCACATAAACATATAATAATATAATCATATAAGGAGGTTCTTCAAAATACTCCGATATTATAAAATAAGAAGTTTATAATTATACAACCATTCTGGTAGTGCGAGTCGCCTAAACGATGAAGACTGCTTCTTTATGGTCTAACTTTTCTCTTATTTGGAGAGGAGGCGTCTGCCCAGTAATGACAATTTACCAAGCTGATGAGTTTAGTACAATTATCAATACAAAACATATTTTGTTTCATATTTTATTATGGTACTGTAGTTTACTAGTCATGCTTAACTTTATTTTTTAATTTAAATTACCTATAATCAAGCTTTTGCAAACTATTTAAACTAATACTTGAGGTCGCTCATTATTAAATTCGGATGCTCTGCGAAATAATCAAAAGTGAATATTAATACTTACGAGTTCCATCGTTTTTCATAAAGTGCGGTTGCCCGAAGTTCCTTTTTCAGCAGCGTCGCTTTGAATTTCCATAAATCGGGCTAAATTTAACTATTGTTATTTTTTTACGTAGTTTGTGGCATTTTACGTTTAAAAAGGCTTTTATTTGAAGATCTACTGAAGTCTATGTGTTTCTGGGAAATCCGGTGTATAATTTTAATTTGTGGGGAGATGGAGTTGGCCACGGCGAAATTAAACTGAAAAAACTCTTCGTGTGTCCTTTAAGGCAGTAAGATTTTTAAATAATAGATGTAAAATAAGATATTCTCTCAATATGTTATTACTTTTTGGAGATGACTTTGCTATATTCTTATCTATTTTACAATATAATTGCTATTTGATATGCTGCTTTAACACCAAGCTTAATCCGATTGACATTATCAAATCAAGAACGTTAATTGATTTTGGTTTGTACAATATTTACAGAATTATATGTGTATCTTTGTATAAACTAAAATTTGCTTTTTTTTGGCAAATCTGTGAACCAAAAGTCAACATTTTCCAATCTGTTTTCTCTTGAACTACATCAACCGTAATATAAAGTTAACAAAAGAGAGAAAAGAAGTCATGATTGGTTTATTATATTATCGTACAGGGATTACATTTTGATTAAATTAAATTAAATTATTTAACTACAATATTGTGCGATAATTTTGCACAATATTGTAGTCATTTAATTTTGAATATATCACATTAATGAATTAATGAATTATTAGTAATGTTAATTATAATTAATGAATTATATAGTTCTTAATAATTAAAAAATTATTTATTTCATAAAAATTTTTTGCTCCATATATTTTTAATCAAAAAACTATACCATCTATATCTTGTAGATTTGACGTGATACATAATATAGTAACATATGAATACTGTTTTATATTACTTTCAGAACATTTATACGGAATAAAAACATACTTTGAAAACATTTTGAAAATAAAAACTTTTTGAAAAATAAAATTTGCAGACCTGTGTAATTAGATTTTATAGTTGTTTATATTGATTAGTTGTTTATGTATAGTTTGTTTTTTGCTGTTTTTTTTTTAATCTGCACACCCTCTCCGCTTTCTTACATTAACTCCTTCACGTTGGTTGTTTAGAAGAGATCGGCTTCGAGGCGACTACTTGCATATTTACACAAGAACGGTTGTCACACTATTAATAATACATATTATGGAAACTGAAGTTTCTCTTTTGCATTTGTAATAAAAATATTTTATGAGAAATATTAAATGCTTGCTTTTTTTTTTTTTTAATATGTTAGTTGAATAGGCAAACTGGCAGACGTGCCACCTGATGGTAAGTGGTCGACATCGCCCATGAACATAAACTAGTTTACCTGGAACTAGCCCAGCCAACTCATTTATGTGTTGCCTATCCTGAGACATATGATGTTAAGTCTCGGTGCCAGTAATTACACTGCCTGTCTTGCCCTTCTTTCCGAAACACAGCAAAGCTGTTTCACGGAAGAAATAAGCAAGATGGTGGTACCCATGCAGCCGGGAGCGCGGCACAGCGCATCCCTCCCACCGGTTGCTTTTTTAATATTTTATTGTTGTAAAATTAAAAATATTAGCTGTTTGATGTTTATAATTCTTAACTTACAAGTAAGTCATTAGACTTACTTAAAATATTAAATGAAGAATGACCCTTTTTCTGTGGACACTTTTAATCTTTTTACCCAACTGCGCCAGAAGGAGGGTTATGTTGGCGAGAGTATGTACATAATATGTACCTATAATTGTTGTGCACGCTCTGTGGCCTGAAGGGCTCGATGGGCTTGAGAGATGTCATTAGATTCCTATTTACTGTGTATATAAAAATAAAAAGTGGCGGTTTTTTGGCGCTTTTTTAAAGATCACATAAATTTGAAAACATATATAAAAAAATCTAAAATGTAAATTATCTTACTTCACATACGCTCTCATCCAAATTAAATATTCGACAGAAACACACACACACACACACGCACACGCACACGCACACGCACATGCACACGCACACGCACACGCACACGCACACGCACACGCACACGCACACGCACACGCACACGCACACGCACACGCACACGCACACGCACACGCACACGCACACGCACACGCACACGCACACGCACACGCACACGCACACGCACACGCACACGCACACGCACACGCACACGCACACGCACACGCACACGCACACGCACACGCACACGCACACGCACACGCACACGCACACGCACACGCACACGCACACGCACACGCACACGCACACGCACACACACACGCACACGCACACACACACGCACACGCACACAAACACACACACATACAGCATCAGCCTATTACGTTTATATTCATAAAGTAAGGAGCAATGCTATGAGGAAATAAATAGTGTTGATGCTCTTGAATTATTTAGATTACCAGAGCGGTTAAATGACTGCTTTTGAGACTAATTAAAAATTTTAAATTCTAGGTATACATTTTTCATGAAGTTATTGCGTGACATTTTCTCTTTATTTATTTTAAGGTTCACCAACAATTGTTTACACCAATACAGATAATATACAACATTACTACAATTGTTAAGTTACTCAATTTTATGTTTTAATTTTAATTTAATTGTGATTTAATTTTTGATATGATTTTGATTTAATTTTAATTTTAATTTGATTTTAATTTTGATTTTGATTAATTTTAATTTTGTATTTGTACTTTTTTTTTCTTGTTTTAGATATTTTATTTCTAATTATAAACTTTATTGTTTTAATTTTTGCGCTCTATTTCTTATATTTGTTAGTTGTTAGTGGAAACTTGGCTGGTATATGCACTATCTTGTTGTTGTTTTTCTTTACTTTGTGTGGTATTGTACTGTTTGTTTCCCAAATACAAATAAATAAATAAAATAAATAAAATTATAGTGACAGTGTAACAACTACTAGTACCTACTTATGGATAAACTCCACATGCACATTAAAATAAAAAATAACAGTATTAAAAAGTCAGTGATAATAATCATACATTATTGCTCGACTTAATAATAATAATATATTCTATAATATATAACTACTTAGGTAACTATGTATATACCCGGTAGGTTGTGTTAAACATTTTGTCGTTTTATATGTATGTAATAGTTAATCCGTAGTAGCAATGAGGACGATTGTAGTTCAGTGGGAGTTAATATCTTAATCCCATAAACCTCTAGGAGAAATGACATTTGCCCAGAAGTGGGAATTTTACAGCGAAACCACGTTAAGCTTATAACGAGACTAAATAAAATTAAACCGTAGATCTGTTCAAAATCAAATTATAAAATCAATCTGTGCTGAGATGGTTGTCTAAATTGTATGAATAATCGTGAACAGATTGCTTACCATCCATGCTACAGGTGCTCATTAAGCACTGCATTGTTTCGCGCCAAGCAGTCTGCCGTAATATAACACCTCTTAAAGGTAACGGCATAACGGTTCAATTTAGATGTAAATTTGATTTTTTTTAATAATCTTGTTAGTTTATATAAATATTTACCTTGAAATACTAATATTCTAATAATATATTTTAAGGTATTAATGTATAAAAAAAAGCTTTTAATCAATTTCATTAGAGGTCAACAGTTTTCTTAGTATTAATAAAAACACAAACAAACAATGGACACAAGGTAAGAAACCTTACGAAAATTTATCAACTTATTTTTTTAATTTAAAACAATAATCACCTTAACCAATAAATAGTCTCTAAGATTTATTTCAAAGAAATTACAATATAGCTGCGTCCTACCTCCATTAGAAGCGAGGGGGTATTTGAGGATATTTCAATTATACGCTTTATGAAATAGTTGTCTCGCTGGATGTCGATTTCATGGATGCCCGCAATATTGGTGCGGTGCGATAGGCGATCGGAATTTTCGATTGGACTAATGCGTGGTCATAGCAGGAGCGATTTATTATCTTTAAAAGTATTTTTCATAATTCTACACAATTTGTGTTTTTAGGTATTTAAGATTGCTTTATACGTATTTCAATGATGGAAAATAAAAATATAAGAAAGTAATATTGTTTCTCCTTACATTTTATTACACATATATACACTTTGTCTAGTGTAAATTGTTAAAAATTATTTGGTATTACAAATTGTCATGTAAATTTTTGGTAACGTCTAGTGTGACCCGAACAAGTACTGTACTGTACTCCATATAGAAGAAGTGTTGGAGCTTAATCCACCACGCTGCTCCACTGCGGGTTGGCGGATAATTTTCCTACCAAGAGTAACGATCACTATAAGGTGTCTATGATAACAACCGGGACTGAAGGCTTTACGTGGTCTCCAAGGCACGGCGGGGAGACCCACAAAGACATACACCCTGACCGGAAACAAATATTTGTACAAATACTATACAAATATCTGTCCTAAGTGGGAATCGAACCCGCGACCGTCGGCGCGTGACGTTGAGGTGACTACTCGCACCACTAAACTAGAACGGTCGGTAATCCATGGAAAAATCTATATATTTATAAAAAAATCTTAAGAAAAAATACTTAAATCACAATAAATAATGATCACACTGTTTCTATAATATTTATTTATTGTTTTATTATTTAATTATAAAAATTACAATGAAAACATATTGATTATAGTTCAAGTCATCTCAACACGTATGCGTAACCACTAAGTATGCGTATTATTGTAAATATACAGAAAAATTGTAAAAAATTGTCTTACAGCGAATTAGCAGTCATCGGCGTCTGAGCAATACAGTCATGTTTCGACACCTTTGTTGTGCAAGTATTATCAAAACAACGTGCCAAGTGCTCATTCGTACTCACACAGAAATTTATGACATAGTTCTTCGTCTATATTTAATTCATATAATAATAAACATTCTAATCATATTCTTAAAACTATAAAAATAATATTTTTTTCTATAAAAACTTTCACCCCCACTTAGACCTCTCAAAGTATGTTGGGTATTCCAAAATTTTTAAAACAGATCATTAACGTCTAAATACCAATTTTCATACTTCTAAGTCCATAAATAACAGTTTTTTATGCAAACTTTACAAAAATTAAAATTTGTTAACCTGGGGGTCCTATCCCTTTAGGGATTGAGTTTCCGAAAATCCTTACTTAGCTAATATCTACTCTACCTTTGCTCTATACCAAAATTTCAATCCATAGATAGTGAATAAATTAGTGATTGACCTTTTGCTTTTTATATAAACAGATTTTATTATATAACAAAACGTTAACATTAAATAACAAGCGACTCATCGAAGCAAAGCAAGGACTAAAACCGCCAAAAAAACTCATGAAACTCAATGCGGGGTATTTCGTTTAATTATAGTTTTCGAAACTGAATCCGAAAACAACGGTTATTTATTTAAAACTCTTTAGCTAGAAACTGTTTGTTTTTTTTACTCTCTAATAATCTATATGAGTACAAAACAATTCTGAAAGTATATGATAAATTTCAACAATATTTGGTAATTTTGGCCCAGTAAAAGGGAAGCGCACATTTTTTTTTTATAGTAAATTTTTCTATTGAAATATGTTAGAAGAGTATTAATTGTTAATCAATCATGAATTTATGATATTAATTTGTATTAACAATACATAAAAATATCGTATCATATTGAATTGTGTCTTAGTCAAATTGTATTTTTTAATTGTATATTGTATATTTTTAACTTATGATCACTTTATTGTTTTTTAGAGAAATAAATTACGATAGCATTATCTAACAATCTATACTTTTAATAAAACTGCAACACGTCCAATTATGTACATTGAATACATCTCAAAATTTTCTTTTAAATCCAATATGAATATCTATATTTGTTTAAATTTTTAGGCTTTTTACGAAACTAGTAGGCACTCAACCATACTTTTAACCTTAATATTGCTAAAAATTAATTAACGAAACAACTTTTTACATTTTTAATTAATGGATGTCTAATATACATTACTATATATACTAGCTTCCGCTCGTGGCTTCGCCCACGTGTTTGTATTAACAAAAAGTAACCAAGTATGTCCTTTCGCAGGCTATCCGTATCAAATTCTTACAACAGCTCGGTAACAAAGACTCTCATACAAAAACGATCCTCCACTCTCACAGAGTGCACAGTAATAAATGCTCCCAGTCGACATTTTAGTGAATTCTCGCAAAAAAAGAAGTCATAGGCGCCGTGATACATACGTCATATATGCGTTTTCACGTGATAATTTTTAAACTGTTATATTACGACCAAATTACACAAAATCATTATAAATTGTTGCCTTATGTGTTAAAAACAAACATTTATTATATTAAAATATAATTAATAGGATGTCCAAATTTGTTTCTGGTCTGAGCACGCAACAGCCGTCGGTCCCGGTTTTTGTCATAGATACCTGGTAGCGATCGTTGCTCATAGTAGGGAAAAATATCCACTAACCCGCAGTGGAGCAGCGTGGTGGATTAGGCCCAACCCTTCTCCAATAGAAAGAGGAGACCTTTGCCCAGTAGTGGGAAGTTTAGAGTATAATGCAGTTCAGTTCAATTCGTATATTATATTTGTCCGCTCCCGCTATCTCTACCGCTCTGCTCAGCACAATACGTCGATTGTAAAGTACTTCACGCGCGTCGCGGTCGCGTCAAGAATGGCAGATATACCGTACGGAGCGTTTTTAAATTCTCCCTTAGATCTTCATTTGAAGGACTTCATTTATCACATTTTTATATGCGATTATGTTTACCCGCTTTACTTTACAAAGCGTTATTTTTATTTATATTATAATCGTCTGACTTAAACAACGACAAATTACTTCATTAAGAAATAAAATTAGAAGATTATTATTTTATATTATATATATCCATTTTGTTGAGCAATATAATGATGTTGAATCTCTTTATGTTTCTAAAAAGTAGTCTTCTACTAAATACATTACAATTGCACATTTCTTTTATATTTAATTATTAAGACATCAATTACGTATTGTTTTTTAATATAGATGAAATATACATAATTGTTATATAATTATTTATATTTAACTTTTCAAGTGTTACCATAGTCGTAGTTATTATTAAAAGCTATTTATTAGAAGCCTTAATATTAAAAGTTTAAATTTTAGTAAACAAAATCTGATCGGATTGTTCACAAAGATATTTATTTATTTATTTATTTCACAATCATATATATTGTATTTATAAAAATACAAAAGATAACTATGGACCCCGCAGGGGCACGAAATATTTAGGTAGAGAGGAAGCGCTTTGTTAGGTAAATATAATTTTTTATATTACTTTTAATATATGTATATAATAGGTGATGTTATTGTTTATCATTAAAATATTCATCTATATCAATTATTATTTAAAATGTCATAATCTGTTTAATTAAATATTTAATATAGAGAATATAAATCATCCACGAAATCATTCAATATTTACCCCCAAATTATTTTTGTACTTTCATATCTATCTTTTCTTTATTTATTTATATTTACAAAGCATGCAATTAATTGTTATAGTAAATTACGAATAGCATAAACCAGCTTAAACTATAGGTAATCTGTGGTAAATCCTTCGTCATCTAACACTAATCTGTTCCCCGGCGAGCCACTAAGTTAATTACACCGCTATTAAAATTACCCTCACCTGTTGATTACAAACTCTAAATATATAGATAATAAAGACATATTATAAATAGAGATAAACCCTTTATTGTTTTGTTTACGAATAAACTAATGTGACGAAATGAAAAATTTTTATCTATATAAATATTTGTTTCCGTTTCCAAGAAAAATTAGCAACATAGTACCTATACGTATGGTATTATTATGAAACGAAAAAAGATGGTTTTAGTCAGTTTTAGTGTTTGAAAATAGTTTTTACAGTATATAAAATTCTATCATAGAACGGAATAGTACATACATACAACTAAAATTATATATGTGTATATATTTAATCTATAAATGTACGGTCGCAGGCTCGATTCCCGGCTCGAGGCAGATGTTTGTATTTGTACAAATGTTTGCGTCTAGTCTAGGTGTGGGTCTCCCCACTGTAGCTCGGAGAGCACGTAAAGCCGGCGGTCCCAGTTGTTATCATAGACCTGATAACGATCATGGTAGGGAAATTATCTACCAACTCGCAGTGGAGCAGCGTGGTGGGTTTAGCTCCAACCCTTCTATATAGTCGAGAGACCTTTATAGATATCATGTTGTATTACATTATATTATATTCTATTGTGCATTGCTCTCCACCACACCGCACACCGTCAGTCTGCCTTCTAGAAAATGGGCCGCTCCTGCTACTCATCTGCTTCGCGCAGTCAGGAGACCCGTCTAGCGGCACTGGAGAAAAAGCGGCAAGGCATTGCGCTGAAGTGTCGTTATTATATACTGTGTAAGCGATCCCATGATGCCATTATGGCGCAGACGGTATCTTTTGGGATTTAATGCGTATTTTGGCTTGCCATACTGATATAGCCGATGACCGACGCCGCCACTAGGGCTATTTATTAGGCACATTAGTAATATAGATAAAATTACAACCAATAATTGAAAAAAAAACCTTTGTTTTCTGTGACGTGTATTAACAAATACATTTTATTGTTTTAATTAATTGTAGGTATAACTTTTTAGGACAAAATAGTGACATGTGACAATAACATTATATACTATGTCAATCAAAAATTTTTTGTAGCTGAAGTAATTTTTGAAGTGAAATCTGGTTTATTTTATAACTTAAATATATTTTTTATCGAATATACCTATTTCTACTTTTGTGTAAGTTTCTTTTTTATTTTAAAAAACATTTTTTATGATTATATTATTAATAAAAATCTTTAACTATAATTAATCAGTCCAAAACAGATTTAAGGGATAAAAGCTGATCTTATAGTAAATAAAAATGGGAAGAGAAGGAAAATGTACCTTTGGAACGCGGATGCCGATTGACATTCATATGCTTAACGAAATCATATATAGAGAAGTGAAACATTTTCGCAATTATAAAATATATCGACCTAACTTTGGATGTAAGTAAAAACTTAATAAAAAACCTACATATATTCATTTGTTGTGAGTAACATCGACTTTTGTCCGCTTATTATTTTGATTACACATCGTTTTCTAATAGTTTGTGCTGATTTGTGCTGAATTGTGCTGAACAAAAATATACCCTATAGGCCTATTATATATGTAGGTACCTTAAGTAAAGGATATAGAATTATTCTACACCTGTGTTTTGATCTTAAGCAGCTTAAAATTTTTATTTTATATCAAACGTTTATATTAAAAAAATTAAAATCTAAATCTAAAATTACTTTAATTAAATTAGCTTCAACAAAAAAAAAACACCTTTGAATCGTCATTATACAGAATTATTTTATTCTTTTACTAATTCGGCTATTAGATTCTGCTAAGAAGATTCAGCAAGAAAGGCAATACTCTCTCAACTCTCAAACACAACAAATAAGTCTTAAAAAACTGTCAATTTAATATTAAAACATAATAAATTTAGTAAATAATTAGAATATGAAATATTTTCACAGCAATACCGGTCACGGGTAAATTCTACGCCGCTCATGACCAACTCAAAGCAGAATCAAAAGAACAAACCGAGAAGGTCGACAACTACCACCACAATGTCGCTCAGACGAGAGCTAAAGGACCGCACAGCAAGTACCCTGCACCAGCGACTGACAACCAAGTGTACGTATACTTTAACAAGTTTTAATAGTGACTATTTATGTTCTAAATATCAGAATATTATCGATGTACTTTCAAATTTCTTCCATTCGGAAGCCGGAATTACTGTCCCTTTATTAGTTGACGCACGGAAAACTACGATTATGATATCGCAAATGGTAGTCAATATAAAGTTGCCATGGAATATCGTGTACCCCTCTCACAGACACCCAAATTAAGTAAGACACAGAATTAAGTAGTATTTGAGAAATAGGCTGTTTAAAATTAACCGATTAATTTCATTGAGCTTATTTTTAGTGCGTTTTGTGAAATATCTCTACCTAATGATATTATATTATAATATATTAATAAAAACCTTCGTAACAATAAAAAACAATAATATTAAATCAAGCTATACATGAATAAAGTATAATAATTTGACGGATTGGAGCAGTGGTCGCAGCAACCGGTTTCGCCAGTTGTCGCGGGTTCGAGCCTCGCTAAATGTTTATTTATTTACATTTATTTATACTTTTGCACACCAATACAATTTAGAGAAAATACATGAAAATTAAATCAATCAAATTGCATCAGTTGCATCAGGCGGCCATATCGCTAAGACAGCGATCTCTTCCAGGCAACATTTTGGCAATGTTTGTATAGGTCTGTCTTGTGTGTTTCCGGACCTTCAATACAGAAAGGCCGTTGTAAGAAGTTTCTAAAAAAGTTTTTGTAGTTCATTATATAATTATACCACATAAACTACTGAATAAAAACTCTTGAGAAACATTTTAGATATGGCTGGTACGACAAACCTCTTATTCCAATGGACCGCAACGACCGCCGCTTCTACCATCCGAAGAGGGAAAGCTCACACACTAAGGTTGAAATCATAATCCTCATGTCGAATCCGAAGAAAAGAGGACAAACCTCTCAAGATGTCCCAAGAAAGACATAAATTAAAAAATAAATTGCCTTTTTTATGACATAATAAAAAAATCAACACTAAGTTCACCTTTAGTTCAGATACAGATGTACCAGATTTTTTACTCATATACTTTAGATTTTTGAGAGCTCTATCACATGTGTTTAGTACAAAAATGGTAATAATAATGCTATAATTAATTTATTAATCATTTATTTGTAAATTCTGTTTTAAATTAATTTTTTTTATTACAATTACTCTGACGTTTCTTTGTCATTAGCAGCGTATTGATTCCAAGCCTTTTTCGCTTTCTTCGCGAAATCATTCTTGTCCAGAGGACGTAAATGGGCAGCTGCTACTCGATCTCTGTAAAAATAACAACCTGTTTATGACAGCAGTGGCTTAATTCTACCAAGACAGCAAAACGTGACAGCATAGTTCTCCAGGTCACAGTGAACTATAAACATTTCTATTGATTCAAATTTTTTCCAAAAGTAACTTCATTTTATACCCGAATTATTATATTAAATAAAAATTTCTTTAACACTTTCGCTGCGTTAGGAGATTTATTCGATCTCTTGTTAGTGTCGTTCAACTATCGATGCGGACGTTCGCGTGAACATTTGGGAAAAATTCACGTAACATCTTAAATACATTTTGAAGTGTATTGGTGAACAATGAGTTCTTGGAAAAGAATTAAGTGTAAAAAGTCAATTTATTTTGGTGAAAATGCTACGAATAAATAAGATTTGGAAATAAATAGTAAAAAATATAACGAAAAATCAATGCCGGATTATACTGCTGCATCGACCAGTAAAATTAAAATTTTGGAAAATATTCAAATGTTCTCCCCATTCACTGATAGTGGCAGTGATTCTGATTACTATTATATATTCTGATTATCTGATACACATTTAAAACAATCGTATATACAGGTAAAGAAGCAAATAGACAAGAACAGAATCATAGGATAAATGTAGTTATGAAGCGTTCATTTGTGCGCAATGAAACCAATCAATGTGCTTACCATGTTTCAATGAAAAGCACTTATCTTAAGTTACCCACTTTTTTAATAAAACTTTTTCTATCGACAACTGAGATTTTATTTAATTCCCATCACTAGTCGCTACACATATTGAACTATCTTCGGTTGCGGTACGAGGTATAATCGATACCTAATTTTTGTTTTGTATTTGTAGTTTATCCTAATGTGATAACTGCGTGCGAACCTATCAAAAGATAGAACAATAGGCTATCTTGAACCCACAAGAAATTCATAAATATATCATTGGTTTTGAGGAAGATATAAATTATTTTCAAAACTGCTGTTTTAGGAGACTGATCAGGTCTCATACGCACCACAGGATAGGTTAGTTCCGAGATCTTTTAGATCTCTAACGCACCAGAATAAAGTTCTTTGAAAATAATGCCGCAAGGAACGTGTTAATCGCGCATCATACTAAGCTACTGCAAGCTATGTTATAAAAAATGAGTTTATTTGAGCACATTACCAAAATATTCAGCATAAAAAAACGAAACCTTATTAAGAAAAAGAAATAAAAATACCTATATACCTATTACAAACAAATATTACAAATAAAAAATTATAAAAAAATTAAATCAGTCTCTATCTAAAACTTCGTGAATATTATTTGCAAAAGGTCTCAGTATATTAACATCATAATACTATAGTGAAGTTTGTTTAATCGGTCTAACTTCGAAATCTGTAAGATCAACTTTTTTTATTTATTGCTTGCATTACAAAGCCCACATATTGAGAAAGGTTATAATATGTAGCAATATACACGTGTAGCACACACACTCACACGTGACAACACATCTTAGGGTAGTTATCGTCACGAATTCAAATGAAATCACGCGAGCCCTCTACTAAAATAATAAAGTGATAATAACAATAGGAAAGGGATTATATTTATAATCCGATACGAAATTAATATTGTTTAAAATGTAATACAAAGTTTTTCAATATCTAAATAGCTCCAATTGTCCTCTTTGATTCTGAAAATTAATATTAAAATTTTGGTCTTTATTGTATGATATTATGAAGTTAAATTATTAAATTAGGGTCTATTCACACTGGCGTAAATCGAAGCTTTATGAAGCTTGTAAGGCGTCATTAGCGCGAATGTACGCGTTTGTAAAAATTTAACATTATATAAACAGTTACATATTTGAATAAAATTAATTATTTATTCATCTTTATCCATAATTAGTGCAAACAGAGGATCTACATTTATCGTCATGAGTGAATTTAGCATCTGACGCATAACTGCGCTCAAGCAATACGTACCACCTATCGACGCGCTCGTGCGTTTCTTTCGGAAACGAGTCAACGCTCGTCACGCCACATGAAGTTTTATTAATACAAACTAAAATATCGATAAATCGATATATAATATAACACGTAAATCTATGACAATGGGTTGGCGCCGTGGTATCGTTCCCAGCTCGGTAAAACTTATTGTAGAGCTAATAATTTAGTTGTTATTGTTTGTTTGTTATGTTCTGGGCGTATTCGTGTCTTGTGTTTTCCCAGCTATCACAGGCTTCTTATTTTACTGAAGGTCATTGTGTAACATTCATCATTACGTAAGGCGTTTATTGTTTATGTAATATGACACGAATTTAGCGAGAGGACCAGAGAGAGTCTAAAATTTTTTTATTGATTAAACCTAACAGTATAACTAGTAGTTTACATTTGACTTACTCTAAATACAAAAGCTTTTTATATTTTAAATTAACAGGAGTGGTGTGACGTATCTTACACATGTTATAATTGTTGTTATGTCCGATTTACCTAATTCTAATGGGCGCTGAAACCATTACAATTCATTATTGTAATTGTCGTAGGAACGTCACTGTTATCACTACACTTCGAGGAAGCCGTTATATTACGGATATAAACGGATGTAACTCACGATTTAACGCATTTACTCCGCGACAATGTGTTTAGAGCCTAAATTAATATTTTCTAATATACAATACGTACATATATAAAAGAGTCTACTATAATTTTTCATGTATAAATTTAAAGGTTAATTTCTACTAAAATTATGTTCACTTTTATTTTAGTTTGACTTACAAAGAATAATTATGTCATCTGTGGTCCTATTTAGCCCGTTGTCCTATGTGCACTCTCGTACTATAACGCTAGGCAATGCGACAAGATATTACAAAATCAAATAGTAATTATACAAGGTGGGCCATAAAGTTGAGCGGATTTAAAAAAATCATATAAAAAAAACTACAAAGCTCAGGAAAGAAAGAATATATTTATAATAAAGAAGACAAATGGGAAAATCATTTTTTAAAGATAACATCGGTGAGATGTGTACCATCTAAACGTACACACTCCTCCAATCTAACCCTCAAATTCGTGAAAACTCGCTAGCTCATCGCTCGTGGGATAGCGGACATTTCCTTGCGAATGTTGTCTTTGAGCTGGGCAATCGTCGTCGGTTTACTGGCGTAAACGCGACTCTTGAGGTACCCCCAGAGAAAAAAATCCATTGGCGTGAGATCTGGGCTCCGGGGAGGCCACGGAATGTCCCCTCGACGCGATATCAGTTTTCCATTAAACATTTCGTTTACAACTACTAAAGACTCATTTGATGTATGGGATGTCGCGCCATCTTGTTGAAACCAGGTCCTGCTGTTGTAGTCTTCAAAATTATGCAGTTGTGCAAAGAAAAAGTTACGTAACATTGCTGTGTAGCGATCACAATTTACTGTTATTGTCTAGCTTCACTCATTTTCGAAGAAATGGGGTCCGATGATTCCTTGAGCCGACATAGCCGCCCAAACTGTAACTTTAAGCGAATGCAAAGGTGTTTGGTGTTTTAATTGGGGATTTGCTTTAGCCCAATACCGACAATTTTGTTTATTGACAAATCCACATAAATTAAAATGGGCTTCATCCGAGAAGAGAATATTGTTCAAACTTTGACAACGTTGTAACATTCTTTCGGCAAATGCACGACGTAAATGGTGGTCATTTGGTTTCAATTCCTGGACTAATTGAAGTTTATACGGGTGTAATTTAAGATCTTTTGTCAAAATACGCCTTAATGATGTCCTTGATATGGCGAGCTCAGCTGATCTCTTTCGAGACGACTGCTGGGGATCGCGCCGTACAGACGCCGCGACTTTGCTTTGCTTTTCCTCCGTTCTTATCGACCTTGGACGCCCCGCAGATTTTTTATTTAATATCGAACCCGAAGACTCGAACTTTCTGACCCACGATCTGGTCACACTTTCACTCAGACATTGGTTTAAATCATGTAAATTAAACTGAGAGCGAAATAGACGCCGCGCAATAATGCACGAATCGCCATTTTTATAATACACCTTTACACAAAACGCACGCTGCTCACCGGTGAAACGCTCCATGGCAACTAAATTTCCGAGAACCAAGCTACCTATCCCTACTACCCGCTCCCCGTTCCCGTGTGCTTGTCACGAATAATACGATTTTTAAATTCGTACGCCTTTCTGGCCCACCTTGTACTTATAAGCTGTAAATTATTACGAAAATTTTTGTTGTATTCACGTCACTTGTAGTGCTAGTCGCTTTACATCACATCCACAATCAAGCTGTAGGGCAAATGGTCATACAGCTATCGCTTGAGGTCCTGTATCATTATTAAACCAAACGTAATAAACAATAACTACGCCTCTGCGTAGAACTTAACTGATTGTCTTTTTAAAATGTAAAAAAAATTAGCGTACTAAATCAAATTTTATTGAACCACCTTTAGAGTGGAATTACCCCTAAGAATTAAGAGATAATACGAAGCTTCATTTGTCATGCTCCTTTGAGTTGACATAATTAACCTGACTGAGTATACTGGACCATCTCATCTCAACTACTCACTAACGTTAGTTTCAATAATCTACCTTTCTTTATCACTGATTTTGCTTACTAGAGATAGAATGTTGATATAAATTCCACTCGAATTGTATCAGAAATCTGTCGCTAAGAAGCAAAATCAAATATTATTGAAACCGACCGTATACTGCTAAAGGTAACTAAACCTTAACTTACGCAAACTCCTCATATGTTTTAGCTGTATGAATCGCATCACATTTGACATCATTTATTCTCCAATGTTGTCGGTCCTTCTCCACGCTTTCTTTGAGTTGAAGCTCCATAGCGGCTATATCGTCTTGACTTAAAGGTTTATTCATAATAGAAGATGCTGATGAAAATTATTATAATGATTAGAAGACTTTTACACAAAGTTTGTATTAAATATCCTGCGATTATTGAATAATGTCACATAAACAACTACGTTGCTATGGTAACTGTTAGAAATCAAGATATCTAGAGATTATATAATCTATGTAAACAATAAAAAGTGATCATGGAGTATAGAGATAAAGAAGCACTATATTGTGTTACGAAAAGTGTCCCCGAAATAACCTTTAATAAAGATGGCGTTGCTATACCAGAGAACCGTTTTTAGCTAAGATAATTTATTTCACTCGCTAACCATTTAACTTTCAATTACAATACGTACTACTCTTGTCTATGACAATACTTGAAATTATACTTACTTGCACTCAGCAAACTTTAAGTCATCTAAAACAGTTAAGTTCAGACCAGCACCCTCTTTATTTAATGCTTTTTTGTGGACACTTTTCGTGTCAAACAGCTATAATGAGATAGTGCTCCTTTACCTCTATACTCCATGCAAGTGATGGATTTTTAATCACAGAATATAACTCCATAAATGTTATTATTAAATTTTCATTCGTAGACTGTATTACTCAGGCTGGAGCCCTAAATACTAGCGGCCTGGGTCTCAACCTACCACCGGAGGAAAATTATTTTTTATATTTTTAAATATCTTTATATATTTGTAAAGGAATGAGATTCCTTTGAGTTTAAATATAAATTATAATGTACCTCTTTTATAGCAGTAGTGACAAGTATTGTTTATGAAAATATTTTGACACTTAATGTAATCAACTGTAAAATAAATATTTTATTTTAATTTAATTTAAAGGAATCGGTTAAATAACTTTGAATGTCGTTTCATTTTTTTTTGCAGGTAGGTTTTTATATTTTATTTTTTGTATCAAAATGTATAAAGAAAACATTGTAAAATAAAAACTTTATTTTTTTCAGAGCAACACATAGTTTAATTTGCCGGTTCCAATTCTGAAGTATTCACTATGATAACAATCGAACTGTCTTATAAAACGACATTATTTTTAAAATTGTATAGCGTTTATTATATTAATAATGCGGAGCCAGAGGGTCGACATTGATCTCTTCAACACGAGTGTAACAGGGCTGAAAAGGGTGATGTGTAACGATTTTTTTGCACCTCAAAGCTAGTGATTTAAATTTGGTGTATTCTTTAGTTGTGTGTAAAATTTAAATATCATTTACATATTACATATACTACTTACTTATTTTGGAATTGTTGTCTTGCCGTAAATGTAACTGTTATTTATTCATACTACTTGTGAAAACTTGTATTGGCCGTAACTTAATCATTGATTTTAATTTCATAATTATAACTAGCTGTAAGTTTTCGAAATTTGAAAATAAAATAAAATAAAAAATAATAAAAAAAATAGCGTCTTATAGGTACTAGTTTTATATCAGTGGGCGATATCTCCTATAAATAATATAAATTTATTTACATATAATAAAATGGTAAGAAAGTCAAAACTTGTACAGTTTGAATATTTTTTTTAAAGAATACTTGGTGTGTGATCTACAATCGATACCGAAGCCAAAAATATAGTTTTTAGAATTTTTGTCTGTTTGTCTGTTTGTCTGTATGTATGTCCGGGATAAACTCTAAAAGTACTGCATGGATTTACTTTAAATTTGGCACGAATATTATTAAGAAGTCGGGTCAACATATAGGCTACATATTATCACGCTATCACCTACGGTGAACGAGCAGTGAACCTTTATTTCTTCAACGCATTCTGTAACAACGTGTAATCTAATAGCGATCACGCAGACGACGTCACGGGCAGCAGCTAGTAATATAATAAAGCTGATCGTTCAATTTGGATG
This sequence comes from Euphydryas editha, assembly GCA_036937285.1. NCBI lineage: Eukaryota > Metazoa > Arthropoda > Insecta > Lepidoptera > Nymphalidae > Euphydryas > Euphydryas editha. The sequence continues at coordinate 7,740,325 of JAUPFZ010000024.1, forward strand.
GGATCTAATTTCGAAGCGCTGCATATTAACTTGATACCATTACATCAAAAGATTATTATTTAGATCCTAGACCCGGGCGTCCTGAATATCATCCGTAAATGGGTTCAAAGCGACAAAAAAAAAAGATCCTAGCTGACAAACATAGCGTGATAAATATTTGTATTTGCCAAACAGATTACAAATGTTTTTGTGCTGAAAAATCCATAGAAAAAAACTCAGGGTTGTTTTTTTTTTGGGTGTTTATGTTTGTAATGCCTGTTTTTTACGCAGGGTTACGATGTGGAATACGATTAAGTATGAAGGTTTTATTTTATCGCTTATCGACTTATAAAAAAAAAGTGCTGTAATCAACTAACACCAAATACACCGTTGAAATAAATATATAAAATTTTACTAAAATACAAGACTTAACTTTGCTGTTAGCTTTCAACGAGCAAGACATTTATATTTAAATACCTACTGTAGGTGCAACTTTATATTTCCCACGATTTGGTTCGCATAACAGAGCGTCTATGTTTTTAAATTTGTTTTGTAATTTTTAGAATTCCTTACCCAATGGGTACTTAAAAAACCCATGGAGCCCATGGAAATGTACTAGTTGTACATAATAATTCCATGAAGAAACGTTTTGAACACTGTCCATTCGTCTGACCATCCTGATCATTAGAACAGCAGATGAAATATTCACGTATTATGTATCTCTGCTATAAATGCTGTAGCGAAATAAATAAATAATACTTATTTCACAATGGTCTCCATTAGGACGATAATCCTGTGTCGGGGGTCCGGAAATATATTACATAAATATAAATATATATAGATTCTAACAGAATTAAATTTAATATTTTACCATTAATTATCTTGAACGCAGAGTTCGGAGCTCTTCACCAGCGACTTCGACTTGCGCTTGGCTTTAAAAAAGAAACATCACTTACTTTTGAAATATGTATGTGTGTGCGTATTAACCTAGATAATTTCAATGTTTTGACTCCCATACACCGTTAGAAGCAGATTTATAAAACATCAATATAGTATAATATATGTCTGTTTATACGAGTATTATTTTTGATAGCATTAGTCTCAAACTAAACTTTTCGAAATGTGAATTTTTTTAACAAATATTTTATCTCCTAAGAAAAGTAATTTGGCAATGGAATTATTTTATAAAATTGCACTTAATTTGAAAATATTTGAAGGAAATGTCACGTTGTCTTCTAGTTGCACCACTTTTGACGAAGGCATATAACCAATTTTAGAGAGTAAAATTAAAATATTCCCGGACAACAGTGACAAATTGTGTACTCTAATTCTCATATTGCCTGTACTATTTTGAAATTTTGTCTTTTTGTCCCAAAATTAATGCACATACTTCGCGCGAGCCCAATTGGGATATCCCCTGATCTAACAAAAAAGTAAAAATGATGCCATTTTAAAACGTTCTTTAGAAAAAATTCTAAACTTATCTTTTGACGAAAATTTCTGAATCCAAGCTTCTTTACCAATTAGAGATTGTGGCATGAGCGTGACAGAAATTTCCAGAGTCTCTCTTTCTACTTTTCTTATTTCTGTGCATAGTATCAAAGGCCTATGTTCCGAAATTTTAAAATTCAATTTATTCCAAATCACAGATGCTATAGACGCAATAGAAAATTGGGGTTTGAGGTGTCCCAATGACGATATCTCCAAGTATGTTAAAAAACAAAGACTTTGGGATACGTCATTACTTCACAATACTCACGAAAACTTGGCGCAAAATATTACAAATGACAAAAACCGTGCAAGGCTTCTAGTTTTATCAAATAAAGAGTCAGGTTACTACACACGCAACACGGAATGCTGTCAAAAAACATTGGAACACTTTTAGATAGTGAAAGTTTTCGAATTACCTTAGCTCTCAGATTGAGAGCACCACTGCACTTTGAATACAGATATCCGTGCCGGAAAGAAGTTTGATTCTTTTGGACTATACGCTCTAGCAGCAAGAGTTCAGGTAGGTTTTTCTGCCATTGGAGAGGACCTATCACTGCCGGCCGTTGCGCGAGCGATGGTTAGCGGTGATAGGGCATGGACCGCTGTCGCCACCTTCTGCGAGGACGTCATCTCGCGGAAAGAGGCGGCGGAGAGGGCCCGGGAAGACACTCCTCTCGGACCCAAATCACCGGCGCGGCGGCGGCGCGCAGGGCGGCGCAGGCGCGCTCATATGCGCCTGATTGCGCCCTAGCCGAGGCTGCGGACGGTAGGGTCGGAGTTTGCTCACCGTCCGTTGAAATAGCCTACCGCAAAGATATGGTGTCCAAGTGCGCGGGATGTCATACAGGAGAGAGTACCCGATGAGGCTGCCGCCTGCGGACCACGCAGCAACGTACAACAGTACCCGTTATCGGCCTTGTAAGGGCGGGTGAGGGCGCACGGTGGGTGGTGGTGGTGGTTAGTGGGTGAGGGCCTCACACTACCACGTTGTCTTCCCGGATGACGGGGTGTGCGTTCAGGTACATTTTTTCACGCCAAAAAAAAAAACAAAAAGGTTTTCCTGCCACGGTTCCCTGAATGAAACCATTAAAAAAGCTCTTACCACCATCGACATTCCTGTTCTTATTGAACCTACTGGAATTAGTCAAGATAATGGCAAGAGACCTAATGAGTTAACACTGGTTCCCTGGGAAAGGGGTCGAGTGCTTTTGTGGGACACAACCTGCATCAATTCATCAGCTTCATCTCATGTCAGGGAGACAGCTTTAAAAGCGAGAGCCGCTGCGGAAAAAGCTGAAATGACTAAATGACACAAATATTTGTTGGTCACTTGGACCTTATAGCAGTACAAAAGTCTCATAGCTTAAGCTTCCACTGGTGATAGGAGAGCTGGTGCGTTTTTTGTCCAGAGAATCGGAATTACGATTCAACGAGGAAATACTACCAGCATTCTTGGCACCACGGCTGTCCCATTTCGAAATCTAGTAAGGGACATATATTACGAAAAAGACTTATTGCGAAAATCTTGCTAACCTAATAAGTCTTTACCTAATATAAAAATTTTAGCAGTGAAAGCTTGACCATTATCAGATATATTTAAGCATTGATACCTAGTAAGTACACCATTCACTGCTTTAAGCCCCTTAAAAATCTAGTAAGTCACTTTAACCATTTCAAGCCTAGTAAGTTTCAGAGACTTACTAGGATTACGTATCAATTATCAACGTTAGTAAGGGGTTTAAAAAGTGTAATAAACACTTAAATATTAATATGTGTAGTGCTATGCGTTCGTTGTTTAGTATTTTGTTCAACCAATATCATTTATTTTACTTTACATAAATACTTCTTAAAGGCTGGCCTTATTTACGTTTATGCGCTCTCCTGTAAAATTTAGTTTTAAGTCCTTACTAGGTTTTAAAATGGGACAGCCGCCGATTCCACGCGGACATGATTTATAACAAAATTATTTGTAAATAATTAGATTTTATTACTTTAAAATCTAACAAGTATTGGTCAAAAATGCTAATTTTTAACGTTAACATAAAGCTGTACCCTCGGCTTTAATGGCAATCGCGAATAATCCCTTTCATTAGCCTAAAACTACTATGAGCCAAACTTTCAAAGGTATCTAGTATCTAGGTACATTCTGGGTTTCAAATTATTCGGACCTAATTCTGAAGGTTATATGTGTCTGTAATTTCTGAATTAACAAACCAAAACACCTTGAAATATTTAAAGAAGCGTCTTTAAATTATATACTTCCTAACAAAGAATAAATTAAATCGGGCTACTAAAAAAATGTAAAATCTCGGGATAATAAGTACGCAGTGTAGTATAAAATCAAATCATGTCCAATTTAAATTATTTAGGTAAATAGTTTAAGCATGAACATTGAGCACGGCCAAAATACAAATTGTAATGAAGAAGTAAGCAGTACTGAATTAAGCAAGCGCAGAGCCCATAGCAAATTATTTCAAAGAGAGGTTCTTATGTATAAAATGGTAAAAAAAGTATTATTCAATACTCAATACGTTTATTTCCATTAATAATTTACAATTTTGTGGATAATTAATAGTCTAGTAGATTACTATAGACCCTGTTAGGCTCTGACAAGTACAAAAAGCCAGAGATAAGGGCCGTGTTCCGATTTATACTGGGAGCACTGCGAATAATTGTTATTATTATTTATTAATATTATTATTCTATAGTTATCATAAAGCCACTGCCAACGCAAGAAAATTAAATATTTATATGTAGAGCAAATCAATTGACTATTATTTTGAAATCAAAAAACGAAAACCCAACATTTTATTAGTAACTAAAATTATTATACTCAAAGGATGAATAAAAATAATATAGAAATAGAAAAAAAATGTTATAAAATATATATTTACTCCAAAATTATAAAGATACTGTTATAAAATATGATTAATTTATCAATAAACAAAAAAAATAGAAACTTCACAAAGTTTTAAAAATATATAAGTAATAAAAGGTATTATATTTCTTCAAAATTCGATGTTAATTAAAACTGGTGAAATACAAATAGGTACATAATAACCGTCAGTGTTTATCAAGAACTGCGCAATGTTTACTAAACTCTTATAAACAATTTCTACGTATAACGCGACCCGTTTAAATTCAACACTCAATATTTTAGTATTAAAGATATAATGTTCTCCAGTATTCTTTTTCAGTTTGGTTTCATTTTTAATATTAAATGAAGCTAACACCAGCTTTGAATGTAGTATGTGTAGTGGAGTAGGTAATATAGTGAAATGAGTCCCGATAAAAACTAAAAAATTACTTTTATAAACCATTCTTTGGGAATAACATTATAAATTTTATCCTACTTGAAATACAATGCATGTTAGTTCCACGCCTTGAATTATTTTTTTTTATTTGTATTTCATTAATAAAATAATCCTCTTTATCATAATAAGGATTGTTTATTAAAAAAAAATTAATAAGCCTGTATTTAGTAATTGAATGTAAATATATTGTCTGGACCATTAATTGTCTTTTTTAAAAGAAATGCTTTACAGTTAAAAGTGTATTATTTAGTTCATCATTATTACTTATAACTTTCTTCCAGTTAAATTTAAATATCAGTTGATCTAACTTAAATTTAATTACCTTTACGTGAAATAGCATAGAAATAAGCATATAATATAGTAATAATAGCATAAGCATAGAACTGATTACAAAAATAGACCGACTTGAAACCGAAACTGATTCTTATGGAATGCTTATTCGGAGAACAGATCCAGAAGACTATCATATTATGTTAATTTTAACTTATGTAAATTCTATCGCTTTAGTAGAAAGTAATTACGTCACAGCATTAGGTGTTTGTTTAATATTTTAGACAGTTCAATAATCATAAATATTACATACCTACGATTTATGTTTTCAGAGTTGCTTAATTCCTAAACGAAACTACTGGATATTAATAAAATTCGTTCAAAAAACAAGTATGCTTAATTAAAAAATCAAAAAACCCGACTGCGTAAAATACTCTTATTATAAACTAAAAAGAATAAAACAATTTACTAGCTTTCATTTAATACCCATATTGCTACAGTAAGAAAAAAAATTCAACTCCCCCCCCCCCTCATTCCGCCATTTGCGGGCGCCATTTTGAAAAATTATATAGCCTATGTTACTACTACAATTTAGACAAATCCAACGACACCTCATATGTCAAAAACCGTCCAGCCGTTTGGGCTGTAGGGCGTGCCAAAGAAATGGCCATACATACATACATACATACATATACTCGAAAAACATAACCCTCCTTCTGTCGCAGTCGGGTAAAAAAAATAGCAGCTTCAATAATGGACGTGATACATTTCAACGAACCGTGTTATAGCGCAAAGCGTGCCTGAGTTGAGTCGCAGCGGATTTTCACTGGAACTAATAATAATATGTATGTTCATATAGCTTTGAACTTCAAATGCGTAGTGGCCAAAGACAAAATGTTTATATGTAAGTTTAATTTATTTTTTATTATGAAAAAACATTATTTGTTTTAAGTTTTTATTTTTATTTTGAGGTACCTAATTCTTATCTTATAAATGTTTTTCTTGGCTTATGAGAATCCTTTGAAATAAGAATCAAAATATATAAATATATTACGATTTCAAACAGATCAAGATTTTTTTTTAAATTGATCGACCGACCTAAAAAAGTATAATATTACAGAAATCGGTTTATCAATTTTCGATTAGGTATATGTTATGACGTAAACCAAATATATATCACAACAAAAAAACATTAAATTTTTTAAATTTGAATCCCTTCAAAGTGTAGGGGAATTATGTACTTACTAAGTATAGTGTGAATTATGCACTAAGTATATAAGTCGACGACCGTTTTAGTGTAATGGTGCGAGTAGTTGCCTCAACTATGCGCGCTGGCTGTCGCGGTTTCGGTTCCCGGCTCGGAACAGATACATATTTGTATTTGTAAAAATATTTGTTTCCGGCCTGTCTGTATGTCCTTGTGGGTCTCCCCACCGTGCCTCGGTAAGCACGTAAACGTACGTCGGTTCCAGTTGTTATCATAGACACCTGATAACGATCTTTACTAATGGTAGGGAAATTATCCACCAAACCGCAGTGGAGCAGCGTTATGGATCAAGCTCTAACCCTTCTTTTATATGAAGACGAGGCCTTTTCCCAGCAGTGGGTTGTTTACAGGATGATACAATACAAAAAGTATATAAGTAATACTACATAAATATAGGTATCTGACTATTTGTATCAATCGGTTGTTACCTAACACACAAGCTTTAAGTTGCCCACTTCAGGAACAGACATGAGACAACCGTGTGTACCTACCAAAGTTTTGAAAAAATATACATATTCATTTTGTATTATATTTCTCAACAGATCTGCTCATTATCTATTTGAAAATCGAACATGGGATTTGTTTCACAAACTACGTAATTTTTAAAGGCTTCGATTTTGAAGAAAATGTCAACAATGAAAATACATTACGAGTAAATGAAACAACAACACCACAAACACCACAAAATCAATCACAATTTGAAAACAATTTAGTTTTAAATAGCTTAAGCAATTTTACTACAGTAAGTAAAGACTTTTTTGTGTGAATTTAGTTCAGTGAATTCTGTCATAGTAAAGTTTTTTTTATTTTAGAATCTATTTTAAAACATTTGAAATTAAAAAAAAATTCAGATAGTTGGAGAATTTTACATTTCTTCATAATATATGAAGTGATGAATAATAATAATAAGCATTGATTTGTTATTTAATTATTGTTGAGAAGTTTTGTAGCCGCCTTTAACGTCTCTCTGGGTAAATTCTTAATTCTTCTCCTATGAATGAGTCAGGTTTAATCCGCTAGAGGCTTAATCAGTTTCACTGTGAATAAAAAATTTAGTTTTTCTAGCCCCATTTGAAATCGCAAACAGTAACTAAAATAAGAAATAAAGAGCACTAATCTAAAATTAGAAAGTTGAGTTTAATTATATATACGAAACAGAGATCAATATTTATTAATTATCACTTTTCCTACAAAAAATCTAGATCAGTCCGACAACATTACAATCTCTTGTCCTCATTGCCAACACTACCAACAAGTCAATAAACATAGAAGAAAACATAACTTGCCTCGAAGAACTACCTTCAAACATTGGTTCTTACGAAGTACCAACACAGAGAGATCTCGTTCTATTTACCAAAGATCTCTTGATGAATTTGTTCGAAACATATAAAAGAGATGCTATGTCACTATTGAGGGATATTAAAGAGGTAACAATCTAAAAATAAAATTAATTATTAATATAATAGATAAACAAATAGTATTATCACACTGAGCTCATTATTTTCGAGTTAAAAGTAATAACACCGAGACGGAGCTCCTTAAGAAATCGGCGAATAAAGGTCTTCAAATTTCTTTCGCTATACATAAAATATACAGATCTCAAAGAATTTACGATATATTCCTTTACTATCGAGCATAGATACATTTTACTTTTACACTTCTAAATTAGTGTTAGGCCGGTTAAAAAAGGAACTAAAAAAAATTATATTGTTTTTTTCAGATAACAAAAGCTACTAAGGCAATAGAAACAAAATGCAAGTACAACAAAACAGCCTACAGACAGTGTGTTAAGCTTGTAAGTGGACAGAGCGAAACAATAACTAAGAGCCTGGTCACGTCAGTCGAAATGAAAGCACTCGATATTAAAGATCTCACAGAGGTAACAAGTAGAATCTGTAGAACGAAAACGCAACAAGAACAAAATTTGACCTACGTAGTCTACGTCACATCCACTATATGTACCTATACATATAGCAATATATACATTGAATAAATTGCTAGGGGCACTTTTCATAGTACCCAAAGGATTCCACCAAAAGACTATTACTAATGCAATTATTAATTAATTAATTAATTACGCCTGCGCAGACCACGTTTTTTAAACGTGCCGTCGACGCGCAATTTGGAAACGCACGTCGGAGGCGCGCTTTTATCCTACAGAGCGGTTTGTTGACGCGTTTGTATCGATACAAACGCGCGGCACCGGCGCGTCTGTATCGATACACACGCGCGTTAGTATAGCGTTTGTATCGATTCAAACGCGCGACACCAACGCGACCGAATTTGCAATTTTTTTTCATGTCTTATTAATTTTCTAAACGTTGTTGTATAATGTCCACACAATCTTCTCTCGCTTGTAAATGGGTGTACCCAAAAACGTCGGTAATTTTTCTTCTTTTTTTAAAAAAAAATTAATAACAAAACGCATGCAATCAATGTTGTCTCGACCGACGCCATCTTGCTATTGTTGACGAGGTTTTGCTTAAAAACGCAAAATGACAGCACTTTTGTATCGATACACGCGCGTTTGCGTCGCGTCTGTATCGCTACGAAACGCGCGTCAACGGCGCGTTTAAAAAACGTGGTGTGTATAGGCCCCAAGACTCCATTATCCGTCCGACTGTTACGAGCTTATTACTGGAAGTGGAACTTTAATAGGTAGACACTTAAAATTTTCCAGTACAAGTATAACTATGGCCAAAATGACGATAAATAATAATAGTAAAAGAAATTTCAAAATTAAAAGAGTCATAATGGAAACGACAAATGATTCAACATTACAGTTGTGCGAGTCCGTCTCGTATAAAATTATAATGCGAAATCATTCTCGTTTCACAAATTTTGTTTGCAATATGAAGATAATTATCTAAGTACCTATCTAGTTTTATTACAATTTAAGTGAATGTGTTTCTTATTTTTATTTTAGAACACCATTTGCAGTATATCAGAAATGAAAAAAGATCCAATATCATTGATCAAACTAATGGTACAAGAAAAGACGATGTTGAAATTCGCTTTACCAGGATTTTTGAGACTCCTTGACTCGTGCTCGACACATTGTGATGAGTAAGTAACTATAATAAAAAAGTTCGAATTCAAAAACATTCATTAAAATTCTTTAAAAGTTTTCTCTATTAAATGTACTATATTGTTTAGGTCTCATCATAAAGAGAATACAAAAAAACCGTTACGCCGTGTGACGGATCAAGATCTCGTGGTAAAGTATTTTTTAACAACAAAAGAATAATATTCAACTCATAAAAGATTCAAGACGCGCTGTCTAGCAAGAATTCAAATTGTTAAGCTGGGTGCGTTCATTTTAATCATGTTGAGCCTGTGAGTTGTGAGTTTGTGACTGATGTTTGCAACAAAACAATCGATCGAGCTTTCACGTACTTCACATACCGGCCGCTAGATGGTAGACCAGTCTGTGAACTTTTGACGTGAACTTGACTAAAACTTTTTACAACTTAACCAAAATAATTGAGCTTTTTATAGATTTTAAAGTGTAATATTCGAAATAATATAATATTTTAATATAATTCAATTTTAAATAAACTGTTAAATTGTGTTTTTATTTATACCACGCGTCAAAGTGCCTATGTGAAATTTTTGTACATACTTTCTACATAATTTAAGGAATTCGAGTGATTCAGGTAAGAAATATTTGTTATATAGATTAGTTTAATTCGTTATCCAACAAGGTTTATTATATTAAGTAATCATTATATATATAATACCTCTAAATAGTATTTAAAGAAATACTTTCTATTCGCGTTACGTAGAGCTTATCTATTTCAATATTTAAATTTCACACAATTTAAACGAATGTATGTCATTTATTATAAAATTAAAACATTAGGTTATAATCAATGAACTTAAATTAATAACAGTAATTAAAAAAAAAAACATGAGTTTTACTAATTAAATGCAAATTAAAATTTTATAATATAAATAAATAGCATTTCCGTATGTTATTATAATAATGATTAATATTTTTATGACTTTTTAAAAAATATCTAAAAGCAATACATTAAATCTGCAGTGTAGATAATATCCCAAAATGTTAATTAAACACATAAATGTTTATTGTGCAAATTAATGTTAACTAATTTTAAGAGTGTGAGAAAATAATTTATTTTAATAAAAACAGTTATCTATAATCACACTTGCACAACAGTGAAATGATATTGGTGTAAAAATAAATAAACAAAATTAAAAAGATCAATTTATTCAAAAACTGTTCGTTATTTATTACAATCTTAAAATGATTGTCTAAATATTGGAGCACAAAACATCTTTTTCTATTACTTTTTACTTTTTTTGTGTGATTTTTTGGACTTTTTCTTTTTCTTCTTGTGTTTTCTTTTTTTTCTTCTATCTGAATCGCTGCTATCTGATGATGATGAACTGCTACTACTTGTTGAAGAAGTACTTGATGACCTATAAATAAATGAAAATTAATAACATCCTCTAATGAAAGAATGCATGAACGGATATTTTTTTGTCACTATAAGAACACTAAATTATTTGTGATAAATCTTGGTATGCAGATAGTTAAAGAATTGGATTGGATCCTTTTAAACCTAAAATTTCCATAGTCAGAATTAATACATTTAAACCGCAAGGAATAGCTAGTATTTAATGCAACCATTATTTATTTATTCAGTACACGTAACAATAGTAAAAAAATTACAAACATTTGTACTTGGGCACAAATTATTCCTTTAGAAAAACTGATTGACTTACAGGTAATAGCTTAATTTGTTAGTTCAGAATCTTTAAAAAAGGATCCAAAATTGTTTTCTTCAAACATAACAATTTTCTACTATTAAAATAAGTGTTCTCTATATAACAAAGTAACTGGCAGTGCTAATAAAAAGAACGATATGAATCTTTCTTCCAATTATTTTCATTACCATTTTGAATTTTAAAAAATCAAAATTGCATACTTCAGTTATGGTTATCTGTTGTAAACCTACATTTAATTTTAGTAATTTCATCAAATGTATTGAAATTCATTGACAACCGTTCTGGTGTAGTGGTGCGAGTAGTGGCCTCAATCATTGATTACAATGAAACATTGATTGAAGCATTTTTCAAAATGAAGGATAACACAGAAGTCATGCCTAAAAACAACTTTTAAAATTTTATTGGCAGTATATTTGACTATTTTATGCACTCTCCACTCTCCACACTTCAATGACTTTAGAGTTGGCACTACAGTCACAGGTTCAATCTTCGCACATGATAGATATTTGTATAGGCCAACTAATTTTTGACACAGTCTGACAAGAAAAAAACATTTTCAGAAATACAAATACTATCCTGAGTGGGTATTGAATCCACGACCATCGGTGTTAAGGCAACTAACTACTTGCATCACTACACCAGAATGGTTTTCTTCATTCATACTACACATGGATGGATTTGGCTAAAAATAATAACAAAGATACCTAGATCTCTTTCTCTTTTTGCTTTTCTTTTTCTCCTTTGCTTTCTGTAATTTCTCTTGCAACTTCTGCCTTAACTCTGCTTCTCGTAAAGTTTGTAAAGGAGTTGCATATTCTTCCTCACTATCACTACTTGTGCTGCTTACATCTAGTACTATTTCTTTATTCGGGTCTACCTGTTATAAAAAATTATGCATGTTGAAAAAGTTAAATTACCTTACTATGTATGTATACATTTCAAAGTTTATATATAAATAAATATATTTAACATACACACATGGTTGTCTATTCCTAAGGTTAACTTAGTGCCTGTATTTTAGGTAACAGCTGACTAATGTCTTTTTTTAAATAAATGTATATATAAATCGACTGTCCCTACGTACAGTATCGAAACTGAAAATTTGCGATTTTTTTTATTGCACTAAGAAACTCCTTTTTATATATGTTTTCATACAAAAAAGAGAATAAGCTAAAAAAATACATATTAAACCACATTTTTCATGAGTATAATATCGGTACTTAACAAATAAATGACAATATTGTACACAAAATTAACTTAAAAGTGCTCTCCTGTAAAGTACCTTTTTTCAGTTTCGATAATATACGTAGGGACAGTCGAAATAATACATATATACATAAAAAATATTACACCCAGACTTGGCCCCGTCTTAGAGCGGAAATCAAACAGGGTCACTGGCAACTCCACAAACAGACCAGTAAAATATATGCAACAAACATACAAAAATAATATTGTCATTGTAATTTATGTAGTGGTATTTATTATAAGATTAAAGATTGTTGTAAATATTTGCTTTTTTTAGTCATCATCAATTTATAATTAAAAGCAGGATATAATAAATAAGACTTAAATTTATATTACACTGTATTTGTGTAATATTTTGCTTTATCTTGATGTTTTTATGTTTACCTATGTTTAGTGTGTCTCTCTTAATCCAGAGTACCTGGATGACCGAGCTTTGCTCGGTTAAATTATATTTAGATATTATTATATACTGGTGAAACATAAATAATATTTTCGATCTGACTGACATAATAGTAATGGGAACTGGTTATTTAAATAAAAAATAAAAAGAACTCTCAATAATAGTTTTTCTCACAAAAGAAGAAACTTGAAAAAAAAAAGAACAAAAAATTGGTCTGTAGACCTGGAATCGAACCCGGGTTTTTTGGTTTCAAATCCGCCCGACACCCATCCGAGCTATTATAAGCTTAGTAATGACAGTGTTATTTACCTTCGTATTCTAATGATATTTTTTAATTGCGTAAAAAAAGGGATAAAACGACATTTTCTAAAAATAAATCCTAGCTAGATCGATTTATCGGCCCCGAAACCCCCTGCGTACTAAATTTCATGAAAATCGTTGGAGCCGTTTCCGAGATTCAGATTATATATATATATATACAAGAATTGCTCGTTTAAAGATATAAGATATAAAAAGGTATGACATAATAAGTAGCTTATTTTGTTATTAATTTTGCCTTAATATTTCTTTCGTTTTCTAATAGATTTATAAATGAAACAGAAAAAGAATGTTAAATTAACAGTCTTGTATTGAACAATTTCTGTGTTTAGCTTATTTTAGTCAAAACAAATTTATCTTAAGCTCATTCTAGAAGCTTCTTAAGCGTTTTTCTAGAAATTTCATTTCGTACATGAAATATACTTTTTGTATGTATGTTGTTATGTTATCAGTTTTAACTTTCACCAAACAAACTATTGAACTTACTTTTATAAAGTTTCTACATTGAAAAGTTAAGTGTCCCGCGTAACCGCACTTTTTACATGCCGCTCTCGAACTGTCTTTTCCTATTTTAGTCACTAAATCAGTATAATTTGACATCTTAGATTAATAATCTTAGAAAATACTAGAAAATTAGTTCAACAAGCCAAAACCAAGCCAAAACAAACTCGATTTGTTTTCCTTAAAACAACTGTTGACGCATACTGTCAAATTCTTGTCAAATTAATGGTGCTGCTGCTGCTGTGCGCGTGCCATTATACCAATTTTCCGTGACGTTTCGTTAAACGCATGTAATATACGGATTGATGAATAATATATTACAATGAATTCAAATATGTAACTCAAATAGTGTCTTAATTTAAAATATTTATCAAATATATAATCAACTTAGCCAACAAACTTAAGCAATATTTCAGTATAACCTCAAATGCTTATTTATTTCATATAGGATTTTTGTTTTTCTATTTTTCGGAAATATTATTAATCAAGATAATATTTTTTTTAATATTTGAAAATCTTTCTAATAATAATGTTGTTTAATTAGCTAATAACACTACTTACGGTAGATGGTACTATAGAAGAATGAATGTTAGGGAGCTTTATAAGGGGGCGTCCATAAATTATGTGAGGTGTTTAAGGGGGGGAGGGGGTCGAGTCAAATCTCATCTAATCTTACGTTGGAGAGAGGGGTGGTCTCAGCAAATAACACGCAATTTTTTTTCTGATTGAAACAAAAAAAAATTATACTATTTTGGTCCATTTAAGCCAGATTGTACATGCTTAAGATTTAGTCTTGAGCGTAATCGCGTAATACGATTAAGACATGTTGGTTCCAATAGTCTCTCTTGAGACCGTGCATGATTCTCCATGGACTGAATTAGAGTAGATATTCTTTTTTTAATCACAGTAGTTACAATTTAAGTATTCTATTGTTAAATTTTTATTACACTTATAATTAAACTCTCAGCAATATTGATTACTAGTCTTAACTAGTCGTAAATAAAAGCACGAAGCAATTTTTTTTTTTTTTACAATAACAATCCAACGCGCTTAAGTAAGAAACCCACATTTTGAAAAATCTCAAGTGAGATTGGGGGATGGGGGAGGGGGTTGAATAAAATCTCACGACATCTCACCAGGGGGGAGGGAGGGACAGAAAATTTAAAAAAACACCTCACGTAATTTATGGACGCTCCCTAAGCACAATATATTGTATTAGGCTTATTTTTTTTATATTGTTCTTATAGATCTACACAAATTTAGTGTATTGTTTATTCGCGCATAACACATAAACTACTGCAATAATTTGAATACGGTTTTTACGGCTATGATCTTTGATGTCTAAAATATGAGTGACGAAATCTTCCTTCTAAAATGCATAATGATGTTACTTTCAGTAGCTAGTATAAAAAAATCATTTTAAATTCTAATACAATTCAGCTTAAGTATTTTATATATGTAGGTCCTGACAGAAATGCAAGATTTATCAAGATAATAGAAGACATGTTAGAAGATGGCAGAATTCTTACCCCTATGCGATGTTTTATTCAACGTGATATCCCTGGCTGGATATTTTTGCGACGTTGTTTTCGACTTAGTGATGGGCTATGCACTACTTGAGCGCGGATATAAATGTACCTTTGCAGCCACTATATCTATAGTCATTACGTCACTATTAATATCACAAGTAAGTTTACATATTAAACAATAGGTAACTAGATTTATTTTTGGTGCTTTACTTTTGAAAGACGGTGATCTTATTTATTAATAAAAATTGCTAGTCTAAATCTAAAAAAGAAGCCTAACCACATTCCTAAACTACATTACTAAGCTTTCTATGTTAATTTTCAATGTCTTATAACTATTTTTAGGTTCTTTCCCTTCGATGGTACCTTCATGTGTGGTGGGCCAGTGAAGGCCGAAAAGATCGACCTCCCTGGCTGCCGATTGTTCTACATTGCTTACAAATGGGTGTGCTTTGGCGATATGCGCGTCTACTCGTACCAGTAGAACTACGAAGAGTCAAACACCAAGTTCGCGATCTTTGTAAATACTGTTTTTTTTTTTATTTATATAACCAATGAAGAGTTTTGTCCTGTTATGTAAATTATTAGACGTTTAAGCCAAAATAAAAAAAAAAAATAAACAGATTGTTTAATTAAAAGTCTAAAACGGATTTTATCGCGTTTATTTAAAAAAAAAACTTAAAGGTTGCCTGGAAGAGATCGCTGTATTCGCGATAAGGCCGCCTGTTGCAACTGATGCAAATTGATTGTTTTAAATTCAATGTATTGTTCTTTTGTGTATTGGTGTGCAAAAAGAGTAAATAAATAAATAAATAACTTTACAGTTTAACGATTTTTTATAAAATTATTTCCCGACGTTTTGGACCCTTTACAGACCGAGACCATAGACGCTGTAAAGTGTCCGAAACGTTGGAAAATAATTTTATAAAAAATCGTTAAACTGTAAAGTTTTTTTTTTTTTTTAAATAAACGCGATAAAATCCATTTTAGACTTTTAATTAAATAAATAAATAAATATGTTTAACATACATTACATACGGTTATCTGTTCCTAAGGTAGGCAACTTAATGTCTGTGTTTTAGGTAACAGTTGACTGTAATACTTTTTTTTTAAATAAATATACATATAAATAATACACATATAAATAAATACACATTAAACCCAGACTCGGGGCGGGAATCGAACCCACAACCCTAGAGCAGAAAACAGGGCCACTGCCAACTGCGCCACGGGCCAGTCAAAGTATATATATTAAATATATAAGAGAGAGAGTATATATAGTAAATATAAGAGAACAGTATAAACAGATTGTATTACTTTTTATTTCAGGTATGTTACGGCTAGTCCACGCGTTTTGCGAGGCAGCGCCTATGTTGCTTTTACAACTGCACATATTGCTCAAAGACGCAGACTTAGAGTCCACCAACGAACTAGTCGGAGTCACTCCTGAGCCGACCGTCGACGAACCGTCAGGAAGGCTTACAGGTTTTTTTTATAGACATCCGCTTCATTTTCCCAAGCATTTAAACGAATAACAGATCAACAGAAAAATAAAATAACAGTAACATAATTAAATTCACAAAGATTAACATTAGTGAAGAATATTCATTGAGCAGATTTCCTATTTGGTAGAGGCCCTCGGAAAATAAAAATTTTGTTTTTATGATTTCGAACATTATCGTTGGAGAAAATATTCATCGGAAAATGTGCCGGAAAACGTTCCCTATTATCGACTGACAAAATCCCTTTTTTATGTAGTTCTATATTTACCAACCCTCACTAAATCAACATTTCATATTAAGTTCTAAGCCATCTCCTTCATTAAAGAGGCTTAAACCCATCACTGGGATCTTTACAGCATATATAGCTTTACAGCATTTAATACGATATATATATATATGTAGGTAGTCAATACAGTACTATGTCTAATGTATAATACTTTTCACATTGGTTCGCGTTTATGCTTACTGCTCAGCTTTTATTAGTCATAGCGTGTTAAGGCTATAAGCCTTTCTAAGTTAGAAATTAAATTTGGTCTAATTAGAACCTGGACTTGGCTCGTTTAATCAAATAAACTCTTGAACTTGACATTCTTAAAATTAATAAAGTGCTCATCTTCTACACAGCAAACAAAGCATTTGCGGAACTGAACGTGATATCCGCGTCACTGTCGCTGTTCTCCGTGTGCTGGGCACTCGCGAGCTTCAGCAAGAACGTACGTTTACAGAACGTACACCGGCTGGTGCTCACCTGGTTAGGAGTTATTTTTCAAGTAAGTTTTAATTTTTTATAATTAAAAAGAAACAATTATTTCACAAATCCAGTAACCATAGTTTTCTTTTGAGATATTTAGACAGAGACCGCAGTTAAAATATGACATTTGGGCCGTGTTCCGATATACATTGCGAGCACTGTGAGGTGTGACGTCAGTATACTGTGAAGCCGTTCCTTTTTAGTTTGCTATACTGTGCTATACTAGCTACTATTTATAACAGAACGTAGTCCAGTATACTTCATCCTCATTTTCGACATTGTTTTCGAATGAAAATATTTATCATTTACACGTTTTGTATTCAACAAGAAAAAAATGTATTTGAATATTGTTGACATTTTGACGTGATAACGTCTTGTTAATCGATGAATGCCGGTTGCACTCACGAAGAAGTGTCACGTGTCGAGAGCGAGAGTGCGAAACAAGCGATAAAGAGGCACGATCAGCCTAAGCGTTCGGCTCGTGAATGAAAAACAATAACGCAGGTTGGAGGATCCTAAATATCACACATGTGTATATCAGTTGTAAATAAATTGTTAATAGCACATTGCTACTTGTAATTAATCTGTATAATTTAAGTAATAAAATATTCGAATTAACGAGTGCAAATAAATATAATTTATCGAAAAAAGTTGTAATTAATTTAATTAACTCATTCTTTATATTATAAAAATAATGATAACTCATTCTTAATAATTCAATTCAATTCTTAAAAGTAAACAATTTTTTTTCAATGTTGTCTTATGACGTTATCACGCAAAATTATCGTCCGTAAACCGATTTTATTTGAATAACAATATTAATTAATAATAATTTCGAGGATTTATTCGAGCTGTTATATTTTTTTATCACGTGATCACATTACTAAGAGCACCTTACATCGAAAGCGCCAGTGCTCTCAGTACAAAAACGGCGGCGATTTATGACGACATATATTTCTCTATGGTACTGCGGCAGTGTACTAGCAATCTATAACGTAATGAATTTTTCACCAGTGACAGCACTGAACAGTGCTCGCAGTGTATATTAGAACACGGCCTTAATACTTTTTAGCACAGATAACA
This sequence comes from Euphydryas editha, assembly GCA_036937285.1. NCBI lineage: Eukaryota > Metazoa > Arthropoda > Insecta > Lepidoptera > Nymphalidae > Euphydryas > Euphydryas editha. The sequence goes on from JAUPFZ010000024.1 coordinate 7,758,724, forward strand.
AATCTCGTATATTATAATATACATATGTATATCGTAATAGAGACTTTTGAGATATTTGCAGAATTGTTTTAGGAACAAAATCTTTATAATAAACAGGTATTTTAAGATTGTTAAAATAAACATCTTTATTTTTCTTGCAGTTTTTATGGCGATTGGGAACTGTATCGGCTCGGATATGGGCTCTCAGTGTTTACGCTCTAGTCTATGAATATTGGGTGTTTTTAGTTATAGGTATGTCTCATTAAAAATAATACTAATTTTAACTAATTATAAGAAAATTTTACGTGATAAGTAGGTGATTGAATCTCTAAGAATCTGCATAAAATACTAAAAATACATGTATAAAGGCTGAAACAACTAAATCAGCAATTTCACCAAGACTGATAAATTTTCTATATGGTCTCTCATCCTATATCATCAGTGCCGCCTGCCGGATTAACCACGTAGCAAAAGTAGCAATTGCTACGGGCCCCTCGCGAAAAGGGGGCTTCGCGCCGCGCGAAAAGGGGCCCCGCATATTTTAACCCACTCATCTCTTGCCTGAGCGTAATTTTTTTGAGTGGATACTTATTAAGTCTACGCGACGAAAAAGCGATGACTACTGCACTATGCACTTACTATCTGTACAAAGAACAGGTACAGGAAAGTTATCGGTATTGTCATCCAGAATTTGCTACGGGCCCCGCGCTTACTTAATCCGGCACTGTATGTGATATCAGAATAACCATCTGTACTAAACCATTATAAATTAGTAGTGATAACCTACGATTCCTCCGCGTGGAACTTCACTTTCTCTTACATAATCTCCTATGATTCCTTGATTGCCTTTCCAGGTTTAAGACTATATCCATTTAAACTTACATTATACTTAGTCATCCACTTTTAAAAAAAAAAAGAAAACAGACCAAGATTAATATATTAAATACTAGCTTCCGCCCGCGGCTTCGCCCGCGTGGATGTCGGTTATCGCGGCAATATTTTTTTTTTTTATAAAATTTATCCTATGTTACTTATAATACCTCCAAGAATATATGTACAAAGTTGTACAAAGTACAAGTCATGATGATCGGTTAAGCAGTTTTCGCGTGAAAGAGTAACAAACAAACTTACTTTCGCAATATTAGTATGATTACTAGTAAATAAAATAAATAAATAAATATTAACCAACAATCACACCACGTTAACCTAGCCCCGTGCTAAGTTCGTAAGAACTTGTGTTACGGGTAGTAGGAACGGAAATAAATTTAAGATATAAATACTCATATATACACATATACACATACACATCACACTATACATATATACACATCCATGACCCGGTGCAGACATCTATATTCGTCATACAAATTATCTGCACCTGGCGGGATTCGAACCCGCGACCGCTGCGTAAAGTGTCCAGTTGCCTGACCACTCGACCAGCCGGCCGTCGTCGATGGACAATTTGTTGCGGCCGTTGCCTTATGCCTTCATAGTAGGGAAAACTGAGAACCTGTGGTGATGTAATAAAACAGTAGCCTTTACAAAAATGTGATATAATAGATACTACACTAGTAACTATAGTAAACCCAACAACCAGCAATGTGTAATGGTAACGTGAAAAATTTTGTCACCAGTCACCAGCACCACCCACTCCTTGCTAGTGGCTTAATAGTTTCAAATCGATTTCAACTCAATATCCTCGGTGAGTCAATGTTTAAGCTATTCCTATAGACCAAAATATTGGATTATTCCAATCAGGTCTCCACTGGGTGTCGATGTTCCTGTGGCTGATATCTCCAAAGAATGTGTTTCACGGTGAACGAATAAGTCGTCCGCGAAAAGCGTATCTGTCAGCGTTGATCGCCTTCGTTTACGTGTTCGCGTATATTAATCTGCAGGAACACAACCATAGACAAAAAATGGTAAGACTATTTACGTTATAATTATAATGTTTTTTTTTTGTGTTTTTTTTTTTACTCTGTCACAACCATAGACAGAAAATGGTAAGACTGAAGCTTTTTTTTTTTGTTTACTACGACGACGAGCTTACGACTGACTATATTTACTTACTTACTGACTTAATCCTATAAATTTATGTGTTTGTTTCTTTATCGTGACGCATTTTCGTTACATCGAGTTTTTCAAATCACAATGATTCTAAAGAAGTTTCACTTTAAAAAAAAAGTGAAATGGTCTTACAGTGGAATAGCGTGTGGTTAAAAGTGATTTTTTGTAAGATGCCTAAAGAACTTCCATATGCCGAACGTGGTTTTTCATAGCGTTCTTGAAAATCGTCTTCTTCCTTCTTTGCTTGAAACTGATGGTGGCGATTCGCGCCGCAACAGGCAACCGCGACAGGAGAGACAGAGACAACTGAATCGAGACGACCAACTTGTCGCAGTCTTTTGTCTCTGTCTCTCCTGTCGCGGTCGCCAACCGCCACCATAAGAAGTGCTTCGACCAGGTGGTGTTCTACTGCGTGATGTGCGTGGAGAACTGCGTGCTGGTGACGGCGTGGTGGTGGTCGTGGCGCGGAGCCCTACGGCCGGCCGCGGCTGCCGCGGGTGCCGCCGCTGCCACCGCCGCTGGCCTAGCCTTCATGATGCTTTACTATAGGTATTGAGAAGTTAGAACTTCTGAGTGGTTAAAAATCCCATATAATTTTTTGACGTGATAACGTCTTATAAGCCGATGAACACCGCATGCATGTTTGACAAAGCATCTATCTCTCTTCCACATTATCGGCAGATGCGTCGAGTAGAAGAAAAAAATATGAATTAACGAGTGCAAATAAATGTTAATAGGGGATCGGACAGTAATCAGATTAAAATCTAAAATGTGCTTAGATAAAATAAATATACTGTTTTACAATTATTTATCTAATAATAATTTAATATAATTCATTTAAATATTTTTAAATGAAGAAATAAAATGTTGATATTTTCAATATTTTTAAACTGTACTGAAACGCCAATCACAGTGCGTGACGTCATCTGTGGCCAATCATTGACTGCATGGGTACTACTCTACTTAGTTTACTCAGTTATTTCCATAATTTTGTTGAAATTATAAAAGTTGCTAAAAGTTTACTGATAAATTAGGATACGGTAATCGATTTAAAAGCTGTCACGTGGTGTTTAACCAGTTTTTTATAATGAAAACAGGATTTACGAAAGCTGACAATCGAAATCTTCCCAGAGTAAATACGTTTCTGATTTGCAATTTCTTTGCAAGTAATTCAGACTTTTGTGACACTGAATTTCGAAATGTGAAAACTTCTGTATTACTATTATAACTATATAATAATATATTATTTGCTATAAATACCTAGGTACTTAAAAAAATACCTCCTTGAAAAATAATCTCTAATATTACACAATATATGTATTGTACCTACTGTACTGTACTAGCCTGTAAACCACCCACTGCTGAGCGAAGGCCTCTTCTCCATATAGACGAAGGGTTGGAGCTTAATCCACCACGCCGCTCCATTGTAGGTTGGCGAATAATATACTGCTATGAGTAACGATCGCTATCAGGTGTATATGATAACAACCGGGACCGACGGCTTTACGTGCTCTCCGAGACACGGTGGGGAGAACCACAAAGACATACACCCAGACCGGAAAAAAATATTTGTACAAATACAAATATCTGTCCCCGAGCGGGAATCGAACCCGCTACTGCCGGCGCGGGGTGTTGAGGCGACTACTCGCACCACTACACCAGAACGGTCGTCACAAGTAGAATACTGTCAACACTATATCACATTCTTTAGTGTTACAAAAAAAAATTACAAAAAGAAAAAATCTATAATAGTAGTTGACCGTAGAGAGAAAACAATATATATTTACTAAAAATTAATTTAAGCACATTTCATTCTATTTATTTGTAGTAATTAATGTACATTTATGTCAAAATTATCTTCACAAAAGTAAATTGGTGTAATTCATTTCGTTGCATTTTCTACTCGCTAAGTCTAACCATTTTTTTTTTCGTTTATCTGCTTTTCTTCGCACATCAAATGAATATTTTATTTGGAGTACTTTTTGATGTGTTCGTACACTGAGGTACTGCACACCAATGATATTTTTTGTGTTCCATAAGAACAAATAAAAAATCTACTCCACGAAACAAAACTCACGAACTTATGCTCATGCAGCTGTTTTGTTATAACCCCAGATGACGTCACGCGCTCTCAGATGACATAGCGTGGCGTTTTGGCGAGATTTTTAAACATACAATATTAAAACATGATTTTGAGTACCTAAACGGCTATAAAATAATAAAGTTTTATTTTTTATGGGAATAAGTATCCATAAAGATTAATTTAAAACACTTTCTGAAAATTTGACCGATCCCCTATTTATCGAAAAAATTGTAAACCGAACGTAAAACTTTAACTTAAACCGAAAATCGAATTTACAGACAACTCATTTTTTTTCAATTTAATGTCAGCAGGTTCGGACACCCAAATTCTTGTACGTTTATGTTAAAATTACGATTATAAAAAATAAAAATACAATGGTCTTTCCACTATGGTACAGAGAATTAAATTTAAGAAATAAAAATATTGACTGTTGCTTCTCAATATGTGTACGAAAATGTTATGTATGTCCATAACAAGTATGCTTAATTAAAAAAATCAAAAAAAAACCCGACTGCGTAAAATACCCTTATTATAAACTAAAAAGAATAAAACAATTTACTAGCTTTCATTTGATACCCATATTGCTACATTAAGAAAAAAATTCAACTCCCCCCCCCCCCCCATTCCGCCATTTGCGGGCGCCATTTTGAAAATTTATATAGCCTATGTCACTACTACAATTTAGACAAATCCAACGACACCTCATATGTCAAAAACCGTCCAGCCGTTTGGGCTGTAGGGCGTGCCAAAGAAATGGACATACATACATACATACGTACAAAATAAATAAATAAATACAATATACACTCGAAAAACATAACCCTCCTTCTGTCGCAGTCGGGTAAAAATATACACGAATTTCCCAGGAATTGCGATATGCATAGCATTAATACTAGGAACAAACATAAACTTTTAATGCCTGTAACTCGCTTACGCCGAGTCAGTAATTCTTTTTATGGACAATGTATACGCTTATACAACAGGATCCCAGAAAACGTTCAAAAAGCTTCTATTGCCAAATTTAATTCTATCAACGATTTTCTAGAAGACAGTACGCTTTGGGAATAATGTGATCGCCTCCAGGCTATTTCAATTTATAGATAATTATTGTTAATTACAATTTACTTTGAAAAAAAAAAAACCATTACATTAAAAAATATATTAGTCCCGCTAAGTTTCTTTCGCCAGTTCTTCTCAGGTCAGAGGCTTCTTCTTTCCGAACTGGTGGTAGACTCATGACGTTCAGTAAATAATTGTAATAATTTTATGCTGAATAAAAATATTTTGACTTTGACTAAGACCATCGGTGGGCAATGAAGTATTATACCATGCATATATGTTATAGATATTTTCACGTACGGAGACTGGGATACATGTTAGGCGAGCACCAACAAGGAACAAATAGTACAAATGCTTCATCGCAAAATAAAAATGGTAAGTTTCCACATTTCTAATACACGCAGTATTAAATTTAAAAAATGTGTGTGTGTATTAATGTACACACGTTAGAGGTGAACCTTTTTATTAAAAACTAGCGGCCCGCCCCGGCTTCGCAAAATTTTAAAAATTATAAATTTATATTTTTTATTACCTACATGCGCCATCTATCGTATAATAGTAGAATATCGTTTTTATATTTAGTGACATTTAACATAATAGTACCTTACCTTAGACCAGATGGCGTTGGCGGCGTAGGTACCTATTTCTATTTTCTTAAATATTTATTTTTAAATTTAATTACAATGAAACAAAAACTAAATTATACTGTGAATTATGTTAAATTTTTATGTATTAAAGTTATTTACATTGGTTTTGTACTTTTTACGTGATACGTGCACACAAAAAAATGATAAGAGATGGCGCTGATACAAAAAAAACGCGCTTATTAAAATTTTTTCTTGATGATATATAGTGTATTAATAAAACGGAGGTTTTAACAGATTTATTATTTGTATAGATAGTGTACTTATGCACGTAAGAAGTTATACTTATAATAAAACGATGCGCTGAGTTAATGGGTAGTGCGCGCCATCTGTAATCAGACCCTGGTAACCATCTAAAAACAAAGTACTTGTCAAGACTAATGAAACGAGCTGAAATTCGACGGGGTTGCGTCTTTTCATTACAGACTTTCTATGACCACCTTCCAGCTCCATCACCAGACCCTGGTTACCATTGAAAGACAAACTACTCGTCAAGACGATTTAATCGAGCCCGGACTCGATGGGGTTCGTCGTTTTATTAGAGTTCCTGAGACTACTTTCTAGCTCCATCATCAGACCCTGGTTATCATTGAAATACAAACTTCTCGTCAAGACGATTCAATCGAGCTCGAACTCGATGAGGTTGTGTCGTTTCATTGCGAAGTTCCTATGGCCACCTTCCAGCTCCATCATCAGATCAGACCCTGGTAACCATGTCAAAACAAAGTACTCGAATTAAACGAGCTGAAACTCGATGGGGTTGCGTCGTTTCATTACATATACAGAATGATCAAAATGTCGTGGATCAAACGAAACAGGGAGATAGAGGAGGTAATTTCCAACAAAAAATGTTTCTACAGCATGGCCATAACTTCATTGCACGAAAAGTTATGAATATTTTTGTTTTTTCAATGAAACTACCGACTTTTTTAACAATTTAATCAATAAAAAATTAAATTGATTAAAAACAATAAAACAAAAAGTGTTTTACTATGACTCGATAATGTATCAATACTACAAAAATTGTATTGCAGCTTTTGGTACCAAATTTAACGAGCAATGAATTTTTTTTCGTAAAATTTGAAGCGATACAAAAAATTACTTCACACTTTAAGAGCACCTGTGAAAGAAAAATGTACTACCGAAAAGTGATTTCAAGAACAGAACAGTTATAGCATTCCAACGTACAAAAAACTGGCCGTTTATGATTAACTAATAAATTATTTTGAATAAGGCAAATTTAATGAAATTTGCACTTTGATATGAAAAAACGACCATAAAACCAAAACTAAAGCTCAAACAAGAAAGTGTTGTACCTCATTTGAATCAGCATTAAATGAGCAAAAAACTTTAATACAGGGTCACTTTTCGGTAGGTAGTACATTTTTTCACAGGTGCTCTTAAAGTGAGAAGTAATTTTTTGTATCGCTTCAAATTTTACGGAAAAAAATTCATTGCTCGTTAAATTTGGTACCAAAATCTGCAATACAGTTTTTGTAGTATTGATACATTATCGAGTCATAGTAAAACACTTTTTGTTTTATTGTTTTTAATCAATTTAATTTTTTATTGATTAAATTGTTAAAAAAGTCGGTAGTTTCATTGAAAAAACAAAAATATTCATAACTTTTCGTGCAATCAAGTTATGGCCATGCTGTAGAAACATTTTTTGTTGGAAATTACCTCCTCTATCTCCCTGTTTCGTTTGATCCACGACTTTTTGATCATTCTGTATAGTATCGTATCGTATAGATCGTAGTGTGATGATTTTTGATTTTAACATCTAAAAGATTTCTCCCATACGTAGATATAAAAGTTTCACTTCAATAATCTCTATAAGTACGTTTATATTTTAATTATCTTACATAATGTTTTTGTTTCAGGTAAACCCAGTCCGACAGACAATGCCGCAATACCGGGTGTATTTAATTGCAGATTTTCAAATCCAGTAAATAATAGGTATGAAATTATGAATAATTTATTATCTTATTTCAGGTTTATGTATGTATATTAGTATTTGTAGTATCCCTCAATATAGCGATCCCACTGACTCAAATCCGGGCCTTCACGTTGTTTATTTATTTATTATTTTTTTTTTTAATAAAGAAGAGACGGGTAGTAAAGATTGTTTATACTCGTTAACTTCTACCCGAGCTTGAGTGCATGAGATACTCGTAGTATTCATCATAATCATCATCATATCAGCCATTGGATATCCACTGCTGAACGTGGGCGTCCCCCATCGACCTCCAGAGCGACCGGTTTGAAGCAGCCTCCATCCGATGGCTTCCGGCGACTTTTCTCAAGTCGTCTGTCCATCTCGCGGACGGTCGGTACGTGGTCTCCACTCGAGAACCTTTCTGCTCCATCGGCCGCCAGTTCTACGAGCTATGTGTTGCCCACTGCTACTTCAACGTGCAAATCCGTTGGGCTATGTCGGAAACCTTCGTTTGTCTACGGATGTCATCATTTTTGACTAGTTCGTTGGCGCAGTGAAAAGTCGAATAGAAAGAGAAGTTCGTGAAGAGAAAAGTCGCCGAAAGCCGTTTGATGGAAGCTGATTCGAACCTAGGCTGCCCTTAGGCCTACGTTCAGCACTGCTACATACGGTATTTCCGAACCAATATGACTTAGGGACCTTCAAGAAAAGAGCATACTCTTATTTGAAAGGCCGGCAACGCACCTACTAATCCTCTGATGGAGCGGGTGTCTATGGATGTCGCGTACACTTACCACCAGGTGAATCGACTGTCCGTTTGCCTCCTCTTTTGTAAAAAAAAGCACTGGACATCCAATGGCTACTATGATGATAATGATGACTTAGATAATACGGAGTGTGTGGAGGACATATTTTACAGACAGATTTTATTATTTCTGGCTACTTGTATAGTGCGGCGGGATGCCGCAAGAAGAAAAAGCCAACGTCGTTCGTGCCGCCGCCCGCCGCGCCCGCCACGCCCGCCCCCGCTGCACCCGCCGCCCCTGCCGCGCCGCCCGCCGCCTTCTGGCGCCGCCCGCTGCCCGCGCACCACCACCACGTGAGTTACTACTTACTCTATATGTCACTGCCCAGTAAACACATTTACGTACGTTACGTTAGGATGACATAATTTATGTAAGATATAAGTCACATATAAGTCATATATGACTCATATTTCATACCTCATGACGTAAAACTTGTGTTAAATATATCGACGACATTCTGATATAATAATAATGTCGAATGTTTTCATTTTTCAAGTTTGATGTCAATGTGAGGTCATAGTGATGTAATACAAAATGATCTAAAATAAAATTCATCACACATAGTCACTATTATGTCATACTAACGTAAATTTTTTTGGACCTCTGTGTGACCTATAGAAGACATCATGTGTCACTCGTGTGTTCACTGGGTGTATTGTGATTGTGAACATTGTTAGTTTGTACTCCTATTTCGTTTTGTAATCTCATTTGTCGTGTAAAAAGTCAACTTGTTATATAGTATAAAACTAACATTTAACTTCTTTAGTTTATACAATTCGAAATAAAAACTTTAAACTCAAATAGTTCGAATCAATGAGAATAATTCGATTTAATTAAGCCTTAATTCACGTATTTAACATTATTTTCCAGGGTGGTTCATCAGAAAACGAAGGTTCAAGTGTAGGATCCCGAGTAAATATACAACAGAAACTGCAAGAGAAGAAACAAAAACAGCTAGCAGAGCTCAGAGTGATAGAGGAAGAAATAAAGCAAGGGAAATTAGCCAAAACTACTCCAGTAGCTGCTGAAGAAATATATAGTAGCTTGCAAAGGCAGCCAATACCACGAGCTAAAACACATGCAGAACCGCCTGCCTGGCCCAGTATAGAGATGACGCATTCCTACCAAAATTATCCGGTCCTACCCCATACATGTAATATGTATTCAACGTACACAGAATTAAAACAAGAATATAACGTCCCGAATTTTCAAAACAACGAAAATTCAAACGCGGATATAAAAATGCATGCTCAAAACATGTACAATCAAGATTCGAGAACATTCTATGAGAACCCTTCCAATCTTCGAAACGAAATCAACAGAGCACAATTAAGATCTCCCAATTACTTAGCCATTGGAGAAAACAGAAAATACGAATCAAACGTTTGCAGAAGTCCGAGAAACGTTCTTAATAGCAGTCCCAGAAATTACTTACCAGATGTAAGCACGAATACTTATGAAGCTACAGCTCAAAATAACACAAGGATAGCAACACAGAATACTCAAAATATTTATTCAGAAGATAGGCAAAATATTGCTGATTTTTCTGGTTACGGCGAAGATAATGCTCAAAACGTGTATAACAAATTTGGTGAGAATAAAGAGGAATATGTGTCTGCCTTGCAAAGTTTAGCAAACGTACAAGGCATGGAAAATATGCGGGGTATTTACAATGAAGTGGGAAATTGTAACCAGTACAACCAAAACTGTGATAGGATGTTTCCATATCCAGGATTGGGGGGTAAAAAGATGGAACAATTGAGGAAAATGCAAAGGTGCAGGACACCGGAAATTTTGCTAGCGCCGCATTACTTAGAAGGCTGTAATAGACAAGTGTGCTGTAACTGGGGTGGTCCATACTCGTAAGTTATTTCTGACACTTATACTTTTAGTCGGGTTATAAAAAAATTATCCCAAAATGAAACTAATAATTTAAGCACATAGGAATAGTACAAACAGTTTAACATTTATTCTCCGTTACAATCTGCTGCTAATAGCCAACTGCAGTCTTGTTTTATTTCACAGAACTTATCTTTCTTCATTTGAAAAGTATTTAAGATTCTTAATAACAGAAAAAAAATACGTGATATTTGCCGAAACCACCCTCCCCCCACGTGAGATTCTGTGAGATTTTAGCTCGACAAACGGCTCACGTAATTTATGGATGCTCCCACAGCAATCGCAAGAAGGAGGAGAGCGGTGCAGGCGGGGCCGCGGGCGGCGCGCCGGGTGCCGGCAGCAGCGGCTCCGACTCGCCCGACGCGCGCGACACCTCGCGCCCGCCCAGCGACATCGACAGCCAGGTGCGGGCACGCTGTGCGACACTCACACACACCGGACCCTCTCACCTAGCGCACGAGACACATTAGCACAACGCAGCAGCGGCTCCGACTCGCCCGACGCGCGCGACACGCCGCGCCCGCCCAGCGACATCGACAGCCAGGTGCGGGCACGCTGTGCGACACTCACACACACCGGACCCTCTCACCTAGCGCACGAGACACATTAGCACAACGCAGCAGCGGCTCCGACTCGCCCGACGCGCGCGACACGCCGCGCCCGCCCAGCGACATCGACAGCCAGGTGCGGGCACGCTGTGCGACACTCACACACACCGGACCCTCTCACCTAGCGCACGAGACACATTAGCACAACGCAGCAGCGGCTCCGACTCGCCCGACGCGCGCGACACGCCGCGCCCGCCCAGCGACATCGACAGCCAGGTGCGGGCACGCTGTGCGACACTCACACACACCGGACCCTCTCACCTAGCGCACGAGACACATTAGCACAACGCAGCAGCGGCTCCGACTCGCCCGACGCGCGCGACACGCCGCGCCCGCCCAGCGACATCGACAGCCAGGTGCGGGCACGCTGTGCGACACTCACACACACCGGACCCTCTCACCTAGCGCACGAGACACATTAGCACAACGCAGCAGCGGCTCCGACTCGCCCGACGCGCGCGACACGCCGCGCCCGCCCAGCGACATCGACAGCCAGGTGCGGGCACGCTGTGCGACACTCACACACACCGGACCCTCTCACCTAGCGCACGAGACACATTAGCACAACGCAGCAGCGGCTCCGACTCGCCCGACGCGCGCGACACGCCGCGCCCGCCCAGCGACATCGACAGCCAGGTGCGGGCACGCTGTGCGACACTCACACACACCGGACCCTCTCACCTAGCGCACGAGACACATTAGCACAACGCAGCAGCGGCTCCGACTCGCCCGACGCGCGCGACACGCCGCGCCCGCCCAGCGACATCGACAGCCAGGTGCGGGCACGCTGTGCGACACTCACACACACCGGACCCTCTCACCTAGCGCACGAGACACATTAGCACAACGCAGCAGCGGCTCCGACTCGCCCGACGCGCGCGACACGCCGCGCCCGCCCAGCGACATCGACAGCCAGGTGCGGGCACGCTGTGCGACACTCACACACACCGGACCCTCTCACCTAGCGCACGAGACACATTAGCACAACGCAGCAGCGGCTCCGACTCGCCCGACGCGCGCGACACGCCGCGCCCGCCCAGCGACATCGACAGCCAGGTGCGGGCACGCTGTGCGACACTCACACACACCGGACCCTCTCACCTAGCGCACGAGACACATTAGCACAACGCAGCAGCGGCTCCGACTCGCCCGACGCGCGCGACACGCCGCGCCCGCCCAGCGACATCGACAGCCAGGTGCGGGCACGCTGTGCGACACTCACACACACCGGACCCTCTCACCTAGCGCACGAGACACATTAGCACAACGCAGCAGCGGCTCCGACTCGCCCGACGCGCGCGACACGCCGCGCCCGCCCAGCGACATCGACAGCCAGGTGCGGGCACGCTGTGCGACACTCACACACACCGGACCCTCTCACCTAGCGCACGAGACACATTAGCACAACGCAGCAGCGGCTCCGACTCGCCCGACGCGCGCGACACGCCGCGCCCGCCCAGCGACATCGACAGCCAGGTGCGGGCACGCTGTGCGACACTCACACACACCGGACCCTCTCACCTAGCGCACGAGACACATTAGCACAACGCAGCAGCGGCTCCGACTCGCCCGACGCGCGCGACACGCCGCGCCCGCCCAGCGACATCGACAGCCAGGTGCGGGCACGCTGTGCGACACTCACACACACCGGACCCTCTCACCTAGCGCACGAGACACATTAGCACAACGCAGCAGCGGCTCCGACTCGCCCGACGCGCGCGACACGCCGCGCCCGCCCAGCGACATCGACAGCCAGGTGCGGGCACGCTGTGCGACACTCACACACACCGGACCCTCTCACCTAGCGCACGAGACACATTAGCACAACGCAGCAGCGGCTCCGACTCGCCCGACGCGCGCGACACGCCGCGCCCGCCCAGCGACATCGACAGCCAGGTGCGGGCACGCTGTGCGACACTCACACACACCGGACCCTCTCACCTAGCGCACGAGACACATTAGCACAACGCAGCAGCGGCTCCGACTCGCCCGACGCGCGCGACACGCCGCGCCCGCCCAGCGACATCGACAGCCAGGTGCGGGCACGCTGTGCGACACTCACACACACCGGACCCTCTCACCTAGCGCACGAGACACATTAGCACAACGCAGCAGCGGCTCCGACTCGCCCGACGCGCGCGACACGCCGCGCCCGCCCAGCGACATCGACAGCCAGGTGCGGGCACGCTGTGCGACACTCACACACACCGGACCCTCTCACCTAGCGCACGAGACACATTAGCACAACGCAGCAGCGGCTCCGACTCGCCCGACGCGCGCGACACGCCGCGCCCGCCCAGCGACATCGACAGCCAGGTGCGGGCACGCTGTGCGACACTCACACACACCGGACCCTCTCACCTAGCGCACGAGACACATTAGCACAACGCAGCAGCGGCTCCGACTCGCCCGACGCGCGCGACACGCCGCGCCCGCCCAGCGACATCGACAGCCAGGTGCGGGCACGCTGTGCGACACTCACACACACCGGACCCTCTCACCTAGCGCACGAGACACATTAGCACAACGCAGCAGCGGCTCCGACTCGCCCGACGCGCGCGACACGCCGCGCCCGCCCAGCGACATCGACAGCCAGGTGCGGGCACGCTGTGCGACACTCACACACACCGGACCCTCTCACCTAGCGCACGAGACACATTAGCACAACGCAGCAGCGGCTCCGACTCGCCCGACGCGCGCGACACGCCGCGCCCGCCCAGCGACATCGACAGCCAGGTGTGGGCACGCTGTGCGACACTCACACACACCGGACCCTCTCACCTAGCGCACGAGACACATTAGCACAACGCAGCAGCGGCTCCGACTCGCCCGACGCGCGCGACACGCCGCGCCCGCCCAGCGACATCGACAGCCAGGTGCGGGCACGCTGTGCGACACTCACACACACCGGACCCTCTCACCTAGCGCACGAGACACATTAGCACAACGCAGCAGCGGCTCCGACTCGCCCGACGCGCGCGACACGCCGCGCCCGCCCAGCGACATCGACAGCCAGGTGCGGGCACGCTGTGCGACACTCACACACACCGGACCCTCTCACCTAGCGCACGAGACACATTAGCACAACGCAGCAGCGGCTCCGACTCGCCCGACGCGCGCGACACGCCGCGCCCGCCCAGCGACATCGACAGCCAGGTGCGGGCACGCTGTGCGACACTCACACACACCGGACCCTCTCACCTAGCGCACGAGACACATTAGCACAACGCAGCAGCGGCTCCGACTCGCCCGACGCGCGCGACACGCCGCGCCCGCCCAGCGACATCGACAGCCAGGTGCGGGCACGCTGTGCGACACTCACACACACCGGACCCTCTCACCTAGCGCACGAGACACATTAGCACAACGCAGCAGCGGCTCCGACTCGCCCGACGCGCGCGACACGCCGCGCCCGCCCAGCGACATCGACAGCCAGGTGCGGGCACGCTGTGCGACACTCACACACACCGGACCCTCTCACCTAGCGCACGAGACACATTAGCACAACGCAGCAGCGGCTCCGACTCGCCCGACGCGCGCGACACGCCGCGCCCGCCCAGCGACATCGACAGCCAGGTGCGGGCACGCTGTGCGACACTCACACACACCGGACCCTCTCACCTAGCGCACGAGACACATTAGCACAACGCAGCAGCGGCTCCGACTCGCCCGACGCGCGCGACACGCCGCGCCCGCCCAGCGACATCGACAGCCAGGTGCGGGCACGCTGTGCGACACTCACACACACCGGACCCTCTCACCTAGCGCACGAGACACATTAGCACAACGCAGCAGCGGCTCCGACTCGCCCGACGCGCGCGACACGCCGCGCCCGCCCAGCGACATCGACAGCCAGGTGCGGGCACGCTGTGCGACACTCACACACACCGGACCCTCTCACCTAGCGCACGAGACACATTAGCACAACGCAGCAGCGGCTCCGACTCGCCCGACGCGCGCGACACGCCGCGCCCGCCCAGCGACATCGACAGCCAGGTGCGGGCACGCTGTGCGACACTCACACACACCGGACCCTCTCACCTAGCGCACGAGACACATTAGCACAACGCAGCAGCGGCTCCGACTCGCCCGACGCGCGCGACACGCCGCGCCCGCCCAGCGACATCGACAGCCAGGTGCGGGCACGCTGTGCGACACTCACACACACCGGACCCTCTCACCTAGCGCACGAGACACATTAGCACAACGCAGCAGCGGCTCCGACTCGCCCGACGCGCGCGACACGCCGCGCCCGCCCAGCGACATCGACAGCCAGGTGCGGGCACGCTGTGCGACACTCACACACACCGGACCCTCTCACCTAGCGCACGAGACACATTAGCACAACGCAGCAGCGGCTCCGACTCGCCCGACGCGCGCGACACGCCGCGCCCGCCCAGCGACATCGACAGCCAGGTGCGGGCACGCTGTGCGACACTCACACACACCGGACCCTCTCACCTAGCGCACGAGACACATTAGCACAACGCAGCAGCGGCTCCGACTCGCCCGACGCGCGCGACACGCCGCGCCCGCCCAGCGACATCGACAGCCAGGTGCGGGCACGCTGTGCGACACTCACACACACCGGACCCTCTCACCTAGCGCACGAGACACATTAGCACAACGCAGCAGCGGCTCCGACTCGCCCGACGCGCGCGACACGCCGCGCCCGCCCAGCGACATCGACAGCCAGGTGCGGGCACGCTGTGCGACACTCACACACACCGGACCCTCTCACCTAGCGCACGAGACACATTAGCACAACGCAGCAGCGGCTCCGACTCGCCCGACGCGCGCGACACGCCGCGCCCGCCCAGCGACATCGACAGCCAGGTGCGGGCACGCTGTGCGACACTCACACACACCGGACCCGCTAGATACATAAATAAGGACAACGCAGAAGCAACACCGACTCGCCATATTCGCGTGACGTGTGTGAATAGTCGCATGGGCGGTTCACCCACCATTTAACAGACCGGTACCGTCCGGTACTGTACTGTAGGTACTGTATCAGCCTGTAAACAACCCACTGCTGAGCGAAGGTCTCAACAACCGGGACCGACGGCTTTACGTGCTCTCCGAGGCACGGTGGGGAGACCCACAAGGACATACACCCAAACCGAAAACAAATATTTTTACAAATATAAATATCTGTCCCGAGCGGGAATTGAACCCGCGACCGTCGGCGCGCGGCATTGAGGTAACTACTCCCACCACTACACCAGAACGGGCATCCGGTATCCGTTATTAATTTATTTGGGAAAATTATTTAAAACTTTATGTAATGGAGTGCTTTTGTACCTCTACGGGATTGAAATAGGCAGGTACAATAGGTGATAGAAATGCTTTGGATTTTTATTGTTAATTATATGTATATTATTTGTTACGATCTAAAAAATACCTACATCTTGATTTCTATTCTATTCAACATTTATTTCAAGCTCATTAGTTTAATTTTACATCTATAGATATCCCTGCCGCGGTCATACACCCTCCCACGCGAGTTCCGCTATTGGAGACGAAGACCGCGACTGCGAGATGCACACGTTCCTAGCAATAATAGCAGTGATGGTATGTAATATTTTATCTCTAAAGGTCTTTTAATTGATATTTGCCCATTGACAAATGAATGTATTTAAAAATGTATAAAGTAAGTTCAATATAGAAATAAAAGATAATAATACTAGATTAATAGTTTGGTTTTATAGTTTTAACAGTTAATAAGTACTGTTAATCTACACTAATAGTATAAAGCTGAAGAGTTTGTTTGTTTGTTTGAACGCGCTAAACTCAGGAACTACTGGTTGAAATTGAAAAACTCTTTTTTTGTTGGATAGCCCATATACCGAGGAAGGCTATAGGCTATATAACATCGCGCTAACGACCAATAGAGGCTGAGCAATAAACAGAGTTTTCGTTGTGTCCTTTATTATTTCTCTTCTCGGGACATTTTTCAACTATAGCATATTTTTCAACTATAGTCTACTTTTAAAGTAAATATAACATCACTTTTTTACTGAGAATTTTCGAAAAATAAAAAAAGCTCAATAATACGTTGAACGACCCAGGACTCAAATCTGAGACCCCTTGCTCGGCAGTAACGCTTGCGACCACTCGACCAACAAGGCGGGTACCTACTCTTACGGCGAGTTGCACGAAACCGTCGCTAACTTTCCGTTAGTTAAGTTGCAATTAATCTTAAAATTAGTTGATCTTATGATTAATTTAAAGCTGTTGGAATTAATCATCCATTAGATAGGTCTTTAATTAAACTAATTTTTTTTGTTAACATACGCCGAGTTGCACGAAACCAATTTTAAATGTTTATTAAACTAATTTAATCACAAGAATCGTGATTATCTGTTGCACGAAACCTACATCTGATTAAGTTAACAAAAAAAAATTAGTTTATAAAGACCTATCTAACGGATGATTAATTCGAACAGCTTTAAATTAATCATGAGATCAACTAAATTTAAAATTAATTGCAACTTAACTAACGGAAAGTTAGCGACGGTTTCGTGCAACTCGCCGTTAATCAGATGTAGGTTTCGTGCAACAGAAAATCACGATTATTGTGATTAAATTAGTTTAATAAACACTTAAATTTAAAATTTGTTTCGTGCAACTCGGCGTTAGAGTAACTGTTTAAAAATATTTATGTACGTTTTTCCTTTTTCCGAACAAAAGCCGCGGGGCACAGCTAGTGTTAAATAAACTCTACATTTCAGCACAGCTTTTTAATATTACAAGAAATTAAGTCATCATGTGATAAATAAAAACTAGAATAAACTATCAATCTAGTGAGAGTATGAGAACATTGATAATAATAAGTACATATATATGCTAAAAAGAATTATATTTTAAAAATTTTAATTTTTCAGGTGACGTAGACAGCGCTGACAATGACAGTGACAACCGCTCCAATTGTTCAGCATCTTCTCAAATACAGCCTCCGACGTACGGCGACGGATTTCAGTATCGATCGGACATGCGTCAAGATGAGCGATACAACGAAGGAGTGTACGCTTGCCCCGACAGACGAAGGAGAGGCTTTAGGAAGCAAGGACCTAAACCTGAAACTAAGCTCTGACAAAAAAAAATTGTGATATTGACGCAAATCATGTTGTTTTAAAATTTATCTCCAATAGAGAAAGGCAAAGGACTATAGTCCATACAGCCTAGCGCGAATTCTGTATATGTAGAACTTTTTAATGTGTGGCCATAGATTATCTTTTTTTAAAAGTTTACCACCGCGAAGATTTTATATTAAAATAAAAATTAATTGCATTATTTGCTGGTTGTAAATGATTACTATTTGTAAAATAAGATTTTAAAAAATGTACAATAGTTAATATTAAGTAATTATTGATTGACATAAGACTGGAATTTTAATATTTTACAATTATGTGATTATTTTCAAATAAAAATATTAGTACCTATATAAACCATTCCAATTATAAATATTAAAATAATAAATTATAGAATAAAAATAATAAGATTAACTATATTTTCTTAGATCAGTTTATCTACTAACATGTTTTTATTGTATTTATGTATTATAAAATTAGTTATAAAAATACATATTAGTTAGCTATAAAACGAGGAAAATCTCATGTACAATTGTTTTAAATTAAATATAGCGTAATGTATAATTAAATTGAAGTCATTTAGATTTTAATGTTAAAATGTCTCATATTAACTTAATGTAAAACTGTACTTACTAAACTTAAAGAGGAGGAGAAAAAACAAAGAAATATACGACATTTCAAACTTTTATTTGCTTTATTATCTATATTTCAATTGTAAAAGGGGAACCAGTCACTCTTATCACTCCGTGTCACTACTTCTCTACTGATCTCAGCCATTTACACAATATAAAGAAACAACCAAAAAATAAGGTTAAAATTCACAAATACACATTTAATGTTTGATTAAAAACTATCTTATAATTAATCGGTTTGAACGCACCGAGAGTTTTACATAAACGTGCGAACAAAATATAACTAATAATCTTAACTCATTAGCGCTAGGAGAGTACGACCAACGCGTTTCCGCACGGAGACATCAAATATAGACATAATAGGTCTCGGTGGGGTAAGGCGTTGGATTTTCAAAGTCTAGATGCGCTCAGACCATTTTTAACCTAGAATGTTAGCTCACCCACGGACTTAGCGACAGCTCGGCCACAAGTTGCTCATAGAAAAAATATATCAAATGCTATCAAGCACCTAAACTTAAACAAAATTATGTGAGAGTATACAAATTATACTTCGATAAGCTCGGATGCGCTGTACTAATTATTTGTTTTACATATTTAACAGAACTCGATTAACAAACATTATTGCACAAATTGTTATTTAAATCATTTCATTAGATAAAATTATATTACTGTGTTTTATAATTTATAGAACTTTCTTTTTTCAAATATTATTTAAAGATCATGAAAATAAATTTTATTAAAAAAAAAGCAAAGTTCCGCCTAAAACCCGGGGCTAGTTCAAAAAGTTTTGTATAAGAATAATTTTTACTTTATAATAATCCTAATCTGATGTTAGCGAAGCGCGGTTCCCAAACGGTGCAGTCCTGTGTATTTACACATCTTAAAAGTACACTTAACCGAACCTTACATAAGTTTTGCGATAGTGTTTTGACTGCAAATAATATAGTTTACAGCCTACATTAGAAAAATAATCTTACAATCCACACCATTAAAACCAATTAACAACATATTTTTTTTTAATATACACAGACATACAATCACATTAAGATGATAAGATACTAGGCGAATAATTACTTTAGTCGTATGTCTGTTGAAGCCGAATCGAATTTGTTGAATTTGTACAATATTCAATGCTTAAAAATATGAAAAATTACAATTAAAATAGCTCTAGAAACGAAACAGTGGTCCCGACGCGGTACTCAAATCGTAAAACAAGATATCAAGTACAAACCATATATTTAAATAATCGAGCTCCTTTAACAAAGTATAATATAAAAATAGTTCACAAAACAACAGTGGGTTAAATAAAAAAAATCCAGTTTGCTCTTAACGGATTATCTATATATCCTATTCTATTTTAATACAACTCGTTCGAAAATATAAACGTGTGAGCAAACTTGCTGTCTGTATAGACACGGATATTCCGACTCAGTATGAGCGGTATGTGTATGACTAATTTTCCAGGTTTCCACTATTTGAAATGCATATTTTTATAGGAATTTTTAACATACAGCCTTAGAAAGAAATAAGAATTGGAAAAACAAATAGGCTAGTGACATTTTAGTCAATCAGTGATGTTTTAGATCAGTCGATTAATAAATAAATCTTTAAATAAATAAAGTTCCCGTAACATCGGCGTTAATTGTTTACATTAGACTCGAGTTGTATCAAAACGTGTACAATAATGGCTACAGAGACGGACCGCGCGGGGCGGCAAGGCTCCCGGTACGCACGGGGCGCGCGGGGCGCATCGGAGTCAATTAGTCTAACTTAACGAGCAGCGGACTGCGCTGGGGTTGCGGCCGGGGCACCGCTCACGAAGATATGAGCTGCAAACAGAAAGACGGTGTTAAAGACTCTCGTTATATTACACACTTAATTTGTAAAAGGTTATTAATATTTTTTTAAATTAAAGGTATAGATTAATGTCGGTTGGATAATAGGGTATTCTACTATGTTTGAAAAAGTACTTCAAAATGATAATTTTCGTAATAAAAAGTCAAAAAAAATTATTTCTGCAAAATAAACACGCTTTCTAGCCATAAAATTAAATTAAATTTTAAACCTTTTTAATTCCCGCGAAAACGCGGTCACCTATTTTGGTGACGTAATATGCGTAAAGTTGTGTTCCGCTATACACTGAGAGCACTCTGAGGTGTGACGTCAATTCAGTATACTGCGAAGCCGTTACTTTTTAGTTTGCTATACTGTGCTATACTGGTTACTGATAAAACGGAACGCAGTCCAGTATACTATCATCCTAATTTTTCGACATTGTTTTCAAATAAAATATTTATCATGTATACGTTTTCTGTTCAAAAATAAATTCTACAATATTCAAAAATTAATTTTAGAATATTGTTGACATTTTTGAATAACAAATCATTCGTGCTGTTATATTTTTTAATCAGGTGATCAAAGTACTGAAAGCACCTTACCTCGAAAGCGCCAGTGCTCACAGTACAAAAATTATGCTCTTTATGACGTCATATATTTCTATATGGTATTGCAGTAGTGTACTGGCACTCAATAAAGGAACGAATTTTTCACTAGTGAGAGCACTGAGGAGTGCTCGCAGTGTACATCGGAAACATTGTCTTTACGACGTCACATCATGGCGGCTCGTGTTTTAGATCACGTGATATACAGATTAAAAATTACGACTTTTAATTTCAATATAATAAAACAATAATGTGCTTTTATGACTCAAAATCAGAATATTTAAGTATATTTCTACATAAACTTTACTTTTTATCAAATCTTATAATTTATTTTTCACTACCGAAAGTACCCTATTATTGATAAACATTTGTTCCATTGATTTATTGATACAAAAATCTAACACCAAAATACTATACACAGTCTATTCTATAATAATAATCGACAGCAGATAACAATCTTGGGATAACAAAAACATCATAACAAAAAATCACTTAAAGAACATCAATGAAACTTAATATAATCAGGGCCGGATTTAGAGTTCTGGAGGCCTCGTGGCAAAAAAGGAGTGGAGCCCCCTTGGCTCCAAATTATTTACCAAATAAAATGGAAATTTTTTTTCAGTCAAGTTTTCCAATAAACAATTTATTGTGAAACCAAGTATGTATAGCCTGATTGAAGTGAACAATTAGTATAGATCGATGATTTCTGTTAATATTTAATATAATAATATTTTTACAAAGTACTGTAGGTAAAGATAAAATGCGAAAAAAAAAAATATGAAAAGAAAAGTTGTTTACTAGTGTTTACTAGTCTGAATTTAAAAAAAAACCGTAATATCTATTGTGGAGCCCCCATTGCGCTCCCCTAAATCTGGTCCTGAATATAATAGCTTATAATCTTAAATCAAATGACGAGTTTCGTTCCAGAAAAGCAAAATAATTATCTTAACCATTTATATAACCTAAAAGTACGTACAAGGTTTGCGGACTTTGCATTTTAGGAAGTTTCTAGCTTCAATAACAAAAAACTGGAAGTTTATAGGAGCAGAAGTAATACAAAAACAAATTTTTATATTACATTTGCGCTGTGTTTCTCCTTTCAAAGATTTCCAATTAAATCAAAATTTTAATAAAGATAAAAAAAGTAAAAATTTTATGAACATTCCTTTCATACTTTGCTCTTATAAATAAAATTAAAAAATAATGCAAAAAAATAATTAAAAAATAAACATGCAGAAAATAAGCATTGTCTCTACCTTGAAAAGAAAAGCGGGTGATTATCCTTTCCACTTCATTTCAGATAATTTTTTTTTTTTCATAATATATTATTATTGTAATAATATATAACTATGTCCGTTTATAAACTATAGGTATGCTACGTAGACATCTACACTCCGCCCTTAACTCCTAAATATCTTAAATACACTGCAACAAACAAAAAGAAAAAATAAAAATAAATATATATGAAAATGAGACATGCAACGACAACATTTTTCTTTTATTTTTTATAAAGCTATTTTAAGATTAAAATCTTAGAAGTATGGTATATTTAAAAAATATATATATATATTACAAAACAATAATTTTACTGTGTATATACACATCACGAAAAATATTTCTTATAAAAATGCTTTTGTATGAGCATTGCAAATGTGATAGCTTTGAGAGCTTTATCCCACCGAGATAAAAGGGCCTCACGACTATCGTGCAAGGTTACACTCGAGCCTAGTACGTTTCGGTATACAACGGACATGGTGGAATGCCTAATGGCATAAATGACCCATGGCATAGTTGCTGTCAGTACGCGATTGTTGTTCCATGTCGTCAATATGCGCAGATCCTAACACCGATGATCGGCGTAAACGATAACAAACACTAACCGATTTGACTGTAGCCTTGATGAAATCCTTCTTGTGCGCGAGGTCGAAGTCCGGATAGTGGCTGTAGACCTGTTTGCACACGGTCTTCATCGTTATCTGCTCGAGGTTCGCGCCCTCTAGGATCTGCTTCACGTACTTCTTAATCTCCTCATCCTACACAGATATTAAAATAAATAAACAAATAAACGGCGCACACTCAACGGCACGCAGTAGTATCAAGAATACTATGTCGGAAGTACGGAAACATACACAACATTAACTCAAAAAGCCAGACTCGAATCAGTTACATTTGTAGGTAAAAAAAAAATCCTAAGTACAATTAGTGGTTTCAGGTGCATAGAAACAGTTTCTTTATTTTATTAAACAATATTGATTCCAATATTAAAATATCTATAAGTTAGAAACTGATCCCAACAGCTCACCGTAGGCGGCCGCTTAGCCTTCTTGTCTGCAGGGGTATCGGACTCCTCGCCGCTCTCTTCCTCCTCGCTACCTTCCTCGTCCTCCTCCTCACTACCCTCCCCAGATTCCTCAGACGACGCCTTCTTGCTCTTCTTCGCTGGCCTACCAACTTGCTTGGCGCCGCCCTTCTTCTTACCTATATACACATGTTATATTTGTATTATAATCATATTTGTTAAAAGTAAAAAAAATTAAAAATAAATCAATGAATAACCCATACATGTGCTTGTCAAGAAACCATCATCACACATTTTTTACCAAAGTTGAAGCTACCAATAGATTGTATCTCAGTAAATTATTTTAAGTATTTCAGACATTAGAGAACAAGACAGGTTTACTTCTACTATTTATTAGTAGTGTTATAATAGGTAAAAATGTTTAATATATAGTATGGATGAGTGCAGTATTGTTGTGTCCTAGGGTTGCCAACTGTACTATAATATATAGTACTGTACTATATTTAGGGACTCCGTACTATACACTGTTGAAAAAATATATAGTACGCGAAAATACTATATTTCAGACTGAAATTTTCAGTACAAAAGATGAATGTTTATATTTTACAACACTAAGAAAATAAAAAAAATAACAGATTCCTTAATAATAGTTTTGAGTAAAAAGTATAACTTAGTCTATTTTTTTTTTTCTTACAAAATACTATGTTTTTTGAAGCATACTATATTTTTTATAGTTAAAAAAAATACTATATTCAGACCAAAAATTGTTAGCAACCCTAGTCTTAGTGCACATGTGTGTGAGACAGTGATTACGTATATTACCTGGCGGCGTGGGAGCTTTCCGCTTAGCAGGTGTGGCCTTGGCACTAGCCTTGGCCACAGCGCCCTTGCGGCCCTTGCTCACCGCGCCCGCAGGTCGCCCGCGCTTGGATTTCGGCTCCTACAGATATTTGCGTTTAATCATAAATGTTATGAATTTTGTAAACATAGATAGATTGATATTTGTATTGTAGAATTACAGGACATTAATATTTGTATTTTGTAAAATATAGGACAAGGTAATTAATAAAAAATATATTAAGGTAATATTATGTTCCAGTAAAACTTCGATTAATACATATACATTTGATATGGAGATCATCAGAATGATATTATTTATAAGCCCAAGGAACAGACTTCTATATCACACGGTTGCTATGATTAGTCTAGGGCAGGGATTCCCAAATCAGATTTCCTTGGGGACGAAATCGACTCACTTCGATTCGACACACTTCGACACACGATCCATTTAAATAACCGCAAAGTTTTTAAATTGAAACTTATTTTGTATCAATAGGGGAAAAACTAGAGATAGTATTTTTAAAGTAATTGGGCTAAGGCAGTCTGAGGTATTAGTTCATTTTGGAAAAGGTATCTCTTACTCAAAATAGTTTAGGAATCTCTGTCTTGGGACATAAGAAGAAATAATCTAAACAGGTGATAATATGAAAGAAACAATAACTCACGTCGGACTCCTCCGCGTCGCTGCCGGACTCGCCCTCACTCTCGCTCTCCGACTTGTCGCTCTCGTCGTCGCTCTCAGACCGCGCCTTCCGACCGCGGCCTCTACTCGCTCCCTGCGTTACATTATGCGATGATGACTTGTCTAATTATGTATTTGATGCAGACCAGAACTGACGTTAATGACCCCAAGTTAGGCTTAATGACTAACTTCGGATTTGCGCGTACATAAAAGCAGATAGAAAAAAAAAATCAAAATTGTTTTTAAAAGTTTTTGGAAAAAATATTTCTTGTATATCTTGTGTTAGGGGAATGTCTTAACTTAATTTTATTAAGTCTATAGACTTGGATCGTGAGATGAAAAATGAATTTGTTTGTTTCATCTGCAAAACATTACAGTGAGATGAAAAATTATTTTTAGATAAAAAAGCATTTTTTTAAAGAAAGGTTTATAAAACATCACACTGACACTATCATGATGATACAAGTGAGGAGTAGACGTAACCGTCAATGCGGGTGACTGGAAGGACTCAATGTCCCTGTGATTCAGCAGTTCGCATCTCACCTTGCTCTTCCGGCCCTTGCTCTTGCGGCCGCGCTTGCCAGGCTTGCCTGCAGAGCGGCGCCGTCCCGAACTCTTGCGCTTGCGGCCGGGACCGCTGGCGCCCTCACCGACCTCAGGGTCGAAGTCCGAGTCCGCCTCCGAGCCGCTCGGGTTGAATGAACCCTTGATTTATGAAGAATATCAAACAAATATTATTTACTCTGAACATATAAAGAGAGTACATTATTTAAATTCTAATTAATAAATTAAAAAATATTACTTACATCAGAATCTTCTGATCCATCCTTTGCTGGTTTCGGACCCTTAACTTTTGTTTCAGGGTCAGTTTCATATTCTTCATCTGAATAGCCTATAAAAAATATTTAATATTTTACTATATTCATTTCTTTTTAACACAAATACAGGGAATTATGGCCTATTTGGAAGGAAAAAATAACTACCTAAAGGTAGATTTTTTTTTGCCTAGCATCGAAATTATAGATTAGTTTTTAAAGAGTTTTAAATCTAGTAAAGAATGTAATATTAAAAGCAAATAATAAGTAATCAAGTTATTAAATAATATCATTCTGTTAATTTATAAAACAAAGAATATAAAAGTTTTACTTTTATGCTATTAGTCAGTTTACAGCACGGTCTTATAATACAGGTCTTGAGTCAGTAGTGGGGGTACGTCGAATTAATGTTCTCGTGCTGCTCTTTTCAATTTACGGCCACTAGAGGCATGACGATAGATGGGTGTTCTGTGCAACAAAGTCATGTTTCGAACATTGTCATGTCATCCAACCAAAACAGTTAAATAATAACAAAACAAAAATAACAAAATCGCAAAACAATTATTAAACAACATAATACTTGGCAGAGAAAAATATACGACATATGATTGATGATAAGAAATTAGACTGAGTCGCTTACAGTTACTTGTCAGTCAACCGGCCTCATCGATAGCAACGACGTACAGCAGCGTTGACGTCAGAGATAAAAGTTATATCACGATCGTACTCATACATAATCTCTCAGTACTGAAATTGGGCTTCGTTGCAAGACCTTCCATATAAGACCGTGGTTTACGGTCAGTAAAGGCCGTCCTCTCTGACACAGTCGCACACAGTACCTCTGTTGTGTATCTTGACGGCAGCGGAGCGGCGCGGGCGGCCGCCGGGCGTGGCGGCGGGCTGCGCGGCGGCCGGCGCGCGCGCCACGCCGCGGGCGTGCGGCGAGTTGCTCGTCGGCTGCTGCAGGAACCCGACCAGCCGCGCTGCCAGCTCGCTCGCGCCGCCTGATACGGGATTTATATTGTTGGTGGCTATCGAGAAATTATCTCTTCTACTAATATTAGTGACAGAAAAATGTCTGCCTGTTTGCTAATATTAATGTTTTTTGTTGTTGTTTGGAATGTGTGAAAATTAGTAATTAATATAACTTAAAAACAATTTTACATCTGCATTATTTATATTTTTATTATAAAACAAGGAACGTCTTGTTCATTCGATAAACTCTGAAACAGCTAATCGGATTAAATAATTCCACACTATAATAGATCTAAATTATACTAGAGCAACACACTATGAAACATCATGTATAAAACATTTTTATATTTTTAATAAATTGCACAAGGACTAAATAAATTTGAAAGCCCGCTATTACGGCATATGAAAAAATGTAATGGGCGAACCTTTTTTATCCAAGTCGAGCATCTCGCACATGGTTCTCAGTTGCTTGAGCTCCATCTTGGCCGTCTCCTCCAGCTTGGCCTTGTACTCCGAGGACCCGATCGCCCACTCGTAACCCTTGAACTTCTTTATGTTTCGCTTCACATTGCGGTCGAGACATAGTTGCTGTCAATAAATTTATTTATTAAATATTTTTACAATATAATCATACTGTTCTCTTATATTTACGCGAATTTTACTCATATATATAAAATCCGGTATAGACTTTTAATCAAATGAATATAATCATGTTTTAGAGTTCCATAGTTAAAGTGTGACAATGGAATGATATTAGAACTTTACTGTCTGGCGTACCATCTATTCGGCTATCACAGGATCTTTGAAACTATATTAGCTACACACTCGTAATTTTGCTAGTACACATCTCTAACCTTTATATTACATTAACTACATCTTCTATTTGTATTTTATAAATTTACCACTGTAACACATTTAGGGATAAAGATGACACAACACTGATATCGAACATATCACTAATTTTTACTACAATATTTTCTACTCATACAATGATTTTTCTATATTTATGCTACTGCTTTATACTATGATTACTTTAGAAGAAAAACACGCACAATTGCATAATTTGAGTAAATTTTACCCTATTATAAGTATTTCTAGTACATTATTAAGAATTATTATTATTAATTAAATTAAATTTATCAACACTAATGAGCTAAAAAAATTTTTTTGAGTTCGTTAATTTCGATCTGCTGATATTGTGGATGTTCAGAGTATAACATATCATCATACTTATAAAACATTAACAATAAACACAGGTGAAACGGCGAGGATAGTACAGTCATTAATACGCACAGAAACCTAATTTTAATAGTAACATATTAAAATACCTACCCCATATAAGTATTGATGTAGTATTTTCTGATCTTGGGTCTTGAACCGCGAGAGTGAAACCTCAACATTGCTGATATGACCGAGGGGTGTACCCTTGCCAGCAGGCAGAGGAACAGGTGGTTCAGTTGGCTGAACAAATACAACAAAATTAAAAATAAATAAAACATAAACCCGTATACACATACCATATATCACTTACACTATTGTGAAGATGTTTTTGACTTTGATGCTATGATAACATTTTTCAAATTGTTAAGCCTAGTGTGTAAATAGATACAAACCTACCTAATTTAAACATACAAACTATTATTAATATTTACTTAGTTTAGGGAAAAATAAAATATGTGAACAACATTCTCTTGGCTTCCTAGATAAGATTGATACTATTTTCATGAATCTCTAAATATATTTTTAACATGTATTATGTTAAAATTTATTTATTTATTATTAATTAGTTTTAAAGTACAAGTTCATGAAACTTGAAAATTATATAAGAATAATATATTAAAACTTAATTATTGTTCTTCGATTTTAATAAATTAATCGTCATAACTACACTACCTCTTTTCTCGGTTTCGGTTTAGGCGCCTCCTCCTCCTCTTCTTCCTCTTCCTCCTCCTCCTCCCCCTCCTCTTCTCCTTCCTCCTCGTCATCCCCTTCGTCGTCACCTTCTTTGGGTTTCTTTGCTGGTTTCTTTACTCTACAAACATACTCACATTTAAAACACTAAATACATTTTTCATAACACTAATTTTCAAAATAACTCTTTTTTGGCTCTTTTTTCTCAATTTATAGAACATTTTCGTATAAGAGGCGAACTATTTGTGATAATAAAATAAACCTTTATGGTCTAAATAAAAATTAAAAAAAAAATGTTAATAAGAAGAATCATTTTCAGTCTACCAATTTCTGCTAGTTAGGGATCCATTTGCAAATTTATATTTGAGACGACAGCATCCTAACCCAAGTAAATTTAATCTAAGGAGAATCAAATATGAACTTCGTGAAAAGCACTCATCGATCGCTCAACGAAAGTGCACTATAAATATCTAAGTTACAAAAATAATAACAATAAACAAAAAATCCAAAATAAAATAAAAATAAAAAAAAGTCCAGACTGACCAGGATTTTTTTAAACATCGATCCATTTCGAACCTAACATCAAACACCAGCTAATGACTTGAAAGCAATCTTCATTCAAAGTTGAAGTTCAAAATTAAAGCATCATTTTTTTTATAATGCTATGGTAATTTTATTGGTGAAATAATTTGAAAAGTTAGTCGAAACTACTAAATACTCGTACTAATTAGAACAAATAAGATATTTGCGTAAAGCTATAACGAAAAAAAAAAAAAAAAACCATGAAATTTAGTTTAACATCCGCAAAGCAGTGTTTCAACGCCAACCCTATCTTATCTCAGTACTTTTACATTATATTTCTTCCTTTTTCACAACACTTAGAAACATTTCAGGAACATTCAAATTTACTATCTCCAAAAAAAGGTGCCGTGCGGTGACCGGCAAAGAAGAATAGTCCCGACTTGCCTTCTTGCCGAGGTGTAGTAAAAATAATTGTCCAAACAACTGTGCACCAAACAAGATAGTGATGGGCAGTAGGGTCACCATATCCTGCGACAACACACTGCGCTCGCCGACCCGCCTGCTAAGCGAGTTTTAGCACCCCCCCCCATCCCATTGGACGCAAGCAATACGGAGCCCAAGCGGTAGCTCTGAAGGTCGATAAGGGATGCCTACGTTCAGTAGTGGACATCTAATGGCTGATACGATATGACGATCTCCAAAAATATAGGACGTCTAGTATTAGTAATAGGGTCCCATTGATACTTTTTAGATAATATGGAACTTACAACTCAGTATAATTCGCGCGAGATGATAATGAGATGCTACCTTTTAAAACTGAGACGCGCACGTTTTGTCAGCCAGCCGTAACACCGGCAAACTCGCTTAAGTTTTATTTTATATGAGAGAGAGAGAGATGTTTATTTCATTAAATACAATCCATTTTTATGTATTTTCGTAACCCTATGATATATCGCAGAAATAATTAATTACCCGACTGCGACAGAAGGAGGGTTATGTTTTTCGAGTGTATGTATGTATGTATGTATGTATGTAAGTATGTATGTATGTATGTCCATTTGTTTGGCACGCCCTACAGCCCAAACGGCTGAACGGTTTTTGACATATGAGGTGTCGTTGGATTTGTCTAAATTGTAGTAGTGACATAGGCTCTATAAATTTTCAAAATGGCCCCCGCAAATGGCGGAATGAGGGGGGGGGGGAGTTGAATTTTTTTTCTTACTGTAGCATAATGGGTATCAAATGAAAGCTAGTAAATTGTTTTATTCTTTTTAGTTTATAATAAGAGTATTTTACGCAGTCGGGTTTTTTGATTTTTTTAATTAAGCATACTTGTTTATAATTAATACTAGCTAACACTAAAAAAGAATTATCTCATTTTTTCAGCACTTTTTTGCTAACACTACTTGAGAACTGTCATTTTAGATTTACTTTGACAAGGTTTCATCCCATTCTCATGGCGCGCGGTTTATATCATCACATCTTCCGTTACTTACTTGTCTTTAGGTTTCTTCTCTTCTTCTTCATCTCCCTCCTCTCCCTCCTCATCTTCCTCCTCTTCCTCCTCCTCCTCTTCTTCGTCCTCTTCCTCAGTGTCCTATATCATCAAAGTTCCCCGTTTACAAAAGTATAAGTGAATGTCAAGAGATTTTACCAAACACCGTGTACGTTATAAAGCTGTAAGGCTAAACTGTTCTTAACTTTTACTTAACACAAGGCATTACTAATGATCTAAACTTCTAAAGGATAAAACGCATAACTAATTGTAAGTTGTGTTTGAAATCCCAAATAACTTATTAGTTATTGTGACAAAAGTAATAGATCTCTCGTTTGTTTTTAATTTACCTCACCACAGCAGTTGATATAAAATTTTTTTTTGATATAAAATTCTTAATAGAATGTATTTCATTATATTACACAACAATTTTGTTAATGTTTATTAT
This sequence comes from Euphydryas editha, assembly GCA_036937285.1. Classification (NCBI taxonomy): domain Eukaryota; kingdom Metazoa; phylum Arthropoda; class Insecta; order Lepidoptera; family Nymphalidae; genus Euphydryas; species Euphydryas editha. The sequence goes on from JAUPFZ010000024.1 coordinate 7,789,962, forward strand.
TTAAGGATAAAATTAATTTTTTAAACTATTATTTTACTACTACTATTTTTACTTACTATTATTTTTTTAAACTGTTTTTAAGGAAATCTGTTCACACATTCAACGATGCAAATAGAAACGAATTTATACGGATATAAATAAAAACATTAATTTTATTCACTTCTCTCAATCGGTCTGTAAAAATAAAGTAACTAATTGGCTTCTAAATGTAGGTATTAGTATGATATTGAGAACTTATAAAAATTATCTGATATAAAATTTCTGATGATATTCAATTTTTATTGTACTTGATTGTTGCTGTGTTATCTATTAAAATATGTTGTAGCATTTCTTAGAACTATTATATATAAAATATCTATGTACTAATCTGTGGCGTCTGATACTCTTAACAATTATCTATATCTTAATACGTGAAGCAAAAACTTTATCTCTCTTTTTACGAAAATTACGTGGACGGAGAAGTATGAAATTTGACACAGTTAAAGTTTATATGGAGAAGTGCAGACTGCTAATATTTTTTTATAATAATTCTCAAAAAATGCATTAAATTAATTTAAAAAAACACACTACGGCACACACATAATATGTACAATGTACATATATACACAAATTTTGTTTATTGTCAAAGTCTGTTGTCAATACGGTCTTAAATACAGGTCTTGCAAAGAATTTTTTTATCACAGATCAGGTCCAATGACTGCTGCATATTCTCACCATAGTTATATTATTATTCAAACTTCTCAGTCAATATTCACCACAACACAGGGATTCCTAGTGTGGAGGAAAGGAATAAGTAAAATAAAATTGTTTATTATATTTTTTTTTAACTCTTCTAGTTACATCTAAACATGTTTAATATTTATTTTTTTTTATATACTTTATTGTGAACATTATGATTACACAAAATTATGTACCAGGTAATTGTGATATAGTTGTGTACACCCGACCAATTTGTTAAGTAATGATAAATTGAATGAGAGTAAATGAACCCTAAATGTAACAATATCATAAATTATGTAATTCAGAGTTGTTTTTGGGGTTTCGAATAATTCTTCACAACTTATTACATTATTATATTAGCCTATGCAGTAGAGTTGAGTTGATTTTAATTTAAAAAATTGGAATGCTTATCATGTTATATGCATTGCTTATTTATTTTGCTTTAAAACATTTATAAAGTACTAGAATCCACCAGCTTTTTCGCACGCGTTTTGATAAAAAAAATGTATTTTTTTTTAAATAAAATGTATATTCGTGTATCGTCGATACCATTTACTAATACATGTAGTTCAAGAATTTATTTATGCTTATGCGCTAATTTCTCGGCTTAAAAATCCAACAAAAAATTTTTTTAAATTAGTCTTAAAAAAAAATCTTTAAAACGTAATATTGTGACTTATTATACAATACACTACACATACACTGATAAGTATCAAATCGCAGATAATACCACGAGGCATGTTTAGTGAAAAATTTTATAAGTGCAAAAGCGTAGACGACAACGAGCAATATTAACCAAAAATAAAAAAAATTACTCTTACCTCTTTCTTAGGTTTCTTTTTTGGAGCTACTTTCTTGGTAGCTTTGTCATTTTCCTTTATATCTTCTTTCTCATTCTCCTCATGAGTTTCACCATTTTCTTCCTAAATTATGGAAAACAGGAATTTAAAAAATGTTTATATAATATGAATTATGCCTTAGACGCAGCACATACATAGTAACTTCAGTTTATGCAATCGTCAACTTTTTTTTTTAGTTTTTGTTAATGATTGCAACAAAAGTTGCCTATTTAATTATTTCTGCATTTGCTATATGAAACACACTCAAAATATTTTTAGATTTACACTAATTATACAGTAGGTATACTTATATTAATATCAGTTAAACGTAAATCATAAACAAAAAATATAAATGAATTTAACAATTCAATCCTCTAATACAAACAGTTCTACATAAAGAAATCGGTCATTATAATATTTATTTCACTGTAAAGTGTATCTAATTATTCTTTATTAGTGTTTATATGAATATTTTATAAACTAACAATTAAATTTTAATCTATACCAGGGGTCTCCAAACTACGGCCCGCGACAGCCAATGTCTTATTGTTGTTACTATTGCTGTTAGAAGTTGAAGAAGTAAGCACATAATGATAATTACTAGGTATTATTTACTTGCAAGCGTATGTTTGCTAAGGTCGCGCACTTTGCGACTAGTCTAGCTAGAAATATAGTATAGGCAGAAAATTTTAAACTGTTTTGGCCCTTGGAACATACTGAAAAAATCATTATAGCCCTAATGCTTCAAAATTTGGAGATCCCTAATTTATACTAATAAAAAAAACGCTTAAACAGCAAACCGGTTTGGAAATATTATATATTATGCAGTCATATAATCTCATTATTAGTGCGTGAAGTGTTTATTAGTAAGTAGTACTTTTAGTAACTAAAAAATATACCCCATTCTACAAAATAATAAAATAAAAGCGAGTAAAATGGCGAGAAACGTCTTATTTACAAAATATATAGATATTTTGAAATATTCTATTTTTCTGAATTTTTATAAATCTAATATTTATAAATTTAATAAATAAATATATGTAAATGCCTCACACTCGACGATTTCCAGTAGGATGTGTATCCTGTGTCGGGGATCCGGAAATATACAAAATACACAAGCACAAACGCCTAGACCACAACAAATATCTGTATGGTCTATACAAATATTTATTCTCATGTGCGGGAATCGAACCTGCGACCGTAATTGCAAAAGCCAACTGTTGTGACCACTGTGCCAACGCGTCGTTAATTCTGGATTAGAGTATCTTAAGAAAAATGGTAGCGAAAAATTCAGAATTTCACATTTAACAAGTTCAGTGATAGGTATGGGAATTGGAATTTATTATTGCAGGTTTTTTTTTTAATATAAAAAGAAAAAACATATACTTGTACGCTCGAAAATCCCTTATTTGTGCAGTTTTTGAATAGCCTAGTTTAGTTAGAGTTCCGCGGCATGTATATTAAACCTTGCCAGTTAAGCTAACGATTCAAGTTAGTGAAAAATAAACGTTTGAAGTACCTATGTACTTAATGTAAAAATAAAATTTCAAATACTTTTTAAGAATTTTCTTTAACACAACTGAATAAAGGTGACTAAAAACTAACCTTCTTAAAGTCTCCATCTGCTTTATCATCCTTTTCATCCTTGGAATCGTCCGCGGGTCCATCATCTTCTTTACCATTTGCTGTTGTTGACTTTGCATCGCCTGTTTTTAAAAGAAAATAATCTATAATAATATAAAAAACCGTTGTTTGTTGCCGTTTGTTATAATAGACACCTAATAACGATCGTTACTCATGGTAGGGAAATTATCTGCTAACCCGCAGTCGAGCTTCGTGATAAACTAAGCTCCAACCCTTCCTCTTTATGAGAAGAGGTCTTTTGGTCTCCAATGGGGCGTTTACAGGCTGATTTAGTTCAGTTCAGTATATTTTATAAAAAGCACAGGTGAAACCACAAGGGACGTCTAGTAATATATATTAGGATTACAAGATTACGAATTAGTTCAATATGTTGTTAGAAAAACAAAGACACAAAAGCCTGTAACTGAAAATCAGTAGCGCAAGTCTCCTAGTGCAATAGTGGTACAATCGATCGGTGGTTGTCATTGTGGCTGATTTGTTATTGTCTCATGATAGCGTAAACATGATACTATATATATATATATATATATATATATTTTTTTTTTTTTTTTTTTGACGCAGGGGAATCCATTTACGGATGATTTCCAGGACCTATGTCGGACTCGACACTTTGGGAGTGCAATACCGTACTAAACCCCTGCGGGAGCCTTCAGCCGCTTTAATTGGAGGGTCCCGGATCTGCAGGCAACAGGATCCCTCCAGCGACAGGCTGGCCTCGGCGAAAAGGCCAGACTTCTCCTACATGGGGACTGTCCGGCTAACCTCTGAACAGTCCCGACGACGTCGTGTCTAGCAGGACCGGGTTCCCATCCCGGCCCGACACGGGCACAAGGGCGTTACTGGAGGCGCATTAAGTAGCGCCTCCTACGCACCCCCATTCGTCGCCCGCGGATGGAGGCCACGTCGGCGGCCTCCTCTCTCCTCCGCTCGTCGGCCTCCTTCTGGGACATTACTGTCTCGCAGAAGGAGACCATAGCCTTCCAGGACTCGTCGTCGCCGAGCATCGCGGTGATGATGCTCGGGAGCGACAAGTCCCCTCCGAGGAAACATGATACTATTGAATTAGTAGATTCTAAAAACTGTCAAAACTAACGATAATTATTGACCACCTGATCTACCAATATCACGCTAAAAGTTTGCAAAATTTTATTTATTTTTATTATATAATTTATTTTTTACTTAATTCTATACGATTATATTATATGGATAATTATAAGTCAATGGGAATGATAAAATGAAGAGAAAACAGATTGTTTAAAAGCTACACGTGAACTTAAAACACTCATGAAAAAATGGTAAAGCGTCTTAGACGGTCGTTAATACGTACAGAGTCAATTATCATTACTTGTTAAGTAGATTAAATAAGCAAAACAATATGTTTAAAAATCTTTATGATTCGTCTATTCAGCGTTTCTCCAATATTTAATAATAAGGGTTTTCTTTATTATTCTAACCTAAATCTGTTTATTGTACCAAGAGTAACAATTATACGGTGTTATGACAAGAAACTAGGAGCGACAGCTCTAAAAAGACACAGAAGAAAGAACAAACATGCAGACCCAATGAACTATGATCGTTAATCGAACCCGTGTCAGTTGGCGAAATGGGAACTTTCGTCATCACAACATCAGGAGGTCCACGTCAATAAAAGTCTTGGGGTTATTTTCCTTAATCCTAACAAACAACAAATTCTTCTAAAAATAGAATGTAAATATTTTATCATACATACATACATATCATTTTCAAAAGGATGTGTAAAAAGTCGTAAACAAACCATCGTTTGAACTACATATTTTGTTAAAATTACGTGAAACAATTTCTAATAGAACGGTGTAATAAAAAAAAAACTCAAAACATATTAAGTGAAAGGTGAACATTAAAAAAATTATTAAAACACAAATATTCTGTTGGAACAGAACAATCTCTCTTAATAAACGTAGGTATTAAAAAGATAGTCGCGTGTTCAAATATGAACTAATAACATTCGCTTATTTTTTTATTTTTTTTTTTCTATTTAAAATTTATCAATATTGAAGCAAACATTATTAGGAAATATTCATTTATACAAAGAATCTGTGTTATTTCTCTTATTATGCTAATAGAGCATAGGTAGCTATAGGAAGGACAATGGTGGACGGTATCAATCCTAAATAAATCGAAGAAATGTTTTTCAAGGAAAATTACAAAGATTATATAAATGTGACGAGTAACCTCTGGTTTGATTTAGGTATTAAAAGCAACGACGTTTTTTACGTTGTTACTTCAGCTTTAAAATATATTATCCGTCAATAATTGCGATGGTGTAGTGAAGGCTTCATTATCCTTTTTACTAAAAAGAAATATTATTTAGATTTAAAAGTTTAAAAAACCGTCGCACAAAAATCGGTATTTTATATCGTCTTTGATCTATATGATTCAAGTATAGCGTGGGCTGATTCCAGTCTTTTTTTGGATATTTTACTTGCGTTTGATGATAATCCGTCTTACTAACTAAATCGTTGAACTACAATCCGCGCTGTGAAAATATAGTGTAGGTGTAGAAATTTGAAATATCTATTTTGATTAATTTGTATTTAGTTGGTAATGAGTTTTGTCGAAGTGCCAGTTAAGGAGCAATGACACCTACGCGAAGTATTGGAGCAAAAATTCGGAACATCGACAACTGAACTACACAAAACATAATAAATAAGCTTTGTATTAATATACATTCCCATCAAGTGTAGGTATTTTTTACAGCTTATACTATACAAGTAACATATTAAACAAGAGAAGATCTTTATGATATAGCAAAGGGCATAGCCGGATAAATATGGGAATTCTGCCCCCATGCCTTTTTTGGGTCAAACTTAGGGGGTCGATTTGGTGTCGAATGAAAATAATTCACCTCAATTTTTAGCTCTTTAACTCAAACGGTTTTCGAGAATTCCAATTTGTTTTTTCGAAATTATTTTTATTTTTATAGTAAATTTCGGAATTAATCAATGATGATTTATTCCCTAATTATTACGAGTTCGAAGCATGAAAAAATCATATGATCATAATTATCATATATATCTCAAATAGAAAGCCGATTTTAACGGAGAAAAGAAAATTATAATCTTTTTTTTAGCCTTTTTGAAATATGTCACTCACCAGAATTCGTCAAACGTCTTTTATATTCCTCTATACTCAAGATTTGAATTTATTGATGTGGTGGAACAATTAAATTAAAATCTTATTTTTTCTTAAAATACGTTTTACACACTTATATTTGTTTAATACAAATAAATATATACAATTTTTTTGAACCATAAATATATCTTTGCAAAAGATAAATATAAAGAATCAGTAGCCCAAAGTAATTAGAAGGGTTATTAATGATTCAAAAGACACTTAAAGGTAATATTTATATATTTTTTCATACTATTTGGATATATTTTGAATTTTGATACAGAAAAAATAAAAATAATAATAAAAATAATAATTAGATTAGTCTTCATCACTGTCTTCATTTAGACGACACTGATTTTTTTCGATATCATTCTTATCTGGCTGATATTCAACAAAGCAATGATGAAATCGTCATAAAATGTCTTTTATATTTCTCTATACTAAGGATTTTTTTTGAATGAAAAAATCAGAATTCCCATATTTATCCGGCTATGCCCAATTTGGGTCGATAATTTTTAATCCCAATTAAGGTCTAAAATTATAAATTCTAAAATTGTTGTCTAAATCTAATCAAGTTTATGTTAAAGTTTTTCTATTCCAATTTAATCACATCGCTTTTTTTAGAACTTTCCTTTTTTTTGGACTTTTCCTAGCAACTTTATTACCATTTCTTACAAAAAGCTATACCAGCTCAGCTTTTATTCTCATACGATGTCGAATGTGTAAAATGTGATCGTGTTGTAAGCACCGTTAATTATTTTTTTTATAAATAGTAATCTAATCGCATTTACAAAATATATGTTTTTAATGCGATAATGGTACAAAAGTTCTTTACTAATCGTATAAACAAAGAAATTTTTGTATATTGTAAATTAACTATATTTAAACTACATTTTTTTCTTTTCGATAAATGAAACCCTAAAGAAGTCGCAGCCAAAATCTAGTAGTTGATAAGTGCTCAACAACAATAACTTGACCGATAAGACAGAGATAAAAAAACCAATGATATAATTATTTGACAATCTCTTAATTTGCATTAAATAATAATTTAAGTTTAGATTCGTATGGCGGCTTCATGTATAGTTGTAAAACAAGAAAAAATATATATATTTTTAGGTATACGTAGTCAGTCGTGTGAATATTAACATTCATTCAACATATGATATATAAAATAATATACAATAATATTATTAATATATTCTTACATAATATTATGCAAGTTGACGCTAGTATTGAGTCAATCCGTAATATGTATATATAATCACTACATAGTATAAAACAAAGTCATTACCCGCTCTGTCTGTCCATAACTCCATATGTATGCTTAAATCTTTAAAACTACGCAACGGATTTTTTGCGGGTTTTTTTAATAGATAGACTGATTCAAGAGGAAGGTTTATGTACATAACATGCATAATATAATAGAGAAACACTGATAATTTCAGAGGTTTCTAATGTGATATCGTGAATAAACACATTTTTTTTTGCGTTTACATTGAAAACGCTGGCTGAACCCTACGAGATAGATCAAAATAATGTTCTACATTATTGTACATCTTAAAAAGTTCTACAAAAAAGTCCGCGATGGTATATTTCTATCTTTAGGGATAACCCACAATAACAATTCTTGATTATTTACTTTTCACGAGAAGTAATGGCTTATTTATGAAGCGATTTTAAGCAATACAGCATTAATCTTTATCCAATTAAGTACCTTAAATACATTGTGCATTTAATATAGTTCAATATGGCCCTTTACAGCATGTAATTTTAATGAATATTTTCGAAGATATTACAATTTTAAAATGCAACGACATAGTGCTTGCGGCGGTACCGACCGATTTGTATCAGATACCGATTATGTATTAGCATTGTACCCGTGTGGAGCCGGGGCGGGTCACTAGTAACTTATATAATAATAACTTAAAATATGTTATTATATTTTCGTGATAAATAAAACATTCCTATAGTTTCTTTGTTTATAAGTTGTAAAATTGTTATTGAAATTAACAAGCCGTTATCAAAGAGAATTCGACTACTAGATAATAGGTATATAAATATCACACAAATCGTTTCAATAATATTTTTGTTATCTCTTCGAATATCAATCATGATGTTCAAAAAATATATTAAACAATATTCAAACAAGATGTCTGACGTAATTTAAACTATTATGAAGTCTAAAAATTATATATCATCTCATATCATCTTTCTTTTTTTTTCATATTGTCCTGAAGTCATGGGGAATATTTTTTTACTTCATTTATTATAAGATATATTATAACATATGAGTTTTCAATTGATTTTTAGGCGACAAGACATATTCGCCGTCAAGTTACGAAACATTTTAGGACTTTTCCCAACTTTCACAAACTTAATCATGTCTACTTATTCGTTGCAAGAGATAACACCAGTAGTTACTAATCTCCGTCACCTTGACTTTGGTGTACAGTGTTGCCAGATCACTAAAATTTAAAAGTAAAATTAATATTTATAATTTTAATATCTCGATAACAAAACCATGAAGTGCTACTTTTATTTTTTTAGCTTATTCTAAAAACATTTTTCAACGCTCTCCTAGTTTTTTTTTCCAATTCTGTCCAGAGATTTTTTAATATAATAAAAAATTGGAAATTTTACATACATAAATGGAACATTACTCTCAAAATCGTGAATTTGTCTTTAAATATCTCGTAATCTTAATCATAAATATTATGAAATTTTAGGAATTCATAAATAAAGCTATTCTGAACCGAAAAATTTTCAGCCGAATCTGTCGAGAAGTGGTTTCATGCTGGAACTACCTTAAAAAATAGTTATATGTTATTACAGTTTATTCTTTCCACACTCTTTGTTTTAAAGTTATTTAAATTAGTATTAATTACTGTAGTCATTAAAATAGTTAATTAAGTTTATATTTTACACACTTTAATTTGTTTTTTATATCTCCCCGGGTTTACATATTTTCCTAGATTAAATCAAGTCGCGCTTATAGCCCGAAAGTTTAGGCTTTTTTATTTATTTATTTAAAACGATAAAATGTTTCTTTAGCGTTGAAGTATGTATAACCATTCTAATTTGATATGAATATACACCAAAATCTTCTTAGAAGTCTTGGCACTGAGAGCACGAAATTTTACCTTCACCAAGGTTCAACTAAAAGGTTAAAGGCGAGTATGACTAGAGCAATCTATAGTACTCGGTAACTTTCTTACGAATGATATAATTGTAGTCAAAACTGAATTTACAAAACTATGTAATACACTTGGCGTCCAAAAAATCGCACTTTCATTTGGACCCTAGAACAATGGAAAGCTGTTTTCTTCTCAGAGGAGACGAGAGTGTGCCTTTTCTGCACAACAGACGCAAAATAGTGTACAGAAGAAAGGGTGAACGTTTCGCTCAAGCCTGCATCCAGGAGACGGTGGAATACGGAGAATATACAGTAGTGCAATCACTTGGGCGGCAACAGTAGTAATCTCTTCAAGGGTATTTTTCTTGGGAATGAGCTTCTGGTGTTTCTACATCAACGGTCAGATAGCGAATGATCCCGATTGAACCTGTAATACCGGTATTGACCCTTTTATACAAACAAAAGGTACCGCAACTAGCGGCTGATTTAAGAACCAAAATTTGAAAGTGTTTTGGGATAAACTTCCGAAAAGCGGATACCGAATTTCGTCATGAAATTTGGCATGGATATTCCATTTGACTACTTATGAGTCCCCTTAAAAGGATTTTTGGCGGCACGCAATATTTTTCGAAATATTGAATTTTTTAAGTACGCTGCTTAGCACACTCTATATAAGAAAACGAATCGATCAAAAGAGGAAGTGAAAAAAAAAATTACCTAACCTATCTTAGAATGCGTAAATGCATTTCACAGCGATTAAAAAAAAAAAAAAAAAGACCTAACAACCTAACCTTACCTAACGATTTAAAAAAAAATCTTAATCTAATCTAACCTTTAAAAAAAAACCTAACTGCGTAATAAATTTCTCAGCCTTCAAAAAAAAAAAAAGACCTAACAACCTAACCTAACCTGACGATTTAAAAAAAATCTTAAGCTAACTTAACCTTTAAAAAAAACCCTAACTATATAAAAAAAAAAAGACCTAACAACCTAACCTAACCTAACGATTTAAAAAAAATCTTAATCTAACCTAACTTTAAAAAAAACCCTAACTGCGGAATGAATTTCTCAGCCTTCAAAAAAAAAAAAGGTGCGGAATACGTAGTGAAACAATGGCCGATCATCTATGCGAGTTTTTATGGCGTCGTCGCGTTAAAAAATTGAACAAAAATACGTTCAATGAATTATTACAAAATATAAAGTGTGTATCCGGGAAAATAAAAAAATGGATTGATTATATATATGTGTATAAATAACACCTGTAGTGTGTGTGTGTAACGTGGCGATAAATATATAGATATGTTATAAGCGTGCTAAGCAGCATACTCAAAAAATTCAATATTTCGAAAAATATTGCGAGTCGCCAAAAACCCTTTTAAGGGGACTCTTAGATAGTCAAATGTAATTTCTGTGCCAAGTTTTATGAGAAAATTCGGTATCTACTTTTCGCTTTCTTATATAGAGCGTACTAAACAGCGTACTCAAAAAATTCAATATTTCGAAAAATATTACGATCCGCCAAAAATCCTTTTAAGGGGATGCTTAGATAGTCAAATGGAATGTCCGTGCCAAATTTCATGAGAAAATTCGGTATCTGCTTTTCGGAAGTATACCCGTGTTTTGTATTCTTTTCTTCCAATAAAAGAATATTACTTAATTGAATTATTTTTGTGCTCTCCATTTCATTGCCTTTCAAATGATATCCAAGATTACCCTCATTATTGGTGCCAAATATAGTTAAAAAAAAATTGTTTGAAGTCAAGATTGGCATGGTTTGAAACAATTGTTTATAACATTTAGAATACGAGTTTAAAACGTGTTTAAAAACAATATGTTTTCAACGTGTTATAAACACGCATAAAAAAACACTTTGTCTTTTTTTTACGTGTAGTTATTAATTGAACGCATCCCAATTTTTTGGTAGACATTTTCTATGAAGCTGGTCCCTCCAATTTATATTACTGGCCTTACTTTCTCGAAACATAGAAATAAAGGGCGGCTCGTGTGTACGGATGGACGAGACTTGAGTGTGTGCGACGTGCGTGTGGGTTAGCAAGTAGAGGCGTTTGTTGGACGTTTCTTGTTGAAATTACGTTAGAAACTGTTTTTAACGAGGGTATCGTAAATAGCTTACTAAAGTTGTGATAAACAATTAAAATGATGACAGGACGTAAAAAGGATCCGTTTTGGCAACATTTTAGCGATTTTAATGCTGGAGGTGGTGAAAAAATTGCACAGTAGATATAGAACTTTGTATGGAAGATCGAAAAAGAAACTTCATTGGCGAGGGTATGTTTGCTATGGTCAGTTTCAATAATTATCTACGTATTTTTACGCATGTTACAGAAAGCCTATTCGCTAGGTGCGTGACCCTAGCGCCATCTAACGATACAACTTACGGTGGCTCTTTTGAGAAAATAAACATGTACTGGATGTCAAATAGCTATTGAAAAAATAAAATAAACTTTTACGAATGTATCTTAAATTTTAATTTTTTTTATTTAATTTTGCAGATAAAAAATGGAATTGGTGTTAAGAACGGGTTTTCAATCTATCACACATAATATTATTTTTCAACCACAGACTTATAGATAAAGGGTAAAAATTTAGTTTTGGCTGAGCATGTGAGAGATGTTGAAGAACGTCGAAAATTGAATCAAAGTTATTTGATTAAATCGCGCGTTATTCGACAAGCATCAGTCAATTCAACGCCTTACACATCATTGAATGTAATAAAAAAAATTTATATTTCTTACATACAACAATTATCATTGTTTGTATTGTTGTAACTTATTTTGCCTTTTAACAGCAGTTATCCATTTTTTTCGCTGATTTAATTTCCACTTGGCAACCGGAAACTTATAAAATTTACAATTACTATTTCTACTAGTGTTTTTGCAATCGACTACACAACAAATTTGATGACCCATTTTATTTTATTTATTTAATTAAGCTGACACACGTGTTATTTTTATGGTCATAGATAATAAAGAGCCACTCGTAGTTCTATTTTATCCGCAACGGGCGCTGACATCACTTTTGTGTCCCCCACTATGCCTTACGCACCCAGCGAATACTCACCATAAAGAAATTGCTAAAATAGGGGATCTGAGTACCTACTGCTTAACATTTTACGTAACGAAAATTACTTTTTATTCGGAAATTATAATATTTTAATGGATAAGAAATTGCCTAGGAAATTTTCTACAATGAAAGATATGGGTTTTATTTGATTTATAACTATACTAGAGGCCGCCCGCGACTTCGTCCGCGTGGAAACCCTATGAGCGACTTTTTCCCCCACCTCAAACGCCGCTCGTCGGAACGTCCGCCCCGCCATCGTTCCCGCTACCACCTTCGGCGCCGCCGTGCTGCTAGATCGCGCATTTAGTTTTCAGAAGCGATAAATGTATCTATTTTCAATTAGGAATCAATCCCGCGGGAACTCCGGGATAAAAAGCCAATGTGTTATTCTGGGTCTTCAGCTACCTACATACCAAATTTCATCGTAATCGGTTCAGTAGTATTTGCATGAAAGAGTAACAAACATCCATACATACATACTCACAAACTTTCGCATTTATATTAGTAGGATTGAACGTATTTGACTGAAATTATTTTTAATCGAAGTAAATACTCTATTAGATCACTTGGACCATTCTAACGTGAACGGCGTGAGCATTCTCGGTACCCATCTTGTGCTGACCTTAGTCATGCCAAGATGATCGTGCACGATTTAAAAAATGGTTGTATCGGATACTCCAACGATTTCTGCGATTTGTTTCTTCTTTAGTCGAGCATTGTCGAGTACAAGTTTTTCGACTTTTTGGATAAGTTCTGGCGTGGTCACCTCGATGCTCCTGCCCGGTCTCGGGTCGTCTTCAAGGGATTCCCTTCCTTTTTTAAACAAACTATGCCACTTGTACACCATGGTTTTTCCTGGACAAGAGTCACCGTAAACCGATGACATCTCATCCATTATGGTCGCAACTGACTTTCCTTGCTTGATGAGAAACTTTATAACGGCACGATATTCGATTTTTTCCACATTTCACTTTTCACTCCTGATTATGTTGCTTGGTTGGCGATAGCTCAAAGACTAATAGTCTAATAACAATGAAATCTCGTATTTATACTAATTATGAGTCACTAAACACGTTACGATCCTAATGAGCCTAATCACCCCCCTCCAACCCTCTCATTCCGCGAACTTAAAAACGCACCATATGTAACGTACATATCTGTTTTGTGTCAACAGCTCAGCTAGGGTGTCCAAACGACGCGAAATTTATTAGATAACTGTTGGTTAACTTTACTTAGAAGTTTATTAATATTTACCTATTTTTTTTTACATAATTCGAATGAGAATCATATTATATTGATAGTAATTCCCAGTCAACTGTATAATGCAATTTTTTGTAGTATTTTAAGAATTAAGTTAAAAAGTTGTAGTTTTTGACGTAAAACAGCCTCTAAGGACCTAATTTACCACATTCTAATAAAATCTCTGATAACATATCTGTTACTTACTAACTTACCTTAACCTATGTGCGATAAAAAGTATCGGTAACCAGACTAATGAACTTTTAAAAAAAAAGAGCAAGTGACTTAATTTTTTTTAATGTGATTTAATTATAGTGCTGTGAACATATACAAATATTATAGCTAATGATGACCAGATGAATACTTTATTTTATATGTCACAATGAAAATGAAAATTGATGATTTACAGTATGTACAAATTAAAATTTTCACTTTTGTTTTCTTAAAAATTATATTTTTTTTTTACACATGAACATTACACAAGTTTTTTCTTCTTTTTTATTTAAATGATTTTTAATTGTGTCAAATTATTATTTTACCAATATCATGTGAATTTTTTTTTCTTGTGCATATTACGATTTGGTCTATTGATAAATATACCAAATCGTAATATGCACAAGAAAAAAAAATTCACATGATATTGGATAATAGCTGCATATATAACCATGGATAATAGCTGTTCTGACAGCTGTCAAAATAATACGTTCTTTAATGTGCTTATGTGAATTTATAACAAGCGACAGTTAATAACATAATGATCTTATGTAGGAAATGATAAGTTAAATCATATATACATGTTTTTATAATGAAAACACATGTCAAGCCCCAGGTTAGTGACAATGTAGATGACAACACAAACATAGCTGACCTGGCTGCTTGTCCTCGGCATCTACATCTGTGTTACCTTGGGCCTCTTGGATCAAGGACTCACCCTTGGAATCCTGTGAAGACTCATCTTCTGTCGTCTGGCCATCTCCGACACCGGATTTCTTATCTTCATCCTGTGTACATAATTCCATTAGATTACTAGCCCTTGTTTTTTGACAACTATTTTTGATAATATTTTTTTGTGACTTATGAATTATTATTCACAGAAATATGATAAAGATGATTTATAATTTAAAAAGTTTATCTACAATAAATATATATATTATTTTAAAGTAATGCATTTTTATGACTTTGTAGCTTGCAATAAGTTTTAACTAATTACATACGATTATTACAATTTAATTTAGATATAGATATATTTTTTTAATTTTTATTTTGATATATACATAGTGTGAATAAGTAATCAATAATTTTTGATTACTAACAATATTTAGTCAGTCAAATTGGATATTATGAATATCTTAATAGTTAATACAGTTTAGTATTTAATTAATCATTTAAATAATAAGATATCACAATTTCTTAATGGAACAATTAATAATACATTTTATTCTTACATTAAGTATAGTCTAATAAGATCTTCTAAAAAGTGAAAATTCGTTAAAATTCAATATTTTTTTTAAAACAAGATCAAATATAGTAAACATACAAAAATATCGTTCTCAATAAATTCGATATGAACACCTTGATTCTATTGGCGTCAACTCTTACATTTTGTTAAGGGATAATCAACTCTAAGACTTCTCACATAAGTCATATATTTCAATACGCCGATATTATACTACCGTATTGTCTATGTCGTATACGTAGAGCTGTGTACATAACAACTATGAACCGACATTTCCCAAAATATTAATTTAATTTTAAGGTCAAATATTTGCGTAACATCGAAATACGTTCATATCGTTTGTTGTTGTTATTTTACATTTGCGCATAAGATAAATTACAAGACGCGAAAAAAAAAATCGACTAGAAAAACTAAAGAGGTCACCAATAAGGGCCTCGGCCTCGGTTCTTTGGTTTTATTTACATCGCCCGTCGCGTTCGCAGCGTAAATATGTAGGCGCGAAGCGACGGCTCAGTGGAATAACATCATATTACGATACATTTGAATAGAAATTTCGCAAGAAACAAAATATCAAGGTCATGCGGATTTCCTATCAATGTCATATTATATCGTGCACATTTAACAAAGGCCCTGCAATGAAATGCAAAGGGGCGGGGGTGCGAAATATGCGAATTATTGAAAATTATCCCATTAAAATCAGTTTCGATAACTGATTAATACCGCATTCACAGTTTTTGATGCGAAATATTGACTAATATTACAACCCTCCGTGGCGTAGTTCCCGCGTTTAGCGGGAAGCGAACGTTCTGTCAGCCATGTTGAGACGCAGGCAAACATTAGTGATATAACACGGAAATAACACCACTTCACAGCTCAATTAGTCCTTAATAGATGCACACAGACATAAAGAAAATTAATATAAATACATTTTTCACAACTATACCTGATTGTCACTGATTTTTGCTTTATCGGTATCACCCGACATTTTTCCTATGAAGAAATTGAAAGCGAATTCCAAGCGTCTTCAAACACCGGACAACACAAATGCACGCACCCACAACATAGGAAAAAAAGTTTGCGTTTTGTTACATTCAGTTTAATATTTAAATAAACACTATATTATTTAATGAGAAAAATCATAAAAATTATTGAAATAAATATTGAAGATAATTTTGAAAAATGAAGCATATTTATAATTAAAATTTTATTTTTGTGTCTAGGGTTTTTTCAAATATTGTATATATTCTTTTTATGCAAAAAAAAAGAAAAGTACACTTTATAAAAGACTTATTTAAATTTTATATATATATATATTGTCAATTGTGGATTCGAAATTTGTGATACGCAAGTTAATACGATCATCAAATGTAAAATCAAAACGCAAAAATCCATAGACAATATAAAAACGATATTTTTCACGTCACACTTCGTGTGCGTTTGCGCTTTCTCTTTTGATAAATCTAAATAACTTACTATTTTAATATAAAAGGTACCCTAAGAATGTAATTACTTTACTAGAATATAAAATATTATATTTGTGTAATGAATAAACGAACAAAATATACTATTTTTACTTAAGCGCTTGTTATCTTTTAACCAATAGCAAACCAGAATAATGTTTGTACTGGGACGTGATTGGTCAATTATATATTTCATTCTGTGAATGACATTTTTGACATCATCTATAAAATACTCCTTTTGTTTATGGTCCGCGTCTTTTCTTTTCTCCAAGTTTGTGAGACAACAGTGTAATAATTTTTGGATCTTTTGATCCGTTTTAATGGCTGCCTCATTGCGCCGTTGAATGGTTGGTTAAATTTAAACATGAGTGATTATTCTTCTATGGCTACGCTTCAAAACAATAGAGAAACGGCAGGATTTGCGGCTGCTGTACAACGTGCTAGATTGGTGAGCGGATATCCATTATCTGCATAATCGTTACACTTTGACATTATGCTTTAATTACTCGTTAATATTTTTAATTTGTCGTCACAAACATGAGTAAACTACCAAACCTCTATATTTCTTTATAATATGTGTAACCATAATATTTCCTTAATTTTACTAACCTATTTTTTGGCGTTGCCTACGTATCCCTAGCAGTGCTGTTAAGTGATTCATGAATTACAAAGTGCCTATTTATACTAATTTTACCTGTTTTTGATAGGTTGCAGCTAAAATAGAAGGTGGTGGTAGTAAAAGATCATTAGAAGAAGGACCGGAACCGATCGCAAAGAAACAAGCGTCAATCGACTCTTATCCACTTCAGCCACAACAGCAACAACCACCACCAACGATGAGGTATTTTTTTAATACAACTTTTAATAAAAATGGAAATTCCCGCGCCTTTCGCTACTAAATAACTTTAAAAATAATATATGTTTGTAATACCATTAGGCTAGGGTTGGAAAAAAAAGTTTTTTTTTTTAAAAGAACAAAACATCCTGTTTAAAACAGAATATTAAAAAAAACATTGTTTTAAAAAAAATTAAGATGTTTTTTATGCAGCTGTTTAAAACATATTTTAAACATGTTTAAAACATTGTTTTAAATAAATTATTAAATATAGTATGTATATCTTATTAGTAAAACAGCCATATCAAATCTACTCTATTATACTGAGTGAATCTGGAGCAATCGATGATATTTTAAACTCATAATCTGCTTTTCATACTGAAATACTTTCCCCAAGAAACATACCCTCGCAAATGAACTTTCGTTTTCGATCTCCCCATACAAAGTTCGATACCTAATGTGCAATTTTTTCACCATCCTACGATATATTCATCATATCCATTGGATGTCCACTGCTGAACGTAGGCCTCCCCCATTGACCTCCAGAGCGACCGGTTTAAACCAGCCTCCATCCAACGGTTTCCAGCGACTTTCTTCAAGTCGCCTAACCATCTTGCGGACGGCCGTCCTACGCTGCGCTTGCCGGTACATGGTCTCCCTTAGAGAACCTTTCTGCTCCATCGGCCGTCAGTTCTACGGGCTATGTGAGCCCTGCCCACTGCCACTTCAGCTTGCAAATCTGCTAGGCTATGTCGGCAACCGTCGTTCGTCTGCGGATCTCATCATTTCTGATTTGATCTCGCAGAGAAGTACCTAGCATAGCCCTATCTCTTTTGCACGCTATGCGACTTGGAGCTTGTTTAAAATCTTATTAAAATTATATAAACAGAAATATCAATACTTACTTTTTTCACGAACATCCATATTTAGTACTTAATTTGAAACGCAAGAATCGATAAAAATCGATTCTTACACACTTCGATTAATCGATTTTGAGGATCGAAAGAAAAAAAATTGGAGTCTGAATCAAGAATTGATTCTCTGTGAAAAGTTTCTATCCCTAATAAGAAATGTCTAACAAACAATCGCATCTACTTGCTAACCCACACGCACACGCACGTATCACACTCTCAAGTTTCGTCCATCCGAACACACGAGCCACCCCTTATTTTTATGTTTTGGAAAAGTAAGGCCAGTAATAGAAATCAGAGCTGCCAGATTCATAGATAATATCAACCAAAAAATTAGGATGCGTTAAATTAATCACAACACGTAAAAAAAGAAAAAATAAAACATTAGTGTTTTTTATGCGTGTTTAAAACACGTTTAAAACAAATTGTTTTAAAACACGTTTTAAACACATATACTTTTTTCTATGTGTTTTAAACACTGTTTAAAACACTTGTTTAAAACAATGCCAACCCTGCATTAGGCTAATGTATTAGATCATTTAAATATTTACTAGTCAACAATAGTGCTTTCGTGTTTTATTAACACAACTCATGAAAAAAAAAGTGCTGAAACAAACTGAAAAAACCTGTAATTCACTTATTTCTGGCTAAAGTTTTTTATAAATGAGCAGGAAAGAAAAAGAAATGTAATTGTGATTTTTATAATAGCAATATTTTAATTTTGTTATAGAATTATAAAATACAATACAAATATTTTCTTTATTGTACATCAAAATGAATACAAATGACAAAGAAGAAAGATAATTATATGTGCAATAAGTGGTGTTATTGTTAAATTAATACATTTGTGAAACAATATAATATATGTATGTATAATATGCATGTGCATATATTAATTTTACAGTTCAAATTTTCATGTTAGCTTAGTTAAAAAAGTCTCAAAATTTTATTTGATCAATTCAATATTTTGTCTAAGATCAACCAGATGCATGTTATGCCATCCTTATATGGTTGACATTCCCACTATATGCACTAAGCGATTCTCTAGTACATTCTTAATATGTACGGCCAATGAATGGAACTCTCTACCAGCATCTGTGTTTCGGATAATTACAACCTGGGGATCTTTAAGTTGTGAATAGGTTACTTCTAGGTAAACGTGCTCCATACTAGACCGCATTTTCACTTACCATCAGGTTGCAAGCCTATCTTAATGGCTACGTTCCACTTAACGCCCGCAACGCCATCGACCACGACCGCTGAAATTGCCGTTCCACTAACGTAAAAAGGCCGCGGGCGTTGAAGGCGAATGTTATAGGTGGAACGCACATCTTGAGCGCTATGTGCTCGTAATATGGCTGCATGTAAAAACGTGCAGCTGTGGGGGTTTTGTGAGTAAATATTTCGCATGGATTGGAGTAAAATTTAATTCGAAATGGATTCCCAACAAAACGAATGAGAGACAATTCCACTGCAATGTCAGTTTCAGGATCGTAAACAGTTATTTGTCTCGTCGCCATCGTTCTTTTTTAAAATTCCCGCTTCGTTTTGGTGAAAGCCCACTTTGACCCATCAATATTTTGTGGGCGAAGTGGGCGCGATGTGGTCGCGAACAGTGACGTCATCTATGACGTCGAACGATCGCTCGCGACGACCACGGACCTTAGGTGGAACGATACAGAGGATGTTACAATCGTTGCGGGCGTTACAATCGTTGCGGGCGTTAAGTGGAACGTAGCCAATATAAAAAAGTAAATAAATAAAAAGATCATCACCAACAATTTGGTTCATTGTAAGGTATATAACTTGTATTGTTGCCTGAGCTTTTGTATGAACAAAATTTACATCTATTGCATAAATTAAGAATTGTTTGATCAATCTTTTTGAAGGTTTTATTATTATATTTAATATTCAAGCAAGATATAATAACTTAAAAAATTAGAAAAACATGAGCCACCAATTAATTTAGTATAAATTGACATTTAAATAATTATAAAAATTTCTTACTTGAAGTTGCAACACATGTTCATTTTATTTAAAATTATATAGTAGGTCTTCTCTTATTCTCTTTTAGAGTCTTTTCAAAGAAATCTCTAAAAGTCTATGTCTAAAGTGAGAAATTCGATAAAGTCAAATATTGTCGAAAATTTTGGAATTTTCAGTAAAAACGAGATTATTTCCATAAGGGTTGTTAAGTATAATATAGTATAGTGCAATACAAATACACAACATATCCAAATGTATTTTTTTTTTTTTCATTATATTCAGTCGGTAACAAACCACTGGCAAAATCATATTAAAATAGAAAACAATTTGTATTATAATTGACAATATTGATACTAAATGTCTATGGCATGTCTTAAGTAAGGCTAAAAATACACATGCTCATTACTAGCTTGCTTATTAACATGCTTATAGTCTAATTAACATGTACCATTTTGGTCAACTTTTTTCAGCAGTCTCTGAAAATTATGATTGAGGTGTCATTCGATTCGGAATGGCATCTAGATGAGTTTGATGATGAAGTTCCACTTGCAAAAATTGCAAAAGTTATTAAAGTTATTTTTGAAAACTAAACCCCTTTTTTAGTTATTTGTTGTAGTAGCATGTTTATCTGTACCTTAAATAACAGAGAAGTACTTAAATACACATACAGGCTTTGCTAATAAAACAGCCTTATCAGGATATTGTTTGTTCCATGTGCTAGTGTGACAGCAGCTGCTGCGACGCGCATCCCGAACCCCGCGGTCGCACCCGCTCCCCCATCCGCGCCGCCTAACATGATGTCAGACCAGCCCATCAACGAGTACATAAGAGTACCTGACAAGATGGTCGGACTTAGTGAGTATATATTTTTAAAATACATAATTACTTTAACTGACAATGTAGCGTAAGTTTCATACAATGTGTTGTGATAAGGGAGGTCTATGTTCAACAGTGGACATCTAACGGCTGATATGATGATGATGATGAAGAATATGTTGCGATTAGAGAACCAGAATGACATACTAACACAGTATGTCATTCTGGTTCAGACAGTTTAAAGATAGAAAGATAGTATGACTATTTAAAAAATATTCTTAAGCAATTCTATATTAAGGAAGTCAATTATAGAAGTGCATAGATGAGTCATATAGATTGATATTATAGTCCACATTTAGAGTCACCTTACCAAACTGCTTTGTATTTAAATCAAATCAAAAACAACTTTATTCAAATAGGCCTATAGAGCACCTTCGAATCGTCATTTTACAAATTAAAACTTTAAATTGATTATTATTTTGTAATGGTAAAGCTACCACCGATTCGGAATGTAGATTGATTACATTGCTCATGTATTTGTTGATATCATAGTAAATTAGTAAAGAATTTGTTATATAATGTAATCAAACATCATACTTATGTTGCCAACATAGTAAATGAAAAAGCTTCTAAGATGGTTGAATAGTTAGACAGATGTTGCAGTTTCAGACAAAAACTACTAAGCTGATTACGATAAAACTTGTATGTAGATAGTGAAACTTGTAGTAGCCTACTTGTTTTCGAAATTCCCCCGGTATCAAGAATTAGACCGGTAAACCCATGAGGTAGTCAATAGTTTAAATTGGGAATGAAAAACTTTAATCATTTTAAAATATGTTGTTGGTGAAAAATCTCATGAAGAACATGGCAAGTTGATAATAACTAATGATATGTAATGGTATGATAAGCTAAGCTTTCTTAGTGAAATCCATAATAATGATATTGATAATGACAACAAGAAGTACACATTTTTCAAAATAATGATACCTAAAATAGTATTGCTATTTAAAAAAAAATGTTTTTAAGTATTGTGAAATATATCTGAATAAAAATTTAATAACAAAATAACGAGTCAGTATATTATACATAAGTAAACTTATACACTGCTCCTTCGGTATTCACGAGGTATGCGTTCCGAAAGAAGCTCGCGAATATCGGGGTCCTAGTTTCATACAAATAAGCGGGTTGCGCTCCGCAACCCGCGTTCTGTTATTGATTTTTATTTTGAGATCAATTACTATATCTTAATCATATTCAATATAAATATCTTAGTAAGATTTAAAAGCTAGTTGTTCTTTGGTTGGAAAAAGTGTGATATCTTGGATTGTGTGGCTTCTTTTTTTTTACTTGCAGAATGATATATTGCTCTTCTGAAGTTAGAAGTGCGTTCCCAGTGATCGTCATTTTTGTATATCTCTTCACTTAACCGATCTGCCATATCGAAAATCATAGGAAGGTTTTTAGTTAGTGACAAAAGTACTGATTGGACAATCAGTCATCAGTCGAGCCCTTATGATTAGTAGCTCGGATATAACACGGGGATTCCCCATAGCGCGGCATCTGTATTCGAGAATAGACGAGTCTTTGCTCGCGTATAACGAATTTTGGTCGGTAAAAAAGTTTCCGCGAATAATTGTAATTCACGAATAGTGAAGGTGCAAATAACGGAGGAGCAGTATATAAGACTAATAATAATAAAAAATGTTTCTACATACTACAATAGACGAAAGAATTGGACTGCATGGAATTCAACTGTAATTTTTTGTTGATTTGGAGCAACGAATAAATCGATTGTAGAAAATTTTTATTGTGTAAAAAATTTTTTTAAACAGTAATAGGTCGCGGTGGTGAGCAGATAACTCGCTTGCAAGCGGAGTCGGGCTGCAAGATCCAGATGGCTCCTGACTCGGGTGGACAGCCAGACAGGCTGTGCACGCTCACCGGCTCGCGGGAAGCCATCACTAGGGCTAAGTATGTATATTTTGTTCAACTCGTGTGTGTTGTATGTGCGTGTCCTAAATACATAGCTTTGATTTGTACGACAGTGATGGGGTAGTCGGCAGAACAGCAATCATTATTATTTATAAAGTTTAAAAAAAATTCACTCACTGCATTGAGACACGACGGTTGTTGCCATAGCCTATTTTTAAGCTACACATGGGTAATGAACTTGTCACGTGTTACCTACCACTTAGCTGTTTATCACTTTAGCGACCAAATATTTGTAATTTTTATGAATTTATATAGTTATATATTAGTTTATTATTATGTCTACTTGATGGTCTTGAAACTCAATGAATTTATTGGAAATACATTCGAATTCATCAAGCTCCTCACTCAGCTGTTCTCGCAGAAAGCGAAGATAGTTTGCACCGTTCATTGTTTCAGTTAAAAACAACAAAAAAAATCCAATAACTTAATCGCCAATAATATCCGCCTAATCATTAATTCGTCAACGATATTGGAAGTGGCTCAGTTTGTTCTCGTTGTGATAGTTAAGTATATCCGTTTTCACAAATGAGCACACACAATGAGCTGAACAATACGTGGGTCAAGAAAACGCTATCTTCTTCAACCTTTTCCAGTAATCATCTGCTGTATTTAATTCTAGACGCGTAGGCAATAGAAAGTAACGATTGAAATCAACGAAAGTGGAACGGATATTAGCCATCGTCCTTGAGGGTTTTCCGAACATGTAAGTGGTTTATGATTGGGGGGATTCAAACTGAACGAATGTGTAGAATATTCATTAAACAGGTCAAGGATTTGTTCCTTGGTGTCGAACTCGTTTGTTCTTGGCCTGCGCCTGCATCGACATACACACATAGGTCACGACCGCGAGCACTGTCAGTATTATAAACCCGTGCATGCAGACTTTGGAATGCTTTTAACGACGGTAACGTTGTATTTCTTGGAGTCGCAAAGCGCTCTTCGTAAAGTCTTCAGGACTCTGTATAGTTACAGTTATATTCCGAGACACATTAACATATTAAAATATTGTTCATTAGAGCAGGGCTTCCTAAACTTTAAAGATAACGGAACACCAGCCAAATAACTTTTATTTTATGGAACCCCATATTAAATAAAATAAAAAAATAAAAACTAAAAAATAGCACTTTTATACTATATACACGTCCGTTCAACCCTACATCTAGCTACGTAAATAAAAAAAATAAGTAATGAATTCTTCTCATCACATATTTTGCGCTATTTCTAAATAATGTTTGTTAACCATGGTTTTATTTAACAGCTAATAATCAATAATTTAGGCCCTAGGAACCCTTATGAGTATTCTACGGAACCCCTAGGTTCCGCAGAACCCACTTTGGGAATCCCTGCATTAGAGAATGACATTTTACAAAGTAATAAATAAATATCCAAACAAACATAAAAAATTCAAATGTAAAAAAACATCTATCGCGACAGATATTCTTATCTCAAACCCATAATGTCCACTCGAAAGGAATCTTTGGACTTAGGTAAAAAAATCAATTAATTTTAAATATCGATGAATTATCAATAACTTCGTATGATTAGGTACTTAAAATTTTGGTTTGTCCTTATAATTTACACTGATTTCTTAAGATAAATATTAAAATATTTCTCATTATTCGATATTCCACAAAACACATCATATTTAATTCGCTATATATATATATATATATATATATATATATATATATATATATATATATATATATATATATATATATATATATATATAACTACAATTACCTAACACTATTCACAAAGAAACAAAAAAAAGAATATTACGCAATTATTTGCATTTAACACATGCATTCTCATTTATAAAATAATTAATAATATGGCGACACAGTAACCTAGCACTGCCTCGTATTAGAACTAATTACGGCAAAAACTCTGTTATGTTTGCGGGAGCACAATTTTATTATTGAACAAACTTGCAAAAGTCTAAAAGATGCTTCATTAAAAACTTTTAACAAAAATTTACAAGAACATATTTTTAACAACCATTTGCTTTTAAAATAATAATAAATTTAATTAGTCAATAATAAATTTAAATCATCCAGTTTTAACTTGGACCACAACCCAATGTAATAAGAGCTCGCATCTTTTATACCCAACCTACAGTACAGTACCCGCACCGTTTTTTTTTTTTGTGTTTTGAAACTGAAAATGTTTCTCATGTAAGTGATTTTTTTTTTGTCTTTAAAAAAAGTTCTTAAAACATAAAAATGTGTTAAATATTCAATGTGGATATCGAAAATGAAATGTGAGTGTAATAGACAGTTTTAAGTGAAACCAGTAACCATAATATATAGTGTATAATTAATCGATCTGTCAAGTATTGAAATTTAACGCAAGTAAATCGCGAGGGATTCGATTGTAATATATAACTATTATAAATAATATCTTGTTACGAGTAGTTTATTTGTTAATATTTTGATAATAGTGACCGATAGTAATGATTCCAATATCGTATTTTAATTAGGCCGAAAAACATTGAGTCTTATCTAAGTAAATTTATCATCGCGAAATACATGCAAATTTATTTAATTTTGGTTAAAAAAATGATATGATATTCAATTATATGTAATTAAAAATTATACAGTTGAATAATCGAAAAATAAGGAGAAATATCTCGGACTTGACAATAAGCTAACGTGTAAGGCGCACCAGCAATACTGTATTATATATATTAGAAAATTAAATTATTTAAATAATTTAGAAAATTACTGAACTCTTTGCTTTTAATACATGTATTCTCATTTTTTATAATCTCAAAAAAAAAAGTCAAATATGTATAAATTCATTACACGGCGACGTAGTAATCTAGCACTGCCTCGTATTAGAACTAATTATGGCAAAAACTTATATTTTCGGGAGCACAATTATATAACAAACTTCCAAAAAAATTTATAAAATGCGACTTCACTAAAACTTAAAAAAAAAATTACAAAAAACATATTAACAACCTTTCTCTTTTAAATAATAACAAATTTAATTATTCAAATTAAAATAATCCAGTTTTAACTTAGACCACAACCCGATGTAATGTAAAGATATCGTATCTTTTATACCCTACCTACAATTGAGAAAAAAATTTAATGTTAAACTACCCGCACCGGGTTTAGTTGTGTCTCAAAACGGTGAAAATGTATTTTTTCTCATGTAAGTGATATTTTTTTTATATTGTCTTTATTAAAAATGAATTTATTAAATTTTAAAAATAAAAATGTATCAAATAGTCAATGAGAAGGTTATCTAAGATGTAACGCCGGTTTAATAGATACTTTAAAGTGAAACCAATAACCATACGATTTAACTGATCTGTCAAATATTGAAATTTAATGCTAATAAGTCACGGGGATTCGATTGTAATATATAAATTTGATCTGTTTACGCAATCTACTAATATAATGTTGAATAAAAAAATTGTTGTTTTCAATCGATAAATGTGTAACGAAATGTATTAAGTGCTTAACCGTTTTTAATTATTTTATCGTCATTAGAAAGCTAAGGTACCTAAAAATATCAGGCTATAAATGTCTTATAGTATCGAAGCAGTAATTATAAATTTCAACACAAGTAAAATCATCAAGAGAGACGTATGTTTGTTAATTTTTCACACTAAAATAACTAAACCGCTTATGATGTAACTTTATATTGTTAAAAATAAAAGATCTAAGCTAGTGTTTATCCCTAAATACCCACAGGATCGATACTTGTGGAGATTAAATTCTATAACATTCATCATAAGTAAAATCACAAAGATAGAGGTATGTTTGTTATTTTAACACTAAAATAACTGAACCACTTGCGATGTAACTCATAATGTTATTAAAAATTAAGGTGTAAGCTAAATTCTATCCTGAAATACCCACAAGATCGAGACAGTTCCTAGATTGTGATCTCTGTTTTTGATCTTTTATATTAAACGCGTTAATTTGAGGAAAAACCGTACTTAACTATTTTTAAACCATAACTCTTAAGAGTGTCCGCCTTGTTGATCGTGTGGTCGCAAGCGCTACTGCCGAGCAAGGGACCTCAGGTTCGATTCCTGGGCCGGTCAACGTATTATTGGGATTTTTTTTTTCGAAAATTCTCAGTAAATAGCACGAAGTCTGGAATGGTGCCTGGTGTATAGCAATAGGCTCGCCTCCTCTTACATAAGACTCATTACTAACGAAAAGTGGGTGTTACATTTAATATGTGCATCTCTGCCTACCCCTTTGGGGAGAAAAAGCGTGATGTTATATTTACTTTAAAAGCGGAACTCTAGTAAAAAATGTCTCGGGAAGAGGAATAATAAAGGACGCAACGGAAGCTCTTAAAAAAATAATATTTTTTCCCGTTTAGGTAAAGTTTCTTATTATTGCTCAGCTCCTATTGGTCGTAGCGTGATATTATATAGCCTATACTCTTCCTCGGTAAATGGACTATCCAACTCGATGAGAATTTTTCAATTCGAACCTGTTGTTCATGAGATAAGCGCGTTCAAACAAACTCTTCAGCTTTATAATATTAGTATAGATGTGACGTCATTCACAGGGAACTAGTCAACCAAATCGTCAATCATCGCGGTCGTGAAAACGCGCCGCAGCATCAAGACAACCCCGGGGGTGGGATGCCGCCCATGAACAGGGGTGGCGGCGGTGGCGGTGGTGGACTTGCCGTTACGGTCGGTATTATTAAACAATTCTTTTGAATGTGACTCACACAATTTTTTCATGTACATTGTGTTGCTAATTGTATATTCCCATGAAGAGTTTTAGATATCGATGTTATTTGAAAGTTACAAACTTTTACAAAGATTTATAACCTTATCGTATAATATATGAAATTAATTGACTTGTTATGAAGAGGTATTTCAGAAAGTTTTAATAGTTCAAGAAAATAAATAGTTATGTTGTTAAAAAAATAACAATATTTTTATAAATTATAAGGAAATCCTGTAAAAAGATTATTAAACTTGTTTACAGCAACAATATTATTATTATTATTTTCTAACAGGAAGAAATAATGCTGCCTGGTCCCAAAGTGGGTCTGATTATAGGCAAGAATGGTAAAACTATCAAGCAACTGCAAGAACAATCCGGCGCGAAGATGGTGGTCATACAAGATGGACCAAATACTGAATATGTGAGTTTTATAATAACAATACTACTAAAGTTTGATTAAAAAAAAGTTATTGATATAAATTAATTTATTACCAGTATTGATGCTATAATAAGTCTAGTTTCGGGATTCACTGTACTGATTTTAAAAATAATATTTTGCGTTCGATAATAAAGCTTATCGGAAAATATTGAAATATCACGCTAGTACACATCATTCAGAAAACATAAGTCATCATGATTATTTATACACTGACAAAACAGATTCAGCAAAAATGTGTTGAATTATTAATCCAAATTCCATAGCGAATTTGGAAGTCTGTTCAATAGGGAAATTATTCACCAATCCACAGTGGTGAAGTGTGATAGCTTAAACTCCAACCTTTTTCCTTTATGTAGAAGAGGTTTTACCCAAAAGTGGGGCGTTTACAGGCCGATTCAGTTCACGCTTATTTAGTAAAGATCAAGCAAAAAAATCCTAAATAGTGTTTATAACTCTTTTTTTTTTTATAAGTCTGTCATCATCAAACTTATTGGACTCCATAATAATGATTAAAAACAGACATTATATCTCTTTTTAAAACAAAGCATTTCCTATCTTCTTTTGAATATTAAGCATCAATATAATAATCACTATTAAATAAAGGTTTTTAATTTATATGTTAATGACGAAAGCTAATTATAGATTTTTAATTACACTAAATTGTTTATAGGAAAAGCCACTCCGTATATCTGGAGATCCGTCAAAAGTGGAACATGCAAAGCAGTTAGTGTACGAGTTATTGGCAGACAAAGACATGCAGCAAGGTGGTGGTCAGCGACCGTATGATGATGGAGGATACCAACAGGAGCAGGGTAATGGACTTGCTACCAATTCCAGTGAGGTATGTCTTTATTGTGTATTTAAAACTTAAAGAGTTTTGTAATGTGCTGATATATCGCATGCTTATTAATAAACCGTAATAAGTCAACATTTTTTTATTTCTACTTTTATTAATAAAATTAACTAACTCAGCTCAAAGTATGGGTACAATCTGGCTACCAAGCGAAACAGACCGAAATGACTGATTTAATGGATCACAAAGACGACAGAATGGCTCCAATAGGTAGAGGCTCAAAACTTTGACAGTGATTTCCCACAAGTGTTTTATTGACTTATTTCGGTTTATTAATAAGCGTGCGATATGTGTAGAAGAAATTATTTTGGCCACTTCAGTTAATGCTTTCATAAACCGACTCGATAGCTGGTTAAAATCTGAGAAGCTGTCACTTCTGCAAAAATGATTTTTTCAACACAATTGACATAGACACATCAACTGTTCCTCTATAAATTAATAATAATAATATTTTTTCATGACTTTCAAGATAATATAATTTAAAATGAAACTAAATTATTTATATCATAATTTTTTTTAAACAAGCATCTAAATTGAAAAGTATAACCCAGCTATTTATGTTATTATATTAAATATATTCTTTATAAGATAACCTTAAAATCCAATTGTTCATGCATTTAAATAAGGTTCACCTTACCATATGTTTTGTTCATGAAAAACAACAAATAAAAATTTTATGTTAATCTTAAATTATTTATTGTCAAATACAGGTGTTAGTCCCAAAAGTAGCAGTCGGTGTTGTTATTGGCCGGGGTGGTGACATGATAAAGAAGATCCAAGCAGAGACAGGCTGCAGAGTGCAGTTCCACCAGGAGAGAGATGATGGACCTGGGGATAAAAGGTGAAAACAAATTACAATAACTGATTAATATTTTTATTTTTAACACATAAATCAATCAATATAATAAGATGTTTTCAGTTGTTCTTTAGGCATAGGGAGTTATTTAAGAAGACTTGTTTTATTATTTTGGCACCATTGAAAACCATTTAATCTAAAAAGAAGAACAAGAGAACTTATTTTAGCAAACATTATTTCTTACTTAGAATTTATTTCTATTTGTATGTCTGTTTCCACATTGAGTAACATTTATAACACGTATTTTTGAGGTTTTTCGAAATTGTGTCTCTTAGCTACTACTCTGATATGCTAACCTGATTCATATTTTTCTGAATAAATTCAATATAAAAAAATTACTAATCTTTTTCTGAATTTTTAAACTTTTGCATACTTTGTAAACTTTATTGGGACAGTTTTGTAGCAAAAAGAAAATACACAGAAATGGGTCCAACTGTTATTTATTATTATTGACTTCATTTATTTGACCTTTTTTTACTTAGTACATATAGTATTTTTTAGTATAATACAATTTATCTGACCAGGTGCTACTTACAAGGCAAGCCCCATCAAGTAGAACAGGCGCGACAAATGATTGAAGATTTAATCGCAAGCGTAAATGTAAGTATCATTTATTTTGTGTTGGAATAGTTAGTAATCTATTAAAAAATAGTCATATTTAGCATTTACATATTTGCATAATTTCAGATACTCGAATTAAAAATAGATTTATGTAATATTGAAGATATTTGAGATCCTAAGGAACTGCAATTTCTTGTTGCAATCGTCGCAATTTACATTAAAAAAATCCATTCTACTTTCATTCAATATTTAATAAGGTTACAAGAATTAATCAATTTTAAGAAAATATATACCAACATGTAAAAGCGTATCCGTTATATTAAAATATGGGCTTATATTATTAAAAAAAAATCTTAAGACAACCTCAGGTCGTATATGACATGTCTCGAGAACAACCGGTGGACTATTACGTAACTTGCGCGATCGCGAGAAATCGCTCTGGTGTAGAATTTCAATACTAATTGAGCTAGTATATTCGACACCACAGTGATTTCTCGCGATCGCGCAAGTTACGTAATAGACGCGCACCGTTCTATAATAAATAACTGCCAGTTTGAATAAACTAACCGCCTGGGTTGTCTTGAGACGTGTGACAAGTCGCGGTGCCGTATCGCTCGGTACGGCACGTGACGGAGAGCAGTCCTCCCCGCAGCAAGCGATCCGCTCGGGGCGCGGGCGCGGCTCGCGCAACGGCGGCGAGCGCGACTACCAGTGGTCGGAGCCGGGCCAGGAGGTGCGCGTCACCTTCACCGTCTCCAACGTCAAGTGCGGCCTGATCATCGGTCGCGGTGAGTGTCCTTCCTGACTTGACTTTTACCTTTTCCTTGCACCTACATGTACATATTTTGCGCCCTAAAATAAAATTTACGTTATACTGTAAACCACCCACTGCTGAGCGGAGGCCTCTTCTCCATATAGAAAGAAGGGTTGGAGCTTAATCCACCTCGCTGCTCCACTGCGTGTTGGCAGATAATTTCCCTATGGGTAAAGATCGTTATCAGGTGTCTATAATAACAACCGTGACCGACGGCTTTACGTGCTCCCCGAGACATGGTGGGGAGACCCACAAAGACATACATACACCTAGACCAGAAACAAATATTTGTACAAATACAAATATCTGTCCCGAGAGGGTATCGAACCCGCGACCGCCGCGGCGCGCAGTTTGAGACTGGAAATACTGGTGTAATTAATGAACATTTAGGTATACCACACATTTTTTTTTATTATTTCCTTCTCTTTAGACTTCATTGCATATATTAATAAATATGTTTATCACACATTATGCTCACATTCCTAAGGTAGGCAACTTAATGCCTGTGTTTTAGATAATAATAACCGACTAATATATCCTATACATATTAAATAATTATACATAAATCAATATTACACCCACAATCAGGCGGGAATATAACCCACAACCATAGAGTGGAAAGAAAGACCAAGAAAAGAAAGTACATTGAGAAGTAACATTGGATACTTTTTTTTGGTCGCGATAACCGACATCCACGCGGGCGAAGCCGCGGGCAGAAGCTAATCTTCTATACAGGATAATTATTTTGAATAGCCAATTTTAGCTATATAGCAATACATTTTCACTATATACCGACGTGTTTTCGTAGGTGGTGATGTAATAAAACAAATAAACGCTCAGTCCGGAGCGCACTGCGAGTTGGATCGTCGCGCTCAGAACAACGACCGCAACAACCGCACCTTCTATATACGCGGACACCCAGATGCAGTCGAACACTGCAAGCGGATTATAATGGAGAAAGTTGGGACGGTAAGTACTCATTTATACACGACAATTACTGTACTGTACTGTATCAGCCTGTAAATAACCTACTGCTGAGCGAAGGCCTCTTCAGCATATAGAAGGAGGGTTGGAACTTAATCCACCACGATGCTCCATTGCGGATTGGCGAATAGTTTCCTTAACATGTGTAACGATCGTTATCAGGTGTCTATGATAACAATCGGGACAGACGGCTTTGCGTGCTTTCCGAGGCACGGTGGAGAGACCCACAAGGACACACCCAGACCGGAAACAAATATTCTACAAATACAAATATCTGTTCCGAGCCGGAATCGAACCCACGACCGCCGCCGCGCGGCTTTGAGGCGACTACTCGCACCACTACACCAGAAGGGTCGTCACACCAGAACGGTCGTCGACGACAATTAAATCTGAGTGATATTGAAACTTGATGTGGCAATATGAATTTCACAGAGGTCGTCGAACCATTAGTTAGTGCTCTAATTGAATTATGATACAATTACTTTTATATTTGTATCTCACTCTTAAATTATATCACATTAAAAAATTCTTAAAAATCCATCAAATCAACATTAAAAATCATTACTATTAGACTGACTGATTATATATATTACAAGACGATTTTCGAAAAAAAAAAAAAAAAATTGTGATTAAATTAATGTAACAATATATTTCAAATATTAGTTTGACTAAAAACTAGAGCTGCGTCGATCGATCATTCGTGGCGACCCGAGTCGATCGCGACCCATAGGCATAGTGATCGAGTCACAAAGACTCGATCACTTCGATCACTCGATCATTTATTCATTCACGCACGGGTCAAGTTCGAGACTCAATATTGCTTAGGTACTTCACGAATATATATATAGGGTTAGGTAGATACCTAGAATCTACAGTAGACATATCTGATACGTAGTTATGGTTAGATGTAGGACAAATCACTTTTTTTTTTAAGGAAGAAAGTTCCGACATATTTATAAAACTTAAAAACTAATTTATATCCAATAACCACAAAAATAATTTATATACACACACGTTATTATTTTATAATTGTACTTAAAAGCATTAAATGATATTACTTAAACCGCCGCCAAATTTAAAGAAAAACAACACAAAAATATTATACATTCGGTAAATTACGCGTGAGCGACACGTCTTCGCGAGTTGTGACTCGTGACTTGTGGGCTACAGGTCATAGCGCTTTGATTTCGTAAACCAATCAACCAATCGTTTCACGACCCACGACCCACGACCTACCGCGAACCAGTGCGGCGCGCGGCGGCGGTGGGCGACCCGTCGATCACAAATGATCGAGTCGTTTCTACGGTCGTGATCAAATTGATCAAAGTGATTCGATCGATCGCGATTGACACAGGTCTACTAAAAACTAGTTTTTATCTGAGATATATCCCAAACTCTGAGGTTCATCATATTATTTGTTATTACAAGCCGGTGAACTTTATCCCTGACAACGGTAATGGTGGCAATGGAGGAGGTGGTAATAACGGTAACGGCGGTGACTACTATGGCGCGGCTCCGGCACCCGGCCCGCCCGCCTGGGGATACAACCCGCACTGGCACCACCAGCAACAACATCAGCCACAGGTTATTAATACTTTTGTTCTTCTTTATTATTATTTTTTTTTATATATATATTAACACGTTAATTAATTATTATTATTATTTATGTATTTATTTTATATACGTACGCTGATCATATTTTCATGTACTGTTAACTACACTATTTTTATTTCCCACGCCATAAATATTTTTTTTTTTTTTTTTTCGGTTTTTAAATCATGCGATCGGCTGGTTGGCCATGAGCAGATGCTCATCTTTTGTAGGGTGCAACTCCCATCGAAGTTCAGCCCTTTAATATGCTACAGCCAATCCGGTTGATCAGCCGTCTACGTCGTCAAACATATCCCGTCACTTTTTCAGACGGCGATTAGTTTCAGGTATTGTCAGTTGACCGGCCAGTTGATTTGGGTGTTTTTGCAGTCTTGCTTTGTATCTGAGACATGAGAAAGCTACCTCCTCTTTGATGGTTGGAATGTGGAGCAGTTCATGAAGTTCTGAGGTTTTGAGGAACCACGGCGCGTTCGACATTTGCCGTAGTATGCCATTTTGCACTCTTTGCAGTACCATCAAGTTGATGCACTTGCTGCTCCCCACAATTGTATGCCGTAGGTCCAAATCGGCTTTAAAACAGTTTTGTAGATGAGCAGCTTGTTGTCGATGCTCAGCCTCGAGTTCCGACCCACAAGCCAATGGAGATCCTTAAACTTTAGGTTGATTGCATCCCTTTTCGTTAATACGTGATTTCTCCAGGTGAGCCTTCGGTCAAGATACATGCCCAGATATCTGGCAGTGTCATGCTGTGGGAGCTGAGTGCCATTCAAGGTGACCGGTGGACAGTTCTCCTTGCGAAGCGTAAAAGTAACCTGTATGGATTTGGTGGCGCTAGCAGACATTCTCCATCTCGCTAACCATTCTTCTATCTTTTTAAGAGATTTCTGGAGCATAGATGACGCTTCAATTGGACTTTCACTCGACGTCAATATTGCCGTATCGTCCGCAAAGGTTGCGACAGTAACGTCAGAGTTCTGTGGTAAATCCGACGTGTATATCGTATACAAAACTGGTCCCAGGACGGACCCTTGTGGTACGCCTGCCGATATTTCATAGAATTTGGATGTTGTGTCGTTTTCCTTCACCTGAAATATCCTGTCTGAAATGTATGACTTTACTACGCCAAAGAAAGGATGAGGCAACAATGATTTTATTTTACAGAGCAAGCCCTTGTGCCAAACTCTATCAAAGGCCTTTTCAATATCCAAAAACACGGCCGAACAGTATTCCTTCTTCTCAAATGAGGATCTTATTTTTCTACATACTCTATGGACCTGTTCCACCGTTGAGTGTTCTGTCCGGAATCCGAACTGGTGGTCAGGGACGATACGATTTTGCAATAGGACCTTGCTAAGTCTTTGTAGAAAACATCGTTCAAAGAGCTTTGACACAATTGGCAATAAACTAATGGGCCTGTAGGAAGTGACTTCGTGGGCAGGCTTGCCGGGTTTATGAATCATTGTCACTAGGGAGACTTTCCAGAGTTCCGGGAAGTGTCCCACTCTCATGATGGCGTTAAACAGCATGGTAAGGTAGACTATTCCTTTACGTGGTAGTTCTTCAAGGATCCTCTTGTCGATAAGGTCGTATCCTGGAGCCTTGTTGTTGGCTAGACATTTGATTTGCCGGACTATCTCTCCCGGCGTAACCAACTTTAGATGGCGATCAAGTTGGAAATCCTTACTGAGAATAGAATCAATGTCCGACTCGTCTACATCAGATACCCTTTTATTCGGCTTAAAAACTTCGCTTAGATGTTTCGCGAAGGTTTCTGCTTTGCTTTGTGCAGTCCTAGCCCAGCCTCCACCCTGTTTCCGCAAAGGAGGCTTATGGTGCAACGGTCTATTGAAGTTTTTACAAGCTTTCCACAGCGAATAGTTAGTGGCTTTGGTAGCTGTGAGATTTTCTATATGTGTTTGCAAACTAACATCATTGGCCTCTGCTATTAGGACCTTCAACTCTCTGCTTGCTTTGTTAAGAGCTTTTTTGTCACTTGTGTGTCTGCTTGTATGCCAAACACGCCGTAGCCTCCTTTTCTCCTTTATTTTTGCCCTTACTTCTTCAGAGTAGACTTTGCATTGAGATGGACGTTCAGTAGTTTCCGGCGAACAAAGCCAACAGCATTCCTGGACAGTTGTGGTGAATATTTTTGTAGCTACATCAACATCATTCTCTGTTTTCAAGGAAACTTTTGGATCCAGCTTACAGTTCACTAGTTCTCGAAACGAGGTCCAGTCTGTACGGCTATTGTATAGATTGACTGTTTTCCTTGTGCTAACGACAGTGGTACCAATTGTCAGTACGACTGGAACGTGGTTTGATTCAGCATCCAGACATGTGTATATATTATAGAAAAGTCTAGACAGATCCTTTACCACAAAGAAATCTATGACGTCAGGTAGTCTATTTTGATCACTGGGCCAGTTGGTGGGCTCCGCTGTTGAAATTGTATCCAGATGGTTTTTATCTATACTTTTCTTAAGTTGTCGACCTCTAGTGTTAGTAAGTCTAGAACCCCAATGTACATTCTTGGCGTTCCAGTCCCCTCCGACGACGAACCGTGGTCCCAATGAGTCGAATAACTCGTCATATTGCTCTTCGGTTATTCTGTGTTTCGGAGGACAGTATATAGCAGTAATGTTAAACGGGCCATTTCTATCCTCAATGCTGATGCTAGCGGCTTGTATATGTGGTTTTCTGAATTGTGGTAGCTCATGGTGTTTAATGCTAGATCTCACTATGACTGCAGCACCCGCATGCGCAGTTCCATCTGGATGATTGGTGGCATAAATGTTATAATTTTGTATGTTGACACTGCTAGTAGTTGTAAAGTGTGTTTCCGAGACCAAAAGAACGTCAACATTATGCGTATATAAGAGGACTTCAACTTCATGTTTTTTGGGTGACAGCCCATCTAAGTTCCAAGCCACTATCTTAAGAGATGTCATTTTACTAGTTTTGAGACCAGTGTTGTCATGAGACCAATTAAAGTGCTCATTTGTTGTAGGATAAGATCAAACTTCTCTGCTTGTTTAAATAGTAAGTCTTCCATTAGTCTACTGGACGTTTGGAGGGATGATAGGTCTTCTTTGTCATTTTTTATTTTTGATTGTGTCACTTTCGCATACGTTTGTTGCTTGTTGTCAGCTAATTTTGGTTTATACATTTCCTGTGTCGGTTGTGTCGTAGAGGGCTGGTCGATTATCGGGCTCAAGTTGTTTCTGCTCTTAAGGTGGGTTTGCTTAGCAGTTTTCCTAGCAAGTATTTCTCTATAGACTTCACACTTAGCTGGCAGACTACGGTCTTTTTTTGGACAGTCCGAAGTTTTATGAGACTCGGCACATTTCACACAACGATACGGTCTCATGCAGTAGTTTTTAGTGTGTCCATACTGTTGACATCTCTGACATTGTACTACAGTATTCCGTTTACGTGGATCTTCTATAGTGACACATTGATGGTAAATGTATTTTACATTTTTTACGGCTTTGTTGCAAGGTCCCTGAGCCAAGTTGACGAAGAATGTGGATGTTGGTCGTTTATCAGGTCCATATTTGGCGTTAATTATTTCACCGACAACTGTGTTACCTGTGTCTTCTAAGGTCTCTTTTATTACGCACAGGGGAGTAGAATGATGAAGCCATAAATATAAACGCATAATCCTAAATAATTATTGCAGTTTTTTTTTTCAAAAATTATTATAATAAATTATATTATTTTTATTTATACTAAATATAAATTTATGTTTTTTTTTTATTTATTGACGTTGATTTATTTAATTTAATTAATACTTTATTGTAAACTTTTAAAAAGTATATCAAAGAGAAAATAATATTAGTTTATTCTTTGTTATTTCACTATTGTGAATCAAATGCATGCTGTGACTACCTATAATTGAAATTATATGTAAATTGTACTCTAAGGTCCTAAATGTCTAATTTTAAGGAACATGTAATTTTGTTGGTAGTTCTATTAAAAATAAATAAATAAACACCTTAGCTGCAATGTCAGTCACCTCTGCGTGACAGATATAGTACCTGTTCAGGCCATGTCAGTCTTCGGTGACTAAGATGGCCTGAACAGGCCGGACACGGTGCTATCGCTATGTTTTATTCCACACCGGCCATGTCAATCATATATGCCAGACAAATTATATATTTTTAACTATTTTAGTTTAAAGAAATAAACATGTAAATTATTACTAAATCAATATTTAATGCCATTTAAGTCATTTCCAACCGAAAATTAGATTTGAAAATTTGTCGTCATATAAATTTTGCTTTGGCGATTAACGTGTTAATATTTAAATTAACATTTGTTTAAAAATAAATAAGATTTATATAAGATATGATGCAATTTTAATAATTATTACGCATGAAAAAGTAAAGTAATCAATTATTAAAAATAAACAGCAACAAGTCCAAATCAACCCAGCAACCGGTCAGCCAGACTACT
The DNA here is from genome assembly GCA_036937285.1 of Euphydryas editha. NCBI lineage: Eukaryota > Metazoa > Arthropoda > Insecta > Lepidoptera > Nymphalidae > Euphydryas > Euphydryas editha. The sequence continues at coordinate 7,828,512 of JAUPFZ010000024.1, forward strand.
CTCAACAGTGGATAGACTACTATCGATCACTTGGACTAATGCGAGAAGCCGAAGCCGTCGAGCAACAGACGAAGCAACAACAGCAACAGCAAGGTATGTTTATTTCTATAGCATTTGATGGTAACCGTGACTACATTTGCGTAGAATACTTTCGTTAGAAGTAAAATATTTAAAATCAAAAAAAAAAAAAACAGAGAAAAAATCACAACAGCATATCAATCAATCAGGATTCGATAAGAAGGAAGGTGGTTCCATCATAACTTCAACACAAATCACTTTTTTCTGTCATACAATTAAAAATTAAATTATAAATAAAAAAATTCATACTATCGAATTCTTTTACTTATTTTTAAACAAGATTCAACTTTTCTAGAAACATACACCACTCAAATTTTTGTTGACACTTTCATAATTATACCTTGTCCAACCGTTTATTATCTTTTTGACAGTTAGACATTAGTTACACCCTCACACGTTACTGATTCGATTTTAAATAATAATCGATTTTATTTAAGAAGAACTTACAATCGATTTAATGAAATATTTTTAGTTTAAATATTAATTATTCGTTTCTTAGTTTTTCTTTAACGCGTGCATAGTTAGCAGCCGTCAAAAAAATTAATAAAAGAATAAACAGATTCATTGTTCTTTACTCTTGATTTAAACTTAACTTCCAAGATTTCGACTTAATTTCTTGCAAATAATGAATCTTGGAGTCATAGATACTATTTTTATTTCCTTTTTTTAAATTAATTTTACAGAAACAATACTTATATGAAGTCAAACTATTTTTATCATATAATCGATTCATCGATCGATATATTTCAAGAATTGTTTTATAGTCTGTGGTTGTTTGACATGCACAGGGCAATCACTACCCGTCAATAAAGTACGACATTACTGTAGTACATTATTCCGAAGAAAAAAAACGTTAATTTATAGACATAAGCTGTCAAAAAGATAATAAACGGTTGGACAAGATATAGTTAATTGCTGTTATATATTTAGACTGGGCCAAAAAAAAAAGATAAACATTGTATCTACTTGTTTTCGGTAAAAATGCGATTACTGTTAAAAAAAATAGTCGTAGCGATACACCCCTTAATATTAAGTGCTCAAACTTTCACGATGATAATTATATTTTTGTCATTGTGAATAATATTTTCACAGTATCATTAAAAAAAAAACTTTTTTTTAGTATTATATAATACTAGCTTTTGCCCGCGGCTTCGCCCGTGTGGATGTCGGTTATCGCGAGCAAAAAAAAAGTATCCTATGTTACTTCTAATACCTCCAAGAATATGTTTACAAAGTTTCATGATGATCGGTTAAGTAGTTTTCGCGTAAAAGCGTAACAAACAAACTTACATTTAACATTTATTTATAATATAAGGATGATACTAAATAGTCTCGAGCATATCGTAAGTCCAGAGTAACAAAACGTGACTGTTATCTACATCATTAGCGCCAGGCGGCGCCCCAGCCGCCGCGCCCGCCGCGCCGGCCGCCGCGCCCGCCTCGCCCGCGCCCGCCGCCGACTACAGCGCGCAGTGGGCCGAGTACTACCGCGGCATCGGCAAAGTCAAGGAGGCCGAGGCCATCGAGGCGCAGATCAAGATGAAGGTGACTTGAGCATTTTAAACTTTAAATGGAGGCCGTTCGCGCCCTCGACGCGCGGCCGGAGGAGAGACAGAGACAAAAGACCGCGACAAGTTATATCCATTGATCGTCTCGGTTCTGTTGGCTCTGTCTCTCCTGTCGCGGTCGCCCGTCGCGGGCTCATACCACCACCATACCGGCTTAGACACTCGCGGTTTTCAAACATAGTTTATTTTTTGACGTAATAACGTCTTATAAATCGATGAATGCCGGCCAGACGAACGAAGAAGCATGACTCATTGTCACGTTCCGCGAGCGAGAGCGCGGAACAAGAGATAGAGAGGCACGATCGGCCTAAGCATTTGGCTTATGACGCATTAATCTCTTTTCCACTCCATCAGCAGATGGGTCAGAGTAGAAAAGAATACTTGAATTAACGAGTGCAAATTAATGTTATTTTTTGATAAAATTGTAATATTCAATTAACTCCTTTGTATTATACAAAGTAATGATAATTTAGTGATAATAATTAAATTAAATTCATAAAAGTATGTAATTTTTCATCAATGTTTTCTTATTTCATAAGACAAATATATAATACCATATAGTTTTTTTGACGATTTTTGTCAAAATTTCGGACCAGTTACATCGACAAAAATCGTCAAAAAATTTATATCGTGGTATATACTCGTTTTTATCCTTGAGCACTTTACTTTTAAATATCTCTCTGAAGTGAGGTCATCCTGTTTATGTAACACGTGAATCGATACCTGAACCAAATCCAGGCTATGACCACTTATTTTTGGAGTATTGAATTAGTCTTTGACATTCGTCTTGTATTCGGCGGGGATGGAAAACATCGTAAACAATCTAGCATATATCGGAAAAATCTTAAGTTATTGGCTTAACATCTACCCTGGTCCTATATGGAGAATAGGCGTTTGTGCAGTAGTGGGACGTTTTAAGGTTGATTTAGTTCAATTTAGTTCAACATCTAAGGGCCAGTTTTACTGGTTACTGACAAAGTTTAAAAATGGTTATCTGACCTACCTACATTACCAGATAAAACTATCTGATATGTTTTTTAAAATAAACTAAAAGAAAATTTATTCACATGTTATCAATAAATATAACTAACTTATTGAGGAAGTGTGTTCAATATAAAATTTGTTTTTCAATAGCAACAGCAGCAACAAGCACAGCCAGCGGCCCCTACCCAACCTACACCACAAGCAACGCCACCGAACCCCACTCCACCCTCCTCCAGCGCAGGGGTCCAGTACGGGCAGTACGGCGTCTACCCGCCGGTCTACCCCGGTTACCCCTACCCATACCCTGGTGTGCCACCAGCGCCCGACGCACCCCACCAACATCAGTAGACCAGTAACGGAAGATTAGTATATCGGTGAGTAGACATTAATAATTTGACACGCTTAGGTTATGTTTGGTATTTTGAAAATTGTGTAATGGCTGGATTTGATCGACTAGACTTTTACCCTTGATGAACTGCTCATTTCTTACGTAATGTATAATGAAATACTTTGTTTATACTTGTGTGCGTTCATGCTTAGTACAGTCAGAAGCAGAAATATAGATATATTTAAATCCTCAATAAATATATTTCCTAAAAGAAATGTAATAAATGTATATACCCAATTGCTCAAAATATATATTTGTTTAATTGTATATGTATGTACTAAAAATGAATAAATTTTTATAATATTAATATAAACAATATTTTTATATGTACAGAAAATGTATTAAAGATAAATCTGTTTTTCATCAATTAAAAAAATATATTTAACATTAATCATTATATTAATTATATTTAAAATGTATGCATCTTTTTGTTCACAAATATACATTATTTTTGAATTCATTCAAGTAATTTAAATTCTAAATATATTTTTAAGTATTTTATTATTTATATTTTTTAATAGTTATGTCTCTATATTTTTACATCTGATTGTACATCGCATATGTACGCGTGGAAAATAACGTATGGGCACACTGCAGTATCCTTAGTAATATGATGTTGCTTACTTTGTTTTAACTAATACTTACTTTTTTTGTAAATAATTTTTATGATAATATTTAACGCTTTTAAAATTTAAAAGGTCGAATCTTTCTATGACACTATTTTTGATAGAATGAATTAGTGGAAAATGCTTGGAGAAATCATTTGTTTTGGGTGCAAGAGAGCCTAAATTTTAGAGTGCTTGTAGTTGTTATTTAATTTCATATAGTAATTATTTGAGTTCTTTACTTTTATAATTTTAAACATGTAATTTGTTTGCACATGCAAATAGTCCCAACAAATTTAAAAAAATATTCTTTGACTAACTCAGAAAGAATTGACTATTATAATTATTACTGTATGAATTACTATATCTGTGTAATAATTGCAAATATTAGATACCTATCATTGAATATTTTATGTATTTGAATTATAAATTTGTAGTAGTCACGTTTATTTTAAACTATGCTGCATGGTTCATATTATGTTATAATCATGTATATATCTTCAAATGTACCTCGCTTTGACAAAGAAAGGTGATTCTATGTTGAGTAGAGAATAAGAAACATGTAATATAACTTGTTATTAAACATAATGAGCATGTTAGTAAAGATCAGTTTTTAGGGCATGTCATATATTTTATAATAAATTTTATGTTATTTATAATGTGGTATAAACTTCATGCAATAAAATAGGTATAAATATATGTAGATATTATAATATATAATATCATGAGTAACACAAATCTTGATCTGGACGTTAGTGAAACACCACAACTATGGTATTAAATTGCTTCTTACAATACCATCAAAACAATGTTGAAGTAAAGATTATAGTGTAATTAAGTTTATAAAGTGTAGTGGTATTTATTATATAAATAATTTTTAATTAAAATCAAAGTAAATGTACAATCAAGCTTTAAAATTTTACAGTATTACTATAACTTCTCTATAAAACGTTTTATAATAGTGAGTGTTGTCAACTTTTTCCGCATAGGTATTAAAATGAAATACATTCCAAAATGGTAAAATATCAACCAACAATCACACCACGTTAACCTAGCCCCGTGCTAAGTTCGTAAGAACTTGTGTTACAGGAACTAGGAACGGAAATAAATTTAATAGATTTATATAAATACATAAATACACATCCATGACCCGGTGCAGACATCTATATTCGTCATACAAATTATCTTTTCCCTAAAGGCCGGCAACGCACCCGCAACTCCCCTTGTGTTGCGGATGTCCATGGGCGACGGTAGCTATTTAACATCAGATGGCCCGTCTGCTCGTTTGCCCGCATTGTAATAAAAAAAAAAAAAAAAAAAAAAAAAAAAAAAAAAAAAAAAAAATCTGCACCTGGCGGAATTCGAACCCGCGACCGCTGCGTAAAGTGCCAGTTGCCTGACCACTCGACTAGCCGGCCGTCAAACCTATGTGTATGTAGGTAACCTATGTGTATGTAGCATTTAAGTCATTATTACGGTGCATACACAATTATAAACACATAGTGACATTTTTTTTGTGTGCCTTAACCTCCCTAAACTAGTAACCTTATTTTAGATTAAATCTAGTCTCTTAACAGTAATTATGGCGGATCCAATGCCATTATTAACAACAAAACACAACTATTTTGAGTACTGTAATAGAAAATTATATACTGAATAAAATATTATAATAACATTTTACTTGTATGTGTTATAGTTAACACAATCGCCACAGCTTCGTATAAAACGTAATTTAATTTATTGTTATACACAATATTACTAATTTATTTTGTATTTATAATTAATTGTGCTTAATTTCTTATGTATTTGCAGCTATACTAGCCAGTATTTCATAAATCATTTCTACACACAGTAATTTATTGTGAAATGTTACCTTACAGGGATTTTGGTAATACTGTTAATGTTAAAATGCATGGTATAATTTACATCGAATTTTCTTTCAGTTTGCATGAAATATAATAAATTTGTACTATGTTATTATACCCGTTATCGATATGAAATCATAGGAGAATTTGTCTAAGCGTGTGTGAGATGAAATCAGTATTATAAAAGAAAAGGTTGTGTAGTGTGTGTAGTGTTGCAGATGTATTTAGGCTCGCCAGTGCCGGGGTGCCGCTCGACGCTATACCGCGTTCTATATTATGTGTGATTTTGCCATGTTCGTTTGTTTGTCTGATTGCAGAGACCGGCCGGACCGCCAGATACGGAACCGAGAAGATACCTCTCCATTGTAGATTATAAATTTATATTATAAGCAGCAATCGTATCGCCCACAATAAATAATCAAATCATATCAGAATGTTAATTTGCACACTATTAATGTATCTTTATTTCTTGTGGGTCACTTCAATAAATATTGTCAAATTTATCTATAGAGTATGAGATTATTTTTAACGTCAAACCGCTTCCATATATATATGAAACAAATTCACGGCCGTGTGGTACTTCCTTGATTTTTGATTGCACCTGCGTTTACACCTGTGTCGTTTAACTTACCTAATTAACGCAATCGAATATTTTTGTATAATTCTGTGCCGATATTGACCATTGACGTGCCAGTTTGTCCAGGTATAAACTTTAGAATGCCACACTGCCTAAAACGATGTAACAGAGAGATCCGACGGAGCAATATAATGAGACAGAAAGAGAAAAATGAAAGCATAATGAAAGTGACAGAGATACTTCGCCGCTGCGAGGACTCGAGGTAAATGCACTGTATCGAGTGACTAGCTTATTACACTCCACGATGTTACTCCAATTGAGTATTATATGACTTGTGTAATCTCAAACTTCGAATGAGGAGACGTCTATCGGGTTTGCGCTCGAAGAAAATAATCTTAACATTTGATTCAATTGTTATTTATAAGTCAACGTAAAACTAAGAATACTCCGCATTCGACGTCAAAAACTGAACTATGTATAGTTTTAAGTTAGGTATCATTGGTTAGGATGTCGTCGTGACCTCTCTCGACAGCTCATTAGGTGACTTAAATTCGACTAACAGAAATATAGAATCGTAACTTAGAAATATGTATTTTTAATTATTAAAATTAGCGTTGATAATAAAATTAAATAAGGTCCGAAGGGAAGTATCCAAACACTGAAGTTGAACGCAATGTGGAGCAACATTCCTGGCAAAATATTGTTTCTAACAATAACATCGGTGGAACGAACATTCGTTACGGGGACGTCCCGACTAATTGTATTAATGATAAGACATAAAGTGTATGTTGATTGATGTGTTCATTTTATTTATAATCATTACTTCTCTCCACAGACCCTTGAGGTAAGTGTCCCTATTAACAAATTTCTAAATCGAAAAATCTATTGTCATTTGATTATTTTCTGCTTCGTTTATTGATTTTATTTGTGTGTGTTTAGCTCTAGACTGGGCCAATTCAATATTTATTTGACTATTTATTTCGTATATCCATATGATGATAATATGAAAATTATATATACTTTATTGTAAATGTGTCTATACATTTTATGATGTTTTCTTGATTGTCGTGTCTTTGAAAATTTTTTATTTATATGCTTGGACGTGATTTATGTTCCATTATTGATTGATGATATAATGCTGTCACATTTATTTACTCATTTAATATTTAAATGTTTCTTACTATTCACGATGAAATGATTGAAAAATAGTACACTTTTTTTTATATTCAAATATTTGTGATGTTATTTATACTTGCATTACCATTTCATCTGATACATTCTTCACTGTTGTCGGTCTGTTGAAGGTGACAAGCCGATATATTATAATAAGCATGTATAAAGAAGTTTGTTTGATACTCGGAACGGCGATGGATTGGGTTTTTCTTTAGTCATAGTCGTGGTAAGTATACAACGTCGACAGTGATGAGTTGAGCTGGTAAGTTAAAAACGAAAACTAATCCTGAATATTGTAATTACTATAAAGGTGACACTCGTATTAAATCAAGCATAGTAGAACAGCTAACCTTTTTATGAATTTACTTTTTGTTAATTCTATCGATTGAATTTGTAAATATCCTTTATAGTAATTCGCAATTATGAGATACTAACTGAAAAACTAAAATTTGAATAAACTTATAATTAATAAAAATATATGGTATACATGACAATTACATTTTTATAAGGAACTCTCTTAGGACATAAATACAAATTCTAGAAAATAATAAATGAAATAACTTCTACTCATTTATTTTTTATTGAAAAAAAATTAAGATAATTGTTTATTCTTTATCGTAATAAGTAATTTGAACTAGAAATTTTTAAATCGCGTTGTGTAACTTGTGCCATTTTATGATCACAGATAAAAATATTCTAATGATAAATGAAATACACTTTCTACATAAAACTTGAATATGCGTAATATTTTTTATAGGGTTTCATGCATATTATTTTATAATACAAGCATTTTTCTAACCTGTTTTTCGACATCGAGGGAAAGAAGAAATTGATAATAAAATTTATTAATTAATGAGTTGTTTTATTTATATATTATTATATACAAACGAGAGGTAAAAAAAAATGTCGAACAAAACAAGTTTCTATTTACAAAATTATTCAAAATGACATTGAAATGGTTATGAATGAATTTAAAATTATTAAACTTATTGGCTATAATAGTTATTAATACTTTTCCAATGAGCTATCGATTGATGAGCGAGTTTCTTTCGACAAAGAAGAGCTGCTGGAGTGAATCAAACGTGAAAGTCTCGACAATGAAGCCGTCGCCCAGGGCTCCAGCGGACTTCCTGTATCCAACACCGGAGATACTCTGAAATATAGTAATTTTTTATATTAACCTTTTAACCGCCCGACTTTTTAGCAGTTGGCGTGCCCCCAGCGCCCGGAATCTAAATCGAACAATAAATACCTACAACAAATAGGGTTGTTGTAGGTAAATTTTTCGATGTCGATATTTCGTTATAATAATAATATTTTTATTTACGAGCTTGGTTAACCAACAACTACGTACATACTACTGTATACTCTATGAAAATATCCGTCATTTTTTGTAAGCAAATAAAACATTGATCGATTTATTAGTAGGTATTTAATTAAATTAAGCATTCTTATACTGAGCTATAACTATACTGAATGAACCTCGCCTTTTCATTTCTCAGTAGTACCTAATCAGTCTAACAATTACAAATAACATTTTTCAATAATAGGAAGTAGGTATAACCGATCAAAAAATTATTTACTTGCATCATACAGTTAACAAACAAATTTTTTGGGCAACAATTTAGTTGACTTATTATTGGTTTTAAACTTCCGAGTCCCGTTATATACATAATTATTTTTTTAAAACACGAACGTAAAAATTACTAACTTATATCACAAAAACACGCGCAACACTAATGGAAAATTCCATACGGCTCAACTCGGTTGTGACGTCATGAACGGTCGTGTTTATCCGACGCAGGCGCTGGCTATACTAGCGAAAAGGACACAGTCTGGGGATGGGAATTTCCATTTATAGTTGTCGGTACAAAAAAAACTAAATCGCTAATTTCTTACCAAAAAATAGATTTACACAGAGCAAAAACAACACGTTATTAAATAACAATCACTTAATGTACTTTTTTTTATTCAAAAACTTGGTATTTAATATAATACTTTTGTTTATGAATATTCCATATCTTATAAATTCAAACATTACGTCTCATCACTACTGTCGGATAAATACGACATAGGCGTTGGAAGTCAATACACTTTCTCCGGGATAATATTAGTAAATTTACCTTAATTGAAATAGTATTTTATTTTGTTTCTTGATATAGTTAATCTGAATTATAGCACTAAATAAAAGGAATAGATAAACTTTCGAAAAAAAAATGTATTTTAGGCTAAAACATCATAATACGTTTAGAAATTGAATATACAGGGTGACTGGTGAATTACCATCGATATTTGGGGAGAACGCTCGGCGCGCGGTTCCCATTCGGGTCATTCAATAAAAATAGGTACTTAATTTTTGACCAAATTTTCATAAATTTCAATTCAAATAAATGAAGCGATGACACTTTTCCAGTCATGCCGGCGGCACATGCACAGGTGTTGTAATGTGTCGCTTGTTCACACCTAAAAATTGCCAAAGTCACATAATTTACCTAGTCAACAAATTTGTTGCTTAAACGAGTAAAATATCTTAGTATTTTTGCCTTTCCTAAGCCAGGATTAAAGTATTAAGGGGGACTGGATCATGCTTGTTTATCCTGCTACCCTGTTTACACGTGGCGGCGTTTGGACGTAGATAAACTACCTGTTTTGTGTCGAAAGTGCAGCTAGCTGCTAGGGTGTCCAGACGATGCGTAAATAATTGGATAATTGTTGAGTAACTTTACTTAAAAGTTTATTAATATTTACCTATTTTTTTTACATGATTCGAGTGGGAACCGTGCGCCGAGCGCTCTCCCCGAATGTCGATGGTAATTCACCAGTCACCCTGTATAATACACAGGGTTTTGTGTCGGATAAATCCGACTCAGGCGGAATAAGCCCGAAATTTTTTGTCGGATAAATCCGACTCAGGCGGTGAAAGGGTTAATGTGAATTTGTCGTATTTATTTATAATAGTTATGCAGTTGGCCAGTGTTGGGAGATAGTTATCGTAAATTAATGATACGTAATAGTGTTTAAAATCAAACCTATTACGACGAAGTCGCGCAGTTTTCGGGCGTCTTTTCTTTGATCCAATTTTAACTGTTTGAGTAGGAGCGGCGCTTTCAACTTCCGCGCCATTTCCTGACCCTAATGACAATATCATTAATACAGTTTATTATTTTAATGCTGTAAATAATATTAAAAAATATCAATATCTAGCTTAATAATTTCTAAGAAGTGCAAAAATAATCTGGTTCGATATATTATGATTTCCTGATGCAATACATACCTAGAAATAAATTCTGAATTCCATCAGTTAAAATAATTAAAAAAATAACCTATGACTAATTGACTAGTGTTATTAAAAATTTCTGGTAACACCTTCAATTCCACCGAAATGCAGGTTTTAGTACAAAAACTGGAAAAAACTGTCTTTTCTGAAAAATCTCTAAAGGACAGTCTTATTTTTAATAAAAAAATGTTGAGATTTTCTGACACTCTCATATTGTCTGAAATTTTGGAATTTTCAGTAAAAGGAATATTTTCATAATAGAAATGTATATATATATATATATATATATATATATATATATATATATATATATATATATATATATACAGGGTGACTGGTGAATTACCATCGATATTTGGGGAGAACGCTCGGCGCGCGGTTCCCATTCGGGTCATGCAATAAAAATAGGTACTTAATTTTTGACCAAATTTTCATAAATTTCAATTCAAATAAATGAAGCGATGACACTTTTCCAGTCATGCCGGCGGCACATGCACAGGTGTTGTAATGTGTCGCTTGTTCACACCTAAAAATTGCCAAAGTCACATAATTTACCTAGTCAACAAATTTGTTGCTTAAACGAGTAAAATATCTTAGTATTTTTGCCTTTCCTAAGCCAGGATTAAAGTATTAAGGGGGACTGGATCATGCTTGTTTATCCTGCTACCCTGTTTACACGTGGCGGCGTTTGGACGTAGATAAACTACCTGTTTTGTGTCGAAAGTGCAGCTAGCTGCTAGGGTGTCCAGACGATGCGTAAATAATTGGATAATTGTTGAGTAACTTTACTTAAAAGTTTATTAATATTTACCTATTTTTTTTACATGATTCGAGTGGGAACCGTGCGCCGAGCGCTCTCCCCGAATGTCGATGGTAATTCACCAGTCACCCTGTATATATATATATATATATATATATATATATATATATATATATATATATATAGAAAAAAGAGTAATCAATCTTTTATGCATTATAATATTAAATTTTCCCGAGGGTAATTATTTATTACCTACGACAAATAACGAATACTCGTCTTGGGTTTGTCCTGTAGCATTCTGTATACATAAAGGTCTTGCCGCTTTTATTCGATTGTCACGTTTTGTACCAATTGCCCTAAAACAGTAATAATACATAATTAGTATAACACTACCATCTATATTATATAATATATAACATGCAGTTTTCATACAAATTATAAACTTTAAGGCATCGTACACACCAACGTATTGTCCGTTGCCGATTGTGAGTATGCTCACTGTCAGCCTCAGTGTGAACGTGTGTACTCAGTTTGCAGCACGTTCTCACCTAGCCGACGATACGCTATAGCGTATAGTGCGTGACCTGTGCGAATACGCCTGTGTACGCTCACACTGAGCGGCCGACTATTCTATGCCTATATAAGTCACATAATTTGAACCACGAAGCGCCGGCAAGGCGTTGCGATTTAATACGCTGTTGCGTTCGGCAACGTAGCCAATCCGCATTCGCCGTGCGCAGACGCGTAATACAATCAGCCACCGTAAAGTCAGCGATAACGCACTACGTAATAGCGTAACCGACCGGTTCGGTGTGAACGAGAAGTTGAATATATATGGAAAAACAATAAACTGCGTAACGCGCGCTCACAGTCAGCGACCGACAATACGTTTGGTATGAACAATCCCTAAGGCTAATTTACTTCAATATGGATTGAACCTTCATAAGATTCTACTAAATAAAGGAGGTTAAATGTCTAATAATTAGTTAACGAGGTCAAAATTGTTTTATAGGTTCAGAACTCGGACTACAGTTAAATTGGGTGAACAGAATTCGCGAGATTAATAGAAAATAATCTGGAATTATTTCCATATCTTTTTTCTGTATCTACCATGACTAGGGTTGCCACCTTTTTTTGGAGGTAATACAGTATTTTTTCTCAAATCCTTGGAAAAATATAGTACTTTATGGAAATTCATTGAAAAAAAAAAGTACACAGAACTTTTAAAGTTTTTTAAATTTATTTATGTTTCCATACATATTTTTCATTGCTTCTTGCCTTTGAAATCAAGGACCTATTGGCCTTAAAATAGTTGAAACTGTCTGCACAGCCTAGCTTTAAATTGAAGTAAATAAACAATTCGTTTTTTATTAATTGTATCGATGCCCTATTCCTTTCTTCTCTCCATTTCAAATTCATTACTGAAAAAATTCTCTCAGTGAATGCTGATGTAGCGGGAATGGAGAGAAGAAAGGAAATTATTTTAAACATATTATCAAAATTTCCGGAGGAGCTTTAAAATAATTTTTGCCATTTTTCGGCCGTTTGTTTAGTTGTAAATTCCTGTTCTTTATTTAAGTTACTCAAAATATTATTCGCGCTGATAATTTCCGAATATAAATTATCCACATGCAAATTTAATTTACTAACTAAATTTAATGCTTCAAGTAAGTTCTCTACTTGTTTGAAATCTATTTCTTTTTCTTAATTAAAATTACTTGAATTAAAATTAAACCATTTATTTAAATATAGTAAACTTTTTTCAATCAATAATAATAAATTCTTGTTAATCTGACTTGAAAAGCTCAGGCGATTTCTCTTCAATTTTTTTAATTTTTTGTTTTGTATCATAACCAAAGAAATTGTCTACTTTTCGCTGCTCCAGTTCATTTTTTAAATTGTTCATAATATTATAAATATCTAATATAGTTACATTGTTTCCTTCTAACAACTTTACAGCTTTATTGAATACATGCAAGATGTGACTTACAAAATGAAAATAAATTTCAATAATAATTTGCCCTTCTGACTCATTTAACAAAAGAATTTTTTGTAAAATAAATGGACAATCATCTTGTAAACTAACAAAATAGTTCCTAATGGGTAACCAATTGAGCAATATATTATCAACACAAGGTAGTAAAGATAGCCATCTTGTACCTACATGTCTTTTTAATTCATGCCATTCCCCATCTACACTTGCCACAATTTTTTTTAATTCTTCTCTCCCCATTCTTCTCTCTCTTCTTTGCGTTCCGAAATTCGCGGTTGCGACTTGCGATGCTAATGATGCGGTCCTTGAACCTTTATGTTTTACGTTGCGGTCAAAAATTTGAAAACATGCTCATTCGAAGGGTGCAATCCAAATTAGTGATAAAATATTGTATTTTTGGTACTTTATTTTTTTTTAATAATATATAGTACAAATGACAAAAATAAAGTACGATACTATATTATAAAGTACGAGTGGCAACCCTAACCATGACTTATATGATCGAATTTTGAAGTGAAACTTTCATATAGACGGGGGTCTTAGGATTTTTTTTATGGCTAACTTGTATCTTTGAATGTCAAATAAACGTCAATCTATTTCAAAAGTTATGTAAATCGGGGTGAATTGGTACAATTTTGAAGTTCACAGCAAATTTTCTATATTATCCATAAAAATATGAGTAATAAGTACATACTTATTTCTCCGCCTATTTCCACTTAACTAAGATGATAAAAATTATACAATATATTCTTATACTAGCGACCCGCCCCAGCTTCGCACGTGTATTTAACAAGGTAATTTAAAATTTTAAAAATTATAAATTTATATTTTTTATCACCTACATGCGCCATCTATCGTATAATGGTAGAATATCAGAATAAAAAAAAGGTCATCCGCCGTACCATAATTATCGATACTTATCGAATCTAAAAACAATTATCAATAATTATCCAATACCACAATATTATCGATAATTATCGGATCGCAAAAAATTATCGATAATTATCGGATCGCACAAAATTATCGATAATTATCGGATCGCAAAAAATTATCGATAATTATCGAATGAAAACTTATCGATAGTTATCGAATAAAAAATTATCGAAAAACACTTATCGATAATTATCGAATGAAAAATTATCGAAAAACACATCGATAATTATCGAATGAAAAATTATCGAAAAACACTTATCGATAATTATCGAATGAAAAATTATCGAGTAATTACGAATTATCGATAATTATCGCACACCCCTAATCCAGAGTATACTTGATCCTAGCATAGACCTCTGTCTCATTTCCATTCTCCCAACTTTTGGGTGGGTTTGGGTGTATAGAAAATTGACATGTTTTAAAGGATTTAAAGAAAAATATACTTTGTAAAATATAGCATGAGTCCTATGACATTTACGATTTCGTTTTTAAAGACATTTCGTTTTTTTTTTTAAATATTTAAAATAAATTTTCGTGTAAAATTCAACGCTTCTTATTACTATACGAACGTATATTTAAAAATAAACATGTTAGGTTAGTTAAAACATAGGTAATTTAAGTGATTTTAATTTTTTCATAAGTATCTTTTTTTTCGTTAGCTTACTTTATAAACGCTTCTTGAAGACTAGTAGGGATGTAAAATCGACCAACAGACAAATATCGACTAAATTAATGTATGCCAATTTAATTATAAATACACATTTATTCTAGCGGTAATATTGTAGCCGCAATTTTGTTTAGTGTAACGCGCGCGACACTTCAGTGGCTGTGCGAGTGCATAAATAAGTCTTGTTGTCACCTGTCTTTGTTAGTTTGTTTTGTGTTTTTAACCAAAAATTCATTTGTTTTGTTACTACTTTCGTTAAGTTTTTGTTATTGTTTTGTTTTGTTAGATAAGACATAAATGTGTTTTATTTTTGTGCAGTTTTAATTATCCAAAGCAATTTATCGATACCTCCCGTTTCGATTATTTACACACTGGCACATCCCTAGTAATGTCATATTCACATCTGTCATAGGACTCATGCTATATTTTACAAAGTTATAGTTGATTTATTTTTAAATAAGTAGTTAATTTTAAAAATTACGATCTCCGATAGTGTAATTAATCAATAAATATTTGTGTTCAAGCGAATTATGTTTAAAATAATAAACTATGGTAACCATTTTATGATTTTATTAACTTTTATTGCGCCATCTCGCAAGATGGCGCGTAACGAAAAAATTATTCTAACCCCGATAAAGAAGTTTCACTTCAAAAATTGAATGAAGTTTCAAAATTGTTTCTATTCACCCCATTTAAAATGTTTAATTCATCTGCCGTGTGTCAGAATATAGGTATAATATTATTATTATTTATTTATACGTTCGGCTAAGATTGGACTATTTTTCGATGACTTACGAGGCTATTCGAATTTATTTTTTGATTGATGATTCATAGGGTTACGTCAAAAACATACATCGATTTTTATTTATGAATATAATTATGATCTTATTATTTTTCCTATATTTTGTTTATAATAATATAATAATTATTATTTTATGCAAGCTTACAGTTTTGGAATGAACGCCAAGGAAAGAACGGACGTAAGTACGGTAGGTACGTCTGGAGTACCCTGTAAAATGATCAATATGCCTTGTATCTTTAGGTTCATATTATGAAAATATGATCCATTATTTAGGCTATAAAAATAAGAAAAGAAATACACAATAAAAAATACATTGAAAGTCTTTTTTTTTTGTACGATGGTAGTACGATCTTATCCCAACTACGTAAATTTAAGCTTCTTGAGTATCTCAATCTTTGGGATACTTTTCAACTAATCATAAAATAAATACTAAGGGAAAATCCGGATCAATGCGAAAATACGCAAAATTGACTTTTTTCGTTTAATTACATGTAGCACACATTATCAGTTAGTGTCAAAAGCAAAGAGCGGGGCGTTGTAAAATAGCCTTGCCTTCTATGTGGCAAACACTAAGAAATGTCTCGTATTTCGCAGTATTTACAGGTTGTAAGATCTTACCCCATATCCGAACTTAGCCGAACAAACCCTACTTATTTTATATTTCTATAATTGCAATCTGTACTCACACAAGTCTAAATGTCCAAGTTTAAAGGTCAATAGGGTACTTTCGGTAGGTAGTGAAAAATAAAATTTGATAAAAATTTAAATTTATGCAGAAATATACTTAAATATTCTGATTTTGGGTCATAAAAGCATATTATTGTTTTCTTATATTAAAATAATTAAAAGTCGTGATTTTTAATCTGTATATCACGTAATCTAAAATCATCTATATCTAAAATATAAGCCGCCATGGTGTGACGTCATAAAGACAATGTTCCGATATACACTGCGAGCACTGTGCTCTCACTGATGAAAAATTCTTTCCTTTGTGAAGCGCCAGTACACTGGCGCAATACCATAGAGAAATATATGACGTCATAAATAGCTACCATTTTTGTAATGTGAGAACTGGCGCTTTCGAGGTAAGGTGTACTTTGATCACGTGATAAATATTATAAAAGCGCGAATGATTGTTATTATTATTAATTAATATTTTTATTCAAAAACGTCAAAAATATTCAAATAATAATTTTTCTTGTTGAACAGAAAATGTATACATGATAAATATTTTTATTTGAAAATAATGTCGAAAAATGAGGATGATGGTATACGGACTGCGTTCCATTTGATCATTAACAAGTATAGCACAGTATAGCAAACTAAAAAGAAACGGCTTCGCAGTATACTGGATTGACATCACACCTCAGAGTGCTCTCAGTGTATATCGGAACGCGGCTTTTACACATATTTATGGCTAACAGCGTTTTCGCGGGAATAAAAAAAGGTTTAAAATTTAATTTTATGGCAAGAAAGTCTGTTTATTTTGCCGAAATATATTTTTTGTGGCTTTTTATTAGGAAAATCAACATTTTGAAGGACCTACTTTTTCAAACATAGTAGAATACCCTACCACCTAATATAAAAAAAGATTTTTTTAATATATTAGGTAATTGGCCTTTAAGGTTTGGGGATGAGATGGATTTTATAGACTATATTTTATAATTAATAATATAAATATGTCATACGAATTATTTCCGGAGCTAAGTTGATCGTCTATAGGTACGTCACTTTCGACGGCACTACTCTCCGATGCCACGAAATACATAGATCTGTAAAATGAAAAAGTGTGATTGTCTTATAACATCTCTTCGCATTTAATTAAAAGTCTAAATCGGATTTTATCTGTAATTTTACAGCTGTAAAGGGTCCGAAACGTCGGGAAATAATTTAATTTAATTAAAAATCGTTAAACTGTAAAGTTTTAAAACAAATAAACGCGATAAAATCCGATTTAGACTTTTAATTAAATGAGTAATATTCGCGTAAATATAAGAGAAAAGTATCTCTTCGCATATTATGATATATATATTTTTTTCGTTTAATTAATGATAACTATTTTTTTTTTAATTTTATGATTACGTTATTTTCTTAAAAGTTAAAAAAAATATAATTTTATAAAAATAGAAAGTATGTGCAAATTCGACCTTTAACACGGACGACACGCATAGGATTGGTATCTCTATGGCGCGAGCACGCTTGACGTGTTGTGAGAATTTCAGTAACATCTCAAAAACTAGACCAAATTTTTAATTCAAAATTTCCAGTGCACAATCTTCATCTACCTACATCTAGTACATGACTACATGACACACATTGTTCGGCATAAATGACGCTTAGCCACTGTATTTTTGTTTCAAATGTTATAATACCTGGCCGGTACGTATAGATGTGGTGGAGGAGGTGGAGCACGACGTGAGGCTGTACGCGCCCGACGAGCTCGAGCAGCACGACCCAGCACTATTGAGTCTTGAATGTAAAATTACCATAAAACCAATTTTAACTAAAGTTGTGATTTATATCGAAAATTACTGCACTTGATTTTTTTTTTATAATTATTTAGTATTATAAATTTCAGCAATGATAGAAATTACCTATATCTATAGACAATTTTAACTCAAATAAATAACGCTTAATACCTGTTATATTGTTGCGTAGATATAGCTAATATCTTAAAAATTTACATATCCCTATACCTACATATTGATAGTTAATTAATGTTATAATATTTATAGTTAATTCATGAAAGTGACTATGACAGTTGCTGTACCTGGTACTGGTTCACTGTCACTGTGTTCTTGTCGGTCTCGTTTCCAGCCGGAATCTGGTGGTGGTATATCGGCTGCAACTCCGAATAAACCAGACATTGCGCCTGCTACTACTAAACGAGCTGATTTAACAGCGGTCTGTGAATAATCAAATATGGGATATTTACTTACTATGCATTTCATTTTCAAAAAGGGATAAAAATCAAACACTTACCGTGACGTTGATATCGATTTCTGGTACATCGACAAGATTAGCGGCTTTTTCTGCTATCTTTTTCAATTCTTCATCATTCGGGTCTAACTTTTCTTCCATGGCCAGCAATTCACGGAGATAATCTCTATAGACCTCTTCATTTATGACAGCTAAAATATTTTTAGATAATATGGTACAAATTAGAATTTTAAAAAATAATGTATCAGCTATTTCTATAATACGAGATCTCGTACCTACAGGTCCCCAAAAACTTTGAAAGCATTACATAGGTATATTTAATTTGTAAAATTTTCGAATATCAATATAGTTCATACTGTTGATATGAATTTATTTTTATGTATTTTGCTTAGTACACCTTGGGTTAGTTTAATAATTTAAAGTAAGGTTTCCACATTGGTGGCTTGAAAAAAGAAAGAACGGTAAAAACTAATTGAAAATAATATAGGTAGGTACTGTTAAAGTTTAATTAATACCGTTACAGATTTTATTGTATTAGATACCTTAATGGCTATTGTAAAATATTTGTCAGTATTTCTTCATATTTTGATTTTATTAGTTGGTTATGGGATGTTGTGAATCTATACATATAATAAAATTGTAGGAAAGTCAAAACTGTACATTGAATATTTTTTTAAAAGAATACTTGGGGTGTGATCTACAATCGATACCGAAGCTAAAAATATAGTTTTTAGAATTTTTGTCTGTTTGTCTGTATGTATGTTCGGGATAAACTCAAAAAGTACTGCATGGATTTACTTCAAATTTGGCACGAATATTATTAAGAAGTTGGGTCAATATATAGGCTACATATTATCACACTATCAACTACAGGGAACGAGCAATTAACCTTTATTTCTTCAACGAATTCTGTAACAACGTGTAATCTATAGTCTGTTCGCGTTAAGAAAATAGTGACTCATCGTTGTCACTCAGCTTAGTCGCGCCTCTTGACCAATAAGATCACAGTAAATTATAAAGTCGTGTTCACTTTGAACAGTTGAAACCCTTCAGACAGTACGCACGTGTACTTTGACAATTTTAAAAATGAATTCCTCACCTATTCTTAAAAATAATAGTGGATCAATATTACATAGCGGAGAAAGACGAGTAATTTACAATGTTTTTAAGTACTTTAAACAGTGTGGTGACCAAAACGTGACTATGGAGAGTATAGTAGTGAAAAAGGCTAGTGAATGCGGTGTTTCTGAAAATACTGTTCTGACGATTCTAATAATTTTTTTAATGTAATAACTACTTAATTTTAATATTTTAAAATACTGTCATAAAAACTTTGCTTTAATATTAATGGTTTAATTTTTACCCCAGTATGAATACGCCTTTACTTTGATGAGTCACTATTTTCTTAACGCGAACAGACTATAATTGCGTTCACGCAGACGACGTCGCGGGCAGTAGCTAGTAATTTAATAAAAACGGATATGCCAACATGTAAACGCTGTTGACGGAGCGCGCAAAGAACGCGCTGACTTAAATTGTTTTATCGTATTATGAAGCCAAGGGCGTCTCCTAAACAATTTTTTACATAGAACCGGATTGGCTAATCCATTTTCACTTCTACATAGCTGGTAGTTTAACATTTTTGTTTTTAAATTAAATTTATTGTTGAACATTTGAAGATGTTCAGTGTTAACGTTATTATTATGTCAGGCCGACTTGTAAAGAAATCATTTTAAGTAAAAAATTAGTTGAATAACTTTTAAAGATTAATATTACTGACAAATTATGTACTTCTGTTGTTGTTTTCATAACTTACCTGAAGGTTTCACATTGTTAAGATCTTGTGTCGGCAAAGTAACTTTTAGGGCATCTTTTTTCATTGACATTTGTGGTTGATTGTTTCCAGATGAAGATATATTTGGTGGTATTCTCATTTCGAGGTCAATTTTTGCTTGTGGTTGATTGGTAGACACTGTTAATAGCTGATTTTGTGAAATCATATGATTCGTCATTGTTTGATTTTGTGGATGATTTGCTCTTCGAATCTGACCGTTAACAAGAAGGTCGGGTGTTGATTGCTTTTGAGTTTCTGAAACTATTTTTTGTATGGTAAATTAGTTTAAAATTATCGTCTACGGGAGCACTGAGTACCTATATTAGCGTAATGTATTTTACATATATTAAATTCTGACGTGATAAAACTTCTTAATGCGTGCTATTACTACTACTAAATCTATAAAACATAATTAAAAAATTTTATAGTATTTAGCTGTATATTGTAGCTCTTAGGTTTACATTAAGCAGTTGAATAATTACTTGTTGATGTGTTAGTCAGATCAAGATCATGTGTAAATGCCATGACATTAAGCGCAGAAGACAAAGCTGGTCCTACTCCCGTTTCTGGACCTTCTGCTGTATTTACAATTTCCGAAGGAGGAATACATCTGTAGAAGTAAAAATATTCTACAACTATGCCCAATGAACGTAAAATGTACAATAATATTTTAATTAATCATACACCAAAACATTTACGTGTTAAATTCTGTTTAAAAATTAATTGTTGAGCTATTTTTTATCATAATCAACAAAAAATAATTCTTTAAATAAAATAAAACTATTCTTTATTGGAGAGAATCGTTTTTAAAGAATTAATTTGTATCGATCGAAGATAATATTAGTCTTATGAACCAAGTAAAAATGTTATCGATTGTAGTGATAAGATCTCTCAACTCAAGAAACAAAAATTGAAGACAAGGAATTATTGAATTTTTTATTCAATTTAATTATTGATATCACTGATTATTCAACCTCAAAGAAATAAAAAAATAAAAAAATAAATTCCTTTTTAGATATTTATTTAAATAGCTGATAGTCTATAAATTACACGATAATATTAAAAAGGCTTCGAAATTTATACTACATTACTTATATTTTATGGGTGTATTAAATACTTACACTAAAGGAGCTTTAGTAGGCGTAGATATAGAAACTCTGCCCCACATCAGACGTCGCAATTCTTCGCCACTTATCCCTCTTCTACGCAATTCAGCTATAGTTACCTTTCCAACTCGCTATGATAAAATAAATACACGGACTTTTAAAGTAATTGTCTCATTATTTTTTAAAACAAAAACATTTAAACCTTTAAAATAGAATTTTATACCTTCCAATTAGCTAATGCTCCTTTCCTCTGCTTAGCCCTGGTCTTAGCTTTACTCTTGATAACCATAACTCCTCGTTGTTCATACCGAGGATCGTCTGATGGACCCAACCCTATTGAATATTCTTGAAGATATCGGTGTGCATCCTCTTGAGACACCGATCGTTCAAGTGACACTACTATTTTTGCCCACTAAAAGTAAATATATGAAATATGTGTGTGTTGTACACTGATAGAAAAAGTGATAAACTTGATTCAAGAAATTGTTTTTCTTGAAAATGTCTTTCGTGTTTCAAGTTAATCAAAAGAAATTGGTTCTCGAATCAAGAAACTTGGTTGTTTCTAAATATGACGTGTACAACTTCACCCAAGAATTTCTTTCTCTTGGATTAAGATAGACGGTAAAATTGGTTCAAGTAAAAAAAAAGAAGAAAAAGTAAGGCATAAATATTTTTCGGAATATAGTGAAACAAAAATTTCATTACTTTAAAGATGTTTTCTGACTTAAACCTATAATATTCTATCGTAAATAAAGAAATTTGCTGTTGAATGAACAATAAATAATTATTTAGATAAAATAAAACTATTCTTTATTGGAGAGAATGTTTTTGAAGAATTCCCTTGTATCGATCGAAGATAATGTAAAAATGTTATCGATCAAAATGATTAGATCTCTCAACCCAAGAAACAAGAAATTCTTGACGTTAGAACACTAGTTCTCTCTGAAAATATTTTTTTGGATCAAGAATATTTTTCTTATTGAAGATAGTTTTTTTTATCAGTGTATAGTGTGATTATAGAAATGATCGCAATGTACTCTTGAATGATGTTTATACTGTTTACTCATCTTACTGGTATTTAATATATATTTTTAATTAATTACAATTACATACCTGTTTCACCCATTCCTTTTCGGACTGCTCGATAACATGGGCATACGTGTTACCCATCATCGCAATCAGCATATTAAGCAACAGTATTGGTACAAATACCATGAATACTGCAAATACCGTCTTAGCAAGATTCGGATATGTTGTTAGGCCAAGGTCCGAATACTACATGAAACATAATTTGATTTAAACTCAAAAGTACGAGACCCAGATATCTAGTAGAAACGTAATTACTCTAAATTTTAGTTTTGTTTTCATATTTTGTTTTGTTTTCATATTTTTAACAGTGATGTGCCGGATCGTTAACAAAGTATATATCAGCGGATACGGATCTCAATACGGATATTTGGTGTCAAGATCCGTGGATACGGATACGGAAACGGATCTTAACTTTCTTACTCAATCGGAACGCGTGAACTTAATTGTTGTCGCCACTGGACGCTTTGCCGTTGATGCGTGCCAGACAGGTTACGAGTTTTCGACTTGCAATGCGAAATTCTTTATTTTGTTTTGTATTTTGTTTATATTTTAGTGAGACATTGCGCGGCATAAATAAAATTTGTGTTTGATAGTGAGACTAGTGAGTTTCAGTTGATCGGTCATTTGAATGGAGGACCGATTTTTTTTTTTTTCATTTCGATGTTCAGTGAATGTAAAATCACCTTATATATAATTTCATCTATGTATTTAAACTTAATAAGGTAAAAGATCATTCACGGTCACGGATACGGATATGGATTCTCTCTTCTCCCTCATATATCCGCGGATACGGATACGGATAGGTATAGATATCCGGCACATCATTAATTTTTAATATGTTTAAAGCATAACAAACATCTTTATGGCATACACAAATATTTGTCATGAACATAAATTGAATCCGCTACTGCTAGCGTAATAGCTAGTTGCTACGACCACTTCTGCGTCAAATCGCCATATACCTATCTACTATGATTAATATAAGGATCCGATTCATTTATCTAAACTTATTTTAGGTTAGAGAAAAACTTACACTATAGTCGCCCAATGTAATTTGAAACAAAGCCATCCATGTACTTGGATAGCTTGAGAATAATGTAGATTGTACACTAGGAAATCCTGCAAGAAAATAAACACTTTATTGCATTTCTTGTTTTTCGAGTACCTAATATTGGTGATATCAGTTTAATCTTCTATAATAATCTGTCTATTAATGTATTAACTACTACTGACCCAGTAAACACAGTAACGTAATTATGATATCACATGTGAGTTATTTATTTCATACCAGCTAACGTCACAATATGACGTAAAATATATGACATAAATTTGACCTCCAATCGTCATTGTAACTTCGAATGATGTCATGGTGATGTCGAATCAGTTCAAATATCTCACTCACATATGACTTCCGAAAATCATATAAAGCATGAAGTCTATTTTCAAATAAATATTAAAAAAAAGTAATCCCTGAGGTCCTCAAGTGATGAACACAATATTAACACAGATACTGGCTTATTTAACACGTATACAGTATCCAAATTTTTTTTTAAATGTACGAATATATCCGCCTTATATATACATTGTTATCCGGTAGCGAAACCACAGCAACTAGCGCGATTCAACCTACAACGCCCTCTATGGAGTTTGAATGTAATTTTATTTACTAATTAAGCATTAAATTCATGACTTTGATAAGACGTCACAGCATGATGTTAATATTTATTAATATAAATTTATGTATGTATGTATGTTTCTTTGTATCTGTTTATTTATGTATATATGTACGTAATATAACGATTGTCATTAACGTTACATTATTTTGAATTGAATTTTACCAATGCTCAATTTTGCACACCTACAAAAGTTCGCTCTTGCTCTTTGTGTGTTTTGTCCTAAGGTTGGTTGGTAGAGAATGCGAAATGAGAAATTTTAGCATTAAGTCCGCCTTTTGTACAATTCTTTAATGTATTGTGCAATAAAGTTGTTATAAATAAATAAATAAATATTATATACTATGTAAACATTTCCTCTACACTAAGGTTGCCTGGAAGAGATCGCTCTTTAGCGATAAGGCCGCCTTTTGTACTTATTTATTTACTGTAGGTACTTATTTACTTTATTTCTTTTTTGTACGGTTGCTTATTCTGGTGTACAATAAAAAGTTATTATTATTATTACTATGTACGTAACATTTAAGTCATATAAATGACACCGTAATTATAAGCGTCAAGATGAATATCAGTGTGATGTCATAATGATCTCGTATAACATGACATCATTTCAAAATCATCAAATAAAGTTACTATTATGTCATATCTACGTCTCATATGATCTCTATGTGATAATGACGTCATATTTATGTCATGTGTTCACTGGGCAAAGACATAAGTTATATCTTATATAACTTTTATTCTAGAATTAGTAACACACCTTTGTATAAAAAGTAAAATGACTGTGAAAATCCAAACAAGACAATAGAGTAGATAATACCGAAAGTGAACATGTCACCTGTGATCATACTATATATCATAGTTACAAATGGACCAGTTAGTTTCACAGCTCTGAAACAAAACATATTTGCATTGGTTGAATAATTAATCGTAAGAACACATTATTACTTAAATTTTCCTATATTATACCATTATCCGTACAAGTTGATAACAAAATCTAATATTTCGTATATACCTATAGGTATATCTAACTTAACTAAACGTTTTATAGAGAATAAATCAAATATTCACAATAATAAGTTATGTAATTTGAAGTGAAAATGAAAATGTACCCCGCAAAAAACATAAGCAGAAACCAAGATCCAGGTAGTACAAATATGAGTATTGCTTCTTCAAGTGTTGTCCTTCGACTTAATCGCGCTGGAATACAAGCTAAAAGAAGCAGGTTTGAAGCTAAAAAGATAAATTTCGCTGGTTCATGTATCTGAAATAAGAATACTATTTAAAACAATGTAACATTTAAAGAGAAATCGTTGATTTAAAAAATAAAATGATGATTACATACCAACTGCTTTAAATATGCTATTAGACCTTGATTCTTAATTTCATCTCCTTGTTGCAAAATAATGTAACATAATGTACTAATAATAGTGCCCAGTTCAGTAGCAAGACGTATTCCACTTCTCACATCGTTTACTTCAAGCCCCCAATTTGGATGGGCATCGGCTTCTAAACTACTATGTCGGAGATACACAGAGATTGAGAGTAAGAGCAGATGCAGCATTAAAATAAGAAGTCGTTTCAGAAATTTTGTCTGAAAAAAAAAACGGAATTCAGAAACAGATGATTTTCAAATTTTGTAGGTATATTACTGCAAAGTTTTGTAAAGTTACCGACTCTTGCAAATGTCTTCCATTTCTCTTCTAAAAGTCTTTGAATAATACCACCATCCAGCATATTTAAGTGTTCTTGCTTAGTACCATTAAGGATGATGAAAAGAGCAGAATTCCAATCTTCAAAAAAAGTAAAGTCATGAAATTAGAAGAAGTCACAATTGTGGCAACAATATTATAACAAACAAGCTGTTCAGATTTTTTTACAATTTGATCGATATAAGGCCGGCTCTCCTATCACCAACTATTTTTAATTTTTCTTAACACAAATATAATTTTAACGCAATTCGTATGGAATTTATGTTAAACTTCTATCTCTAGTACGACAAATAAAAAAAGATAGTTTATAGGAACCGGCCGTGAAATGTTATTTTTTGTTCTGAATAGGATAAAATATATTAAAATGATGTATTATTTACTGGTTCGTCCATCAGGCAGTAGCGTATCTAATGCGTTGAGAGGATAAGCAGAACACGTGATATTTGAATATCTCCAGAATTCTCTAGAAGAAAGTTCTAACATCTCTCTAAAGACAGAGGCTCTGCCCAATTGGCAAGCCAAAGTCAAAGGTGTAAAACCTGCTTTATTTATTCTGCCATTGCTTGCTGGAAGTTTTGGATGACGAAGGGCATAGCCAAACATATCCTGAAAGTATTTTGAGAAAACATTAAGATTTTTTTCCCATCATTTTATATGTTAATATTTCAAGTAACTTACTAATTTATCGCAAACTACAACCATATGAAGTATCATATTTCCAAAGGAATCCTGTGAATCAGGATCTGCTCCTGAATCCAAAAGAAGGTTGTATACTGCTTCGTTAGCACAACAAGCAGCCCAAGCAAGTGGATATTCTCCTAAGTATGCAAGACCTTCGTAATTGGTTTGACGAGCCGGTGGAACACACTGCTGGTCACGTGGGAGGAAAAAACTACCTAAGAAGTTTTTTTTGTTAAAAAAAATATTGAATCAAGGTTTTTAGGCTTATTACATCATTAACTTACCGATAGCTTTTTGATTTACATCTGCACCAGCTTCTACTAAATCTTGGACTAATTCATTATTGCTATATGCGATCGCAAGATGCAAGGAACTTGCTCCTGTGACAACGTTTATAAGATTTTCTATAAATATACTCTTTTACTAGAGAAATACTCTTGTATTCATTAAATAACACAAAAAAAAAAAACGTAAATTAAATGTAGGTTAATTTACCTAAATATTCTTCTCCTTCCACAACGTCCAGTGATAGCTTTGGAAAACATTTCACAAGTGTCCGGGCTAATCTTGTGTGTATCTTAAAATTTAACAATAAAACATCAATAAGTCTATTGTAGTTGCACCGATATATGTAGATGTATTATTTAAATACAGTTTTAATATATCTTGCAGCAAAACATGGCGTCACTAGTCCCTAATGGAAGTCTTATTTAAATTTGCTGCGAGGCCATTTATGTCCCAACACAGTAAAGCTAAAATAATGATATTTTTTCTAACAATAAGTGTCATTAATAAGGTGGTAGCAACAAGAAGAAGTAAAGAGTTCTGGTAAGTTCTTATTTTAATCAATTTTAGGTATATGATTTTTTAGGGTTCCGTAGCCAAATGGCAAAAAACGGAACCCTTATGGATTCGTCATGTCTGTCTGTCTGTCCGTCCGTATGTCACAGCCACTTTTTTTCGAAACTATAACAACTATACTGTTGAAACTTGGTAAGTAGATGTATTCTGTGAACCGCATTAGGATTTTCACACAAAAATAGAAAAAAAAAACAATAAATTTTGGGGACTCCCCATACTTGGAACTGAAACTCAAAAAAAAATGTTTTTCATCAAACCCTTACGTGTGGGGTATCTATGGATAGGTCTTCGAAAATTAAGGTTTCTAATATCACTTTTTTCTAAACTGAATAGTTTGCGCGAGAGACACTTCCAAAGTGGTACAATGTGTGTGCCGCCCCCCCTCCCTGTAACTTCTAAAATAAGAGAGTAATAAAACTAAAAAAAATAAATGATGTACATTACCATGCAAACTTCCACCGAAAATTGGTTTGAACGAGATCCAGTAAGTAGTTTTTTTTTAATTCGTCATAAATCGTAAACCGTAAATTACGGTTTTTTAACCTTTTAAAAAAACGAACTACAAGAACTTTTATATGATGTTACTTGCTGCTACGGAACCCTTCATGGGCGAGTCCGACGCGCAATTGGCCGCTTTTTTAATAATGTTTAAATCTACTTTTAGGTGGCCAACGCTGGGATGAGTTTAATTATTTATTTTTGACTGGATAATAGATTTGATAAAAATGGTGCACTCATAAACAGTAAGTGTTACATATATGTAATATTCAAACCTTAGTATCACATATAATAAGGACATGTAACAGAGACTCTCCAAGCGCTCCACGGTAACTCATTTGCCAGCATGCAGTGTGATCCTCCCATTTCGCTAGTGGATCGTGTGGGGACAGTGAAGCTTCTATTGGCAGCACCACCTAATAGTTGTCAAAAAAATAAAATTCAACAAATAAAATATACATTAAGTTACGAATTCGTGGGTTTTTTGAATAACCTGTTCTTGATCCCTAAATTTCCACCGCAAATATTCTGCACGATTGATAACCCTTCCTTTTCCACCCGTGTACATGTATGCCAAAAATTCTTCACGTATTAATCTCTCTGCTGCTGCCATACCACTTTTAGCGTATGTTTCCAATAGCAATCCTCCTAAAATATTCAAAACTTTTATTATTCCAGACTAAATTGTTCTATCGTAATTCAATATATTCCAACGCACACGAATGAACCGATTTTGTCGTTAAAAACTAGTTTTCACCTGAAATCGGGTATGTCTTTGCACTTTGACATAAACTCAGAGTGGATCTCATATCTTCCCACTGGCAAAGGAAATAGAAGTGCAATCAACTAAATGATAAAACTGTTCTAGAATTCATATTATTGAGATAAAAAAAAAACAGCAGAGTTAACATATTATACATTTTAAATTAATAATAACAAACGCCTTTGTTAGGTATGAGGTTGATGGGGCTATAAGTCTATTCGACTTTTATATAACCTCATCCCAGTCGCAATAACTCCTTAATCTATCATTTATTAATTTATTTACTTTAGGTTTCAAACTTAACCTTTTTTATAATCCGCGAGCTTGTAAAGAACTGTATGATCTTCACTGCTAGGTTGTGATATGACTCGGTCAAGAACAGATCCAACGGCCTGTACGCTCGAAGCTGAACAAAGCTTTCCCAATGCATCACCCATTTCACTTTAAAAAAAAAGTAATGCTATAAACGTGTAGGTATTACAAAAATACGTGTAGGTATCACATGTATGAATTTATAAAATTCCTTAATATTTGTATTCGGAGTGAGAATACTAATTCTCTTAATTCCTATTTTAAACCATAAGCGCTTAAAGATTTAATATTTAAGTACACTGGTCGGCATCAAAATAAGAGCAATAATTTTACGTGATAACGTCATAAGAAAACATTGATGAAAATATACACAATTTTTTTATAAAATGAATTACTTTGAATAATACAAAGGAACAGGTTTCTAGATAAATTAACATGTATTTGCATTCGTTCATTCAAATATTTTATCTCTTCTACTCGGACGCATCTTCCGATGGAGTGGAAGAGAGATAGATGCGTCACAAGCCGAACGCTTAGGCCGATCGTACCTCTCTATAGCTTGTTCCGCGCTCTAGCTCATGGAACATGACAATGAGTCACGCTTTTTCGTGCGTGCAGCCGGCGTTCATCGTATTACAAGAAGTTATCACGTCAAAATAATGTATATGTGGACGTAATACATATGGATACGTTAAATCCAAATATGTAGTTAGAATTCTCCTAGCACGTCTAATTTCGACACAGTAACATTTTTTTTTTTTTATACCACGACGGTGGCAATCAAGCATACGGCCCGCCTGATGGTAAGCGGTTACCGTAGCCTATGGACGCCTGCAACACCAGGGGCATCACATGCGCGTTGCCGACCCTTTAAACATTTTTTAGTTTGCCAGGAAGAAGAACATTTTTTAGTTGCCATTCCAGGAAGTAAAAACATCGTAAACGAGCCTTTAGTTGACATCCAAAAAATATTTTTTTTGTGAAAGATCAAGAAAAAGATACAGCGGCAAGTGGACACCAGCAATGCTAGCTGATTTTTGCTGGGAAATAAATCGAGAAACAGTAGTTAAATTTTATAAAAGAAAGCAATCTACCAATAGTCACCAATTTTTATGTTTTTTTTTCAATTTGTGTTGTACAATTCATCAGTCATTGTAATTTATTTCCTTGTAAAATAAATACATATTTATGTATATCAATACCATTATTTTATTTAAATGTAAATATCTTAAAAACTAGACGTGATACCTTACAGGTATCAGCACCTGTAAGATTGGGACTCAACAAACCAAAGCCAATAGAAATCACATAATAAGTTTTTTGCTCTTAGACATCGGAGTAGGCGGTATGGCCGAAAGCTTTAGCCTGTTCATATTCAAAAGAGCGACTGAGAAAAAATGTAAATGACAGTGTCATAAATAAGAATCAATTTGCTTGTTGTTAGTCTTAAAATATTATATTAGGTGATTTAAAATAGATATCGAGTGTAATTTAGTAAAAAACAACAACATCTAAATAAATTCTATTTTTTAAAGACCTATAAACATTGTTTAAAATATTTAAACAGGGAAATAGTAACTTTAAACATACTAAAACTTAATTTTTGAAACGTTTTTGTCAAAAACAGTTTTATTTCGTTAATAAAATTCTCCACGACACAATGACGGAGCCTGATAAGATCGAAATTCTACAACACCATCAAAACACTAAAGAAAATACATCATTTAATAATTTAAATGAAATTTGTATAAAATCTGAAATGGTACCTCAGGTATTCATTTATTTCAATAAAAATATTCATTTAACTTTAACACTTTTATGTACAGATACTTCTAAATCCATAACTTTATAAAGTACAAGTTTTAAAGTATGTATTTGTGTACTTAAAACCTAAATAATGTATTAAATCAAACACTTTAGGTACTTATAAACATACACCTTGAATAGAAAATGCGCTAAGTAATATTACAGATTATAATCTCAGAAAAAAAATGTATGACCACAATAATAGAGGCAAGAAACAACTTTAACAAACATCTACTTAACTGTATTATTTGTTTAAATATATATAAAATACATATGCTGTGTTTTACATTAAGAAACATGATAAAGGTATACTTACTTGCCAAGGTGTTTGTTTACACTAGTAGTATTCTATAAATAATAATATCATCACAATTCATAGTTCTCAATAAATATTTCTAATTTTTATAATATATATTTTAAAACAACTAATATCATACCACTTTTAATTGTTCATCAGTAGTGAATGTGTTAAAATTAGGTCACAATTAACACAAGTAAGAAAATGTGCTTAAAATATGTCTGGTTTTAATAAAATTTAACTTATTAAGTTATGAACACAATTTTATGTAAAAATCTTTCTTAAATATAGATTTTACTATTATTTAAATAGATTTCATGTTTGTTTTTGTTAGAGATTGTACTACTGAAGCTTATTGTATAGTATAAATAAGACAGTTGTCATAGTTACAAATTCGGTACTATAACGAGTAGCATAGAAACTAGATGTTGATAGTTATGTTTCTGGAAAGTATTGAATTCTTAGTCAACTTGTCAAATTTGCTTAGTTTCATGCTCAGTATTATAATTGGAAGTATAAAATCAAAATCAAAAACAACTTTATTCAAATAGTTAACAACGAGCACATTTGAATCATCATTTTACAAAATAATATTTTAGTGATTATTATTGTTATTATTATTTTGTAAAAGTAAAGCTACCACCGATTCGGAATGTAGATTCTGCAGAGAAGAATCGGCAAGAAACTCCGCAGTTACTCTTTTGAAAATAATATATAAACTGTGTTTTAGTACAAAATTAGTAATATCTTGCATGAAATACAGCACCACTAAGTCCACACATCTTTATCAGCGAAATAATCTAAATATAAAAGAAAATATTAACAAGATTCATAAGTATATATTTTAACAAATGCAAATAAAATGAAAATTTGGGAAGTTAGTTATACTGTAACATGTCAAAATTACATATGTTATTGCTATGAATAAAATATATAAAATTTTTGTTAATATTATATATTTTTTTGTCAACAGGAAAGTGATGACGAAGAAGAACACAATAATTTGGAAATAATGAACTTTGAAACTTTTGATAAATTACAAAATGAACCCATGCCTTCCGTTGATGAACTCATAAATCAGATAAAAACAGAAGTTGACAACGATTATAATGCACATTTTGTTGAACCTAATGAGTATCATGAAACAGATGATGATGATGATGATGAACCGTTAATTAACTTACAGGAAGATACGGAGAGAAAAAGGAAGTTATCAGCTTTGAAATTGAATGATTATGAAGATAGTGGTTTGTTAAAAAGATTTAAAACTGAAGTTTCTGGTTAGTATATTTTGTTTCTGCTTAATATATTATACTAATAGTATTCTTCTGTATACAAGTTTTTAAAATACTCAAATCGTTTTTGAAATTAGACTGAGACCCTGAAAGTAGTGTGAAAGTAGTGTTGTAAAGAAATATTGTTTATTTTTTTTTATTTTTTTATAGTTACTATATATCACACCGTCATGGCTCCCTAAACAATGATTCTCTCAAGGTCCTGTACTAATTTAGAATTTCCGGGTGCCCCCCGTACTTTAAGGGCGGTCCTGTTTATATATGTATAAAACATCCTGTGTTTTATCACATAATCTATTTTTTAGTCCTCGGTAAGGCTAATTGAAACATAAGACAATTGTAAATTTTTTTTTAGATTCACTAATAGTGGAAACAATAGAACCAAAACAGAACAATACCTTTGATCCCATCGTATACACCAAAAGATTAGATGATATGATAATTTTTCAAAATAATTTTAAAGGAATGAAACGTTCGGATATATGGAATAAAGTATTATATGAAAGTAAACCCAAATATAAAAATCTAGAACAGACCACCAATTTACCACGTCCAAAGTGTAAACATAAAGATATACAAAAATTACATGATGATATAAAAAAAATTAATAGTAGAAGACGTCGAAACAAACATCCAAAAATGCAGAGTATTGAAGCTATGAAGAATAAAGAGATTACATCTCAAAATACAGAGGAATCTTTATGCAGAAGTACTATAAAAGTAGAAGAATCTTCAAGTAATAATGCTATAATTGATTCTGATTTAAAGTCTTATACAGTTTTTGATACTATAGATTTATTTCACAGTGATGATGAAGTGACCGAACCGAACAAAACAATAGCTTCACTTAATAATGTGGAATTACCTGACGTTATCGATCTAACAGATAGTAATTGTGATGAAAATTGTGATGAACTCCCTAAAACGTCACAATCAGCTGAAAATATTGAGAGTTTAGATTTAACGGAAAGTTTACCTGAAAGGAGAACATCTGATGTTAAAGGTTAGTGTATACAGCATGTGGTAAATTGCTTTTATAATTTTAATACAACTTATACTATACTCCCCATGAGGCACATCCATATAATGTACTAGACGAACAATGCGGTTTCACTTGTGTTGTTTTGAATTTAACAGATTTGTTGAAATTTTCAGATTATTGCTTCAATCGTGAGTTGTAGCATTGTTTTTTGTTGCTTAGGGGGCATCCATTAATTACGTGGGACGTTTTTGGGGAGGGAGGGTGTCGAGCGAAATCTCACTCAATCTCACATGGGGGGAGGGTGGTCTCGGCAAATATCACGTTTTTTTTTTTTCGTCATTAACAATCTTAAATAATAGTTCTTAACTAGACTTAAATTAAAAAAAATATATGTAAGAGAATGGTTTTCTAAAGATAAATCTGATGTAATCGAGCACGGATTAACTCATTTACATTACAAATACGTTATCAAAATCTCACGTGAGATTAGGGGAGGGGAGAGGGGATTTCGAAAAAGCGCCAAAAACTGTCTCACGTATTTAATGGATGCCTCATTATAACCTCATAGTTATTATTGTATATGCTGATTGGATAAACGGTTTGTCATATTTTTTTAATCGTCCTACTATATGTTGAGATTAAAGCTTTTAAGGACATAAACGTTCTGATTTTTTTTTTAAATTTAGACTGCAGTATATAAGAGATGTGTAAAAAGAATATGTATTATTATATACGCTATAACGACAAACGAAGACATGACGTGACTATGCGTTGGCGCAAATGTCACACCAACGGACTGATGTGCTAGCGGTCGCGACTTCGATTCGCATATAAAAGTCAGAAAGCAAGATTTAGAGTTTTAATTTAACATTTCAACAATTCCTTATTATGTTTTTTATAATAAATTATGTAAATAGTAACCATCGTTCTGAAATAGTAGCGCGAGAATTCGACTTAACACCGACGATTGCGGGTTCGATTACCGTTCGGGGCAGATGGTTGTATTTTTACAAATATTTGTTTATGCTTTGGGTGTATTTCCTTTTGGGTCTCCCCACCATGCGTCGGAGAGCACTTAAAGCCGTCGGTCTCGGTTGTTAACATATAAGCTTAGATACTCGCGGTTTTCAAACATAGTTTATTTTTTAACATAAAAACGGGTACATACCACGATATATATTTTTTGACGATTTGCGGATATTTTGGACCAGTTACATAGTCCGTGGTCACGACCATGAGATACCATGAGAGATACCCGTTTTTATCTTTAAAATTAAACTATGTTTGAAAACATATTGTTGTATACGATAATATACTTATAGCAATCGTTACTCATGGTAAGGTAATTATTCGCTAACGCACGGTGGAGAAACATATAAGATTAAGTTCCAACTCTTTTCCTTTATGGAGAGGAGGCCATTGCACAGCAGCGGGACTTTAAAGGCTTCGGAATTCAGATATCAATATTAGAAAAATAAATACTTCTTCATGGAGCATTAGGAAGATCGGTTCTACTTCACACGTCTAATGTCAACCACATTAGAAGTGTGGAGTAGAACTTATATACCGCGTCTTAAAGTTAAGCATATTTGTAAATTAAACTAAATTTCAAGAACAGAAATTTGTTGAAATGAAATTGTTTATGTTGTTTACTGAAATATTTTATACTTTTATTTATTTATTTTCTTGTAATCATTAATTATTTCACCGGTAACTTAGGCTATGAAACATCAGCTAAGTCTCATATTACACAATAGTCATAAAGGACAACGCGGGTGAAACCGAGAACGACATCTAGTTTAAAATAAATATATTTAGAAACGAAAAAAAAAAAATTGATATTTAAAGTTTTGTGAAAGCATTTAGTCGTGAAAGGGTAGGAAAAGTTGTCCCATATTATTTCCATTAGCGATAGTCAATGATTACAGTATATTTTATTAAACATCATCCTTTTCAAAAATTACCAGTCTATTACAATTTTGCTCAAATCGTTACAGATACTGCGATTGTTGTTCCAGAACGACCTAAACGAAGTGCGCATTTCGCATTGGTTTACACAACGAGACTGAACGATATGCTTATTCTACGGGATAAATTACGATATCTAGACGGTAAATACGTTTTAAACGAAATTATACGTGAGAGCAAACCGAACATGAATTATTTTAAGCCAAGTAAAGTTTCTAGGGGAATAAGCTTAAGCCGATTACAGATTAAATTAGCAATACTTAATTATAAGAATAAATCTTCAAACAATTCAGGAAAAATAAGATACGGTTCCTGCAGTTTTATATCAACCGATCTTTTCACTCGAGAGTTAAATCAATCTGATTTCACTAAGATACTTATAGATAGTGAAACTTACAATGATATTAAGGATCAAGATGATGACATCAATCGTACCCAAGAAAGTGATTGTTTTATTTATAACACTAGTACGAAGAGTATAGAAGAAATAGATGTTTATCGAAATATAGCATTCTTTATTTACAATAAATACTCTAATCTCTTAGAGATGTTTGTTACTGATTACAAAGGAAATGTAATTGAATTTCGTAAAAGTAAAATAAGGAATTTTTCAAAATATATAGATGATTTTAAATATGAAGTCAATTCTTATAAACGAATTATTAAACTGACAGCTTGTTGCTGGTTTCGTAGAAAAATAAACTTAATATGGACAAAAACCAATAAAGGTATTACTCGATTCGTAAAATCAACACATCGATGTTCACCAAGAAATTGCAAATGTTGTTGCAAACCAAAAGCAGATACAAGTTCGTTTAAATTTTCACTCGGTATAAATAAAGATGTTGAATTTAAATATGATCAAAAAGAAAAAGGTAATATAATTAGAAGAGCACTTGTTTGTCGTAAGCCTATAAAAGTTATGAGCGAGATTGAAAACCTAACAAATGAAGAACCTTTAGTGGTAAAAATTAAGAGAGAACCTACTGGAATCTACAGAAAGGCAGAAGATCATTATCTCGTGTATCCTTCCGGTCGTATCGACTGGCGTATTTCATTAAATACATATAATTATTCATTAGGTGATGTTCAACAATTGATAAAATTTGTACAAAATACTTCTAAAGTTAATGTAATAAAATGTGATATAAATGAAGAAAAAACATTAATAAGTAAACTCAAAGAATTTAATGTCTCATCTAACCTGATAAAGTATTTCCGAAGTGGAAAAGTCTTAAAAAACAATGGTGAAACACTTACTAAAATAAATGCACCAGAGCTAAAATTAACTATCGATGTACCAAATATAGGCCATACAAGGAACACAAGGAAATGTACTGTAGCGAAATTAATTAAAATTAAAGACATTTTAAATGATAACACCGTTATAAATAAAGAAACGAAAATTAACAGAAATAAGAAAAATAGTTCGTTGGAAAATGATTCACACATAAACCTTAAACGATCTGATTCGAAAGACATAAACACAGCTCTTAAGAATCCTCAGAGACTCATAGTTACATGCCAGAATATTCCAGAAATAGAAGTTATAATAAATGAAGTCGATGCATCAGTTGCAGCGGTTATAATAAATGAATTTCAAAATATATTTTTTGCACTAAAAACGGGTAAAGTAGTAGCGACCATAAAATCAAAAGTGGAGTCGACGGCCTCTAAAGAATTCCTTCTTTTAGCTAAAATAGTTCATCAGATACATTTGACAACGCAAAATTTAAATTTGCCACCTGATTTGCAAATACAATTAAATATCAGAAGCGAACCAATAAATGTTGAAACTAAAGAAGAAAAGTCTGTCACACAAAAGAAAATAGTAAGAAAAACAGTTGTCAAAAAATCAAAGCGCAAAAAAGTTGTCTCTAAGAATAAAAACGTTGAAATCAAAAAAGATAATTGTGTCGTAGAAAAAACAGTATTAAAAAAATCAAAGACCAAACTAGATAATCCTGAGGATATAAATGTTGAAAGTAAAGAAGATAATTGTGTCGCAGAAAAGAAAATCGTAGAAAAAATAACTATCCAAAAATCAAAGCCCAAAATAGATACATATGAGGATATAAAAGTTGAAATTAAAGAAGAAAAGTGTATTGCAGAAGAGAAAATCATAGAAAAAAAAGTTATCGAAAAATCTAACCTCCAAATAGATACCCCTGAGGATATCAGGAATACGGTACATAAATATGACACTATGTTTACGCAATTTCTTTCTAACGATAAAAAAATACATAAAAACGCATTTGAATCATATATAAAAAATAAAAATAAAGATGGTAATAAAACTGAAAATCCAAGTCTGCCAAAGATAGCAAAGGTTTTTACTCTAAATGATAATATATCCACAGACGCAATAAGTAATAACAAAGAAAGTATCGCATCGTATCTTGTATCAGACAGCTTGTGCCATGATATAGAAACTGAAATGATTCGAATAGCAATGCCAACATATAAAAGTTCTCTACCAATTAACTCACGAGAAGATCACACGCTACATCTTTCCACAAACACTACTGTCGAAAATATGATTGAAGCTGCCTTGAATAAATATAATACAGAAAGAAAATCCAGTACAAAATCAATACCATTCAACTTTACAGTAATTGATAAAAATACTATGAAAAATTTAATAGATGATTTGCCGGATAATGAAACTACGACAAAAGAAAAAAACTTAATATTAAAATCGCTTTTAGAAAAGGGAAACACAAATAAATGACAAAATGGAGTAGCATCTTTTTTTATTCGTCGATATTTTAAGTGATATATTATTGTTTTAAATTCATGTTTTTCTCGACGTTGAAAGAAAAATTGTATGTTTTAGAAAAAAAATCTTAGACAATAATTATCTGCAAAACCGCAGTAGATCAGAGGTGACAAGAATTGTGACATAAACCAAATCTAAATATCTTATTCTTTATTTTATTTTTTATTTTTTTGGAACTACCTTACCTCATTTAAGTAATTAGTATTATGTAAATCGTCGCATTGGTATTATAATTACATTAATTCAACTTATTTCTAATTTAAAACTGTATAATACCGATAAAGGCGTGTGTACTGTAAATAGTATTAAGTAATTGTTGTATATGTTACGGAAAATATAATAACTGAATATATTAAATAATTACTTTTATTGGTTATTAATTTAGGTAAATCTAAAAAAAAAAGTTCAATTTTTTACTATTGCCTACGATACAAAGGTTTGACTTAATGATGGAACTGAATTTGACTGCCTCGAGTCTGGGCGTATTCGAGTATATATGTATACATAAGTAATAAAAAAAGTCAATCGATCGATCGAAAAAATTAAAAATAACTTCTAATAATTCTCACCTATTGATAACCCTTCGCAATTGATGTTTGTTTGATTAACCCTTTCCCGGCCGTCACCGTAATATTACGTGTTTTCATGTTAATGCCTGTGGCGCCAAGCCCGTAATATTACGTTCTATTTTTTCTATGTCTATTTCTTGATTAGATATAAAAAATATGAAGAAATTTTATATTATTTATAATACTTCAGGATGTGTACTTTACATAATCCAACTTTAAAACAATAGGCTTAACATTCTGATACATAAAAATGCAATTTAAATGCAATAGTCAAATTAGGCGCTATCACAACCCTAACACACAGGGCCGAACCCGTAATTTTACGTAGGCTAGTGATGCACTAGTAAAAACTAAATAATAGAGAAGACTTCCTTTTGAATTACTAATTCTCTTGTTAATACACGTCTAGACTATAAATTAATTATTTAATGTGTTTTTTAAACCTTTTATTTGAATAATAAACAATAATTAAAGAGAATCGGTAGAAAATTACGAAACCAAAAAAATATATATTCTTGATCTCGATATTATTTTGGGACGTCACTAATACAGTTACTGCCCGACGATCACTTGCGGCCATCACCGTGATTTTCCGTGCGGCGCAAGCGACACGGTCGGCATAGTTGTTTGTAAACATCAGTACCTGCAGAGCCGTCCCCGTAATAACACGTTAACTTCATATGCCTAGTGCTGTACAACATTATGTTGGACGACGACGAATTATTGAATATATTACAAATTGGATGGTTATAGCTATTTGGGCCAAAACACATAACGGCGTTGCGGCGCCGCAACGCTAAAATCGGCGGTGGCGTCACCGCCAATTTTAGCGGCGCGGCACCGCCAATTCCGGCGTTGTGACGTCATACTTGTTGACCATGATTTATTGACATTTTGTGTCTATTTTTATATTTTATTTTTTTGTGTCTTTATTAGACATGGGTATCTCAATGAATTTTTATGAACTGCAGATAAGCTCATGAGCCATATGCTTGAACCGGAGCTGTGAACCGGCTCACAGTTCAGCTCAATTGTTGTTATGTTGTTAATTTTAACTATTAGATTTACAGCTAATTTAAGACTCGGTTCAAACAAGTGACATGTATGATGTACCTAAATTATAAATATGTAATAAAGCAGCGATTCGAAAAGTTATTATAGTGATATTTTTTCTATCTTACACAATTATAGGGGAATGCTAATTTCATGCATATGATAAACGCTAAAGTGAGTTTCTTTGTTTGTTACGCTTTCACGCTTTAACTATTCACCTGAATTACGATCATCATGAAATTCTGCATACCAGTTGTCTGGGGTACAGAAAAGTACATAGAGTACCTACTTTACGTACCGACTACCTTTGGTGCCTGTACCATGCGAGCGGAGCCGCGGACAAAACCTATTTATTTATATTTAATCTATAAAACTAATATAGTAAGATATTAATTTATGTATCACTTTGTTTCAATTTTGTTTAGGCTTTATGAGACAAAAGTTGTTTAAAATTCTACCAGCATACAAACTTGATTCACAAAATTATTTCCGGTACAAAGGATTACTTTTTATGCATTCTACTAAATAACAACTTCACAAACAATAATTAACAAATTTCACGTGAACTATAATATTTAAAATAATTAAATTAATATCCACAATAAAAAATCACGAAGAACTGGTTACCCTACAACAACGCTCTTTTTCGCGGCGCCGCAACGCCGCAACGCATACCGCCGATTTTAGCGTTGCGTCGCCGCAACGCCGTTATGTGTTTTGGCTCTTTAAGTTGTAATCTATATATATATATAAAGTCGTGTTAGTTACACCGTTTATAACTCGAGAACGAGTGGTACGATTTTTATGATTGTTGTGTTTTTGGATTTGTCTTCGTCGGGAATAATACTTATTAAGATATGGTATTCATCAATGAGAAAATAATTAATAAAAAAAAACAGTTCAAATGTTTCATCCATACTATCTATATATATATATATATATATATATATATAATAAATCTGTCACTCAATCCGTCTATTAAAGAATATTTTCCAGTATCGACGCAGGTGTAGGTGATAAAAAACGGGGCGGGCCGCTAGTGTGTAGTATCGATAAAAATTATTCAGATGTCCCATCACTGTTTGAAATTATACCTAAAGTTGTCTGGCCGTGGGGGCACGATTACTGTACCAAAATCTGGCAGGGAAAGGGTTAAATAAACAGAAGAAAATAATTATTAATAGCATCCGATATTAGTGATGAATTTCACACGTACTCGCGCTATATTATTATTAATATTTACCATTTTAATTACATTTACCGTAACATACACATATTTTTAATTGTTCTACTCTTATATGTTATATGTATATAATATAGTTACAATTTAATATGTATATGTTTTCAGTAAATAATATAAATGTTTTCAGTAAAAGAATTTGTAAATTTTTGTTTTGCTTTTTATTAGTAATTACCATTTTGAATTTTTTGCTCAAAAAGCAAGTGGTATGTGCACAAATATCAATAATAGTAAAAAAGACAGCGAATAACAATCTTGTAGGTGAAAAGCCTGTAACAAGGATTAGCACATGTTAGAACATAGTTTAAAATTCAAATATTTAACAATCATCTTATCATCATTATATTGGCCGTTAGATGTCCACTGTTGAACGTAGGCTTCCCCCATCAACCTCCACAGCGACCGGTTCAAAGCAGCCTCCTTCCAACGGCTTCCGGCGACTTTCCTCAAGTCGTCCGTCCATATCGCGGACGGCCGTCCGACGCTGCGCTTGCCGGTACGTGGTCTCCACTTGAGAACTTTTCTGCTCCATTGGCTGTCAGTTCTATGAGCCATTTGCCCTGCCCACTGCCACTTCAGCTTGCAAATCCCTTGGGATATGTCGGCAACCTTCGTTCGTCTGCGGATCTCATCATTTCTGATTCGATCTCGTAGATACATACCAAGCATAGCCCTCTTCATTGCTCGCTGTGCGCCTTGAAACTTATTTAAAAGGCCCACAGTAAGAGACCATGTCTCAGATTTGTATGTCATCACTGGTAACACATTGGTCTATGACTTTCGACTTCAGGCACTGAGGTATGATGGATGAAAATATGTTTTTTAACTTCCCAAACGCTGCCCATCCTAGCTGGATTCGACGATTGATCTTTCTCTCGAATTTGGACATTTTGTCCTATGTACAGTACGCGCGCGAGTTCATGTCCATCGGGGCCTGAGGTGAAGGGAGGGGGTAGCGCGCCCCGCCTTCACTCACCTCTCCGCATTCGTCCGCAATCGAGTGTTGTCTTTGACGGTGACGCGCGCTTGTCGATACTAAAAACTATTGACCGCTATTATATTGTTTCTTTTTTACGAAACTATGAGTACTTCGCCTTCAACAAGTTCAAATAGAAAAAAACCCTTTATAATACATAAGCATAATAAGGCCGCCATTGAACATTTACTGTAATTTTTTTTTCTTCAATGCTATTATTTAATAACGTGTGTAATAAAGTATTAAATAAAAATAAATAAATAAATAAATATTTACTTACTTAAAGTTGCAATAAAGGAATAGATATTATGGTTGACCAAATGAGATTATCGATATCGACATTATGATCGGTCACAGAACTACCGCATTCCTCAGGATGGACATGAACTCACGCGCCTACTGTAGATGTACTCGTCAACAATTTCGAGAGTAGAATCTCCAACCGATATCGGGGTGAGTACGACATGGACATTGGACATGATTGGCTGGCTCATATTGATTTTAAGGCCCACCCGTCGGGAAACTCCATCGAGGTCACTGAGCATAATGCTGAGAGTTTTTGGATAATTGTTAGAGATAGCTAGTAATTTCATTTAAAGAGAATTTTTTGTAATATTCATATAAATAGGAGTGTAGTATTAGATATTTACTTAAAAAATTAATTCGACAATAAAATAACTAACTTAAAAACTCGTAAACTTACTAAACTCGCTTATAAAAATGGTATAATTTTACACAAAAATAATTTACGTACGAAGTATCACAAAGTATATCCGTGTGTTTCTTCGTGTGCATAAAGAGCTTTACTTTTGAATGTAAAAAAAAAAAAAAAAACAATGGTTTTAATATTTATTTTAAATTGTTTATTTTAAAACATTCTCAATTCAATTCCATTAAAAACGCAAAGCGGAAGAGAAGTCCACTAATGACATCATAAAAAAAAAGTTAAAGTTTATTATTTACAATTAGTTGGTTTTAATTATAATAAGAAAAAGCAGGTTGGTAAGAGTAAAGTGGTCGTTCCAGTGAATATCAAACGCATGGAGAGATTTAGAAACACTATTAAAAATCAAATAGATATACCACTGGTTGGTAGTGTAAACGAGAAATATGAAATTTTATTTAGTCACATAAACAAAGTGTTTAAAAATGTATTTACACCAAAACAAATCTCTCCTAAGTATTGTAAGTCTTTCAATGATTGGGCGACTCCGGGAATCCATAGAAGTAGGCAAAAGTTATATGATCTCTTACACGAGAAATCATATAATACAAATATTGCTTTTTGTAACTATGTTAGAAATTACTCAAAAATATTTAAGTTTGTTTGTGCCGCAGCCAAGTCGATTTTCATTAGAAACAAGATTAAATTTAGTAATAATAAAATTAAAATGACTTGGAACATCATAAATGCCGAAACTGGAAGAGTTAAAGATCGCAATGGTGTCAGTGAATTGATAATTGACAATTACTCTATTAAATCAGATCAAAAAGTGGCAAAGGCTTTGGAAAATCACTTTGCTAACATTCCACTTTCGACAACTAAAACGCTTATATCTTCGCCTGAAGTCGCTGAATCGTTGCTAAAGCAAAATGTAAATGCTTCCAAAGGTGATTTTTCGTTTAGACCCATAGACGCTAATGAGATAATCAAAATATTTAAAACTTTAGATATTAAGAACACTACAGATCTCTGGGGTATCTCTGTTAAAATAATCGGTACAATTGTTGACATCATAGCACCCCACCTAGCAATTATATTTAATGAATGTATTCTAAGTGGTGAGTTTCCTGATCTTATGAAGCATAGTAAAGTTATACCTTTGTTTAAGTCCGGATGTCCTAAAGATCCGACAAATTACAGGCCTATTTCTATTCTACCTGCCTGTAGTAAATTATTTGAAAAAGTAATTCTCTGTCAACTTTTAAATCATTTTACAAGAAATAAGCTTTTACATAACAAACAATTCGGTTTTACTAGAGGACGCTCTACAACAGATGCTGGTGTAAAGCTTTTTACCTCGATAGTCGATGCTTGGGAGGAGTCACGGGATGCTTTGGGTGTGTTCTGTGATTTGTCTAAGGCATTCGACTGTGTACAACACGAGACTTTAATCAGGAAACTCAGTCACTATGGCATTAAAAATACCGCGCTAAAACTTCTGAGTTCTTACCTTAGTCACAGAACTCAGAGGGTTGAAGTAAATGGTATTAAGTCGTCTGGGTCTCATGTTCAGATGGGGGTCCCACAAGGCTCGATTCTAGGCCCGTTCTTATTTTTAATATACATCAACGACTTGCCATATTTGGTAGAGAATAATCATGAGATTGTATTGTTTGCTGATGATACTTCATTAATATTTAAATTACATAGACAAGAGACAAACTATGACGACGTAAACAATGCTCTCTCTAAAGTAGTACACTGGTTTAGTGTAAATAACTTACTTCTCAATAGTAAAAAAACTAATTGTATCAAATTTTCATCACCTAATGTAAGACAAGTCAATATGCAACCAGAACTCAATGGTGATAAACTTAATTTAGTTAATTCAACGGTTTTTCTTGGAATCACTATTGATTCAAAGTTGCAGTGGGGACCCCATATCTGTCGATTGGCGGATAAACTGAGTTCTGCAGCGTACG
Organism: Euphydryas editha; assembly: GCA_036937285.1. Lineage (NCBI taxonomy): Eukaryota > Metazoa > Arthropoda > Insecta > Lepidoptera > Nymphalidae > Euphydryas > Euphydryas editha. The sequence goes on from JAUPFZ010000024.1 coordinate 7,873,263, forward strand.
CGGTTAAAAGGATACGTCTACTAACGGATGTCGATACAGCTAGATTAGTGTATTTCAGCTACTTCCATAGTATAATGTCCTATGGCATTTTGCTATGGGGCAATGCGGCGAATATTAATACTATTTTTATTCTGCAGAAAAGGGCTATCCGTTACATATATAAAATGAAATGTAAAGAATCCCTGAGGGAAAAGTTTAAAGAAATCAATATTCTGACCTTTGCATCGCAATATATCTATGAAAATATAATGTATATACGTAAAAATAGGCATTTGTTTGTTAGCCGTAGTGATCATGCCTTGAATAATGTAACACTCAGGAACGGCCACAAACTAGCGCTTCCTAAATGTCGGCTCAGTAAAAAAAGTCGTTCCTTTATTGGAATGTCTGTTATAATTTACAATAAAATACCGGTTGCGATTCAATCTCTGCCTTTACAGAAGTTTAAAAAAACTATTAAGCAAACTTTGTGTCGAAAAGCTTATTATGACATAAATGAATTTCTAAATGATAAAAAGGCATGGGATTGAATATAACTCGGCCAGGCTATCAATATGTAAATTGTCACTAGATATAGATATACAATTTTGTGAGCAGGTGGCATGTGGTGATTTCGGCATATACGATTGGCTGTCTCGTGTTTGTCCTAATCATTTCATGGTCATACTGTGCATTATTCATTTATTTTGTATGACGCTTAATTATTTAAAAGAGTACCGAGAGTTTTTTTCCGCCGGCTTTTTTTCCTCTCGGCCAACACTAGGGACATTAGATTAAGTTATTTATTGTAACATTTAATAAAGCCGATGATATAATAATAGTAATGTTATGTCTACCGAGACATTGACTTGTAATAATTTGACGTATTTGTTTTAAATGAATTTTTTTTTGACATTCGTTAAGTGTGTAAAATCACCTTATGACGAAATAAATATTTTAATTTCATTTCATTTTCATTTCATTTCATTTCATTTCATTTCATTTCATTTCATTTCATTTCATTTCATTCTTATTTTTACTTATTTATTATTTAACATTAAACTCACATAAAGAAAAACAAATATTGCGGATTGCCATCCATCTGAAGTTCAATCAAGAAGAAATTGGTTTCAATACTAAAAAATAAATAATAAAAATAATTCAATTTATTATAAAAAAGTTACGTACTTTAGATTGTTTTTACAATAGTTTGTATAATCACAATAATCACTAAAAAGAAACTTTATAATAAAAAAATTCATGGACTAAATTATGAAGTGGTTTTTGTGTCACGTCACTAATTGCCGACTTCATGTGACAAGGCGTTGGCGCTCAAGGCACGTTAATCTACATATTATGTAGTGTTGCCAACTTAGTGGATTTTCCACTAGATCTGGTGGTTTTGACACCCCTTTTAGCGGGAAAAAATTGGTTTTAGTGGCTAGTGGATTTTTTAGTGGTTTAGGTTTGTTCCAGTTAGTGGTAAACTTCGTAGCTTTTTTTTTTTTTTTTTTTTTTTTTTATGTTAGTTGAATAGGCAAACTGGCAGACGTGCCACCTGATGGTAAGTGGTCGACGTCGCCCATGAACATAAACTAGTTCACCTGGAACTAGCCCAGCCGACTCATTTATGTGTTGCCTATCCTGAGACATATGATGTTAAGTCTCGGTGCCAGTAATTACACTGCCTGTCTTGCCCTTCTTTCCGAAACACAGCAAAGCTGTTTCACGGAAGAAATAAGCAAGATGGTGGTACCCATGCAGCCGGGAGCGCGGCACAGCGCATCCCTCCCACCGGTAATAATGGTCTATTACCACTAAAAATGGTCTTGTATTATTCCAGGATTTTTTTTTTTATATTAAGAAGACATTACCGGACTCTAACGCATATGTAGAGCAATTATTTAGTATTATGAATGTCGCCAAGACGAAACAGAGAAACCGAATGAAATTTGATATCCTTTCTGCAATTCTCACAATTCGTGCAGGCTTAGCACGCGAAAGAAATTACCTAATACCGAATGCCGTAGTTCAAAAAATTGGCACTAAAGAATTTTATTCTATGCAAAGTGCAGATGAAGCTGATTCCTCAGAAGACGATCTTCTTTAGTTAGGTAGTTATGTACTTACCTAATTGTTTCCTTTTTTTCTGTACTTACATTAATTGTTTGCTGTAGTACGTAACTTAAATAATTATTTTATTTCATGATAAAAATTACGTTGTTGTTGTTTTATTTTCAATTTATATTTAGGTAGGTAGCCATTGTCTTTGGGTTTTCTAGTGGAATTCTGGTGGTTTGACAGGCCGCTAAGTTTTAGTGGTTTCTGGTGGTTTATACGGCCTCATTTGGTGGGTTGCTAAAAATAAAGTTGGCAACACTGATATTATGTGGGTGGCGTATTTTTACTGATTTTAAGGCACACAACTTCTTCTTTTGTGTAGTGAACTAATTTACTAAAATACTATTTTATTTATTATACATATACATATCCGTGGTGATGTAAAGGTTAATCTATAGTCTATATAGTGTTTTTAACATCTTGTAATAGCAAATAATCAAAAATACATAACAATCATATAAATATGTCATGCGACATGCACTTTACAAGTCTACGCGTCGACACTCGACTGCCGACTGCCGACTGCCGAGTGCGGAGTGCGGAGTTGCGGACCAGCTTTACTTTACGCAGGTAACGGGTTACTATAAATAGAATTTTAACGATCCCCTACTATTGTATAATTTCTCGCGTATTGTAATATTACGCATCTTAGGTGAGAAGTACGGGACTGACCCGTTGGCGCAGTTTGCAGTGAACCTGTTTTCTGTTTCAAGGGTTGAGGGTTCGATTCCCGCCCCGAGTCTAGGTGTAATATATGTTTATTATTATATGTATATTTATTTAAAAAAAAATGTATATCAGTTAACTGTTACCTAAAACACAGGCATTATTAAGTTGCCTACCTTAGGAACAGACGATCGTGTGTGTATGTCAAACATATATTTATATTTATTATATTAACTGACATTAATCAATATTGTTTTTAATTTTGTAAATAAAAAAATGATATGAGTAAATTTAACAGTTAATTTATATTTTAAAACAAATGAAAATAGCAGAAGTAATAACGTACACTGTAGCGCAGTGATTAAAAGATCTATTGCAAATTACAGTTAATTAATGATAATGCGTTAAGGCCAATGCGTTGATTCGATTTAAAATATTAAATTTAAAAAAAAATCTGCTATAACATTTAAATAAAAAAATCAATCGAAAACAAATAGTAATGTTTATTGCGATAACAATATTTTAAATAATTTTGTACACGTAAAAAAACAAAGTTATAATATTTTTGTAGAGGAACAGTACAAACATACCGATTGTCTTTTCATGCGTATAAATTGTATAAGTTCAATTATTTTTAAACAGTTATTAAATACAATATTTATCTTCCGTTTCTGTTAATTTCATTTTGAATACAGGTATCGTATATACATACATATCGTATATATTTACAGAATCATCATTTATATTTATCTGTGATGATTGTGTTAAGCCGTCTGCTCTTGTCGACATCGTGCTTACAAATGATTAGAAAATCGATGAAACGAAACGATCTGTCTTCCTTGTCTCGTATGTGCCGCTGTCCTTCACAGAAACCCCACTAGTACGAGAGGGATAGAAATAGCAGAACTCGTGCCGGCGCCTGGCGGTTATTTCTCTACAACGTTGCAGCGGCCTACGATACGAACGATTTCGCCATTTTGTTTTCAAACGTCACACCGAACACGACTCCGGTTGTTCATTTGTGAAATATTTGATGATGGCGTGTCAATTCTAAAAGTAGTGCTTTCGACTGTTAGGTGTGTTTATATGTGAAATATTGAAGAATATAAGTATTACAACGCGCAGCTGTCATAGGTAATTAAAAAATAATATGCATATTTATTGATCGATGTTATTTTCACGAAAGCGCTCTTTACGCGTGGACGTGATTCAATGTCTCCGTCTTCCATTTTATTCGTATTTTTTTAAAATATATAATTAATAATTCAAACTATATTTACGTAATATAAATCTTGTTGGCATCCATGTCAATGGGACACTGAATTAAAGAGGCTAAATAAACAATTTGAATATTAAGTTGCTAGGTATGAGAAGCGTGCGACTAGCGCAATGGATGGGAGCATTCTGTTATCGTTACGTTCACTTGACCGACTGCACAGAAAAGGATACCTATGCTATTGAATTTAATTTGAATTAGTTCATTTTTATGATACTCTATTCTATAATTCGTGCGTACAAGTTTATAAAATATATGTATTAAATATTGCTATTTATTACTATATATATATAAAAAAAAATTAAAACTAAGACTACGTCACATAGAAAGCATTATTTATCTCTTTAGCTTATGCTGAATAACATATTTATTAAGTTTAAAATCTTACTATTCATTAGGAATATATTGATATATAATTTTTTTGTGTGTTTTTTAGAAATGTATGTATGTTGGTATTATGATTTTTTTATATAATATGTAGATATGTAAGTATATGCTTTTTTTGTTATATGTATGTATTTTTTGTTTATTAATTGTCATAGGTGCATATTCTTTCCGCTTTATTCTCTTCATGTCATTTGCCTAAAGGTCTGGAAAAGATCGCTCTTTTAGCGATAATATATTTTTACCCGACTGCGACAGAAAGAGGGTTATGTTTTTCGAGTGTATGTATGTATGTATGTCCATTTCTTTGGCACGCGCCGTCCACCCCAAACGGCTGGACGGTTTTTGATATATGGGGTGTCGTTGGATTTGTCTAAATTATAGTAGTGACATAGGCTATATAAATTTTCAAAATGGCGCCTGTAAATGGCGGAATGAGGGGGGGTGGAGTTGATTTTTTTTTTCTTACTGTAGCAATATAGGTATCAAATGAAAGCTAGTAAATTGTTTTGTTCTTTTTAGTTTATAATAAGAGTATTTTACGCAGTCGGGTTTTTTGATTTTTTAAATTAATTTATTGATTTTTTAATATGTATTTTTTGGTGTACAATAAATAATATTTGTATATAGTTTTACAATTAAGTATTATTTTATTATTAATTATAATTCGTATACTTCTTATAAAATAAAATTAATTCAACTTATAAACACAGGCATTTTAAATATATTTTTTAATTGTTTTGTTTTTAACTATGACTTATCTTAACAGTTTTAGGTAAAAACTATATAGTATGATCATTAAAATAATATAAAAATAATGAAGTATCGATAAATTTATAATCAATAAAATTTTGATACTAGATAAATAGATAACAGATTATATGACGCCTGTAATCTCTAAAATACTAAAAACTAGTTTTAAAATAAAATAAATAAGTATAATTTTGTTTTAATTAAGAAAAAAAAAAAACAATGATTTACGAAAATCAATATAATATAATACAAAGTAAGACGTGTAGATAAATTCATAGTGTTTTGTTGAGTAATACAAAACACGATTAGGTTTGTGGTGTTGCCATATCGATATTTCTAATATTAGGTATAAACATAATAGAAAAATATACAATAATATTATATGCATTTTTGATATTTTATAATTTTTCGTCACAACTTTATTACGTTTTAATTTTGTTTTTCTTGGAAAATATTAATTTAAGAAAAATTAATTAATTTAATTTTTTTTGAAACTCTCTTTATCAAAATTGAACAGTTAAAACAAGATGGACAATATAATTTTTTTTTTTTTTAGCAAATAAGTACTGATTATGTCTCTCGCACGGAGTGGGGCTAGCTAGGGATGATTGATGTTAGAAAAACATCGATGTTTACATCGATGTCGACATCGTATCAAAAGTATTGATGTACGGTGTATATCGATTGAAAAACATCGATGTTTTTTGTAACAAACAAACAAAACAGTCTATTTTTTTTAAGAAATGTTTTTCTTGATTTTTATATATGAAACAAAAGTAAACATCGATGTTTTTGGTAACAAACAAATAAAACTCTCAAATTTTTTTATGAAATTTGTTTTTATTTATCAAAATATTTGAAACAAAAATAAGGAAAAAAAATAGCAGTCCCAGTGTCATTTAGGCACACTTTGTAAAAAAGTTATGCATGCTTGATGGCGCTCTAAAGAATTATTGAATTTTCGATGTTTTATTCTTTTTACATCGATGTGTCGATGTTATCGAAGTCAAAACATCGATGTTTTTCAGCTAAACATCGATGGTTATGAAACATCGATGAATATCGATCATCCCTAGGGCCAACGCCTTTGTTCTTGTTTTGAAATTGTAAAGGCCCGTTCATATTGAATACTTTTAAAATTTACTGTAGAGAAAAGTATTGACGTAATAAAGTCTTATAAATCGATGAACGCCGTCTGCACGCACAAAAAAGCATGACTCATTGTCACGTTCCGCTAGCGAGAGCGCGAAACAAGCGATAGAGATGCACGATCGGCTATCCTCATCACTTCCTTCTGATAAACATTCTGCAGACACTAAATTATATATTAGTATTTTTTATATGATTCGATCGTCTGACAGAGGTTGATAATAATAGAGTACTGAGTAAAATAATCATTTTAAACAATTTGTACCATTCATTAATTGTTGCAGTATCAAATAGGAGCTTGAAAAAAATATTTATAAAAATAAGAGTCTTAAACAATATTATCGCTTCCGTCGATGGTCTTAATAAATAGTATATAATATTAAAAAAAAATATATTGATGCTAGTGTTAGAAGTTTTTCCTACTGTGTTTGAGAGTAATTAATTTTTTTTCTAATTATTATGATATATAAAAAAATAAATTACTTCATCGGCAGGGAGATTAGAATAATAATTATTGAAATTATATTATAAGATATTAAAAAAAATATTTCTACCACTATGATGATGTTGCATTAATAATCTGTACCTATTGTTGAAAAAAAAAAAATGTTTAAAAAAACAAAAAAATTATAACATCGTTTCTGCCTTTAAGTCTAATATTTCTATTAGTTAGGAGAAGCATAAAATAAAATAATGAAAAAGGCAGAAAAAAATCGATATTGTCTTTTCGAAGGTAGAAGTATTTTACTACCTGAGGACAGCTGCAAAGGAGTACAAATACACACTCACTAATGTTATTTGCGTATATTAATAAAAAATATAAATGATAATGATATTAAATGACAATATTTTTTTTTAATAATACATTAAAAATTAACCAAAAAGAAATAATATATGTTATATTTGTTTTTATATTAAATCTAAAATCAGAGTTGTAGATGTTTGCCACCTTTTTCTTATATTTACAAATACTTTACAAAACATAAAAATAATTCTTTAAAAGACGATGGAATGATATAGCAATAATTTTTTTACAGTTTAATAATTATTTTTATAAGAACTCCCAAAATTCTGACTTCTGCCAGCTTTGATAAGATACAATTGATGACAGAAACGATAATATAATTTTTAAAACATTTTTTTTCTACAACTTCGAAATTATTTATTTAATAACCCTCCTACTGTCGCAGTCGGGTAAAAAAATCAGAGCTACCTGAGCTGGCCACTTATTTTTTCTAGTTAACATAGGTCCAGACTACATTACGTCTTGGTATCAATGACGATGAAATTATATACCAAAATTGTCATCAGCTCCCTAGCTATTAGGTAACTAAATCCAAAAGTTACAACTTTAACATTGATACGTCACAAGCAATATTTTTCGACCGTAGCCATTCAATAATGTCTTGTTTGCGAGATGTAACTACAGCGTTTGTGTGAAACGAACTCTATGCAATCAGCATAGAGTTCGTTTCATACAAACGTGGACCAATAACAACGTAGTCCAAATTTTCGGTACTTCGGTGTGTTAAAAAAAACACAAACTATTGCACGCCTCATAAGCGAAGCGTTGAGGTGGGTTCTGCTCTCACTTCACGCAAAACGAATGGTTTTTCCAACTTAAAATATCTCTATTTATCATATATTGCACTAGTAAAATAATGTATACACACATATTAAGAAAACACGCTATTTTTAACACTCATTATACTATTAATGCCATTTTTGTTATTTAAACTAATTAAATAACTATTTAAAGAAGTTCCGTCTTGGACGTCCATGTGTATGTTATGTGCGGATCCTGTATGTGGTCACGATAGCGACCGAAATACTTCACTAATTGATTTCTATTTTTTTTTTCTTACGCTTCAGTGTAGTTAGGAATAGAACCCTATTTAATTTCACGGTCTAATTCGATGTGGTTTAATTATTTTCTATTTTCTTCTTTATATTATTTATATATATAATCTCTTATTTATATTTATTCTATTTATATCCTCTACCTAAGGTTGCCTGGAAGAGATTGCTGCTTTAGCAATAAGGCCGCCTCTTGCACATTTCTCTTATAAAAAATTTACTCTGTATTTGTAAAAAAAAAATTTTTGGTGTGCAATAAAGAGTACTTGTTGTTGTTGTTATTTTTAACAATTTTATTGTGAAAAATGAGATTATGAGGTGTAAACTATTGGATTTTCTAAACTATAGGGGTTTTGTGTCGTTTACATGAGTTAGGGTTCATTCGTTTATTACGTAAGACGATTTAGGGGGAGGGGGGGTCAACCATGTCTTATTTTTTATACAAGGAGGTGGGGGGGAGTCTTGATAGTTCTTACGTAAGATTAACAAAAATGTGCAAAGTTATCGATGATAGATCTCGGACGACCTTTTTTTTAAGGAATTCGGATAAGCTACAAGAGTAAACATCGATGGTAGATCTCGGACGACCTTTTTTTTTCTTTTAGGATTACGTATAGCCCGGTGGCTGTGTGTGGCGGTGTGTAAACTTCCGACACAGAATAATTATGGATAATAAAACTTGATAATGTTTTATTAAAACATTAATTACTAATTTTTTCCTTTAGATTCTTACGTAATAAATATTAAACAGGGGGGAGGGGGTCGGCCTATTCTTATTTTTTCTTATAATAGGGGGGAGGGGGTCGAAAACTAGCAAAATTCGTCTTACGTAATAAATGAATGGCCCCTTATCTACTCGCGCTTGGTTAATTTTAATTTTTTTAAACCTTAAAACATTTTTTAAATTAGGTACTTATATACATATTTGATCAAAATATGTTGTATTAGCTGACCTCCGCGGTATCACCCACAATTAAGATTTACGCATTACAAGCTTATAATTATATGGATTCTCACACAAAATGTTCCGCACCCCTATAATGTTTAACAAAATGTTCAACATTATAGGGGTGCGGAACGGTTGTTAAACATTAACAAAATGTTTAAAAAATTAATGTTATAATAATTGTCGAGCTAAAATACGTCGAAATAAAAAAAAATTATAACTTAATTTTACACACAGACAGACAGTAATACACACACTGACATGTTTAGCGGAACATAAAAAAAAGGTTTGATATCAATATCATATAAGGTTGCTGGCTGGCTTATACGTCATTTAATTTAAAAAAGAAATAATTTCAAATTAAGAAAACAACTGAACATCACATTTTATGCAATTGTTTTAATTTTATTCAAATAAACCTTATCTGGAGCGAACTTCGAGTATTTCTTCCTTCTGAGTTTGATTTAACATTTCATTGAAATACTGTTTTTTTGTTAGTTTTTTTTTTAATCGCGTATCTTTTTGGAGTTGAGGAGTGCATTATGCCTGACTTAGCCCCAACGGAGATTGCCAGGGCACTCGAAATGCGAAGAAATGGTCAAACCTACAGAGTCATATCCAGAGATCTTCGTCGATCAGTTTCAACGATCCATCGCAGTATCGAACGGTTCAGGGAGACCGGTACTTATGTGAGAAGAGCAGGACAAGGCAGAAAAAGACGCACTTCGAGTAGGGATGATCGTTTCATTCGGCTTCGTTTACGTAGGAACCCCGTTTGACGTCCGTCCAAGCCCGACATGAGTTAGAAGCAGTGCGGGGTGTAACCGTAAGTGAGCGTACGGTACGAAAAAGGTTCGAAGAAGCTGGTTTGGGTTCATTTGTGCCCGCCAAGGCTGCAAGGCTCGAGGTAAATCATCGTAGAAACAGGTTAACATTTGCTCAGGAACATCGACTTTGGAACGCGGACCAATGGAGTATTGTTTAGTGATGAGTGCAGAATTCTCTTAAATCAAATTGACGGCAGGCAAAGAATATACAGACGCAAAGGAGAACGATACAGTCAGACAAATTTTGAAACTACAGTTGCATACGGTGGTGGATCAATAATGGTTTGGGCGGGCATTTGTTTGGGAGCTCGCACAGACTTGGTAGTAATTGACAGAGGGAGTCTGACTGCAGACCGCTATATCAGAGAAGTTTTAGAAGAAAATGTCGTTCCGTTTGCCCCATATATCGGTGACAATTTTGTTTTTATGCAGGATAATGCTCGGCATACCGCTCGGGTAACTCAAGCTTATCTTAATGATATGAATATCACTGTTATGGAGTGGCCGGCGAGATCACCGGATATGAACCCAATAGAGCACGTTTGGGATTTGCTGAAAAGAAAAGTTAAGTCCAGAATTCCAGCTCCTGCCAACGTGGGTGAACTGCGAATTGCCGTAGTTGAGGAATGGCGGAGACCATCGATAACATCATTCTCAGTATGCCTAGACGGGTAGAAACTTTAATAAGAGCACGTGGAGGAAATACGCGATATTAATCACCATTTTTCTAACTTAATTAATTGTTATTTTAATATTAATTTTCACTTTTCCCGGTTACATAAAAAGTTCAAAAATGTACCATTTTTCACAAATAGCCTTTAACTCGCAAAATCTGTTCTTAATGTGATCTAATTTTAAGTGAAACAAATGAAACTTTAAATAACAAAAGAAGTCTAGTAAGTAGATTTTAATATTTTTTTAATTATGGACCTTTTTTTTATGTTCCGCTAAATATGCCGGTGTCTATATATTTATTTATTTGGCACACAATTACAGTTGGTAAAAGCTGTATATTAATAAACAAAATAAACAAACTTTGTTGAAAACTTACCTTTTTATGTCCCAAACACACTGTAATTTTTTTTTTAAATGTTTATTTTTTCACCTTATATTGAATTAATATCGAAAAACTACCCTAATTTTCAATCGAAAAATCTTACGTCAAAATATGCTTTTTTAAAAAAGTAGGTAGGTGGGTTTTTGTTCGTTGAAATCTCTACTTTCTGGTGGTATACAAAAAATTCCTATTCCATTCCATTCCATCCTACTATTATTTTTTTTACTTTTTACAATTTTCAAAGGCACTGGTCTAATATAGGACAAAAAATCTATATTCCTAAATATTTAGTAAAAAAAATGCTTCAACATCTTTCTTAAACTCGTACAATTTTTATTACCATTTTTGCAATTTAATCATAGTAATAGGGTACGCAATACCTTAACAGAGCCAGCAACCTATAGAATATTTAATTAAATACCCTATAATTATGCTTTGGGAAGAAACCCTAACCAATTAAATATTTTTTTTAACTAACATGTTCATGTACATTGTAAACAGACAAAAATTCATAAATATTATTACTTAGACACTGTGGTATGAATGATGACAACCGTTCTAGTGTAGTGGTGCGTGTAGTCGCCTTAAAGCCAGCGGTCGCGGGTTCAATCCCGCTTGGGGCAGATATTTGTATTTGGGTAAATATTTGTTTCTGGTCTGTGTATACGTCCTTGTGGGTCTTCCCACAGTGCCTCGGAGAGCACGTAAAGCCGTCGGTCCCGGTTGTTATCATAGACATCATCTGATAGCGATCGTTACTCATGGTAAAGAAATTATCCGCCAACCTGCAGTGGAGTAGCGTGGTTTATTAAGCTCCAACCCTTCTTCTATTTGAAGAAAAGGCCTTTTCCTATCAGTGGGTTGTTTATAGACTGACTCAGTTCAGTTAGTAGCAAGAATAGAAAACGTAACAAGTATTGTTTAGATAGATATTCAACATAGATTTATGAAAGAAGGAGATATGCCCTAAACACGAAATAAGTCCGGTACCGCTGTCGCCACTTTTGAAGATGTGTGCGTTTTCATTACCGGCATACTAGCGTTCTAATCCTCTAATTGGTTCGCACACTACGAAAAACAATTGTATGAATACACCCATACAAGTAAAAAAACAGCGTCGGTCTATGATATTCAATATGTAGAGTTGGCCTCGTTATGATTTTAATATGTATAGATTAGTGATTTTATTACTGACTAAAAATTACACCTTATCGTTTACTTAATATACATTCGATTTGTGCTCAAACGATTTTAATTTTTCTACTATAGAAGTCTAGAATAAAAATTTTAATTATGATAATATACAAGTCATTTAATTAAAATAATTTCAGTAGCATCAGAATTATAAACACAAAAATCTTCCGCTTTATAATCTAAGTAGAGTTTATAAAGAAATTGAAGAAAAAAAATATATTATTTTCTGTGTGTATTTCATACTTTCATATTTAAAATGGTACCACATCGAGCAACACGGGGTGAACATAACGCAAGGACTGGTACATTGACGCTTACGATTAGCTATTTTTTATTTTTCGCCGTTTCTAATAAATAAATAAATAAATATTAACCAACAATCACACCACGTTAACCTAGCCCTGTGCTAAGTTCGTAAGAACTTGTGTTACAGGCACTAGGAACGGAAATAAATTTAAGATATAAATACATATATACATAAATACACATCCATCACCCGGTGCAGACATCTATATTCGTCATACAAATTATCTGCACCTGGTGGGATGCGAACCCGCGACCGCTGCGTAAAGCGTCCAGTTAGTTGCCTGACCACTCGACCAGCCGGCCGTCGAAATAATCGTTTGTATGTATGTATGTTTCGCGCAGTTTTACTCGTTTTGATAATTGTTTTATGTAGAATTAATAGTAAAACGATTGTATGTAGTTGTTATGTCGCACAAATTGATACATGCAGTTTGCACCTACAATTAAGGTGACACTTAGCCATTCGAATTTAAATATGTTCTCTTAATAATTATATGTAACAGTAACAGTGATCATCTTGTTGGTGTAACGGAATTGTTGTTGTAACGGAATCTTTGAACTTGATTTGCACCCCCTTCAAAACGTCGGATTTATTTGAAACATACACATATACATTTTATTGCACACATATCAAGGATCGATGACAATACAATAATTGAAATAGTTACATTATCCTTCCCAGGAAACTTAGGAATAGCGGTTTTTCATATCTGTACCTCGGTAGTGTCTTTGTGCTAAGCACCAGGGCGCGTGCTGACATCTTCACGGCTTAATTTTTTTATAAAGGGGTCATTCATTTATTACTTAAGACTGTTTAGGAGGGGAGAGGGGTCGGCATTGTCTTATTTTTTCTTACAAGGCGGTGGGAGGGAATCTCGATAGTTCTTACGTAAGATCACAAAAATGCGCAATGTTAAAATTACATTTTGAAAAAGCACGGGCAACCGCCCGCCCGTGTGCCGAGGTTCGCTCGGTTGCGTATAGGTAAACGATTTCCATTTCCATGGCAACGGATCCGCGCCACGGGCCACCCGCACTGCGCCTCCCGGGAATTCTTCGCTTGTGGACTAGTCTTCACTATTTTTCCGTAAACAACACTCGTTATTGCGTTGATGACTTTAATATTGTAGTTAAATATTAATTGAATTATAATTAAAACCAAAGTTTATCACTACCAAAAACAAAATTATTAGTACCTTTGTAAGTACAAATAAACATTTCTTAAAATTGGTAGTTTGAAAAATAAACATTAAAACAAACCAAACGTGTATTCCTTTATTTAGATTCTTACGTAATAAATATTAAACCGAGGGGAGAGGTGTCGGCCTATTCTAATTTTTTCTTATAATAGGGGGGAGGGGGTCGAAAAGTAGCAAAATTCGTCTTACGTAATAAATGAATGGCCCCAAAGATAAATAAAAGTAAAAAAAAAACACACATTCACTTAGTTAGCAGAACTAAAACATAGAAAATATATAATAGTTAAAAACATCTAAAAAACACGCTTTGATAGAAAACCAAACTAAAAAGTAGAAAATAATTTTCACACAATTTAAATTAAGAATGGTGTGATTAACAAATAGGGTTGCCACCTTTCAAAAACAGTAGACCCGGAGATTTTAAAAATAAAGTTAATTTCTTTAGTAAGAGTTTTTTTTTAATATAAAATAAAACATTTTTAAGTGTGAATTAATTAATTTAAGTAAAAAGTAATCGTAAATTATCATTGGTAATGTATTTATTAAATATAAAAGACCTTGTTTTTTTTTATACGTGGGAAAATCCATTATGGATACCACTCCGGTTCGGGGGCACCGAAGTGGTTATGCCCGACTCCCACGGGCTAAACCCCACGTATGATCAGTCATCCAACTGGGTGGGGCGAGATGAGGTCGCGCTAGCATTCTCCACCTCGCCCCGGCGGTAGGCCCAGACGAACATCCGGGGCCCCGGCACAAAGGTGGGGCCCCGGCACAAAGGTGGGGCGGCCTTGCTCACAACAAAGGCCACGCCTCAGACATGTGGGGTCGCGCTGTTAAGTTGGCCGAAGTCCCCCTCCCGGGGGGGAGGAGGTGGGCAAACCGTCTCCTCCTTACCCCCATGCGTCTGCGTTGGAGCGGGTCAGCAGAGGCGTCGTCCTCCCTAGCCCGTTCCGCAGTCTCCTTCTGCGTCATTACCTCTTCGCAGAAGGAGACCGACGCATGCCACGATCTCTCACTGTCGAGCATAGCGCTTACGTCGCTCGGCAGTGAGAGATCTTGCTCGAGGACCGCAGAAAGTGCGCGACGCTGCGGTTCCCAGGTGGCACACACCTCAAGCGTATGGTGCGCTGTATCCTCTGGCGCCCCACACGCGTGGCAGTCTGGAGTCGCCTTCCGTCTGGCGATTTTGTGCAGATACTTACCGAAATTATATTTTTGTAAGAACAAAAAAATATCACTATAATAAGTTTTCGAAACGCTGCTTTATTACATATTTATAATTTAGGTACATCATACATGTCATTTGTTTGAACCTTCATAATTAGCTGTAAATCTAATAGTTAAAAGTAACAACATAACAACAATTGAGCTGAACTGTGAGCCGGTTCACAGCTCCGGTTCAAGCATATGACTCATGAGCTGATCTGCGGTTCAAACAAATTCGTTGAGTTACCCATGTCTACTTATGCATGCATAACTTGATAAGACCTACACTTTATTATAGGTGTCATCTTTGTTCGCTCGTGGCCCAAAATGCCCATCCTCCTTTCACATTAAAGAAAAGATGCGCTCTACAAAAGCATTGCTTATAAGGATTAGTGTAAAAAATACGATTATTTTTGGCAGTTCGGTGAAGGAAAGTCAATTTGAGATTGAATAACTGAACCCATTTTAAATCAACAGGCGATGTTGAATCACTAGATTGTACGAACTCTCGTACTTGGTTTTAGTCTCACCCCGCGCCGTGATGGTCGGCTATCGCTTCACTGCCACTGCCCGGTCTGACCCGGAGATTTCGATGTTAAACCCGTAGCCCGGAGATGCACCATGCAAACCCGTAGACTCCGGGTCAAACCCGGAGAGGTGGCAACCCTATTAACAAAATAATTTATTTTACTGTAGGAAAGCGTGGGGTACTTGATGTCAATTATTATGAGTAGGTATATTATTTTTAGATATTGGTAAAAGTAGACACATTATGGAAATATCTTAAAAAGCATCCCTTACCACCACTTTCGCGTGTTTTTTAGTTTATTTTTTTTAAAATATTATTTATTCATTTTATTATTTGTTATGTTAGTGATTATTTTGTAGTGTGTTATCAATCAATTTCTTTCGAAACCGACGAGCTGGACAAGTCATCGTTAAATTAAATTTTCCGCGTTGATATATCTGTCAAAGTGGCAAAATAAACCAAACAGCATGATAGACGACCATAAAAATGTAGGCCTAATAATGATAACAAACATACCTTTTATAACAGAATCTATACTAGTACTAGTAACATTATAAAGCTGAAGAGTTTGTTTGTATGTTTGTTTGTTTGAACGCGCTAATCTCAGGAACTACTGGTTCGAATTGAAAAATTCTTTTTGCGTTGGACAGCCCATTTACCGAGGAAGGCTATATAACATCACGCTACGACCAATAGGGGCTGAGCAATAATAATAAATGTTACAAAAACGGGAAAAAATAATCTTTTTTGAGAGCTTCCGTTGCGTCCTTTATTATTTCTCTTCTCGAGACATTTTTAACTATAGTTCCACTTTTACAGTAAATATAACATCACTCTTTTACTGAGAATTTTCGAAAAAAAAAAACCAATAATAAGTTGAACGACCCAGAAATCAAACCTGAGACCCCTTGCTCGGCAGTAACGCTTACGACCACTCGATCAACGAGGCGGGTAGCTACCCTTAGAGTAATTGTTTAAAAATATTTAAGTACGTTTTTCCCTCAAATTAACGCGGGTGAAACCGCGGAGCATAGCTAGATCTTTATAAACATATAGGTACCTATTATTTCTTTTCTTTTTTTCAAAATTTGAAATTAATTATTTATTCATTGTGTTACATAACGTATCTAATAAACGAAAGTTGAAAATCGTGAGACTAAAGATACTGTTACTGTACTAATAAACGAAAAGTTGAAAATCGTGAGACTAAAGATACTTTACTGTACTAATAAGTTACTATTAAACATGAATCCTACTAATATTATAAACTTGATTTGTGAGGAGGCATTTTTGTTACTAACACGCACACGCAAAACTACTGAAGCGATTGTAGGAAACTTTGGTGTATAAATAGCAGGAGATCCAGGATAACACATCAGTTATATTTTATCTCGAAATTCTTTAGGGTTCGAAAGCTAGGCGGGTGAAACAGCGAGGCGAATTTTTTATTTTTAATATGTTTAAACATGAACACACGTTGGTCTCTTCGTAAGGTAACGCCCATGTTTTGGGTAACAAAGAGTCTACTTTTTCAAGTCGTTGACTACTGCATACGAAAACGTACGTTTGAGCTTCAAGTCATTAAAACTCGAAAGAGTTTTTCCGTATATATACCGATCGTCGACAATGTATGTAAAAAAAAAAAAAAAAAACTAAATAACAAGCATAAAAAAACTATTTAAATTGGAGTTATACAATAAAGACGACGACAATAAGTTGTAATCACTGTATCAGTGTACTTACATAATTATACAGAATGATTTCATTAAGTTTGACTATGAAAATACGTCGTCGTAGGAATATGTTTAAATTAAGGGTTTTGTATATTTATTTATTGTTAATTGAACATAATATTATTTTAGCGTTGGTTAGTACGTAATTCAACCGTCGTTTCCCACACAGGTCCTGTCTTCTTATTTGTACGTTTTTTTAATTTTTTGTAAAAATTAAATTAAATTTTAATGCGAAAGTAATCAGTTATAGGCAATATGACGTAGATTCTGGTTGGAATGTATTGTTCAAAATATCTCGTCTGTACGACCCTTGTTGGACTGACACAAAAAATATTTGGCATATAATGTGTACTATGGTATTATTATTATAAGCAGGGTAGGATTTGGAGAAGGGGATACAAGTTTACACCTTTGGGGCCTTTACAAAGGACGGGTCCTACAACAGAGATTTAAAAAAAAAATGCTCGGATTTTGAGCACCACAAAATCTTGATTTTAAAATCCATCAACTGCATTTCAAAGCTTTCAATATCAATAGGTAGGTAGGGTGAAAAATTAAATTCTGTTACCGTGACATTCAGAGGTTTTATTTCAAAAGCTAACGTCGCTTTGCTGTTCTTTAAACCTGGTGTGAAAAGCTTATATTTATTAGTGTTGTTTTGAAATAGCAAATGTCAATAAATATAATAAGAATAAATTAGAAACAATATTTTAATAGGCATGGAAAGAATTGATTAGAGTTTTTCTTTCAAAATCTTTACCAAAAAGCAACAATTTGTTTCCGAATGAAAATACTTCTTATAACGTCGAAAAAATGGTGTTTCCTATTCGTTGTAACCTACGATTAAGCTGATTTAGATGAAAGGTAACATCCACCATGAAATAAAATGTTTTGATCCACAGGACATTTGTTAGCTCAGAGTGAACACTTTTCTCAAGAAAAATGCTTTAATTTCAGTAAACAGTAAAGCAAAAAGTTTTAAAACGTTTCCTCTTGATAATCAACGAACCTTGTTATGGTAGCAGGAGATCTGCTTCGATTAGAAATTTAGAAATTTATATACTTTATTACTTTATCACCAATTTCATTACTTTTTTGTTATTTCATATTACACAATATATTCGCGTTGATATAATTTTGAAAAAATTGACTAGAAGTATTTCGTAGAGACAGATTTTTGAGAAGTCAAAGAGTCGCATGCTGCTCGTGAACCGCAGTTTGCCGACCACTGTCTTTGATTCTCCAAACTAAATCTTTCCCTGACCCTTTTATATTGAATTCTATGTAAGAATAACATCTTACAATGCGTACAGCCTTAACTATCACAATACTGTACGGCTTATGCGTTCCAAAATTTATTATTATTAATATATAATATACATATAAAAAAAAATCTATGTTATTCTAATTATAAGACATTATTTTTGGTTTAATGGTGCTTTTTTATTTTATTTTAGCACTACCATATAAAAAAACATTTTACCAACAAATTACCTTTTTGCTGTTACCATACTCCATATACTCTTTAGGATATTAATCGTATTACTTATGCATATAATTATTTTTGACAGGGATGTTTTTATTTTATTTTATTTATATTCATGAGGAATTAAAAGAAAAGAAAAAAAAACCAACATACGTCGAGGTACTTGACATTTATTAACATGCAAATCTAAATTTGGATGGTTGATAGTGCTTGTTTCAACTCTTCTCCAATATGGAGAGGCCTTTGCCCAGTAGGTAATGGAACGTTTAGGTTTATTCAGATCAGATCAGCTCCATTATTTACGTTATGTGGTTTGGTTTGTTTTGGCTAATTTCTAGGTTTTTTTCTTTTTTTTATATTATCTTTGAATTAAACATTATTTCTAATATCACTCAAATTTTTGACTTCACAACGAGAAATAGGTAATTCTTAAAAAAAATGTTTTCCGAAATTATGTTATCTTTTAAAATCAACTAATCGTAATTAATATACTTAGTATTATTTTATTTTTTCACAGATGAGTAACAACGTCTTACGCCAAATATGGATAAAGCATAAAAAGTAATTAGTTAAAGCTAGTTCGGAGCAATACGTGAATATCTAAACGGAACATTCAACATGCAAGAATCAAATTCTTCTGCTTTAGATTCGAAACTAACAGTGACAAACACTGAAGATACAGCTGCAATAATTTCAAATGAAGTAAGTGTTGAAAAAAAACCAAGAGTAAATGAATTGGATAAGTTTAAGAGAAGGCTGATTAGAGCCATAGCCAGACTTATGCTGGTTGAGAAGAAGCCTGAAGCGGAGATATGGACGGAGCTTAAGAAAGAGACAACGTGTGATTGTAAATTACTTTGGTACGTTTTAGGACTGTACGAATTTAGATTAATTAGATACTGATTAATTTATTTTTTTAATTTAA
Organism: Euphydryas editha; assembly: GCA_036937285.1. Taxonomy (NCBI): domain Eukaryota; kingdom Metazoa; phylum Arthropoda; class Insecta; order Lepidoptera; family Nymphalidae; genus Euphydryas; species Euphydryas editha. Next base: position 7,892,859 of record JAUPFZ010000024.1, read on the forward strand.
TAGATAAATTCGATTTAAATTAAGTAGCGAAAGACTTTGTTTAGGGCTATCCTCGTTAAAACCTCGTGAAAAGGGTTATCTATTTCACTAATTAAACAAAAGCCCATAAATAAAGAAATATAAGTGGATTTGAGTGTGAGTACAATTTAAATTGTACATAATTCATGCAGCAGATGCAGTTATAACCTGGCTCTGTTGTTTTTTACGTTGTTTTATTAAAGATAGTTCATTAAATTATACGGCTTATGCTCGACTGCTACTTTCCTGTTGCAGTAAAACTCACGTTTTAAGGGCCTACATTGAAAAAAGAGAAGATTTTCTACCCTATGGCACTCTTTCATTATGTAGACTAGGAATAAAAAAATTTAATATATGTTTTTTGATACTGTGTTCTAGTGATAGGAAAAACACGATTAAATGAAATTTTCTCTATAGAAAAAATAATTAAAATAACCTCTCAAATTTTCCATTTTTCAATACCGCTAAGCATTTCTAACTAAGTCAATGGAAGGTAATTTAAAAAAATATATAAAAACCGGCCAAGTGCGAGTCGGACTCGCGCACGAAGGAATCCGTACCATTATCTATAACAAGTGCGAGGCGGACTCGCCCATGAAGGGTTCCGTAGAAGCAAGTAACATAATATAAAAGTTCCTTGTAACTTTAATCGATGTTTTAATAATAGTGTACTTTTTTAATTAAAAAAAAAAAAAAACTACTTACTAGATCTCGTTCAAACCAATTTTCGGTGGAATTTTGCATGGTAATGTACATCATATATATATTTTTAGTTGTATCATTCTCTTATTTTAAAAGTTACAGGGGGGGACATTTTACCACTTTGGAAGTGCCTCTCGCGTAAACTATTCAGTTAAGAAAAAAATGATATTAGGAACCTCAATATCATTTTTGAAGACCTATCTATAGATACACGGGTTTGATCAAAAAAAAAATTTTTGAGTTTCAGTTCTAAGTATGGGGAACCCCCAAAATTTATTTTTTATTCTATTTTTGTGTAAAAATCTTAATGCAGTTTACAGAATACATCTACTCACCAAATTTCAACAGTATAGTTCTTATAGTTTCGGAAAAAAAAGGCTGTGACATACGGACGGAAAGACAGACAGACATGACGAATCCATAAGGGTTCCGGTTTTGCCATTTGGCTACGAAACCCTAATAGAAGATAGTTGTATCGAAGTTTACTGAATTCAGTTTTTTATTTCATGATATAGTTTATTTTTTAGATAATTAAATGTGTTTGGCACTTAAATCGTTATATTCCGAGTTCAATATAGACATCTCTTTTTTTGCGTATAAAAAGTTATTCCGTCACTTTCACTTAGTCGTAGTCGTTCGTTAGTTCGTAACTTAACGTATCGAAAATTATACAAATTAAAAATGGAAAAAGCTAAAAATTATAAAAAGATGTCTAAAAAACAACATTTGAAGTATATGAAGGCGAAAGCACATCATCTGGTTGCAAAAAAAAAGAAAAGAATAAAAGGTAAGTACGTACACACACCATAGGATTAGGATTCCGTACCCAAAGGATAAAACGGGATATTATAATATATATTATTTAGTTATATAATTATCACTTTAAAATTAAATTAAAATAAAACAAATATTTAAGGGGTGCTCCCATACAACAAACGTGATTATTTTGCTCGTTTTTGCTTGATATTGTTCTTGCTCGTTTTTGTTCGTGCGCGAGTCTGACTCGCATTGGGTCGGTTTTCGATGTGCTACGCGTACCGACAAGGGCATTGCCGCGGATAGCGAGCGAAGGCGGCCACTCCCACGTTTCTCGCGACGATAATACTATTATAGGCTCTGCCCAATGAACAAAGTTTTATTTTCGAATTTCGATGTAGGCCCTTAGGGTGTCTGTCCATTGAAGCGGAGTAAGGCTACGGAGCGGAGAAACGGAGAAATATTAACCAGTAGGATTGCAGAAAATCTCCCCTCCGCTCCAGTGGACTAGGGCTACTGGACAATATTTCTCCGTGCTCTCGCACCGCGTCAATGAAAAGGCACCCTTAAAGCCGTATATCAACTATGCGACAATAGGATACAACTCACTTAAATTTGAAGTGCCGTTAATAGTCGTAATAAAGATTACAAACAGAATTTTAATAAAATATTATAAGTTAATAACTTAATAAAAACGAATGCTGCTTAACTTTTTATTTTTATTTTATCTATTGTTTTATAATATTTTATTCGCCAGGATGCGTATGCGTGCGCTAACAATAAAGAAATTAAAGCGACTCATTGCAGCCAATGACCATAATGAAAACATCACAAAGATCGCGCAGCTTTCCGTGACCGATTGGCTTTTGTTCGACCTCGTGCTGGTACATGAAGATGTCGACGTTATTGGCCTGGTAATATAATTATATTATAATTCCATTTCTTTCATAGCAGCATAACTGAGGTGTAATGCAAAATTATTTATGTGGTCAACATCGTACAATAAAATTCCGGTTGCGGTTCAATCTCTGCCTTTACAAAAGTTTAAAAAACTATAAAGCGAACTTTGTGTAGGAAAGCTTATTATGACATCAATGAATTTCTTAATGATGAAAAGGCATTGGACTGAATAAAACTCGGCCAGGCTACCTCTATGTCCCTCCTTGTCATGAATACATGTAGTTACACAATAAAATAAATAATAATAAATAAACGTCTCACACTCAATGGCCCCCAGTAGGGTGTGAATCCTGTGTCGGGGGTCCGGAAACACACAATACACAAGCACAAACTCCCAGACCACGACAAACTTCTGTATGGCCTATACAAATATTAGTCATGTGCGGGGATCGAACCCGCGACCGCTAGCGCATCAGTCTGTTGCTGTGACCACTGCGCCAACGCGTCGTCACAATATAGTGAGCAGGTGGCATGCAGTGATTCCGGCGTATACGATTGGCTGTCTAGTGTTTGTTCTGATCATTTCATGGTCACACTATGCATTTTTTTTATAATTACCTTGAATTATTAAAAGAGTACCGAAAGTTTTTTTCGCTCGTTTTTTCCCTCTGTACCTTTTGACTGGCCCGTGGCGCAGATGGGGCCCTGTTTTCTGCTCCAGGGTTGTGGGTTCGATTCCCGCCTCGAGTCTGGGTGTAATATGTATTTATTTATATATGTATTATTTATATATATATTTATTTAAAAAAAATATGTATATCAGTCAACTGTTACCTAAAACACAGGCATTAAGTTGCTTACCTTAGGAACAGACGACCGTGTGTGTATGTTAAAACACTTAAAACATATTTATTTAATTATTAGATTAAGTTATTTATTGAAATATTTAATAAAACCGGATGAAATAGTAGTAAGGTTATGTCTAGGTACCGAGACACTAGAGTTTAGCTAGTAATAATTTCTAGATATTAACAGCTAGTTAGTAATACGTAAATTAATTCCTTCATTGTCAGATGTCGTCTATCAACTTAGAAATAATAAAAAAAATTGGTGAGTTTAGCCAGCCATTAATCCAAATGATTGAATAAATGAAAAATAAATTTAATTGAACGTCGATTCAACATGTTATTGTGTTAGCATTGAAAAGCATGCTGGATATATTTCACTTGATGTATCTTGCCGTGTTACTCACATCTAAAATATTGGTATTGGTGAGATTAGTAGACGTATATGGTTACTGCTTCGCGTCTAGGAGTCCTAGATTGATATATTATAGCATATAATCTTTCTTGGTAAAAATCCTATGAACTAATTTTAAAAATAGCTATAGATAAGATTTATATTTTTATATAAGTCAACATTATTACTCACAGCCATGTTTTTACTTAGAATTTTTAATTTTATTATTACGGATGATTTATGAGGGTTTTATTTTTTATTTTTGATGTTGTACGAGTAAATACACAAAATATTTTAATATGTAATATTACTGTCAACCTTTTTGAAGGATCTACCAAGGGAAAAAGAAGGGGATTTAACCATTCTAGAAGATCTATATAAGCTCGTAATTAAATATAGAATTGAATATCTCTCTGGTGACCCGTTAACCCTAGCGTGGCACGATTTAACAGCAGAATATAATAGTCGGTGAGTAAATGTTTGTTTTATAATCTGTGACCTATTGTCTTAGTAACTTAACACATTCTTTTAAACACGTGCGGTTTTTGTTTTTTTTTTTTTTTTCAGAATTAGAATATGCCTTCAACGATACGAAATCTATTGATATTTGAGATAAATAAAAAAGATAATGCATTTTAAGTTAATCTTGACATTTTATATAGAAGCTTTTTACTGACGTTCGATAGCAATTAAAAAGGGTTTATGCGTATTTTCGTTATTTATTTATTTTTTTATTGAAAAAATTATCTTGCAATCTCTAATGTATGAATGTATCAGGTCAAAGTCCGGTTTTGAGTAAAATTAAAAAAAAAATGCATAAAACGTGTAAAAATTCGTTATCAATATCAATCAATAAAAGTAATCTTCAATATACGTCAATATAATATTCCCTAGTATATAGGTAAAAACAAGTTAAATGTTTCATTCGATTGTTCTAGAGGGCGTAAATGTTCCCCAATGTTACTACAGCGTCGTTGGTATCAATTAAAGAAGCATATTCGGCAAAAGTTCTATAGATTTTGGTTCACATATCGAGGAGTGTCGAAGAAGTTAGAAGAAGCGGATAAATATAAGCCTACAGACTTGGAAATGGAAATTGTTAAACAGTAAGTATACCTACTTGTATTTTTATCAAACCTACTTACATGAATATTTTACCACGGTCTGTTATGGAATATTTTAGAAAAATTTAAACGATTTTAAAGATGTCCTTATAATAATTATTTACATTTTGTTTAAAAAAAATTTATACCTACATATGTTTATATAAATATTTGATGTATTAATTTTTATTATAGATTCATTTTCATCGTTACGGATCGGTTTATATCTTGGGAGCAGTTAATTGAAGAAAAGAAAGTATCATTATTTTCGGATTTTGTAAGTAATTTTTTAATAACTAAAATTGCATGTTTATTTACATTTAATAATAATCACTTCATTGGGTATTTTAGGAGCGTCTTCAACTGTTAAAGAAGAAAAACTCATCTACTGGTGAGTAAAAAAGTTTATTATATATTTCTTTTACTGACCAATATCTACCCGACTTGACTTATTTACTTTAAATTAAGGTTATAATAACTACTTATTAAAATTATCATTATATAATTATACTAAATAAGGCTATACAAGTGTCAGTAACCTAAAGCTGTATTTTACGGTACTCCAGTAGCTACAATATATTGAAAAATTTATATGCAGACGACTTCAAAATAGGCTTTATATATTTATATATATACAGGGTGACTGGTGAATTACCATCGATATTTGGGGAGAACGCTCGGCGCGCGGTTCCCATTCGGGTCATGCAATAAAAATAGATACTTAATTTTTGACCAAATTTTCATAAATTTCAATTCAAATAAATGAAGCGATGACACTTTTCCAGTCATGCCGGCGGCACATGCACAGGTGTTGTAATGTGTCGCTTGTTCACACCTAAAAATTGCCAAAGTCACATAATTTACCTAGTCAACAAATTTGTTGCTTAAACGAGTAAAATATCTTAGTATTTTTGCCTTTCCTAAGCCAGGATTAAAGTATTAAGGGGGACTGGATCATGCTTGTTTATCCTGCTACCCTGTTTACACGTGGCGGCGTTTGGACGTAGATAAACTACCTGTTTTGTGTCGAAAGTGCAGCTAGCTGCTAGGGTGTCCAGACGATGCGTAAATAATTGGATAATTGTTGAGTAACTTTACTTAAAAGTTTATTAATATTTACCTATTTTTTTACATGATTCGAGTGGGAACCGTGCGCCGAGCGCTCTCCCCGAATGTCGATGGTAATTCACCAGTCACCCTGTATTTATATTCGTAATAGTGATCAAAACAAAACATTGACGATTTTTATTACTCACATGCAAGAAAATCATTGATTTTTCGTTACACTACGTGTATATACAGCATAAAAGAGCAATATGTAAAAAAGAAGTCATGCCAGCTTTATTTGTAAAAAAATACATATAATAATAATAATATTATTCTTTATTGTACACCACGATACAAACATACACAGTAAACTACAGAAAAGATGTAAAAAGGCGACCTTTTCTCTAAAAGAGCGATTTCTCCCAGGCAACCTTACCTTAGGACATAGGACACTATATGGTAGCAGCGGTTAGGAAGTTTACAAATATTTAAAAAAAAAGGGGAATGATAATAGTGTTTAACAAATTCAATATATAAAAATATGATACAAATATACGTACGTAAATAATATATAATTTAATATAATATACATACATAAAATATATACATACTAAATATATAAAAATATATAACAAAATAATTACAATTATGATGTATTGAGGGTTTCTGAAATTAACATTTAGAGTTATACAGTCTTCGGTTCTATATAAATTAATAATGATAAAATATTTGTTTCAGAAAATGAACCAGAAATTCAATTAATAGAACCTCATGTTGAAACCATAGATTTAGGAGTTGAATCAGATGAAGATCTTAAAGGTTCAAATGATTCAGTCAACAAAAATAAAGATCTTAGTAGTAATTATTGTAATAACGCAGAAAAATGTGATGAAAATAATACTTCAACAGTCATAAAAACTGAATCAGTATACGATATATGCGATGAAGATGAAGTTAGTGCACTAGAATCGATGTATATACCACTAGAATCTAATATTAACGCAGCAGTTAGTGATATTAATAAAGTTTTGGAAGAAACAGATATAGCACATGATAAAATCCAAGAATCTAATAAGGCAATTGAATGTATGGCAGATACCGATAAATTAGTGGATGAAGTGGAAGATACGAGATTTGATAATGATCAAAACCACATGGAAGAGTCTGACCATGTAGATATAGAACAAGATATAAATTTCAGCGAGCGAACAGATGTAGTTGAGACACAAGATGTTGAAAATAATGAATTTGTAATGCCAAAAATAACAAGTATTACAAGTACTGCAGAGATAACCGAGATCGATGTAACTGACGAGTCTCATGGTGAGATTGACAATATCATAGAAAGGGAATCCGCTGAAATTTCACAAAACCTTCCTGAAGATAATAAAGAAATTTTGATTGAAAGAAAAATTGAAAATATTCCAGAATTTCTTAATGAGGAAGTCAGAGATGATGGACTGTTTATAGACGGTTTCGAATTAGAAGACGACGGAATTGAATACATTGAGGACGAAGAACATATGACACACACAGGTATAAATATATTTTGTATCAAACACTTGTTAAATATTTGTATAATTTAGTAAATGCTTTAATTTTGATTTTAGTTTTGTATCTCCATTTATCAATCAAAATATAGTTTTTCATCTTTTTGGACCTCTTTCAATGATCAATAAGTGAGGGACACCATCACGTTGTCTTTTTTATTTCACGAATTATACTAAGCAATAATTTTCCCTGTTTACTAACGTCGGTAACATATTTATTTTAAATTAGTAAGTCAGAAAGATTTTTGGGCCAGTTATATAAAAATATTCGTATTGATTCACTAGTTTTGACGTTTATAGTTATTGTTCTGGTTCTATCAATCGTAGGATAGGGTTTTCTAATTAAAAAAAAAAAGAAAAACTCAGACCGGTAGATTAACCATGTTCTTTCTTCTGCTTAATAATGTTATATAAGTGAATGAATAATAATATAAATTCTTATAAATGTTGTTAATTTTTTTTTTCAGAACGTAAAATAGATCTGGATGAACCTACTGTAACGGAAGATGATGATACTCCGAAAATAGATATTAAATTATTACTCACTCCGGTAGTATACACAAAAAAACTGGACCACATGGATGTGTTTCGATTCATCGAATTTACGAAGGTGAAAGACAAACGCGTAATAGAAAATGCTGATTTTGAAAGTAAACCCGAGGATAAGAAATGTTTTAAAATGAACGATATATGTAAAGAAAATGAGTCTGACGACAATAAATCAAATAATAAAGCTTCAGAATGTGCTTCAGATGAAGAACAAAAATTGGTCAAATCTACAAGTTGGCTATTTCGTAAGCCGAGAGTTAAAACCTATAATCCGATACAATTGTGTAAAAATCCGGACTTCAACACACGCCTAAAAAGATTGACAGCAGGTTTTTTTACCTCCCCTCGTAATAGACAGTTACTCAAACAATGTAAACCTTTAACTATCGATGTTCACAAATCATTTGAAATGAAACTCACGAACGACTCTGTATTATTGAAAAAAAGTTATTTCTCAAAAGCAAAAGAAACGGAATCGGAAATAAAAACTGTAGAAAAAACTGTTTTACCATCAGAGTTACCCGGTCAAAGTTTAGATTGTATCCAAGATACTATACATTTAGCAAATATTTCATCTACGTCAACAATTAATCAAGCAAATAAATTAAGAGACGAATTAAATGTAACACCTGAAATATATCCTATTGAAAGAAATAAAGTTATAAATCTTCCTGATATAGACAAGATACGTCGTACAAATGAAAAATTACTAATAGCAGAAGTTACTCCGCTTCTAGCTTCGAACGTAACTAACAAACCTCCAGTCACAATTGTTCAGGAGAACGAAATAATGAAACAGGATTTGCAAGTTGATAAGGATATCAAAATCGAACCTGTTCCAAACGCTTTAAATAATGAAACGTTTATTACTAATATAAACGTTGAAGACACATCTGAAACGGGAAATAAAGATGATGATGTGACTAATATCAAGGAAGCGGATATCGTGCCTAGTAATACCAATAGTAAGAAACTTAGTTATTACCAAAAAAGGAAATTATTAGGATTGCCAAAAAAATATCTTACTAAATCAGCACCTAAAGTAAGAAAAGTAGCCTTGTCATGGAATCCAAAGCTAATGTCTACTGTAGAAAATATTGAACCAGATGATGACCGTCTGTTGGCACGTGATACTGTGGAAAGAATAATACACATATGTAAAGGAATTAATTTTCCAGTGAAGAAAAAATCTCACTACCCTAACAAGAACAGCCGTAGAGAACAATTAGCTTCAATGAAACAAACAAATTTTCTGAAACGTCATGAAATACAAACAACTGATGAAAAAAGTGTATTAGAGAAAACTAATGAGCAGCAACAACAGCAAGTAACAGATCAACTTGTCATCAATCAAAGCGATAATATATTGGATACTGAAGCAAATAACGCAATAACTTTGAATGATCAGAGTAATCAGACACCAGAAAATGGTCGCAAAATGAAGAAAACGGTAAGGAAAAAAAGAAGCACCTATTGCTGCTGGGCGCGTGAAAAGTTAGATTACTGGAATAACAAAATTAAACGGGTTAAAATGCCACACAAGTGTCCACATTATAAATGTATATGCTGTTGTAACCTTGAATACTGTTCTGAATTAAGACGCAGACGTGATCGAAAATTCCAGAATGTTGTATCGTATTTAAATCTCGTTTCTGACGATGATAGTGATCATAATATTGATAACGTAAGTGACAGTGAAAAATCATTACAAATATCACATCAAAATCAAAACGATGTTCAGAAATTAAAACAAACTCCTAACAAGGTCGACATTGGTATTAATACAGATTTCGATAAAGATTTTGAAGAAAGCTTTGCAGCAAATATAAATAATTTGAATGATAATATTTTATGTCAGCCTGTTATATCTAGCGTTACTTCATTAGCCAATGAAGAGATTAGTAGTAATGCTACTCAGACACTCTCGTATAAAGATGTTGAACCCGGGCCACAAGTAAGCGTACTTTCTACTACTGAAATATCCAATATGCAAGAAAAAGTAAAACCATTTAATATTAATCCTATTCCATCGACTCAGTTAGAAATCGTAGCAAAAACTCGACCAAAATGTAAGACTAAAATTTGTTCGCCTACAAACTTCATACAAAACTACCTCCTACCATTGGAGAAAAACATTTTGAATACCAGTAATTTGGAATCTCAAAATTCTAATATTGCTGACATTTCACCTATGGAAAATATATCATCTAATAACGTATTATTTTTAAATAAAGTAAATAGTAAAAGTTCTCGGAAGCCTGTTTGTTTAGGTAAAAATAAAATATTGCTTTGCTCATTTAACCCATTAAATAAAACTAGTACGGTTGATGTTACACATTTAGTTAATAATTTTAAGCCCCAAGTTGCCAACTTCAGTACAATTCCAGATCCTTCAACGCTTATACCCAAAGGAGTACACTTAGTATTATTACCTAACCAGGAGTTGGTACTCTCTCTTGATCCTGGAGTTGAATTAGATCCATTACAAATAAACTATTTACCCGATATTATGAATTCAGTCCAACAGCAACTAGTAAACTTAGGTATTATTAATAATTTACCAAACACTGAAACGCCTAAAATTACCGATGTAATTCAATTGTCTGATGATGAAACAGATAGGGCTAAAGCGGATAAATCAGAAGATAGCTTAAAATTAGAAAATGTAATAGAATCTTTTCAAATTGAACCCGAGCAACCTAAGAGAAATTTAGACGAAGACATTATTTGCTATAAAATAAAGAAATCCGATGAACTTAATCATACAAGTGAAGATAGATCATCAAACGAACTAAGCAGTGAAACAACTTCTGTGATTGCATCTCTAAGTGAGTTAGATACTAACAATAAGGATACTACCGAAATTAATGAAGCTACTGTAGGTTCAGAAACGGATGCTACAAAAGAGAGAGTTGAACAATTAAACAGTACATCAAATAACGAAGTTAAGGATAATGAAGTTATGGATAGCTCAAAATCAGATCAGATTAACAAAAGTGATTTAAAAGATGCTACCAATATATCGAAAAAGACCATATTATCAGACCTTATGGAAATGTCTGGAATCTCACTCGAAGATATAGCTAATACCGAAACTCCTATAATACAGCAACCAACTTCACAGTCACTTATGGTCACTCAAGAAGTAAATGCAGAACGTTTTAATCTACCTAGTGAAATTAATGGCTTTAAAGACAATTCACTACTTAGTAATCCTTTTATTCAAACTGCACTAAATAACAAGCTAAAATACGCGGATTTAAAAATTATATATTCCTTCGAAGATTTGAGATACGCTTATGAAAATAATGGTCAGTTTTATAAAATGAACACCGAAACTGGCATTATTGTACCCATTAATGTGTGTATTAAGAAACAAATCCATCCAATAAAATCGAATGTCCGAAAAATAAAAAACTCTGTAATCGATTTAACCGAAGAGGATAAAGAGGATAATGAAACGTCTATTGCAGAACCTACATCAGAAGAAATTAATGATGTAAGTGATATACCCCAAAATAATGTAAAACCTATAAAATTATTTAAAGCCTGTCATCCGTCAATATTAAAACACAGTTTTAAAACTTTATTCAAACAACCAAAAGGTATACGAGACCCTAAAATAAAAGTAAAAAAAGTCGTTAAGCTTATGAAACGTAAAAGAAAGCAAAATTTTAATAAAATAAGCTTAAATACCGAAGAATCCGAGAGAGAAAAATATACTGAAAATGAAAAAACTAACACGGATTCAGAATCAGATGAGGAGCCGTTAGCACTTAAAGCCAAACGTATTCGAATAATTTCGGGAGAACCATCAGAAAATGTAGAAGAAACTGAGAGTCATATAGAGAATTGTCAAGAAACGGAAATGATGCAGCTAAATCATGAAGAAATTAATTCTGAAACATATTCTGCTAATGTAACTATACCACCTATATTATCACAAAACGAGCAGGAAGTTTTCAAATCAAATCCTGATGTACCAGTTTTTTTTCAAGATAACAACAATGAATCATCGGAAGAAGATTGTATTCTTGGTGTATAATAATACCTACAATAAATATAAGTGATTTCTAGAATTGTTAAAAACAATTTTGCAAAGCTGTTAATAATGTATATAATAACTTTATGAAAGGAATAGATTATTCTTGCAAGTTACTCGTAGTTATTTAAATTCCTTGATACTGTGATATTATTTTTAGAGTTCCATAGTCTGGTAGTCATAGTCCCTTATTATTACAATATTATGTAAATAATATTATATATGTAATAAGACAACACGTGTTTCAATTATTTAATTTTTTAGGAAATACTTTTAAGTTTTTTTTTTCGAGCACTCTAAATAAAGGATCTCTTAAAATAAAATAAAAAGTGCTCATTTTTTTTTGAATTTTCATTGCATGTATGTACACAAAATCAATGGTGTCAGTATTTTTTTTTTTTCTTTAATTAGATTTAAGGTTTTTTTGTTATTTCAAGTAAAATTAAGGTGCAAGAATTAGAATAAATCTAAAATTAATATTGATTTTTAGTATTGACCATGTCAAACGTTGTATTAATTTACTATAAAAGGCAACATGTGTCATATAAAATTACCGAGAAAAGAATCACAATCTCTGCTTTTTAAATCATTTAAGATAATATAATATTATATAGCATTATTTAGAAACAAAATATTTAGTTTACTGTCTTTACATGTTAAGGCACGATTTCAATTAAATTATAGGTAGTCTACATAAAATATTTTTCATGTACATAAATATTTAGTGGTGTTAATTAGAAATAAATTCATTTCATAACAAGACTAGACCATATTATGACTTTGTAAAGGCTTAATGACTGAAGCATAATTTCTAATTTAGTTTTTGGTGATGATTTGATGAATAAAAAATTAATAGTGTAAAATGTTAATATTTGACTGATAAATAATTTTTCATTGAAAGTTGTCTCGCAGAATGAAAATTACAATTTTCAATTAAAACTTTTTATAAGTTTGCCTTTATTAACTACCACTTGTATTTTAAATTAACAATTTTTTTTTAAACTTTTTAATCACCTTTATACTTATTTTTATACTGACAGGGTACCAATTTATAAAACGTAATGTTATACATAATGCGAATATATAAAGAGAATTACTTATTTTTAAATATAAAAGAAATATTGCTTAACTTAGTTGACGTATTATTATCGTTACATCCTTCGCGGTCTCGACTTCACGGTGAAAACACAGTGAAGAAACTGTTCCATCGGTACATAGTGTTTCCACAGAATTATCATAGTGATTACACTCAAGGAGATGAGACCGGGCGACGGGCTTTCGCGTTGTCGGCGAAGGAAAATTAACTAATTAATCCGCCTTATACATTGTTTTCTGTTAACGAACCATAGCACGATTTAATCAACCTACAACGTCATCTATGGAGCCCGAATGTAAACTATGATTTGGTATTGAGTGCCGTGGGTTCTGCGAAAAACTACTGTGGAAACACTGTGTTTGAATTGAACAAACACGATAAAAATATTGTGGAATCTACGTGGTCAAGAACGCGAGGGTTTTTAAAAACTTATGGAAGCAGGGAGCTCCCAAGTTAGTCTATATACATACCTTCCAAGCTTGTACTTGCATAGACTAATTAAAGTTTTATTGAAAATTTATGAGATTTTATTTTTATCATTTAAGAACAAATGAAGAGCCTATCAAATAAAGTGTATAAAAACTTTATAATATTGAAATAAATATATATAACGAGTAAGGGTAAGTTTGGGGAATTATTGTACCTGTTTCATAATTTTTTCTACTAAAAAGAAAGGTGTAAAACACTAATACATTTAGAAGCGTTTAACCAACAGGTCATTGCAATCGCGGTTATCATATAGCGGTCGCGGGTTCAATCCTCGTACGTGATAAATGTTTGTATAGGCCATACAATGTGGTCTAGGCGTTTTATGTGTTTTGGGACCCCATTCAGGATTCTAATCGTACTGGGGACCTTTGAGATTTATATTTTAATGTCAAGTATACGCCGGTGAAATTTCAAGGACATCACCTAGACCCTAGTATTTACTATTACAAAAAGAAATTGTTTTCTAATCGTTTAACTTAAGACAACTGAATTGACCACTACTGGACTGAATTATAATAAACTGACTCGATTCTTTCACTATTAGAAAAATTCATTACCTATCAGTAAAAAAGGCATCAAAACCCTGGTGGAAATATTTTTTTTAAATAACTCTTAAAAAGCCAAAAAAAAAACTCTTAATAAACTTCGATTAAGTATTATTAATTGAAAAACTTTTAAAAAGTCTCAATTTCCTGAGAATACATAGGGGAACCTGGGGATGGTTGATCCCCTTTTTGTTTTTGGACTATATTTTTTTTATTTTTTACAATATTAGAAAACTTTTTTGGTCAAAAGATTCAGAATTTATCTATTCAATGATAGTTTGAATAGAAACAAGATCGTGCTACAATTTAACTCATTATTTCATTAAATACCATACTGTAGACTTTTACCATGTGTCTCATTTGTAAGGGAGACTTGTTTACCCCTGATTGGGAGCCTTGATCCCAGGGGGATCAAATCTCCCAGGGACGTGGGACACTTGGTAAGCCAATTTTTACCGTGTCTTCCCAAACTTGATTCTCATCGAATTAATAACTTAATTTGCAGTCAACAGTGTGTCTAGAAATAGGAAAAGGTACAGCAAATAGATATTTACCGTATCTTCCATAAATAGAAGTCTGATTCCCACCGATCAGATGACTTTATTTGCACGAATCAAATCTCCCATAGTTTGGGACACATGGTAAACAGATTTTCAGCGCGAATAACATACTCAGAGGGTTGATTCCACATTAATTATTTGACTTGAACAGAAATAGAACTAATCTGTCATAATTTTAAATAACTAACTGTATTATTTTCCAAATAATAACACACAACTGGTGATCAGTTTATTTACTATGAAAAAGTTTAAACATCATTTTCTTCTAACAATTAGAATTCGACTAACAAGCCGACTCTTTATAATCTCCAAAAACATTAAGTCTGATATAATCTTCCAAATTATTTAACAACAGACAGAACAGATCGTAACGAACTCTCCTCTTTCAGTAGATGTAACTTTAGATACATGTTTGAGGCTACGACAAGCAACAGTTTTCTTTGGTTTATGAACTGTTGTTAAACCCGTTTCATCAATTTTGTATATTTGCTGCGGCTCAAAGTAGTATCTATCCATGAGGATTTTAAGTTATCGAAGAATTTTTAATTTTTCTTTGGCTACTGGTGTTCTTTTTTTTAACATTTTCTTGATTTATATTTTTGCGGCATGATTTCCTAAGGAGAGAGCAAAAAGTTGAAAAAGTTTAACCCAACTAAGGAAAACTATTTCTATTTTTATATTTTTGTTTTTAAAATTTTATATTCTTTCATATAACATATCACTCGATGTGACGGCAATTTTTTTTTTGACATTTTTGGTGAAATGTATCCTTTGTCACTTGACTATACCTAATAACGAATCGATCGACACCTTTTTCGTCTAAATTGGTTCAATAGCTTTCCCGCTACAGTACACACATCGAGTACAAACATGCGTAGTGGATATATACATAGACTGCTAAAATCATAACATTTCCTTTTGGCTTTGTCGTAGTTGGATGAAATATAATATATCATCGATAGCTTTATGAATCGTAGGTAAGATTTGATCCCTCATTGGGACACAAGATCCCGGGATCATCTCACCCTCAAATAAAAGGACTAAGTCTCCCCATACATAGTAAGGTTATAAAACATGCCATACTCAAAACTAGTGGTCACGTATTTTAATGTAATCAAGGCCAATCTACACTTAAATAAACGACTAATACAATAAACACACCTACTTATATTATTTCCTTCACTTTTCATCAAATAAATCCAGTTAAACCTTACCCAAAATTAAGTATGGCACGACACAAATATTCCACCGTCCGTCATTTGCAAACTAGTGATATTAGTCACAACGCGCCAAGATAGAAAGTGAAGTTAGGCATAAATGAATGAGTTCTGCCTTTGTAAAAAAATGTATCACGTTTGTTAGAACTAGAAATCAAGTTTACCAAGTGTCCCCTAGGGATCAACCATCCCCAGGTTCCCCTACCTATATAATTATATGAGACTAATTTAAGAGTTTTAAAGAGTTATTCACACTTATCAACAGTTATTTTTACTTATTCAGAAAAAATAAGACCAGAGAATAATATTTCCACCAGCTTTTATTGATAATTAAGTTATTATTATTTTTTAATTGCTACACTCCACCCGTTCAAGATATAGGTACATATACCTACACATATAAATATAATACAATACTTATATAAGGAATATAATAAATTTACATAAACTTACTTAGATAAATATAAGCGGGTGGAGGATTACGCCCCAGCAGGGAGATCAAACGGCCGGGGGTTAGGGCTGTAGGCTGAGAAATCGGCGGACAATCCTAGCCGAGTCGAGTAATACCGCCTTCTGCAGCCTGGCTGCAAGCGAACCGTCACGGATACCCAGCTGCCTCAGATGGTGAGCGAGGCTAACCGGGATCAAACCGTTGGCAGATATAACGATAGGGATGATTTCAGTGGAATCAACACACCACATGTCGACAATCTCGTGCGCCAGATCCAGATATTTACGTTTTTTCTCTGTTTCGGTTTTCACGAGGTTCTCGTCATGCGGGATGGTAATGTCCACTAAAAACACCCTCGACTGTGCCCTATCCATCACCACGATATCAGGCTTGTTCGCCAGTAACTTCCTGTCCGTGGCGATAGGCCGGTCCCAGTAGAGCCGGACTCCGTCGCGTTCGAGTACTGGCGCCGGTGTGTACTGGTAGTACGGCACCCTCTGTTCCAGAAGACAATACATTAGAGCAAGCTCTTGATGAAGAATTTTGGCCACTTGGTTATGTCTGTGCAAGTACTCAGTGTTGGCAAGCGCTGAACACCCCGAAAGCACATGTCTGAGTGACTCGCCGGGATGACGACAAGCTCGACAGAAGTCGGGAGTGCCATCCTTCAGAATGTGCTTCCGGTAGTTGTTCGTCTTAACCACCTGATCCTGTATTGCACAGACAAAACCTTCGGTTTCCCCAAAGAGGTCCCCGAATCGCAGCCACTGCACGGAGGCCTTAACATCCACGTGACGTGCGTGGAGCGCCTTGTAAAATCGTCCATGCAGCTCCTTCTCCATCCATACGGTCTCCCGGTTAGAGGTGCTAAGTACAACCGGTCTTCGCCATTCCTCTTTGGCCAGGGATAACGGGGTGAGACCTTTGTCACATACTACAACATCACCATGCATAGCGCTCTCCCTCCTCGTCTCAAAGTAGGCCCTGAGGCTGCACACCTCCCGGTTATGCATGGACTTGGCGCTTAATAGGCCTCGGCCACCACACTCCCGTGGGATGTACAGTCTCATGACCGACGATTTCGGGTGATGCATGCGATGGTGAGTCATAGTCGTGCGGACTCTTCTGTCCAGGGCGTCGAGTTCGGTCTGAGTCCATCTGAGCACGCCAAATGTGTACAAGAGAGTGGGCATGACCCAGCCGTTATAAGCTCGGACCTTGTTGGAGCGCGACAAGTAGCTCCGAAGAACTTTTGTCAGCTGTCCAAAAAAGACCTCGCAAACCGCCTGTTTCATATCCACCTCCTGCACCCCTATGCATTGTGACATGCCCAGATACCGGTAAGATTCAGCTTCGGAAAGGGTCTTGAAGTTCGAGAGCTCTAGGCTAATTTCAGCCGATTGCGTCACCTGATTGATTGTCCTGATTGTCCACATGTACGACCGCACAGTTATCCACTCCAAGCTGCATCCTGATGGAGCCGCTGAACTCAGTAGTGATTTTCAGCAACTCCATAAGGCGTGCAGGATTAGGTAACGTGCCAGCAGCTTGAGGTCATCCATGTAGAGAAGGTGGGAGACTTAGTACCTCCTCTCCGAAACTGAAAGCCTGTCCCCGAACGCTCCAGCAGAATGCTTAAAGGGTTCATAAGGACAAGCAAAACCAAAGTGGGCTCAGACAATCACCCTGGAAAATACCCCTTCGTATCCGGATACGGTCATTGACACCCGTCGTCAGTCTCTCGCCCTGGAGACAAAGGATCGTACTCCATTGCCCCATGCATACTTCGAGGAAGTCTCGAACTGCACTGTCGATCTTGTACAGCTCGAGGACCCTCAGAAGCCATGAATGAGGCACCGAGTCGAATGCCTTCTTGTAGTCGATCCAGGCAGCAGAGAAGTTCCGACGGTTGCGTTTGATAAGCTGTTATTATTATTATTATTATTGATCATTAAGTTAAAACTTTATGATATATCCTGTTATTTCTTCTATTGATGTAACGAGAAGAGTATCACGTGCACGCATGTTAGCTACTGTAGACATAGATAATACGAGGAAAGGGGTAGACAAAAATTTGTCGTGCGAGCATACTAGGCATGCACGGAACATTTTGCTATGAGAGAAATGTAATCGTAAATATCAAGGTAGAATCGAGAGAGACTTCTAGTATGCAATAAAAACTAGATTAGTTAATTGTCAGAAGTTAAATCATAAGAAATGAAAATATATAGATAAGAAAATAACTTAAAGGACAAACACACATCTAAAAACAAACATTTTCTCAAATATATGAGGCCATAGTGTCTCTATTGAAAAACTCCAATGTGATCCGATAGAAAGCGACATAAGCCGCATAGAAATCAATAAAATCTATTGGTGATCCAAATGATTAGCCGCTGATGTTAAACCCACCATAGCAACGACAGGACTATTGTAATATTATTGAATTTTTCCTACTTTGTAATAAAGAAATAATTTTCTTAAAGCTCATCTGATTATTATATCTAGAAAATAAAATATTATACGAGTATTTTTATTGGAGGCGGAAACTCTAGTGCCTTCATTACAATCTCATAATTATTATTCCACTATTCAAATATTATGCTCTACTAATATTATC
Source organism: Euphydryas editha (assembly GCA_036937285.1). Classification (NCBI taxonomy): domain Eukaryota; kingdom Metazoa; phylum Arthropoda; class Insecta; order Lepidoptera; family Nymphalidae; genus Euphydryas; species Euphydryas editha. Next base: position 7,911,743 of record JAUPFZ010000024.1, read on the forward strand.
TTTCTACTAGTGTTGCAGTGTTACATTTTAGAAGGCATAAAAACGTATATCGAACAGTTACTTTAAAAAAAAAATTGCATTTCAGAATTTGCAGTGTGTTTTGATAAAAATTATTAAGAATCCAAGACTAAATCAAAAAACCTTTTATATCAACTAAATTTTATTAACTAATTATCTAATGACTACATTGAAGGTTTTAGTGGCCGCTTCTTCAATTTCTTTATGAATTTTATTAACTTCTGCCTGTGTTAGTGTTCGCTCTAAATGCCTGTACACTATACTGTAACAAAGACTATGTTTCTTTGTTTTAGGATGAATAAATTTGTCTTTTAATTTTACCTGAAATAACAATAAATGCTCAATTATTTGTTTACATATTATGTAGATTTAAAATATATTTTACGAGATTATTTTTATTTCATAAATACACAATCTTTATTATAAATTTTATTAGTAATAATGCAATCAAAACTGCATTAAAATATTGTTGTAATAATATAAAAAAATTTGTAATATTTCATAGTCATTAAGTAAAATTCCATTAAGTCATAATTAAAACATACCTGTTCAATAATGTCTCCACCAATGTCTCTGACTAGATCATAAAAATCATTACTTGTAAATGTATCTATACTGCTGTTAGAAGGTAACCAGAATGACAAATCATTTGTACACTGTGGATATATCGACACTGGCTTATATACAATATTTGCATTCACATTCTTATTTTGAAACTGTGTTAAAAAACCCGAGTCTTTACTCCACATTAATCTTATATCTGGTATTTTGTACAAAGCCATAGCAAGCCTTTCTAAACCCAATCCGAAAGCGTATGCTATGCTGTTATTGGGTCCTGCATTAGCAAGAATTTCATTTCTAACAATACCACAGCCTAAAGTTTCCATCCAGTTATTCTCATAAAAAATTTCTAGTTCCCATGAGGGATGAGTGAAAGGGAAATAGGCTTCAACCCATCTATATTTAATATCTTCACCAAATAAATGACGAACCATACCAATTAAATGGTTCTTTAATTGAGCCTCCATTAGTTTTGTTGCTTCCAACGTGTGACAGCTTTGTTTAGTTGGGTCGGCTATTGAGTTTTTAAATGTATGTGGGTTGGTGGGATCAAAGTTTTTCTCAAAAATATGCAAATCTGGATGCTGTTCAAAAAGCTGTTCTTTTCTCTGCGTCCTCACAGCATCAATCTGAAAAGTGGTTATCAAAATATTTTTGTATTTTTTTTTTACTTTTTCATTAATAAGCATTTTATTTTAATATTTGAATAGAACATTTAGAATCTCTGGAATAGGAGTGAAACCTCAATGACCAACTGGTTTAAAAAAAAAGTTTTCAATTCAAAATATTTATTATACAAAGGATTTTAATGTAAAAACAAATTCTATAAAAACGCTTACTTGATGAAACACAGGGAAATGTGTCGAGTCAATTTCATCTCTCCTATATACATCTCCTATCATCAAAAAATTGTCAAGTCCAGCTCTTAGTAACTCACTTTGATGTGCGGTCATATGCGCTCGGAGAAGTGTCGTGCTGTTTATATAATAACAGTCAGATTTAGCTCTACTTGGATGATCGTCTGGTATCAATAAATCGTCGAAGTTCTGCTTTGTTGAAACAATTGGTGACATATTATCGTACACGCTAAATGTGGGATTACCTCTGTGGGTAAAGGAAGAATAAAAATAATTTACGATTCGTCGCCGCACTAATGATAGTGGATTATCGTTTTTTAAATGCAAATTGTGATTTAAATACGAGAGTATCTTTGGCGTTATGTTAGTATAATCATCTGTGCGGTAATCTTTTTCGCCTATACGAAATGTAGCCAGGGATTTCGGAGCCGTGCTATAGTTATTTTTGATGAATGTAATTTTTGTAAGTATTCGTTTGTTTTTGAATAAGATTTTCATTTTTTAAATTATTTATGTAAACGAACTAGAAAAGAAAGATACTAAAGATAACTAAATTATAGTATCTTATTTTTAAGTAAACTTAGAAACACTATTAAAACTATACGTATTTTAAATGTTGTGATATGTTTAATGTTATGTAGTAATTAGGAATTTACACAACGTCACAACTACTTGTCAATAAAAAATTATCAGCTGATTTTTACTTCTTGTCAGATACCCTAAAACGGGGTCAATAGGTACGATTTTGTAGTTCACGCAGCAATTACCCATAAAAATATGAACAATAAGTTTTTTTTTATTTCTCCGCTTATTTATACTTTACTAAAGTGATAAAAAATTATACAATATATATTATATCAGAAGCTTATCTCATTTCGATTTGTTACGAGGTTAAAAGACACAGTCAAAGGGTGAAAAGGAAGGTCTTGAAACTTAATAGGCACGCTAAAGCAAGGGTACGTTCGCGGGCCCTCTTCTAATTGATAATTCATCACTTTTATAGGATTTTTTAATCTATGCATTCCACAGACCACATGCACGGAAACGGAAATGGGACATGCGCAATAGTTTTTTATTTATCAGTTTTTAATTAAAATAATAAGTAGTGAATAAATGTAAGAAGATAATTTTGTTTATCTTTTATGAACAATAGCAAACAATTATTTACTAAAGTTTGACAGTTAAATTCAGTTTTTGATTAAAGAAGTATCATTTCCGCGCATGTGGTCTGTGGAATGCATAGATTAAAAAATCCTGTAAAAGTGATGAATTATCAATTAGAAGAGGGCCCGCGAACGTACCCCAAAGAGAGAAAGAAATTTTGAATGGGGATAGGGTTGTTACTTTAAATTATTTAAATATAATAATACTACAACATATACAATTATATTAGTTCTTATAATTATACATTTGCAGCTTAATAACTTTTACTATCCCAATTTTACCATTTATATTTCATATAACACTGTAGCATCAAATGTACAAATACTATATTTAAAATAGCTTCAAATATTTGACAACCCTATGCATTTTTCCCTATTTACCCTTTTCTTGTTCCGATACACCAGGATTAAGTATCAATAGTGACAGCACCATTTTTATATATAAGATTGAATACCTACATAGTATAATTTTTTTATCATTTTAGTAAACTATAAATACTTACGTGAAGAAATAAAAAAGAAATTATTGTTATTTTTATGGATAATATAAAAAAATTGCTGTGTGAACTTCAAAATCGTACCTATAGACCCCGTTTTATGGTACTAAAAAAAAAATGTCGTCGCTTCTCCCTGTCAAACTTTATTGCTCGATAATTATCGGCTGACGCATACCCCTAATTATCGAACTCCAATTATTGATAATTATCCAATGATAATTCCAATGATGATAAGGATCCCAAAAAAATTATCGATAATTATAGGATCACAACAAAATTATCTATAATTATTCGATAAAGAATTATCGAAACTTATTGATAATTATCGAATGAAAAATTCTCGATTATTATTGGATCAAAATTATCGAATCACACTTATCGATAATTATCGAATGAAAAATTATCGACTAGTTACGAATTGTCGATAATTATCGCACACCCCTACTAATCATTTTATATTGACATTTTGTTTTGAAGTTACCTAACCTTTGAGGTTAATTATTATCATTTATTATATACTTTTTGAAGTGCATTAAAGTAGTAGAAGATTCGGATAAAATTTATACAATGTTTACTAAGCGAATATTACACATTGCCCAACTTAGTGCAGTCGGTTTAGCAGGATATTATATAGGACAAAGGGACAAGTTTAGCAGCAACGAAGACACAGTAACAATCGATGGCAAAAGTTTAAAAAGTATGCCAGGTTTGCCAATATTTGGTACAGTATCAGCTGCAACACCTTATACAGATAGTGGATCAGCTAAAGATAGGGTAAGTTTAATTAATAAAAGTAAAATTTTTTTAATAAAAGATAATCTATGAGTAATATGAATCATGTTTTTGACTGTTAAAGTATAAACGTACAGAAACTTGCATCCTGTTATATAGATACGTTAATGTTATTATTTATACTAACCCAGCTGTAAATACAGCAAACTACTCACTTTTATTGTAATATTAGTACAAAAAAAAAAAATTAACAAAAAAAAATCTACACAGGTATCACAAATAATGAAATATGGTTTCCCCAGTCTGGACAATGTGCGTTCCTATGATGATTTTGTCTTATCATATGATCGAAGAAACAGAGTGCCCAATTGGGTGTTTGAACATATAACTAAGGAACATGTTATGAAAAATGATGCGGTGGACCGGAGCAAGTGTGACTTTACTCCTGATGAAAGTATACATCCATTTTTTAGGTAAGCAATATTTTCTAAATATCGAACAAAATAGTTAATAGATATCTTTTATATTGGAGTGATATACTTATATATTAATACTATAAATCAATTTTTTATGTTGAAATGCCTTAATTTCTTTTAAATCTTAATATCACTATATTATTTATGAAATCTTAAATTATGAAATTGTTTCCATTTTAATTAAATGTACTTCTATATGTTAATAATATTATAAAACAATTGAGTTACTATACTTTTGCCACTAGACTAATTACTTGCTCAAATAAACACACTGAAAATCAACATTGGTGGTACAAAATCACAAACGTAGGTTGAGTGTTTCCATTTTTTTTTTTGTACTGATGCTGCAGTGATAAGTTTATCTCTTACTGTTAGTTTTTTTTATCTTTTTTATCTTTCTCCCCTATTTTATAGTACTTACTTTTTTTTAATATTTCAATTAATATTATGTTGTAGAAAAAAATAATATGTTTTCTTTCTTTCTTTCTGTCTGCTTATACTGTATGTTTATGCATGTTTCTGTTTTTTCTTGAGGAGAAAATGGAAAATTAGTGTAAAAATATATTTTTCTTTAATTTTGTTAAAGAAGAAGAAGAAGAAATATAATTTATTGTGCATACACATACAATAGGTATCTTAAAAATAAAACGTATAAAATAATATTATGCACAAAGGAGATCTTATCGCTAGGTAAGCGACATCTGAACACGGTAATACACAAGGTATCCCAGACAACCTTGGGGTAGAGGAAATTTGAAACTAATACAGAGATAATATTATAAAAATAATAAAGAAGTATTAGATAGTAGAAGAGAGCTTATACATTATTTTCAGATCTCAAAATAGTGATTACAAAGGATCAGGCTTTGACAGAGGCCACATGGCTGCAGCTGGCAACCATCGCCTTGCTCAGAAACATGTGGAACAAACATTCCTCTTAACAAATATGGCTCCTCAGGTAACACGAAACTAAAACTAAACAATATTTTTGCACATTATGCAAACCGGAGTATAGTTTAATAATTTTTAAATATATATATCTTTTTAACCAATATAGTATAGTTCAATTAAAATATATGAGATATACTTTTGTCATACAGGTGTCATACTGTTGTTATACACTATGACTGGTAAATTACTATCAATATTTAAGGATAATACTCGGTACATGATTCTCATTCGAATTATGTAAAAAAAAATAGGTACTTCATTTTTGACCAAATTTTCAAATATTTCAATTCAAATAAATGAAGCGTTAACACTTTTTCAGTCATGCCGGCGGCACGTGCACAGGTGTTGTACTGTGCCGCTTGTTCACATGTAAAAATTGCCAAAGTTCACATCATTTACCTAGTCAACAAATTTGTTGCTTAAACGAGTAAAATATCTTAGTATTTTTGCCTATCCTAAGCCAGGATTAAAGTATTAAGGGGGACTGGATCATGCTTGTTTATCCTGCTACCCTGTTAACACGTGGCGGCGTTTGGACGTAGGTAAACTACCTGTTTTGTGTCGAAAGTACAGCTAGCTGCTAGGGTGTCCAGACGACGCGTAAATAATTGGATAATTGTTGAGTAACTTTACTTAAAAGTTTATTAATATTTACCTTTTTTTTTTTACATAATTCGAATGAGAATCATGTACCGAGTATTCTCCTTAAATATTGATAGTAAGTTACCAGTCATCCTGTATATCTTTAGATAGATATGCTTTATTGTACACAAAAATCGAAATTATATTAAAAAAGAACTTAGCAAAGTATTATAAGGTACAAAAGGTGTCTCATGGCTGAAAAGCATTCTTTTCCTGGCAATCTTCTGGCAGAAGAAATAGTCTTGTGTCAGTATTGTTAAGAGTAAAATATGGAAAAAACATTTTGAATATTTTTCTAACTATTGTTTATGAAAAACATAACTTATGTATTTATTTTAAAAAAATATATATAACTATGTGAATTACAGTATTCTCCTTGAAGCAATGGCTTTATTTTACTTCAGCTAACAGGCTGTCCACTTTAGGAACAATTAGAAATTTTCACACTAATAATTTGTAAGCTTATATACTATATTTCAATTGAAAACACATGAAAATGTTTTTTGATCCAGGTGGGCGAAGGATTTAATAGACATGCATGGAATCGATTAGAAAAACATGTCAGGAAGCTAACAAAAGTCTATGATAATGTTTATTGTTGTACAGGACCTCTATATCTTCCAAGGTAAATATTAATGTATTCAAAACTTTTAATTACTAATGAGTAATAGAAGATACGACCGTTCTGGTGTGACAACCATTCTGGTGTAGTGCGAGCAGTCGCCTTATCCCGCGCGCCGGTAGTTGCGGGTTCGATTCCCGTTCTGGACAGATATTCGTATTTATACAAATATTTGTTTCCGGTCTGGGTGTATGTCCTTGTGGGTCTCCACACCGTGCCTCGGAGAGCACATAAAGCCGTTGGTCCTGGTTATTATCATAGACACCTAATAACGATCGTTAGTCATGGTAGGGAAATTATCCACCGACCTGCAGTGGAGCAGTGTGGTGGATCAAACCAACCCTTCTTCTATATGGGTAAGAGGCCTTCACTCAGCAGTGGGTTGTTTACAGGCTGATACAGTACATAACGTACAATATACTTGAAAGTATGTTATGTTTAGTATGAAAGCAATAAATAAACATCTTACAATTTTTGTGAAATTTTACTCAATTTAACATGTAAATGATATCCTATAATTTTCCTAACTTCCTAACTTCCTAAACCTATAATTAATAGTTATATGAAGAGGAAAACAGATTTGTATGTTAGTAAAAGCTTAATGTTTTACTTTTCAGAAAGGACTCAGATGGCAAATCATACGTAAAGTACCAAGTAATAGGAGCGAACTCTGTAGCAGTGCCCACACATTTTTATAAGGTTGTGGTCGGTGAGGCCACAGATGGCTTATTAGATATGGAAGCATATGTCATGCCGAATCAAAAGATTCCCGATGAGACACCTGTTTCTTCTTATATGGTAAATATATAATGTTGACAAGTTATTTTTTTTTTAATCTTCAGTTTTTATTAGATAAATTTATTTGTATAAACAAAATTTTTTGGCAAATATTTGAATGATCATATTGTTTGTTGTTTTTGTGATTGTCTGGACAACTTGGTAATCACTTGGTAGTTCAGCAATCACATGTTTTAGTTATAGCAATAAAAAATGGAACAATAACTTTTTTTTCAAACCAACAGTTTGTTTTAGTTTTAAATAAATCAATTGTTAAAATAATTTTTTGGTTCGAAATTACACAATACTATGATTGATTATGTAAATTTTATTATTATTACTAGTTTTTTTTCCACCCGTGCTATGATTTGCTAATTTTTTTACTCTTATGGTAAGTCCCGCTTGATAATTGTATGATTGCTATGATTTGCTAAATTTTTTTTACTCTTATGGTAAGTCCAGCTTGGTCCTCTAGACTCGGTTCAAAGGAGAGCTATGAGAATTGTCGACGATCCAATACTCACGAGCGATATCGAGCACTTAAGTCTAAGAAGAGATCTTGCATTTCTATGCGTTCTCTATCGTTTGTATAATGGGTTATGTTCCGAAGAATTGTTCGAAATGATGCCAACGGCCACTTTTTAATCATCGCACCGCTCGCCATCGACAGGGAATTCATGCTCACACATTGCAGCCCAAATGGTCCCGTACAGTTCAGTATCAGAGGAACTTCCTTCCACGGACCCATTCGGCTGTGGAATGAACTCCCTGCCGAGGTTTCCCCACAGGGCTACAGTATGGGGTCCCTCAAGAGGGCAGTAAATAGGTTTTTGAAAGGTCGGCAACGCGCATGTGATGCCCCTGGTGTTGCAGGCGTCCATAGGCTACAGTAACCGCTTACCAGCGGCGGGCCGTATACTTGATTGTCACCGTCGTGGTATATAAAGTGTTCAATTCAGACATACTTAATGCGAACCATATCAACATTAATTTGTTTGAAGTCCCTCTTTATTGAATTGCGTCAAACCAAATAGAGTAATATGTTTTACAAGTAGAGCAGCCACCTGTAGGCAGGTCAATATAATTATTACAGCTGATACGGCTGTTATGTCATCAACTTTAATTAATTTTATTGTGATGTTATAATATTTCCTATAACTGTAATGAAATTAATTTTAAAGGTTTGGGTACCTATGAAAAAGATATAAATGACGCAGTTACATAATAAAAATAAATCATTAAAAAAAAGACACATATTTAAGGATTTATTCCTATTATTATTCATCGCCTATTCCATGTAAAATTAAAACCTTAAAGAACTAATATTTGTGTTAGACGCCTCTGAGCTAGTTTTTGGATGTTGTTTGAAAAAATTCACGATGTATTATTTATAAGGAAATGAAAACTAACAAGGCCGTATTTTTTTACGGTTTACCAGCACTTTTACAATTCAATATTGTTTTGTTGCTTCAGGTGCCGCCAGAAACTATTGAAAGAGCAGCCGGCTTACTATTCTTTAATAATCTACAGAGGAGTAAGCTCAACAGAATAAATGGAAAGAAAGCATAAGTGAGCAAAGAGATCTCCATTGAATACCTAGTCCAATTGTATAAATAATGTTTTAGATAGATTGTAATATATGTGTACATATTGTTGTGACAGAAAATATTAATTTTAAACAATTAAAAAAAAAATAACATTAAAGCGTGTTTTCTTTAAATACACTAAATAAAAACTGTTCAATTTAGAGTCGGATTCGCACATGAAGGTTCTGTACCACTGACTATGTCTGAATGTTTCTTTTTTTTTATAGTGGACAAATTTCTTAAGATATAAAATTTAAATGTATATTTGAGAATTTAAGGTATTTATTACTTGCTAGTACCTGTTAAGGTTTACAGGCGCAACTACGTAGCATGGGAACTGATCAACTGACAGCAGAGTATTAGGGTTCTGTTGACCCCCTCTGGGTACAGAGTCCTAAAAAGTATATTGACCTTTTTTATTGTTATATCGTCATCTTGATATAATATAAATATTTATGACTGGATGAAGTGAACTGATTCTTCCTAACGCCTTAAGCTGCATAAAAAATGCATCTAGACTATTTCCTTGTTCTATAATATTATGTACAATAGGCGCCAAAATGAAGCATTGTAAGAATTTCACCTAAAGATTTTTTATGAATTCGAACACAATTGATAATTATACTTAAGAACTTTACATACCCTGTTTAAATTATATACTTAATAAGAATTACTTCAAATAAAAATACAGCTTTAAAAAAAAGCCTGATTTTTTAATGGATTTTTGAGAAAGGCCCTTCAAGATGGCTTCGTTTGACTCGAATATTGATAGGGTTTGAAAGATTTTTAGATTAAATTAAATATATTTGTAAAAACATGCATGACGACTTTTAATGACGAATTGTGTGGAGAAACCATTACACAAATTAGAGTTAAAAAAAATAATAATAACGGGTTGCACTCCAGGAGTGCCGACAGAAGTGAAAACTTGAATATTAACGTTGTGCATTTTTGATATTTTGGAATGGTTATCATCATTACCAGAACTATCATCGCCAATCTCTAAAACTAATACGATAGGTTTATGGTAGCTGAAGTAACAAACAAACAATTTTGATTCGAACCTATTTAAATGTCTAATAAAGACCGCATCAATAGTAGTTTTATATTTCGTTGTGCTAAGATTGTGATCATTTGACATCGTTAAACCAAATTCATTATTAAAAATACACATACGCACATTCGCGCAAGCGTCCTGTGCCACCTAAACGAAACAGCAGGCGCAGGCATACATTTTCGCCGCGCGGTAGAAAGAGAGGGATACTACGCCGAGCCGACGGTCTACTCTCCCTCTGTCTTACGAACTTTTGATCAAGTCACGTGTCCTGACGCGAGTTTAACATTTTTTACCCGTCACAAAAAGTGCACAACGCTGCTAAAGAAGTTTTCACTTCAAAAACCGCTTATTCTTTTGGATAGAAATAATGTTCTTTCAGGGCGGTTTGACAGGGAATGGTTTCAGGAGAAAGAAATTAGCTACGTTATTCTATCGATATGAAGTTGCGGCTACCAGCTAGTACACAATAAAACAATGAGTATTGTATAAAAGAGTATATATATAATTAAACAAGTCATATAATACAATATCAATAAGATTAGTTGTCGTCGTCCTCATCGGAGGCGCCATTTTGTTGCGGTGCGTCGTCCATACCGGCGTCACCCATACCTGTGATGATATATTAAGTTCATTTTTAAAAATAAGAGAAGTTAAAAAGCTTATTATGAAATTATTTACTCAATAAAAAGTATATTATTTGTCATACATCATACTAATATTATGAATGCGAAAGTTTGTTTGCTGCGCTTTCACGCAACAACTACTTAACCGATCATCATAAAACTTTGTACATATATTTTGGGAGGTATTACAAGTAACATAGGATACTTTTTTTTTTATACGAGATAACCGACATTGACGCGGGCAAAGCCGCAGGCAGAAGCTAGTATTATTAATAATGAGTTATACGCCTATAGAGGTGAAATATTTCACAAAATGTTAATAGATTAAACAATTTGGACAATTATTTTTAATAAATATGGTATATTAATGAAAAAAGAAAAATTGTATTCATTAAGTATAGTTCTTTTTTGATAACTTAGAATATTTAACTCTTTTTAATAATTAATGTCCATAAAATAAAATGATAAATATAAATTAAAAATTATTTTCTTAAGTAATAAATTAATAACCCAGAAAAGTAATAAATTTTTATTTATTTTTCAATTGTTGAAAATTAAACCAGTATTAAATAGTAATATTACAAAATAAATACGAATTATAATCTATACAAATAATAAATTTGTTAAAACCTCCGTTTTATTAATACACTATATATCATCAAGAATAAATTTCAATAGCGCGTATTTTTTTGTATCAGCGCCATCTCTTATCGTGTTTTTCTCTGATCACGTATCACGTAAAAAGTACAAAACCAATGTTAATAACTTTAATACATAAAAATTGGCAATAACTCACAGTATAATTTAGTTTTTGTTTCATTGTAATTAAATTTAAAAATAAATATTTAAGAAAATAGAAATAGGTACCTACGCCGCCAACGCCATCTGGTCTAAGGAATCTTTAAAACTCACAAAACTTATATTTGAGTTATTATTTTGTTAAACTTAAAAGTTTACTAAATATATATTTTAGATAAACATCATTTTCAATTAATATACTATTATGTTAAATATTAATTATGTTAAATGTCACTAAATATAAAAACGATATTCTACAATTACACGATAGATGGCGCAGATAATTTTCTGAATCGCGCTGACCAAAACTTCGGCCAAAAGAATGACACTCGCCCGTGTTTAAAAATCTGTTTCTCTTTTTTGTATATAATTAAATACTTTAGGGTACTACGGTCTTGATATATATATATATATATATATATATATATATATATATATATATATATATATATATATATAAAGTCGTGTTAGTTACACCGTTTATAACTCGAGAACGAGTGGAACGATTTTTATGATTTTTGTGTTTTTGGATTTGTCTTCGTCGGGAATAATACTTATTAAAATATGGTATTCATCAATGAGAAAATAATTAATAAAAAAAAACAGTTCAAATGTTTCATCCGTACTATCTATATACATATATATGTATGTATGTATGTATATAGATATAATAAATCTGTCACTCAATCCGTCTATTATAAAATATTTTCCAGTATCGACGCAGGTGTAGGTGATAAAAAATATAAAGTTATAATTTTTAAAATTTTAGTTAAAGACCCGTGCGAAGCCGGGGCGGGCCGCTAGTGTTAAAATAAGTGTACATGAAGAGGTTTTTGTTTTAGTATGTTGAATATAATTTACCTTACATATACACTTGGCCATTTCAGTTAAAAAAAAAAACTTTAATATCTTAAACATACCTTGGTCCTCATCTTCTTCAGCAGAGTCACCATCAACCTCAGCATTTTCAGCCTCCGCTCTCTCCATCTGTCTCGCCAGCTCTGCTTCATCCGTAGCTGTTACTACCTTAGGCTGAAGGAATATAAGTAGTCTGAGTTCTAGCTGCTATTTATCTATTTATATTTTTGTAGTGTACTAGCTATTGAGTGTTATTTTTCCCCCATTGAAACTTTTTTTTTTTTTTGATGAATATTAATGTAAAAACGTCGTAAATGTTTTAAAAATCAAAATTATTGATTTCCCAAAAATAGCTTTATTAAGCTAACTCTATGCTTATATTCGTCGTAGTATAATATTTGTATGGTATATCTCGACTTAGGAACAGCCTTTCTATCATAAAGACAGACCAGTAGATTCCATGAATTAGTATATTCAAATGAACTAATAAAGTATTCTGTTTTGTACAATAGTAGTTAGTTAGTAGTAGGTTCTATCTATTTATCATGGTGTTTAGCAAATTAGTTACTTAATGCAAGGTTTGTCTGTTTAACAAAGCTATATTTTACGAATTTGATTGTTATCTGTGAAAACTTGTAATTGGCCTTATATTAACTATATTTTTAGATATAAAACTATCTAGCTGTAAGTTTTCTGTAGAAAAATAAATAAAAATAAAATAAAATAAACTATATATAATATTACTTACAGCCATTTGAATGTTGAAGACACCGCCTGCAGTGGTTATAGTGTCTTGAATTTTATCGATTGCATCTTGCAAGGCTTTCAGCCCATCTGCTTTTTCAGGCGTGGAAGTTGTCATGACTGAAAATATAAATAAGTAGTAAATAAATAAATTATTTATTATTCATTTATACAGAAGTGTTTATGATAATTTTATTAGAATTTTATAAGTTTTATAATAAATTGCTTTTGTAATAATATTTGATATGATAAATAATTAGACATAAAGACTAAGCTATCATATTAGATGATGAGCTAATTAGTGGAACTGACTATTGCATTAATGGTCGAGGGTTTGATCACTTCTCATGGGAAATATTTATGTAAATGTATTATAATAATAATAAATAATAAATATTAACCAATAATCACACCACGTTAACCTAGCCTCGTGCTAAGTTTGTAAGAACTTGTGTTACAGGAATGGAAATAAATTTAAGAAATTTATATAAATATATGTATACACGTCCATGACCCAGTGCAGACATCTATATTCTTCATACAAATTATCTGCACTTGGCTGAATTCGAACCCACGACTGCTGGGTAAAGTGTCCAGTTGTCTGACCACCGACCAGCCGGTCGTTAAATGTATACTGTACAATATATTGTACTGTAAGGCCGGATCCACACTACAGTGCTGGTCTCGGTTCGTTCTCGATCCGGTAAAATATTGTTACACAAGAAACAATGAGAGTATTCATACTATCCGTGCCAGTCAAGGTCCGATCAAGTCACGCTCCAGCAACAATTCGTCATACAAAACATTTTACCGGATTGAGATCGGACCGAGCACGAACCGAGACCAGCACTGTAATGTGGATCGGGCCTAAAAGCCTTTAAGTATCTCACTGTTGGGCAAACCTATATAGTTATTACACTACTCTGATAAGTTCTGATATATAACAGTTTACAAACTCAATAAACGGTTAGACGAAAGAAATAAAATTTTCAGCTTTATAATATTAGTATAGATAAGTTTATCTTACCATACAAAGGCGGAGCAATTAGATTAATTTTTATTGGCAATTCGGGTGTGGAAAGTGAAAGTCCTGCTTTGAGCGCTGCTTTCACGGCATCAATTCCTTCGTATCCATAGCACGCGCACTCTATGTCTGCACGGATTTTAACCGCTTGTGAGGTAAGTTTTCTCTTAATGTTAGCAAGTAGTACTTCTTTTGTTTTCTCATCGAGACCACATTCATTAAGGACAGATGGATCTCTGAAAACATTAGTACAAGATCTATGAAAAGTCATCTGGTCTTATTATTAATCACGAGAAGTAGTAAATCTCAATCAATATATGAAAAAATACCTATTTTGTTTTGAAATATTAATAACAAATAATTTATGTAGTATTACTTAAATATCAGATGACATTAAAAGGCAAATATTGAATTTTTCAGGGTTAAATACTCTGATATCTTTGTCAGAATTTTTTTTTGTGACTGACAGAAGTTTTGATTTTGTTTATGCTTAGTTTTTGACTAAAGAAATCTTCGGTAATGTTAATACTTAGTTTTCATGAGTTGTTTTACTACATTTAAATGAGTTTATGTTTTAATTATTGTTTATTCATGTGAAAATTTGTGTTTTTTAATATGAATGGCTATATTTTATACATACTTTACATTTTAAGTATTTTAACATACAATATCAATGTAAAGACATAGGCCAAACATTACTTTTATAGCATCTACAATATAAATAACTCATATGTAAAATATTTGTTATCTACTAATTAAAATTAGACAATTTTTAAACTTAATTTGGAATAAGTATTTAATGAATAAAAACTTGAAAGATATGAAATTTTGTGACATACACTGCAGCTTGTTTGAAGAAATCATAAGCATCTGCCTTTTTCTTATATTTATCCTCAAAATGCCAGGCTGTCTGCTTGTATAACTCTTCAAGTTGCTCTGAGCTCTGGTAATGTAGAAGTTCAGCAACATGTCGAAGGATTGAATTGACGGCTTTAGCCTTTGCATATCTCTCTGTACATTTGTCAATATCTTCTGCTGACACACGACGTTTTGACAAATCTATATAACCTGTAATATTATTGTTTTTGTATATTATCGTCACAACCAAAAAACTAATTAAAATAATAACTTATTAGATTCTTAACTGATTATAATATAATAACAACTGAGATTATTTTAACAATAATATTGCAAGTTTTGTACCTTTCTCTTTGTCAACTCTGATAACAACAACCGGTTCAGTTTTTCCAACACGAATTAATTTGTTGATAGACCTTATACGCCTTCTCGACAACTCAGAGAGCAATATCATGCCCTCAATATTATTGTATTCGAGTAAATGTACATAAGCACCCATCTCTGCGATGGATCTAACGTTTACCATAACTACATCTTCCACTTCGGGATATTTCTCTTGGTAAAATCGACACGACAACGGCATCTGAAATTATGAAAATCATAACCCTTATGTTGCAAAAATACTAGTTTATATTGTTTTTTTCGTCGAACACAATTTAAATACTAACCTTTACGTATGATTTTGTGTTATTTTTTATCGAATTATATGACTTTTTTGCAAATTAATGATGCAATAACCTACTTGCTCACGTTGAACATCAATTTCAATTCGACATCGGTAATTAAATTGACAATTTGTAAAAAAAAAAGATAGAAATGGGCATAGATTAAACAAATGTGCCGCATTTTCTTATGTGATCTGTTTCTTTCAAATAAATAAAATATTATTATAATTTATTAACATTTTAATCATATATAAGTTTATTATATGATTAGTAGTTAATTTTGAGTCTTCAAAATAAAGATAAAGATTACGACGTTTTCGTCGTTTCCGCGCATGTGGTCTGTGGAATGCATAGATAAAAAAGTGATGAAATCAATTAGAAGAGGGCGCGCGAACGTAGGGTATGAATGCAGCAACGGCTGTGACGTCCTAAGGCGCTTATGGCGCTTATGTATAGCTGCTTAAACAAATAGTTAGAGAGCTGGCTTAAAGCTGACAACACATATTTTACGACACCTGGAATTTCGTCTAGTGATACTGCTATACCCAGTGAACAAGTAATGGGTACTAGCTAAGCCCGGCCGCGGTAGGTTTGGGGTCCCTCGGGTTAGCCAGGTTGAAAATTAAGCAAATTTTTAAAGTATTTTACGGCGTCTGCCGTTTTAATATGTTATAATATACCTCTCGAAAAATTGAAAAATAACTATGGCTGCTGATTTTAAGGGTTGCAACATCACGGCAGACACTTTTCAAAATTCGAAAAAAAAAATTTTTTTAAAGTATTTTACGGCGTCTGCCATTTTAATATATTATTTATTGAACTATTTTAAGCTTATATTCTAAATGGCTGCACTTTTGTCCGGTTGTAACTATCCGATTTACAGCGAAACCTTACCTGCAGTCCGTGCATACGTATATCCATAGTTGGAATTTTCACATTCGTAGAACTTATATAACATTGAAATTACACAAGTAAATGTAAAACATCTTATAAATATACAAATAAACGAACACATCTACTACTCTAAATGTGCATAATAAGGAAAAAATGTACATTGTAATGCCGTAGCAAATATGAAATTAAATTTGTGTTATCTATCCGGTTTACAGCGAAACCTTACCTGCAGTCCGTGCTTAGAAAACATGTAATACAGTAAGAGTAGTAGTTTATCCTACTTCCATACTTTTATATTAAACAGATTACATTGACCGAACACTTTAAGATGACGGATGTCTACGACATATCGACGACTATCACAGAGGCATTCAAACTCATCAGGATATATAATATGTAACAACGAACTACTTTGTCGACGACCGCGAACAAAAGCCAGAAACGCGATATAAAAATGTGAAGGGTAGTGTGTAAGACCCAAAGAAATATTATATTTCCAATATCTGTGGTAAAACCTATTATATACTGGACTATCATGATATGTTCAGCAAAAAAGGATGCGTTATTAGTAAGCCGTTGTAATTACATTGTTGTAAAACAATGTAATGTAGGTGTAAAATAAAATAAAAATAATAATTTATTTTTTTAGTTTTGATGTACCTACCTGTATAAATATAGTTTTAATATATATAAATAAAGTTTTTCGATAATATATATTCATTAAGTAAGTACATATGTTTTTTATATTACGTTTAATTACTATTTTAGACAAAATATATTTCAAATAACCTTATAGTAAATACCAAATTTAAGTCAAACAGTGCAATTATGCATTCATAGTTAAAGTTGCGATCTTAAATATTGCGAACAACGCGTCGCACCTGTATTACGCGCATCTCCAATGCATACAGAATGCGAGTTGTATGTTGAAAGTATTGAGACATAATACTGTGAATAGAAGTTTTCATTTGATTTATTGATTATAAATTTCTTTTCCATTACTTCGTCAAAATGGCTTATAATTTAAAGTGCGTTATTTGTGCCTCGGAACAAGAAGAGAAAATGCTTTTATTTTGTGAAAAACTTTAAAAAAGTGTCGGTATGTACAATGCTAAAAAATCCATCGATGTTGATGATGAGAGGTTTCAGCTGTTTGTATTAACAAATAAAAATTTAATAATAATAAATAAATTAATTAATTAATTAACAAGGCTGTAGATATGAAAGAAAATTTTAATAAAAACTTCAGAGCTTTGATGCAAGCTTTTTGTGATGTATAAACAAGTTTTAATTACGCATTATATTTTCATTCCAGCATTTGGAAAAATGCTCAATTTCAAATTCAATTTCATATTTGCTACGGCATTATTTTTTTTTATTTTATATATGTCAGCAATGCAATCTGTTTCGTGAACATTTAGCATAGGGTTATGAGTCTCTATATATTGTCTTGAAGGGCAGTCTGTCCAGCGACACACGCCTTTTATTTTGAACAATCCCTATAAATCTCTAGGGGACTTTCTTTTGAGTCTTTTGAACATTGTAATGTTATTCATTAAGTGCACAGTCAGTATGTTTGGATGGTTTTCTAGTCTATTCCTGTAGGATTTCATTGAGTGCTTGATCTCCTCTTGGACTGTTCTGATTTCAAGCCGCCAGGTAGCTAGCCATTCCGTGATGCTGTTTAGAGAGCGCTGCAGCATGTTACTTGCTTGTGCTGGTTCATCATATGTACTCAGGGCCGCAGTGTCATCAGCAAAAGTACCTATTAAGACGCCATCTGTAGTCGGTAAATCTGCAGTGAAGACCAGGTAAAGGATCGGGCCAAGCAAAGTTCCCCATTTGCTACCGCATTACTATGATTTTTTTTCCTTATTATGCACATTTAGAGTAGTAGATGTGTTCGTTTATTTGTATATTTATAAGATGTTTTACATTTACTAGTGTAATTTCAATGTTATATAAGTTCTACGAATGTGAAAATTCCAACTATGGATATACGTATGCACGGACTGCAGGTAAGGTTTCGCTGTAAATCGGATAGTTACAACCGGACAAAAGTGCAGCCATTTAGAATATAAGCTTAAAATAGTTCAATAAATAATATATTAAAATGGCAGACGCCGTAAAATACTTTAAAAAAATTTTTTTTTTCGAATTTTGAAAAGTGTCTGCCGTGATGTTGCAACCCTTAAAATCAGCAGCCATAGTTATTTTTCAATTTTTCGAGAGGTATATTATAACATATTAAAACGGCAGACGCCGTAAAATACTTTAAAAATTTGCTTAATTTTCAACCTGGCTAACCCGAGGGACCCCAAACCTACCGCGGCCGGGCTTAGCTAGTACCCATTACTTGTTCACTGGGTATAGCAGTATCACTAGACGAAATTCCAGGTGTCGTAAAATATGTGTTGTCAGCTTTAAGCCAGCTCTCTAACCAAAACTGAAAGTTGTTGAAAGTTCTCTTAAAATATATTTTGACTTTAAAAAACTCAAAAAGTCAACATTTAGAAAGGGAACAACATTTAACTGTGATATATTTATATAAAAAAGTCACTTTCAAACTTAAATAAGCCATTATTAACAAAAATTAAGTAACAATATTATTTAATTAGTGAAATAGGTGACTTACAACCACCTTTGGACGAGAATGAGTACGAAATGCATAAATACCTATATATATATTAAGAATCTGAGTCCATTATTGTTATCTTCGTTTTTGATACTCGTAGAGTTCGTTTGAAGCAAAGATATTTGAAATAAGGAGATATGCCCTAAACACGAAATAAGTTCGATATCGCTGTCGCCACTTTTGAATATGTGTGCGTTTTAATTACCGGCACACTAGCGTTCTAATCCTCTAATTGGTTCGCACACTACGAAAAACAATTGTACGAATACACTCATACACGTAAAAAAAACAGCGTCGGTAAACTTCTTAGGGATGTGACATCGCATTTATCGATAAAATCATGCGATGAAAATGTTATTCATTTTTAACCAATATAGGTACTTCGTGTAAGGGTGAAACAAAATAATGTTTATTACAAAAACAGAACACGTCAATATTACAAAAAAATATTTATTAAAATAAATAATCCTATTATAATAGGGCTATTATAATAATTGAATTTACTTGTTTTTTAATATTTGTGTGCTGTAAAATTTTCCTTCTTTAATCAATGTTTCTTTTATGATAATTTCCATGTTTTTACATAATATATTAACTATATCATCAGATGGAAATATCAACCCTCTCTTGTCTTCTGAGGATATTTTTTAAACATATTTTGTGTGCCATTATGCTTGTTTCATTATTTAAATTGTTTGATAATCAATTTTCTCCGAATTCTAAAAATATTATTGCCTTTATTTACATATGATTTTCGAATACTGATTGTTCACAAGTTAGTTTTAAGTAAAAAAAAGGAACAAAATTAAAAATGTATATTTTGTTGCAATTAATTTCCCAAAACGGTGTTTATACAAATAATAGTTGTATATTTATATTTATTTATATTTACTCTGGTAAATCGAGACCTATTTTCGAGTTTCTAGAAGTATTATAAAACTAAAGAGCTTTAATTTAAATTAATTCCGCGATCAAATTTTAAAATCACGTAAGTTTTTAGTATTATGGAAAAAACACTATTTCATTTAAACGTAAATGAATGGGTTTTATTTCCATTTTAAGTTCTCACCGTCTTTTATATTTATAAAATGCCTATTATTATTTATCCGCAACGCTATTGAAACATCCACCGTAAATACGAATCGCTCGGTCTCTTTCTAAGCAATCAAATATAAACCTTATTTTGTTTTTGATTAAAAAAACCTATTCATAAAACTATACGGTTGACAAATATTAAAATTTGGCTATATTTCACATATTTTGTCGTTAAACAAACACTCAAATACAATAAAATAGCACATGTACAAAGACGCTTAACTCATAATTTACAGCTAACCTAAGTGCCATAGAGAGATTTGAAAATTATGACAAAATAATATAATTAGAAACGCTTAAAGTATACATTCTTACTAAATAAGCTTAACAAATACGTATACAGAATACAACGTATGTATATACAACATACATAACTAACTAAAAACATACATACACAAAATGTATTATAAACTTCAATAGAAATAAGTAATTCGATAATCGCCGTGTTGTCGATAGCTTACGCCTGTTGCTCCGTATGGACACCACTATCTCATCGCACAAACAAAACGGTAAAATATGCGACATTACCATTACTATAGTATCGTTGTGTAAATTTTACATTGCTTGTCCAGTTACTCCGCAACATAGTGGGGTAGTGGTTAGAAAGCAATGTATTTTGATGTAGTAGAAGCAAGAAATATTTCTCGTATACTTGTTTTTTTACGATTTTTAAGTAAAATATAGTAAAAAAGTAATATTTATGTGTAGTAACTGATTCCATGACTTGTTAAATGTTTAATTTGACTTCTATTCTTACAAAAAACCACTGAATAAGACGGCATTGTTAGTTGTTTTCTCGCTCGCGGTCGAAATCACACTGATTAGCAGCAGTGTTGCCAACTTTATTTTTAGCAACCCACCAAATGAGGCCGTGTAAACCACCAGAAACCACTAAAACTTAGCGGCCTCTCAAACCACCAGAATTCCACTAGAAAACCCAAAGACAATGGCTACCTACCTAAATATAAATTGAAAATAAAACAACAACAACGTAATTATTATCATGAAATAAAATAATTATTTAAGTTACGTACTACAGCAAACAATTAATGTAAGTACAGAAAAAAAGGAAACAATTAGGTAAGTACATAACTACCTAACTAAAGAAGATCGTCTTCTGAGGAATCAGCTTCATCTGCACTTTGCATAGAATAAAATTCTTTAGTGCCAATTTTTTGAACTATGCATTCGGTATTAAGTAATTTCTTTCGCGTGCTAAGCCTGCACGAATTGTGAGAATTGCAGAAAGGATATCAAATTTCATTCGGTTTCTCTGTTTCGTCTTGGCGACATTCATAATACTAAATAATTGCTCTACATATGCGTTAGAGTCCGGTAATGTCTTCCTAATATAAAAAAAATCCTGGAATAATACAAGACCATTTTTAGTGGTAAGCTACGAAGCTTACCACTAACTGGAACAAACCTAAACCACTAAAAAATCCACCAGCCACTAAAACCAATTTTTTCCCGCTAAAAGGGGTGTCAAAACCACCAGATCTAGTGGAAAATCCACTAAGTTGGCAACACTAATTAGCAGTGACGGCCATTTAAGCGATATTTGAGCATTTCGGGCAAGTTGCGTCTACGCGGACACGCCCCCATGCCAGTTCTCCTGTTCTTAATATTTCTATGGTTTGAAGTGTGCGCCATAGCCCATGATCAGGGTCGGATTTAGGGGAGGACAACTGGGGCAATTGCACCGGGCCTCCACAAAAGAGCCCGGGCTCCCACAATAGAGACTTCGGGAAAAAAATTGAAATTCAGAGATGACCTTTTTTTAAGAATACATATAGCCCGACGGAGTAAATACCAGCGGTTCGCAGTTGCGACGATGTTTTTTTTTTAGTAATACATGTAGCCCGACGAAGTATATAACAGGGGTCCGGAGTTGCGACGAGGTTTTTTTTAGGAATACATATAGATCGAGGGAGTAAATAACAGCGGTTCGGAGTTGCGTCGACCTTTTTTTTTCTTGTACAAAGAAATATATTCGGAACCAAAATGTTACATGAAGGGGCCTCCACTTCACTGTTGCCCCGGGCCTCCACAACTCTAAATTCGGCCCTGCCCATGATGTTTGCAATTCATAAAGTCACACTTCCGGAAGTCATACATCGTTTACTCGAATTGAAGCCAATTTGTAATGTTTGTATTATTATAAATGTCTTTCTTGATTTTACCGAGAAACGAGTATATTGAAAAATGGGATGAACTTTGCATTTATATTGTTAATTACAATATTTTACACTTTCAATTAATCAAAGTCAACGCAGTAGAACTATTATGTTAATGATCGTGGTTCGATTTCCATGCATTTAAACTAAGTACTTTATATATTATTATACTAGATGTCTATGTATATATATTTTAATGGTTTTATATATCACGCGCGATCTCTTAATCTCAGAATATATTATAAAGTTATATAAATCTGCTTTAAAAAATTCTTATCACATTTCATCGTATGTTTATTGAATTTAACGCAAGTAAAATCGAAGTGAATGTGTAGTAGGAGTTAATTAATAAGGTACTACAGCAAGATAGCTGCTATAAAAACTCACTTTTACGCTAGAGGCATTCCTATTGGTGTTAACTATGTGTGTGTGCGCTGTGACGCTGCTCATTCGAATTAAATTACGTTTTCTCGGTTTAGGGCGTTATTTACCAGAGGGCGGTAATTGCCATACCTACCTTAAGTTACTAGCGGCCCGCCCCGGCTGCGCCTGTGGAATGTATATATACCTAAGTCTTCCTCATGAATCACTCTATCTTCTATTGGTGAAAACCGCATGAAAATCCGTGCAGTAGTTTTTGAGTTTATCGTGAACAGACAGACAGACAGACAGACAGACAGACGTGGCGGACGACTTTGTTTTATAATATGTAGTGACTAGGCATTTTACTGTAAACTTAAAATATTTTAAGACATTATTCAACGTAATATACATAAATGCGTTAGTTTACCAAATTTATGTAAATATTTGAACAAAATTCGTGTAAGAATGTATAACATACCTACACTTTGTCAAAGTCGGTTAAACGTAAAACGTAATTAGTTCTCAGCACGAAAAATATGCACAGAAGTCATCATCAATTCTATCAAGACATACCATTGCAATTAACAATGTAATGAAATCCCTACATCTGGATCAAGATTACAGTCATTTGTTCCAGCGTTATATCATTTTATTAGTCACATATTTCTAAGAATATAATGTACTAATTTCTCTAAATGTAATCTCATACGTAGGTTATATTAATAGAATTCTTTATAAGTTACAGAGGTGGAATTACTATGAATAGAGTATATATACAGTAGTGGACAGGTAAGTTTAAGACAGAGAAGACAGAAAAATAAATTGTATAATTTTTATGAAAAAAATTGTCTCAGTGAATTTTTTTTGTATTGGCTAATCAATAAATTATTCTTATATTAGATGCAATAAACAAAAAAAAATTAAATTTATTTGACATCTTCGGGGACAAGTTTATGACTATACCTACCTACATCTATCTATATATATAAAAATCTATTGCTGTTCGTTAGTCTCGCTAAAACTCGAGAACGGCTGAACAGATTTATCTTATCTTGGTCTTGAAATGTTCGTGTAGGTCTAGGGAAGGTTTAAAAGGTGAGAAAAATTCGAATAATTGCGGGGAAAATCCAGAAAACAGCCCTTTTATTTTTCCCATATAAACGTTTTCTAAATAAAATGTAGAGTCTTGAAATTTGGTAGGAATATTCCTTTCGCCAAGTAGAAATCAGCTAAGAACGGACTTTATGAAATTCTACTCCTAAGGGGGTGAAAAGAGGGGCAAAGTTTGTATGGGACAACGTGATTCCTTGGTCCAATCTACTTAAAATTTTGCATAAATATTCTTTAACAGAATTGATTGAAGACGTGTTTCGTATTTTATCAAAATTCATCCCCTAACGTGGTTAAAAGGGGGTTGAAAGTTATTTGCTTCGAAGTTAATATCAATACTCCTTAGTGCTTAATTTAAATTACATTTTATTTTGATACATGTTTGACAACTCAATTCGTCTATTATAAAATATTTTCCAGTATCGACGCAGGTGTGGATGATAAAAAATATAAATATATAATTTTTTAAATTTTAGTTAAATACCCGTGCGAAGCCGGGGCGGGTCGCTAGTAAAAAATATTTTTTGATACAAAATGTGTAGATATTTTCCTCGTTTCAATACTTCGTCTACAGTCCATTGTTTTTTATTACATTAGCACATCTTTGAGGCATTAACGCAATATTTTTTTGCAGTCATCCACAGTTATCACACTCATGTTCACTCCATGTTTTTTCCACCAAAGAGTACAATTTTCACTATCCGAGCCGTATGCTTTGTGTCATAATCTTGTTGATAAATAAAATTATCAACCATATTTATGTGGCCATAAGGTAATATAGTATTCTTCAATATATCCAAGTATTGATAACGGTCCATGGTTCCATTAATTCGGAGTATTGGTCAAGAAACATTGCGAGAAAAACATGCCCATACTATTGCGTTTCACATCCATGTTTAATAGTCGTTAAACACATCGAGGATTTAAATCTTCCCCAATTCGACGTCTTACACAGTATCCCGTAAGAACAAATTCGGTCGAATTTGGATTCGTCCGAAAATATAGCGTTTTGCCAATCCTCACTTTTTATTAAGTATCGGCTTCTTCCGTGCTTTCAAATTGAACTCGATTATTTTGGTCATGCTATAATATATAATATTTAGAAACTAAGATATATTGCCTGAATCCCCACTTATCATTGCAATCAAGAATTGTTTCTTCCTAAGGGATGGTTTAACCAGCTGAACTATTATCATCATCAGGCCTTCTCCATCGATCTCCAGACCGACTGGTTCAAAGCAGCTTCCATCCAACGGTTTCCGACGACTCTGCTCAAGTCGTCTGTCCATCTCGTGGACGGCCGTCCGATGCTGCGCTTGCCAATAGTTCTATGAGCTATGTGTCCTGTGTCCAGCTGTCAATTCAGCTTGCAAATCTGTTGCACATGTTATTGAACACTGTCGGGGACCGATTTTACAGATCAGGCCGTAAAAATTGCCCCCGAAAGCTCTCTGATCAAATTCAAAATCTCATGGGAGAACGACGCTTATTAAACCTGCAGTCCTCTGGTGACCCTGAAGCATATAGTCATAGCATTCGTTTGCAATCGCTTGATGAATGGAACCAGCGGTATCGTAGTGGCGAAACGGCCGGAGTCACCAGGGTGTTTTTCCCTGACGCGATAGCCGCATATCGGATCATCGGTAAAATAAAGGTGGACAGATTTCTCACTCAGGTTTTGACAGGGCACGGTGGATTCTCCGAGTACTTGCACCGTTTCAAGTGCAAGGAGAGTCCATCGTGCATCTGCGATCCTGCGAGTCCGGAGTCTGTCCTCCATGTCTTTCAGGACTGCCCGGCCCATGATAGCGAGAGGCAGAATCTGGAGTTGCTCTGGATCTTAAGTTGAACCGGAACTCTCTTTTTGAAATTTTGCATAGAAAGGATAGAGATCTGTTCCTTTAATTTTGTATAAAAATATGTAAAATTGTTAATTGTAGAAATAAGGCTTAGTAAATATATGTTGAATATGTATAGTTGTATATATAGTTTAACATATGAACTTTGTTATTAATTATAAGGAATAGATTAAGTTAGTCGATAAGTCCAAAATTGTAAAATATAAAATTAAAAAAAAAAAGTTTTTATATAAACCAATCGTTATGTATTTAGTCTAGTTGTCTATAGTGCATATAGTGCATTTTTAAAGTCTTCTGCCTCTTCAAATATTAGTGTAAATGTAAAACGTTACTTTAAGATTAGTTGAAGATTAGTTGCTTCAGGACGGCTCCAGAGCCTCGAACATCGCCGTCTGGTTGCTATAGTCTGTGTGTCTTCTACAGGTTGCATTTCGGTGAGTGTGCACAGGAATTGCACGAATTGATTCCCCCAGCACCATTCCACTATCGGACGACGCGACGTGGACGGGGATTTCATCCATACGTGGTCGACATTCCTCCGGTTCGCACCTCGCGGTTCGCATCTTCTTTCGTTATTAGAACTGCAAAGGAATGGAATTCTCTTCCTGCGTCGCTGTTTCCCGATACGTACAATTTAGGGATTTTTAAGGCAAGAGTGAACAGGCACTATTTGAGTTTGCGTGCTCCACCTTAGACTTCATCTTTGTTTACCATCAGGCAAGATAGAAGTCAAACGCGCTCAAATTATTTCATAAAAAAAAAAGTTATTAAGAAAAAGCTGTCGAATAATAAAGTTATTCCTGTTTTCCCCCCTCATTTTCCCCTGTAATGCTAGCCATAAGTATAGAGTAGGTACACATGTACAGAATGCCTTCCGCAAGTGTGAATGAGGATGGCTGAAAGAAAGATATGGTATGAAGCATGTAAGCAGAATATTAGCGCGAACATATGAAAGAGCTGCATAAAACACTTTGTCAACAATGTCTCACAATCATAACTGTGAGGTTTGTTGTTGTGTTTGTTGTTAAAAAAAAAAAAAAAAAAAATATATATATATATATATATATATATATATATATATATATATAGTCGCATCGAAATACGGATATGAAAATCTTTGAAACACGATATACATGTCTTTGATACAAAACGTATTAAAAATATTATAGATAGATAGATCGGAATCAGGGTCCCAAATTGTTTTCTAGGCATTCTTCTGTTGCTCAAAGCCGGTCGTCGAAGCTGAAAACAGAGGACGGTTGTGAAACACCGGTACTTAAAGTCCTTCAGAAGCTCTTTAATACCGTTTTGTTTGAGGGCGCCGGAAGCCTGGAACCGAAGTAAAAACAGACGCCTGGTGGACATCTTCTTCAAGAAGGGCGATAATACCTTGTTGAAGAATTACGGGCCCATTTTGCTCCTGAGCCATGCCTATAAGCGTTTCTCTAGGGTCATTACGAATCGTTTGATGGGAAAGTTGGATGATTTACAGCCTCTCGAACAAGCTGGTTTCCGAAAACTTTATAGCACAATAGAACACATACATATATGCATATAAGTAGATCATTTATTATACAAACATATTTTGTTGGAAGACTCTGACGAATTAAATATTAAAGATATGTATTTTATCATAATACATTCTTAATTTTATTTTATATTTTTATAAACTAAAGTATCTTCATTTGTGTCCTGAAAGAGTGTTAGAAAGTCGTTAAGTAAAGCTGAATGTATTATATATTTTATCAGCTATCTTCACCAATAATATATATGTACATTTATGTGCAAGCGAGTAAGATATTAAAAAGTTAAATGTGCAAGTGAGACGCATGTATAAATTATTCAGCCGCGCTTCAAGTCCAGTGGATGTACGGACATTAAAAAGCCTGTCAGAAAAATTAATTGATATATATCATACTGCGTGAAGAAATCTCGGTTTGTTGATTAGCCCGCGTCTTTCGAGCATACTAGTACAAGCTGTGGCCTATGATGGTGATGCCACAATTAAAATGTGTATTTAAATAATTTTTCATTGTTTTCAATAAAAAAAATCCTTTTCGTTATTATGGATATTAGGTAAGTTTTTTTACTGAAATTACATTTTAATTTATATCATTAGTACAGACATAAAGTTATAATAAGTTTACTATATTGTCATCAGTTGTTGCCAAATATATTTGCGAAATACTCGTTTAATTGAGTCAATAACCACAAAAGTCGTAAAATAATTAAACACGTAAGACGAAAGCTTTAGCGATGACTTCAACTTATTTAAAATTTGGGGCAATATTTGATGACTGCATTGTTTCAGTAGTCAATTAATTTAAAATAAAAATAAAAAAGTTCTTGACTTACCAATATACCTAAATACTTTTTTTTTGCGTTTATACCTTTTGATTATGTGTAAATTGCGTTAAAAATGTTGCTAAAGTTTTTTCGTTAATTTAGTGTGTGTGTTAGTAGTATTTCAGTAGTGATTACTTTAGTAATTTTTTAAAGGATTTATTTCTTACAAAATACATTTGACGTTGAAGTAAAACTCGGAAACTAAATTAAATTCAAATAAAAAATGCGTATTTTATTAGATATAAAATAAAATAAATTGAAATAATAGTACCTGTAAATCTATGTCACAGCCTTTGTAATTGCTTCATGGTTTTAGCTTTCGGCGCCTTTTATATGTAGGTATAGGTTTGTGTACACAAATCTTTTCAGACTCATTTTAAGTAGATTTGCTTTTAATTATATTCACTGTAGTTCTATGAAACCATCGAAGTTGTAATTTCAGGAACTCTAGGTTCTAACTACTAATAAAGAACTAACAAACGTTCGTTCAAACCTATTAGAATCGGCGTCTGATACTTATATCATTTATTATATTGTAATTATTATAAAATTGAAATAAAAAAGAAATGATTTACCAAAAATTTTTGAAATTAAAGAAAATTTATAATCTATTTTGCATGTTATTTATTGTTTAACTGTAGAGGTTAACATTGTTACTTTTTAAATGGTTAAACTGCTGATCCATTAATTATTTAAAAATTTAAGCTGTTACCGCTTACCTACTTCTTTCCGTGTGGAATTTTGTTCAATTGACTTTTATCATTGGATTTCTTTTTTGGCGTAGAGGAGCTGCCTTTAATAAGGAAGGATCCTTAGACCAGACGGGTGTGTGTCTGGTGGGCTACGCGCCACTTAACATTTGTTGTCGAGATCTTGTATATATATATATTCAATCGCTTTGAAAACTTTGATAGCGCGATGTAGGATGCGTCAGTTCGTATGTGGCGAGATAGTTGTCGCTACATCACTCCCCCTCCGAGACCGGAGGTCGATAGCAGGTTGAGTCGTCCATACATTTTTGTGATGCTTGCCGGGCCAGTGGAATGTTCCAGTGAGTCGGAATCAGATGCCGCATAGTTCACAGTGAGTCGGAACTGTCTGCGGTGATGCCCCAGTGAGTCGGGGTGGTGCAGTGCTGCGTAGTGGTTGGCTGCTGCGTCGACCAAGAGAGAAGTGCGTCTCTGCTTGCTGACCGGCCGAAGTGCAGTGTGCTGTGCCAAGGTCGCTGCGAAGGCTGTGGGCGATGACCAGGAATGGGCGTCCGCTGCATGCTTGTGGTCAGGGTACCCGTAGTAGCCGTGGATGCTGGCTGGCTGTATGACTCGCTGCTCGAAAGCTTAAGGAAGTGATGATGAGGTCACGATGAAGTAGTTTTGCGAAGGCTGCGCTGACGATCACGTCGGGGTCACCAGTTTGGCGTAGAGGGGCTGCCTTTGAAACGGAAGGATCCTTCGACCAGACGGGTGTGTGTCTGGTGGGCTACGCGCCACTTAACATTTGTTGTCGGGATCTTGTAATATATATTCAATCGCTTTGAAAAGTTTGATAGCGCGATGTAGGATGCGTCAGTTCGTATGTGGCGAGATAGTTGTCGCTTCACTTTTTTCGCTTGGATTTATAAACCTTTTTTTTTAATTTAAATTAGTTTACGCTAATATTTCCCTCGCGGTCTAGAGTCTTGACTTCACAGTGAAAACGCAGTGGAGACATAGTGTAACCACAATTTATTTCACTATGTTCTCACTATGTATTTGTTCCATCGGTACACAGTGTTCCTACAGAATTATCATAGTGACTACACTCGCGGATCTACGATCAAGGGAGAGCGGGCGACGGGCTTTCGCGCTGTTGGAGAAGGAAAATTAACTAATTCATCCACCTTATATTATTTTATGTTAACGAAAGCATAGCGTGATTCAATCGTCCTACAATGTTTTTTATGGAGCTCGAATGTAAACTATGATAGGTGTCGAGTGCCGTGGGTTTTGCGAGAAACTACTGTAGAAATACGGTGTTTGAATGGAACAAACACAGAAACATTGTGAACATTGTGTAACTTACGTGGTTTACACAGTGTTTCGACTATAGAGTAATGTGAAATCAAGATTGCGAGGGTTTTATAATCTCTTCTACCTGCTGGCTAAAACTGTCCTGTAAGTTTTCGGTCCAGCTGTTTCAAATATTAATTTTTCGAGCCAATAGACAGACAGAAATACGCCAGAAAAAAATAAGAAAATAAACGAAAATTTACAAATAAGTGAAAAATTTATATTTTAAAAAAAATTATGTCTCTTACCGTTTTTAAATGTGTACCTGATTTGAAGGTCTAGAGAATTGGGACAAATTTAATGTTTTCTTGAAGTTCAATTAATTGTTAACCCTGTGGTATCGAGATTTGATGACCCGCGGAATTGAGCCGCGAGGTCGCATTGATTCGGATTGATTGTCTGTATTGGGAATAGAATGTAGGAATTTCATTGTTTTGTGCAATACGTTCGAGTTTGATTAAATGCATTCAGTTGTAGATATAAGTTTTTATTATTCATACATTTTTATTTGATTTCAAAAAACGATTATTGGTAATGGAGTAATAAGGAGTGGAAATGGAGTAAATAAGTGGAGTAATTTCATTTATATGGTTACTGATATCGTTTTTACGAATAAGTTTTAAAAAGAGATCTTGAATTTGAAAGAATAATTATTCGCTTTAGTTAAAAAAGCGAGGATTTATTGTAATGGTTTATTTTTTTGAGCATGTTTTCGTAATGTGTTGAAATAAGTATATGACAAATCTTTTGAAATCTTTAAGTCCAAGGGTTCCTTACCGAAAGTGTAATAACGAGACTCTTACAGACACATACTCAGATACGGCTATAATCTCTTCTCAATATAAAATCACTTGAAAGTTCTAAAAAACACAATAATATAGCTAAAATAATAAAAACAGAAAATAAACTAATAATTAAAGCTGGTCTCCATACAAGATACGTCGTGTTTCTTAACCATATAACTCTGTTCTCAATAATGATTCTCAGTCCTAAACCGAATAAGGAAGGGCCCAATTTACTTGACTTACTTAGCCAAAGTAATGTATAAAAAGGCTAACCAAACAAATTTCTATACAGAGCCTCTCTCTAAAGAGGTTTTTTAATGACTAGAGCTACTGTCTACTGTGTATTAAAAATTCAAGCATAAAAAAACATTTTGATATCAAATCAAAAATAATCTGTTTACATTAAAAATCTTGGGTATTAAGGTAATTTTAAAACGTCATGAGTCGAAATAGAGCAGTAATAATAACCGCAGAAGAAAACGCACGGGTTTTATAATTTTTTGTATTAAACATTAATACAAGATTTATATATTAATTAAAATCAAAATAAATAATTAATAATAATTACTTGTAACATCGTTTTTATTTAATATCATTATAGTATTATTGTATGGTTCCAAAGATGAATTCGTTGTTAAAAATTATTTAACGGTCATCAAGAAATTCAGGTCGGCTTAATATATAAAAGCCACTCACAAAGTATGATAGTAACGTCACTACATAATGATTATTTGACAATATTTTTACGTTTATAATAAACTCCAACAGTTCTCTAGGATATACGATTTAAGATTTTGTTTACGGATAATGGTCCTTAAGCCGCTAAATAGATTTTCATTTCAATTTAATATTGTAATTATATCCTAATTTTAAAAACATAATTTTAATAACTACCTATTTACAATGCGACATATAAAAAATGATATACCTAAGTTATTAGCTTATACCACTTTTTTTAATAAATGCTGGAATTACTGAGTCTCGACTGACGTCATAGTCTTTGACAGTTTTGGTATTGTGAAAATCAGTAATAATGTATATCAGTCACTGATCTGCCATTGTAACACAGTTGCCATAGCAGACTTGAGGCCATCTAGAATCTAGAACCTTAGAAGGTACCCAATACAATGACAATAAAATCCCAGTACAATTAAAACTTTTCTGTTTCAATTCTTATCTCAATAAATAAAATAGATCTAAAAGATAATAAATTTTAGAAATAAACGTACTTATAATTTGATTTAAATCACCATTTTTTGTTTTAATGTTGCAGGTTTATCTATATCTTATTCTTCATACATACAACTTACAGCAATGGAGATCCAATAGGTTAGTATTTTTAGTAAAGGCTTTCTTATGTATACATAAAATATATATACCGGAGATTACATATGCTTGGCTGCGTGTCAGGATGGGTACTTCAAAATGAAAAGTTGATTATATTATTTCCCTATTAAGTATTGCCCTAGAGAATAATAATAATTTTTTTCGTATATTATATTATCATCTTCTTTATAATTTTTTGTTTAAAAAGTTCCCTGACCTTACCACTTTTTAATATTTAGTTTACCTATATCAAAAAAGTGTTTCAATACGTAGAAAAACGCAAAACATCGGTAAATAATAATATAATTTAAACGATTTCCTATTAACATTAAAATATTTATTTTATACAATTAAAGGAACATGCTATCCGAGAGAATATATTTGTAGTACCTACTAGTATTTCTACTTTTTTACGACTTGGTAATATATATATTTGGTTTTTGCTATTAATACATGTTGAAAAAAACTATACAAAACTAATTTAAGCTATGTAAATAATGAATATTATTTTCAGCGTCTGTTTGTAACGCTGTTCAGTAGTAGGTAATCAATCAATCAATTTTGAGTTTTATGGCTGTTAGTTATATCAACAGAGCACGGTCGATTTGGTCAATAAAACGTAGAAACTCAGCGTTAATTATCATGGATTTCCAATTTCAAAGCTTAAGATTATATTTTATTTCTCTTATTAAGCATTAGATAACTATTTTTCTAATATATGTATAATAATGTTAATAGCATTTGTCTTTTAATTTTTAGATAATGTAACTATATCGCCATTAAATTCTCCATGTGCAACAATCGGAGGCGTCGATGTGGATTTCCAAACAGTAGATCTGATAGCAGTGTACCACTTGGACAGATCAAATACGACTGGGGTTACTCTCGTCCAAGGCTCTCAAGATCTCCAAAGGGCATATAGGATAGGGGATGGAGCGAATCTGACTTTGCCTTTGAGGTGTTTTTTTTATATATTTTCTAAATATCGTAATGTTAATGTGGTAACGTTGTAAAAAATAACTGCAATGTCATGCTGCTGGACAAAGGTCTATGTAGGAGAAGGGTCGGTTTATGTAGGAGAAGGGTTGGTTGATGATTTCCAAGTCAGTAGTATCGATCGTTATCTGAAAATTTGATAAACTTTTTATTCCATTAAATGTTTTTATTTTTTAATTAATTTTGTTTTCTTTACATTAATTATTCAGATTTAATGTTCATTAAATTATAATAGGTATATTTGTTATATTTTCATTTACATATCTATCTTGTGCAAGTATTAGTGTGTATACATTAGTATGTAAGTTTATTATGTAACTGCACAACCTAGCCGCTTTCGTTGTTGAACTCAACCTTTTTCATTTGGGTTATCTGGAAGAAACGGTTAATTAGCCATAAGACTGCCTGTTGTACTACACATTCTAAACGTTAGACTTTTAACTATGCTTTGTAATTTATTTGTGGTGTGCAATAAAGAATAAGTAAATAAATTTATGATAAAAACTGGTATCGACGACTTTACGTGATCTTTGAGGCACACTGGGGAAACCCGCAAAGACAAACAGACCAAACAAAATAAAATAAAATCAAATTATACAAATACTGATATTCTTCCCGAGCTGGAATCGATTTCACGGCCGTCAGAATTCATGAAACTATTTTAACCTCCGCCGTCATGGTTGCTTGGAAAATAAAACATTAGGAGTAAGTTGTAAATGTACATATATATTGTTTGTAACGAAATTAATACTTCATAATATGAAACGATGTAACTCAAATTCTCAAGATTTATCGAACCAATCAGGAAAATTATCTTGCGTTGAATGATAGTCCATTTTCATCAAAAGGTTACTAACGTACATAGCAATAGCGGTCGGTCTCAATAATCAACCTATCTCTGATTTAGGTTATTAGAAATAGAAACTTGACATCAAATCCATACGAATTGTGTCAGAATTCTATAGTAAGTAAGCAAAATCAGAAATATTTGATATTGAGATAGGCCGTAAGACTACTGGCTCGGAGTACCTACTTGCTAAAAGTCAGTCAAAGTAACAAGTCGAACCTGTCGTACAACTGTATAGTTAATAATAAATTACTAAGGAGACAATATAATATAATCATTTTTTTTTCAGCCAAGTATTCCCTAATGGTCTGCCAGAGTATTTCAGCGTGATAGGCACATTTAATTCACATAATCACCGCAGACCTTGGAGTCTCATCCGCGCCAGATCACAGACACTTCAGTTTTCTTTGACACTTCTGCCGAATATTAGGAAACTTGCTGTTTTTGTACAACACTCGCGAGTGGTTTTCAATAGTCCAGAAGTAAGCATTTATTCGAAGTTATAAACGTAATAAAATAATTTGATTAATAATAAAAATAATTTGATTTTTATTATTTTTATTGACACTTTGAGGATAGTTCTAATTGAACAAGATTTGATAAACACTATCATAAAAAAGAAAGTTACTTCATTCTGATAGATCCTATCAGTAGGTACGGGCGGAATTTGAAAAGTTCGTAGTCTAACCAGGTTAATGAAAAGATAGGAATTTTTTAATTATTTATTTTTCAACATATTCTCTCCCAAGTTCTATAAAATTCTTCC
This sequence comes from Euphydryas editha, assembly GCA_036937285.1. Lineage (NCBI taxonomy): Eukaryota > Metazoa > Arthropoda > Insecta > Lepidoptera > Nymphalidae > Euphydryas > Euphydryas editha. The sequence continues at coordinate 7,946,499 of JAUPFZ010000024.1, forward strand.
ATCGGCCGGGCAGGGCTTCTATACCAGCTTTAAAAAAATATTTGTCCACACCTTCAAAAGATGCGTTGACAGCAGCCTCAAACTCCACATTTGTAGAAAATGTTTGAACTCAAAGTGGTTTTTGGGCTTTGGGAATAGATAAGTCATATGGAGCCAGATCAGGAGAACATTGTCATGGCATTGAAGGCGGCCGCGGAGCGGGAGCGTGAAGCAGACGCTAACGCTAACCCGCTCCGCCGGAGACGACCGGGGGGAAGGAGACGCCGTTACGCGCTCCTTCACCCTCCGCAATAGAGTGGGAGAGGCACCTATTATCCTCCCACTCGCCACCGGGGAAATAGAGCGCTCAGGGTGCCCGCATACGCGGGCCAACCGTCGGGGCGTCACGGTTGCATGCGAAAGCGATCCCGTGGCGCCCCACTACGACGATGAGGGCACCACTGGGTTTTAGTGCGGTATTCTGGCACGTTCTGTCGTGTCAGCGAGTCCCACATACCCGTCGCCTTCAGGCGGCGGGATGCGTAAATGCATTTCCCAGCGTAAAAAAAAGATCAGGAGAACACGGGGCATTGGACTGGACTGGATTAACAATTCGAAGCCACAATGATGGATTTCTGCCATAGTCTCGACTGATGTGTGAACTCGCATATTATCATGGTGAAACAAAACTTTTCTTCGTAACAACCCAGGAAGTTTCTTTAATTAATTTACATGAACATCACAGAAAGTTACAATATCAAGCCGAAAATAACCGAGGCACCAACCGCGCCGACAGACAGCTTTGAAAAGTTCTCAGCGGTAGTTATGTGGTGCGTTCGTTCAGATGAAATGCCAATCTTGTTAGCTATCTTCTTAGTAGTAAATTTCCGGTTAGATAAAATCAAATCACATTTTTTTTAAAATGTTTTCGTTGGTGGTAGACGTCGATGGTCGACCGCTACGTGGATCATCTTCGATACTCTCTCGACCACGCTTGAACTCCGCTACCGACTTTTTTCCAGTAGCATACAAAGGTTCAGATTCCCCTAAAGTTGCTAACATGTCTTCATAAATTTGTTTTGTTGTTAAACCTTTGATTTTATTCATTTTTTAAATTTATTATTACTTGTTCGACGTTATAGTGTGAGAATCCGTAAGAAATGCAAATAAGGAAAAAAAAATTACGCAATTGCTCAGGAATAATGTAGCTTCAAAATAATGATAGTTCCATTAAAATAGCATGCTCTTAACTACATATATTAGACTACGAACTTTTCAAATGAACCTCGCAATTACACACAGAGGGGTGTACCTGCATAAAACCACACAGAAGCTTACTCCTATCATCCTATAAGAGCTTAAGAGAGGCGGTTGTCCCTTATCGTTAAATGTTGACCAATATAAGTATAATTAATTGTGGTCGAATTATATTTTTCAGCTCTTCAGACCAGGATGGCACAAAATACATGTTGCTATTACAAATGATACCGTTTTTGCTGCTGTAGATTGTGTTGAGGTAAGAAATCATCAAATTATTTTGATCGACGCCTACTTCAATTTCAGAGATAACTGAATAGAAAGCTTGGTTCTAATTGCTCTCGTGTTTGAAAATATTGGGAGAAAATTTGTTGCGAGAAATTAAAATTTGGAATTGGAAAGATGTTGGGAAGAATTCTGAAAATATGTTTCAGAATTCTGTTATATTATATATTATACTAATTGCTAACAAAGTAACTTAATTAATTTAAGTAAATTAATTGCTAACTGAGTGCTGTATCCTTGTATAGCTCTTGTTATTAATTATTATTATTCCGACAGTGCTATGTCAACTTTCAACTGGAACCAACACAGCTTTTTGTCTTTAAATGCGACTCATTGTTACGAACTTATTTTTGATCATTTATTGGGTGTTTCTTTGATTTTGTATAAGTGATTTTAATAATCTTTATCCTGAGTGAATAGGATTTAAATTTTGTTGGCGTACATTGAAGCAGCATTGAAACAGATTTTATTTCAAAATAAAAGCTCCTTATTTGATATTTGCTAATATTGTCGAATTATAGCGATTAAATATTCATTTCCGAATATTATTTCTAGCTTCTGTATTGTATTCATATGTCCAAAAAATTTGGAATTTTGTAATTTTTTTTTATTTTAGCTATTCGAAACGTTAGTAACTAATAAGCAACAATTTTAAAATCAATCATTCCTACCCTCCGTGCCCAAAATTTATGTGACAATGCCAACTTAATTATAAGCTGGTATTGTCTTGTTTTTTTTTAAACGCCTGAAGCAACTGACCCCATTTTAAAAAACTTAGTATAATTATAGCTTTTATAACAAGTCACAACATAATCGTGTCCTTTGCCCAAAGGTTGTCTGGAAGAAATCGCCCTTTTAGCGATAAGATCGCCTTTGTACATCTTTTCTATATTTTACTGTGTAAGTTTGAATCATGGTGTACAATAAAGAATATATTATTATTAATAATCGGCTCTAAAACATTATTCTATGACTAAAAAAATCAACGCAATAATAATGTAAAGTTAACTCGTGTAAAAACGCGCGGGTGAGTTAGTAACCTAATAAAAAACGACCCGTTTTACTCACGCTTATCGTTGTTTATCCGCTCCTAGTTATAGCATGATAACCTGTAACATTCTTGTCCTGTAACCTTCAAACAATCAGTAAAAAGACCTTTTACCTTAAAGATACACTATTAAAGAATTTTTAAGCAATCAAATTATTTTGCTCTATAACATTAGTTTTATTACATTTCTTCTTGAATTTCCAGCTAGAGCCGGAGAGCATAAGTCAGCATGATTTCAGCAATGCCACGCACATAACCATTGTCACAAACGACGACGGTTCGCCAGCCCCGGTAATACAAATCTATATACTTCATTAGGATCTAGCCAATCTGATAAATCGCTCCCCCCATCGAATAATATGGTAATCGATTAATCTAATAAAAAACTATTTTATGCGTATATCTCAGTACTGGTAGATCGTAAGATAAACATTTATACGTTAAAACAAAGCTAATTTTTAATAATCTTTTTAATATTGATTACATATTAGTAAAAGTTTAACAAAATTGATTTAATGACAAAAATAATGTTACTAAAATTAAAGGGCTAAAGTATAGTATGCAACGTATTATTACCAGTGTGTAAACGCAACGATATTGTTGACAATAATGATTCATACGGTGTTAAAAAACCTAACGGCAATATGATATACGATATTATTCGGGTGAAATCCAACCGATATTGTAGACTGTAATATTACTTTACAGTAATATTCGTCAATTTGTAGTGTCAAACAATTAACAGTAATATAATGTTGCAATACATATTTTATGAAATAATTCATTACCAAATCTCGTAAATAAAATAACACACGAATATATTTATTTTAAACTTTACATGGAAAAAGATATGCATTTCTTACGAGAATATAATGGTAATCGTCGCTTATCGAAAAAGTTAACGATTGAATAATCTGTAGTAACTTGTTATGGTATTATTCGTGCAAAAAGTGTGTTTATATTTTATGGGAATAATATTATTATGTTCATTACGGTACCATTGAACTTAGTGTATTTTTATGAATATACGTAGAAAGAATACAAAAAAAAATATACAAGATGGTAATTAATATCCTAAACACCATTATGCAATAAAACGTAAACTGTCGTAGTACCACATTACCATATTATTCGGTGGGGGGAGCGAAATATCCTCTGAAGTCTCCGAAGACATAGTCATTAAAATTTATTTGAAGAATATTTTTTTGACATTATGCATCTATCTATACTAATATTATAAAGCTGAAGAGTTTGTTTGTTTGTTTGTTTGTTTGTTTGAACGCGTTAATCTCAGGAACTCTTGGTTCGAATTAAAAAACTGTTAACTTGTTTAGAATCGTCTTTTCATTAAAAAGAACCATTATACATGTTTGTTCACAAATGACGAAGATATAATATATAAGTTACGTTAAAAAAAATTATATGTATTGAAAATCTCCTTCCTTTTTCAAAGTAGTTCTAAGGTAATTTTTTTTTTTTAACTTTCGAGTAATATAAAAACAATAAAGAAATCTGTCATAATTTTAATTTTTTTTTTAGATAGATCTCCAATGGCTATCACTGAGCTGCAATCGTTACAACATCAACGACGAAAGTTGTGAGGAAATTGTAAGATTTTATAAATATATTTATCATAATTTATATTATTTAGTGGATTGTTAAACTTTTTTTTTTGCGTAAGATGACTCTAACTTAGAGCTCGAAGGACAAATAATTAAATATTAAAATTAACAAGTATGCTTAATTAAAAAAATCAAAAAACCCGACTGCGTAAAATGCTCTTATTATAAACTAAAAAGAATAAAACAATTTACTAGCTTTCATTTGATACCCTTATTGCTACAGTAAGAAAAAAAATTCAACTCCCCCCTCATTCCGCCATTTGCGGGCGCCATTTTGAAAATTTATATAGCCTATGTCATTACTACAATTTAGACAAATCCAACGACACCTCATATGTCAAAAACCGTCCAGCCGTTGGGGCTGTAGGGCGTGCCAAAGAAATGGACATACATACATACATACATACAGACATACAGACATACAGACATACATACATACATACATACACTCGAAAAACATAACCCTCCTTCTGTCGCAGTCGGGTAAAAATATGTAATAATCAATTTTATGAAACCTCTTGTCTGGTTTTCTTATCTTAATGATTGTAATTACTAATACTGATCATCTGGATCAATTATAGGGATGGTACAAGATTTTGGTAACGACCGCATATTATGAGACCAATAAGAAATTTTCTAATGTCGATTACGTTAGCAGGACATTAAGCATATACTAATACATCATATGTCCTGGTCATATCGTAGAATTGGCCACATCATGAAATGGTCGAGAATATGTTATGTTAATATGTTAGGTTAGGTTAGGTTAGACTTTTTTTTAATCATTGATCTTGCTAAGACACATTATGATGTGGCCAATGGTCAGTGAAACATTCATGAAATTCTCGAGCATTTCATAATTTGGCCAATTCTACGGTATGGCCACGACACATATAAGCTATAAAATACTGTAGGTACAAAGTTAATAAGCTTAAAAATTATTATGCAAACACAACTAGGTACTCGTAATTAGGATTATTTTATAGCATCCTTTTTTTCTTTTTTTTTTTCTTTTAGGAAATACCAGAGTCATTGACTGCAACTGTATCGCCTGTAAGTAAACAAAATTATTACTTAATAAATAAAGCCCTTTTGTTTGACTTTTAAAGAGTACGGGGATAATAGATTTGTGAACGATTTGCTATATTTACAAAAATATAAATATTTATATCAAGATATTTATATTTTTTCCAGTTACCACTTCTGTCAAATGGAAATCAATATCTTGAGCCGATTTGTAATCAAACATGTCCGGCGGTATGTTCTTTATTTATTAAATTTTATTATCATTTTTATATATGTATTTCTCTACCTTCAAATTTATTTTTAGATCGTCTAATGTTTTTCTGTTTTATTACTTATTAGATGTATCTCGTATTTAAGCTCATCTTAACATTTATGGCTACAGTTTCGCTACATTTTATTGTAGAGTAGCCCATAAACATGAGTTATGTTATTTATGAATAATGGATTTTAAATCGATCAAATTAATATCGATTCAGTAAATTCAGAGTTTATTAATTATAAAGATATAAATAACAATACAATTTAAGTATAGATTACCTTTAGATTAACCGACAAGATTAGTCACAAGTTCACAACCAGTTATAACTAGTGTATAAACTATAATTTTATTGAGAGCTAACCTTCATAAAAAACAAAAATTGTTAAAATTTATGTTTTGGCTACAGTAGCAAAAGTAAAACAACAAAAACAAATACATAAAAGGAAATAAATTATTGTTTTGAAGAAAAAAATGAACTGATCTCGCTACAATTTTAATAAACTTGTGTGTATAGACAAGGAAGTCCTTAACTTTGTTGATTCAAAATAAAGCTAATAATTTTTACAATAAGTATGAATAAGTAAATACATGAATATCGTTTACATTTTAGGGTCCCGAAGGCCCTCCGGGGGAGAAAGGGGAACAAGGTCCGAGAGGTTACACAGGATTGCCGGTAAGATTATATAAGCTACCTAACATTTTTTTATTTACATTTTCTGCACTTTATTTATTTTAAATAATAATTCACTTTCCAACTTTTTAGGGAGTTCGTGGCTTGCAAGGGCCTCCTGGACTTGATGGGACTCCTGGTGTTAAGGGGGAAAAGGGAGAGAGAGGTTTACCGGGAAATATTGAAAATGTAATATATTATTTTGTGACATGATTATCTGTCTGTAGCGTCCGCTTGCTATTCAGACATTAATTTACGCATAATAATTATAATGTATTAAAATTCATTTAATAATTGTTTTGAACAATAGGTGACGGTAATACCTGGTCCTCCAGGATTAGTAGGTCCACAAGGCCCTAAAGGAGAAAAGGGGGATCAAGGACTTAAAGGTAGGATATCATAAAAGACATCCTATTTTTTTACTATATTTGTTCACCTCACGTCTTGTTAAATCCATAATTATAATGTAAAAGTATTTTTTTTTCTATGTTAAAAACAATAAAATATACTTTCTTCGTCTTTTTTTATTCTAACATAAATTCTATTATTTTTCAAGGTGAACCAGGCGAAGCTGGTCTGGTTGGGTTGTCTGGACTGCCAGGAGTTGATGGAAGAGACGTAAGCATTTACTTAGCTTTCTTGCTAAGATTGTAAGAAAGCATGTTTATGCATAGGACGCTAATCAAATTATTTTACTTTTAGAATATCGTGATCAATCTAAAATAATTATATAAAATTAGAATACTCTTGATTAATATATTGTTTTGTTCTCCGCTATTACTTATGGATGTAAACAAATATTTCGTAAAATAATAATGTTACATTAATACAGCTTTGAGTTTTAAAATTACAGGTTAACACTTTCACTAACACTGGGTAATGATTAGAATTCGCAATTTAGCACTAAAATTTTTGCATACAATTTATCACCACGTATATAGACTTTGTGCCACATAGCGACATACATGGGTGGCACATGGGTGGCACATGGGTGGCAGTACGCCTATGTACATACGTACCACGTTTAATATACCTGCATCGGAAAAAAGGCACTCATGGTGGCAAAGAATTGAAAAAAAAAATTGAACGTAAATAGGCGTTGTGTCGAATCATGAATTCATTAAATCACGTAAATAAACGTACTGTCCGTGAAAGTGTTAATTAATTAATGCTATCACGTGTTTAATTCATATTTTGAATATTGTGCTTGTGTAGTTTGTATAAGGGCAAATATTTGAAAACATGCAAATCGCGCGGCGGTTATTAAAGAACGAATGCGGAGTTTATATTTTTACTTTTGTGAATTATTTCTTATGTAAAAAAGTATCTCAAATATGGACCGATAACTAAAAATCTTATTTATAAATTGAGTTTAGAGATATTACAAATCAAAGAGCCAAAATCTAATTCCCATTCGTGTCCAATTCTCCATTTTCAATCAATAATTATCCTAAAATTGTTAAATTATTCTTGAAGATTATACTTTTGGTAAGATATTCATAAACTTAAGTTGTTAATGAACATATAAAACCATGCTGTAACACGCAAAGAACATAACTTATTAAAAATAAGATCAGTTAAAAAATGTCCATGGACAACTTGCTAATTACCATTTGGGAACATTCCGTAATGATTTTTCTTGTAAAAACTGGAATATTCCAACCCAATAGTACATAGGCGCGTGGGTACCAGTTAGAGCTCGAACACCGAGCGAAGGCTAGTGTCAAAGATCAGTCTTTTTGGCGCCAATTGTGATTATCTCGTCCTCAAAGTGTTTTAGTAAAAATATTATCTAATAACCATTTATTGCTTTTTAGGTAAGTGATCGATTACATATTTTTGATAACATGTTTTATATAGTCCCTATAGTGACTCCTTTTGGATTTTGAGAATAGAATTAGAATGTTTCTAACACAAGACTGATTTATTTAAGAAAATAGTTGAAATACTACTTACCATTTGTCTCATTACCGATATTTGCCGTTCGCACAAGCGAATGGTAATTAGTTTTTTTTAGAAATGGTAATTATGTTGAAATTTCGTCTATATTTGTGACAGCATTTTTGATGTCTGTGCGGAAAGGAGGTGATTCTTGTGACAACATTTTTGGTCTATTTTGAAGTCTTGGTCTATTTTATTATAGAAGCAGCGGCCTAATGCAAGCCTTTTGCAGCCAAATTGGGCGGCGCGCCGGGGAAGTACTTCTCTTTCACTTAACTTGTGGTTTTTAGCCACGTTTCGGACTACACGGCCTTTCTTGCAACAAGAGTTGAGGTATGTTTTCCCGCCAAGGTTCCCTGAATGAAACCATTAAAAGGGCTCTTGCCACCATCGACGTTCCTGCTCTTATTGAGCCTACTGGAATTGGTCGCGATAATGACAAGAGGCCTGATGGTTTAACACTGATTCCCTGGGAAAGGGAACGGGCGCTTTTATGGGACTCAACCTGCGTTAGCTCCGTCTCACGTCAGGGAGACAGCTTTAAGAGTGGAAGCCGCTGCGGAGAAAGTTGAAATGACTAAATGGCACAAATATTTGTAACTTATCCCATGTTATGTTTTTGTGCCGTTTACAGTCGAAACACTTGGACCTTAGAGTAGCAGTGCAAAAAAAATTCTAAAAGAATTAACTCTACGTCTCATATCCTCCACTAGTGACAGGAGGGTTAGTGCATTTTTTGCCTTGCACGGATTTTGTCACTAGTAAGATTTTACGTCAAATTTTCACGAGTATTGTGAACTAATGGCGTATCGCAAAGTTTTTGTTTTGTAACTTCCTTGGGGCTATCGTCATTAGGACACACCAACCTCCAGTTTTCTTCTGCGTCTGTAGCCTCTGTAATTTTGACTGAACCTAATTTTAAATTTTCGGAACATAGGCCTTTGATACTATGCACAGAAGCAAAAAAAGCAGGAAGAGCGACACTAGAAATTTTTCTCACGCCGATGCCACCATCTCTAATTGGTAAAGCAGCTTTTATATCTTAGTTATCATCTCTATTTTTTTTTTCATAATTACAATTTGAAAACTATTCATTACATTGTGAGTGACCTAATTACCAATTATTCATATTTATCACTACCGTTCGTATGAATTTTGAATTGCCTATAATACAAAAAGTAAATATTTTAAGGCATTCCCTTAGATACTATTTTAAAAAGAAAGTACCTGAGATTACAAAAATCATATAAAGAATCATTTTCCTCACCTTTTTTTCTTAATCTCCGAAACTATGCCATATGCGCATTTTCAAATATTTACCCATAAGTGAACGTGCGGCCTGACGTTACAAGACATATGCATAATGAAAAATCAGTTTGTCCATCTTGCACTCGATCGATTTTACAATCGAGATAGAAATCGATAATGTTTTGTTTTGATTACTGTTACTGTATCAACCTGTAAGCCACCCATTGCTGAGCGGTGGCCTCTTTTCCATACAGAAGAAGGGTTGGAGCTTAATCCACCACTGCTCCACTGCGGGTTGATGGATAACTTCTCTACCATGAGTAATTATAATATATAATATCGTTATTAGGTGCCTATGATAACAACCGGGACCGACGGCTTTACGTGCTCTCCGAGGCATGGTGGGGAGATCCACAAGGACACTGGAGATACCCAGACCTGAAACAAATATTTGTACAAATACAAATATCTGTCTCGAGCGGGAATCGAACCCGCGGCCGCCGGCGCACGACGTAAAGCAACTACTCGCACCACTACACCAGAACGGTCATCGTTACATATTATTAAGATTATTAAAGTTATAAAGTTCGTATACCATGACTTTTACCTCGACTGTCACTTTGCGGTTAATATTGAACTTTTCGTCGTTTAATAAAATATTTATCTACTTTAAACAGTATGTGTAATAGAATTGCATTGGTGTGAATAGTGTGAACGTGCCAGTTTTAAATAAGTGACCTATAACAGTTTTAGCATTTATATTTTTATAACTAGACCTTTCGCCGAAATTTCATCGGTGTCAAGTATTGGTACTGATTAAATTATTTTATGTTTATGACGTAGTTTTAAAACAAAGTATCTTAACTGTGTTGTGTATTATGAAGTACAAATGCTTCTTCTTACTCGTATTTGAAAGACAAATTTATATATCTCGAGGACGCTCCAGAATAAAGAACATCTCGTAGTCTTATGCTGAAGACATCAATACATAAAACCAAATATTTTAATTAGTATTTTACAATCTGCTATAAAATTGTGCAATAGTTTACCATTACTATAAGGGAGGCTAAAACACTGTCGACATGTAAAATCTATGTTTAGGATCACTATCTTTAGCCGGAGACTATGGCCTCGTTCCTACTACGTCGGCTATACATTTTATATGAAGCTGTTCACATTTATCCGGTTCTAGCGAAAACACCGGATCCGGTGTTTTGTGGGGGTGTTTTTGCCGATCCGGTGTAATGTGAACACCTCGTTCCGGGATCCATTTTCCGGCGATTTCGCCGGTCCGGCGTAGTGGGAACACGCCGTATTAGAAATAAGTTTTTACTGTATTATTTTTTACTATTATTAATGTTTATTAGTTTACAGTAGGGATATTATATATATATATATATATATATATATATATATATATATATATACGACCTTTTTATTGGTAGTAAACACTCCTACAAAAATAACGTTAAGTCGTTTATTTCAAAACTTTGATCAACGCCGTAATATTCGTATGTTGCTATTAATAAGTAATAAATATACTTGAATGATCATGTACAGTACTTGACATTAATTGTGTATATATATCTATGTACGTATAGGTATGTGTATGTATGTGTATAATATATGTATGTGTATATAGTATATATATATATATGTATGTGTATGTGTGTATGTGTATGTGTGTATGTGTATATAAGTGTAAGTATGTATTATTATATGTATGTTTATTCTTATATAACTTATTTATTTACTTATTCTAAATTGCACACTTTTTAGTTTTTTCGTTTTTTTTTTTTTTTACAGTCACTTCTCGCATCAGTGTATACCTAGTGTTTAGTTTAGTGTCTTTCTAGCACACAGTGAGTATGTAATATTTTCGTGGATAACTATTATTGGCTCTGTTTTGATTATGTCATGTACTAAAAAAAAACAAAAATGTTAAATTAAGCTGTTGTTATCCTAAATAAATAAATAAATAAATAAATAAATATTATTTTATACTATATTTTTCTTCAGATATGTATTTTGTATAAGTATTAGAATTTGGAAATTTGTATGTAAGTTAATTATATAACTACATCACCTATCCGGTCTCGATATTAAATTTTCCTTTTTCCATTTAAAATGTCTGAAAGAAATGCATAAGTAGCGATAAGTTCGCCGTTGTACTATAAAATCTGTAAGCGTTGTTTGTAATGTATTTGTGGTGTAAAATAACATATAAAGTAATGCGTTTTTTGTTACAAACAGGGTTTGCCAGGGCCCCCGGGCCCTGTAGGGCCTCGAGGAGAACCAGGCCCTATGGGTCCTCCAGGACCAATTTCTAACATTAACGTTCCAATAACACAAGGTAAGCTTGATTATTATTGAGCATTGATCAGTTTATTGCAAATACGTTATAGAAAACTTTTTTAAATTGTCTATCATTATATCATTATATTATTATATATCATTATATTATATTTTATTCGTACGGATCAAATAAAAGAGCACCCTATGTCAACCGTCTTAAGACATTCGACCTGATGTCCCTGTCTGATAGACGCAAAATGCATGACATAATATTTCTATACAAACAATTAAATAATCTTATAGACAATTCTGAACTACTAAGCCAGTTCTTGTTCTCCATCCCTCATCATATACCGCGGCATCCTGGACAATTACTTACACATAAGTCTTATAAAACAAACCTAGGGCACCAATCTCTTATTCCTCGATTATGTAAGTTACTAAAGGAATTTCAAAAAAAGGACGATACGATAGATATTTTTTACGATAAATTATCGGTTTTCAAAACAAAAATCCACAGAGTCATGTATCCAATCTCTACTGAAATCTCCTAAACTTCCTAAACTGTAATAACAGCAATGTATTTAATTTAATTTTTTTTTTTTTAATTGGATATTTATAAGTATAAATTTTATGCTTCTCATATTCACTATTTATGTATTAATTTTATATACGTACGCTAATCATATTTTTATGTACTATTAACTACACTATTTTTATTTTCCACGCCATAAATATAAACGCATAATCCTAAATAATTATCGTAAAGCTTTTTCTTTTTTTAATTAATATAACAAATTATATTATTTTTATTTATACTTAATATAAATTTATGTTTCTTTTTTATTTTTATTGATTGAAGTTGATTTATTTAATTTAATTAATACTTTATTGTAAACTTTTAAAAAGTATATCAAAGAGAAAATAATATTAGTTTATTCTTTGTTATGTATAATATAAATTTTTCAATATTGTGAATCAAATGCATGCTGTAACTACCTATAATTGAAATTATGTGTAAATTGTACTTTAAGGTCCTAAATGTCTAATTTTAAGGAACATATAATTTTGTTGGTAGTTCAATTACAAATAAATAAATAAATATCGTATACATTTTACAGTTGGCTGGTACAAAATATAATATTTAATTCCTGAAGTCAAAATTAAGTATTTAATTTCCATGGTATAGTAAAGAATGTTTTCTTCAAAAGTAATTAGACTATATTATCTACCAATGCGATATTTTCAGCGAATGGAACATTATTTTTTAATACAAAATACTTAGCAACCTGTACTGTTTCAGGCGTGTTGTATATTTTAATGCGCCTGTAAGCCACTGCTTGTCAAAGTCCTCTTCTCTCTATAGGATAAGAGTTATGGTGGCGGTTAGTACCCGCGACAGAAGAGACAGAGACAAGAGACCGCGACAAGTTATATCATTGGTTGTCTCGGTTCTGTTGTCTCTGTCTCTCCTGTCGTGGTCGGGTATCGCGGGCGCGAATCGCCACCATAAGAGGTTAATCCACCACGTTGCTTTGAATTAGCGGATAAATTCTTCACCATAAGTAACAATCACTATCAGGTGTCTATGATAACAACCGGAACAAACCATATAAATATATTTTGTATACCAATTCATTTTAAATATATAAAATTCCTCAATTAATAAGCTTTCCAATTTAAAAATATTTTTTAAAAATGGATCAGAGAATGTCTAGAGCAGTGATTCTCAACCACTGTGCCGCGGCACTTTTGTGTGCCGCCAAATTTCAAAAGTGTGCCGCCAAATTTTGTAAATATATAATAATGTTAATATTATTAAATTATATCATTTAAAAAGAAAAATATTTCTTCAATAAACGTTTAGTTATTATTGTAGTAGATATTAGTTTATTTCGTATATTTAAAATTTTTGTCATAAAGTATTTATGCAGTGTGTTGTAGTAAGTAAATAATTTTTATCTTTTTCTTTGTGTGCCGCCAAATTTTGAAATCGTTAAATATGTGCGACAACAAAAAAAAGGTTTAGAATCACTGGTCTAGAGCGTCCAAACACACAAACTTTAATAAATAAAATTAGTAAATAATGTAATATTTGTTTAACACAGGTATGAAGGGTGAAAAGGGTGCTCCGGGTAAACCAGGAAAGGATGGGGAACCTGGGGCACGAGGACCGCCTGGACTTTCTGGAGCTCCTGTGAGTATACATTTATTTAAAATGTTACCGGTTGATGTCAGTACATGAGAGATGCTACGAAAAAACTAATTTTAAAGTTTTTTATAGGAGCAATAGAAGCCAAAAAAATAAAATTGCATGATTTTTACCCGACCGCGACGGAAGGAGGGTTATGTTTTTCGAGTGTATGTATGTATGTATGTATGTATGTATGTATATATGTATGTATGTATGTATGTATGTATGTATGTATGTATGTATGTATGTATGTATGTATGTATGTATGTATATCCATTTCTTTGGCACGCCCTACAGCCCAAACGGGTGGACGGTTTTTGACATATGAGGTGTCGTTGGATTTGTCTAAATTGTAGTAGTGACATAGGCTATATAAATTTTCAAAATGGCGCCCGCAAATGGCGGAATGAGGGGGGGGAGTTGAATTTTTTTTCTTACTGTAGCAATATGGGTATCAAATGAAAGCTAGAAAATTGTTTTATTCTTTTCAGTTTATAATAAGAGTATTTTACGCAGTCGGCAGTTTTTTGATTTTTTTAATTAAGCATACTTGTTTGATTACATGATAAACAATGTAGTTGTAATTTAATTTGGAAGAAAGATTTTTTAATTGAAATAAGTTTTATTAATGGTCTTTTTTAGGGTGTACCAGGAATACAGGGTCCACCAGGTTCACCTGGTATTCCGGGAGAAAGAGGTTTTCCAGGTCTAAATGGACCGCCGGGGGAGAGAGGCCCAGAAGGACCGCAAGTTAGTTACATTATAACACCTATACTTTCGTATATGACAGTATCCTTTTCTGTCCTTAATATTCAATTTATATTAAATTATACAATTCATATAAAAGGTAATTTTCTTGGGCACGAATTTTAATAATTTTTATTTAAAATTAACAAGATATACCCAGACCGGAAACAAATATTTTTATTAATACAAATATCTGCTCCGAACGGGAACGAACCTGCGACCGCCGGGATTGAGGCAACTACTCGCACCACTACACCAGAACGGTCGTCTGTAATAATAAATAATTATACACAAATATAAAATAAATAAAATTCACGTTTCTCTTGAGATCGCTATCAAAAAGTTAATCGAAGATGTTATATAGACCCTATCGGCTAGTTCTAATCTGATTGGTAATTCATAATTCATTACTTTTCGTGGCAGGTACCTATATACTTTTCTTTTCATTTAAGAATGTGATATTTATAAAATATTGTAGTAATTATCTTGAATTTTATGAATTTACTACAAAACTCAGTTATTGTTTACAAAAACAAAATATATAGTGAAAAATATTTTTTGTGATGCAATAGCGTAGGTACATAATTCCATCACCTGGAGGAGGGCTCGGGACTCGGACTTTCAGAATCCCAGTTCGGGTTCCGAGCACGTCGGTCGACCGTCGACGCCCTCAAACGCCTGCGGGCGGTGACGGGTGAGGCGGAACACGGAAGGGAAGTGGTGGTCGCGGTGTCATTGGACATCGCGAACGCCTTCAACAGTCTGCCGCACGCGGTGATACGGGAGGCACTAAAATACTTCGGAGTGCCCCCGTATCTAAGGAGGCTGTTGGAGGCGTACCTCTCCGATCGAAGGGTAGGCCTCGAGAACCGGTCGGGGTCCGTGGAGTGGTGGCGAGTCGGCTGCGGTGTCCCGCAGGGATCCGTTCTGGGTCCGATCCTGTGGGACATCGGGTACGACTGGGTCCTGCGAGGCCGCCTCCTCCCCGGGATGGGTGTCATCTGCTACGCGGATGACACCCTCGTTTATTCCCGAGGACGAAACTACAAGGAGGCGGCGCGGCTGGCCGAGGTCGGACTCGACCTCGTGATCAGCCGCATAGAGAGTTTAGGGCTTCGTGTCAGGATTGACAAGACCGAAGCCCTGCTCTTCCGCGGGACCGGCCGCAAGGGACCTCCACCGGGGGCTACCCTTCAGGTCGGAGAGGGGAGAGTCAGGATGAGCCCGCAAATGAAGTATCTCGGGCTCATCCTGGACGGAGGGTGGACCTTCGGCCCACATTTCGCGATGGTGGGACCGAAGGTCGTGAAGGCGGCGAGTGCGCTGGGCAGACTCCTCCCGAACCTCGGAGGACCCAGCGCCGCCTGCAGGCAGCTGTACTCCGGAGTCTGCCGGAGTATGGCGACGTACGGTGCCCCGGTTTGGGCGGATCGCCTCACCGCGAAAAATAAGGCGGCGCTGCGCGCTGCGCAGCGAACAATCGCGGTGAGGGTGATTCGGGGGTACCGTACGGTATCGTGGGCCGCAGCTACTGCTCTAGCCGGCGACCCCCCGTGGGAGCTCGTGGCGGAGGTTCTTGCCGAGACCTACTCATACATCTCGGGTAGGAGGGCTCTTGGTGAGAACCCCACGTTGGACGGGATCCTACGTGTGCGTCGGATAGGGCAGGAAGCGCTAATGCGGAGGTGGGGGGAGGACCTGGCGGTGCAGCCATATGGCACACGCGTAACGGCTGCCATTCGCCCGGTCCTTGAGCGGTGGATGCGTCGAAAACGCAAGCCCCTCACCTTCCGTCTGACACAGATTCTCACCGGGCACGGTTGCTTTGGTGACTACCTGTGTCGGACGGCCCAAAGGGAGCCGACAACTGAGTGTCAGGA
This sequence comes from Euphydryas editha, assembly GCA_036937285.1. Lineage (NCBI taxonomy): Eukaryota > Metazoa > Arthropoda > Insecta > Lepidoptera > Nymphalidae > Euphydryas > Euphydryas editha. The sequence goes on from JAUPFZ010000024.1 coordinate 7,962,950, forward strand.
TTGTGGCGCAGCGGTGGACTCTGCCCAGCACACCCTCGAGGTGTGCCCGAGATGGGCGGTGCTGCGTCAAGGTCTGATGTCGGTCGTCGGAGGGGACTTGTCGCTTCCGAGCGTCATCACCGCGATGCTCGGCGACGACGAGTCCTGGAAGGCGATGGTCTCCTTCTGCGAGACAGTAATGTCCCAGAAGGAGGCCGACGAGCGGATGAGAGAGGAGGCCGCCGACGTGGCCTCCATCCGCGGGCGACGAATGGGGGTGCGTAGGAGGCGCTACTTAATGCGCCTCCTGTAACGCCCTTGTGCCCGTGTCGGGCCGGGATGGGAACCCGGTCCTGCTAGACACGGCGTCGTCGGGACTGTTCAGAGGTTAGCCGGACAGTCCCCATGGAGGAGAAGTCTGGCCTTTTCGCCGAGGCCAGCCTGTCGCTGGAGGGATCCTGTTGCCTGCAGATCCGGGACCCTCCAATTAAAGCGGCTGAAGGCTCCCGCAGGGGTTTAGTACGGTATTGCACTCCCAAAGTGCCGAGTCCGACATAGGTTTAGGACTGCCGACCCGGGCGTCCTGGATATCATCCGTAAATGGATTCCCCTGCGTAAAAAAAAAAAAAAAAAAAAAAAAAAAAAAAAAAAAAAAAAAAAAAAAAAAAAAAAAAAAAAAAAAAAAAAAAAAGGTACATAATTCCATACGTCCATGAGTGCGTATATTATTTTATAAATCATTTAGGATTTAAAATAATATTACAGCGATTTTACAAAATTTTGACTGCATTGCGCCTGAGTTACAGCATAAGCTTTTCAACGGAATAAGCGTAATTCCCCTTGGAATAAAACAAAGTTAACTTCTCGTTGCATCCTCAAAACTGCAACTGTTTTATTGCTATGCGGGATCTTCCATTGTTTGAGATATGTTTAATAAATTATACTGTCATTTGTGGTTTTTCTACAAATACTAAACTTAATATAAAATCCGATCAGATATATTACAAATGTTTTTTTTTAATATTTTTTTTTAACCATGGATGACCAGAATATATAAAATTCGTGATAAATCTGATTGTTCTAAGATTTTTTTTTCTTTTTGTTGAAAACCAGTGGATCCCTTCAGTCAAGATTCAAGTTATCTATTACTTAACTATCCAATTTATTGTTCATAAAAGTAACTTAAGTTATCACAATCGATACTCACTCAATAAAAACTATTAATATAATTGACATTTTGTAAATCTTATACCTTGTAACATATTTTTTACGGTTTCAGGGTCCTGAAGGCCAAAGAGGCTTACAAGGAGAGCCTGGTCCCCCTGGAATTAGTACAGCATCATCTGTTGTCAGTTTGCCAGGACCGTCTGGTCCTCAAGGGGAGAAGGGACAGGTAATTCAATAATTCATTTTAGGGTTTTATGCTTGATAAAATTAGAAAAATTATTCGACTCGTGAATTGTTACGACGTATGCTTGTCGGATTTTATTAAAATATTTATTGTGACTGACCCGTGGACACAGTTGGCAGTGACACTGCTTTCTACTCCAGGGTTGTGGGTTCGATTCCCGCCCGAGTCTGGATGTAATATATATTTATTTAAATATGTATTATTTATGTTTATTAATTTTAAAAAAAGTATAATATAAGTCGGCTGTTACCTAAAACACAGGCATTAAATTGCCTACCTTAGGAACAGACGACTTATTAAAGTATATTTATTTAGTTTATATTTATTTATTAAAACCTATCGCGTAACTTACAATGGTCAAGTGTGCCTTGAATAAAAAATACTGAAATGTACCAAAATATGTATTAATTCACATATTTCGCTGCAAATACCTACTTTTAAATTTAAAAACAAATAGATAGTGTCAGGAAGAATTTTGCTTGCAAATTGTGATCCAAAAGTGCCAAGTCGCAATTCATAGTAATAAGTGAATTATTAGTAATTCATATTTATTTATTTATTTATTTAGAGATACCAACAGCATTACAAACATTATATTATAATAAGATATTCTATACAATATTATGATAGTATGCATGCCAATTACAGGTAATCGTCAACAAAACCACAAAGTTTGTACAATCATTGTTTAGGTTTAAATAAATATGACCAATGATTCATTTTTATTTAGTATAAATATGTTAATTATAGCTTTTTTATTTCATTAATATATCAATTATTAAGTAATATAATTTACTTTCGTTTCCTAATATAAATTATAAGTTCTCGAGAAGTTAGCACTGAAGTTGAAATAGAAGTTTTCCTTCCTTTAGCGACAGAAGCTAATTTAGCAAGAATATTGTATAACTTTAGGAGGATGCCTCATTCCTTAACCTAAATTCCAATATATATTAAAAATTTACTTCTTACTAATCTAAAAATAATAAAGATTCATACAAATACCTCTCGTAATAAAAAGGAGGTTAATTAGCGGATATACAAGTCTCACGGCGAGTTGCACGAAATCGTCGCTAACTTTCGGTTAGTTAAGTTGCAATTAATCTTAAAATTAGTTGATCTTATGATTAATTAAAAGCTGTTGGAATTAATCATCCGTTAGATAGGTCTTTAATAAACTAAATTTTTTTGTTAACTTAATCAGATGTAGGTTTCGTGCAACAGATAATCACGATTCTTGTGATTAAATTAGTTTAATAAACACTTAAATTTAAAATTTGTTTCGTGCAACTCGGCGTCAGTCTCATAAAATAAACAGGTCTACTCTCGATGTTACCCTTCCGGGAATAAAATATTAAAATATCCTATATTAATTTTAATTAAATTGTAAGTTTTTTATATAATTATATATTGTTTTTTATTATAATATAAGAAAGGAGAAAGTGGCCTGCCAGGGATTCCGGGTAGAAACGGGATAGATGGAGTACCGGGTGCGCCCGGACAAAGAGGACTTCCAGGGCTGCCAGCGCCTAGTAGTATTATTAATCAGGTAACAATATTTTATAGATCTTTTACGATGATATTTTTTTGCGTTTTTTTTATTATCTGCTTAACGAAGAAGGTTTTTGGAACGTCTATATGTTTGGTTGAACTTGGACGTATGATTGCTGAATTTTAATATGCGAATACTTAAATAAATAAACATTTAACACTCAGTCCTAGGGGTGTTCATCGGAAAAAATATCGATAATTTTATTATCGATAATTATCGTATTGTGTTATCGATAGTTATCGATAATTATCGAATGAACACTTATCGATAATTATCGGATAAAAAGTTATCGATAGTTGCGGACAGTTATCGATAATTATCGGATAAAAATTATCGATAGTTGACGATAGTTATCGGTACAATTTTCGGACGACGAAAAAAAAAAAAAGGTCATCAGGCCTTCAGTATGGACGTTATCCTCCGTACCGTATCCAAATACCTAAAAAAAACAAAAAAAAGATCATCATCGACATTATCCTCCGTACCCTATCCGAATACCTAAAAAAAAAGGTCATCCGCCGACCAGTATCGACATTATCCTCCGTACCCTATCCGAATACCTAAAAAAAAGGTCATCCGCCGTACCATAATTATCGACACTTATCGGATCCAAACACAATTATCGATAATTATCGAATACCACAATATTATCGATAATTATCGGATCGCACAAAATTATCAATAATTATCGGATCGCAAAAAATTATCGATAATTATCGAATGAAAACTTATCGATAGTTATCGATAATTATCGAATGAAAAATTATCGATAATTATCGAATGAAAAATTATCGATAATTATCGAATCAAAATTGTCGAAATACACTTATCGATAATTATCGAATGAAAAATTATCGAGTAGTTACGAATTATCGATAATTATCGCACACCCCTACTCAGTCCCAAGTAGCAAAATCCTGTGTCTGGGGTCCGGAAACACACAATACCACGAAAAAAAAACATTTCTATGACCTTTATAAACATTTGTCATAAACGGGGATCAAAACGACGACCGCTGGCGCAACAGACATTTTCTTTGACTTGCACGCTAGCCCGTACTCAAGTCATATGAGGTGTAATAAGATTCGTGATATCAGCTCGAGTGACATACGCTATGTATGCGGTCAGTTCTTTTTTTATTTTTTGTGTAAAAATATATTGTCCAGTCACAAATGTTTCATAAAGTATTTTCGTTTTAGCTACCATCTATATCAGAGAGCGAGGTTCGTAATATCTGTGAAGATCTAATCAGAGGTAAGATAATTTTAACCATAAAATTAATAGAAAATTATTATATCTAATGTTGTATCCCACATTTGTACAATTGCCAATAAATAAAATTAAAGTTTATATTAAAAAGATTTTAATAACTAAAGTAATTATACTAATCGGTACAAGATTATATAAATTACCAATATAATTACGTATAGCGGCTTAGGTGGCTTAGTGGCGTTGGCTTTCTTATAGGACATAATAATGCCATCAAAAACATAACTTGTAAAAAGAAACCAAGTCTCGCAACTCACTTCTTCTTCCGTAAAAAGTTGTGAGATCCATGTAATACCAAGTCGGCTAATTTATTCAAACCCTACTTAAGGGTTCTTCTGTTTTAAGTTATTACGTTAGTAGCTAACCTAACAACATCGTATAGTGATCATATCAATATTAAAAATCTTTGATGTTTTAAATAAATAGACTGACTTGGCAATCGCACTAAACAATCTAATTTAATATAATATTCCTATGTGTTACTTCTTAGATACTTACATTGTTTTCTGCCGTGCCTCCAGATTATGACTAATTTTATATTAATATCTGAGTAATGTATGGACTGTTTTTAAAAGAGTAAATCTTGAGTTTCTTGCCGATTATTCTCAGCAGAATCTACATTCCAAATTGATGGTAGCTTCACATTACTTAAATAAAGAAAAATTTGATTTTGTTTTTTTAACGGCGATATCTTTTTAATATAATAAAGATGAAAGGATCGCTTGATGTAACTTATCGAATAAGTAATCAATTTAAGACAACCTTTACATATTCATTACCCTTTTTTATTGAAAAAGTTTAGTTAGGATTAGGCTGTAAAACATTACGTTACGGCTGATAAGAGTGGAACAGTAACCAAAAATTGATGAATTGAAAAATGAAAACCGATTATAAACGCGATAAAATCCGATTTAGACTTTTAATTAAATGAGTAAAATTCGCGTAAATATAGGAGAACAGTAAGTAACCAAAAATGTTTACCAATCAGACTTGTCAATAATGCAGATGAAAAAGGAAAATGGTGTCCTATTTTTTTACATATTTGTATATTTTGAAATCAAGAAAAGTATTAGGTTTAGAAATCATCACAATAATACATTCGCGTAACTTTAAAATATCCGCACCCCCGAACTTCCATTTCCTATGTGTGTATATCTCACGTTATGACATAAAATCTATTGTAGATGTAAAAAATTATCGAAATAAAATGAAACATATACGTATATTATTCTGTAAGCAGTAGCGTGCATTTCATATAGGCAGAAAGGCACTGCCTACCCTGGCATGTTACTAAAAATTATATATAAAACATGAACATTACATATTTTTGAAAAAGACATAAACCATAATTCAATTTAAATCCGATTTAATTTGAAAAACCCGCCATCATACGAGTATATGCGACAACAGCGCTTCGACCGCGACGGGCCTTTTATAAAACTTTGCCTTAAATCGCATACAAAATGTTAGCATTGACAGAACGACATTATTATAATCCTACAATTTTATAATGTCACGCGCCATATGGAATACGAACAAAGTATTGTGTTTTTAACATTGGTCGGTTTATCAACGCCACCGGCGCGCCGTAGGCAGTGCCTAGGTAAAGGGTTGTCACACTTTTATTAGTTAAAATTATACTTTTAAAATTTTACTTTAACACTGTTTCCTAGAACTTAACCGCCAAATACGTAATACAAAAGAAAATTTGCTTGTTACAAAAATTTAATTTTTTTTTATTACTAATTATACATCTAACAACCCCAAATTTTAGCACAGGTGGGAAAATTTCGCAGATAAGTAACATTTGGATTTTTTTAACAGTCGTTATATTGTTTAAGGTAAATTGTAATCGATTTTTATTCACAACTTTAAATATTATAATTATAATAAGCATTATAATTATTATATTTAATTAACGCAAGTAAAGTAAAATAAATAATAAAAGAGAATGAGTGTCTGAACATAGATTTTTAATCATAATAAATCCATTTTAAAACAAATTTACATCCCACCCACTTCAGACAGATTTATTAATTAAATATTAATAATAATATATAATCTACGTAATAACAACAGCGTTTTTTATTAACTAAATATAATTATAATTACACTTTGTAATACAATTTATAATTCGATCGAGGTTGTTTTTTATTAGTTTTATGTAAAGTTATATATAATAATATAACCAAATGTGACCTTTTTGGTCAACTAATAATAAATAATCTTCATTAAATTAATAATTTTACAATATTATACATATTTACAATTTAAAACTTAAAATTATTATTTTATTTATTTTTTTTGGCCAACCCTTGTGAACATCGCGTGACGTCATGTTAATAATAGTCGCTGATTGGTCCGTGGATATCATACCACTGAACCAAATTCCGGGAATTATGACAAAATTAAATAACAATTCACTTTGAATATTTCGTTCGTGCATACTTTTTATTTGTGAAAATATTAATTATATTAGTGATGGATAAGTTTACTTGTGAAATATGTAACGGAGATGTGTGTTTGATGAAAGTAAATAGTGCATCCAAATTCAACTCGTTCGATTTTACAGATAAATTAAAAATTGTTCATTGTAGGCCCATACCTAGCTTAGATATAAAACAGAAATCTGCAAACGGAACAGTAACTAGGAAATTTTGCAATAAATATTATGATAAATATAGCTGGTTAACTGGGAACGTTCATACTAACAAATTATATTGTTTTTTTTTGCTTGTTATTCGACGCTTCTAAATCTGTTTGGAATTGTAATGGCTACGTAGATTTGCACAATCTCACTAATGCTGTAAAAAAACATGATCAGTCCGAAAAACATCTAGCATCTTCTTTAAAATTTCATACTTTTGGCAAAAACCGCATCGAAACAAGCTTAAATAGTCAATTCAAATTAGACATTGAACGCCATAATTTGAAAGTAGATCGGAATCGAAACATATTTCGACGGTTAATTGATATAGGTAGTGTGTTTTTTGGGTAAACAAGAACTACCTTTCAGAGGACATGACGAATCGAACTTTTCATTAAATAAAGGTAATTACTTAGAAATGGTAGATTTTTTATCAAAATATGATGGCGTTTTGGAAAATCATTTACAAACGTCAAGTAGTTTTTACTGGTTTATCTAATAGGGTTCAAAACGATTTAATATCTAGCGTATCGTCTCTGTTACAAGACACAATAAAAAATCAAATAAAAAATAGTGATTTTGTCGCGGTTATAATAGACGAAACGCCTGACATCAGCGGCCGGGAACAGTTGGTAATAGTTTTGCGATACTTTGTAGATTCCGAAGTAGTTGATAGGTTTATAAAATACGTGGATGTGAGTTTAGATCGTACGGCTGCCACGTTGAGCTCGGTACTTTTGCATGTTCTCGAAGAATATGGTTGTTTGTCCAAAGTAATAGCTCAGACATATGACGGGGCGGCAGTCATGTCCTCTGAACAAAATGGTGTGCAAGCGAAAATTAAGGAGCGTTGTCCATTAGCTCTTTATGTTTGGTGTTCAGCGTATGTTTTAAATTTAGTTCTCTCTAAATCATTTGAACGAATAGGAGAAACTAAACGATTTATTTTGTATAATTAAAAGTTTGTCAAATTTTTTTCATAGTAGTACGAAAAGATTAACGCATTATGGTCAATTTACGAAAATACCACGCGTCACCGAAACGCGATGGTCATTTCATTCGCGTATAGTTAATGTAATTTCTAAAGAAATTTTAAACTTGATTGGTTTCTTTGAGGAAATGACGGAGAATGTAGATATCTGGGACGGTGATACACTCACTCAAGCTACGTCGTTTTTGTATAGTTTAAAAGAATTTGAATTTAATTTTCTTTTGCTAGTTTTTGACAATATTTTAGCAGAAACTGATATTCTTTATGATACATTACAGAAAAAAACTTCTGACATTGCTCACTGTATACGTAAAATTAAAGAATTCGAAATGTTTTTAGAACAATTTAGATCACAATTTTCAGTGATATATAACAATATTGTGAGCATTTGTGGTCAGCCCAAAAGAAAACGAAATGTAGATGATGTAAAAGCTCACTACAATCGTATATTTATTGAAATTATAGATAATGTTCATGGCGAGTGCCGCGACCGCTACAGTAATTTAAAGAATTTAAAGATTTTTGAATTATTATCATATGAAAATTTCAGTAGATTCGTAAAAGTTTTTCCGGATGATTTGCTTAACGAATTCGTAATTGTTTATAATGCTCATAACTTTGATTTAGATCGTTTGAGAAACGAATTAAAATGTGTATATAAATCTTCTGAATTTAGTAACCTCGGGGTATACAGATTAATAGAACATTTATATGAAAATAATTTACAAACAATTTTCCCTCAAGTTGTACGACTAGCAAAGTTAATGGTCACCGTCCCAGCAACCAGTGCATCTGCTGAACGATCATTTTCTTCCTTAAAACGTTTGCACACTTATTTACGAAACACCCAAGGACAACAGCGTCTTACTGAATTATCTATGATTTCGATTGAGAAAAAGCTACTGACTGATTTAAAACGTTCTGCAAATTTTTACGAGGATGTTATAAAGTCGTATTTAAAAAAAGATAGGCGTATCGATTTAACATATAAATAAAATGACGTTATAATTTTTCATTTATTAATAAATAAACAAGTACTTTCATTAAGCATACAATTTCGTAACTAATTAGTAGTGTTATCAATGATTTCCTGTTTGACACAAACGAAATTATCAGAGTGCCGGCCTTATGAGGCCACTATATCTATACAGTAACTGATTTGTTTGATAAGTATCAGTTGGTACTTGGTTGCTGTGTATATAAGTGGCTCATGCTTATAAAAGATTTGGCACGACTTGTATCACATGCCGAGAAAAGCCGGATCAATCAATAAGCATGGTATGTATAGTTAAATGTATTTTGTCCTGCTGTATGTGTATGCCTGCGTTATTATATATAAGTGGCCCATAAAAGATTCGGCACGACTTGTATCACATGCCAAGAAAAGCCGGACAGATCAATAAGCATGGTATGTATAGTTAAACTTATTTTATGTTATTTTTAATATATATATATATATATATATATATATATATATATATATATATATATATATATATATATATATATAGTTAAAATTAGTATAAATGCACTTTATACTAATACGTTTTAACTCCATCTGTCCAATAATTTACTTGTCTGTTTTTGAAATTATCTAAAAGCCTCGATTCCCAACAAAATTGAAATAAATTAGGAAAAAATTGCGAGAAAGTAAGTGCAGTGTGGTTTTTAATATTATTTTTTTTTACTGCCTACCCTGTCTAAAAACTTTATGCACGCCACTGTCTGTAAGTTCTAATTTGTCATCTAACTTTAATAATCTATACAAATAATAAATCTGTTAAAACCTCCGTTTTATTAATACACTATATATCATCAAGGATAAATTTTAATAGCGCGTTTTTTTTTGTATCAGCGCCATCTCTTATCGTTTTTTTTCTGTGTTCACGTATCACGTAAAAAGTACAAAACCAATGTAAATAGCTTTAATACATAAAAATTAAACATAACTCACAGTATAATTTAGTTTTTGTTTCATTGTAATTAAATTTAAAAATAAATATTTAAGAAAATAGAAAAGGTACCTACGCCGCCAACGCCATCTGGTCTAAGGAATCTTAAAAACTCACAAAACTTATTTTTGAATTATTATTTTGTTAAACTTAAAAGTTTACTAAATATGTCGGATAGGAATAGAAATCGTTTTAATATTTTAGATAAACATCATTTTCAATTAATATAGGTACTATTATGTTAAATGTCACTAAATATAAAAACGATATTCTACCATTATACGATAGATGGCGTATGTAGGTGATAAAAAATATAAATTTATAATTTTTAAAATTTTAGTTTAATACCCGTGCGAAGCCGGGGCGGGCCGCTAGTTGTACATAAAAATGTCACTTAACGTTTTAAAGTTTTACTTGTTCTTGTTTCAATAATTTTTACTTTTATACAATTAGAACGATTCAAGGAGTTGGCAGCGTCCATTGTGATACCAACTGCAGTATCAGCTGCGGGGAAGAGAGGACCGCCGGGCAGACCCGGGCCTCCAGGAAGTAATGGTAAGCGGAACGATATTAATTTATACCTCAAAAAAAAAAGTTTCTCCTTAAAGATTTACGATCAGCCTCTTTAATGTCGTCAATTTTATGTCAATGAAATGAAATGAAAATATTTATTTCGCCATATAAGGTGATTTTATTTTAAAATAAATTTAAAATAAATTATTACAAACTAATCTCTAATGTCTCGGTAGACGATCACGTCGAAATCACGCCCAGTCTCTAATATGAGAGATTGAAAGAATGGTTAAAATTTAGAATATAAATATAAATAAATATAAATATGTTTAACACACACACACACAAGGTCGTCTGTTCCTAAAGTAGGCAACTTAATGCCTGTGTTTTAGGTAACAGCCGACTGATATACTTTTTTTTAAATAAATATACATATAAATAAACATATATTACAACCATACTCGGGGCGGGAATCGAACCCACAACCCTTGAAGCAGAAAACAGGGTCACTGCAAACTGCGCCAACGGGTTAATCAAGTAGAAGCGGTAGTAATGTTTTTTTCTAGATTAATATTCCAAGATTCTGCTAATTGGTAATTGTTTTCAAAAAAATCGATTTTTCGTGTTTTAAAGCGATGTATGTGTAGTATTCTGTATGGTGACCGGCAAAGAAGAATAGTTCCGATCTATTTCTTGCCGAGGTGTCGTAAAAGGCGAATAAAGCCATAGTGGTGCGAATAACTGTACAACAACGACAAATGGTGACGGGAAGTTTTTTCTGATATTAGTCATTTAGACGTGTAGCGACATCTACGAATAGAAGAAACTGACGTATCCTACATCGCGCTATCAAAGTTATCAAAGCAATTGAACATATATACAAGAACCCGACAACAACCGTCGCGGGCAGTAGCCCACCAGACTCAACACCCGTCTGGTCGGAGGATCCTTTTCAATGGTGGATGAGAAAACTTCACACCCTGTTCCTCACTCCTCCAAAGACGTATGAGTTAATGTAAATCGAAAAATACTACTATTTCCGTTTATTCTAATTACTCTCCACTAACGCTGGTCGATTGGTATCATGTCATTGACGACCGTTCTGGTGTAGTGGTATGAGTAGCCGCTTCGATACCGCGGCGGTCGCGGGTTCGATTCCTGCACGGGGCAGATATTTGTATTTGTACAAATATTGGTTTTCGGTCTAGGTTTATGTTCTTGTGGGTCTCCCCATTATGTCTCGGAGAGCACGTAAAGCCGTCGGTCGGTCCCGATTGATATCATAGACACCCGACGTTACTTATGGTAGAGAAATTATCCGCTAACCCGTAGTGAAGCGGCGTGGTGGTTAAAGAGGCCTTTGGCCTTTTACAGGCTGATTCCGTTTAGATCATATTTATTCTAGGTTACATGTAGTATATGTATATTGTAGTGCTATTTACTATTAAATATTTATTACTATAACTTCTAATTCTAATAACAATTAATAATTAATAATAATAATAATTAATAATTAATAATGAGACCATTAAAAGGGCTCTTGCCACCATCGACGTTCCTGCTTTTATTGAGCCTACTGGAATTAGTCGCGATGATGGCAAGAGGCCCGATGGTTTAACGCTGATTCCCTGGGAAAGGGGACGGGCGCTTTTGTGGGACGCAACCTGCGTCGATACATTGGCTCCGTCTCATGTCAGGGAAACGGCTGTAAGAATGGGAGCCGCTGCGGAGAAGGCTGAAATAACTAAACGGCACAAATATTCGTCACTTATCCAAAGTTATGTTTTTGTGCCGTTTGCAGTCGAAACACTTGGATCTTGGAGTAGCAGTGCTAAAAATTTTCTAAAAGAATTAACCCCACTACTCATAGCCTCCACTGGTGACAAGAGGGCTGGTGCATTTTTTGCCCAAAGAATCGGAATTGCGATTCAACGGGGAAATGCTGCTAGTATTCTTGGCACCATTCCACGCGGACATGATTTATACCAAAACTGTTTGTAAATAATTATTTTAAGTTTTGAATTGTAAATATGTATAATATTGTAAAATTTCTATAATAAATATATTTTTGAATTTTTATAACAATTCCTATGTTATTATATCATATTTTATAACATATTTTACTATGGCGTGTTCTATACCCAGAAGACGCCTATGTTCATCTTTCTTTATACTCTAGTCCTATTTCTTAGGAAATTAGGTAGAATATAAAACTTATATCATATCTTTTTTTAAGATTTTGTAACACTGCCTTTTATAAAAGAAAGCTAAACAAAAAGTTTATTTTATTGATATTATTAGTCGTGAAGCTCAGTCAACTTTAGGACTCACTCGAGTTCAACTTTTATAGTGATCTTTATTAAAGTTTTCTTTTAAGGTATACCAGGTGAACCAGGTCCCATGGGCCCACGTGGTTATCCTGGAGAAACAGGTGAACCTGGCGTACCAGGTCAACCAGGACTGAGAGGAGATAAGGGCGATAAAGGTGAAAGAGGGGCAGATGGTGTCGGAATACCAGGGCCTGAAGGGCCCGGTGGATTACCAGGTATATTTTATAAGGACATAATATACGGAAACTACTTTCATGTTTATATAGAGATAGTTATAAAGTTAATATGGTGTATATAATTTGAAAAGACAAAATATGAAAGTAAAATCTTGAAAGTGAACAGTTTATTGCATCAATACTGGAAATAAATGAGCTGCTTTGTGTAATATCAGTAATTTTAAAGATACATCAATGTCGACTTATATTGGCTTATTACATTAGTTTCTACAACTATAAATAAAAAAATATTAAATATTAATATTTTCAATAAAGGAAACGTCCCTTCTTATTTTATGTAACATGAATACTTTGCTGATTTCTTATAAAATATTAAATATCTGTGACATATATACAGTAGGTATACGTTTAAGATCAGTAATTAAAATTAAAAATAATTTATTTCATATTTATTAAAGGACCAATGGGACCACCGGGACCGGAAGGAAGAACGGGCGACAGCGGCGCTCCTGGGAGAGAAGGTTAGGACCTTGTAATATATTACGAGTACCTTAGACCGTGAAAGATAATTCATATATGTACACTTAAGATGCGTCTCAAACCGCGCCGACGGTCGCGGGTTCCCGCGATTCCCGCTCGGGACAGATATTTGTATTTGTACAAATATTTATTTCCGGTCTGTGTGTGTATCCTTGTGGGTCTCCCCACCGTGCCTCGGGGAGCACGTACAGTCGGTCCCGGTTGTTATCATAGACACCTGATAACGATCGTTACTCATGGTAGGGAAATTATCCACCAACCCCCAGTGGAGCAGCGTGGTGGATTAAGCTCTAATGGTCTAATCCTTCTTCTACTATATATGAGAAATAGGCCTTCGCTCAGCAGTGGGTTGTTTACAGGCTGATACAGTACAGTAAGATGCGTACCTATATTATGAAAACAGCCAGTTATAATTAGGTACTCAGATATTTGTCATTGTAAAGTTTATTTAATTTTTATATTATAGGTCCAAAAGGTCCCAGAGGATATCCGGGTCCTAGAGGTAGCTGTGAGTGCCCCAGCGTCGCTTACTACGCGTACTCGCCCCTGGGGAACAATAAGGGGCCCTAATTGTGTTCATAGTTTAATGATAATTAATTTTGCTCCAATATTGTAAATTTAGTTTTTTATATACTTCAAAACTTTAAATGTTGTTTATTTAGACGAATGTACTTAAGTTTATTTGAAATAAACGATTAAAACTATGTTTTTATATCATTATACTACACAAAGATATAATATAAATTCAAACTCTAGTGTAATATATAGACAAATATCTTAGTTATTAAAACAGAGTATTAGTTACGCAAGCAATTTTAATTTTCTATGGTTAGTATTAAGATTTCTACTCTTCTAATTATTATAGAAAAAAAAAAAAACGAGTATGTTCATATCAAGGAATTTATATCATAAATGGAACGCTCACTTAATAAAATTGTATATTCAAACTAGCAAACCCGGCGAACTCCGTTTCGCCACCAAATTACTGGCACCGTCTGCTCCACCACCATGCAAAACCATATTGGTTTGTAGTACATGCTATGTATCAGAGATGGCGCTGTATGTGAAAAATGATTTTCCCTGTTTTCCTGCTTTTCTGTTGAAATTTTTCCTGAATTTTGTTTGCTGTAAACCTCACGGAGCCCGAGACCTTTCCAACGAATGCAAAACCGTGGAAATCGGTTCGTGCGTTCTGGAATTATAGCGTCAGGAAGGAAAACCCGACTTATTTTTATATTATAGACATGCACCTTGAAATATTTGACATAGGTAAGGTTGACATTGGCTTATAACATGTAAAGTGAAAAATCGTTCGGAGCATTTCGTTGAGTACTGGTATTTTGTCTCTTTCTTACGAGAGTTGCCTTGAATCCATGGTAGAAAGAGATACAATCCCGGCCGTAGGCACGTTTTTTGAGTGCACGTGCGCATTCCAGTTTGTATATAAATTCCTTGGTTCATATTCAATAGTGTTCAACAACCGTTCATCTTTTAATCAGTAAGTCATCAGCAATCATCATGGAAATAAAACAAAAATTCAATTAAAAATTTATTTAAACAAATTCAAAAGTATTCACAAAACAAAACGCTATAAATCGAACTCATTATAAAAATAAATACCAATAACAAAACGAAATATTCGACACAATGTATCGTTTAATAAATTGACACTCGAGTTCACTTTATATTAAAAGAGACGTCAGTAGACGTGATTCATCTCTATTAGGCGTTAACGGGTTCAATTTCTCGCACAGTATCGATTTCAGCTTTACAAAAGAAACATTGTTTACTGTTGAGGAGATGTTGCATTATGCATGCCCTGGAACAAAGCGTTAACTGAACTATTGGAGAAATGGAGATACGAATACGAGAGTTTTCATTCGAGACCCTTCTATTATTGGACTAACAATGAATTCATTTTATATTTCTTGTTATCCATCTCTTTTTAAAATTGAGTTTTGTTTATTCGTAGCTGGGACTGTAGCTATTACTTTTAAACTGTGCTGTTACAATAAATACATTTATTAACTTTAGGAATAGAGTACACGTCCGGGCTACTATAGAGCGTATTCAGATTTCTGATATTAATATTTTTTAATACATTTGACTCTCAGTAATATATTATGATTTGAAGTAAACTTCCAAATAATTGTCCAGTAGGTTAAGCAACTTTCACTGTTGGTTTTAAGCAGCTTATTTATTTGTTTATGTTTTTGTACACCAGTTCAATATAGAGACTGTAGTCTCTAATTTGAATTGGTGTACAATGTATGTGCACATGGAAATCAAATCAATCAAATTGCATCAGTTGCAAAAGGCGGCCTTATCGCTAACACAGCTATCTCTTCCAACCTTTGGACAGAAGACTAGCGTAAAAGGTGTGGAAAAGGGCTCCTATATAAATAATTATTAATAATAATTAAAAATATGGATACATTCACACATACATACAAACATACACACATACACAAATACCTATATACATAATAAACATAATGATAAATTAAACAAATGTTGTTATTACAGTAATAAAAATATTTATTTAGTTTATGTTCGTTAAGAAATTTTCTAGATGTAGTGTATAAAAGTTATAAAAATTGACGTATCTATATGACAATAAGAACTTTTATTAAACGCATTTGAATTAGAGATGTACCAGTGAGTTTAGCCGACTAGTCGAATAGCCGACAATTCAAAACGCAATGTATATACGCAGTAGATATTTCACGTTTCTCTACATGAAAATCCCTCTGGTGATAGCTAATGAACCTTATTATCTTCATAAAGCTAATTAACCTCAACATACTGTTCTGGATTCTCTTCCTTTGGTATTTTAGTATTCACACATTATGCTACTTCAAAAGATATATAACTATTAAATTAATTATAATATAATTATCACTATTTTATTTAAAAAAATTATACATTAAAAAAAAAACTTATAATAATTGATTGGGATTGAGGTTTTCTTGTTAAAGTCAGCAGTAATAAATCAACGTTAGTGACTTTTCCTTATTAAAATTAAAAGTATAGTTAGCATTAACACAAAAAAAAGGGGACTAATCGATTGTCGATCGAATTAGCGGGAATTACGAGTAGAATTAGCGACGGGACTGGTGGTGCGGGTAGCAAGCTGTACATTACAACACCTGTGCACGCGCCGCCGCCGGCATGACTGAAAATGTGTTCACGCTTCATTTATTTAAATTGAAATTTATGGAAATTGGGTCAAAAATTAAGTACCTATTTTTTTTACATAATTCGAATGAGAATTATGTACCGACTATTCTTCCCTTTAATATTGATAGTAATTCACCAATCAGCTTGTGTATTCTCTTTAATCTAATAGTTGTCTGAAACAAATCGTTACTAAGCGATAAGACCACCTTTGTATTACATTAATACTCTATTGTATATTTAAGTTATTTATGTTAATTCCTTCGAAAAGTGTATATAATAAAGCATGTTGTATCCAAAACGATAATTTCTAAAAGCCTTAAGCTTATTTATTCATTTATGAATCACTAACCTCAGAAATACTTGTCACAGTTTGAAAGTTTACATTGCATAAATTAGTATCTAACTGGTCTTACATTAAAGGTACAGCATACTATGTGTGTTAAAAAATTATGAAGCTTATAAATTATGTAAATGACAATAAAATCTAATAATGCTATGAAATATATCATACTTATATTATAAAGGCGAAATTAAGTTTGTTCGTTACACTTTCGCACTAAACTACTTAACCGATCATCATGAAACTTTGTAGGTACACATATTCTTAGAGGTATTAGAAGTAACATAGGATACCTTTGTTTTTGGACGCGATAACCGAAATCTGCTCAGGCGAAGCCGCGGGTGGAAATTAGTATATTATAAACGCGAAAGTAAGTTTGTTTGTTACGCTTTTACGCGAAAACTACTTAACCGATCATCATGAAACTTTGCACACATATTCTGACATCCACGCAGGCGAAGCCGCGGGCAGAAGCTAGTAGTAGTGTTATATATTATCAAATGTTAAGAAGCTGTAGGTACGTAATAACAATACGTTCTTATAATTAAATGGCTATAAAGGTATGCCCTACCTGCAAGAGTGGTGTCCACAGGGTATGAAGGCGGTGTCAGCTGGTCTCGCGTAGCAGATTGTGCACAGCAGGTCGGAGTGCGCGCCGCTCGAGCCCGGCGAGCGACAGCGCAGCAACGCGTCGCGACTCGCGCGCAGTCTCTCCACCGCCTTCTCTAATGACTTCAACTCGTGTGGTGTTACGTCCTCTGGGACTTTAGTAAGTATTCATTATGATGTTTAGTTTTAAAGAATTTTTGATTATTACTAGAAATTTATTTTCTAGACGACCGTAATCTTTTAACTACTCTTTTTGGTTATTACATCGCATACGTTTTAATTTTGCTAACTAATACCTATAACGTTTTTATGTACATTATATTATACTGTCAATGAAATATACTTATGGAAATACAAAATATAAAACATTCTTTTTCATTTTACCTACGTTTCAAGCGATCAATGTCTTATTCCTTGGTGGAGTTTACTTATATAAAATTATAAAACTAATGTTATATTACTTTTATAAATTTAATTTTAATAAAAAATTCAATTTAATTTTTTATTTAGTAAGTAAAATTAATACGATAAAATTTCTTTTATAACAAAAAAAAGTATCGAATCAAAATTATCGATAATTATCGGATGAAAAAAAATTATCGATAATTATCGGATGAAAATTATTGATATTAGTTATCGAATGAAAAATTATTGATAATTATGGGATCAAAATTATCGAATCACACATATCGATACCACTCGATAATTATCAAATGAAAAACGAGATGTATATTTTATTAAATTGATTACAACCACGATACTTTTTAATGTATTTTCATAACCCTATGGTAGATCGCAAAAATAATTAATACTAGCTAATAATAAAAAAGAATTAATCTTATTTGTTCAGCACTTTTTTGCTAACGCTACTTGAGAACTGTCATTTTAGATTTACTCGTTGTTAGACAAAGTTCCATCCCGTTCTCATCGCGCGCGGATTATATTAAAATTTGGTGTGTTTGTATAAATCACAGTTTTATATTAAAAATATTGGTTTTATTACGTACAAATTTAGTTCCAAATCGAATAAGCCCAACGATCTTAAACCTTTTAACGAATGTCCAGCCCGTTTCATCTCTTCGAAATATAAAGTTTTATTTGTCTGATATAAAATCTTACTATATAGAATGTTAAGATCAAATGCGCTAAGTTATACGAACATTTGTAGAAGGAGAACTGCTTGTTATTATCTTTCTCCAACATAAACTCGAGTCCGTCCAAGCGGAACAGCGGTTCGGATATCAGCGATATGGTTACTTTGTTCAGGTGCTGTGAAGTTTTAACATATTTAAATTACTTTTTGAAATTCGTATATAAATAAATGAATATGTTATACATGCATACACACACACACACACACACACATACACACACACACAACACACACACACACACACACACACACACAAACACACACACACACACACACACACACACACACAGACACAGACACACACACACACACAGTATATTTAACTTAACAATTGATAATTGATAATCTTTAGGTAATGTAATTTTTTAGCCAATTCTTCACAACGAACGAAATTATCAAGCAGAACATGGTGTACATTGAACGAATTTTGAAGGCTAAAATTTATTTTTCCAAATTTAGTCAGAATAATATGTTAAATTAATATAATGAATAAATAAAAAAAAAAAAATACGATTTTTCGAAAAATAAATCTGATGGCACTACCTAGGCATTATGACAAGAAACTCTTTTGTGCTCTTTTGGCACCATCGAAAGCCATTAAACCAAATACTGACTATTTGTGTCAGTATTTCATACTATAAAATAAAAGTAACTTTACATAATCGCTTATAATTTATTTAAAAAACCTCATACGTACCTCATCAGATAGTTTGGGATCCAATATCCTAATCAAGCAGCCGGCCACTGGCGCCAGGGCGACGTAATAGTGAACTCTATCTGTGTCTGGTAAGCCTCTCGCTACAAGTCTACTGAATCCAGCGCCACCACCCCCTCGCACACAAACACGTGATACTACCGCCATCAGGATCTATGAAGAAAAGATGGGTTAGAGAAAAATAATTTGAGAAAATTAAAATATGGTCTAATATCTCTAGATAAATATCTCTAGGTAATAGCACATGAGTAAAGAAACCGTACAGAGACAAAGATTCTAAGAAGCGAACAAAATTTATACCTATTTTGGTAGGGTTGGCATAGGAGGATAAAATTTAATAAACAATAGTTAGTTGTTCAACAAGATGACAAAGTTTATTTTTGTTGTTTTTTTTTTAAATATTTACAAAAGTAGCTTAATCATTTTTCAAGGTATTAAAAAAATTCTTCTATCAAATTTGATCTTTTTTGATGATATTGCAATTTAAAAAAGAAAAAAATGATTCTTTCCAAAATATTTTTAGAAAACTTTTACACTTTTATATTAAAACACTATTAAAATAACATTAAAACACTATTTAAATTAATAAATTATCATTAAATGAAAACTCGACGCGCGACGTTGCTGCTGCAGCCCTTGAGTTTAAGCATAGTATAGGCCGGTTTCTCTCGTATGTGACGAGGCGCGTGTGCTGACGCACACATGCGTCTCATGCTTGTAGTAGTGTACCTATCGTGGCGCGCTTGTATGAAGCTTTGCCTCTGTACGGTTTATTTACTCATGTGGTAATAGTTACTAGCTAATGAGTAGTTTTAGCGGAAAATATGTGGTTGGAAAACTGTGTCGTGTTTCCATTAAATAATTCAATATGAGTTCATATGGCCAGAATGGCATGGCATATATGGCAATGGCGCCAAAAATGGCCAGCAAAAAAGAGCAGCTTATTTGATGCTAAGTCATTATTATCACCTGCAAACATTTGTAGTATAAACGGAGCCATAAATGCATTGTTAGCAAAGGAACAAAGAGGAGGCATAATACTCTGTTGTGGAAGACACTTTACACTGATTTTCTGTAAGAGTGTGATAATATCCTGATGAAGTTAGTCTTTTACATGCTTTAAGTCAACTACTTATAGCCTGATTCTACTACAAAAACAATAAAATAACGGATTGGCATATAATAAATACAAAATCGGAGCTTAAAAATATTAGAAAACATAAAAAAAAAGTGGAATTTCCATAAATTTTGACCTTTCGACGAATTCGGCAATCGTTAAATAATATTGCCTGCGGTCATTAGAATCTTTATAAATGGCTCTGGATTTGTCTGATTTATTGATGCAGTGGTTTTACAGACTAATGCGGTAACGATAGTGGATTCCAGCGGTACGGTAATTAATTTATTTTTATTTTTTTATGTTATATTATCTATATTTTGTATTTTATTAGAAATTATTTAAGGTAATGGATATGGACAAAGTTATAGGTGATACAATATTATGGTGATCTACAAAACTCGTTATAAATTAGTATTGCATAAACGATTATATATATTTATTACAAAAGTTTTTACACTTCACTAGCTCTTATGATAAGATCTTATTTATTTAAAAAAAATATTGTTAATATTTCCTAACGATTGGTGAAGGTACCGCATAACTTGAATAAGGTAAGAAAAAAAAGGTTGAATTGGAGAAAAAAATCTAAATCTCTAGTAGGTATGAATTCCAGCTATATTTTTCTGTACTGGAATAAAATGAACTTTTACACTAAAAATATAACAAAATCGTAATGAAATTTTGGCTGCGACATTATTTCCTCTGCCAGGAGATTAGAGCGCGCGTCAGTAATTCGGCTGCGCTGTCGGGTCTCAATGGTTCGTGAAAACGACCGGCCACCCGTAAACTAGCTCTTTTGTTATCTGCATGTTGCTTTTGTACAGCTTACTTTGGGATGCTAAAATCGAGATTCACTTTACTTTCGCAAATAAACTTTTCGAAATGTCTGCGCTTTTTTAAATCAATTTTTTGCTTTTACAAAACGCTTTTTTAAAATAAAATATATATTAATATACACTTATTTATATTTATCATTATACATAATAAATACATTAATTTAATTGTCATTATACTTTAAATATTTAAAAATCGAATTTTATATAAACGCGTCATCGCCGTAACGCATTACCGTTGCATCGTCGTCGTCCAAAGAATTCAGTTACCCCTTAGTCGCGCCTAAAGAAATTTTACTTAAAATTAAAAGACCAAAATGTTAGATTGTGATTTGTTTTTACGCATAGTACAACAGTTTGAAATACGACACTGTCATAATAAAGTAATAGATGGCACTGTCTTAATCGCTGTTAGTTACGGTGCGGTGCGGTAGTAGTAGTTAAATTTGTGGGTAAAGTAAAATTTATGTGCGGGCGACACCGCGGGCTCAGTTAGTACCTAGTACTGACTAAATTAAATATTCACCTGACACGTCCTTCCCAGTAGCAGTTCATTCTGGTTATCGCTGGCCTCTGGTTTCGTCAAAAGCTCCGGAACTAAGGCGAGTGTCATTTCCAAAGCTCGCGCCAAACCGTGATAGAGGTCAAAACAGGTCGCACACAGTTTGATGTGGCGCGGCTCTAAGTGAGCGTCCACTTGGATTCTATCCATCTAATATCAAGTAAATAAATCAAAATCAAAAACAACTTTAATCAAATAGGCCCCACGAGCACCATCGAATCGTCATTTTACAAATTAAACCTTTAAATTGATTATTATTTTTGTAAAAGTAAAGCTACCACCGAATCGGAATGTAGATTCTACAGTGAAGAATCGGCAAGAAACTTCGCCGTTACTCTTTTGAAAATAATATATAAACTGTGTTTTAGTACAAAATTAATGATATATAGCATGAAATACAGCGCCACTAACGGCGAGTTGCACGAATTCGTCGCTAATTTTCCGTTAGTTAAGTTGCAATTAATCTTAAAATTAGTTGATCTCATGATTAATTTAAAGCTGTTGGAATTAATCATCCGTTAGATAGGTCTTTAATTAAACTAAATTTTTTTGTTATCTTAATCAGATGTACGTTTTGTGCAACAGATAATCACGATTCTTGTGATTAAATTAGTTTAATAAACACTTAAATTTTAAATTTGTTTCGTGCAACTCGGCGTAAGTCCACAAACCTTTATCAACTAAGTAATCCTGCACCGAATAATACGTTATTTCTATTTTTTTTTTAAATCAAAATTTAAATTTATGTTGAGACAATTACAAAATTGTTTGTGAGATTTTATTATACATGCGAATACCATAACCCAGAAAGGAGACGTTTACTTTGCGCAGTCGGAAACTTGGAATTACAATTTTGTTATTCCTTCTAGTGTTTACACTGCGATTAATACTATTTATTTCAAAACAGTGAATATTCTGGTGAATATGTATAATATTGTTATAAATATTTTTGTCAACCAAGATTGTAATCAAGTGCAAGCCTAATTATATTATAATAAAATAAATCAAAATTCAGCTAAAGATCTATGCATATGGAGTGACACACGATTATGTGAACGATTACATGTAGTATTTATCTATGTTTAAACTTTTTTTTAATGCGTAACCTATTACTGTTACCTGAATTAATAGCGTTAAGTTCACACACTGTATGTTTATTTTGTGATTATATCATCTTATTTTTACAGATATCGAGAAAAAATAAAGATACTTAATTTCAGATTCCACGTGTACGTAGTTACGGGTAAAGATTAGTTTAAAATAAAGATGTTAAAAGCGATTTAATTAAATTCAAATTCAAAAAGAAAATTTCATGCACTAGCAATATTTTATTATGTAAAATTACATTAAATTATAATTTTGTGCTTGTTATTTCGAAGTTCAATCGTCGAAGAACTTGAATCTATAATACAAACTCTGCACCGTTTGAAGCTCTGACAGAAAATGTTCGAAATTTTACTAACAAGTTCAATAATATAGTAACATATTTCTTGTTTTTAGTTGAGACATTGGTTTGAATTGTTGGTGCAGTTGGCAGTGCTTTCTGCTCCAGGGTTGTGGGTTCGATTACCGCCCCGAGTCTGATTGTAAAATATATTTATTTCTATGTGTATGTGTATGTATTATTTTTATATTAAAATAAAAATTAAATAAGTGCGAGACGGAATCGCCCATGAATGGTTTTGTAGCAACAAGTATCATCATTTAAAAGTTTTTGTAGTTCGTTGTAACTTTGATCTATGATGAATAGTGTACTTTAAAAAAAAAAAAAATAACAACTACTTACTAGATCTCGTTCAAACCAATTTTCGGTAAAAGTTTGCATGGTAATGTACATCATATATTTTTTTTGTTTTATTATTCTCTTAAGTGTCTCTCACGCAAACTATTCAGTTTAGAAAAAATGATGTTAGAAATCTCAATATGAAGACCTATCTATAGACCCCACACGTATGGGTTTGATGAAAAAAATTGAGTTTCAGTTCTAAGTATGGGGAACCCCCCAAATTAATTGTTTTTTTTTCTATTTTTGAGTGAAAATCTTAATGCGGTTCACAGAATACATCTTACTTACCAAGTTTCAACAGTATAGTTCTTATAGTTTCGGAAAAAAGTGGCTGTGACATACGGACGGACAGACAGACAAACATGACGAATCCATAAGGGTTCCGTTTTTGCCATTTGGCTACGGAACCCTAAAAATACGTATGTCAGTCGTATTTTACCCAAAACACAGGCATTCAATTACATTAAACATACATTAAGTATTAAGCCTACCTTAGAAACAGACGACCGTGAGTGTATGTTAAAGAAATGTTTTAAGAGTTTTTAAGTTATCATGTTAGTTGTTAGCAGGATATATTATAACCGTTTTATTATACGAGTATGTATATGTTTATTATTGTATGATATGATTTTTTTGTAGAGGTAGAATAAGACATCAATTTTCGTAGTTGTGAAAACGAAATACAACGAGGCCGTATATGGATAGAGGTATAACCACAAAAAGTGTATCAGTTTAGCAAAATATTATAAAAAACTATTAACCTAACCCAATGTTTTTTTTTTTTTAATTTTGTAACAGCGTCTGCGTCTTAGATTAGTCTACGTAATATTTATGATAGCTGTATCAAACCTCTTGCATCATAGTAAAAAACTCCGAGAATGCCCAGTTCAGCTGGCTGAGAAGAGAGTTTAAGAAAAGTGCAGCCTCCTTCTGATGGGCTGTCAGGTAGTCTCTGATACGGCTCTGAATTACTTCAGATGGACATGGACCTTAAGAGTGAAGTGGATAAGTGATAGTCATAAATATGCTAATTAAATACAATTATTACATATAAAACTAGTAAAATTATTTGAAGGTCTCTTTTCCTATTAAATAGCATTATAATTATTAACTATTATTATTTTCCTATTTAATAGCACATATATTTTTCAGGTCTAAAGATATTTATTCTCATTAAGATAACATTTACATGAGGATACATTACAGGTTACATATGTAACAAACATTTTTTTATATACCTTTCTATTTAAAATGCAAATTATAAGGAAAAATGGATAAAAATAATAATTTCTTGTCTCATAAGTACAAAAACCGAAACATTTTAAGGATTTTTCTCTTACCAAAACATTGGCTCATCAGCCCAGCGTCGACTTTAGCTCCTAAATTGTTAACAGTTGGTTCTCTATCACCATATCTAAAATTTCCAATTTAAGACAAGTATAATGTGGATTTTATAGCTCTGAAGATAAATTAGTGAAATCATGTCATGTTAATTAAAAAAATCTGGTGGTTGAATTTTTTTAAAATTAATAAAAATATTCTCTTGAGTTCATTTAACAGTTTTCTAGTATTAAGTTTACGAATTGCTAATCTAAAGTGACTTCATTTGCTTAAACTAAATCTTGGGGTATAAAAAATACAATATATTGTTAAAATCTACAAATGATTGAGGTTTTTAAGTGCATACTTTTCAAGAGTTTATTGACAGAAAAATATAGATGAAGAGAACATATCCATTCTCTTTCGAGTAGTATATTCACTTAAAAATATATTTGTCCCGTTACAATACAACACCTTGGCTGATTATGTTCTAAATTATGTTCATTAATACGAGTTTGTAGTTTATTCCAGAAATAATAAAAACAAACTATTATGGTGCTTTCATTATATACGTATATTATTTATTTAATATATTTAATTAGTTTTTTTTTAAATTTTATATTCAAGAGATGGCAGAACAATATTAGTAAATGAATAAAGATTTGGTATGAATCACATGAGTAAGTAAAATATATTGAAAATTTTAGGCCTTAAGGTTATTATAATAATAATAAACGTTTCTCACTCAATGGCCCCAATAGGAATGTCATCCTAACTGAGTGAATCTGTTTACTATGAGTTTGGAAACACACAACACAAATATCTTGATTCTAGAGCATAACGAACATCTGTGTGGTCTCTATAATTATTTTTTACGAGTAAGGATCGACTCCTGAACTGCTCAGTGACTCTCATTCAGAAAACTTTAATTTATATAGTTTTAATTTTTTTGATAATATAGATAGTAATGTTAGTAAAATTAAGAATAAGAAACAATTACTTACTTGGCTGCCAAATGTGGCCACTGTCGATGTCTGAATCCGAACCCTGACCCGTGCCAGAAGCGAACAAGCACCCAGTTCGACTGAGCCCACGCGCGGTTTTGGTATGGACGTACTAATTCTTCGACCATACACATTTGTCTGAGAAATTTTTTAAATTAATATTTACAATTATTTTAATATTGTAGAGATGATATTTTATTTTTGCTAAAGGATATGGGCTACTTTACTTAAAAGAAACGATTAATATATTATATTACACATTCGTAAATCACTAATAGCAGTCTGTATTTTCTTATAGGTTCGTATTTACGCCTTTTTACATTCCAAAATTTTATTAGTACTAATTGTAGGATGTTTTTTTTTGTTAAGTTGAAATCTTAGCTTGTAATAATAATTACACTATATGGCGTTATATAACAAAGGCAATTTTTTTTATTTTATTGTAAAACTTAGACTTTTATCTTCCTAAAACTTAGACTTTTGTATAAAAAATTAAACGATAGATACTTTACTATTGTTCAAATTGGCTTAGTTGCTCTCGAATTATGAACGAAGATATACGATCGAATATAGAGGTACATACATACATACTTCAAATATACAGGTAGACCGACAGCTAAATTCTTTACTCTTAATTTGCTGCGCCAAAGATGGCATAGTGAAGTAGTTATTCGCATTGACGATAATCATGACTACTCTGCTAGTAAGAGTCGTATTGCTATACTGTAGACACACCTTCGATAATCGTCCTCAATAAACATGCTTCCTAACGTTATAAGAAAGACAGATAATATTTTTGTAAACGATATTTTTTTTAATCCATATACAGGTGAAATAGGATCAATATTGAAGGAGAATACTCGGTACATGATTCTCATTCGAGTTATGATGTAAAAAAATAGGTAAATATCAACAAACTTGTAAGTAAAGTTACCCAACAATTATCTTATTATTTACGCGTCGTATGGACACCGTAGCATCTAGCTACGTCCAAATGCCGCCATCAAAAATACCAAGATATTTCACTCGCTTAAGCAACAAATTTGTTGACTAGGTGAACTTTGGACAAAACTTAATATGAAGTGTTTACCTGTCTTGGTATTTCCGGCTATTTAAAAATGAAACCATACTTATTTACAATGATTGTCAATCATTGGCCACGTGTGTTTGGCAAGCGGCACAGTACAACACCACGCCGCACGCGCCGCCGGCATGACTGAAAATGTGTCCACACTTCATTTATTTGAATGGAAATTTATGGAAATTTGGTCAAAATTTAAGTACCTATTTTTTACATAATTCGAATGAGAATCATGTACCGAGTTTTCTCCTTAAATATTGATCCTAATTCACCAGTCACCTGCATAACTTATCAGTCCCTTGATAGATTTACTAAGGACGCGGTTCACCCGCGATTTCGTTTACATTTGCCATTACTCTAATTAAGTCTATAGGTACGATAAAATATAAACGCCTGCTTAAGATGAACCATGCGTTAAAAGGTTTTCGTACATTCCGGATTTCAAGTTATGTTGAAAATAATATTAAGGGTTATGATGTTTGTAATTTCTAAACTAAGAAACCAATGAGTCTGAAATCATTATGGACAATTTTCAAAATATTTTCTTTCTAGAAACAAAAGAATGAAATCAGACAACGTGTTAATAATCACAACTAAGTACCAAAAGAACCTAAGAACCGTGCTGAATTTTGAAATTTATTATATATATTTAAACATATATTACTATTAGTGTTATTATAAGCAAGGGCGTAGCCAGGATTCTCTATAGAGGGGGCAGATAAAGAAAATCCTAGACTGTATTGTTTTAATCGTGGTTTTAACATAACATTATATGAGTCTCTCACATTAGTAGTGGTGTTCTTTTATTCGTTTCACTTTTCGTTATTAGTGACATTGATTAGATTAAGAAAAGATGGAAAAATCTTTTTTATCAGTGACCGACCGCTCTTCTAACTCTTCTAGAGGGGGACAGCTGCCCCCCCCTGCCCGTACCTCATATATCATACGCTACGCTACATACGCCTCATACGCTATACTATAAGTATAGATTTATTTAATGTATATACATAGACTTGTAACATGTGCATTATACTTCTATATCGAATGGATATTGTATAAACTGAAGGTAGCTCTAAAATCGTAATCCATAAAAAATATTAATACAATAAGAAAATACTATCAACACATATATATATATATATATATATATATATATATATATATATATATATATATATTTAATTTTTATTTATAATATATTTAGCTATTCGCCGAAGTTTGCTTTTCATCTGCTGTATAAATAAGAAACTCGCCGATGCATGTTTGTTGTTCTCCAGTTGTTTACTTTATTGGTAAAATGGTTTCGTCGACTATGCTGTTCCAAGTTAATAATAATAATAATACATAAACAATATTTGATACGAAAAACAGATGAGTCAAGTTTTAAATCGATGATATTTTGTAAATAATCATTTCAAAATTAAAGAAGAGAAAAAATTGATTTAAACAGAGCATAATATACTGTTCTGAATAAATAAATGCCGAGATAGTTAGTCTAGTGGTTGGAATGGAACGTGAAACTTGAGTAAAAAGTCATGGGTTTTAATGCGCGGCATCCGCAGTACTATTCTGAGGATGTTTACGGATAGATGGAAGAGTCCAATGCTACGATACTGGCTAAAGCTGCATAGCAATAATTACTATAAGAATATTAGAAGAGTGCAATAACATTTATTTATTATTTAAAATAACTGACATTATATGAATTTGGTTTAAAATAAATGACGCACCACTGGTGGTGAAAGAATTCGTGATGCGAAAATCTGCTCAAACCGGGAGAATTTCTAGGACAAGTGCATGCGTTAATTCGTAATGGAACAGCGTGGAAAAGAATAGGTTTGCAAAGGTCATATCTCTTTTTCTTTATCTAAAGACAAGTGATTATAATTTTTCTATTAAAATATTTATATACGATTTTATCGTATTTGGTCTATTAGATTCTGATATTAGCTTTTTTGAAACAAACACTTATTACATGTTTCTTATATAAATATAAATTGTAACTCTAAGAATTAGAGTCATCATAATATATTTATGCACAAACAAAATTAAGCATTAGGTAGTGTTCTATAATAATAGTCTGATAAACGAAAACTAAACCTGAGATAATTAAGAAACTTTTGTAAACATTAAACGGCCGTCATGTAATTCAACTACTACTTTATTTAATGCGCTTAATGAAGTTTATCACTTTACAAACAATTAAATCACTTAACATAAAGTATGTATATTTAAATTTAATGAAGTAAATATCCAAAAATCGACATTTCAAACCACTGTACAGCATTTTTTTATATTATAAAATTTTTACTAGCTATTGTCAGCGGTTTTGCTCGTTAAAGTGGGTGGTTTATCACATCTTTTTGGAGATGTAATTTAAAAAATACGTTCAAAAGAGCAGTAACTGTTTTTTAATCAAAAGCTCAATAATAAAGTATCTAAAAAACGCCTTTTATTTACTTTTAATAACTAACTTATGAGTAAATATAAACTGAACACTTCTAGCGCCGAATATGACAGAAAAAAAAAAATTTCATTGAGTATTTCATTCCTATATAATATATATAAACAATTGGTAATATTATTACTATGCCTGTAATTTTCAAATGTAATTCACATTTTCAAATGTCCATCAATAATCCTAGATATATATATATATACAGGGTGACTGGTGAATTACCATCGACATTCGGGGAGAGCGCTCGGCGCACGGTTCCCACTCGAATCATGTAAAAAAAATAGGTAAATATTAATAAACTTTTAAGTAAAGTTACTCAACAATTATCCAATTATTTACGCATCGTCTGGACACCCTAGCAGCTAGCTGCACTTTCGACACAAAACAGGTAGTTTATCTACGTCCAAACGCCGCCACGTGTAAACAGGGTAGCAGGATAAACAAGCATGATCCAGTCCCCCTTAATACTTTAATCCTGGCTTAGGAAAGGCAAAAATACTAAGATATTTTACTCGTTTAAGCAACAAATTTGTTGACTAGGTAAATTATGTGACTTTGGCAATTTTTAGGTGTGAACAAGCGACACATTACATTGCATGACTGGAAAAGTGTCATCGCTTCATTTATTTGAATTGAAATTTATGAAAATTTGGTCAAAAATTAAGTACCTATTTTTATTGCATGACCCGAATGGGAACCGCGCGCCGAGCGTTCTCCCCAAATATCGATGGTAATTCACCAGTCAGTCACCCTGTATATATATATATATATATATATATATATATATATATATATATATATATATATATATATATATATATATATATATATATATATATATATATATATATATATATATATATATATATCGTAAAAGCGTCTACTCTACTCACCAAATTTTATGTGTTTAGCTTCAGTGGTTTAAGAACGGGGTCGATGAATTAGTTACTCAGTATATAATATGTTATTTATTATTTGTCAAATTTCAAATATCAAACTGTGTTAGTACTGCGTGTAATATTGATTCAGTCTAATCACACCGAGACTTTTTAATTTACTGCGCTTTTCAGGGTCTGTCGCGTGGTAGAGTACCTATAAGTTTAAGACTTACTGTTTTAGAGGCACTCGTTCGATAGCTCGCATAGTGGCTGGTTGTGTGGCAAAAGACGCGAGTGTCTGGACGAGGGCCTCTTTCGTACTGGCCAGCACTATACGAGGGTCGGCGAATTCAGCGCAAAGAAACGCTGCACACGAAACTACTAGTTCCTCCCATTCTTGGATAAACGAAAAGAAATGTTATAATAAATTACTTTATTTTCTTATATAACATAGTTTCTACATATTGAATGAAATTATATATTAAATAAAAGTACAGAATACACATCACAAACATTTGCTTTGTTACACACATGCATAAAAGAATAAAAATTCTTTGGTGAAATCGCGGAACTTTTTTTTATTATTATACATATATGGACTTATGGACCTTTACAGCGTCACCGGGTGTGAGTCGAATACTGGAATCCAGCCTAGACGCTGGGAATTCCCTTAGTAGGGGCTTGAAAGGA
The DNA here is from genome assembly GCA_036937285.1 of Euphydryas editha. Lineage (NCBI taxonomy): Eukaryota > Metazoa > Arthropoda > Insecta > Lepidoptera > Nymphalidae > Euphydryas > Euphydryas editha. The sequence continues at coordinate 7,994,036 of JAUPFZ010000024.1, forward strand.
CAGTCGTCCTAAGGGTGTCTCCTAGTGACAACGCACCTCGGCTAAGGATGACTACTAGGAGAAAACGAACGATCGACTGCAGCTCTACGTGCCGAGGCGCGTACGAGCTGTCGGAAATTTAGTGCTTCGTCTCCGTCGGTGGAGACGGTGTAGGTGTGTAGTGTGGTGTTGATGTGTACTATACCTTGATAAATCGCGAAGCAGAGGTAGTAATTAATTAATATTTTGATATATAACAGCTTAAAGTCTATTTATTTTTGATTATATATTAATATATTTTATATACATTTATCTAAACAAAATCAAACATTGATAAATTATTATATATATAATCTTATATTGCTTATTAGCTTTAGATTTCTGACACAATTCGTATTAAGTTTATATCAATATTTATTCTCTAGTTAACAAAACCAGATATTATTAAAACAGATCGTAAAATAATGATAGTATCCTTTACCTGGTATTTGTGTGACAGGAACAGTTGGGTGCATGTATAGTCTCAAAGTATTGCAAAGTTCCAACATGGCGTCCACGTGGTACTCCGGTACGAAAGCGAACAACGATTCTGCGAACTCTGGGCTGGTGCTTGCAGCTGCTACAGACATTTTGAGGAATAAGTTTTATTTATAATTGAACAAGGACGATTTTTTTTAATTAAAAGAAATCTAAGTAATAAAACTGACTATAATAAAACTGAATAGTTTGTTTATTTCTTTGAAAGAGTTGAAGTTATTAATGTTTTAGAAAGCTTATTTTTGAGAAATTGTATCCATTATTTAAGATAAATAGGAGTGGGACACAAACAAATCTATTTCATAAGAAACTTCACGCTGGTTAAACGACGCACAACGTTTAGTATCATTTCTAATTTCAATTTATCTTTTATTAAACAGTGAGGTCAGCCGATGTTCAATGCCAGATTGTAAATCCATGTTTCCATGTTATAACGTTTCCATTGTTCTCTTATATTTACGCGAATTTTACTCATTTAATTAAAAGTCTATATCGGATTTTATCATTTATCAGGATTAATAAAGTATTCGGACACCCACCACCTCAGTCCCCCGAGATCATGGACGCTGTAAAGGGTCCGAAACGTCGGGAAATAATTTAAAATATTGTTAAACTGTAAAGTTTTAAATAAACGCGATAAAATCCGATATAGACTTTTAATTAAATGTTTCCATTGTTTGTATGAAATATTACTTAATTTTTAAACTGCTTTGCTGCATTGCATAATCGGTTTTACAAAACGACTGAGTGATTAATTTTTATTTTGTGTTTATGGACTTTGACTTCTTTCAAATATAAATCTTTTTTTTTTTTAAGTTAATATAAACAAGAGAACATTTCATTAAAAATATGCTTTTACTTTAATTTATTAATAATAATTCTATACCAGTAAACACCTGGGAAATGATAATGGAATATTTTAATTAATAATAATAATACTCACAGTTAATCTCAATTTGGGTGTTCGAGCAAGTGCGTGGTGAGGCCGCCCTCGGTGTGGGAGTTTGAGGACTGAGAATATCAACTTTATTAAACTAATGCCAGTTTTATACCGGAATTAAGCTTTGTATAGTATAATATAGCGCTTTATAATAGACAGAGAGAAAATATACAAACAATATATATCTGTGGGTGCAAGTGTAAAGACACCCGAGAATCCCAGGTTGCTATTTTAATTATGTTACAATGGTAACAGTATCAGACCGTTGATATCAGAATAGTTGTTTTTGTATATATATTTTTTTTAATATAAATTAATTCTTTTAACGACAATTATTAAATATTTGTATTTGTTGTTAGTTTTCGGACGCTCAATACAAGATTCATACCCTGCTGAGACATTGAGTATGAGAAGATTATTATTAATTTTTTAATTTGTGGTATATAATTAGACCATAATAATACCATAATAAAGATATTACGAATATATATTGCCATAATCAAATATATTGAAATAAAAGCAATACGATATTAATCATCACGGTGATATTATTTTATTGTTTAAATATCAATAAAAATACTTATATTACGTTTTTGATTTTTCGCTTAATTATCTGATAGCATTGTACAGGTTTTTATAAAGTGGAAAGTAATCCTAAGACTACATTTATTATTCAAATCTTATTTCCTGCTATTTATTCAGAGTTTTCTTGCCATCGTGAAAAATTGCGCATTATACATGACGAAGTGATGGTCGGAATTTCACGGGTTTAATTTTTATTTAAAAGTTATCTTGTTTAAACAGCACCAGCTTATCCGTTCTTTATTTTATTTATGAGATTTTTATTATCGGGCAGAGATTAAAAATATTTTCTTTCAATTCAAACGGTGAAATTTTCTTTCGAAGACCGAAGACATATTGTCCAAGTGTCTACGAAACTTTGATCGATTTGGCGGCTACGACGCTGAGTTAAATAAACATACAAATGGTTTGAAATTCATCAACATTTTGCATTACGTAATGCAGGTGGTTAAAATCTTTTATAAGTTAAAAAATGAGTTTTACGTTCATTTCACTTTCAGCCTAAAAATTAACAAAACGCATTTACAAAATTTCACCCCTTCCTATACCATTGAAGGGTGGAAAGAAGACTTAGAAAACTTAGACTTATGATAAGGCGTTAGACATATTTTAATATTTATTCCTTATTAAAAGCTCAAAAATAGTTTCATAGTTTTAGTTCGAACTATTAAAGTGTATTTCATTTATCCTGATTTAATATTCAGGGTTAGAATTGCCGAAAGTAATTTCTGTGCTTTCGTATAACTTTCATATGTCATTTCATCAATATTTCATGCTTTCTCTAACTTACAGAAATGTTTGACAAAGATACATGCTTTAGTGATACGGAATAAGTCAGTCAGTCAGTGTACTATTTACTATTTAATTTGTATATTTATAAGGAGACACTCGATAAACATGGATGTCAAGACGCGAGCCGGAACCAGAGAGAGCGCTTTGCCCTCTATGTCCACAGACCCGAAAAAAGACCCCAAAAACTAAATGGAGTAATTCATAAACAATAGATATATAGAGCAGTCAGGACATATTATTTTATTTATACTTTATTGTACACCACTAATACATTAATGAACAAAGCTTAAAGATAGTTAGAGATTGTGTACTACAGCGGGCGGACTTATGGCTAATTACCTTTGATCTGAACTAGACGAGTACTCCAATTGCAACGAAGCGTAACTTCCGGCGATTATCGAACTCTTTCCTGGCAATATTTCTTTACTTGTTGCCTGAGAAGTACGATAACTTTGAAGGCTATTTATTATTAAACAAATAAAATTATTACTATAAAATGTTTACACGCGGCGTCACCCGCACATAAGTTGTATGTTAGTATGTAGTAGTGTAAGTTATTGAACTTTTTAGCTCATTCCAAGATGCGATTCAGAAAGCACCATCAGCACCATCATTATGATAGTTTTGTAGTTAGAACTGTTGTAAAAACAAATTATTATTCGACGTTTTTTTTCGTCATGTTTTGTTTACTGTTTTGAAAATAAATTGTTACTAATAATTAATTATTATTATTTTAATTGTATACAATATTATTTTGTACAACGTTATTACAATTTCTGGGATCACATTTAAATTTATATTATATACACTCATTTGCAAAAAAAACGGGCGGTTTCGATTTTCTTCCTGGCTGAAAAAAATAAAATACCAAAAAGGTTTTAATCATTTGAACATGTTACTGGCCAGTTATAAAAGTGCCATAATGTTTATAAGAGTACATTCCAAATTCAAATTTTTGACTGAGCCTGGTTTTCAAAGAAAATAACTTTTAACTACATTTTGTGGCGCGAACTCCCTATAGTTAATATCGACTCTAATTAACTTTTTGTCAATTTTTATTAAATTATCTGGTGTCCTTGACATTTAAAAGTATTGTTATTGCTGTTTAGCAATCTCGAAAATGGTAGATAAAGTGATAAAAGCGAGCAAAATTATTGCGCTGCTTGAAGAAGGTTGCAGTCAATGATTCGTGGCTCAGAGGCTAAATGTGAGTCGGTCGACAGTTCAAAGGACCTGGCAGCGCTATCAAGAGACCGGTTCCGTCAAGAGAAGGCCTGGTTCTGGCAGAAAGACATGTTCCGAACCACGGGATGATCGTTTTCTAGTTAGTCAAGCGTTGAGAAATCGCAAATCTTCTTATGTGGACCTCAAGAACACCCTCGAAGAAGTAAGAAATGTGCAAATTAGTCTATGGACGGTCAGGAGGAGGCTTCTCGCTGCTAATATACACAGTCATCGCCCGGCACGCGGCCCTAAATTACTCCGTGGACATCGAGTTGCCAGGCTTAGCTTCGCTCGAAATTGTGTGTCATGGACTCATGAAGACTGGGATAGGGTATTGTTCTCCGATGAAGCCAGGATATCTCTGCATGGTGAAGACCGACGTCGGCGAGTGCTACGTAGACGAGGAGAACGCTTTGCAGAGGCATGTTTTGAAGAAATCACACCTTATGGAGGGGGCTCTGTTATGTTTTGGGCAGGAATAAATTCTATGGATCGTACGGAGTTAGTCTTCATCGAAAACGGTACACTGACTGGACACCGATACATAACGGAAGTTCTAATTCCTTATGCACAACCCGCTTTAACCGCTCTTGGCGAAAACTCAATTTTTATGGACGACAACGCTCGCGCCCACCGGTCTGGCGGTGTGGATGCGTATATGCTAGAAGTCGGAATTCGTCGTTTGGACTGGCCAGCTAGAAGTCCGGACCTCAATCCCATAGAGCATGTCTGGGACGTTCTGAAGCGACGAGTGAGATCAGTGCAGCCGGCTCCGCAGACCATCAGAGAGCTAAAGAATGTGATTACCGCGGAGTGGGAACGTATTCCCCAAGAAACCATAAAAGATATACTCACTAGCATGCCCAGACGAATGCAAGCTGTGATTTCAGCAAGAGGGGGTCACACTCAATACTAAACTTTTATCTGCTTTTAATGTATTCAAGAAAAACAAAGAAATTAACGCGTTTCATTTTTATTTAGCGAGCAGGTACAATCATAGTGTTTTGAGCTTAAACATTATTTCTTAATAATTTAATTAAAATGTTATGATAAAACTGATGAAAACTATTCCTTCCTAATTAATTTATAAAATTCTGAGGATAACAATACCTAAAATTGTCAAACAAACTAATAGTAACTATAAAATAGTTCTTTGCTTAAGTGCCCGTTTTTTTTTGCAAAAGAGTTTATTATATATTCTTCAACGCCGTCAATTAAAATACAAAATTAAAGTTACAATAACTATTGAGAGTTAAGCGATTTTGATGAACTAAATACTAATGTGAACACAGGATATGCTTTCTAATTCTCATGCTGATTTTTGCACCTATACTTTGGCGTTTGTTGATATATATTTTTTAATGTTTTCAAACAAACAGACAAATAGATAGATATATAGATAGACAGATAGATATTTCTAAAAATGGTAGAAATGAATTCTCAATTAAAAAAAAATACAAACTTTTTTAATTTCATAATATAAATAGAAAAAAAGTTAACAAAGATATGGGAAATCAAAGCAAAAAGTGTTTACATTAATAACAAATACGAGTAATATAGCTTTCATACATAATAATAATACTTACAACTTCAATTTCAAATTATATAAAGTCAACCTTGAAAAAAAAATCAACCTCGGAAAAAAGTACTTGAATAAGTAGAAATGTCTAAAAAATATTTTTAATTATCAAAAAACGCTTACTATTGATGTGGATTGGACAATATTTTTAAATAGATCATGATTATTTAACAGTAAGATGACGTAGTACTGTAAAAAATACAGGAGACATAACGGTACCATTTTAGTCCAAGGTGTGATACTACTACACTGTTTGATAAAAGAAAATTTCTAATAAGTTGAATTAAGAGCGTCAGCTAAATATAATTTTGAATATGCATCGAATGTAATCATTGCAAAAAAAAATGAAATATACGAGTACGATCAATTACTTTACCTGAGCATGAGCTGCATAGTCAGGGTCAGAAGCGAATCGTAACGAATGAAGAGTACCAGCGAAGTGTTTCGCCAGTTCTTGCTGCCTCTGTTTTGTCCATATCGCTCCAATCACCCAAGCCATTTGTAGAGAGCTAGCTTCTAGTTTCTCCTATCATTATGAGTATTAAGAAAATAATAATAGGAATCTAGTAATCAACAATTTTATGAGTAAGATTGCCTAGTTATAAATAAACATCTAAGAAAGTGTTATATATTTACCCCTTCTTATTATATTGGAAGGGAAATTAACTGACTATTATGTTATTGTTAATAGGCAAAAATTAGCAGGAATGTTGCAATAATTGCTGACAAATTGCTATTTCAAAATACTATGGCGAGAAATTGGTAAACTAAAATATTAGTAACCGTTGCAACTATTATATAATCAAAATAAAATTTTCAGAGTACATACCAGATACACAACATTTTAAAAGCGGTCGGAAATCCTGGTCGTTATTTATGAATAGGTGAATCAGTTTCGCAGAGATTTTACCTTGCGAAGCTTAGTGTAGTGAAAATTACAGTAAGTTACATTTAGAATATTATTTAATCTTAAATTACCTCGTAAACACTTTTTGATGTTTCTAGCTCACTCAACATCTTCTCAATGAGGTGTTTTCTTGTATTTTCTGTTTCAGTTAAGTCGGTATGGGTACCTGTAATAGTATTTACTATAATACTAATTCAATGAAAAAAATTTTATATGATAATTACGATCCTGTTATTAATAAATATATTTATTTATATATTCTAATACCAGTTTTTTAACTAGTTAAATGAAAACTAGACTTAAATAGACGATTGTTTATGTGTAACGCAGTCTTTTCTCAATTGTCTTGACAACATCCCAATCCTTATGAATTAAATAAAAAATTATCCATTAAACACATTTAAATCATGTTATTCTAATACTAATCATGTGACTTGTTTTTAACTTTTATGTGAATGGGACTACAGTGCCTTAATTATAATTATTTTTTGTAGCCTAATAACAATAGACAACATTGCTTAATCGTCTGTTTGATTATTTGCGTCATACTTCTGGAAACCTATTAATTTTGTGTCCAAAATTGCAGTGCTTAAAAGTACAGTAAATGCGTAGAGCAAACAAGAAATAATTTTAGATAGCAATTAACCTTGAACGATGTGCAGTTCGTTTGATACAGTTAAAATTCGTTGTTCTATGTCATGCAGACAATCCGCCATGTCTAGTTGATTGTCACGAAGTTCGCAAAGCTAGAGTGAAATATATTATTTAAAATATCAGATAATTTTAAGACGTTTAGCAAAGTTATTTATTCTTAATATTTTGAGACAATATTCAAAACTCTTACAAAAGTTCGTTTTTATGCCATTCTGTGATAATGTAATGTTTTTTTTCGATAGTTTACTTGCTTTCAAATTAAAATTGATCAATTTCTTTGATATTAATTATTTTATTTAATTGATGAATGAATCATTGACATTGTTTATTGTTTTTACTTCAATTTTCTATTTAATTTTAATTAAATTTTTTTTTCATTTTAATTTTTTAATTTTTTTTTAATTTTTTAATTTTTAATTTACAAAATGTTGGTATCGTATTGTACAGTTGTAAACCTTTTATTTATAACATTTTCAAATATTTATATTTCTTTTTAAATATCCATGCTAATTTATCCAATTACCTAATTATATAACTTAGTTTTTAATTTTATTTTTTATTATTTTCAGACTTATCGTTTACTTTACTTAATTAATCATTGCATGTTGTGATTACCTTTAAAAAGGAATACAATTAAACTTTTGATTTATTGTGTAAATTATTTCTTTTTGTATTATTGTTGTAATTTCTGTTGGTAATCCTAATAGAATAAATAAATAAATAAATGTAAATTGAGCCTAAAGCCGACGCAAATACAATTTGCTGATTCAAAGCATTATTAGAACTAACCAGGCATCGCATTCTACTATTGAAATCGTTTTCAATTTATATGTTTCAATGATATATTAGTGTTTGATTAATACTTTCATAATTTTATTGTATTTTATTTTTTCGTATAACAAGTAGTTCAATAATATATAATTTATCTGTTTATTGTTTTCGATAGAATTGGTATACAATTACCAGAGTTAAGTCATAAGGAAATCATAAATCACATTGTCACAATTATGATGCCATCATAAAAAATTGTGCCAATAAAATTAAAAATTTACAACTATATAATAAATTGTACTAATCAAAAAATAGCACACGATTAAAAAACCAGAATAACAGCAAAAGTTGGGCTATATTATTTAGATTTTTTATATAATTTAGGTATAATATTTTCTTTGTTACCTTAAAACATTATGGATTATTATTTTTTTAACCTTTTCAGCATATTTAATAGCAACTCCATGGTACAAAGCTAACAATCCATCAATGAGTCGCAAGTAAGCTGTTCTAATATCTATACACCCAGCTCCGGGCATCACAGATCTTGTGCCTTTGAGAGCTAAGGCTGTTTCACCAGTTGGTCTAGGGTATAAACTGTGGAAATTTAAATTGTATTTTAAAAATAATTTAAATATCATTACATTATGCAAGAAGAGAAGAGCATTGTGGAAGAGAAGAGAATTGAAAAAAAAAGGAAAAAAAAAATACAAAAAAAAAGTAGAATTAAGTTGTAGAATTAAATTGTAAAATCAAGTCGTAGAATTAAGTGGTAGAACTAAGTGTTAGAATTAAGTGGTCAATGTGGACTCATGGTTCCAGAACTAGAGATCCTAAGTATAGTTCATAGGTATTTAAATAATGATAATATATTGTCTGCTGATGTAATAATGCCTGTGTAATAATATATAAAATCGGTAAAAAAGGGTACGGGCGTCTGTAAACTCGTAGAGGAAAATTAATAAAAAAAAAAAAATATCATTACATTTGAGAGGTTAAAAACATCAAAGTGATGATCGAATTAGTTATGTATACTTCAACTCATTTTGGAACCCAGCGTTTTTAGGCGTGTTTTTTTAAACATAATAAAAAAAAAGAACTAACTTAATCAATTTATAATTTTATGTTAATAAACCTATTTGACTATAGACATGCACGGGCAGGTACTGTATTTTTTCAATGACAAATTGACAATGCATACGGCTCGGAGTTCCAAGATTAATTGACATATCTATTACTTTCTACCCTTAAATTCCCTAATCTTTATCGTTATTTATTATGTTCTTCCATTTTTTTCATTTAGATGTATTATGTAGTATTATATTGAGAGCCAAGGTGGCCCGGCAAATAGTGATGAATTTGGATGGATTAAGCTCCAATCCTTTTCCTTAATAGAAGAAGAGGCCACTTGCCAACAGGAAGATATTTGCAGGTTGTTAAAGTGCAGTATGTAGAGTATTTTATTAACTAAAACCTTCCTTGTTCCGTTACGGGTGCTAATGTTTGAAGATCTATTGAGTGTAAATAAATGTGCAATTGTTTGATTATCACCTATTCGCCATTGGTGACATTTGAGGATGCATGAACCGCGCCATCGAAGATATGACCTGTGGTAACGTCGCCAGTCCTGGGGAACCAGCTGCCATATCACTTACACCTATTTATAATAATACATATTATAAACGGGAATTTGTGAGGATGGATGAATGGACTGATGCATGTGTACTATAATACAATAAATGTAATAAGCCGTATAATTATATCACGCAAATATGGAGATTCAAAACGTAACGTACGTTAAACGTAAATGTATTACGTAACGTTGTATGCAGGTGGTTGAAGACCCCGAAAAATGTAACGATATAACCGATTCAGAATATAGATTCTGCTGAGAAGAGTAGTGAAGACACTCAACAGTAACTCTTCTAAAACTATTGAGGGTTCAATATGTTACTTAGCCATTATAAATTCAGTCATACGGCCTACATTTAGTCATGCCTTTGTCATTTATACATATAATCGTGTACAGGATCCTTTGGCCATTAAAGACTTAAACATATACTTAAAATTTGATTTATTATATATGCGTGGTTATACATAATATTAATATAGTGTGACGCAATTGTAGGTGTATCAATCTTATAAAGTACGTAAACTTGAATTGTTAAAAATTTGTTGGCTGTATTACAGTAGGAAGCGACATAGAATGAGTCTTCAAAAACGTTGGACTACTGTTACTCTTTACGCTGTACGTAAATATTAATAATGACTTTTCAATAAATTACAAATTACAATAATGATAATATTCTTTATTGTATTAATACAATCATAAATGTACAAAGGCTTTTTTATCGCTATAAGAGCGATTTCTTCCGATATAGTAGCAGCGGTTAGGAAGTGTAGAAATATAACAAAAAAGTAATAATATCTGAGAGATTTAATATATATTTAAAAATAAATATTTTTTTTACAAATGTAGATACATAAATAACTAATGTAATGTATTATACATACACAAACGTAAAATACATATATACATATTGCATAAAAATATAAGTGTAACCATATTACAATTATGAGGTTTTGAGGGACATATAGGAAATGTTTCTTAAGAGGTTTGCTTAAAAGAAACAACTATATATACAATAATCAAAATGTAATGAATCTTTATTAAAAATAATATAAGATAAATTAAATTAGAATCATTAAAATACCAGTATCAACTCCTCCAGCTCTATTGTAATTCGGTTCAAAACTTTGTATAAATGGATTATCTTCACCGAGAACATGAATTAGATCATGCCTGTCGAAACATTCCAATTAATCTTAATTATTTGAAACGTCTAATGTTTCACTGTTATTATCCAAATCTATTTTAAGATCAATTTCAAACTAATTGTGAATGTACGAATTAATAGACGAACCAAAGACAATAGTTAACAAATGCTTTAATCATTTAAAATTAATAATTAGGTATGTATTATTAGATCCTTACATATTAAATTGACGTTGTGTATAAAAAGGGCAATATTATCAATTATTTAAAATTAAGTAGAAATGTTATATTTTTTTATATATATACGTGTTAATATTTAGTATGTTTGACCATCGTTTTTGGTCACAAACTTTAATAATTTGTTATTTGGATGATTGGACTAAAAGAAAGAAGATTTGAGAAATGAATAAAAAAAATAATAAAACATTGATACAAACCGTAAAGTCCTAACCAAGAACGGTAAGACTCCTCCCAGACGATCAACATTATAAAAGTCGAGCTCACCGTCTATGAATGTTCTAGCTGGTATATGAGGTGGCATGTATCTAAAACATGCACATGTAAATTAGCACTGTTAAATTTTACTCATTTAATTTCAATCAAAATTATAAAAAAAAAAATGATAAAAATGTATAATATTCGGTAAAATAATACGACACACCGAGTTTTATAAATATACTAGCCTCTTAGTTTCGACTCATACTAATCTGATAGTCACATACATACATCTAACAAAAGCTGTTACAACAAATTAGGTATTTTAACAAGAATACCTAAAATAGATATCATATATTTAATATTAATCAATTCGATTACATATTGATTTGATTATTTCAAATCATAAGCTAACATTAAGTCAAGATAATAAATATTACTGAAAAGATTTATTACCACTGAACTGATTACTAAACAATTGTTAAATAAGAAATTAAAAAAAAAAAACTGAAACAATTATTTATTTTAAATTAAAAAGCAGATTTAATTCAATCAAAGCACTCTGAAATACCAATTGAATTATTACTTAACTACTTACTGAGATTTACGAGTGTAGTTGGTAAATGTCTTGTAGTACGTCAAGTAATTTGTTTCTTGGGAGTTAATTTAGAAACAAAGAGATGTATGTATACGAGCGGACGAGATCTACCCAATACGAACTAAATATACGTAATCTCTAATTAATTGAGAAAACTAATACGATTTAGTTTGGAATAGTATTGTGTATTATTGTGTGTATATCGATAATATTATTATCAATTTTGTGGGTAAATTGATGGGTTGTTACTTGTTTACGTTAACAGTCACATAGTAGTTTCTGAACCGTTTTCCGTTTTTGTTAAATAAGCAATTAAACATTATTGTCTCAAGATTTCTGTAACAGTTATAGGCTTTTTTTAATATGTTTAATAATATTTTTTTTAAGTGTTGATATATTTATTTCTGTGTCTTGGAGCTCACGTAAAGCTTCGTCATTTCGAATTCGAAATCGTCATTTAGAATTGGTTCTTGTTATTATCACAAAGATTAATAAAAAATATTATTTATGTTGTAGATTATTTTAGTATAAAGAGCTATTCACAATTATAATCACTGATACTTTTAATATAATAGTATGTTAAAAATATCAGTAATTTGACAAATGTAGAATAATAGTTAAAAATATTAGTTGAAATGATAAAAGTTCGATAAAAATATTTTTTTTTTCCAAAACTAATTTCGTTTTCCGTTGTACGGAAACAGCATTTCACATATATCTTTCTCTTAAATACGTTATCGTTAACACAAGACCCTTACTAGAGTTTAATCTAAGGCTTGGTAACAATCTCATAGTAGATCTAAATGGAGGAATCTTGTACTTCAAACGTGATCGTAATACAGAAAAACTCTGTATTGCGTTAGTTTTTTGATAAGATTAATGAATTCTGTGATAAGAATAAAATGTTTCTTTCTTTTTATTCACGGTAGAACGGAGACGATATTTCTCTTTTTTTTCAACCAAGATTGATTATGATCAAGGTTAGTAATTAAAGTTTTAGGGCGTCTTAATAGTCAATCTATCATTGATGCTACAAGCTCTAGTAAGCAAAAGTACGGATACGTAGAATAAGAATTGAATTAATGATATATAATGATCACTATATATGTTTTGAGTTTTTTTTTAAATATTTATATACAGACATATTTAGTAATAATAACATTTCCGACTTTATATTTATATCAATTAGAACTGTCCAATGAAAACTTACGGAATACCCAAGGGATTTTCGTTCCACAAACGTAACACAGCAGTCAGAAGACGAGCATGACAGCACCAGGATATAGCTGGTGTGTTTCTTGATACATTAAACAGTCTCTGTAAATGTTGAAGTCGATTTACAGCTGTTATCCTAATTCTTATTAAAAATCGAAACAGACCCAAGGTTAGAGAATAGTTTTATATTTAGTTAGTTAAATTAATTTACCGCAGATTTGCCTATATACATATTTACTTGAACTTTTCCCGAACTATACAGAATTTCTCACATTATTTTCCTTCGAGCTTAGCGACTTAAAAACATGTGTAACAAAAATTACTATCGTGATATAAAGTGTCAATTTGTGTTATAAACTAATCTTATACTCAGTTAACGAAACGACACAGTGAAAAAAATAAACTACCATATTAATTGTTGAGTACGTACCAAATTATCACTATCAACAAATTGGTAACTTTAAATCCAAATCTATTGTTTTTATGAGCAAATAATTTTCTTTAAATACTTTCTGTATTTGCTTTATGTCAGTTTTATTTAAGTATTTGTCATTTATACACATATATAAAATTATGTTTCGATTACTTTTACGCCCGGAATATCTTACATATTGAAAGCAGAAACAAAATTTTACCAGTCTACTTTTATATCATAAAACCTTGTTAAGCAAGGAGTTTTGAAAATTCTAACACTCAAAGCAAGTCTGTCTTTTTTGAAACTAGAACAATGGAAGTTTATTTATAAGTTATTGTAGGATTATTAATTAAATAAACATGTCCCCAAGAGCATATGAAAATTCTGCCGTTAAGAGCTTAAACCAGGGAATTGAAGTTTTTAAGGAAATTAAGTAATTCAAGTTCAAAATAATGTCCTTCAATTATAATAAATTAAAGGGATCTATGAGATAATTTGACTGGCTGACTTTAGATGTAAGATTTAATGTTGATAACTTTTGAATTGTAATTGTTGAAAATCTAATTTTAACTTCAATGAAAATCTAATTATACTTGAAATTCTAACTTGGTACTAATAAACTAGCTTGCTAACAATAGAATGTAGAAATTAAATATCAAGCTTAGAAATATAGAATAATATTTTGGTAAAACAGATAAGACAGAACAATGACTAAGTGTTTGAAAATAACTTAGGTATTTGTAATTGTTGTTTTATTAAGGAGGGTTATCCATTTTCTTTTGAAATTTATACTCGTACATACTTATCTTACGTGTTTGAGAATAGACTGGTATTTTGTAATAATACAAGTTACTGTTCTCTTATATTTACGCGAATTTTACTCATTTAATTAAAAGTCTAAATCGGATTTTATCGCGTTTATTTGTTTTAAAACTTTACAGTTTAACGATTTTTAATTAAATTAAATTATTTCCCGACGTTTCGGACCCTTTACAGCGTCCATGATCTCGGGGGACTGATGTGGTGGGTGTCCGAATAATGAATCAATTGTTTCATTATTCATACAATCCGGGTCCGAAACGTCGCGAAATAATTTAATTTAATTAAAAATCGTTAAAATGTAAAGTTTTAAAAAAAATAAACGCGATAAAATCCGATTTAGACTTTTAATTAAATAATACAAGTTAATCAATTTTAGTGAGACAGAGCATTTTATATGCTACTCGTTGACAGCTGGTTTGTTCCAGGTAGTACTATACTCAATAAGATCAGGTTGCTTTCTATTTAAGGTGTAAATAAATATTTACGAACGAATAGTACTCACCATATCTAATATGCAATTGTCCATAATGTATCTTCTAAATTTTTCCAAAAAGATTTTTCTAGTCGACGGCACCATAGTAGTACCATCTGTATTGTCCAGTAGAATTAACAAGAATTCCAACTAGTTAGGGAAAGAAACATGACAATAATTTACTAATGATAACATAATTTAGTAATATTCAAGAACCATGCGGATGATCAATCTCAAACAGATACCCAAACAATTGCCCCTTTTTTACCCGACTGCGACAGAAGGAGGGTTATGTTTTTCGAGTGTATGTATGTATGTATGTATGTATGTATATATGTATGTATGTATGTATGTATGTATGTCCATTTCTTTGGCACGCCCTACAGCCCAAACGGCTGGACGGTTTTTGACATATGAGGTGTCGTTGGATTTGTCTAAATTGTAGTAGTGACATAGGCTATATAAATTTTCAAAATGGCTCCCGAAAATGGCGGAATGAGGGGGGGGAGTTGAATTTTTTTTCTTACTGTAGCAATATGGGTATCAAATGAAAGCTAGTAAATTGTTTTATTCTTTTTAGTTTATAATAAGAGTATTTTACGCAGTCGGGTTTTTTGATTTTTTTAATGAAGAATACTTGTTATGTTTAAACTTTAATTGTTTCTTATGAAAGTGAATTGTGTTATTCTTATAAGAAATAAAGTTCTTAAATCTTAAACAGTGATAAGGAGTAACTGATTTATAACGCATAAGACCACAATATACATTTTTTTTTTAAATATGAGTACTAGATGTTCTACGTGTTATCATCTGAATAGAGTTTGGATACCCTTTAGACTGGTTGGCTTTTATGGTCTCTTTCACCTTTTAATCTCGAATTTATGTTACTAATAATCTACACATTTTGATTTCACATGTTACAAATAGAAGTATCTGGTAGATAAAGTGGACTTTGATGGTAGGAACGAAAAATATATCAAACTTTTATCTATTAGATACTGTTATACGTCAGATAACTTTATCAGCAGCCGGTGAAATAGGCTCTTAGTCACTACTCTGTTACATTGAGGTGCAGTGTGATGTTTTGTGATTTTTAATTATCATCAATAAATTTTCTAATTCAAAAAGATAATTTAAAATTGCACGGTAAATATTGAGAATAGTTAGTTCAAAAATATATTTCGATTTCATTACAATAAATAGAATATAGAAATAAATATTGTTCTCTTATATTTACGCGAATATTACTCATTTAATTGAAAGTCTATATCGGATTTTATCGCGTTTATTTGTTAAAAACTTTACAGTTTAACGATTTTATTAATTAATTAAATTATTTCCCGACGTTTCGGACCCTTTACAGCGTCCATGATCTCGGGGGACTGAGGTGGTGGGTGTCCGAATAATGAATCAATTGTTATATACCCCGCTTTTTATACAATTATAAATTATTACTTTTAACCGTTCCTATTCATGCAGAATGAGCTTATTGTGTCTGGAAGTCGTGCTGTGTTCTTATTTTCCTTGGGTTCAATTAATTTTAGTACTGGCTCCCAAGCTGGTGGTACGTTCCAACCATCCTCTCTATTGAAATTAGGATGTTTTTTGATTTCAATAGCCTCGCGAATCATCCTTGGTAGGAATCGGTGTTCTTTAGCGAGAATTTGTGGCTTATCAAATCTGATATAGTGGTTGGTACCTTGTTGAGTATGTTGATACACAGCAGACTTTGTCGACCGTTGGTGTTTCATGTCAGCTATGTGTTCCTTGACGCGTGTCTCTATACTCCGCTTAGTTTGCCCTATATAAGAGAGACCACATTCACAGTCTAATTTGTAGACCCCTGCATCTTGTAAAGGTATTTGACACTTGACAGATGGTAATAATTGACTTATCTTCGTTGGCGGCTTGTAGTAAGTTTTTATTGAAGCTCGCTTCAAGATGTAGCCAATCTTGTCAGTGACTCCTTTGACATATGGTAGTACGGCAGGCTGGCGCTCAACTGTGGCTGTCTTCTTTCTCCGGGATCTGTGACGCTGACGCGGTGCTCGGAGGTTGTTGTCTCGCAGTACCTGCTTGACGTGCTGTAGCTCTGCGTCCAGGTGTTTCTCGTCACAGATCCCGCGAGCTCTCTGAAACAGAGACAGAATGGCTTAAACTATGATCAGGAATCCTGATCATAGTTTAAGCCATTCTGTGTATAGAAAATCCACCCACACAAACAGGTATTTAAACGGTGCTTCTCACCATCATCCTAGACAACTCTCTGCCGTTGGTTTGTCTCTGTTTCAGAGAGCTCGCGGGATCTGTGACGAGAAACACCTGGACGCAGAGCTACAGCACGTCAAGCAGGTACTGCGAGACAACAACCTCCGAGCACCGCGTCAGCGTCACAGATCCCGGAGAAAGAAGACAGCCACAGTTGAGCGCCAGCCTGCCGTACTACCATATGTCAAAGGAGTCACTGACAAGATTGGCTACATCTTGAAGCGAGCTTCAATAAAAACTTACTACAAGCCGCCAACGAAGATAAGTCAATTATTACCATCTGTCAAGTGTCAAATACCTTTACAAGATGCAGGGGTCTACAAATTAGACTGTGAATGTGGTCTCTCTTATATAGGGCAAACTAAGCGGAGTATAGAGACACGCGTCAAGGAACACATAGCTGACATGAAACACCAACGGTCGACAAAGTCTGCTGTGTATCAACATACTCAACAAGGTACCAACCACTATATCAGATTTGATAAGCCACAAATTCTCGCTAAAGAACACCGATTCCTA
This sequence comes from Euphydryas editha, assembly GCA_036937285.1. Classification (NCBI taxonomy): domain Eukaryota; kingdom Metazoa; phylum Arthropoda; class Insecta; order Lepidoptera; family Nymphalidae; genus Euphydryas; species Euphydryas editha. The sequence goes on from JAUPFZ010000024.1 coordinate 8,011,521, forward strand.
CCAAGGATGATTCGCGAGGCTATTGAAATCAAAAAACATCCTAATTTCAATAGAGAGGATGGTTGGAACGTACCACCAGCTTGGGAGCCAGTACTAAAATTAATTGAACCCAAGGAAAATAAGAACACAGCACGACTTCCAGACACAATAAGCTCATTCTGCATGAATAGGAACGGTTAAAAGTAATAATTTATAATTGTATAAAAAGCGGGGTATATAACAATTGATTCATTATTCGGACACCCACCACCTCAGTCCCCCGAGATCATGGACGCTGTAAAGGGTCCGAAACGTCGGGAAATAATTTAATTAATTAATAAAATCGTTAAACTGTAAAGTTTTTAACAAATAAACGCGATAAAATCCGATATAGACTTTCAATTAAATGAGAAATAAATATGTAAATAATATAATAATAAAACTGTACATTTTTATTACTATATAATGTAAATAAATAAATATGATTCATTTATAAAAGTATCTAAACTTTTATAATAAGATGATCCATCTGGAGAACTTTTAAACTAAAAATGTTCTCGACTTCATGGTTTTAATAGGATGTGTAAATAAAAATACATATCACATTTTGTCTGTATATATAAGATGTGACCGGTAAATTGAATACGTGGATATATTTTTAAATGTATTCTAAAATGTTATAAAGAATCTCTGTGTTCTGAATACGTTTACCTGAATCCACTCAAGAGGGGCGATAGCATTTGTTATTTTTTCACAATCTTCTTTATATTGAGCCTCCAAATTGGCATCATCTTCAGACATCAGGAGGAGCTTTGATATTTTATCTACATTTTGAATAAGCTTTTTGAATAAATGTTTTTGAAATTACCTTATCTAATGATAAAATTTTACATCTAATATAACTCAATTTATACAAATAAACAAATTGAATTATTAATTTGAAAATATTATAAATAGGCACTAAATGAATAAAATTAAAAATAAATCTCGTAAAATGATTTACAGTTTAAATTATACACTATTAGACAAAAAATAGACAAAATATGTAATATACTCTACACGTAAATAATTATATTATGTTGGTTTTCATTTAAAAGATGAAAAGCTTGCGTGAAACATAATATTCTGGGAACAGAAGTTAATTCTATAAGCAGTAAAATAGCTTACGTTTCTATGACCTGTTAGACAGTAATGTTGATACAATTTACGAGAAATACCTGTCCCAGTTGGTGCGAATGTGAAATTCTTCGTGCCCTTTTCCGTTATTTCTACAAATGGGAAAATATTTTCGTAGAAACCGGTAAAATACTTACGTAAATAACGTTGAAATTATTTGAAAATTACTAAAAATTTGTGTTCTCAACGTTCTTTTAATTTATCACAAATTTTATTTTATTTTAGAGACTTGTTGTGTTGTTGCGTTTACTTTTTCTTATCTTATAATGAATAATTATCAAAACAGTATGTAACTGCCGCGTTATAAATGTTAGTTTTATATTTTTAATTTGCTGAAGTAAAAAAAAACTCGATTACACATACACAATCAGGCACATGCTAACAAACTATCAACCTAATGATCGTGGTCTATTTCGTCCTTATTGATCTATAATACTCATTTGCATATTTTGATTAAAACTCATGCAAATGTGGGAATCAAACCCGCCATGTATATATCGAGTAATTTAATTTTATTGAAACCGTATCCTTATATTTTAAGTTTAAATAAATGTCTAATAAAATATTTTATAAAAGTAATATTTCTATTCACTTTATAAAAAGTGAAATGTAATTTGAAATTTTCTGTACCGAGTTTTAGCAAGAAAATTAATAGTAGCGTTTCTAGCAGAAAATTTCCAATACCCATAGGAAATAACATTTTTGATATTTAACTTAAAATTTGATATTTGAGCCGTAAATATAACTATGTACATCACTCGCGGTACTTATTTTTTCCTAGAATACAGTTATAAAATAAAAATTATAAAAATAAATAATTGCTTTATTAAACAAAAAAAAAAAAAAACAAACAAGCAAGTCTCAAGACTACACAAATTATGCGTGTAAAAGGCGGGTAGGAAGTGCAAAATAAGCTATTAGTAGTTAATTAATTAATATTAGGTCGGGGAAAAAGTTTCTTTGTATTTTATATACAAATGTAAGACTTTTTTCAGAGTCTAATTACATTTAATTATAATATATACGTGCCATTTTGTCCGATAATTTGTTGCCATCTTGTAGATAGTGACAAAATCCCGTTCTTGTAGAAATCTTGGGATTTTTAATTTAAAAAATGCGACAAGTAGTTTTGACAGTCTTCTCTTTATATTAACCTAATACTACCCAAAGAATTTTGAACAGACCGACACAGGTGAAAATCTGAAGGTGCAAGGTCAGGAATATATGGTGGATGTATTAACACTTCCCTACTAAGCTCTCTCAATTTTTAATTTGTGGCAGTAAATCCTGATGAAAGCTATTCCATTTCTGTTTATCAATTCCAGCGTTTATTTCGTTTTCTTGCCTGAGTCTCATTAGTTCTTAGCAGTAAAGATCCAAACCGATGCTTTTGCACAGCGATAAAAGCTCATATACCTTATTACGTGTTAATCAGGGTTTCGGTGTAGTCCGTGGAGCTTGACGACCCTTTGACCATGATCTTTTTCACACGTCCACTTTTTATCACCAGTTATCATTCTTTTTTAAAAAATTGGTTCTGTTTCATTAAGTTTAATAGAAAATAGCAAATGAATACACGATTCATTTATTTTCTTTCAGTGTACCTTATGTGGCACCGAAATATCGAGCTTTTTTGTAAAATCAGACTTTTTAATGGGGTCAAAACTGTTTTGTGGTCAATTTTCAATCTTCCTTGACTATTTCGTAACTACTAATATCTTGGTACACTTTTTAAAAAATGGCATCAAATTTATCCGTATATCAAAATTCCTAAAGTAAAAACGCTTGAATCAACTTTGTGCTACTCTTACTGACTGCATTAGATTCATAAACGTTACAATTTTTTTATTACTTAAATCGTATTTTTACCTTTTTTGTAATAAAACTGTAGAATGTATCGAATTGTTTTGTTAGATTCACTCATTTTGATGGACAGAAAAACAATTGGAAAATGGCGGAAAAGTGTTTCTTACTTTTTATTTTTCTTTTTATTAATGTCCTATGTATATTGAAACTAATACCAGCCAGATACAAATAGTACAACCAACAGCATTTTTGTTTAATTTTCCCCGACCTATTAATTAATATTTTGTTAATACCGACGTACCAGTGATCTTCGGATCTGTTTCTCCTTGTACCGAAGTGGGCCGTTGCCACCAAGCTTTTCGAATGATCTTTTTCAAAACCGCCTCGTCTGGACATTTTATATTCAAGAAATTGTCGAATCTTGGGAAAAATGTTTATTTTTATTTCATTTATTATGTAAATATATGATTACAGTAAGCATGTGCTACTTACGTTATTTTATTAAAGAACACATATTTGACGAGATGATGTCTCGTCTCTCGGTGTTGCATCAGACCACATAGTACATATAGTCCCTCAGTTTGTTGTGTAAAATTCATATCCTAAAACGTTAACGTTTAAAAAATATGAAAATTAATCAATTACGGTTCAAAACCTTTTATAAAAATCAGCCAAGTGCTAGTCGTACTCCCACACAAAGAGTTACTGTACTACATTTTTTTTACATACTCTCATGGTCAACTGTTCCTATGGTAAGGGCAACTTAACGTCTGTGTTTTAGGTAACAGCATACAAATATACATATTTGTTTAGTTATTGTATACAATACATATATAAATCCCAGACTCGCGGCTTGAATTGAACCTATGATCCTGGAGGGGAAAGCACGGCCTATGCAAACTGCGCCAACGGCCAGTCAATCATATCAATATCAGCTCAAAATATATACCAAATTTATTTTTATGGCTAGCTTTGCCAAGACTCCCATAACTTCCGATTTCTTGGAAATTTCGAGATAAAGAGTAACCTATGCATTATTCTAGATGTCGAACAAGTCATCAAATTTTAGTAATTTTTACGTGGAAGACTAAGAAAAATCCATTATCACAACTTACAGGTTAGTGAACTTAGTAGTATGGGTTAGTGAAATAATACAAATAATGCTGCTATAAAAGTGATACCGGTGACACGAGGTCATAGAGCAGGCACTCCCTGACAACACAATGCTCTAACACATCACACAAGGCCGCCTCTTCTAGAAAAGTCCAAAGCAAATCCAAAAGAGTACAGAGACGCAGTTGAGGCTGAGACAGGAATTTTTGGGAAAGGCCTTTCTGTAATAAAGTCAAAGTCAAAGTCAAAGTCAAAATATTTTATTCAGCATAAAATTATTACAATTATTTACTGAACGTCATGAGTCTACCACCAGTTCGGAAAAAAGAAGCCTCTGACCTGAGAAGAACTGGCGAAAGAAACTCAGCGGGACTAATATTTTTTTTTTTACGTAATGTTTTTTTTTTTTCAGAGTATATTGAAATTTACAATAATTATCTATAAGTTGAAATAGCCTGGAGGCGATCACCTCATTCCCAAGGCGTACTATCTTCTAGAAAATCGTTGATAGAATAATATCCTTTGGTACACAAACGTTCTTTCACAATTTTTTTAAATTTGGCAATAGAAACTTTTTGAACGTTATCTGGGAGCCTGTTGTATAAGCGTATACATTGTCCATAAAAAGAATTACTGACTCGGCGTAAGCGAGTTACAGGCATTACAAGTTTATGTTTGTTCCTAGTATTAATGCTATGCATGTCGCAATTTCTGGGAAATTCGTGTATATTTTTATGGACATACATAACATTTTCGTACACATATTGAGAAGCAACAGTCAATATTTTTATTTCTTTAAATTTATCTCTTAATGATACTCTAGGACCTAAACTATAAATTGCACGAATAGCTCTTTTCTGCAGGACAAAAATAGTATTAACGGTAGCTGCATTTCCCCATAGTAAGATTCCATAGGACATAATACTATGAAAATAACTAAAATATACTACGCGAGCTGTATCTACGTCAGTGAGAAGTCTAATTTTTTTTACCGCGAACGCTGCAGAGCTGAGCCTACTCGCTAACCCTTCAATATGGAGATCCCACTGCAATTTCGAATCTATAATTATACCTAGAAATTTAGTGGACTTTACCGGTTTTAGCATTTCCCCTCCTAATTCTACACCATTATCAACAAGTTTAACATTAGGTGTCGTGAATTTTATTAATTTTGTTTTTTTGTTATTCAATAGTAAATTATTCGAGTCAAACCAATAGACAACCTTTGAGAGAGCATCGTTTACATCGTCATACATAGGTAAATTACGTTTCACCTTAAAAATAAGTGAAGTATCATCAGCGAACAATACTATCTCATGTTTGTCCTGTACAAAAAATGGCAGATCATTTATGTAAATAAGGAAGAGAAATGGGCCAAGAATAGAGCCTTGTGGAACCCCCATATCTAGAGGAGCCCCAGGAGATCTCTTACCATTTACATCAACCCTCTGTATTCTATTACTCAAATAGGAATTCAGGAGGTTGAGTGCCTTATTTCTAATCCCATAATGATGCAGTTTCCTGATCAACGTCTCGTGATGCACACAATCAAAGGCCTTAGATAAGTCACAGAATATCCCAAGAGCATCCTGCGACCTCTCCCATGCCTCAAAAACATTTTTAATTAGCTCAACACTAGCATCTGCTGTGGAGCGACCTTTTGTAAAACCAAACTGTTTCTTATGTAGTAGATTGTGTGCATTAAAATGCGATAACATTTGCCCGAGTATGATTTTTTCAAAAATTTTACTAAATGTTGGGAGTACTGAAACTGGTCTAAAATTATTAGGGTCTAGCGTACTGCCCGATTTAAAAATAGGAATCACTTTACTGTGTTTCATTAGATCAGGAAACACACCATTTTCTATACAGCCATTAAATATAATAGCTAGATGAGGTGCAACAACATCAATTATGGAACTAACAACTTTTACAGATAAACCCCATAGATCAGCTGATTTCTTGACGTCCAGGCTTCTGAAGGCTACTATTATATCTTTGGGGCTTACAGGTTTAAATGTAAATATTACATTACATTCTTTAACGTTTTCCTTTAGCAAAAATTCGGCAATGACTGGAGACGAATTAAGTGATTGCGTTGTTGAAAGTGGAATGTCAGTGAAAAATTTTTCAAACTCAGATGCAACTTCTCGGTCTGAGGTAACAAAATTATCATTGATATTTAACTTAAAATCGAAGCTGCGATCTGCGACTCTTCCACTTTCACAAGCAATTATGTTCCATGTCATTTTGATTTTATTATGCGCATTTCTAATTTTGTCTTTAATATACAAGGATTTTGCCATGGAACATACTCTTCTAAACATTTTTGAGTAAGCACTTACAAAAGAAGCAAACGATACATTATGATTATAGGCTTTAGTACTGTACAATTCATAAAGCCTTTGCCTGCTCTTGTGTATGCCAGGAGTTGCCCATTCACCAAATGTCAAGAGACCCCCTGAATTGACTGTTTTAGAAGTAAATTATAAGTATATATAATTAAACAATTCAAGAAAAAGATTTGTGTTCATACAGCTTATAAACTATTTACTGCCCATCATTTAATTGTGATGTGTCTCTATTTAGTGCCCAAAGACTAGTCTAAGCTTAGGTAACGTTTTTGTTAGACTTTTCAGAGACAATATAAAATAAATTATATTAACAAAAAGAAAGCAAAATTAAGCTCCAATTAGAAAATTAATCTACAATTGTTTTTTTTTTCTTTTATATTAAGTCGCCTTAAAACGAACAGGAGTTAAACTTTTACCAGTTCACAATTTTAAGGTTTGGAATGTTCACAATACGGTAATCAAATATCAATGATTTATACGGACTATAAAATTTTTATTTGAGGTTTTTCTAAACCCGAAAATATAAAAAGTAAAAATTAAAAATTAAAACAGCCTATATTTTGTTTTATTTATAATCTTATTATTATGTTTAAATAATCTGAACTGAACCCGCCTGTTGACGTCTCTTTTCTGGGCAAAGGTCTCTTATCCATATAGTAGATGGATTGGAACTGAATTCTGCAACTGAATTGTTACAATACGGTATCAGGTGTCTATGATAACGACTGAAACTGATGCTTTGCTCTTCGAGGCACGGAGGAGAGACCCACAAAGACATACCCAGACCAGAAAAAAATATTTGTAAAATTGTATTGTTATGTTAAAATTATTAAGATTACAAGAACTAACTCGAAATATAAGCAAGATGTCTTACGAACTTATCTTCCTTGGTTTTTGAATAGAAATCAAAAGAATTTTGGTCAACGTTTATGGCTCTATTTTTCAAGCCAAGTGCCCCTCTGAATCTCGGCAGAAGTTCTGCTACCACCACATATGTTATACGTAGAACTGTTCCCAATTCTGTCACTATTATACGTGCGAGTGACATTAAAAAAGCCTGTTAACATTAATTTTAATTTTATTAAAATCGATCATAAGTATACCAGTTTATAGCTGGTAATAATAGTAATACTCATAATTATGAGTTATATATAGCTTGATACGAGTATCTCGTAGTCGACCTTTCTCAACAAATTTTCCAAACAGGTTTTACAACGTAAATAGAATTTTCAAAATGAGCTCATCAATTCTAAGCATAGTGCCTTTAAACAAACTCTGCAACTTTATTATTCTAGATGAAGGTGTGTTTTATAACATCAACAACTGTACGTCAGCAAATTGGCCAATACTAATGACATCTTGATATGTTTTCTAGAACAATTCGATTTTTGTTGAATTTATACTGCCAAAAATAAAGATTACATTTTGTAACATCCTCAAATTATAGGCACGAAAAATTTGTTAAATTTCCATTTCTAATCTACAGTTTATATTTTTGGGTACGATAAATAATACCCATTGACAAAAGGGGTTCTAAATTAAAGAATCTCCTATGTACATCTATTTTACTCTAATTTTATTATTATCCTCAGTTACTATTATAATATAATAAGTTAACTACTAGGGTTAATATTTATCACAAGATTGATATAAAATCTCTTGAAAGATAGGATACGAAATCAAAATTACTCTTTTGGACATCTTCTTAAGCTCTGCACTTTGAGTATCCAGCATGCAGTGTGGCGAGGCTCGCGGACTGTATATAGAGTTGGAACTGTAGATGCGAAGAGCTACTTCCACTTCTGCTTTAGAAGAATCTGATTTGGCCTGGATTTGAAATTCGAAAAAATTATATGCTAATTTTTAAAGATGTAACTAAACTAAAGGTGTAAATTCTACCTATATTCCATTTGATTTTTTGTTATTTTTTAACTATACATAAATAGAACTTACTCTGCTGTGATAAGGCAATTTATTGGCTTAAAATATTTTCCAATTTAGTGTAACTCCGGCAGCGATATTACCTACTACTTATCATCTAGCAAAAAGTATTCGATATATGTGTTTGTGTGACTGAAAAACAGATATAAAATGTGTCTCGAAATAAATAATAAAATAAATATGTTTACTTTACTACTTTTGGTTGTTACTGGTGGTTTTACATCGGCCACCCGGTTTAGTTCGTCAAGTAATGCATCAAGTGATTTAAACAGAAATGTTGCTCGGGTACACTCGCGTAATGGTGCGGCTTGGAGAGGAGCGTATCCATCTACTGGGAAACTGTAATACAAAAAATTATTCTTACAACGTTGAAAAACTAAAAATAGTAAAAAAACTATGCATTAAAATCAAAGGTGTGTGTGCCCAAGTTTTTGAAATAAAGTTACTTACACAAATGGTACATGTCCGAAGTTAGCATAAAGATGCTCTTGCATAGCCAGTGATACTGCCGGAAAATATGCCAAACCAGTACCATGGGCTACATTATCGAAGGCTATACCTAATGATACGCCATTTCTGTAAAAAAATATTGGCATGATTATATTTTCATTCCTTCAGGAAAAATTGTTTTTTATTATTTATTTTAAAAAACGTGAATAAATTAAGACTTTTTAAGTAAATATAATAAGAATAAAGAAATTAAATTTGAAAGATATGACTGGTAATTTTAGAATACATATGCGTAAAGTATTAGATTAAATTAAGAAATTTAAAAAATTATAATGATAAATTTAGAACTGTGGATATACCTATTTAGTAATTGTTTGAGTGGGTTTAAAGGGAAGAAAAGAAAGTAAGCATTAGAGTAACAGTAGTATAATGCTTTTGGGTAACCTTAATACTTAGCTGCACAGTATGTATTCACTTTTGGTGGAAACTTTTTTGATTTATGATAATATTATGTTTATGTTTTTTTTTTTGTTTATCTGTATTAAAATATTGTTTGTTTCCCAAATAAATAAATAAGTAAATATATTATTTTTATATATCTTATTAAAATCAGGATAAACTTTTCACAAAATCAACAATCATTAAGTTTAAGCGTGTGAATGATGAAATAAAATGAAAACGATCACTTTGAACAGAATATCGTTCTCAATTGTCTAATGAATAATTAATGAGTCAAAAACTTTTTGACAATTTCATTTGAAATTCAAATCGAAACGTTCCAAGTTTTTTAACGTAAACGAGTACCTACTTTTTACCTTCATCATTCAACTTTTTGCTCTCAGTGTCGAGATGATTATTTATCAGTACTCATGTTTAAGTTTAGATATGGTAATGTTTAACTTGTGTGTGTGTGATGCTACGATTTTATGACCTATGTAATCTTTTAAGAGAGAACGTTAAATCCTGCAAAAACGCAGTTTATTTGTACTATTTTAGTTTGTAGTCTTCAAATTATCTATCTCAGATTTTGCCAACTAATGCTTAATTTACGTTTACATGCATTTTACAGAACTTTATAACAGAATTTGGTGTGTCTAATGTCTATGCATAACGACTGTACTAATAGAATACTAAGGACCTGTTTTAACGGTTGTTCATAAAGTTTATCTCGTTGATAAGTGACCGATAGCCTAGAAAGTATGATGGTGATATAAAAAAATCATATCAGAAACTTTATCAGTTGGATAACGTTATATGTCTGGTAATCTGAAAATTTATCAACAACCGGTAAAACAGGTCCTAAAACTGCTAAAAACAATAATCTATCATATATTATTTTTATAATTAGCGTAAGCTCAAACTACCTGTAATATTCTAAGGTTCCTTTATCCAAATCGATGCAAGAGCCAATAACATCTCCCGGTAGCCAAGATTGCCCATATTGAGAAGTGGCTACATTCCACTTCCTCACTCTCCCTCCATCATAACCATACGAGTTAGCTGTGTCTCCTACTCCAGTGTCCATTGAGAAGGTACAAGATGCTGTACACCAACCGATCTAAGAAAGTTTATTTTTAAATGACTATACGGTAATAATTTAAAAATATTTTAATAAAAATGCCTGCTGTAATTAATGATGATTAAAAATAAGATTCAACTGAAAAATAAAAACATGCTAAAAGCTATGATAGTTAAAAAAAATACTATCGATCGTAATAATATGTTCACGGGATTTATTACATTATTTCTTTTATTTTACATATTAAGGAAATATATATAGTATAAATAAAATACACGGTATATATATACATACATTATATATATTTAAACATTAACCGTCTTACTTATAAAAATCACGTTAAGTAATATTTAGCCACCGTTTAGTTAATCCACTCATAAGTTATAAATCAAGGATTAACTTTTGTTTACTTATAAACATTGACTAGCTGTTACTTAGTTAAGAAACGAACAAAGAACGATACATAGATGGTTGGCACAGATTATAGCCAAAATAATCGATTAGATACAGAAATTGAATGAACGAAATTGTTAAAAATAATATTCAAGCGACATCTATTAACATTATAGAGAAAACTCTCGAAGCTCGATATTGTAGTGAGTCACTACTAGTGACCTCTATTGACAGGAACTTGGATCAATATTCTAATTTCTAATCATTTTTATTTTTATGGGTAGTAGTCGGATCCTCAATTACAAAATTCAACAAAGCTTATTAAATATTAAATTAATAAATTTACTTAAGATATAACCTAATTTAAATTATGCTATTATAATTAAAATTAGGTACCTAAATATCTGTATTAAACAGACAGATAACGCTCATTTAGTATATATTAATTTTTATATAGAGGAAATTTCATTCTATATCTCTTCTTACTAACAAACAAACGCAAGTAAGTAGATCAGACGTCGCAATAGAACAGCTGATTTATGTGAAATCCGCCATCTTGCCGCTCAACGAGGGTTAAACTATGTCTCGGCAGGGTTTAATTTTGACAGCGATTTACGCATTACTTAACGACTTCTTAACGCTAAATAGTGTTTATGAGTGAGGTTTTTGCTGATCAGTTGTTAAGCAATGGATTAAATATTAAGAAACGTTTATGAGTAAGACCGTAAGAGAATCAATGAAGTAATAATAATAAATTAAATACACTTTTGTTAAAAATATTATATTATGTTAGTAGACAGTGGTTTTACTTGAATTTACGGTAACCGTGATGCCCTCATGATTTTTTAGTGTATTTATATAGCCTATAACTTTCCTCAATAAACAGCCCGAATGATAACAGGTTTTTTAAAATCGGATGGGTATATTCGGTATTTATATGGTATTAAATCAGCGCATTCAAAACTTTTTAGGTATATATATGATATTTTTCAGTATTTTCGTATAAAGACAAATTCCCTTTAACTATTTTTAAATAACTTAACGTTTGACAAATTAACAAATTAAACTTTAGTCAGTCGAACATGTAATCAAAGACCGTATTGACGGACACACATATCCATTAACGTCACAGACAGGAATCGAACGGTACGCTTCACTTAAATCCAATTAGGCGACCCTTTTAACCAATTAGCTTGAACCACGTACCAAAATGCATTTCATTTGACTTGTTCTGTTACTCGTTTTTAGCTTGGTTCTTTAATTAAATGTTTATACATTAACAACGTTTGATGTTAATGAGTAGTTTAGTAGTAGTTTTATAAATATATATAAATTAAGTACATTCCGTATATAAATACGTCCCTTCATTTTGATAGGTTAAAGTTTATTGAGCGTATCTGCTAAAAATAGCTTTAGCTATACCCAAAAAATCAATACATTTGGTATGGAGTATAGATTTCTTCTTTATTTCAATTCCTCGGTAAATTATCTAGTTATCTAAGTAAAATTAAAAAAAATTAAAACAAATATATTGATAAAAAAATGTCAGAAATGAGGTTTTGTCACTCTTAAATTATTTAAGTTCTGTGGCATGTATTGTTTATTGTACATTTATTTTCAACAAGACTAAACTTGTGTAGCGAGAAACAACGTTGAGGCAAGCTCTTGACTCGTTCGCATAAATCATCGCGGTTAATTTGCATATATATAAAGAAGTGAACTGAGAGCGGTGAATTACTAGAGCGAAGTTATTTTATGTGTCGTATAATATCTCACAAAAAAATTTTAAGTTGATTTATTAATCAAAAAGTTTTAATAGCCAGAGCATATTATTCGGTTCAAGATTTAACAAATGGTGAAATGCGTAGATTTACAGTAACGCTGGCTTCTATGCGGGAGATTTGTAAAAAGAAAATTAAAAACTGAAAGAGAAAGTGTAATTCTGATGTTTCGAGTTGATTTTTCTAAATATAATCTGTGTTTCGAATCGATCGATGGTAACTTTATATGTATATTAACAACTTCATATAATATTATTGTTCTTTTTTTAATGTAAGAGGGGGCAAACGGACAGTCGGGACACTACTTTTCTTGACGGTCCCTAAGTCGTATCGGTTCGGAAATACCGTAGATGGCAGCTGGTTCCATAATCTGGTCGTGCGAGCAGGAAATGCCGTAAAAATCGGGTTGTTGTAGATTTCCGGACATCGAGGTGATGGTGGTGAAATTTGAAATTTTGACGCGATGTCCGGTACAAAGACAAATCAATATTCCAAGTCTACATAAATGAAGTTAATTTTATTTTTGTTTACATTGGACAGAATTTTTTTTTGCACTTACTCGTGTAAGCTTTATTTTTTTTCACTATTGCATTTGTCCAAGTATTCTAGTGAATAGTCAACTTTCCTAAGAAATAAAAGGAACTACTGTTCTTACTATACTTTCATTAATTAATACTATTTCATAACTTCGTGCAGTCCGTTGCCCAGGCTATCACGTAAAATTCAATAGCCGAGTCACAGGAATAATTGCGCGAATAGTGCTGTCTAATTGCAATTAAATAGTGTTGGTGAACTGAATTAATATCATAGGTAAAATTAAATAATTAACGTTTGTTTATATGCAAAGTATTAATTGATAATAAGAAGTGATCAGCGAAAAATTTATTGTGCAATGACAGTGCAATTGTTGCGAATTGCTGTTTTTTTTGCTAACAGATCAGCGTTTGTACGATGATTATTAGTCGGATTGAGATTTTTATTGAGTAAACTAATAATATGTTAAAAGCATATCAACTAACCTGCATAATACCCTTAGTACCTAGTTGCACTTCGTACATCCATCTGCCAGCGTAAACACATGCAGTAGCTCTAATTGTTGCGAAACTCGATAAACCCTGTACACTGACACGTTCGTCACCAACTAAAACTAATCTTCCAGTTCCTATTACAAATTATTAGTTCAAATTTAAATTTACCTTTTGTAAAGTTAAAATTTTACCAATTTGCAGTAGATCTAAAGATCGAAAAATTTCTCCTTTCTTTCTTTCTGTTTAAATTAGTTTCATAGCTAAACCTCATGAGTCGTTTCTAAGACAACGGGCTGTAAATATCCCATTACTGGGGATAGGTCAAATGTTAGTTAGTTTAATAACAGTTTCTCCCGTTAAGGACTTTACCATAAATGTGGATTTTGCTATAGATGTGCTACACCATATTTAGGGCGAGACACGTCTCATAATTTTCCACAGACAAATAGGTTTTATCGCGATGTTTTTCGTAACAATTGAAGCTGAACAACTAAAAGATTTTTCTAGATATTTCTTTTATTATTGTTGCAGTTGCTAACTAGCAATTCACCTGACTTAAAAAATAACTTTAATCCATTACAATAGTACACGTACCTGTAGAAGCATCAAAAACGACTAATTTAGGTCCAACTCTGCCTGGTCTTTCATCATTCGAATCTGTATTCTGAAAATAGTAAGTACTAAAAAATTATAAACCAACTAGATAAATCTAAATAAAAAAGATAATATTTAAGTACAAAACTACGGTTTTAGTACTTCTACTATAATTTTTTGAAAATAATTATGGAGTAGATAAACACGTAGTTAGTGATAAGTGTCCTTCTGTCAATTATTATTAAATTGAAATCGTCTTTAAAATTAGTTTTCGTCGAAAATCTGGGTGTTTGCTTTTAAAATGCATATTGTTAAGCAGAACATATTATATTAAATACCGTGTAATTATAAACACCTAAAATAATTGCTTAAAATGTGGGTATGGATGTGGCTTCCTATAAACTCATTGGACTATGTTAGAATTAATTATTTCAAGTAGAATAATTCGCAGACTTTAGTAACAATGTGGATTTTCCATAAATGTCTTACAAAATAATATGATGCATTTTATTCTTATTTAAAGATATGAGCGAATCTTTATACCTCTGTTGTTACGGGATGTTTTTTCGAAGACTTAGACTTGTGACTGTTCAATTTTGTATCCAGGACTTTCGAAATATTATCACGTACATGATTTACGTATTTACTTCTCCTGGAAAATTTAATAATTTTTAAACAAAAATAATTTTTATTTTCAATTATTAAATCTAAAATAAAAAAATTGTGGTAAATGAAAAAAATATCCTATATAGAGAAAAGGCTTTTGGCCAGCAACGGGTTGCTCAGTTTAATTCAGGTCAGTTAAATAATTTTTTACTAACAGGACATCTTATGTTGTTTACGGAGCAACCGAACGAACGGTTTGATATTTACAAATTAAATGAAATCATAAATATCTTTTTTCAAGTAAGTTTCTAATCCATCTTTGAATTGCTTTTTTCGAGTCTCGGCTTAAAACGTTCTGGGTTCTACTGACTATTTAATTCACTAATATATGAAACAGATAGACGGGATCGGGAGTTTTGTCGCTTGAAAGGAATACTTCTATACAGCTTTTCACTTACGATTACCCTTTGAGCAGAACACCTATACTTTGTCCATTTTATAAATGGTTTTTTGACAGCTCGACGTTTTGTTGTCTTTCTCTTTTTAATAACATATTACACCTTATTTACATATTAGCATTAATTCTACCGATTATTTATTTGTAATCTGGGGTACAATCGTAGTAACCGTTATGTGTGGCACATCAACAAGAACGGTGGTACCCGTCCATGAAGTACAATATTATTTGTATGAAACGTGAGCTGTCAAAAAACCATTAATAAAATGGACAAAGTATAATTTCCGTAAATTATTATAAGTGTCAAGTTGAAGAAAATCCTCTTTACTCTTCTGTGCTATATATGATTATTATTAATTTATTTTTATTTCATGTAATTTTAATATTTTATACAAACAGACAACCGTTATAGTGTAGTGGCGCAGGTAGTCGCCTTTACGAGCTCGATTCCCGCCCGGGGTAGATACTCGTATTTGTATAAATATTTGTTTTTGGACTGGGTGTATGTCTTTATGGGATATACACCTCTTCAACATGCCTCGGAGAGTACGCAAAGCCGTCGATCTCGGTTGTTATCACAGACACCTGATAGCTATCGTTAATTTTGGTAGGAAAGTTATCCGCCAAACCACAATGGAGTGGCGTAGTGGTTTAAGCTCCAACCCCTCCTATATAGAGAAGGAGCCTTTGCCTAGCAATGAACGCTTACAGGCTGATTTATTTACTCATTTAAATAAATAGAGTCGATTTCACCTGCGGCAGTATTAGTTGTTACTGTTACCGCTATGATATATATACGTGCATATTATAGCATTTTAATGTAGTAGTAAGTTATTATAGTGTACTAGTGCGAGTAGTTGCCTCAACGCCGCGGGCCTGGGCGGTCAAGGGTTCGATTCCAGCTCGGGAGAGATGTTTGTATTTATACAAATATTTGGTTCCTGTCTGGGTGTATGTCCTTGTGGGTTTCCCCACCGTGCCTCGGAGAGCACGTAAAGCCTTCGGTTCCGGTTGTTATCATAGATATCTGATGACGATCGGTAACCATTATAAGGTAATTATCCGCCAACCCGTAGTGGAGCAGCGTGCTGGATTAAGCTCCAACCCTTCTTCTACATGGAGAAGAGGCTTTCGCTCAGCAGTGGGTGTCTTACAGGCTGATACAGCAATTATTATTAGTAAACATTAAAGTATATAATTAACTGATTATGTTTATCCGTATTATCCTTCATCACCAGCTCGTTTCCGAAGATCTTTCTAATCATGTCATGTACTTCCCCCTTTTCCGAGGAACTGCTGCACACTCCGAACATAGAACGGAGTACATTCATCATCACCGTGTACCGATCCACTATATACTGAAAAAGTTGTATACCTACATATTAATTAAGGATCTAATGAAATTGCCGTAACGAGTTATTTTCGTCAGTAGTACAAAGATAAGATAGCTTTATATATTATAAGTATCTATAAATATACTTATATGTATATTACAGTCGATATCAGCGTTTTTTTCTCTAGTATCAATAAATTATGATCCCTTAATTTCTGAGATTAATGTGCTTATAATAAATTATATATAAAAAAATTTGATTTTATAATATTAATATGAAAAACAAGACATATTTCTGAACTCTAAATATTAATTATATAACATAATAATTGTAAGATAATTTATTAAACATTAAATAAATTATTATGAACAAGATAAACAGCCTAACGCAAAAATAAATTTTTAAATATCGAATTACTGTATATTGCGTTCATATAAACGAACAAACTGTCGGTTTAAATTACGAGTATATTATTATAAATTAGCCATACTCGCGACTTCGTTCGTGATTATATTACGTTTTAACTTTCAACCCACTTCCAAGGGATCCGAATACTATAATAATATATACTCAAATTCGGAATAATCGTGAAAAATGAAAATATAGTATTCAGTGTCCTAGCTCGTAGTATGGACTCATATCATATCAAGTTTTATTTAAATTTGTTCCCTAGATTTGATGTGATTTGCAATCAAGATATAGATAGACAGATAAAAAAAAATACAGCTTTGGTTTTAGTATCGATTGCTGAAAATTCTCAAAAAAAAAATTGAAATATTTTCAATGTACAGAATTGGACCTGTTCCAGTTTCATCATAAGTCTAGATAAATGAAGTGGACTTTAAATCGTAATTAATAAAAGCTTACAAACTAAAACACAAATCTTACCAAAATAAAACGAAGAAATGCATTTACAAAATAACAGTAAAATGAAAACTGTCAAATAAAATTTGACATTATTGTTTACATTTGACATTTATATTTTTAACCTATACCGTACCTATACATATAAACTTTTATTACAATTTCTTTCAACCAGAAATAAGTATGAGAAAAATACATATATAATATTTTAAACCTAACCAAAAAGAATTAAAAAATCATACTTGATTTATATAAACCTTTTTTATATGTGACTTTTTATCAATTTCATTATAATGCATTTCATGACCTTAATTTAATTTTGTTATAACTTTTTATAAGTTACTTCACTTGTAATGCTTATTAAAAGTAAAAATTTATAAGTATCTGTTATTTTAGTACAATATTATAAGTTTTTTTTATTTAATTGCCTCAAATACAGTTTAATGTATCTACATCTTAAGATAATTAGGAATAATATAAATTTTATTGATAAATAAATATGTATAAGGCAATATTTCTTTTTTTCTATATCACCTTATACAGCAAAATATTGTTTTACAGATATATACAGTTTAAACGCTTAGGAGGCTTTTTTAATATAAAAAAAGGTTTTTCCTATAAAAAAACTCCGTTCATAAATTTTAATAGCCCGTGAAATTTTTGGGCGAGCCGGGCTTCATTATATCTGGACAATTCGCTGCGTTGCAAAAATTCTTTTATAGTTTACAAAGATTATATATATTTAACGAGAAATATATTATGGTTATTGAATATATTTATTTATATTATTTTGACTGGCCCGTCGCGCAGTTAGCAGCGGCACTGTTTTCTGCTCCAGGGTCGTGGGTTCGATTCCCGCCCCGAGTTGGGTATAATATGTATTTATTTATATGTGAATTGTTTGTATGTATATTTATTTAAAAAAATGTATATCAGTCGGCTTAGGAACAGACAACCGTGTGTGTATGTTAAGCATATTTATTTATTCATTAATTTTTAAAACGCGTGGTCATTCATTTATTAGGTCACTTTTGTCAAATCTTCTCTTTTTTTCAAAGTGAAATTATTTAATTGTCATACTCTATTAAACATTGTTTCACACACCGATAGCAATTGTTAATAATGTGCGACGAGTTGCGAAATAACTTTACGATGTAGTGGCGTTTATTATACAGTATCGTTAACATAAATACTGTGTAAATACAGTGATTTATTAATACTGTCAACAATGAATGTTGAATCGATAATCGTAGCGAATGTTCATCAAAATGTATAGTTATGTCTCACGTTAATGTGTAACTATAGTGGCGTGAGAAATATGTTTTGGACGAGAATTAAGTGTTCCATAATACAATTTGTCATTCTGAAAAAGGATTTTTATTACTATGAATCAATACCGAATTTTAATGTTATGATGTCGTTCAGTCATCGTTTATTGTTAAAGCATACATAAAATTATGAAAAATGTCTGCTATAAATTTTTTAATATCATGTTATCGGTTAGTAACGATCACCGGATGTCAAAATTATGCAATAGAAATTCTCAAACTTTGCGAAATCTAGAAGAAAACGATGTTGGGTTTTTATTGTAGTTAAAAATGGGATAAGTTGATGTTAATTTATTATTTATTAGTCTATAATATATACGAGTAACATGTACCTTAGTATTAGAATGTAGACATCGATATTAAATTTCCTTACTTCCATTGGGTTTGTCAGGAAGAAATGGCTAATAAGCCATAACTTCGCCCGTTGTACTACGCAATCTCTATCCTTAAGCTATATTTAATAATAGTATTTGTGGTGTAAAATAAAGTATAAATAAATAACATAAATAAAAAATAAGTAACTAGCCTATGTGCTGGATTGGTTATCCAGAAAACATGTATATTTATAAGTTCATATGTATGTTTCATAATTTAGTAGTAATTATTTTACCACTTTTTAATACTACACTTTGTTTACATGTATGAAGTAACACTTGAATCCATTAATTAATTCTAGTAATATGGACTAGCTACTCCTAATATAGTCAAAAATGGTATAAAAACTACTTAAAAACAGGCTATGAAATTTCCCCTACCTATAAAGATTATGTAGTCCCATTGAATTCTATAAAAACAATTTCCTTTATGGCCGAGAATATAGCTCACCAAATGGAAAATGGTCTTCAATATCGAACAGAATGTGTCAGTTACACATTCCCACACCATTTTATGTATATGTAAAGAAAAACTTAGGCAGGTATCTGTTGGTCTATTTAGATCTGTATCTAGCATATTGGATCTGTTTTTCTTAAGCTTTTCATTGTTATTGTTTATTGTCAATATCACAGACGCATAATTACTCCCAATCATCATAATGCATTCAAGTCCAACGTGTTATCAAGATATCTATTACTTCTAAAATATTTTAAATATGATACCCACCACTTTTCCATCCAGTTTCATCGTTTCATACTCGTAGCTGTTTAATAATTTAGATATTTGCTGCCATTATAACTACCCTAAATCGTTATCATGATGTATACCATTGACATAGCTTTGGGATTTGCCATGATATACATGTCGCCTGTAATAGTAATCTTTAATAAAGATATCGTTTGAGTTTTGGACTTTAAACTTTTAATATCTTCAAGCTCATTTGAATGAAATATATTTTGAATTTGAATTAGTATTGATTAGATTGAATTTATTTGTAGTTTGGCCTAGTTTAAGAACTAAAATCCTCTATTCAGAATAAAATGGAAAAGTTTCAGTAACAGTCCTATATTTCATCACCGCTAACAATTTTATTTGGTTATGTCGGAAAGACTGGTAAACAATTTCGACCGCAGTAAACAACAATACTTTCTGTCGCTGATAATAAAAGTGTTTACATCAAACCCGTTTTATCGTAGTTATTTATTATTATGAGTATCTATTCAATTTCAACATTATTTCGTGTTTTGAAGGTCAAGTTTAGTAGTAAAATTTTATAAATATATTTTTTTAAACTAGATAATTATAATTCTCAGATTCTGTGCCATAATGTATCAGTCGCTAAATATCCCATCACTTTTCTTTTCCTATAGTTGAGACGGATTGGAGCTTTATCCGCCCGTGGCTCTACTATTATATTAATTAGTGGATATTTATATTTTTGAAGTTTTACCGTGACTTTTTTTCAAAAAAATTGCCTTTAAAGCCGAATAAAAAAAATGATTTTTTTAAATAGAGAAGGTGGACGGACAACAGGTGTTCCGTTAATAAGTTAAAATGAAAATGATTAAGTAAATACGAGCTAGCATTAGTTAGTTTTCATATATGTACATATAAACAATTTCATCCTCCATCCTCCATCACTTGTTTTTATGCATGTTATAATATTCTTCTCTTAATACACGAGTATTAAGAGAAGAATATTATAACAAGATCGTAGAAGACAGCCCATTCAGGGATGTCAAAGATACGGCCCGCGGTCCGTATCAATTTATAGCTAGATTCTAGCTATTTATCATCTTACAAGTTTGCTAGATAAAAGATCTAGCTAGCAAAAACTTAGAACTACCGTTAGACTTAGGCTAGTTGTGTTACAATGTGGCCAATTCTGTTAAATACATTTCTAAAGTTTAGAGATTGTATTTGAGTTCGACACCCCTGATTAGATGGAGAGTGCAGATTTTTACGTGGACCTTCAACGCCGGCGATGGAAATATTAGCTAAAATTTAGGAATTTATTGCAATACTACAAAAATATATTTATTGAAAAAAAGGTCATATATAGTTTTGTGTAAAATATTTTTTAAGTTTAATTAAAAAAAAATAGCAATCCAGTTACCGAATTTAATAATTTATAGTATTCGTAAACCCAGTAAAAGGTCATAAGGTCCTCCGTAAATAAAACCACCGCGTAGCTTAGGGTGGATTAAAATTGCTTGTTTCAAGTAATAATTAAAACATTTTAATTTTAAATTGCTTTGCCTTACATACAATTTACAACAATTTAATACTAGACAAATAGGTAGGTATTATTTCTATAGCTGCACATAGTGGTAAGTGGAAAGCTGTATGATGTATCCCAGTACTGTGTATTTTTCTTTTAAGCCCAACAGGCAACCTAATCAACAATAAATATTAAACTAAATTAAATAGATAAAAAGATTTAATAAAAAAATAAAATAAGAATCAACAATAAGAGAAAGAAAACACAATAAAGATTAATATTACAATCTAATTTTATACAATAAATTTATTTTTTTAATCTGAATAAATTCAAACAACAACTTTTAGAACGGTCTAATCCGTTTAAAAAAAAAAGAAAACGTTTTCAAATTTGTTTGTATGTAACGCGATATCTTTGCCAATTATGGAACAATTTGTAAAAACAAAAAAGTAAATTTTAAACGAAAAATGTACAAAAAATAGCGATTATGACGATTATACGACGGTGATTAATCGTTATAGAACTCTAGATCATCAACTAGAAATAGTTGATGTAAAACAATGACACAAGTTTTATTTCAAATGGCGCAGTAAGTTAAAATTTTTCACCTTTAGTGAAAAAATATATATCATTTTTAAATATCTAACTATATTTGAAAAATATTCAGTATTGTGTTATTTTTAAATTTTTCTAAAACTATGCCAATTGCGTTTGTTTGTATAAGGTTTTTGTTTACATTGAGGTAACCTTATGTAGTAACAATAATAAAAAAATATTTGAAGAAATAGCATAAATAATACTTGTAAAATATTATATTAATAATACTTGTAAAATATTACAATAATTTATGTTTATATTATTGAGTACAGTAAATGTTATTTAAATAGCGGTCACGGGAAACTTCAAATAAAACTCATATAACATACACGAATGGAAATGACGTGTCGCTAAATTTGTGTAGCAATTTGCAGGCATTCATGAAATTTAATGAGTGTGAGTTTTATATCGTTTATATATCCTATACTAACTAACATTACTTTATATAATTATAGAAAAATGTATTTAAAAAAAAAAAAAACTCATAAGAAAAAGTTGTTGCCAGTTTTAAAACAAAGCATAATGTATCTGCAACATATATGATCGACTTTTACGGTAGTAACCTTAATGCCTGTGTTTAAGGCAACAGCCGACTGATACATACATATCTATACTATAATATTATAAAGCTGAAGAGTTTGTTTGTTTGTTTGAACGCGCTAATCTCAGGAACTACTGGTTCGAACTGAAAAATTATTTTTCAGTTGGATAGTCCATTTACCGAGGAAGGCTATAGGCTATATAACATCACGCTACGACCAATAGGCTGATCAATAATAAGAAATGTTACAAAAACAGGAAAAATAATCTTTTTTGAGAGTTTCGTTGCGTCCTTATGCCTGCCTATGTCCTGCGTTATTATTTCTCTTTTCGAGACATTTTTTAACTATAGTTCCATTTTTAAAATAAATATAACATCACTCTTTTACTGAGAATTTTCGAATAATAAAAAAAAACTCAATAATACGTTGAACGACCCAGGAATCAAACCAGAGACCCCTTGCTCGGCAGTAACGCTTGCGACCACTCGACCAACGAGGCGGGTACCTACTCTTAGAGCCAAAACACATAACGGCGTTGCGGCGACGCAACGCTAAAATCGGCGGTATGCGTTGCGGCGTTGCGGCGCCGCGAAAAAGAGCGTTGTTGTAGGGTAACCAGTTCTTCGTGATTTTTTATTGTGGATATTAATTTAATTATTTTAAATATTATAGTTCACGTGAAATTTGTTAATTATTGTTTGTGAAGTTGTTATTTAGTAGAATGCATAAAAAGTAATCCTTTGTACCGGAAATAATTTTGTGAATCAAGTTTGTATGCTGGTAGAATTTTAAACAACTTTTGTCTCATAAAGCCTAAACAAAATTGAAACAAAGTGATACATAAATTAATATCTTACTATATTAGTTTTATAGATTAAATATAAATAAATAGGTTTTGTCCGCGGCTCCGCTCGCATGGTACAGGCACCAACGGTAGTCGGTACGTAAAGTAGGTACTCTATGTCCTTTTCTGTACCCCAGACAACTGGTATGCAGAATTTCATGATGATCGTAATTCAGGTGAATAGTTAAAGCGTGAAAGCGTAACAAACAAAGAAACTCACTTTAGCGTTTATCATATGCATGAAATTAGCATTCCCCTATAATTGTGTAAGATAGAAAAAATATCACTATAATAACTTTTCGAAACGCTGCTTTATTACATATTTATAATTTAGGTACATCATACATGTCATTTTTTGAACCGAGTCATAAATTAGGTGTAAATCTAATAGTTAAAAGTGGTTAAAAGTAACAATACCTATAACAACAATTGAGCTGAACTGTGAGCCGTTTTACAGCTCCGGTTCAAGCATATGGCTCATGAGCTTATCTGCAGTTCATAAAAATTCATTGAGATACCCATGTCTAATAAAGACACAAAAAAATAAAATATAAAAATAGACACAAAATGTCAATAAATCATGGTCAACAAGTATGACGTCACAACGCCGGAATTGGCGGTGCCGCGCCGCTAAAATTGGCGGTGACGCCACCGCCGATTTTAGCGTTGCGGCGCCGCAACGCCGTTATGTGTTTTGGCCCTTATAGTAAAGTTATCAAATTATGAGTATACCTATAAAAAATATAAAAATAATTATTTTATGAAAGACGATTTACCTATTACCTTACCTGATTGATACCTCCTTCGCAAGTCGTTTTATGCCAAAATCTTAATTCAGGTGAATAGTTAAGGCGTAAAAGCGTAACAAACAAAAAAACTCACTTTAGCATTTATCATATGGATGAAATTAGCATAAAATTAATTTACATATTTATAATTTAGGTACATCATACATGTCATTTTTTGAACCGAGTCATAAATTAGCTGTAAATCTAATAGTTAAAAGTGGTTAAAAGTAACAATACCTATAACAACAATTGAGCTGAACTGTGAGCCGTTTCACGTTGCGGCGCCGCAACGCCGTTATGTGTTTCGAGCCTTAGAGTAATTGTTTAAAAATATTTAAGTACGTTTTTCCCTCAAATTAACGCGGGTGAAACCGCGGGATACAGGTAGTTTTAAATATATTTACAATGTATACAATACATATACATAAATTAATACAATAATACGAGGTCGAGCTAAAGCGCACTAATTCCTTCGTAGATTGTAACAAAATTTTAGTGTTATTTCAATTAAGTAAATTCTATTTATCATCTGATCTTAACAGAGAATCTCTGAATTACAAATTCGTTTATAACATTAATAAATAAACATTCAATTATTACTTCTCTCTATAAGCCCATGATTTTATCAGGGCTGACGAAAACACAGATTTTTCGCGTGTTATATTATCAACACTTAGTTGATATCATCTCATTAATTTTATCAAAGATTGAAGTTACTTGTAACGCTCCTAAAATAAATGGATAGGTGGGTAAATATTTGAAAATGCGCATATGGCATAGTTTCGGAGATTAAGAAAAAAAGGTGAGGAAAATGATTCTTTATATGATTTTTGTAATCTCAGGTACTTTCTTTTTAAAATAGTATCTAAGGGAATGCCTTAAAATATTTACTTTTTGTATGATAGGCAATTCAAAATTCATACGAACGGTAGTGATAAATATGAATAATTGGTAATTAGGTCACTCACAATGTAATGAATAGTTTTCAAATAGTAATTATGAAAAAAAAATTAGAGATGATAACTAAGATATAAAAGCTGCTTTACCAATTAGAGATGGTGGCATCGGCGTGAGAAAAATTTCTAGTGTCGCTCTTCCTGCTTTTTTTGCTTCTATACATAGTATCAAAGGCCTATATTCCGAAAATTTAAAATTAGGTTCAGTCCAAATTACAGAGGCTACAGACGCAGTTGAAAACTGGAGGTTGGTGTGTCCTAATGACGATAGCCCCAATGAAATTACAAAACAAAAACTTTGCGATACGCCATTAGTTCACAATACTCGTGAAAATTTGACGTAAAATCTTACTAGTGACAAAATCCGTGCAAGGCAAAAAATGCACCAACCCTCCTGTCACTAGTGGAGGATATGAGACGTAGAGTTAATTCTTTTAGAATTTTTTTTGCACTGCTACTCTAAGGTCCAAGTGTTTCGATTGTAAACGGCACAAAAACATAACATGGGATAAGTTACAAATATTTGTGCCATTTAGTCATTTCAACTTTCTCCGCAGCGGCTTCCACTCTTAAAGCTGTCTCCCTGACGTGAGACGGAGCTAACGCAGATTGAGTCCCATAAAAGCGCCCGTTCCCTTTCCCAGGGAATCAGTGTTAAACCATCAGGCCTCTTGTCATTATCGCGACCAATTCCAGTAGGCTCAATAAGAGCAGGAACGTCGATGGTGGCAAGAGCCCTTTTAATGGTTTCATTCAGGGAACCTTGGCGGGAAAACATACCTGAACTCTTGTTGCAAGAAAGGCCGTGTAGTCCGAAACGTGGCTAAAAACCACAAGTTAAGTGAAAGAGAAGTACTTCCCCGGCGCGCCACCCAATTTGGCTGCAAAAGGCTTGCATTAGGCCGCTGCTTCTATAATAAAATAGACCAAGACTTCAAAATAGACCAAAAATGTTGTCACAAGAATCACCTCCTTTCCGCACAGACATCAAAAATGCTGTCACAAATTAAGACGAAATTTGAACATAATTACCATTTCTAAAAAAACTAATTACCATTCGCTTGTGCGAACGGCAAATATCGGTAATGAGACAAATGGTAAGTAGTATTTCAACTATTTTCTTAAATAAATCAGTCTTGTGTTAGAAACATTCTAATTCTATTCTCAAAATCCAAAAGGAGTCACTATAAGGACTATATAAAACATGTTATCAAAAATATGTAATTGATCACTTACCTAAAAAACAATAAATGGTTATTAGATAATATTTATACTAAAACACTTTGAGGACGAGATAATCACAATTGGCGCCAAAAAGACTGATCTTTGACACTAGCCTTCGCTCGGTGTTCGAGCTCTAACTGGTACCCACGCGCCTATGTACTATTGGGTTGGAATATTCCAGTTTTTACAAGAAAAATCATTACGGAATGTTCCCAAATGGTAATTAGCAAGTTGTCCATGGACATTTTTTAACTGATCTTATTTTTAATAAGTTATGTTCTTTGCGTGTTAAAGCATGGTTTTATGTGTTCATTAACAACTTAAGTTTATGAATATCTTACTAAAAGTATAATCTTCAAGAAGAATTTAACAATTTTAGGATAATTATTGATTGAAAATGGAGAATTGGACACGAATGGGAATTAGATTTTGGCTCTTTGATTTGTAATATCTCTAAACTCAATTTATAAATAAGATTTTTAGTTATCGGTCCATATTTGAGATACTTTTTTACATAAGAAACAATTCACAAAAGTAAAAATATAAACTCCGCATTCGTTCTTTAATAACCGCCGCGCGATTTGCATGTTTTCAAATATTTGCCCAGGTACGTACAATGAAATAAAACAAGTGTCTCCTGACATAGGGAATATAATTATATAATCAAACCAAGAGCGATATACTCGTAGCTAGCTACTATAGCTGTTATTAAACGTAATAGTGTAGCTTCGCAGTAAGATTAATTAACAGGATTATAACATTATTATTAACAATAGTTAGTAAATCAAATTCATATTATCGATTAATATTTAATATGTCTGACTTTAAAATTGAGTTTGCTGTAAAAATAAAAAGATCGAGTGCAGTCAATTTCAGTGGAATCAGCCCTCAAAAACTCTAAACGACTTTCACCATTATATGCCATTGTAATGAGTTTACATTGTAATCGTAAGACAATAATCTCTATTTTGTAACGATTATTGTTGTTTTAAAGTATATTTCGTACCTTTATTTAGTGTCACTTAATCGACAAAGCTTATTTCTTACGTATTCTAAAAAATGGAGTAGGTACTTGTAACTCGTAATAAACATACAAAAACCACGTAAAAGATAATATATTATCATATCAAATTATATCATGTCAAAGTTATCATTAGCATATCGTCATTTTTAGAGCCAAAACACATATGGCTGCCGATTTTACACTGCCGATTTTAGCGTTGCGGCGACGCAACGCTAAAATCGGCAGTTTGCGTTGCGGCGTTGCGGCGCCGCGAAAAAGAGCGTTGTTGTAGGGTAACCAGTTCTTCGTGATTTTTTATTGTGGATATTAATTTAATTATTTTAAATATTATAGTTCACGTGAAATTTGTTAATTATAGTTTGTGAAGTTGTTATTTAGTAGAATGCATAAAAAGTAATCCTTTGTACCGGAAATAATTTTGTGAATCAAGTTTGTATGCTGGTAGAATTTTAAACAACTTTTGTCTCATAAAGCCTAAACAAAATTGAAACAAAGTGATACATAAATTAATATCTTACTATATTAGTTTTATAGATTAAATATAAATAAATAGGTTTTGTCCGCGGCTCCGCTCGCATGGTACAGGCACCAACGGTAGTCGGTACGTAAAGTAGGTACTCTATGTCCTTTTCTGTACCCCAGACAACTGGTATGCAGAATTTCATGATGATCGTAATTCAGGTGAATAGTTAAAGCGTGAAAGCGTAACAAACAAAGAAACTCACTTTAGCGTTTATCATATGCATGAAATTAGCATTCCCCTATAATTGTGTAAGATAGAAAAAATATCACTATAATAACTTTTCGAAACGCTGCTTTATTACATATTTATAATTTAGGTACATCATACATGTCATTTTTTGAACCGAGTCATAAATTAGGTGTAAATCTAATAGTTAAAAGTGGTTAAAAGTAACAATACCTATAACAACAATTGAGCTGAACTGTGAGCCGTTTTACAGCTCCGGTTCAAGCATATGGCTCATGAGCTTATCTGCAGTTCATAAAAATTCATTGAGATACCCATGTCTAATAAAGACACAAAAAAATAAAATATAAAAATAGACACAAAATGTCAATAAATCATGGTCAACAAGTATGACGTCACAACGCCGGAATTGGCGGTGCCGCGCCGCTAAAATTGGCGGTGACGCCACCGCCGATTTTAGCGTTGCGGCGCCGCAACGCCGTTATGTGTTTTGGCCCTTATAGTAAAGTTATCAAATTATGAGTATACCTATAAAAAATATAAAAATAATTATTTTATGAAAGACGATTTACCTATTACCTTACCTGATTGATACCTCCTTCGCAAGTCGTTTTATGCCAAAATCTTAATTATAAAGTAGAGATAAAAATAAAAACTTGTACTTTGTGAATTATTTTTAAAAATTTGGTATCTGTAGACATTTTATGTAAAATCTACAAAAACGAAAAGTCTGCTCTTCAGTCATTTGGTATTTCGTAAAACCCTATTCGTATTGGATAAAGCATAAAAATTGATCAGCATCGATTAATAGACTATATATAGGCTTGCTGAATGGAATATATGTATGTCATCAAATTTAAAAAGTACGAACCGTAACGGGTTAAATCCCCGCTCGTGACAATTGTTTATATAGCGCACACGGGTATTTTTGTAGTCGTTTTTTAAGGCGTTTTTTAATATTTTTTATTTCTTCCAAAATATGTAATTTTTTTACAATGTATGTTTTTCTTTATGGTCAGAATTAGACGAAAAAACCCGTTACCTTTCGGCTTAAAGCCTTGTTGACCAAAATCTTTAGACATAAAAAAATAGTATGATAAGTCAAAAGCAAAAATATACAATTAATATTTAAATTGAATCCGTATTTAATCTTGGCAAGAATTGGCAGTGCTTCCCAATTAATTTACAATCCAGACTCATTATTAAATGTTGGTAACAACTTAACAAGCCTTGACTTAATTTACAATGAGCTGAATGTTTCAATTGTTTTTCTTTGGTTTAACTATCTTTATATAATAGACTATACTAGCCATGCGTTTTTATCCGTGTTGATATTTGTGATCATTACTACGTCCCCATTGTCATAGCGTGATTTTTCATAGCCTTATACAATCTAGTTTTATGCCTTACGCCTATTGGAAACTTATGGAGTGGAGTGAATAATATTAAACTATTTTTTTATACTACATATTTATTCAAATATTGTGTTCACGAAATGATGTAACATTTTACATAATCACTTTTTGAATTTTCAATATACTGGAATATCGTGATGTAGGTATATGTAGTTTTAATATTCGATATCGACTTTTGATATATGGTTAAAAATCGGGACGAAAAAAGATGATATCGCCCACCTCTAGTTAAAATAAAACCATAATGCTTCAGCTCTTAAAGA
The DNA here is from genome assembly GCA_036937285.1 of Euphydryas editha. Classification (NCBI taxonomy): domain Eukaryota; kingdom Metazoa; phylum Arthropoda; class Insecta; order Lepidoptera; family Nymphalidae; genus Euphydryas; species Euphydryas editha. The sequence continues at coordinate 8,041,202 of JAUPFZ010000024.1, forward strand.
TTATTTAATAAAAAAAATCACAATGTCTATTATATTTACTATGCTATAACTTTATAACATCGAAGTTATCGTAAAATTAAAAAACCGTTAAAATTAATTGACGCAGAATGTAAATGTTCCATTATGTGGCGAGTTGGTATAATGTTCGAACGTTCTGCCACAACGAGATCTGCACTGCAGTATAAAGCTTGACTTTTATCTCCCTACGAGTACGATTTATATAACCGTGTATTCCGAACTTTTCTAATAAAACTTAACTTTATAATTTATTGTTTTATTTAGGGATTAGATGACCCATGCAGTTTCACGCACGAGTTTTTCATTATCAATTTAGTTGACACTTTCGGTTGCAATTCAGCGTTTACGAGTGGCGGTGCGATGTTTTATAGGTCATAATTCCTAAATGTAATAAATTCCTAAATAAATAATTTCTGCTGGGAAATATAAATATATTTTAATATTTGACTAGTCCATTGACGCATTTGGCACTGACGCTGCTTTGCGCTCCGGGGTTGCGGGTTCGATTCCCGCCCCGAGTATGGGAGTAATATTCATATATATATATATATATATATATACATAATATACATTTATTTAAAAAATGTCTAAATATATTTATGTTAATCGACTGTTACGTAAAGCACAGACATTAAATTGCCTACCTTAGGGAACAGAAGACCATGTGTGTATGTTAATTGTTAAGCATATAAAAAAATTGACCGTTGACTGTTAATATTAGTGCATTAAAATAAGTTCACCTTTCAGCTTCATTGTTTATACATAATGATTGTAAAAACACTAATATTGAAGATAAATCTAGCTTAGTGGATTCAATTAGGTACTTAGATCTTTACTAAATAATTAAATCGGAGTTAAGCCTCTCAGCTTATTAAGTACTTATTTTATAGTTTTATTTCGTTATTAGCTAATAGCAAACTTACCCGGTTTTACCCTTGTTGACGTTATTGGTTAGGTACTCCTCCGCTTATATAAGTCTCAGCACTAGTCTCTAGTATATTTAATCGTTGTTATGAATAAGTATAAAAGCTAAAATTGTACTAAATCTTATCAAAATTGTTTGCCTTGTTTTTTTTTTGAGATTTGAGTCGAAAAGTTATTATTTGGTCATTAATAAAAATATATTGCTTTTAAAAATATCGTAACGGTTTGATCACATGTATGGACGAAGGTGAATATTCTAAGAAAAATAAACCTCGGTAAAATAACCCGCGGTCAAACAGCCAGCGTGTATAATTTACGCACTAAAAAGTGTATTAATGTCGCGTCCCAACGTGCAATACATCATCATTATCATATGAGCCATTTAATATTTACTGCTTAATGTATGTTTTCCCCAGCGACCTTCAGAGCGACTCATTCGAAACAGCTTCCATCCAACGGCTTCCCATGATAGAACTTAATCAAAATATATGAATATGAGATGACATCTGCCTGTCTAAAAAAAAAAAAAAAAAAAAAACACAAATATAATAATGCATGGGTTACTTTTTATAATGAAATTCTCCTGAAATCGGTTATCGTTGTCCCGAATTGCGACAGTGTAACCGCGGTGCTAATATTTAAAAAAAACGAAGGTTGGTCAGGGTAAGTGGATAATTGATTGGGTTTTTTATTACTTCACATTGAAACTAATAAACATCCAATGTAGATAGATAGATAGAATATACTTATATTGTTCACCACTTTCGATTACAAACACAAAACTTAAATGTAGCTCGTAATATAATCGTAGATAGTTTAGATGAATAAATAGTGATCATAAAATCATTGTATTCACATATTCATTTATATTGAATAATACGAATTAATACAAGGGCTATTTATTATTTCATCCGATTATTAAAAATTACCTAGTTTATCACAAAATTTATAAATTTTTCGAGTATGTAGCGGTTTAAAAATAAAACCGAAACAATCAAACGAAACCAAAATGTATATTTGATTTAACGTTTTATCGTCATCGTATAGCAAATCGATTTTAAAGGGTTGTTTAACAAGTACCGATTCGAGCAATAAAAGGAATCTATATTCGAATAATCGTAAATGTGTCGAGTATGTTTGTAATCGAATTGCAATGGGTGTTTATAATCATTCTGTGTGTGTTTACAGGACTACGATTGCAACAGATTCAAAAATAGTCCATATATTAGATTTTTTTTTAAGCAATCTATAATATTACTTATTTTATAAGAGTTTGTCTGTTTAGACACACTATCTTATCTTTGGAGTCAATAGCCTGATTACAATTGCGATAAATAGGATGTTAAGGATATTATGGGTTATAAAACATTTTGTAAATTTTAGAGGTAATAATGCGGTGGATGAAAATTGTAATTTGACAACAAACGACAATTATTTTTCATGGGTGAAACCGCGAGGCATAATTCCTAATGTAAACGTTATTTTTTTCAATTATGCTTGTGTTACTCGAACGTTGTATTCTTAGGAATAATATCTCATTATAACTATTTGAAGTGGATAATGAAACTTCTTAATGGACGACAGAAAATCACCAGTAATTAAGGCAATCGTATTATGAAGTAAAAACATTTCAACAAGCACTGATAATAATTAAACATTTCAGTGAACAGACGTTTTTATTTTCCTAATTGCTTTTGAGTTTCATAAATTAGTAATAGTTAAGATCTAGGTTAGAAGTTTGCTCCAACTTAATGGTCAATTAGGGGAAGAAAAATACTCGTTTGTGTCTTAATTCTTAAAGTTTTTCGAGCTTTTTGATTTGTCTAAATTGGACATAGTTTCAAATTAAGCATGGTTTTATTTTATAAAGTACTAGCTGCTGCCCGCGACGTTGTCTGCGTGAACGCTATTAGATTACAAGTTGTTACAGAATGCGTTGAAGAAATAAAGGTTCAATGCTCGTCCCCGTAGGTGATAGCGTGATAATATGTAGCCTATATGTTGACCCGACTTCTTAATAATATTTGAAGTAAATCTATGCAGTACTTTTTGAGTTTATCCCGGACATACATACAGACAAACAGACAAAAATTCTAAAAACTATATATTTTTGGCTTCGGTATCGATTGTAGATCACACCCCAAGTATTCTTTCAAAAAATATTTAATGTACAGTTTTGATTTTCCTACCATTTTATTATATATGTATAGATGACGCGTCATTTTAGTAATAGTTTAACGGCGAGTTGCACGAAACCGTCGCTAACTTTCCGTTAGTTAAGTTGCAATTAATCTTAAAATTAGTTTATCTTATGATTAATTTATAGCTGTTGGAATTAATCATCCGTTAGATAGGTCTTTAATTAAACTAAATTTTTTTGTTAACTTAATCAGATGTAGGTTTCGTGCAACAGATAATCACGATTCTTGTGATTAAATTAGTTTAATAAACACTTAAATTTAAAATTTGTTTCGTGCAACTCGGCGTAAGTAACTCATTTTGAGTAATAGTCTGCGACTCTTCCCACGGTTCTTAGAATAAGTCCTCTTCCCTAAAATCAGATAATTATTTAAGTGTAGGATTGTTTTTAAACGGTTACTAGGCTGTTTCTAATTTTACATACTTTCATTTTTAATTTTGTATGTTTGAATTGGTGTATAATAAAATAAATAAATTTATTGTAGGGGAATTTCTATAATATAAAAACACTCAAAACGTCTTTATCATAATATAATGATGATGATGAAAAATATCACACAAAACATAGAACTATAATAAATAAATAAAAGAAATTATTTATAAAACTACTTTTATTTTTATTCTTATTATAATATTCTTCTCTTAATACACGAGTATTAAGAGAAGAATATTATAACAAGATCGTAGAAGACAGCCCATTCAGGGATGTCAAAGATACGGCCCGCGGCCTGTATCAATTTATAGCTAGATTCTAGCTATTTATTATCTTACTAGTTTGCTAGATAAAAGATCTAGGTAGCAAAAAGTTAGATCTACCGTTAGACCTAGGCTAGTTGTGTTACAATGTGGCCAATTCTGTTAAATACATCTCTAAAGTTTAGAGATAGTATTTGGATTCGACACCCCTGATTAGATGGAGAGTGCAGGTTTTTACATACACGTGGACCTTCAACGCCGGCAATGGAAATATTAGCAAAAATTTAGGAATTTATTGTAGTATTATAAAAAATATATTTTTTAAAAAAAAGGTCATATATAGTTTTGTTTAAAATATTTTTTAAGTTTAATTTAAAAAAAAAATAGCAATCCAGCTACCGAATTTAATAATTTAGAGTATTCGTAAACCCAGTAAAAGGCCATAACGTCCTCCGTAAATAAAACCACCGCGTAGCTTGGGTGGATTAAAATTGCTTCTTTCAAGTAATAATTCAAACATTTTAATTTTAAATTGATTTGTACATACAATCTACAACAATTCAATTCTAGACAAATATTATTTCTATAGCTCCACATAGTGGTAAGTGGAAAGCTGTATGATGTATCCCAGTACTGTGTATTTTTCTTTTAAGCCCAACAGGCAACCTAATCAACAATAAATATTAAACTAAATTAAATAGATAAAAAATTTAATTAAAAAATAAAATAAGAATCAACAATAAGAGAAAGAAAACACAATAAAGATTAATATTACAATCTAATTTTATAAAATAATTTTTTTTTATTTTAATCTGAATAAATTCAAACAACAACTTTTAGAACGGTCTAATCCGTTTAAAAAAAAGAAAAAACGTTTTCAAATTTGTTTGTATGTAACGCGATATCTTTGCCAATTATGGAACAATTTGTAAAAACAAAAAAGGAAATTTTAAACGAAAAATGTACAAAAAAATAGCGATTATGACGATTATACGACGGTGATTAATCGTTATAGAACTCTAGATCATCAACTAGAAATAGTTGATGTAAAACAATGACACAAGTTGCATTTCAAATGGCGCAGTAAGTTAAAATTTTTCACCTTTAGTGAAAAAATATATATCATTTTTAAATATCTAACTATATTTGAAAAATATTCAGTATTGTGTTATTTTTAAATTTTTCGAAAACTATGCCAATTGCGTTTGTTTGTATAAGGTTTTTGTTTACATTGAGGTAACCTTATGTAGTAACAATAATAAAAAAATATTTGAAGAAATAGCATAAATAATACTTGTAAAATATTATATTAAGAATACTTGTAAAATATTACAATAATTTATGTTTATATTATTGAGTACAGTAAATGTTATTTAAATAGCGGTCACGGGAAACTTCAAATAAAACTCATATAACATACACGAATGGAAATGACGTGTCGCTAAATTTGTGTAGCAATTTGCAGGCATTCATGAAATTTAATGAGTGTGAGTTTTATATCGTTTATATATCCTATATATACTATGAACTAACATTAGTTTATATAATTATAGAAAAATGTATTTAAAAAAAAACTCATAAGAAAAAGTTGTTTGCCAGTTTTAAAACAAAGCATAATGTATCTGCAACATACATGATCGACTTTTACGGTAGTCACTTTAATGCCTGTGTTTTAGGCAACAGCCGACTGATACATACATATCTATACTATAATATTATAAAGCTGAAGAGTTTGTTTGTTTGTTTGAACGCGCTAATCTCAGGAACTACTGGTTCGAATTGAAAAAATATTTTTGAGTTGGATAGTCCATTTACCGAGGAAGGCTATAGGCTATATAACATCACGCTACGACCAAGAGGGGCTGATCAATAATAAGAAATGTTACAAAAACAGGAAAAATAATCTTTTTTGAGAGTTTCGTCCTTTATTATTTCTCTTTTCGAGACATTTTTTAACTATAGTTCCATTTTTAAAATAAATATAACATCACTCTCTTTTACTGAGAATTTTCGAATAATAAAAAAAAAAACAATAATACGTTGAACGACCCAGGAATCAAACCTGAGACCCCTTGCTCGGTAGTAACGTATCGACCACTCAACCAACGAGGCGGGTACCTACTCTTAGAGTTATTGTTTAAAAATATTTAAGTACCTACGTTTTTCCCTCAAATTAACGCTGGTGAAACCGTTAGGCACAGCTAGTATTAAATATATTTACAATGTATATAATAGTTATAATACATATACCTAAATTCGTATAATACAAGGTCAAGCTAAAGCGGAAGCATTCCTTCGTAGAATGTAATAAAATTTTAGTGTTATTTCAATTAAGTAAATTCTATTTATCATCCGATCTTAACAGATAATCTCTGAATTACAAATTAATTTATAACAATAAATAAACATTCAATTATTACTTCTATCTATAAGCCCATTTATTAATCAGGGCTGACGAAAACACAGATTTTTCGTGTTACATTATTAACACTTAGTTGATATCATTTTATTAATTTTACCAAAGATAGAAACTCCTTGTAACGCTCCTAAAATAAACGGAGGTACTTATATATAATATACTTATATATATATATATATATATATATATATATATATATATATATATATATATATATATATATATATATATATTTATATATTTATATATATATAATCAAGAGCGATAATGCGAACGTAATAATGTATCTTGACAGTAAGATTAATTAACAGGTTATAACATTATTATTAACAATAGTTAGTAAAGCAAATTCTATATTATTGATTTATATTTAATATATCTGACTTTAAAATTGAGTTTGCTGTAAAAATAAAAAGATCAAGTGAAGTCAATTACAATGGAATCAGCCCTCAAAAACTCTAAACGACTTTCACTATAATATGCGATTGTAATGAGTTTACATTGTAATCGTAAGACAATAATCTCTATTTTGTAACGATTATTGTTGTTTTAAAGTCTATTTCTTACCTGTGACACTAAATAATAGTGTCACTTAATTGAGTTAAATCGACAAAGCTTTTTTCTTACGTATTCTAAAAAATGGAGTACTTGTAACTCGTAATAAACATACAAAAATCATGTAAAAGATAATATATTATCATATAAAATTATATTATGTCAAAGTTATTATTATTATCATATCGTAATTTTTTAAAAGTAAAATTATCAAATATGAGTATACCTGTATACCTATATAAAAAAGATAAAAGTACCTAATTCTTTTATGGTAGACGATTTACCTGTTACCTTACCTAATTGATACCTCCTTCGCAAGTCGTTGTATCCCTAAATCTTAATTATAAAGTAAGATAAAAATAAAGACTTGTACTTTGTGAATTATTTTTAAAAATTTTGGTATATGTAGACATTTTATGTAAAATCTACAAAAACGAAAAGTCTGCTCTTCAGTCATTTGGTATTTTGTAAAACCCTATTCTAGGCTTCTTCCTTTGACGGCCGGCTGGTCGAGTGGTCAGGCAACTGGCACTTTACGCAGCGGTCGCGGGTACGAATCCCGCCAGGTGCAGATAATTTGTATGACGAATATAGATGTCTGCACCGGGTCATGGATGTGTATTTATGTATATATGTATTTATATAAATCTATTAAATTTATTTCCGTTCCTAGTACCCGTAACACAAGTTCTTACGAACTTACCACGGGGCTAGGTTAACGTGGTGTGATTGTTGGTTAATATATATTTATTTATATATATTATATTCGTATTGAATAAAGCATAAAAATTGATCAGCATCGAATAATAGACTATATATAGGCTTGCTGAATGGAATATATGTATGTCATCAAATTAAAAAAATACGAACCGTAACGGGTTAAATTCCCGCTCGTGACAATTGTTTATATAGCGCACACGGGTATTTTTGTAGTCGTTTTTTAAGGCGTTTTTGACGTGATAACGTCTAGTAAATTGATGAAGGGGTGCCCGTTCGAAGAAGATGACGTCATCATTGTCACAATTAGTGAGCGAGAGCGCAGAACAAGCGATAGAGATGCACGATTAGCCTAAGCGTTCTGTCTTACACTCCATCGGACCGCGTTCGAGTAAAAGAGACAGTGGCGCCACGCAATCTACACGCGAACTGTTTTGTAGGGATGTTCATCGGAAAAAAATATCGATAATTTTACTATCGATAATTATCGAATCGTTTTACGATAGTTATCGATAATTATGGAATGAATAGTTATCGATAATTATCGGAGGAAAAGTTATCAATAGTTGGCGACAGTTATCGATAATTATCGGATAAAAATTGTCGATAGTTGACGAAAGTTATCGATAATTATCGGTCGATAGTTATCGATAATTATCGAATAAAAAATTATCGATAATTATCGGATCAAAATTATCGAATAACACTTATCGATAATTATCGAATGGAAAATTATCGAGTAGTTACGAATTATCGATAATTATCGCACACCCCTACTGTTTTGTGATTTGTCAATTGTTTGGTAGAAGTAGGGATGTTCATCGATAAAAAATATCGATAATTTTACTATCGATGGTTATCGAATCGTTTTATCGATAGTTATCGATAATTATCGTATGAACAGTTATCGATAATTATTGAAGGAAAAGTTATCGATAATTATCGGTCGATAGTTATCGATATTTATCGAATGAAAAATTATCGATAATTATCGGATCAAAATTATCGAATAACACTTATCGATAATTATCGAATTGAAAATTATCGTGTATTTACGAATTATCGATAATTATCGCACACCCCTACTGTTTTGTGATTTGTCAATTGTTTGGTAGAAGTAGGGATGTTCATCGATAAAAAATATCGATAATTTTACTATCGATGATTATCGAATCGTTTTATCGATAGTTATCGATAATTATCGTATGAACAGTTATCGATAATTATCGAAGGATAAGTTATCGATAGTTGGCGACAGTTATCGATAATTATCGGATGAACAGTTATCGATAATTATTGAAGGAAAAGTTATCGATAATTATCGGTCGATAGTTATCGATATTTATCGAATGAAAAATTATCGATAATTATCGGATCAAAATTATCGAATAACACTTATCGATAATTATCGAATGGAAAATTATCGAGTATTTACGAATTATCGATAATTATCGCACACCCCTACTGTTTTGTGATTTGTCAATTGTTTGGTAGAGAGTACCACTTGAAACACTCCCCTTGATTTCCTACTTTTTCTATCATCTTCTTATCCTTAACAAAATAACTCAGATTGGAAAATCTTGAATATCACACTATCATATATATATATATATATATATATATATATATATATATATATATATATATATATATATATATATATATATATATATATATAAAGTACTACACTATCATATATGTATATATATATGTAAAGTAATACACACTATCATATTATATATGTGATAATAATTCAATTCGATTCATAAAAGTATACAATTCTACATCTTGTTTTCTTATGACGTTATCACGTAGAAACTATCGTCTGTAAACCGTCTTTACAGACAACAATTTTTTAATATTTTTTATTTCTTCCAAAATATGTAAATTTTCTTACAATGTATGTTTTTCTTTATAGCCAGAATCAGATGAAAAAACCCGTTACCTTTCGGCTTAAAGCCTTGTTGACCAAAATCTCTAGAGACATAAAAAAATAGTATGATAAGTCAAAAGCAAAAATATACAATTAATATTTAAATTGAATCCGTATTTAATCTTGGCAAGAATTGGCAGTGCTTCCCAATTAATTTACAATCCAGACTCATTATTAAATGTTGGTAACAACTTAACAAGCCTTGACTTAATTTACAATGAGCTGAATGTTTCAATTATTTTTCTTTGGTTAAACTATCTTTATATAATAGACTATACTAGCCATGCGTTTTTATCCGTGTTGATATTTGTGATCATTACTACGTCCCCATTGTCATAGCGTGATTTTTCATAGCCTTATACAATCTAGTTTTATGCCTTACGCCTATTGGAAACTTATGGAGTGGAGTGAATAATATTAAACTATTTTTTTATTCTACATATTTATTCAAATATTGTGTTCACGAAATGACGTAACATTTTACATAATCACTTTTTGAATTTTCAATATACTGGAATATCGTGATGTAGGTATATGTAGTTTTAATATTCGATATCGACTTTTGATATATGGTTAAAAATCGGGACGAAAAAAGATGATATCGCCCACCTATAGTTAAAATAAAACCATAATGCTTCAGCTCTTAAAGATTATTTAATAAAAAAAAAATCACAATGTCTATTATATTTACTATGCTATAACTTTATAACATCGAAGTTATCGTAAAATTAAAAAACCGTTAAAATTAATTGACGCAGAATGTAAATGTTCCATTATGTGGCGAGTTGGTATAATGTTCGAACGTTCTGCCACAACGAGATCTGCACTGCAGTACAAAGCTTGACTTTTATCTCCCTACGAGTACGATTTATATAACCGTGTATTCCGAACTTTTCTAATAAAACTTAACTTTATAATTTATTGTTTTATTTAGGGACTAGATGACCCATGCAGTTTCACGCACGAGTTTTTCATTATCAATTTAGTTGACACTTTCGGTTGCAATTCAGCGTTTATGAGTGGCGGCTCGATGTTTTATAGGTCATAATTTCTAAATTTAATAGACTCCTAAATAATAATTTCTGCTGGGAAATATAAATATATTTTAATATTTGACTAGCCCATTGACGCATTTGGCACTGATGCTGCTTTGCGCTCCATGGTTGCAGGTACGATTCCCGCCCCGAGTGTGGGAGTAATATTCATATAATTATATGTCATGTATATATACATTTATTTTAAAAAAATGCCTAAATATATATTACTCGACTGTAACGTAAAGCACACACATTAAATTGCCTACCTTAGAAACAAAAGACCGTGTGTGTATGTTAAGTATATAAAAAAATGGACCGTTGACAGTTAATATTAGTGCATAAAAATTAATTCAACTTTCAGCTTCATTATTTATACATAATAAAAATAAAACACTAATATTGAAGATAAATGTAGCTTAGTGGATTCAATTAGGTACTTGGATCTTTACTAAATAATGAAATCGGAGTTAAGCCTCTCAGCTTATTAAGTGCTTATTATACTTTATAGTTTTATTTCGTTATTAGCTAATAGCAAACTTACCCGGTTTTACCCTTGTTGACGTTATTGGTTAGGTACTCCTCCGCTTATATAAGTCTCAGCACTAGTCTCTAGTATATTATAGTCGTTGTTATGAATAAGTATAAAAGCTAAAATTGTCTAAATCTTATCAAAAATTTTTGCCTTGTTTTTTTTTTTTTTTTTTTTTGAGATCTGACTCGAAAAGTTATTATTTGGTCATTAATAAAAAAACATTTTTGCTTTTAAAAATATCGTAACGGTTTGATCACATGTATGGGCGAAGGTGAATATTCTAAGAAAAATAAACCTCGGTAAAATAAGCCGCGGTCAAACAGCCAGCGTGTATAATTTACGCACTAAAAAGTGTATTAATGTCGCGTCCCAACGTGCAATACATCATCATTATCATATGAGCCATTGCTTAATGTATGTTTTCCCCAGCGGCCTTCAGAGTGACTCATTCGAAACAGCTTCCATCCAACGGCTTCCCATGATAGAACTTAATCAAAATATATGAATATGAGATGACATCTGCCTGTCTCAAAAAAAAAAAAGACATAAATATAATAACATTTGTATAATAAAAATATATAATAATGCATGGGTTACTTTTTATAATGAAATTCTCATGAAATCGGTTATCGTTGTCCCAAATTGCGACAGTGTAACCGCGGTGCTAATTTAAAAAAAAAACGAAGGTTGGTCAGGGTAAGTGGATAATTGATTGGGTTTTTTATTACTTCACATTGAAACTAATAAACATCCAATGTAGATAGATAGATAGATAGAATATACTTATATTGTTCATCACTTTCGATTACAAACACAAAACTTTAATGTAGTTCGTAATATAGATATTTTAGATGAATAAATAGTTTATCATAAAATCATTGTATTCACATATTAATTTATATTGAATGATACGAATTAATACAAGGGCTATTTATTATTTCATCCGATTATTAAAAATTACCTACTTTATCACAAAATTGATAAATTATTCAAGTATGTAGTGGTTTCAAAATAAAACCGAAACAATCAAACGAAACCAAAATGTATATTTGATTTAACGTTTTATCGTCATCGTATCGCAAATCGATTTTAAAGGGTTGTTTAACAAGTACCGATTCGAGCAATAAAAGGAATCTATATTCGAATAATCGTAAATGTGTCGAGTATGTTTGTAATCGAATTGCAATGGGTGTTTATAATCGTTCTGTGTGTGTTTACAGGACTACGATTGCAACAGATTCAAAAATAGTCCATATATTAGATTTTTTTTAAAGCAATCTGTAATATTACTTATTTTATAAGTTTATCTGTTTAAACACTTTATCCTTCTTATCTTTGGAGTCAATAGTTTGATTAAAATTGCGGTGAATAGGATGTTAAGGATATTATGGGTTATAAAACATTTTGTAAATTTTAGAGGTAATAATGCGGTGGATGAAAATTTTAATCTGACAAAAAACTACTATTATTTTTCATCGGTGAAACCGCGAGACATAATTCCTAATGTAAACGTTATTTTTTTCAATTATGCTTGTGTTACTCGAAAGTTGTAATCTTAGGAATAATATCTCATTATAACTATTTGAAATGGATAATGGAACCTCTTAATGGACGACAGAAAATCACCAGTAATTAAGGCAATCGTATTATGAAGTAAAAACATTTCAACAAGGATAGATAATAATTAAATATTTCAGTGAACAGACGTTTTTCTTTTCCTAATTGCTTTTGACTTTCATAAATTAGTAATAGTTAAGATCTAGGTTAGAAGTTTGCTCCAACTTAATGGTCAATTAGGGGAAGAAAAATACTTGTTTGTGACTTAATTCTTAAATTTTTTCAAGTTTTTTGATTTGTCTAAATTGGACATAGTTTCAAATTAAGCATGGTTTTATTTTATAAAGTACTAGCTGCTGCCCGCGACGTTGTCTGCGTGAACGCTATTAGATTACAAGTTGTTACAGAATTCGTTGAAGAAATAAAGGTTCACTGCTCGTTCCCCGTAGGTGATAGCGTGATAATATGTAGCCTATATGTTGACCCGACTTCTTAATAATATTTGAAGTAAATCTATGCAGTACTTTTTGAGTTTATCCCGGACATACATACAGACAAACAGACAAAAATTCTAAAAACTATATATTTTTGGCTTCGGTATCGATTGTAGATTACACCCCAAGTATTCTTTTAAAAAAATATTCAATGTACAATTTTTTAACTTTCCTACCATTTTATTATATGTATAGATGTATAGATGACGCGTCATTTTAGTAATAGTTTAAGTAACTTATTTTGAGTGATAGTCTGCGACTCTTCCCACGGTTCTTACAATAAGTCCTCTTCCCTAAAATCAGATCATTATTTAATTGATAGGATTGTTTTTAAAAGGTTACTAGGCTGTTTCTAATTTTATATACTTTCATTTTTAATTTTGTATGTTTGAATTGGTGTATAATAAAATAAATAAATAAATTGTAGGGGAATATCAATAATATTAAAAAATCACAAATATCTTTATCATTATCATCATCGTTAATAATATAATGATGATGATGAAAAATATCACACCAAACATAGAACTATAAAATAAATAAAAAAAATTATTTATAAAACTACTTTTATTTTACTTCTGAATTATATAACTATCAAATAATGAACATCTAATGTTAAAATTATCTTCATATTAGTTAAAAAGTAAATAAATAATTGTAAAATGTTAATAATATTTAAAAAAAATCTCACTCCAATTACTTAGTTAATTAGTAGAAAACGAAGGCATAATAATATAATTTATGATGATAAATTTATTTAACCAACACACGTTAAAAAACATTTAAAAAAAAAAACATCAAAATAATCTAGACATGTCACGTAAATCAAAGTTAATAAGGCAAAATATTAAACACCAATTTGTGGTTAATACGGTAACCCTTTTGTAGTAATTTATAAAGGACAATAAATAATACTTTGTGTCTTAACAAAATTCGTGTAGCTTTAGGTTATATATTTGAGGGGCTTTGTGACATTAAAACAATCTTATTGTGCACATATAATATAAAAATATATTTACAATTTTAGTCATCCGTAAGGGAAGTAGCGAGTCATTCTCAATACAAGTGTCTCTGACAATGAAAAGAAAAGTTGGGAAGATTCGGTTATAAATTGTAACAAAGATTATAGAAATACATATTTAAGTATACCTATCACATAGAGTTTAGACAAGTTTAACAAATCAGAAGTCAAAACTGTTCATAACTATAAATCACCACATCAACAAGACACTTATCTCTTCACGCTTTGCAGTTTTAATGATGCATCCACGCTGTTACTTTATCTGGAGCAACATTGTGTAACACTATAGCATGAGGTGAGGGTCTATAATGTTTGCGACCTCTTGTTATTATTTGTTAAATGTTTTTCATCAAGAGTTTTTTTAGTTCATTGTCTGTCATCAGAAATTAAACGCAAAGGTAAAGGTAAAATATTTGTTCCAGAGTTTTACACACATTCGAACTGTTAATACGGGCTTTCAACTATCTATGTAATGTTTTTAGACCGTTTAATAGCTTAGGTTATCATCATCATTCTATCACCCATTGGATATCCACTGCTGGACATAGGCCTCCCCCACCGACCTCCAGAGCGACCGGATCGAAGTAGCGTCTAATAGTTTACAGCGTTTCACAACAAATCAGTTGACTTTATAATATATACTAGCTGTGCTCCACGGTTTCACTGGCAGAAGCTTGGCAGTATATAGAAGAGATAATTTGTAATTCAATTTGCCTCATGCTTCTCAAACGGAAAACAATAACCAAATCCCATATTTAAATATTTAAAAATGACATTTATTTTATACAAAATTATCCCTATTTTAACGCCCCAATGCAAGTGACTCTAAAAATGTAAAAACAAATAATTTTTAATTGTTATCATCAACCTAAATTCCAATTTTTATATTTCTAAACTCGAAAAGAAGCCTAATTTCAAACTCAATTCTATCCTTTTATGGAGTATTTTTTATAATACCTGTTTTTAACTAACGTCTCGTGCTTATAATGTACCTCTGTGAGAAATTTTAATTTAAAGGATCTATTACTTTTCGAAATTACGTGATTAGTCAGTGAATGAATGAGTTAGTGACCTTTTGCTATTACATATATTGAATATATATAGATTCTTGTGTCCATATCTATAACATCATAAAGATCAAAGACCACGAGTTCATCAAAGCGATTTATGTTTGCTGCCATCTGTTTAATGTGAAGTGTCAATAAGATGCGCAAGCGCCGTACATTTGGGCAAATATTCACGATACCTACATAAAATTCGTGTATTTGCTTTTCATTTACCTGTATGCTTTTGCTTAAGCACATCTAAAATTTATTAAATCAACGATGTACAAGATTTACAAAGTACAATTAATAAATATTAGTATATAAATTACCAGTTGCCAGTGACTGGTTCATATTTAAGAAAATAGTATATTCCATAGTAATATACCTATAGTAGTATTATATATATTTTAGTTTTAGTATTATTATATTTTTATTATGAGCGTGTTCATGTGTTTGGTGGCCCCTGTGGTTACCAAGGTGTCCTGTGGAAAACCAACGCTGGAAGTTTT
The DNA here is from genome assembly GCA_036937285.1 of Euphydryas editha. Taxonomy (NCBI): domain Eukaryota; kingdom Metazoa; phylum Arthropoda; class Insecta; order Lepidoptera; family Nymphalidae; genus Euphydryas; species Euphydryas editha. Next base: position 8,056,859 of record JAUPFZ010000024.1, read on the forward strand.
AGAACTCCATCACAATGCTGAGCTAGGTTTGATGATGCGTCCCATATACCTAATAACGTATATATTTTTACATTATTATAAGTGTCGACATTGCGAAACCAAATTATTTTCTTTTTTTTATTTATGTACTCGTATACCATTACAGCAGTAGAGAAATAAAAATTAATTATTTGAAATAATTATATTAATTATGATTTTGTGTTTTATTTGTGAAATATGACACATACAATAATTTATATCGAACCAAAAATGAAATATGGTCTGTATTTGTACCCTAATGTATTATAATGAAGAAAATATTGTTCGTTTCTTTGTTACTTTTAACTCGGACATGGAATTTATATTGGAGTAATAGTATCCATAAACGCGGGTATCACTAAGAAGGTCGTTTAGTGTATTGTGTGACATACGTTATTAAATATAACGGATAACGATTCATTACAAAATTTGTAGCTATTTTTTTACTTATAACGACATGTGTAGCGCTTACATTATACGCAATGTGTTGAAAAGCAAGAATAAATATTTTTAAATCATCGACATTTTCGCTCGTGTCCAGTTAAAATAAACAGGGCTTATATATTTCTAGATCGGCTGAATTTTATAAGAATTTTATTACAAACATAAATTTGTAAACATCCTATTCCATTTTAGAAGATATCTGACGCACTTAATGTTAAATGCGGTAATTTATTTTTGGACTTTAGTTGGTAAGAAAGAAATAATAAATATGAACTGAACTGAAATATTCGGTAGTTGTGCCATTATTGGCCCCCTTTTGTCTACAGGAAAAAGTTTGGAACTCAACTCGACGCACTGACTCACGCCAGGTTGTCGGATGATTTTCCTAAAAAACAACAGTTTATTTATTAATATCACGGTCTGAACTAACGGCTTAACGTGCTTTTCAATCAAAAATAAAACCCATAATATTGAACCCGCGATCGACGGCTGTAATAAAATTTTCGTCCCAACAACATTTGAGCTTAAATATATCATACCCAGAAGAGTGTTACATCCTTTTTTCCTACATATATTCAATTTGTCTCTTCATATTTATACTTAAGCCAGAAACGCACCTGTATCTTCATTTCTGGAGATTACGAAATGTCAGTTGACGCGTCTCATCATTGTCTATTACTAAAAATTATCAATTACGATATGTAGTTGCTTGAATAAGAAATATTTGACCAAATACTGACTAAATATAACATTACACGTAGACGAAGAAAGCACGGCTATAAACATATATATTTTATTAAGGTCGCTTGTCATTGTCGTTGTGATCGTAGTAATATATGTTTATAATTTGCAAATGAATCACTGTCATGGGCTTGTTAGGAAGGACAATATGAAGGTTAATCCATTTTCTCGCTTCAGTGCGTATTACAAGTAGATTACCTCACAGGGTATTTCCTTACTACAAAGGACAAAATAAATTTTCAAATGAAATATATAACATTTTTGATTAAAACGATAACTATATTTTTATCTGTAGTAGGTTAATATTCAACTCTGAGATAATATGTACATAAAAATTATGCTTTCATAACTTCCATAAAAAATAAAACAATCATTACAATGCATTATAAATAGTTGGATCGATTTAACAATATTACGAAAATATAATAAATAATATTAAATACTAATGAGTTTATATAAATAAATCACATTGTTATATACTTTAATAAGAAAACCTGAAACTGCATCAAAGCATCGTGACTGCTTTGGTACAGTTTCAGTTCCTTGCAGTGAAACATTTACATTCTTTCACAGTACGGTATATTAGTAATAATAGGTATAAATAGTATTAATTATTAATTATTATTTATTTATGTATAATATGTATTAGTTTACTGTGCAGCTTATAAATTCTGATGAATTATGACGACTTATGTATATGATGTACATGTGGTATGTATTATAAATGTATATGTAATTATGTATGTAAATGTGGGTATTTGTGTATGTGTATATATTTATGTGTGTGTGTGTATGTGTATATATTTATGTGTGTGTGTATGTATGTGTATATATATATATATATATATATATATATATATACCTACCTTTTCTATACATATTCCGTGTAGTCCGGGTTGTCTGGAAGAAATCGCTACTTAGCGATAAGACCGCCTTTGTACATTTATCTAATTACTAAGAATATTTAAGTTGTGTGTATAAAAATTGTGTACAATAAAGCATAAATAAATAAATAGTTTACGTTGGAATAAAGGTTATCGAATAAAATAAATGAGTATACGTAACAAAACGTAGTAGATAGCTATTGTATGGAACAAATTATATTCCATAAGGAGAGAATATTATTCTCTGGAGTTTATGGAGTTTATCGTTTGACTAGCCCGTTGGCGCAGTTGGTATTGGCAGTTGGCAACATTGCTTTCTGCTCCAGGGTTGTGGGTTTGATTTATACCCCTAGTCTGAAAAATCTAGGTACTAAGATACCCCAATGTACCGTATTGTAGGTAAAGATTGATCTATGTATGTCCAAATCTAAAGATTTTATCGAACAATTTAAGATATTTTGCCTGGCTGTTGCGCTAACTAACAACGATTTTGGGTTCGAAACCCGCTAGTGACTTAGGGCCCGTCCATAAAATACGTGAGACAATTTTGACGATTTTTTGACCCTCTCTCCCCCCTCGGTGAGATTTCGTGAGATTTTGCTCAACCCCCTCCTCCCCCCTACAAATCTCGCGTGAGATTTTTGAAAATGCGTATTAGTAAAAAGTGTGCAAGATGTGCACACGAAAAAAAAAAATGGTCATCGCGGCCCCCGTACCGATGTTTCCACCTCCAGGTTATAAGTATTACTAAAAGAAAAAAAAGAATCATCAGGTCATCACCGGTACATGAAAACTATTTCACATTTTTAATGAGGGAAAAAAATTACGTGATATTTGCCGAGACCACCCTCCCCCTACGTGAGATTCTGTGAGATTTCGATCGACCCCCCCCCCCCCCCCCCAAACACCTCACGTAATTTATAGACGACCCCTAATGTACATATGTATAGGCTATACACTTGTATCTGTTACGTTAAGTCGTAATGTATATTTTAAGATACTAACAGGATTCTCACCAATTAGGGGCCGGTGTTATGTGTTTTTAGGCGTTTATTTATACCGTAATTGGTAACTTAAGATACACCGGTTTGTCTCATACATCACGTTTCTTACACTTACAATTTCACTTACAATTTTACTTTCAATACGTAAACTTTTTTTTTCATTCTTTGATTAAGTAGCCAGTACATAAATTATTTATAAGAAAAACGAGACGATCATGAAAATATAACGATGACCATTGATGTAGCATTGATGGATGTTTCTTTATAGACGATTAAAAGTTTGATTGCCACAGCGGTTTATTTAAATATTTGTACCGAAAATATTTTAAGTTCTGAATTTCGTTATTAAAATAATGCCGATGAAAACAGTTAGTCTTGGTTGAGTTGGTGGAGGACATTTCCCAGAGTTAAAAAAAAATGGTGGAGCACAATGAAAAACATGTCGTCGACATGATGTCGATGTCTTGTAACTGACGCTGTTTGTACCTGGCTATAAGAATATATAACCTATATTTTGAGTGTTAAATTTATTTATTTTTTTTTTTTCATTCTCGGTGGTGATTCCATATATCATTGCAATTCAGATGTACACATATCCACCAATGAGCAGTGTGGGTGCGTTGTAAATAGAAGTCTAATTCTTTGTCTTTGAAGAAGAATCTTTTACCTACCCAGCATTGTATGAGGCTATAAAGGATACAGTGTAAATGATAGTGCACGTTGAATAGGTAAGTAGGCGTAGAGCGAATGTTAAGTCATAAATAATAAATAATCCAACGTTTCAGGCTGATGCACGTCAATGTTTTCAACACACGATTATTATAGTAATATAATATTAATATGAGATTTTTTTGTAACATGCGACTACCCATATATTTTGTCAGAAACGAGAAACACGCTCATATGGATATTTTAATACCGTACCAAATATTCAATGGCCCTGACAACTTCGACAATAAACATCGTCATTACGCGGAAATTTGTAAAAGCACTATATCCCTTACAAATCTTTACAGGGTGGCGACTCCCGTGTTTGGTGAGTTAATCCTCGCAGAATCACCCAGAGTTTTCCGTAAGCCGACCAAGTTGAAACGTTAATTTTTTTCTTCAGGCTAAACCATTTGTAGAGGCTTCCTAATTTCGTCTGGTTGCTTGGCTCAGCCCCGCCCTCCAGCAACCCCTGCCGTTCATTCATTCGCGGCTCGGAGCCCGTATTGGGTGTACGTCTTTCGATACAAAATCGCGCTTTCGTGTCAAACGCATATAAACAATTATCAACTGGTGATGTTATTTACTCATGAAGAAAGAAGTCGTCGTTGAACTGAGGTTAGTATTGTTTTTCTTAAATAATTTCGCATTTTCCTAATATGTCAATGGGTTTACGACACTGTTTGAGACTTTTGTTTTCAATCTCTCAGCTGGTTACCTTGTACAATTGTATTTGCCTACGAAAGCGTTATTTTATTTATTTATTTTTTTAAATTAAAGAATATTATTTTCTTTAAATAACATTCACCTTTTTAGACAGATCAAATTAAAATTTGATAAAGGATCCTATAACATAAAAGGCTGTAATTTTCGTTAATTTAGAATTAATTAAGAACCCAACAATTAAAATAAATTTAAGTACTTATAATATAATTGATCAATTAGAAAGCTTTTAAGGGTACTATTATATTATAATTTAAGTACAAGATAAATATGTTAATAAAATATGTAGATATGTTAATTTTTATTTATTAATAGGTTTTATCTCATACAGGACGAGCACAATGATTTACATACGTATACACATTTTTTAATTATCTAGGGTATTTGATTAGGATGAAACATATTTGAATTTGTTATTCAATTTCATATATTTATTTCATTAGAAGTTTTACGAGTATATATTAATTTATTTATAAGTTATAAATAGTATAAAGTTAGGGTCGTTGAAGTAATTTAAACGTCTCACACGTCTCACACTCACATTGAAGTAATTTATTCTGCTTTCCACTCCAGTGCTGTAGGTTCGATTCCCGCCTCGTGTATTATTTATATACTGTACTGTATCAACCTTTAAACAACTTACTACTAAGCGAAGGTTTCTTCTCCATATAGAAGAAGGGTTGGAGCTTAATCCACCACGCTGCTCCACTGCGGGTTGGCGGATAATAATTTTATTTATTTATTTATTTATTTATTTATTTATTTATTTATAGGACAACTTACAAAACATACACTAATACACTAATATTGACTTAACAAAAGCACTTACAATCACCTGCTAAGTGTTGTTTTATTTAAAAGCCGTCACGGCATGGTAATAATAGGGAAATTTCCCTACCAAAGTAACGTTTGCTATCAGGTGTCTATGATAACAACCGGAACCGACGGATTTACGTGCTCTCCGAGGCATGGTGGGGAGATCCACAATGACATACATACAGACTAGAAACAAATATTTGTACAAATGTAAATATCTGTCCCGAGCGGGAATCGAAACCGCGACCGCCGGCGCGTGTTTTGAGACTACTCGCACCACTACACCAGAACGGTCGTCATATTATTATATAATGTTATGTATTACATATATAATCATATATTTATGTTTAACCAAGCCACTATAACTCTTAACAATTTTTTTTTAAATAAATATTAACCAACACTCACACCACGTTAACCTAGTCCCGTGCTAAGTTCGTAAGAACTTGTGTTACAGGTACTAGGAACGGAAATAAATTTAAGATATAAATACATAAATACACATCCATGTCCCGGTGCAGACATCTTTATTCATCATACAGATTATCTGCACCTGGCGGGATTCGAACCCGCGACCGCTGCGTAAAGTGTCCAGTTGCCTGACCACTCGACCAGCCGGCCGTCTACTACTACTACAATTATTTCTATTTAATGGATAATAATTAAGTAATTTATTTATTTTGTTATAAAGTGTGGGACAGATAAAGCATTTAAATTTTCTTATGTGTTTTAATGTACTTTTGTAGTACCTAATAAATTCTAAGACGAAGATTATAATTTCATTTGGAGGGAATCCGTTATACTGGTGTTATATTATACCAGATATGGAAGCGTAGGTAATTTATATAATTTACTAGCTGCTGCCCGCGACGTCGTCTGCGTAAACGCTATTAGATTACACGTTACAGAATGCGTTAAAGAAATAAATGTTCACTGCTCGTTCCCCGTAGGTGATAGCGTGATAATATGTAGCCTATATGTTGACCCGACTTCTTAATAATATTCGTACCAAGTTTGAAGTAAATCCATGCAGTACTTTTTGAGTTTATCCCGGACATACATACAGACAAACAGACAAAAATTCTAAAAACTATATTTTTGGCTTCGGTATCGATTGTAGATCACAACCCAAGTATTCTTTTAAAAAATATTCAATATACAGTTTTGACTTTCCTACCATTTTATTATATGTATACTTATAGTAGATTACATAATATAATATGTACTACGAAATTTATGTGTAAAGCATAAAATAAACTTGAAATACCCACTAAAACCTTATCACTATACATATATTATATATGGTAATAAATAAAAATTAAATATAATTATGTTTAATAATTTTTATTACTAATTATTAGTGTCTTTTTAATATTTCAAAAAAAAAAAGAAAATCCAGAGTGAATTTAACTCGCACACGGAGGGTTCCGTACCCACTGAAAAATACAAATATACTTTACTGTATAAACAACATATGTAAAAAATGAGGTATTATCGATAAAAGAGCGATCTCTTGAAATAGCATTTAGAAAAGGACACAAAAAGGAATAAAGCGAATAATTTTAACTTACAACATTAAACACTTAACTTAATGATCGTATCAGAAACACCAAAATACCTGTTTCGTTTTTTAATTTTTAACATACTACATATATTCATTACTTTTCTATTTACCACCTCACTTTAATGCATTGTAATATCATGTTTTATTATATTCTTTTCGGAGTTAAAAAAAAGTAACTGAAAAATGATCGTACACATAATCTTTGACACAGAATTGTTACTTGAACAAGTATGCTTAATTAATAAAATCAAAAAACCCGACTGCCTAAAATACTCTTATTATAAACTAAAAAGAATAAAACAATTTACTAGCTTTCGTTTAATACCCATATTGCTACAGTAAGAAAAAAAAAATTCAACTCCCCCCCCTTATTCCCCCATTTGCGGGCGCCATTTTGAAAATTTATATAGCCTATGTCACTACTACAATTAAGACAAATCCAACGACACCTCATATGTCAAAAACCATCCAGCCGTTTGGGCTGTAGGGCGTGCCAAAGAAATGGACATACATACATACATACATACATACATACATACATACATACATACATACATACATACATACATACATACTTACATACATACACTCGAAAAACATTACCCTCCTTCTGTCGCAGTCGGGTAAAAATGTATAAAATAACTACTTTCCTAGGTACCTTAATATATTACAGTATGTTTACATTTACATTACATTACATTACATAATAATTGATAAAATTTATGTGCTCTCTATTATAAGTCACGCTGTAGTAACCTGTCTAACTTGTAATAATCTGTAAATTTTGAAGGTAACTTTTATGAGTACTTCTAGAAGAAGCTACAGAGCTTAATCCGCCACGCTACTCCATGCGGGTTGATGGATAAAGCATATCTCATTCAAGCCAAATTCAAACCCACTTAGCTGAAATATTTCTTATACAGGCTACTCAAATAATTCTTCGAGTCAGACTCCAAGGACAAAAATAAAAAGAAACTTTCAGCTTTATATTATTAATATGGATTTGATGTGTAAAAGTTTCTTGCAAATTGTTTAAGCTTAGCTTTCTCTTAAGATATATTAGATTGTTTTCGCACAATTTCGTAGGAAGACGAAGGACGATAAGATGAAAGGTCACCTAATATAATTATTTCGCGTGGAAACAGCCTGATATTATTTTCGAAAGGTAAATCTTCATATTAATCTTAAAAGAAATCTAAGCAAAAAATAAAACACCCGGCTGCGGTTATAAGTAAATTTTTCAATTAAATAGCAAAATCAACTAGATAAGTTTAGCTAAGTTATTATTTAAAATAATAGATGCATTCAAATGGATCTTCAGCAAAACTAAGTTTTCAAAATTTGTTTAATGTTTTTGATGAAGAGTTTTTTTTTTAATTTTATATTTATGAACATAGTGACTCACACTACCAAGAGTACCAAGAAATACCAATTACGGTACGAATTCATTTTATTAATTTAGTACAGAGCCGAGATGGTCCAGTAGACATAACACGATAATAAACGATTGCGAATTTAAATCCAAACAGGCATAGTAATTGATTAGTTTTTCATGAACTTTTAAATTAATTTTGTGCTCGGTTATGAAGGAAGGGCATCATGAGGAAACCCACCTGTGTCGAACGTAATTCTGAGATATGTTTCATATATTCGCTAACCCGAAGTGTAGCAGCTTGATGGATGAACAACTCATTCGGAGCCGGATACTCATTCGAAGCTGGATTCAAAAAATATTTATTGAGGCAATTAATATTGTTGTCAAAACTCAAAGCAATTTAGATCGCGAGTGAAAGCTATTTACTGTAAAAGATATATTTCTCCGAAAAGATTTATATTTCACTAGGCGTTAGTCAAAACATCTAATATAGAAAATGAAGGTCACAACAACAAAAACACCAATAAAATAGATCAAGCTAATGTATTTGTTCCACAACAATGTGTAACATTAGTCAAGATAAAATCTATGAATATTTAAATAGGCGAATCAATATTTATTTTGTAACGATGCACGATGCCTACTTAGAACTACATATTATAAATAACAATATAAAATACGTGTAACACAAATTAACTAGCATTTACATGCGACTTCTCAGATATCAAATTTGATTTCAATATTATTGCGGTAATAACTCCACGTCTGTATGCGGTGTAACGAGATTAAACATGCACTACGTCAGATTTTTAATTAAAAACAACTGTGAAACCCACATACAATTTCACGCATTTGTATAAAATTTTAGTGAAACCGAATTAATCAAAAGGAAGCGTATTAAAATACGAAACATGTTTTATCCAATGCTTTACCTCGATTCATATATCTTTCGCTACAAAAAATTCTATAGCACCAACTACGAAAGGTTTTCCTGAATAACTGTCACTCAGAAGCGGACTCTTTATAGTTTAAAAAGAACACAAAAAATATGCCGTGTATTTATCATCTTTCTGCGATTTTTCCAGTGCTATCTTTTTTTACAAGTATTTTAACTTGCATTGTTCATAATTTTTTATTATTATATGTCGTTCGCAGCTGAATTCGGTGAAATTGTTTAACACGACTGAGTCAGATGGAAGATCAACGTAGGAATTTCTAAACAACACAAGTGAAACTCAAAGTTTTAGAGTCCTTTTTTAATATTAAATTTATTATTTGACTTTATCTTTACTTATAATAAAACTGTAACATGTCCAATACTATTCAATTAAGATATTTTGAAAATTATTTTTAGAAGGCACTACATAATACGAGTAGATACTGAAGACAAATATGTACATTTTTCGTTTTTGTCAGTCTGTTTTTTGTCTGCACCTGGGCCGCGAATCACGTGAAAACTATTGGATAAATTTAAGTGAAACTGGACACGATTTGAGCTCACAACACGAACTAGAATTTTTTTATGCCAAAATTCACCATTCACCAAGTCCTAATGTGTATTTTGTTTAAATTATATCAATTCCTCTTTTGTTAGAATGTAGATTTTTCAAAGATTGTCTTGGCAAAATTTGAAGTTCTTTTGTTTGTTATTTCAGAAACTACAAATGTCCTTACCCTCAGTAATAAGTCCAAATAACTTAGAACCTAGAATGTACAGAAACTACGGCCCATCTTAAGCTAGCGTACATTTTTTTTTAATAAGCCTAATGAAAGGGATCAATCGCGAACGAAGTCTTAATTTTTTAAATAATCCTTTGAATAATTTGTTACAAGAACATTACTGTTCTCTTATATTTACGCGAATTTTACTCATTTGATTAAAAGTCTATACCGGATTTTATCGCGTTTATTCAAAACTTTATAGTTTTACAATATTTTACATTATTTCCCGACGTTTCGGACCCTTTACAGCGTCCATGATCTCGGGGGACTGAGGTGGTGGGTGTCCGAATAATGAATTAATTGTTACATACCCCGCTCTTTATACAATTTGTATTTCCAAAATATTGTTTGTTTTTAGAACATTCCATGTTGTAATTTTTCTTGGAACGAAACTTTGTTGGTGATAACCAAATAAAAAGGGTAAAACGTTTTAGGATATTTTATTATACGACTTTTTCAAGGCTGCTAATAAGTAAATGTTTATAATACAATTTAATCACGTACTCCTAATCTTTGTAACAGTCATTGTTAAAATGATTTTAGGCGTATGAAAAGTAATACTAGACATAGCGACCATTGACAACAGTTCTGGTGTAGTAATATGTAAATTCCATTAAAGCTGACTGTCGCGGGTCTGAATGATCCTTGAAGATAGGGAGATTACGTCTTTTCGAGCATTTAAAGCCATCGTTCCGGAGTATTACAATAAAATACGTTCAGAAATTTTTCGCCATTTTATAATGGAGCAACGTGGTGTATTGAGCTTCAAGCCTTCTAAATTGTAATTCATCATCATCATATCGGTCATTGGATGTCAACTGCTGAACCTAGGCTTCCACCATCGACCTCCAAAGCGATCCATCCATTCAACGGCTTCTGCCGACCCTCCGAAGAAGCCGACGCTGCGCCGAGATACGTGGTCTTCTCCCGAGAACCTTTCTGCTCCATCAGCCGTCAGTTATACGAGCTATGGACCCTGCCCACTACCATTTCAGCTTGCAAATCCATTGGACTATGTCGGCAACCTTCGTTCCTCAATATTTTATTATATTATTATTATATTTCGTAAAATGTTTTTAATTTTTCAATTTATCTAGTGAAAGAGAAAACAGGCAAATTATTAACGGCCAATATTGGTAATTCGAAACGTGTCTAGACATAGATCGGCGATCATTATGTTTCATTAAATATATATTATTAATAGAATTTATAAATAAATTGTATTCTCTACGTAAAAAGAGTTTCTTTAATTTTTTTTATTTTAAATATAGTATCATAAAAGAGTAAAATAATTTGGTTTCAAAAGGAATTGACGATATCTTTGATATGACTGTCAATTTTAATATTAGGTAGAAAGGGTGGTTGGTTAAGACAAAAAGAACTAATAGCTAGTTGTTTCAATTAAGCTTCCGAGACATTCTTTCCATTACCATACTCAGTTCTATTTCTGTCTTAAAATATGTGTTTATTACAAATACTATATGTATAATCAAAATAAAGATTATGTATCTTTAAGTTTGTAAAAAACAATAAGTGTTCTTAAAAAAAGGACATAGACGTGTCAATTACATTACCTTTTTTTAAATCTATTTATGCACTTATTCGTAAAATAAAGTTTAAGCTGACGGACAAGTAAGTAGTTTATAAGAAATATCCATTGAGATTTTTGACTCCGCGTATAAAAATTAATGTTTCTTAGTAGGTGAATATTTCAGAGTTTTATTACAAAACTAAAAAGTAAAAAGAATATCAAAACCGCGGATAGATCCAGGTATGTTTCCGAAATTTGGTTTTAAGGTTTAGAAATGACTGAATCGATTTAAATATTTTTTTTTTTAATATTGGAAAGTTTTACTATAAAGAAATAAAAGTAATAAAACATTACATGACGACGTTTAAGAAAATCGATGATTTCGTTTTAAAATATAATTATTACTAAATGTTAAATCTCTCGTGTTTGACATCATGAGATTGTTAGCTTAATACTTAACAACGGTCAAGGCTCGACACGCGAACTGAAAACATACTTTAAAAAAAGCTACTTATACAGAACGGTTCGTTTTGAAAACAGCCCGTTTTTTAGAGTGCTTAAACGATAAAATAATATATTTCTAGGGACTTAAAAACTTTTCTTTCTAGCTACGATGTTATTTATAAAAATAATACTTCTTTTATATAATATATATTTATTAGGAATCTTTTCATATTAAGAGATAAAATATCTGACTTATCGTTGTTCTTATTTAACTCGTGTTATTCACGCTTCTAGAATTTATCGATTTGTTTAATAATTAATTTGATCACTTACAACGTGGAAATTTTGGTGAAATAAATATTTTATATGTAAGGTAAGTTAACAAGACACGACAAGGCAAATGTTATAAGTTTTTAAATTATAAAGACATTTGATGATGGTGATGATGATGAGATAATATAGTAATGTTATTTTAGGTAAAGTATATCGACAAATATTGAAACAAATTTAGAACAATAAACCAACATCAATTTCAACTAATACCTATTAATTTTAACTTTTTGACGAAATTCAAAGCACGTTATAAAACAATGGTTGTATGGTGTCATCAAAACATCCTTGTAATTAATGTTGTGGAGCTTTTCAAACTAAACCGAAACTATCATATATCCGAAATAAAATACTCAAAAAACTCAAATAACTTAGCAGGGAGTAGTTAAAATAAAATATCTTATTATAGATTTAAGTCAATTCTAGACGACAGACTAGACGGTTAACTTTGTTTATGCACATATACAAATAATATTTTATAATAAATAAAATAAAATATGATACAATAATGATGAATACAACGTAATTTTCATACTTAGTTATGCTCTATATTTCTATTGTTTATGAATGATTCATTTAGATCTCTTAGTCTTTCATTCTTATTATCTGCGCTCAAACAGCGTCTTTCGTGTATGTGGATATAGAGGAAAAGCGCCCTCTCTGGTTCCGGCTCGCGTCTAGACATCCACGCTTATCGTGTGTCTGCTTATAAATATTTAAATTTAATAGTAAATAGCACAACTTAAACATTACACACAATTACACAACAAGATTTAAAAAAAATACATAAAAAAGTCTATGGCTGATTTTAGTGTCAAGCTGACCGTCAGCGCTGACTGGTCAGCGCTGAACGGTCGGCGTTATTCTAAAAGGTTTCTATAGCGTCCAAACAGATTGCTAGGCGCTGAGCTGTCTACGCTGACGGTCAGCTTGACACTAAAATCAGCCTATAATAGATACGACAAATTATTTTAGTTCACTGTTCTTAATGTGTCAAGTTTATATACAAGGTCTTTTTTTGCGCAGGAATTCTCATTGAATATTTCTTCTTTTTTTGTTTTAAACCTAAATAAAAGTAACAAGTTTAATTCAATACGTAGAAAATATTTTGGTATTTATTTTTAATTTTTGCCTGTCTATCTGTCAGTATGTTGAAGTTAATTAAGTTAAACAAAACTAGAAAAAATAATGAGGTCACAGCTACGTGCTAGGACATGGGGTACTTTTTATACAAAAATTGTATAGGCTACAATCTTTTCGATGATATGCTTGAAAAAAAGTAGTTCCCAGCATTCAAGTGGACTGAGATTATTCTTCCTCCGGTCCTTTGATTCCTGGTAAGTGTCAAGGTTATGAGCTCGAGTTCTTGATGAAGGTGGAGGCATTTTTGACCATTGGAACCCATTTTTCCCGGTGTAGCATGACAACTGTGATAAAGGTATATTATCGGCAGTGCTTGCATTATTAATCATCGTCACTTTCGAGTTCTAATTCCGTGTTAGATTCGTGATCACTGTATTCTCAGGGTAGATCTTCAAAATCACTTTCGAAATTCGCAAAAAGACTATCCGGATCTTACTCTTCTTGACTCTCAATACTATCCAACAATCTGGCAACTTGTGTGTCACTAAGATTTTTATTCATTTCGTTATAGTTCTGAAAAAACCAACGATTAAACATAGTATATTATAACAAAAAAAAGGATACGTAATTAACACCTTGGGGTAAAACATTACCCCATGTACCCGTGCAGGCCAAAGTACTGGTTTTTTTTTAGCGCCACACGTAAACGACCGTCAAGCGCGTGCGGCGTGCGCTGCACTGAGAATACTTAAAACAAGGTGCCGGTACCTTCGCTAGAAAAAAAAATTATTTAAGTTTTTGTGCGCTTGGGGTAAAAATTTACCCCAGGATGTTACTAAAGGGTTAAAAAATATATGTAAAAAAACCTTTATTCTTAAAAGTTATAAAATGACACGCTTCAACTCATAAAGGCAGCGAAATAATTGTAATTATTTATGAGCATTTATTTATTTATAAACGAATAAAAATAATATAAACAAACTCACCTTAACATTTATAAGACAAGTAAGGACTTCATCTAAAATTTTAAAAACTAATTAAAACTTTTTAGATTCTTACAAAGTGTCTCTAAAGCTGAAAGTTATTTTATGTACAGTCAACTTCGAAAACATCTACTTAGAATGAAAACTTATATTTTCTCTCAAAGTTTGTTCCAAATTTCATTAATTATCCAAAAATTATGGACTAGATAATCCACGTAATTCATCCGAGTGCACACGACTGATTGGTTATTACTTAGCGTCTATAATTAAGTAATAAAGTTTTAACCAACAGAACTGGATCAACCTGTAAGCGTCCCACTGCTGGGACCTCTTCCCAATATAGGAGAAGGTGGAGTTTAATCCACCACTCTGGTCCACTACGGGTTCGCAAATAATTTTCCTAGCATGTTATCAGGTGTCTGTGATAACAAACTGGGCCAACGGGAGCTTTACGTGTTCTGCGAGTCATGTTGGGGAGATCCACAAGGATATGTACTCAGACTAGAATCAAATATTTGCAGAAATATGAATCTGCCCTAAGCGGTAATCAAACCCGCGACCGCCAGCGATGAGGCAACTACGCATCACTACAATGGCTGTCAACCTACAACCTCTTGTTTGTATAAGCAATAATATCCTTTATAAATGGGCTTTCCATCAATGTGTGTGTGTTCTAACAATAAGAAAAAAAGAATTATTAAATTGGTATGATATTTGTAATGTTTTTTTTAATATACAAAAACCTTTTAACACTAAATAAGTATTGTCTATGTTTTCAAACAATAATCAATCATAACAAATAATCAATGAGAGTTAAATTTTATAATCACTTGTAGAATTTAACATTGATTTTAATAAATATTATAGCAGAGAGCAAATTTCGTACTGATGGGCAGAAAGTTTTTGATGCTAAAATATACATTACAACCATCAACAAATACTTTTATATATATAAGAAGAAACTTCAACGTCAAGAGCCCTGCCAAGCGATGTCAATCTCTCGAGAACCTCAATCTTAATTTAGAAGCCGCACCGAAAGTTTCGCCAGATATAGATTGTGTGTCAAACTGAATTATATATACGAAGAATTGTGTTCATATTACTATCAAGTACTTTTATGGGAGATTTTTACAAATAGCATAAGAACAATATAAAAAAAATTATCTTATCATGTTTTATAATTTTAAAATAGCTGGCCCTCGACGCATAAAAGATGGTAATTTAAGTTGAAGTTCTTTTCTTGCTTGTGATAAGGCAATAATGTTCCTATATCATAATAGAAAGTGATTTGTATTAGGGTTACTTACTAATTTCGTTTAACTTCTTTTGATAAACAAACCCCTTAGTCCTTGATTAAATGAATTATTGTTAGGTATTTTTAATATGGTTTATATGTATATGGTACCAAAAATGTAGAAATAATTTTATTGTAATTATTTATCAGTACATATTATATAACAGCAGATGGTAGTTGCATTTTGACTATTGACAACTGACAACAATAGCTTGAAAAAAATTTACCTTTTTTCCAAGCTGACTTTACTTGCAGATAGTAAAGTAAGTTGTCTTCACGCTTAAGCAGCAATGTAGTTCGTAAGCTATATTTTTAATCAAAACTAAATAGCGCTGCTAGTATTAAAGTATTTTTGTATGTTTTATTACTTAAATACTCAACCAAGATTCAAGATTAATATGTTGCTACATCTATATAAATATAGAGATTTTATACGAAATGTATAACCGAAATTATTTTATATAAATTATTATTTATCACAAAACGAAGATAATGACTTCATATCCTAATTGGTTCACAAGCTCTATATCTGTCAAGTTATTGAAACGTATCCGTGAAAAAATAAATCAAACAGACATTAATAAAGCCTTCGCAGGTTGAAATCGGAGTCAGCATTTTTTTCAAGTGGATAATTTGTTACTAATTTATCTCGAGCTCCGCTATGAAGTAAAAAACACCCTGAGAACATCTGTATGCAGGTATTCTGAGATATTTACATTTATTGATTTACATTAGCGCAACCTGAAGCATGGTGAATTAAATTCCAACTCTTTTTCTGTTTTGGTAAATTTACAGGCATGAGAAAAGGGTGGAATACAGCACCAATGCTTTCTTTCTTAAATATAGCTCGACATTCCTCGCAGTTTTATACGAGTTTATTTTTGAGACTTTTTAGATCAGTCGACATTTATTTCGTTAGATATGGATATCGAGATTACACTTACAAACAAACTTAACAACTTTTTTTCTTTATAACATAACTATAGATAGTGTGATTTTACAATGCAATCGCTTATTTGAATAAATATGATGCGACCGTTACCATAATTATATGACACTTAAAATATTATTGTAAGTAGTTAAAATAAAATTAAATAATATGAGAATAACTGCACCTAAAAATACTTATTTTTGATAATAGTACTATAGAATAAACTTTCAATTAACGTTGCTTTAAACATATCTCTATAATCACTTAAAGTCAACATCTACGTAGTCAATAAATTAGATATTAAATACCTCTACATAGTATATAAATTTGTATAGTTTATTTCTCTAAAATGAAAGATTAAGTAAACAAATATAGGTTATATTCTCAAATATAATAAATATTTGTAGCGACTACTTAAAGCTTTTATTGTTTACGACCTGCAAGTTTTTCTGCTAATCTCCTGTGTTATTGTTTAGTACGCTTTTATATTTCAACATCATAACTTTCTTGGCTAAAAAATAATTTAAAATCTATACCGATGAAAAAAATTGTAAATATCATGATATTTTTTTTTTAATATTGTGAAATACGTTTTCGTAGAGGTCTAAAAAAATTAAATTTTGTAAAAATAAAATTAATTAAATTTCTATATGAATTGTTATTTACCACAGCTAGGCACATCAGGAAAAAAAGCCAAATTAAAGACTTTACTAAGGGTAAAAATTGTTTGTTTTACATTTTAAATATTTACGAAATAAAGTATTTTAACTATTCAAACATTCAAAATGATATTAATTTTGGTTTATATGAACACTTATTAAAAATACTGTACTGTAAACAACCCACTGCTGAGCGAAGGCCTCTTATCTAAAGAAGGCTAAGGGTATTAAAAATAATGTAAAAAAATTCCACTAAGAAATATATTTAGGCGAAATTGTTACTCAAATACAGTGATAATAAAATATCCAAAAGTATAAAATTGTTTGAAGTTTTACAAGAACGAGGAAAAAGGAGATGCCTCGGGTAAAGTTACAAGGTTGTTGAATGGAAGAACGACTGAAAATTTTATATAGAACTTTTGTCCTAGTTCTATTTCGAATGGTTTTCGATGTCGCCATTCTTTATTATATAAGCGTAAGTTTATGATCGAGTTTACTTAGTGATAGGCTTTACATGTTTTATTAACAGTCTACATTTTTTATCTAATTTAATATATTAAAAGTTTATTTGTATAGAAACATAGTTATTAATACTGTTTAATATTTCTTAAATATAAAAAAAATACAATGACAGTATATTTTCTTCTTCTGCCTTTTTCTCAAAGAAAAAATAATTGTATCGTGATTTTCTCTAGACAGGTTATGAAATTTATTTATTTAATTCACAACCGTAATATATTATAATTATAAAATACAAAAGACAATTATGGACCCCGCAGGGGCACGAAATATTTAGGTAGAGAGGAAGCGCTTTGTAAGGTAAATATAATAATTTATATTACTTTTAACATATGTATATAATAGGTGATGTTATTGTTTATCATTAAAATATTCATCTATATCATAGTAACATTTATTAATTAATAGCTTCTTTACTTTATTTATAAATTTATAATCACATTCTTCTTTAATCAACTCTTTAGGTAGCTTATTATATATTTTTATCGACTGGATATAATATGTATGTGCTAGATGAGTGTAGTTTAAGTCGTGCAGTATTAATTTATTTCTATTTCGTAATGTGTAATTGCTCGGTATTATAGTATATATAGAAACTTGTTTTTCCTTAGTGACCTGAATTGAAGACGAAGACGAGAGAGAGACCAGCTACGTAGGTTCGTATCACACTTTCATTAACATCAAACTGTTTATCGAGGGCCGTGATCACTCCACATTACGTCATCCGGGCTCGTATACTGGCTATTTCTGTAAAAAATCACGTGATGTTGCAAGTGCGTGACATAGGCATACAGGCGCCACGTATGCCAACTATTCTCATTTGATGTTTTTTATATTACTCTGATGTCGAGGTGCGAGAGCTCCGGTAACACTGGTTACGGATTCAATGCCCGCTCGAAAAAGATAAGTACGAAGCTCAAAGAGATTATAACACATTTCTGATTTGGTTTTTGTGGGTGCTTTTAAGACCATGTACAGATCTTGGTTTTGGTTGTTATTCATTTGATTAAAAGTCTATATCGGATTTTATCGCGTTTATTTAAAACTTTATATTTTTACAATATTTTAAATTATTTCCCGACGTTTCGGACCCTTTACAGCGTCCATGATCTCGGGGGACTGAGGTGGTGGGTGTCCGAATAATGAATTAATTGTTACATACCCCGCTTTTTATACAATTTTAAATTATTACTATTAACCGTTCCTATTCATGCAGAATGAGCTTATTGTGTCTGGAAGTCTTGCTGTGTTCTTATTTTCCTTGGGTTCAATTAATTTTAGTACTGGCTCCCAAGCTGGTGGTACGTTCCAACCATCCTCTCTATTGAAATTAGGATGTTTTTTAATTTCAATAGCCTCGCGAATCATCCTTGGTAGGAATCGGTGTTCTTTAGCGAGAATTTGTGGCTTATCAAATCTGATATAGTGGTTGGTACCTTGTTGAGTATGTTGATACACAGCAGACTTTGTCGACCGTTGGTGTTTCATGTCAGCTATGTGTTCTTTGACGCGTGTCTCTATACTCCGCTTAGTTTGCCCTATATATGAGAGACCACATTCACAGTCTAATTTGTAGACCCCTGCATCTTGTAAAGGTATTTGGCACTTGACAGATGGTAATAATTGACTTATCTTCGTTGGCGGCTTGTAGTAAGTTTTGATTGAAGCTCGCTTCAAGATGTAGCCAATCTTGTCAGTGACTCCTTTGACATATGGTAGTACGGCAGGCTGGCGCTCAACTGTGGCTGTCTTCTTTCTCCGGGATCTGTGACGCTGACGCGGTGCTCGGAGGTTGTTGTCTCGCAGTACCTGCTTGACGTGCTGTAGCTCTGCGTCCAGGTGTTTCTCGTCACAGATCCCGCGAGCTCTCTGAAACAGAGACAAACCAACGGCAGAGAGTTGTCTAGGATGGTGGTGAGAAGCACCGTTTAAATACTTGTTTGTGTGGGTAGATTTTCTATACACAGAATGGCTTAAACTATGATCAGGATTTCTGATTATAAGTACATCTAGGAAAGCTAGTGTGTTATTTGCCTCTAACTCCATGGTAAATTGAATATTGTTATTTATGGAGTTAAGGTGTTCTAGGAATATGCAAGTACTGTCTGTTGGTAATATGGTGAAAGTGTCATCTACATACCTCTTGTAAAATCTAGGAGAGATAGGTGCTGTCTTTAGAGCTCGATCCTCGAAGTCCTCCATGTAGATGTCAGCCACTATGGG
The DNA here is from genome assembly GCA_036937285.1 of Euphydryas editha. Taxonomy (NCBI): domain Eukaryota; kingdom Metazoa; phylum Arthropoda; class Insecta; order Lepidoptera; family Nymphalidae; genus Euphydryas; species Euphydryas editha. The sequence goes on from JAUPFZ010000024.1 coordinate 8,076,855, forward strand.
GGATACTGGAGAGCCCATAGCCACGCCATCCACCTGTATGTAGTATTTGTGGTTCCACAACAGGTAGCCAGTTGTAAGGCAGTGCTTGAGTATTATTGCATATTCCTCTGGCATGTCGTTCTCCACTAGTCTCCTTCGTACAATTTCAATGCAGTCTTGTACCGGTAAGCATGTGAATAAAGACTGTACATCGAAACTCACCATTGTTTCATTCTGAGTGAGTTGTAGGTCTTTAATCTCACTCACAAATTGGTAAGAATCCTTCACATACGCTGTTGTGTTGCCTTTGAGTGGTGACAGTACCTTTGCTACGTGCTGAGCCAGTTTGTAAGTTGGACTGTCGATCTGGCTTACAATTGGACGTAGAGGTACATTTATTTTGTGTATTTTTGGTAGGCCATATAAGCGCGGTGATTTTGCACATGTGGGTAGTTTAACATCAATTTTTAATTTGTCGGAGTATTTCTTTATTAAATCATTTGTTTCTTTTAATATTTTATTCGTTGGATCTTTATTAACGATTTTATACGTACTTTTATCCGACAGAAGTTGTTCTATTTTTGTGTTGTAATCTGATGTGTCCATGACTACTGTAGCGTTCCCTTTATCTGCACGAAGTACTGTAATATCTGACCTCGCACGCAAGTTTTTTAGAGCAATTGATTCTTCCTTAGAGAGATTTGGTTTCGGCAATTTACTTCGACGTAAGACGGAAGAAACATCTTGACGCATAGCCTCCATATCCTCTTTACGTAAGTTGTTTTTTATCAAACAGTCTTCGACATTGCAGATTATTTCTTCGAAGGGAATTCTACGTGGTGTTATTGCAAAATTTAGGCCTTTTTCAAGTACTTTAACGGTTGCTGCATCCAGAGTTTGTTTTGAAATATTTACTACTGACGTTGACGTTTTAGATGTATGTATTTGCGTGTCTGTGGTCGATGCCGGTACATTCACGTTCCATTTACCGGTTTTGTTATTTGAATTTTTTAATAATTTATTATATTTTAAAATTTGTCTGTTTTTACACGCAATATATTTGGATGTTTCACGCTGATTTAATGTATCTATGCAGCTTTTATAATCAAATGTCGTCAGTATATTTTTTAACTCAATGGATGCCTTCTCTATAGCTGTATTAACTTTAAAGAGGTTGTAACGGTTTTCGCGGATGCATTGACATAACAATTTTTGACTTGCCTGTTTTAAGATCTTAGCGCTTCCAAGTATGTCCTTTTTAGCGGTAATCTTGACACACGTTGGAATGAGACTGTGATCTCGGCATCTCTTCAAGAAGTTCAAAGATGTAATACTTCTTGCGCGCTTCGTCTGGAGATCTTCTAACCGGCGTATTTTATTTGCTGTTTCCAGTCCGTACTGGTTAACATACTGTTCTCTTATATTTACGCGAATTTTACTCATTTGATTAAAAGTCTATATCGGATTTTATCGCGTTTATTTAAAACTTTATATTTTTACAATATTTTAAATTATTTCCCGACGTTTCGGACCCTTTACAGCGTCCATGATCTCGGGGGACTGAGGTGGTGGGTGTCCGAATAATGAATTAATTGTTACATATATAAAAAGCGGGGTATGTAACAATTAATTCATTATTCGGACACCCACCACCTCAGTCCCCCGAGATCATGGACGCTGTAAAGGGTCCGAAACGTCGGGAAATAATTTAAAATATTGTAAAAATATAAAGTTTTAAATAAACGCGATAAAATCCGATATAGACTTTTAATCAAATGAGTAAAATTCGCGTAAATATAAGAGAACAGTATGTTAACCAGTACGGACTGGAAACAGCAAATAAAATACGCCGGTTAGAAGATCTCCAGACGAAGCGCGCAAGAAGTATTACATCTTTGAACTTCTTGAAGAGATGCCGAGATCACAGTCTCATTCCAACGTGTGTCAAGATTACCGCTAAAAAGGACATACTTGGAAGCGCTAAGATCTTAAAACAGGCAAGTCAAAAATTGTTATGTCAATGCATCCGCGAAAACCGTTACAACCTCTTTAAAGTTAATACAGCTATAGAGAAGGCATCCATTGAGTTAAAAAATATACTGACGACATTTGATTATAAAAGCTGCATAGATACATTAAATCAGCGTGAAACATCCAAATATATTGCGTGTAAAAACAGACAAATTTTAAAATATAATAAATTATTAAAAAATTCAAATAACAAAACCGGTAAATGGAACGTGAATGTACCGGCATCGACCACAGACACGCAAATACATACATCTAAAACGTCAACGTCAGTAGTAAATATTTCAAAACAAACTCTGGATGCAGCAACCGTTAAAGTACTTGAAAAAGGCCTAAATTTTGCAATAACACCACGTAGAATTCCCTTCGAAGAAATAATCTGCAATGTCGAAGACTGTTTGATAAAAAACAACTTACGTAAAGAGGATATGGAGGCTATGCGTCAAGATGTTTCTTCCGTCTTACGTCGAAGTAAATTGCCGAAACCAAATCTCTCTAAGGAAGAATCAATTGCTCTAAAAAACTTGCGTGCGAGGTCAGATATTACAGTACTTCGTGCAGATAAAGGGAACGCTACAGTAGTCATGGACACATCAGATTACAACACAAAAATAGAACAACTTCTGTCGGATAAAAGTACGTATAAAATCGTTAATAAAGATCCAACGAATAAAATATTAAAAGAAACAAATGATTTAATAAAGAAATACTCCGACAAATTAAAAATTGATGTTAAACTACCCACATGTGCAAAATCACCGCGCTTATATGGCCTACCAAAAATACACAAAATAAATGTACCTCTACGTCCAATTGTAAGCCAGATCGACAGTCCAACTTACAAACTGGCTCAGCACGTAGCAAAGGTACTGTCACCACTCAAAGGCAACACAACAGCGTATGTGAAGGATTCTTACCAATTTGTGAGTGAGATTAAAGACCTACAACTCACTCAGAATGAAACAATGGTGAGTTTCGATGTACAGTCTTTATTCACATGCTTACCGGTACAAGACTGCATTGAAATTGTACGAAGGAGACTAGTGGAGAACGACATGCCAGAGGAATATGCAATAATACTCAAGCACTGCCTTACAACTGGCTACCTGTTGTGGAACCACAAATACTACATACAGGTGGATGGCGTGGCTATGGGCTCTCCAGTATCCCCCATAGTGGCTGACATCTACATGGAGGACTTCGAGGATCGAGCTCTAAAGACAGCACCTATCTCTCCTAGATTTTACAAGAGGTATGTAGATGACACTTTCACCATATTACCAACAGACAGTACTTGCATATTCCTAGAACACCTTAACTCCATAAATAACAATATTCAATTTACCATGGAGTTAGAGGCAAATAACACACTAGCTTTCCTAGATGTACTTATAATCAGAAATCCTGATCATAGTTTAAGCCATTCTGTGTATAGAAAATCTACCCACACAAACAAGTATTTAAACGGTGCTTCTCACCACCATCCTAGACAACTCTCTGCCGTTGGTTTGTCTCTGTTTCAGAGAGCTCGCGGGATCTGTGACGAGAAACACCTGGACGCAGAGCTACAGCACGTCAAGCAGGTACTGCGAGACAACAACCTCCGAGCACCGCGTCAGCGTCACAGATCCCGGAGAAAGAAGACAGCCACAGTTGAGCGCCAGCCTGCCGTACTACCATATGTCAAAGGAGTCACTGACAAGATTGGCTACATCTTGAAGCGAGCTTCAATCAAAACTTACTACAAGCCGCCAACGAAGATAAGTCAATTATTACCATCTGTCAAGTGCCAAATACCTTTACAAGATGCAGGGGTCTACAAATTAGACTGTGAATGTGGTCTCTCATATATAGGGCAAACTAAGCGGAGTATAGAGACACGCGTCAAAGAACACATAGCTGACATGAAACACCAACGGTCGACAAAGTCTGCTGTGTATCAACATACTCAACAAGGTACCAACCACTATATCAGATTTGATAAGCCACAAATTCTCGCTAAAGAACACCGATTCCTACCAAGGATGATTCGCGAGGCTATTGAAATTAAAAAACATCCTAATTTCAATAGAGAGGATGGTTGGAACGTACCACCAGCTTGGGAGCCAGTACTAAAATTAATTGAACCCAAGGAAAATAAGAACACAGCAAGACTTCCAGACACAATAAGCTCATTCTGCATGAATAGGAACGGTTAATAGTAATAATTTAAAATTGTATAAAAAGCGGGGTATGTAACAATTAATTCATTATTCGGACACCCACCACCTCAGTCCCCCGAGATCATGGACGCTGTAAAGGGTCCGAAACGTCGGGAAATAATTTAAAATATTGTAAAAATATAAAGTTTTAAATAAACGCGATAAAATCCGATATAGACTTTTAATCAAATGAGTAAAATTCGCGTAAATATAAGAGAACAGTTTGGTTGTTATTATAAACATCTGATAAAGATCATTATTCTGTTAAAAAAATATCCGCTAAGCCACAGTAGCTAGTAGGTAGTAGTAGTAAGCCAGCGTGGCGGATTAAGCTTCAAACCTTCTCCGATATGCAGAAGGCAAAATTGCAAGGCAATTGCCCAGCAGTGACGTTTTAGGATATTTATAAGCTCAGTTCGATATGTATATCAACTATTCTGTGTGTATTCTTTATAAATTTTAGTAAATTACCGTTTGCTTATGGTATGTTTATTATTAGTGCTTAAGATATATCACTCTAGCCTGAAAGTGACCTTACATTTCTTTTCCAACAGAATAAACATGAATTTTTATGTGCGAACAACGTGAGAGATTTTTAGAGCAAAAAAAAAAGCCTTTAAAACATTTTGAATGATAAACCTTCAATATAGAAAGGGTCTGTTATTTGTTCACCTGAAAAGATCTAGGTGCCCGTGTTTATGACGAGTAAACAAAAATAATGAGAGTTCCGTACTACAAAGAAGCAACTTAATAAAAAATAATTAAAATACAATATATTGTTAAAAATTTTAATTTGCAGTTATAAATTACGTTCTACGTATTACAAATTTATGGTCTACGGTCATAGATTTGTAATAGGTTTACCACAAACATATGAATGTTAAAATCAGAAATGAAGATTAAAATAATATGTGTATCAATCGATACTAATATTATATATACATAGGAAAAGTTTGTTTATAAAATTATATTTGTCACTATATTTTTTTTTTTGCATTAGCAATATAGTTTATAGGCGAAAAGATTATACACACACACATAAGGCCGCGGTAGTACCAGAAAACTGAACCCATATTAAGCATATACAAACTCAACGCGTTTAAATTATAAGGATCCAGTCCTGTTTTTAGTAGAAAATATATGACGTAATAACCACCTACTTCATTTGACACACTATGTTATATTCAGCTAACATGGATATTCTCTATTGGATAGAAAAATTGCGATACGATCTCAACCGCATTGTATAACCTCCATCCTGTTTACTCTGCGTTACATTGGCGAAATAACATGTTCTAGTCCGGCACAAATAAAAGTTAACAATTGAATTGAAACAGAAAATGTGAATTTTAAGTAGCAGCAGCAGTAGGACATGAACAGGTTGTCACAATACTGTTCAGATATATTTTTTTCTTACATAAGACACAAGATTTATATGTCTTTATCTCTTTAAGTGGACCTTGTTTAAAAATAAGTGGTTATTGTCTTGGCCTTGACATGCCCTTAACACTCTTAAATTGAAACCTTCAAAAGGTTGACTGTCTTGTACTTTGCGCTAAGCTCTTTTTATATAACCTTCATTACTGTTACAAATTTACTTATAGTACCTCAATTTTATAACATAAGTACCTACTCATTAGCGTAGCTAGAATTTCTTCCTAGGGAGGAGGAAGCAGTTTTCCAGTTGAATAATCGCAGTCAATAAATGAAAGAAGAAAAACGAAGCCTATAGACAAATAATTTACAATGAAATTCATTAATTGACAAAATGGTCGTGTAGCGTCTCTCGTTCATATATTTTAATGTACGAAATACATTTATTTAAAATGAAAGTTACGACTGTATTGTTTATTTACTGTGTATGTACTGAAGACTTGATAAGAAAGCTGGCAGTAAGTCTCCGTATAATCGTAAATCATATTCTCTGGACAAAAAAGAACCAACCCTTTTCTCATCTGTGAACACGTTGTGTTGTCGTGTCGTCGTTGTGACAGTTACACGTCATGGAGTTAAATCTTTAACATTTCTTTAGCGCTACTACTCCAAAGTCAGAGTGTTTTGATTATAAGCCATTTCTTTTCTACAGCAGCTGTAGCCCTTAAAACTGACATGAAACCGAGCTAGTATGTATGTACAGGTTTGCCCCATAAAAATCATTGTCCCTTTTATCAAAAAACCAGCCTTAGGTCTCTTGCCATTACGATTTAATGTAGAGGGTCAAAGAAAAGCAGAACGTCTATGGTAGTAAGATCTTTTTAATGATTGCCCAGAATATTAGAAAATACAGAAAAGCAAACCTGCTTTTATTTTAAAATAAAAATCATATACAGGGAGGATTTTTGAGACGGGTCAGTAAGGGCAGGTACCTTAACCGTTATCGTTACAAGAAAACGTTCCTAGGAGACCATCCATAACTTTTTAAGATATTCTGAACTGCATTCACAGATTTTTGAGAAAATGTACAGTCAGCGAAAAAAGTGCTAAAATCCAAAAAAAAATATTTCTATGCCTATCGATCCTACTTCAAATGGGGATCAAAAGACTCTATGGGACCATTTAAGGTATGAGTACTAGAAATGTCAGAAATCGCCAAAAACATTTTCCATACATTTTGTACTGAAAAACGATAAATCAACTCGTAATATTCTTTATCGCCAAACAACCTTATTTGTTCCCAATAAAAAAGTAAAAAAATTATAAAAAAGAAGTTCGAAGACTTACCTTTTGGAGATGGCTTAGAGGAAAAATAAGTACAGATCATGATTTTTAAAGTACATATTATGGTCTGATGAAACTAATTTTTTCAATAACGGTATGTACAACCGAAAAAATTATCATTATTGATCTAGAGAAAATTCTGTCAGAGTAAGGGAAAGCCACAATCAGGTTCGATTTTCTTTTAACTGTTGGTGTGCTCTAATGTCGAACCGTATTGTAATGATCGAATACTATGAAGGTACTCTTAATTCTGTTGTGTATAACGAAGTCATTTTAGAGAATCTTCAAAACCAAAACATACCGTTATTGAAAAAATTAGTTTCATCAGACCATAATATGTACTTTAAAAATCATGATCTGTACTTATTTTTCCTCTAAGCCATCTCCAAAAGGTAAGTCTTCGAACTTCTTTTTTATAATTTTTTTACTTTTTTATTGGGAACAAATAAGGTTGTTTGGCGATAAAGAATATTACGAGTTGATTTATCATTTTTCAGTACAAAATGTATGGAAAATGTTTTTGGCGATTTCTGACATTTCTAGTACTCATACCTTAAATGGTCCCATAGAGTCTTTTGATCCCCATTTGAAGTAGGATCGATAGGCATAGAAATATTTTTTTTTTGGATTTTAGCACTTTTTTCGCTGACTGTACATTTTCTCAAAAATCTGTGAATGCAGTTCAGAAAATCTTAAAAAGTTATGGATGGTCTCCTAGGAACGTTTTCTTGTAACGATAACGGTTAAGGTACCTGCCCTTACTGACCCGTCTCAAAAATCCTCCCTGTATATACAAAACTAGAGAAGGTTAGTTTAAATAGTTACAATCATACTAATATTATAAATGCGAAAGTTTATTTGTTACGCGAAGCCGCGGGCAGAAGCTAGTATTGTATACTAATTTGAGTTGCTGATACTCTGTTTACATTTAACGTAAGTTTCTTTAGAGTGAAATGAATTTATTGAACCGTTAAACTTTATGGACCGCTGTCCTATATAACTTCCTCTAAATTTAACACCGTTTATATATATTCTGGTTCAATATATAATGAAACCTTTATTTCGGAAAATAAAAGGGTTTTTAAGGGATCATCCATTATGGATTTGGATTATATAAATTCTCTAATTCAAGAAAAGGTTAATTTATACCTACTATTAAACAAAAAAGTTTTTTTTTTAAACAAACATTTTCAGACTATATCAATTTAAAAAAATAGTCTAAGTCTCCTATTTATTATGATATAGTGTAAAAAGAACATATAATATATCTATAGCTATATCTCATTGAATTTTAAACATAATAATAATATAATAATAATAATCTATAATATAAAAATAAGTCGGGTTTTCCTTCCTGACTCTATAATTCCAGAACGCACGAACCGATTTCCACGGTTTTGCATTCGTTGGAAAGGTCTCGGGATCCGTGAGCTTTATAGCAAACTAAATTCAGGAAAATTTTCAACAGAAAAGCAGGAAAATAGGGAAAATCATTTTTACATACAGCGCCATCTCTGATACATAGCATGTACTACAAACCAATATGGTTTTGCATGGCGGCAGTACGTGGTGTGAGTATCCCTCACGAAAATAAGTTGGTGGCGAAACGGAGTTCGCCGGGTTTGCTATCATCATGAAGACAATCGGACATAAAAGTAGAGAATCTTAATAATACTATATACTAATACTACTATGAACTGAATAAACCTGTAAATGTTCCACTGCTGGGCAAAAGCCTCTTCTTCTTATAGGAGAAGGGTTGGAGCATAATCCGCCATGCTGCTTCACTGCGAGTTTTCAGATAATTTTCCCTATAATGAGTAACGATCGCTGTGAGGTGCTTATGACAACAACCGGGACCGACGGCTTTACGTGCTCTCCGAGGTACGGTGGGGAGATCAACAAAGAACACTAAGACCGGAAACGAATATTTGTACAAATACAAATATAGGCCCCGAGTGGGAATCGAACCCGCAACCGCCGCACCACCACACCAGAACGATCGTCTTTATTTAAATTAAATTAATAACATAAATCACAAAATTTCTACTATATACTAATATTATACTTATATTATATACAAATGTTAAAAAAGTAAACGAAAAAACAAAATGATTTAGTTCATGCATCAAGTAGAGCAAAATAATAGACCTACTTTTATTATAAGAGCTAGATAGCTAACTGATATAAATCTAAACTTATTCTTCACTGCAGCCAATACAACAGGTGAAAAAATGAGGAATTGTACTCTCCACTCGGTCGGAGTGGCTCAGCTGAGAGTATTAGCCGGTATTACAAAACAAAATGAATATTGAAAAAATGTGACGTGAATTTCTTACTCTATATTTTCTCTTGTTGTTTCTTTTATTCAGACTAACGTAAAAAAAATGTAAATAAAATTGGAGTTTATTCGTTTTATTGAACATTAACTTGTTTATTCACAAATTATATAGAAAAACAAAAGTGAAAACCACAAATAAAATCAGGTATAATTTGGAACACTATTTATTCATTCAATTATTTACAGATAGTTGAACTCTTTGCGTCAAATTGTATGTGTATGTGTGGGTGTACTTATAAACGTGCTGTTTTGTTTGTGTCATATTAAGGCGACAGTCTTCGTCTGAGCAAAAATTTTTTTTATCATATTTTTGTGCGAGTACAGGCGATATAACTAAATTTTGATGTAGAGATGTTGGTTAGTTTATTTTCAAAAACAAAAAATTAAAATATTAGACTTTGAAATTATATTTAAAAAAGTACTTAACTATAGGTATACATATAAGCACACCTAAAAATAAACTGAATTGTCTATACTATAACAATATTATAAAGTTTATTAAACGATGTAGTTCCCAGGTGATAGCAGCACAATAAATAATAATTAAAAAATATATAAATATAATAAATAAAATAAATAATTCTTTTAAGTTAGTTTCTCTCTTTATCGAAAATTATAAATGCTTATAACATCTTACTAGATAATAAGTTGTCCAATATTACAAACGACACAGTGACAGTGACGGGTAAGGGTGCAGTGACTTAATTATAGTGAAGCGTTGTTTCATGTAAATTGAAACTGCAATTGTAACCTGTGAAAAATTAATATTATTGTTCTTATAAAATAAATTTGAACTACAACACAGCAAGTAAGTAAAAACACGCGTAAATTTATCAATAAAATAAAGAAGGAACGTGCCGTGCACGATACAACAACGTGCCACGGTACAATACCGTATCGTACCACGTAACGGCGCCGTATAGTGATGTGGTCGAACCATAAAACTCAAAAATCTAAATAAATTCGTAATTATCGGCTAATTGAATCATAAACTACTAATATATCTACGATATGACCGTTGATTAATCTCAGTTTCATTGCTCCTATATTTATCATCTTGTCAATTTGTTCCTCGATAGCAATCAATCACTTTATTTTCGATATCCGGAGTTTGATTGACTTTTGCTTTTGATGTAATAATAATGACTTGATATTGTTATGATCGTTGTTGTTATGACTACTGACTCTTGCGGTTTTAACAATAATTTTAACGTTATAATAATAAAAAGTATTCAGTACTAAGATAAATATCAATTAGGTAGAATAAAAAAAAAATTAAAGCTGAGTATTCTGCGTACAAATTTGAATTTTTAGGACTGAGTAATCATTAAGATAATAAATAGTAATCGTACATTTTCGATGTTGAATCGGAGTTATATTTTCATCAACGTAAGTGGAAAGGCTGATCGATTTGACCACACTATTAATAACCTACTTTTTAAGAAAGTTATAATAAAAAAATATATAAATAGAACAAAAATATAGTCATGACAGCGGGAGCGAAAGGTTGATTTACAAAAACAGTTTTTAAATTTAAATTACTTAATTTAATTGATAAAGAGTAATGGACATTATAAGTTAATAATTGTATTTAAACTTATTTGAATAGTTGAGTCGAACAATTTTTAGTTCAGACTGATGTGGACTTGATTATTTGAGGTACAAATTCGTGGTCGCATTTCTAGATTTTTTTTTAATTTTTTTTTTTTATATTCATACAGTCTTCTTTTCCTAAGGCAACTTAATACCTGGGTTTTAGGTAATAGCCGACTGATACACGTATTTTTTTATATAAAAATAAAATAATTAATACATATATAATTAAATATAAACCGATGGACCCGATCGCCATCTCTCCGGAGAACGTAGCTGATGTGGTCCGGCGGACAAAGAATTGGAAAAGTCCGGGAAAACGGCCTGCATCACTATTGGCAAAAAGGGTTCCCGGTATGCCATGCGACCTTGGCTTGACAATATCAAGAGGTGATAGAGCGGAGGACGCTTCCGAACCTTTTCATTACTGGGATCAGTCATTTAGCTCTTAAGTCAACTAACACCGCTGACCTTACCAACTACCACTCCATAACGTGTCGAACTTCCATCTATAAGACACTGACATCCGTTCTGAGCTACAAGATCTCTCGTCATATTGACGAATTTAACATCTTGTCTGCAGCTCAGAACTGATGCCATGGAGGCAGTCGCGGCACAAAAAAGCTCCTTTTCATTGACTCCGTTGCGGGCCAGCTTGTCAAACGCAACGGTCGGAACTTCTCTGCTGCCTGGATCGATTACAAGAAGGCATTCGACTCAGCGTCTCATTCATGGCTTCTGAGGGTTCTCGAGCTTTACAAGGTCGACGGTGCAGTTCGAGCTTCCTCGAAGGATGCATGGGGCAACGGAGTACGATCCTTTGTTTCCAGGGCGAGCGACTGACGACGGGTGCCGATGACCGACTAAGGATACGGAGGGGTATTTTCCAGGGTGATTGTCTGAGCCCGCTTTGGTTTTGCTTGTCCCTGAACTCTTTAAGCACTTTGCTGGAGCGTTTGAGGACAGGCTTTCAGTTTCGGAGAAAAGATATTAAAGTCTCCCACCTTCTCTACATGGATGACTCAAGCTGCTGGCACCTAATGCTGCCCTGATGTAGAAGGAGGTATTGCACGACTCGGCTAGGATTGTCTGCCGACTTCTCAGCCTACGGCCCTAACCCCTGGCGGTTTGATCTCCCTGCCAGGGCGTAATCTTCCTCCCGCTTATATCTATGTAATTTTATGTGTATTTATTATATATCTTATATAAGTAGTGTGTTATATCATATATGTGTAGATATATATTGAACGGGTGAAGTTACCAATTAGATAAAAATAATAATCTAATAAGGTGCGATACGACACGTAACAACGTGACGCATTATAAAGTGACTTAAACATCAAGTGACGTGAATTAAGGCCAGTATATTCGAGCGTTGTAGGTATTTAGCGCTACCTCCCTCCCCGCGCGACTAGTTACGCGAAGTCTCCGATCAAATGAACTCTCGATGACCCCGCGCGCGGCGACGGCGGCGCACGGAAATAATTAAATATATAATTTTACAGTAACTTACTAGGTTTTTTTTTTTTACTTTAGGTTATTTCATAATTCAGTTTTGTTTTCGATCCTGAAGGCACAGTATAAAATGCAACATAAACATTTAATACCTAAGAGAAGTAGATAAAAACCATTATTTAGTTTTTTATGGGTTTATAGCTAAAAAAAAAAATTTACTATTAATATTTTAATTTATATTAATTATCAGTAATTTTTTTTGTTAATTAATACACTTTACAACATTTAATACCTAAGAGAAGTAGATTTAAACTTTATTTCTTCTCTTAGGTATTAAATGTTTATGTTCCACCTATTACTGCCACCAGGGCCCTGCGCTGGGGCTCCCAAGCGGCGCATTCCTCCAGGGTGTGACGCGCCGAGTCGATTGGCGTGCTACGCTCGTGGCAAAATCAGGGGTGGCTTCTCGCCTAGCGATTTGGTGCAGGTACTTACCGAAGCAACCGTGCCCGGTAAGCACCGGCGACAGCCGAAACGTAAGGACCCTATGCCGCCTGTTGACCCAGCGACGAAGGTGAGGACGTCGCTCTGTCCATTGCCTGTCTCAATTCGTTGTCGGCACCTCGCAGGTTAGTCCCATTGTCGGACCAGATTTGAGCAGGTTGTTTCATTTTCAATCATTCAATTCATTATCACTGAGTCTGTGCTCAGTGACGTCGCTATCTCTAGGTGGATCGTTCTTACAGTGAGGCACGTGAATACTGCCACGTAACGTTTCTGTTGGCTGCGTCCCACGGTGACTGTTAATGGTCTGAAGTAGTCCACCTCTGTGTATGTGAAGGGTCGCTGATGGTGAGCTAGGCGACACGCAGGTAGGTCTCCTGTTCTCGGGTGTGGCGGGATCGCTGCCCTAATCCGGCAGTGTAGACACTGTGGAAAGAGCGTTCTTGTGATGGGCCACAGGCGTAGTATCCAGTAGTGCTGTCGACATTCGTTCACAGTCGCCTCGACTCCCGTGTGATGCCTCGTTCTATGCATCGCTATGATCCACAACTTCACTGTGTGATGATTTCTATCTAGTATCATCGGGTTTTTAAATGGCGTTGATAGTTGCTCCGCGGCGTTAATACGACTACGGACTCGGAGGGCTCTCTCTGCACACTCGATGCTCAGCTGCTTGAGGCGACTGTTTCGGGTAAACGACTTCCCGTCTTTAATGCTTTCTACTTCATTTGGGAAAGATTCTTCTTGGACTGTTCTCATGAATAGGTCTTCAGCTTTCCTGATAAGTTCCGCGGAGACCGGACGAACCTCCAAAGTTTCTTCGAGCTCTACTCTTATTTTCTGGCGTGTTTTCAGCTTCTTGTTCGTCCTTTTACAGTTTGGGTCTTTTAACGCGCTTTTCTTAGTCCTTTTATAGTTGACTCGTTGTGTATTGGCTCGACAGAGTTCTATAAACTGTAGCACTCGAGCCGTCGTGTAGCGGAGTCTGTTCCAGCTGGAGTACCGTGTGCAGTCTGGTAACCCTTCTTTGAGTCGCGGCTGTTTACGATCGGTGACGTGATGAGTTTTTTCTTCGCCTGTAGGTTCGGTTGACGACGACAAGGCGGACGTTTCCGTGGGCCAGGTGGACTCCGGATGATAAGGAAATTCAGGACCTGTGTACTATCTGTGACCACTGCTGAATCCCGCTGGTACGTCCCGCGCCGCGTCGTCGGCTACGTTTAGCCTGGTTGGGACCCATCGCCATTCGCTGACCGTCGAAGAATCTTCAATTGCCGCTAGCTGCTAGCTAGCCGCTGTTAGGTGAAAATACTAATATAACTTATTGAAATTTTGGATATGCTAATATATCGGTCTAAGATATCGATGACAATCATTATATTCTAGCTAAAAATAGATTGAGTGTTCATTAAAATTACGAGTACTTATCTGATCGCTTTTCTAAGCTTACGTAGTTCACGTCTAGATATTTTCTTTTTATTTCTAGTTTTATTCCCCATTTTATATCTACACTACACTGCTATACAGTAAAAACACTTCCAACGTTGTTAGAGTACTAACTAAACTAATCTAATAAAATAATCAATAATAATCTATACTAATAGATAAAACTGAAGAGTTTGTTTGTTTGAACGCGCTAATCTCATGAACCACTGGTTCAAATTTAAAAATTCTTTTTGCGTTGGATAGTTCATTCACTGAGGAAGAATTTAAGCTATATAACATCACGCTACGACTAATAGGGGCTTAGTAATAATAAGAAATGTTACAAAAACGGGAAAAAATTATCTTTTTTGAGAGCTTCCGTTGCGTCCTTTATTATTTCTCCTCTCAAGACATTTTTTAATTATAGTTCCACTTTTAAAGTAAATATAACATCACTCTTTTACTGTAAATTTTCGAAAAAAAAAACTCAGTAATATGTTGAACGACCCAAGAATCAAACCTGAGACCCCTTGCTCGGCAGTAACGCTTGGTACCACTGGACCAACGAGGCGAAAATATTTAAGTACGTTTTTCCCTCAAATTAACGCGGGTGAAACCGCGGGGCACACTAAATAAAATTATCCAATCTATTTCTCAAACCACACTATCCATTCTCTGAGGATAGAGAGGTTCACTGGCGCTCGAATTCCTAAGAGACAAGACCGGACCCTATACATCGGTTTTCACACAAGAGGAAAAGAAGACGTTGATAGACAAGGGATACGGCACCGGACAGGGATCGAGCGTCATGACTATCCACGAGGCACAGGGACAGACACGCGAGGCAGTCATCATCGTCCAGACAAAGACTAGGAGGCTGCGGATTCATGACAGTGTTCCGCATGCTGTGGTCGCGGTGACCAGGCACACAAAGACCTGTGTCTACTACACCGACGACGGTGGTGATGCAATCGGTCGTTTTGTCGGCCTCGGTGGAGGCCACAACAAAGGAAATACTCGAGCACACCCTCAAGATGGCTATACATAA
Source organism: Euphydryas editha (assembly GCA_036937285.1). Taxonomy (NCBI): domain Eukaryota; kingdom Metazoa; phylum Arthropoda; class Insecta; order Lepidoptera; family Nymphalidae; genus Euphydryas; species Euphydryas editha. The sequence goes on from JAUPFZ010000024.1 coordinate 8,092,147, forward strand.
AAGAGACACCGCCGTCATTGAGGATGTGCTCGAACAGCTTCCCTCGGGGGATGGCTGCGGCAGAGTCTCCAATAAATAATACAAAAATAAAGAGCCCAAATGTAAATGTAGACATGCCGTAAAAATGTGGTGGCTGGTATGTATGTAGTATTAGATCAAGGAATAAACGCATGTACATAGAAAATAAGAAACATGATGTAAACAGATGTAAGAAAAAAAAGACAAAATAAAATTATATATAATATATATGTGTGTGTGTGTGTATATGTATATGTATATATATGTATGTGTGTATATTTGTATATGTAAATTATATTTGTAAATAAAGATTATATTTATTAAAAATGATTATATGTGTGTAAATATGATTATATGTATTAAAAAAATTATAATAATAATAAATAAATAATGGTCAGTATACGGACTCGCGTCATAGAGATCCTGACAATAAGTCTAGCTAATGTAAGTCTAAAATAGTACGCATGAAACTATATTAACAATCTTATACATTTAATTAAAAATATATTTTTGTTATAAAAAAAAATCCAATCTTTAGAGGGGGGGGGGGGACGCCGCCAGACAGCAGAGATACAGGTCCTACTTCGATGACGCCTCGCAGGCAACTAAAGCGAGGCGCGCGGGCCGTTTTCTTATATAATTTAAATATTTAATATTTAAAAAAAATAGAAACATTTATTTAAAAAAGTAGCCGTTAAATGTTCTACTAAAAGATATTACCTATTTTTACATGTGAATATTGTAACTTAAAATCTGATATTCTTCGAATAAAACTCGAAAAATAATCAAAAACATCCTTTCTTTATGTTTTTTTTTATCGAGTCAAGTTACAATTATCGTGTTTTGAACCGTTGAATAATCAAGAACGTTTGTTAAACTACAACATATATTTTTAACGGATCAAAAAAATGAATATTACTATGTTTAAAACTCTATCAAAAACAGGTGATTTGGGATATACTGGCCTTAACGCGCCGACGTAAAACCACTTATAGAATAATGAATATTTTATATTTTCGAATCGCGTTGCGTCGCGTAGTGTTGCCGTATTTGTCGCTCACGTAAGACTATGACTATGAACTGAGAAACATTAGATATGTTTGTAGGAATAGAAGTTTACTATAGAACCATCCAACCAAAAAATAACAATTTAATGGTTTAATTATATAATTTTAAACTGAAAATGTTTATTGTAAATAAACTTTAGCATTTCTGCCTATGTCATAGTGAACTTTTTATAAGCATTAAAAATATTATAATTTCTTAATAAATTATTTATATGTATCTCTTTAGTCAACGTAAAAGAACATGAACGTATACGCTGATTAACTGATGGTCACTTTTCTTAAAACAAATTTCCTTATTTATTTAAATAAACCAGTTATTTAATTAAAAAAATGAAAATTTTTCGAAATTTACCTACACCGACGACACTGCCCTACTTGTCTCTGTTGATAGTTGGAAATCTGCCAAGGGTCATGTTATAAATACCTTAAGGGTCGGTATGGGCTGCCTTTCCGATAATCTTCTCACTCTTTATCTGGACAAGACACAAATCGTCAGATTTGACGTCTTTAAAATAAAAATTCTTTATTAACATCTTTTGATGTCATCACACTGCACTCCTGCCATAAAAACTCGACTCTGTGTGACTGCAAAACCCTTAAATCAGTAAATAAACACTGTAAAATATTTGGGAGTAACTTTGGATGGTGGACTTGATTAGCATGTCCATATAAATAATATCACAAAAACAGTTCGGCAACTTATTTGTCTTTAAGAATCTCCGCAATTCAGCTAATAGAGATACCCACTGCTTACTCTACCTATATATAGCCCACTTTACATATAGCCCACTATACCAATCAATTATGTCCTACTGTATCTCTGTTTGGGGTTGTGCTGATAAGTCTTCCTTGCTCATACTTGAGCGTGCTCAAGGAGCTACCTTGAAGATCATAATACGACATAAGTGAACGTACCTAACTGACAGACTTTGTTCTGAATATTGAGTTCTGACTGTCAGTAAGCCGTCCTTTGTATGACCATTTGTAAGCATTCCTCAAATCCTTTTGCACAAGCATCTATTGAATCTTAATCCAGACGAAAACAATTTCAAGTTCTTTCTCAGACTGTCGTACATCGTGTACTAGACACCAATATGAAGCTCCAAGCACCAAAGATTACAATAAAATTAACAAAATATCACATATTTAGTCACTAACTTACAAAAAAGTCAAACACGTCCAAAACTTTCTATTGAGAGCTGCTTAAATGAGAGCATTTGCAAACTGTAAACATTCCAAGAACATAGTCGTAGGGCTAGCAGAGGAGCTACTACTCTACTACTGCTACTAGAGGGCTACACACACACTCACACACACACTGACACTGGAGGAATTACTGTCTGCCTGAGATACAAGACTATAGATACGAGTAAGATACAGGAGTATAAAATAAGTGTACAGTTATATTTAATTTTAACAATTATTCATATAGGTTATGTTAATTGATCTATAATGATCTATTATTGAACTGTTTGTAACCTACTCACGAAAATAAATTATTATAATTATTTAAAAAAAAAAGTTCTAAGAAAATAGAGTAATATTATCGCCTAAAATTCCATACCGCAAATTAACAACTTTTTCATTAAATAAAATAATTTATTCGAATAGAATAAGAAGTTTCACATAAAGCAAAAATAGCACTTAAACACTTGGAAAATTTTCTTATTATGCCAAGAATGTTAGATACCACTTTTAATGATATGGTACAGGTTCAACTCGTCATATAAAAAAAAGAACTAATATATATAACTTCACGTAATTAAATTTCACTCTTTGAAATATCGTTTTAGATACCATTTTCGTTTAAAAAAAAAAAATAAAATCCATAACAATTTAATATTATCAATCAACAATAAAACAAACACTTTATCTGTCGGTTCTATTTTTATTTGTATGATTGATATTCGCAATGAATTTAATTAATGTATATGTTGGCGAAACAATCACATTCATTTCATTAATTTAAAATGTTGTGACTTATTTCAAGCATGTTTTTAAAGTACTCATTTTAAATTTAGTTATAAATACGAGAGTTTATTGTTGCATTAATTATTCTCGAAGGAATTGTACTAGTTATTTACTGTCACTATGCTGCACGATGATAATAATGAAGATAATAATATCAGTGATACTGACGTCATTAATTTTAAAATCCGCAAGGCACTAGCCAGTTTGTCATATATAATTTTTATATAATTTCTCGTGGTTTCATCTGTGTCATAAAAATATTTGGAGTGATTGTCATTAATGATTACTCCTATAATCTCAGAAAATGTAACATTATGGCTGATACAAAATAATTTTTTTCAATATATGCCATCTACCACAGAAAGAATGTTTCAAATCAGACATATAAATCATTACTGAAAAAAACACAATTATTTAAGTTTTAAAATTTAAGCGGGTCACGAAGGTTGTCAAAAATTGAAATGTAGAGTCATATAAAGTTGTAGATAGAGGCATCGTAGCGTATATTTATCGCCGTAGAGACTAATACATTGAAACGAAAGTGCTACAGCGTAGCTCCGCGTAGCGTTGTCATAAATTGAGATGAATTTCGCGTCATATGTTCCAAACGACACAATGGCTTTTGGAACCCTGGTACGAAATTATAAGTGACAATTTCTCATTTAAATGACAATTGGTGAATGGTGTTGACTTATTTCTTTAAGAAGTTTTATTTTTAAGAGTAGAGGATTTTTCTTTAGTAGTACAATTAGATGATTTACAGTAAGTACAGCACCACAATCTGTCCATTCGAAAGACTTTTAGTGCTCTCCAAAGCTGAGTGGCGAATAAAGAACCAATCAAGTGCCAATCGGACATTAATACGATAAGTTCGATATCAATTTAATGCTTTTCTTATTTTTATTATCAAGTTGAAAAACGTCGAGTAAACATATTACTTGTATCGGATCCCTCAAACTTTTTTCTTTTATTTATCATTATAAAGGCCATAAATATATACACTGAGAAAATTTAAAGTATCTTCTATTACGGATTCAAAGATATTCTTGTGATAAACGGACATATAAACGATTAGTTTTATCTTGGGTTTTGATTAGGTAGCTGTTTTGTAAAGGATAGTAAGGAAGATATCAATATTTATTGATAAGACTGTTTTAAGCACGTTTGTATACATAATCGTAAGCTCTACTTTATATTTTTGTGTATTTAAATTCGTCTGCAATAACGTTATTTACTATTACGCTCACTACACAAAAATTGCAGGAATATTAGTTTATAAAATGCTATACTTAATCATTATTACAAGAATTAAGAGAGTATTATAACCACCATCTCGTTATTCAAATCTCCTTAAATATCACTATTTAGTTTTCATTTAGATTTTATTTTAAATACGGGAATGAATTGCACTAATTAAGTCTTAATTAACCCGAGTTCTAGTAAATTGCATCTGTTATACAGTTGCATGTATATAAACAAATATTTACAAATTAATAAAAGTATTTTAATACTTTTTTTTAAACATTACAACTTAAAGTGTAGACTTTCGAAATCACTTTTGTACATTATTATGATTTTATTTTGAGAAACTACATATTTACTTTGTTCTATTTGTCTTTTTGAAATATCCATAGATAATGAAGTGTGAGATGTGTTTCTCAAGTAATTGAATTGTAAAACTTTTTATTTTTATTTGTTAGGAATATTTTTTTAACTATCATTCATTCATCATCATCGACTTCGCCAATGTCACGTATGATAGACACTATACACATTCGTAAAATTTTGAAAAAAAAAAAGAAATATCCACAGTTAACATATAAGTTAGGTACGTGAAGTTTTTTCTTGACATTTTAGTTAGATTTAAGCAAGGAATTTATATACCAACTGGAATGCAAACGAGCACTCAAAACATGTTCCGAAGAGAGGGATTTCATCTTTTTCTAACATGAATTTAAGGCAACTCGTAAGAAAGAGACAAAATCCAAATAAACTATTTTTAAAAACAATTGTTGACTTTTATTTGTTAACAATTTAATATATATGGAAATATTAAAATATTATATAGAATATATAGAAGGAACCGTTTTGATTTATTTTATGCTCTTCGAAGCTCGGTGGAGAGACCCCCGAGAACATACATCCAAAACAAAAACAAAATAAATATTGGTACCTACAAATAAAAATATCTGCCCCGAACGGGAATTGAACCCACGACCCTTGGCCAAGTCTATACGCGGCGTTACACCAGAATGGTTGTCTTTGTAGCACTGGGACATTTATATTCTGTTACAGAACAATACTATTAACTTTTATTGATTATTAAATATTATAATTTATAATATAATATTTTTATGTTATAATTCAACGTCCGGCGAAATGACAGACAAACTAGTTTCTCTTAAAATATTTTTCAATATATGTATAGCTTTAGTAGCAAAATCCACATATTTTTAAAAGATTATCGACGTTCGTTTAAAGGTCAGCCGTTTTATTTCGCCCCGGGGACATGGGAAGTGTTCTGAACATGAACTAGAACTACATGACCCATTATTACCTTATGCAATTTTAAATCTGATTTTCTTTATCTGTGATCTAGATGTCGCCTTTGGTGAAGTCCACGTTGTATATAATACGTGGCATTAGGTATATTATTTGCTATTTATCGTTACTGTAATTTTATTTATTTATTTACACTTTTTTGTTGTTTTTACACTACAGGTATATAATCAAGATAAGTTTAAGACTTTACGGTCTTAAAACAATTTATTAAAAAAGTTTTTTTTTTTAAATATTTATATAAAAACCGGGGCAAACGAGCAAACAGCATCATCTGATATTAATTGGTTATTGCCGCCCGGACATCTGCAACAATAACAGGAATTGCGGGTGCGTGGCCGGCCTTCAATTAAAAGGTGTTTGGTGGTTTCGACTGTAATCGACGCTTGAAAACTCAGAAATAATAGCGCTCAGAGAAAACCCCAGAAAAAAGATCATTCCAGAGACTTCACGTACGCGGAAAAAATTAGCGTGAATTCTGCAAATTGAATGCAAACCAGGCATCTGAGTGGTGTGAATAATAACGAGTCCTGTGGCGAAGGATGCGTTGGTATAAACGTGACGGTGGCCCTATGTTAAAGAGCTCTTCAGAGAACTTGATGAATAAGATTATTTTTTTTTTGTTTTAAATTACAAACATCTTATTTTTTATTTTTGTAAAATGTACGTACTTCTAATTAATTATAATGTACTCAAAATTGATGAGTCTTCTATAAATTAGAACTAATTAGGGTTCCGTAGACAAATGGCAAATAACAGAACCCTTATGGATTCGTCATGTCTGTCTATCCGTCCGTATGTCACAGCCACTTTTTACCGAAACTATAAAAACTATACTTGAAACTTGGTAATTTTTTATAACACTTGGATCGAAAGTTCGATTTTCGATTCTAATCTAACGATACAAATATATTGTTTTAAATGTCAAAGTTATGAGAGATCGCTTAGTTTAATCTCACAATTACCTTGTAATAATTTGTATGTGACACAGGATAACACTAATCTCTTATTGTTTTTCATGTTATTTTTCATTACATTATTTCATCTTATTTTTCACTTAATGAATTCATTTTCTTTCCGTAAACTGGTGTTATAACAACGCATTGCTAGGATACGCAACCTCATCGAGAATATCAAATGTATGAGAAAATTTATTTAAAAACCTTATAATGAATAATTTATCTTTTTTAATTACAATCGAATTTTCAATCCTAGCGTTACCTGTAAAAAAATGTATACGTTACACTGGAGGGAATTGTATCACTTCCCTCCCTAGTACCTAACGTAATATACTATTTATTGACCATTCCTTGTACGCAAAGCAAATTAACTAGTGTTTGTTTTGAAGGACACTCAATTGAAGTTGTTTTATAATTTTGAACATCATGTAAACTTACAAAAATCACTTTACACAATCAATTTAGTTCCTAACCACAATTTCAAGATTGTGAATTAGTATTTTTTTGTATACTATTAATTTCGGGAGTTGAAGGAAATGACTTAACAATGAAATAAACATAAAGTAAAACTAAAGGTAGATAAAAACATAAGGATACGATAACCTGAAGATCAATAAGTGATTGCTTATAGCAATAAGCACTCATTTGCATGTATGTATTTGCAGTTTGCACCTCTCTTTGTGTGGATTTTTCTTTTTGAACTGAAACTTCCTTAGAATCGTTGTGATTTGAAACGGGATGCAACGGAAAAAACGACAGGTAAGAGACACAAATACAGAAATGTATGGAAGAGAATGAGATAGTATGATGTCGCGTATCCTAGCAACGCGTAAACAACGCGTAAATAAGTAATAGAATGTTTAACTATTAACAAATTTTAAATTGAGTTCAGAGAGCCAAAGATGTTTCACTTCTGACATGTGTACTCCGTACACACGACATTTTTTATTTATTTAATGCGTACAAAAAAGCCTAAAAAATTAATACTTAACTCAAATTACAATAGTCGTATGTGTACACCGCTAGTGTATTTGAAGTGATAGCAAACGTGCTTCAATTATCATTCCGGGGATTAAGTAGATTATCTATTTAATTTTATTCTAGATTTCTTCTATTAATAGAGTTGAAAGGGATTTAAAGATCGTGTTCGTTTTATTATATGGTTTCAATTTGTGTGTATACTCGTGTCACATACTCGACGCCTCGGGCGGTTTTACCCGAAGTCAGTGACAGTGGTCATTATTAGATTGTTTGATATTCAACGTTAGATTCAGGATTCGTTCATAAATTATTATTTGTATTATTGGCTGTCAATAGTGCCAAATGATGATTTCACCGTAGGAAAGGAGGAAATTCTTATTTTTAGGACGAAAATATTAAGAGATAAACTTGTTTTTTGACGTTTTTTAGCTCGATCTTAACAAATATATATTGACAAATATTACATTGGTAGGGACCCTTTACTGTTCTGCCAAATCTAACTTAGCTTGTTCTTATGTAAATCAATAGAATCTGCTGGGTTGTACATTAATTCAGTTAGAAATTATTCTGACACGAGCCGACTGCCAATGTTCTATCAATCACATATGGTAAAATCCTCCGAGGAATTCCCAATACAGAAAATATACTGTATATTCGTTACAAAATAATATTTTATTTCCGAGGATGACAGCATAATTTCCCGATTACCTTTTGACTGTAAATCAATTTTTTATTTTTCGTATATTCCAGGTAAAGTAGGTTTTACTTGATTTAATTGTTTATTATTTCTTTTTTTTTAAATACAGAATAGGTAGTATTTAATTTAAATAAAAAATTCAATAATTCCGACCGTTCGATCATTCAGTTCAATAGTGACGCAAGTTTACGCTAACGATCGCAGGTTCAATGCCCAGGTATCAGAAATGTGTACATATATTTGTTCGTATGTGTTTCTTGGTTTTTGCCGTGCCTTGGAAAGCCAGTTGATCTATCGATCCCGGTTTTTATTATAAATACCCGATGTCAATCTTTACTCTTTGTTGGCAAATTAAGCGCCGAACCACAGTTGAGCAGCTTGACGAATTAAGCTTCAACTGTTTTTGTATATATTAGAAGATTAGTTAAATTCCCAGCAGAAAGACATTTACAGTCTGTTTCAATTCTGTTCAGTATAATAATTTCCATCAAATGTCGAATTTAGAACAAATGATATATAGCGCATAACATGAAAAATGCATGAGCTCTATCTTTATATTATTCTAAAAATTCAACGCCGAGAAAGTCGGAGTAGCAGCTGGGTGTTATATAACCAAACATCTATATATGGACTGTTTAGAATGTAACAAATAAGATAAAAACAAAAATTAACACATGAAGGCTCGTTTCGAACTGATTGAGCCATCTCCATTCCTTTATCGGACTACTAGGAGCAGGCAAAAGTTTTATATCATACGTTGTTGACATACCCACAAGTCGAATTAAACGGTTTGACAGCTTGTTTTTGGTGAGAGTCGCCAATATTTGGAACGACCTGCCTGTGTCTATTTTTCCTGATAAGTTGAACATTGGAGCTTTTAAGAGTGAAGTGAACAGGTTTCTTTTGAATGGGCGTGTACCACCTTCGTCTTCATCTACACTTTCCGTGAGATAGAAGACAAACGGCTATTCCTTTACAACTATATAAAAAAAAGTAACAGGTTAAGTAATAAATGCATGCATTGCAAGAAATTAAAAAGCATGTAGGTAGATAAATATATTTAAGACCTGACTGACTGAGAGACTGCAAAAAAAAAACCAAAACATGTAACTTTATATACAACGTACGTGTTTATATATAAGTAGGAGTAGAGTCACATAGTAAAAAGCTAAATTAAAAGTATCAGAATTTATTAGTACATATGTTTGTTAATGAATAGGTTTACTATAAAGTTCTTAATTCAATGATATATTGCGGAAATCCTATAAATACAAATCAGATAATGTGTAGCGCTAGAAGCGTCAAGCTGTGAAAAACATGTAACAAAAAACGCTAAAATGATAACAGCCTTATGATTAACGCTCCTAGAAGTAATTTATAATTTAAATGACGAAATATTTTTATACAATCCACATAAATAATTTTTTTTTTGTCTCTTTCTCTCTCCTTGAATGCAAACATAATATACCTGAATAATGATTGATACCCCTGTTTAAAACAAATTCTATAAATAATGGTAATAAACTAAACATAAAAATATTAGGGATTCTGAGTTCTTAAAAGGCATCGGTATTGCATTCCGTACTGATGAATTGAATTTGACCTTCTTTTTTATCTAAACTTATATTACTAAATCAGACTGTAAGCGTCTCATCGCGTTCTCCGTATAGAAGCGTTGGAGCTCAATCCACCCCGCTGCTAACGATAACGCACGAAGAACTGTAACGATCTACTACTAACTACTACGAACTACTAAACGAACGAAACTACTAACGCACTAGTATGAACTAATCGCCATTAGATTTCTAGATAACAAACGGGTCCAACAGCTTTACGTGCACTATTAGTCACAGTGGTTTCCCCACAAAGACATTAAATCAGACCAGAAATAAATATTTATACATTTATCTGCCCCGAGCGGGAATCGAACCGCCCGCGACCGCCGGCGCAGAATGGTTTTCGGAATGGAAACTAATATTATGACAGAGAATAATTTTGGTTAGTTTTATTATCGATAACTTCTGATACGATTTTAATAACTATTTTAGATTATAAATTATTGTAAAGATCAATGAAACCTACAGGTCATATTAGAAAAATAAAGTTTTATATTAAATAATATTATAAAAGAAATATATAGGCTTACAATTAGGCTTTATATTTATCTCGAAAATAATCCTTACTATCCTTACTTATAATATTATAAATGGGAAAGTGAGTTTGTATGTTTGTTCCGCTTTCACGCCGTAACTACTGAACCGATTGCTTTGAAATTTTGCAGACGTAAAGTTAGAAGTCCGGATTAAATAATAGGGTACTTTTTATCCCGAAAAAGTTTGATTTTCCCGAGGGAAAACAAAAATATTGTTAGTTCGGAGATGATGGCGATAGATGGCGCTGTGTGTAGTTTAAAACAAAGTTATGTTTTGCATACGAATATACACAATGTAAACTTAGAAGGTAAATGATATGATAATTAATCCCCGAAAATGAGGAATTTGGTTTATCTTCTAAACTGGTTTTTTACATCTACTAATCCTGTGTACTTAGTAATTTTCTTTGCAAAAACTTCTGTTATTATTTACCTACCCTTTATCCTGGTATAATACTGTTCCAGAGGGTTTACAAAAGTGAAGAAATTTCAAAAAAGTAGATTATTACGTGCAAATATGACAAATATACTGAAATAAGTATAAAGTATTAGCAGTTACGCTATTTAGTTCTTAAGGTATGCGATAGATGGCGCTTGGATACAAAGGGGAACTCCAGCAGATGAAATAAAAGCTTGCCTAAAATCGTCTAAGTTATGGGACCATGTCATAAAATTCCAATTGACAACAAACATGCGAGTAAGATTATTTAACGACTTTCACTCAGGTCATTACGCGGAAACATTGTTAAAAATCGGTGATGGGAGAATGACAGTAGATGCAGAGGGAATGATAACTTTAACGGAAGATTTTTGTAATGTTGTGGGCAGCGAATCAGAGTTGGTAGCCAAAGTTTATACTGACTTACACAATAATATACATGATGACCAATGGCTCTGCGAACGCGCAATATTAGCACCAAAAAACGAAACGGTCACTAAAATAAATGAAAATATTTTGGATTAAGTTATGGGAGAAACTACTGAATATTTATCTGTAGACACGGTGATAGACTCAGAAAATAGTACCTCATATCCTGTAGAGTTCTTAAATTCTTTGGAATTATCTGGGGTGCCATCACATAAATTAAAATTAAAAGTAGGGGTTCCGGTGATGCTCATGCGTAATCTCGATGCCCCTAGACTGTGCAATGGTACCAGGCTGCGTGTCACTCACCTTGGGCGGAATATTATTACCGCCACTATTTTAACTGGCGCTGCAAAGGGTGAAAGTGTACTCATTCCTCGGATTCCGATTATTCCAACAGACCTCCCATTTCAGTTTAAAAGACTTCAATTTCCTATAAGGGTTTCATTTGCTATGACCATTAATAAAGCACAAGGTCAAACTCTAAGGGTTGCTGGAGTACACTTAGAAAAGCATTGTTTTTCGCATGGCCAGCTCTATGTAGCGTGTTCCCGGGTATCCAGTGCCCAAAATTTGCATGTTTTTGCTCCCCAACGTAAAACATATAATATAGTTTACCACGCAGTTTTGGTTTAAAAACTCTAAACTCTATATATACGGGAAAACTAAGAAGCGCGATTTAACCGAATTCATAACCGAATTCCACGCGGGCGAAGCCGCGGGTAAAAGCTAGTAACGTTAATAAGTATAAAACTAATAGTAACATACTGAAGTCGCTGCAAGCAAATTACCAGGTGTAAGATAGTTGAAAATAAAAATATTTACTTAAAATTTAACCTACAAAGAAGAAAATAGTAGCTACTTATCTTAGTAGACGTTAAACCGCTCGCGCAGTAAGTGGACACTTTTCGGAGCTTAAAATAGAAATTGCAGCCGAGAATTTTCTTACAATATTTAATGAATATCATACAGATTTTTTTCATATTTAAGGCTGTTTACACAACAATGCCACACACGATTGGCTCTTAAAAAAAAGAAAGTGTTACAACAAATAAATAAACACTTTAGTTCTATACGACTACCGTTTTGGTGTAATCGTGCGAATAGTCGCCTCAACGCCGTCAATCGTATGTTCGATCCCGCTCAGGATATTTGTACAAATATTGGTTCCTGATCTGGGTGTATGTCCTTGTCGGTCTCCTCATCTGCTTCGGAGAGCACGCAAAGCAGATTTATCATAGACACCTGATAGCGATCGTTAGGCATGGTAAGCAAAATTCCACCAAACAGCGTGGAGAGAAAGCATGGAGTAGCGTGGTGAATTAAGCTCAAACCATTCTCGTATTTGGAGGAGAGGCCTTTGACCAGCGGTGGAGCGTTTACAGGCTGGTTCAGTTCAGTTAGCTCAATAATATTACTAGACTACCCGCGTGGGTTTACTTTATTTACAAAGATTAATGTAGTCTTATACAGACTTTTATCCAGTGTCTCCATATGTAAATCGAGAGTTACCGTGTTGCAAGGGTAAAAATACGGTGTTTTTAGACAATATTACGGTGAATCGACTAAAAGTGTACCGTGTAAATTACCGTGTAATTTTTGAAAGGAAAATAACAATGTGAATCCAAATATATTTGCTTTTTTAATAATTAACAACAAAAGGTTTTAAAAAACAATGAAATATCCATAATTAAACATTTTACAGGCTGATAGAGTACAGTACCTAAGATTAACATTTCACTCCTTCCCGTTAATATAAATAAGGATGAAAATAGATTGCCGCGGTTTCGTTATTTTTATCTATGTGTGAGTAGAAATAGACGTGTAGATATTCAGGGAATCCCAGCGACCAACAACAGTGTTGTTACAAAAATATGTTAAGTTGACCAAGATTCGTTTTACGTAGTGTATGTGGTAATATTTTCAACGTAGGTAATATATTATAGATATAATTTTAATACGGTGATGTACGACACGGTAATAGCTTATTACCTTGACGGTAGATTATGACCAGATTACGGTGCATCTACGGTAATTACCGTGTATATGGAGACACTGCTTTTATCTAATATTTTTCATAAATATTTTTTGCAGGACAAACAAACAGTGCAATACCTATCGCCTTAGTAATAAACTTTCGTAATTATTAATGTTTTACTAAATTAATTATTTGATAAAGGACTTTTTTATTCAGCCTAATTATATTTTAAATATTTTTGATAGCAAAAAAGTCACTTTCCAACTTCTTGTTTTAGAGCTGCCAGTTTCAGAGATTATATCAGTAAGATTAGCAAGAAAATACAGGCAAATAAAAATATGACAACATCTGTCAGATCTAGCTTACGATGGATATTTTATTTCAATTAATGTCGATTAAAACATTTTACTCAAAATATTCAATTTCGTACATTTTTCAAATGGATTAAGCCTAAACTCTCTGAAGCCTTTCAGAACAGAGCAGGGATTTCGACCTTACTTTGAGATTGTCGGTAAACGCCCGTTAATTGTCTTCTATCTCATTAAATGAAGACTTAGTGAGGTATATATTGTAATAACTTCAATTAAAACAGTTAACTGTATACATTTTGTTAAGGGTCTGATGTTAAATTAATAAAATTAGTTTTTAAAAGTGATCTTAATTTAAGCCTCAATTTAGATCTTTAATTTGGTAATAAAAATGTTATAATTTTAAGAAAAGTTTTGAATTTCAGACTTGAATAGTGATGTTAATTTTGACTGTAATTAATTTATTTTACTTATTATTAATATGGTTTTCATAATGTATGTTATATTTGAATTTTTTAAAGTGGTTTGAAGTTAAAATAACTATTACGTGTTGACTATCTCGTTCTTGTATATCTTAAATTGCTATCCAACTGTATTTATACGACTTTAAGGACGTGTACTGAAAAAAGAAAGATTCAGCACAAGAAACGCGATTGTTGAAAATGCCAAATTGACTAAACTATATTTCGATGTCATTTTTTATATAGCATGAGTATATGGTACGAGTATGTAAATACTCGTGTATTAATACACTACGCGTGAGTATACCATTCTATAATTATGGAGACGAAGATACATTATTACAGGCTATTTCAATTGATTGTAGCTCAGCATAGATATACTGCACAGACCTTACAATGCTGATATAAAATGGAAATCAAGTCAATATTCTATGACAATAACGTCCGGTTTTACGTCGACATCGTTATATTGTGAATCGTTTAACTTAAACGTTTCTAAAATATCTTTGTGACCTTTAATGTTTATAAAATACCTACATATAACATACCTTAAGGAAAGATGTTCAAATTCCAAACGAATATTTTTATTTTTATATGACAGTTTCAATTAGTTGTAAACTCTTATACGCATCCACACCGCCAGACCGGTGGGCGCGAGCGTTGTCGTCCATAAAAATTGAGTTTTCGCCAAGAGCGGTTAAAGCGGGTTGTGCATAAGGAATTAGAACTTCCGTTATGTATCGGTGTCCAGTCAGTGTACCGTTTTCGATGAAGACTAACTCCGTACGATCCATAGAATTTATTCCTGCCCAAAACATAACAGAGCCCCCTCCATAAGGTGTGATTTCTTCAAAACATGCCTCTGCAAAGCGTTATCCTCGTCTACGTAGCACTCGCCGACGTCGGTCTTCACCATGCAGAGATGCAGCTTCATCGGAGAACAATACCCTATACCAGTCTTCATGAGTCCATGACACACAATTTCGAGCGAAGCTAAGCCTGGCAACTCGATGTCCACGGAGTAATTTAGGGCCGCGTGCCGGGCGATGACTGTGTATATTAGCAGCGAGAAGCCTCCTCCTGACCGTCCATAGACTAATTTGCACATTTCTTACTTCTTCGAGGGTGTTCTTGAGGTCCACATAAGAAGATTTGCGATTTCTCAACGCTTGACTAACTAGAAAACGATCATCCCGTGGTTCGGTACATGTCTTTCTGCCAGAACCAGGCCTTCTCTTGACGGAACCGGTCTCTTGATAGCGCTGCCAGGTCCTTTGAACTGTCGACCGACTCACATTTAGCCTCTGAGCCACGAAGCATTGACTGCAACCTTCTTCAAGCAGCGCAATAATTTTGCTCGCTTTTATCACTTTATCTACCATTTTCGAGATTGCTAAACAGCAATAACAATACTTTTAAATGTCATGGACACCAGATAATTTAATAAAAATTGACAAAAAGTTAATTAGAGTCGATATTAACTATAGGGAATTCGCGCCACAAAATGTAGTTAAAAGTTATTTTCTTTGAAAACCAGGCTCAGTCAAAAATTTGAATTTGGAATGTACTCTTATAAACATTATGGCACTTTTATAACTGGCCAGTAACATGTTCAAATGATTAAAACCTTTTTGTTTTTTATTTTTTTCAGCCAGGAAGAAAATCGAAACCGCCCGTTTTTTTTGCAAATGAGTGTATCTATTTTGGAAATAAAACTAGCAAAAAGAGCCTTATCTACGATCATGGATCATGTGGTCATAACATAACACTTTTAATGTGGCACATTGTTTGCACGCGTTTATACTCGCCGGATATATTACACAATTTAAAATCTTTTACGTGTTTAAAAGAAGGTTATTGAGGCAGTATTATAAGTTACACTACGTCACGTTATGATTTATTGAAGAGCAGCGGTAATGGTATTAAATTCGCGTTTCAACTGCAGAACGGTGGTCGATCAATTGATACGAAATAATTGATTTAATCGTATCATAATGACATCAAAAAAGTGTCGAAATGATACTCAATGGCGTACCAGTTAATTTTAAAATTCATAACCAAAACTTCGCATAAAGAGAAAGATAAGAAGAAAGATTGAAATAGTAAAATCGAGCCTAAGAATTTGTTCGTAACCAATATTCTCAAAGCGGGTGAAAATTTAAGGATGATTTTATAGTTTTAAGGAATTGTTAAAATTTATTACTGTATGCTGTCCTAGTAAAATAAAATAAATAAATAAAAATAAAGTACTATCTAGGTATATACGTATAAAATAAAAATAAAACTGATATATTTATAATTTGTGTAACCTAATGTATACACAAAGTAATAAGTTACTAACGAATGCTAACGAATTCCTTGCTTAATATGTCGTTACAATATCGCATTGTGCCAGAAATGTAGATATACTGGTATATATTACATTAATCTATATAAATAAAAATGAATGTTGCTAAGTGAAAAAACTCGAGAATGGCTCGACCAATTCGGCTAATTTTTTTTGTTATTTCCTTAAAGCACACGGAAAGTTTTAATTTAAAAAAAAAAAATTGCGTGTTATAGAGATTGATTTAGAGATACTTTATTACCGAGCTGTTGTAATAATTTGATACGGATAGTCTGAAGCCTGGGGAAGGGCATAGGCTACTATTTCCCAATACAACCACGCGAGCGAAGTCGCGGGCGGAAGCTAGTTATTAATAAATCAACATAGTATGCATGTATTGTGTAATAGATACAGGTAATACATAAAGTTCACCTGTCACTGCTATATTGACTCGCTGGTGTTAGATGATTGATAAATGAATCGAGAGGTGTTACAGATCGAATACCGGGAATAAATAAACACGTAATAATAAATAACACACAAATATGATGTGTTAAAAAGAGTACCGAGAGTTTTTTTTCCTCCGGCTTTTTTTCTCTCGGCCTACACTAGGAACATTATTATATTATTGTAATATTTAGTAAAGCCGATGATGAAATAGATGATAAAATTGTAGATTTCTACCGAGACATTTTTTTTTGACGTTCGTTGAGTGTGTGTAATCACCTTATAACGAATAAAATATTTTTGATTTTGATAGAATGGGCGTTTATAATAATCGCGGTTATAGCTGTATTTTTCTTCGCTTCTAAAATTCCCAGTGAGAGGTTTTATTTTAGACAGTTAGACATAAAAATATTTTTTTATCGAACTAGTACATTTCGAGATGATGATGATGAAACAAACACTCGGGTTAGTTTTGTCTCCTTTACGTTTACGGCTCTGTCTCCTTGCGTATGTTTGCGAGAATTTTTCGAAACAAAATTTATTATAAAATTATTTAAATAATTTATTACAAGCTGGGCTGGTCCTGTAAATAGAAAAAATATACAACCGCGGAAAAGGCACTTGCCCATAATTACGTCATGAGCCTCTCTATTAAAGTGATTTTAAATATATAAGATTCCAATAATAAGACTTGTCTCTAACGATTAAGCGGAATAGCGTTCTAGCGTTAAGAATCCTTTTTTAAAATGCAATGAAAAAAATCCCATTCTACTCTATCTCATACTGATTCGAGATATTGTCAAGATGAAATGTACTGTTCTCTTATATTTACGCGAATTTTATTCATTTAATTAAAAGTCTAAAAACGGATTTTATCGCGTTTATTTAAAATTACTGTTTAACAATTTAATTTAAATTATTTCCCGACGTTTCGGACCCTTTACAGCGTCCATGATCTCGGGAGACTGAGGTGGTGGGTGTCCGAATATTCATTATTCGAATTATTTTATTGTCCGAAACGTCGGGAAATAATTTAAATTAAATTGTTAAACAGTAACTTTAAATAAACGCGATAAAATCCGTTTTTAGACTTTTAATTAAAAGATGAAATGTATAAATCTGTCTTGTATGCTGCTATCCGTTAATACGTAATAGGGTTATGGAGAAGGTGGCCTTAACGAAAAACATACAGAGTATTGTTTGATTTCTTTATGTAAAAGATAAAGTCAGTAAGAATATTAGTTTTTTACCTTAAAAACATATTTTAGATACAAGTGATAACCCAATAACTAAGAGTACTCGTACTTTATCCGTGTCGTAGATAATTAAGAACATGTACTAGAAAATAAAGAATACTATTATATATTCCGATATCCCAGAAACCCCATTAATCTCCTATCCCCTTCTGTAAAACCGTACTTGGCTCTAACTCTCCTGTTTCAAGACTTTGTAAGCTTCACAACGAATATGCTCGTATAGATATGTTCTGTTCTTCTCTAGGCAAGCTCAAATATCAGCTTCACTTAGAAATTAAGTAGTTCCTTATATTAAGTATTTATTTTTGTTACCGCTATTTTGTTTTTGTTATTTTCTTTTTTTCTTTTGTTAGCGTTGCAACTTACCTTGGTATTCTTTGTTTGCATGCGGTGTTTGCCGATTTATTATTGTACACTTAGCTCTAAGTCATACATAGCTTATTTAAGAAATGTATTTTTAGTGTAACAATTACTGGCGAACCTAATAAATAAATAAATAAATAAATAAATAAATAAATTTACATTTAGTTACCTAAGATTCGAAAGATATTTTTCATTTCATCTACCTACAATGTCAACTGCAGCTGTTTAACTTGTGACTTGATTGATAGATCGAGCCACAGGTGCTGGAGATTAATCGTCAACCTAGGTAACATACTAATGTATTCATTGCGGTCTTGTGTTGTATTCTGAACTAAGCTTAAGCAGTCTGTAAAAATCCCACTGCTGGGTTAAGGGTGATCTCACCATATAGAAGAGTAACAACATAGTTCGACGCATGGTGGGTACATCCACAATGACAAATACCCAAATTGGAAACAAATATTATTATATTTATATTCGGTCCTTGGAGTAGTAGTGCAAAAAAAGAGTATAAAATAATTTATCCCACGTCTTATAGCCTCCACTGGTGACAGCTGGCTGGAATGTTTTTTGCCCATAGAGTTGGAATTACGATTCAACGGGGAAATGTGCCAGCTTTCTTGGCACCATTCTACACGGATATCATTAATACCAAAACTACTGTACTACTGTCTGTAAATAATTAGTTTTTAAGTTTTGAATTATAAATATTTATAATATTGTAAAAAAAAATATATTGAAACAATATTAATATGAATATATATGTATATCAACTACTGGAATAAAATTAGTGTCCTTCGGTGTTAGTTTAATTTTCGTACCACAAGATTTCATAAGAGAACGTTTTTCATTCTATTGGTTGATATTCTAAGCGATACTTTTTTAAATTACTTAACGTGCATGATTATTGCTTCTAGGATTTCCCGTGTCGTGTTTTAAAACTATTCTCGATTATTAGGTTACCTGACGCAAACGGAATTTTAAAATCAGAATTATACATAACAAGATAAACAAGTTCAAATAAAAAAGTAAACGTACTCTTCACTTATAAATTACATTAGTATTAAATAAGTACAAATTGAAGTTTGGCTGGTCCTTGGCGCAGTTGGCAGTGGCCCTGTTTTCTGCTCCAGGGTTGTGGGTTCAATTCCCGCCCCGAGTCTAGGTGTAATGTGTATTTATTTATATATGTATTATTTATATGTATGTATATTTATTTTAAAAAATATGTATATCAGTCGGCTATTACCTGAAACAAAGGCATTAAGTTGCCTACCTTAGGAACAGACGACCGTGTGTGTGTATTTAAAACATATTTATTTAGGTATTTATTATTTATAAGTCAAGGTTTTGTTTACATTGATTGTATTCTTATAACACGTTTACAACATTATAACTTTACGATAATTTTAGTGAATTAATAACAAAGACAATATAATTGAACACTTTCTAAATATCTGCATAAATCTATAAAATCAATTTTAGTTACAAACTTGATATACAAGTTCTTTAGAATTTTCAATGAAGAAAACAAACTGCCGTCGGGGAGCTCCCAAGGAAAAGTTTTTCGTATTATGATAACAGTTTGAAAACTATGATTTAAAGTCATAGTTTACTTTGAAGATGTTTTGAATGCTCAAAAATATAGTCGAGTTTTGGTCAAGGCCAGTACAGTCTCGTCAATCAGTTTTTTGACAAATATGATACGAGCCATGGGCACGTAACCCTGGAAATACGTTAATCATTATTTTTAAATATACATATAGATATACTTTAAAGACGTTTAGTGGAAATATTTACGCATCCACAAAGAAATCTAATGTGAGAATTGAGTTTTGGAATATCCTTAAAACATACCCTATGTTACTTTTAAACTAAAATTATTTCTAATAAAATGCATTTCATTTTAAAAACGATCGTAACTCACTGCGCATTTTTACGCTTGTACCGACAAAAAAATAGACTTTTGCTAATATTTTTTTATAGATTGCGTTATGTACGTAGAGCACCTGATTTATAATTTAAAACTGTGAAACAAACGACAGATTATACGTCTATAAGAAGATTGCACGTATGTAATTTTATTACTTTGAAGTTTTTGATGTGAAACATCTACAGCGTCGGGTTAGACCGACTGTTGGCGGAGCGACGTGTCGCGACTTGCGGCATGCGTCACTACCCTATTCGTCGATCCGCCATGTCTCTCGTTGCACTAAGCTCTTATAATACCTATAGTGTATACACCGTATAGATGGCCGATATCGTCTTTTTTCCGTATCGATTCAAAACTATATGTGAAACGTATATCGGATATTGAAACTATATATCGCGTTAGTCCCACGATGGCTCACAATTTTTTTTTATTGGATTTTTTTATTCGTTTAAATGTAATACCTAAACTCGATACTTAAATTTAGAATTTCATAGACTTAATATATATATATATATATATATATATATATATATATATATATATATATATAATTTATTCATCTTTAGAATTTTAGTAGGATAGGACAGGAAACAACGTAAATCCAATAAAAATTACACGTTTCAATTTAGAGATTTTTCTTTTTACACGTTTAAGTCTATTGAAAAATACTGCCTCGTCATGATTTCTTATAAGTATTTTGACGCAGATATGTCACCTTGAAACGATTTCGATTCAAAGTCACGTACTCCGACATTAAGAGTTACGAATATGAGATCTTATTTGCCGTTGTAAATAACAGCTTTTTGACATTGAAAAAACTTTACTCGGCGACAATCGTAAATTCGATTGTTATTGTTAAAGT
This sequence comes from Euphydryas editha, assembly GCA_036937285.1. NCBI lineage: Eukaryota > Metazoa > Arthropoda > Insecta > Lepidoptera > Nymphalidae > Euphydryas > Euphydryas editha. The sequence goes on from JAUPFZ010000024.1 coordinate 8,113,350, forward strand.
TATTAAACTGTATATACTCGTGTAATAAATTTGATTTGACTAAATACCTAGCTCCGTATTCAATTGTGTCATGTAAGATCAGAGGTCAGTCAATGACTTGATCCTGCGATCAATACAAGCATAACCTGTGAAAAATAAATACTTGTTTTGTGTATGTACAATACACTGCCTGGTAATGTGCAAGATTTGTCCCTAAATAAATTTAAATACTATTAAATCTAAATTATGTAGTAAGGCATATTATAGCATTAAAGATTTTTCAAATGACAAGGCTGCTTGGCAGTGACATGATTTGCTCGTTCTTTGTAATTTTTTTTTTGTATGTACAAAATATGATGAGGTGTTAAAAAGAGTACCGAGAGTTTTTTTCCTCGGGCTTTTTTTCTCTCGGCCTACACTAGGAACATTATTATATTATTGTAATATTCTGTAAAGCCGATGATGAAATAGATGATGAAATTGTAATTGTCTACCGAGACATTTTTTTTTGACGTTCGTTGAGTCACCTTATAACGAATAAAATATTTTTGATTTAGATTTTTTTTATATTTCGATTTTGACACATTGTGCTACTTTTTCAGTATATTGTATTTTGTAAATATATTTTGTAAATAATTATTTTAAGTTTTGAATTGTAAATATGTACAATATTGTAAAATTTCTAAATACAATAAAATAAAACTTTTTCAGTTGTGCCAGAAAATTAGACAAAATTAAAGATATTTAAAAAATTACTACAATAACTTACTTCCACTTCCACTTTTTACAACAGTAGGTTTACTCTACTGGATGCCAAAAAAGAATGAAAAAGAAGAAATGCGCAAATGACAGAGACATTAGTGAGCAATAATATAGGGTAATGTGATATGAAATAATTTAATGCTATATGTCGAATAGAATGCTATGCATGCATGTAGAAAGATACGTAGGCAGATAAAGGCTATCGAAAAGATGATTATAAAAAATTGTTTGCATGAAAATTGACTTCAGTATGAATGGAGCGATTGCTGATATGAAGGCCGATAGAAAAAAGTGATTTGGGCAGGGAATTTTATCTAGTAGATAATAATTTATTTATTCATGATCTCTTCAATTTAACTGGCATATTTGGGATCAAATATAAATATGAATCATTTTTATGTTTTAATTTAATCAATTTGTAATAATTAAATCTTTATATTAAGATGTTTTATTCATTAAATATTAATTTATGATCAAATCAACCATTTAAAAAAATATTTTAGTGTTTTGATTTTATGTATTTAAAGAGGTTATTTAAGCAATGTATCAATTATATTAACAATTTTTTTGTACAGAAACCTCAAGCGAAACGAATCTCTCCTGTAAACGTAAAATATAATTCATCATGGCCTGGCTTTCATTATGAATCCCGATGATTTCATTAATATGGAGTCGCCAGTATTTTTAACATACGATTTTTTATATATTTTTTTTATCAAACTTAATTATTAATTGTTTATTTTTTTTTTGCGCCGTTCGTAAGGGTTATAGCGCAATTTTTATTAGCCTATACTAAGGATATCTATCATTAATCTTTCTGAATAAACATCCTATCTGACACGATTTTTTAAAATTAAATTCATGATCCTGATGGGTTCCCACCCAAACATAACTACAATTTTTAAACAATTTCCGTTTTTTTTAAATTATACAAGATATTGTAAATGCGATCAATAATGCGATTAATCTTTAACACTTCTTATATGAACAGTTAATTTCACTGTTTTCATTTTATAAATAACAATCAATAAATATATTAATAACATAGTTCAACTGTCCAAGATATCTTAAATTTGATCTTTTGATTGTGAAAAACTACTGTTTTGTTTTACTTTTCGTACTTAGGTACACACAATGAAAGAACATAAACACGAAAACAATGCTAAAAACTGTCGACCTTAAACAAAAAATATGTAGTTTCATCATTAGCTACTCAAAGAATATCGTTTCATTAGTCTGAAAGGAAAAAAAGTGTTTTATTACCCGTCTGCGACAGAAGGAGGGTTATGTTTTTCGAGTGTATGTATGTATGTATGTTCTTTGGTACGCCCTACAGCCCAAACGGCTGGACGGTTTTTGACATATGCATGAGGTGTCGTTGGATTTGTCTAAATTGTAGAAGTGACATAGGCTATATAAATTTTCAAAATGGCACCCGCGAATGGCGGAATGAGGGAGGGAGTTGAATTTTTTTTTCTTACTGTAGCAATATGGGTATCAAATGAAAGCTAGTAAAATGTTTTATTCTTTTTAGTTTATAATAAGAGTATTTTACGCTGTCGGGTTTTTTGATTTTTTTAATTTCTAAATACAAAATATGAAAAAGACAGTAATAATATTTTTTGAATTATTCCACTCAGTATACTATTAGTTGCAATATCTTTAATTCTGACTTTTGATATTTTGGACCCGTTGACGCAGAATGCAGTGACTCTGCTTTCTGCTCCAGGGTTGTGGGTTCGATTCCCGCCTCGAGTCTGGGTGTAATATATTATATTTATTTATATGTGTATTATTTGTATGTATACGGTATAGGTATATTTTAAAAAAAAGTTTATCAGTCGGCTGTTACCTAAAACACAGGTATTAATATGATTCATTTTTCAGGCCAAGGCAGTAAAATTGCTTGAAATGATTTAAAATAAAATATCGTTCATGATATTTTTATAATTGTGACAAACTTTAATAATATATAATATAAAAATAATGTAATGGTGTATTAATATTTATAAATATAAACTTATATTTAATTATTATTATTTCTTTGTTGCAGATGAAAACATGAGAAGCCATTAAAACAAAATATATTTACAAATAAATCTTAAAAATAAAATACAAATTAAAACGTACAGACAATAAAACAAGCCAAATTATTTATATTTATTCATTGTTATAAATGTAGTATTCATATTCAATTAATAAAACAATTCAATTAATAAAATATATTTAATAATAGTAAAGTGATTGTTATCAATAAAAGATATCGATAATTATTTTAGAATATAAATAAATTAAAAATGAGTTCAGAATCGCCATCATCAGCGAAAAAATTGAATTTAGAAAAAGCATCGAATTTTATGAGGCAATTTCGTGATCCTGATTCCAGAGAATTGAAGAAACTCTCCGCAAATCAGTTTATGGAAGTATGGAGCCACTACGATGGGGACGGTAAGATATTAAAATTTGAAATGTTAAGTTTGATCCAAAATCTATATCTTTTATAGCACATAGCTCACATTTCACTAATTCTCATAAACAATGTCTTAATTGACATTTTTATGCCACTACCCCTTTACACCATTTACTGCTTGCGCTGCGTTGCGATCTGACGTCAGTCCTCGGAGGGGACTTGTCGCTCCCGATTGTCATCACCGCGAAGCTCGGCGACGACGAGTCCTAGAAGGCGTTAGTTTCCTTCTGCGAGACAGTAGTGTCCCAGAAGGCGCTATTTATACGCCTCCAGTAACGCCCCTGTGCCCGTGTCAGGCCGGGATGAGAACCCGGTCGTGCTAGACACGGCGTCGTCAGGAATGTTTAGATGTAAGCCGAACAGTCCCCATGAAGAAAATTACGGTATTGCACTCCCAAGTGTTGAATCAAACATACGGTCTAGGACTGCCTACCAGGGCGTTCTGGATGTCACCCGTAAATGGCCCTTGCGATACAAAGAAAAAAAAATGGTAGGGAAGAATGTCTGCCAATTCGCAGTGGAACAACATAGTGGATTAGGCTCCAACCCTTCTCCGATATGGAGGAGGTCTTTGCGCAGAAATGGGACGTTTACAGGCTGATTCAATATAAAAAGTTAAAAAACACATTAAAAAAACAAAAAAACTTTATAATATTAGCAAAGATTAATCTTAAAATCCTTTTTACACAATAATATTATGTAAAAAGGATTGATCGATGTTGTTTCATGATATAATTAATACATCCCTAGTGTAAAATTTTCCAGAATGAATATTAATGGAAATTTTCTTTACAATTTAAAACTTTGTTTCTATGTATGGAGCGTGCATGTATTATAATTTTTCATCCGGTTTTCCTTTTTTTTCTTTTTTCATTGCTAACAAAGAGAAGCGGGAAGCTGTATAGAGAATTCTTGCATGACAGCGTTTTTAATCTTTCGACGAAAAAGTAAGTTACGACATAACGTTTATCTGTGTTACACGTATGGATATTAAAAAACGAATAATAATATTTTATTTTCAATGTTAGTAAAGAATTTCTAGAGAGAAAAAGCAAACAATTTCTCGAAGTCTTAAAATGCAACTATGCGTTCCTCGCAGTTTCACTCACGTTGCTGAGCTTTATGGATATGGAACAAAATAAATAGTAATAAGGGGGTATGGAGGGAATAGTTATTTTAAACTAACTTTAATCTCGCACATAAGTTACTGATAGGCTGTATCAGCAGGAAGTAAAACAGGCCCTTAGAGTCTAGAATAAACTACAACTTTGACAGATAAACTGGACTTTAATTGTGAAAAAGAAAAAATATATCATAAGCTTTTATCTCTTGGATACCATTATACTTGGATACCAGATAGCTTTATGGGCAACCGGTGAAACAGGCCCTTAGTCTTATAAACAAGACTATTAGTTTCAGTCTTGAAGGCTGGCTATTTTTAAGTCGCATTGACCTGACCTTGTCGAACAGACGATATTCGAAATTATTAAACTAATAGTAATTCTTCAGAAACAGAGATCGTTATTATTTTAGATAAATTGTTCTATTATTTTAGCAATTTGAATCGATAGGTTTTATAATGGAACCAGTTATTGTTTTAAAATAAAAACGTAAAATAATAATATGTATAAACGACAAAAAATAAGATATGACGTTGTACTTACAAGCTTGTAATATAAAAATATTTGTCTCGAGTAAAGATCGAATCTGTCACCAGTAGCAGAACAGCCAGTTGTGACCACTGTGCCAATATGTCGGCGGTATAGTACATATCGTATTAAGAGTTGATATTACAAGCTTGTAAGTGAAAATTACAGAGATCGCGCCCCACTAACTCGGCGCATCGTTTTAAAGTATAACTTCTTACGTGCAGACACGTGCATGTGTTACGTGCATAATTACACAAAACATTTTTTTCATCAATGTTTTCTTATGACGTTATCATGTAAGATTATCGTCTGTAAACCGACTTTACAGACAACTGATTTTTTCGTACTACTTTTAACTATTTTTAATGAATAACAGTAGAATTAAGAATTAATAATAAACAAATAAAAAAATTAATAACATTTAAATTGTATTACATGAATATAACGAATATCATAATATACTGCCCGCCTCTGGACGTAAATAAACAAGTCAATACATCAGAGAACCTTGGTAAATAAGTTATCCATGGGCCTCGGCCGTGGATTGAAATAGCATAATTGTTTGACTTTATCATTCTTGTCTATTGTGTTGTATTATATTGTATTGTATGAATTTATTGTATTAAGAATAACAATTTGGCACTATATGTTTCACCTAATTATAACGCGCGGTTTGTCAGGATAGATGGATAGCTGAAAGATTTTTAATTTTTCAAACTAAAATTACTAATCGATTTGCGATGGAACTAAGTAAGCAGAAGTTTTAGAATTTTACTAACTTTTTCCATGACTACGTTCGAAATTTACATCCCATCTCATCCATGTACACGCCAGCATAAGATGATCCGTAATTATAATCTGTACATTCCGAGTTCTAAGTTATTTGGATTTACCATTGATGAGTTTGATGTTTGTAATTTCTGATGTAACAAAAACAAAGATCTTGAAAGATTGATAGGACAATCTTTAAAATAAATTCTTTCTAACAAACAATATAATTTAATTTGGAATTTTATCCCCTTTCAATGGAACCGTAGTAAGTTTCGGGATTAAATGTAAGTATCAAGTATCCTCATGATATGAACTAAAATTTTGCTTAGTTTCATTTAAATTAATTCAGTAATTTGACGTAATTCGCAGCCAAGATAAGACAGATAGGCATACAATAATAAGAAAAAAAAAATGGCTTCAGTGTCGATTATAGACTACCCACAAAAAAAATCGAAATAGGTATGTTCAATGTTGAGAAATTAATCTATTACAGTTTTATTATAAATATAGATTAGTTCGACTTAAATAAATGTTTTCGTATTACAAAATCTGTGTTCTGTAAATTACGTCGCGAGTGAATAGGTTACTTCTAGGTAAGCGTGCTCCATCCTAGACCGCATTTTCACTTAACATCAGATGAAATAGTGGTCAAAGGGTCAAACGCGTAACGTATTAATATAAATATAAAATATAAAGTAAATAAATATAAATACCTATGTTAAAATGCTATAAATTATCGCCCTTCAATATTAGAATATATTTATAACTAGCGGCCCGCCCTGGCTTCGCACGGGTATTTAACTAAAATTTTAAAAATTATAAATTTATATTTTTTATCACCTACATGCGCCATCTATCGTATAATGGAAGCATATCGTTTTTATTTTTAGTGACATTTAACATAACAGTACTTATATTAATTGAAAATGATGTTTATCTAAAATATTAAAACGATTTCTATTCCTATCCGACATATTTAGTAAACTTTTAAGTTTAACAAAATAATAACTCAAAAGTAAGTTTTGTGAGTTTTTAAGATTCCTTAGACCAGATGGCGTTGGCGGCGTAGGTACCTATTTCTATTTTCTTAAATATTTATTTTTAAATTTAATTACAATGTAACAAAAACTAAATTATACTGTGAGTTATGCATAATTTTTATGTATTAAAGTTATTTACATTGGTTTTGTACTTTTTACGTGATACGTGCACGACCAAAAACGATAAGAGATGGCGTTGATACAAAAAAAACGCGCTCTTAAAAATTTTTCTTGATGATATATAGTGTATTAATAAAACGGAGGTTTTAACAGATTTATTATTTGTATAGATTAATATCGAAACATGCGAAAAGCAATAAAATTCTTCAACACTTCTATACGTAAATTAGTCAGATAAAATTATAACAATCATAAAAACGTACATTAAAGTCTCCTTTACACATATTTTAAGCAGAATTATAATTTTATAATAAAAAAAAAGTGTTTTAATACCGTCTTATGTAGCAAAAATCTTTTGTCAACACTTCTAATTACCGCATAATATTATGCATAATAAAAGTATGCAGAAATTCGCACGGTAACGACTTGATTAATGAAATATGGTAATTATATTCCTGTCAAACAAGAAAGCCCAAGGCATAGAACGTAATCTTCATAACGTGTATCTTAATCAAAATATAGCAAAATATGAGAGCGAGATCATCTAATCCAAATTTTTACTGAAAATTTTACTAATTTCCATTACTAATTGTAGACATCTTAGAGATCACGTGACATTCAAGAGATAATTTAATCTATACATTAATAGCTGCCTGACTGGCTGCAACTTCTCAGTGCTTTTATTAAGCTCCAAAAAAATTAGTGATAAGAGCATTTATAAATATAAAAATTATTTAGCATATAGGAGCCATTTAAAACATTTTATTGTATTTGTATTATACGAGTACTTTATTTTTATTTTATTCTGTAAATTGAATATTTTTTCAAAATAGTAATGTGTGTGGCATGTACTTACGCTACTGCCAAAACAGTATTTCACAGCAGTTTTGTCGATTTATGTTAAAAAATACTGCACTGATTTCGTTATATTTTGTGTAATTGTTGCCTTAAATTGTTGTAACCTTTCTCCTATATCCAGAGGACGTCAGTGGGTTCGATTCGTACTCTAAGTCTGGGTGTAATATTTGTATATTATGTATGTATATGAATATTTACTAAAAAAGATTATGTACGTATACAAGTAGACTGTTACCTACAGAAGCATTAAATTGCCTAAATTAGAAACAGATGATCAAGTATGTGCTAAGACATATTTACGTATTTATTATATTTTATGACTTTTATTTCTATATTTACTTATTTCATACATTTTTAGGTATTGCAACAAACAATGAAAAAAGTTATGATATTTAAAAAAATAAATATAGTTCTCCGCCGGAGCAGGTGGGAGGTTGATTATTTATATTATTATCTATATCTTACTTAGATCATGTAAATCTATGCTTATAAAGCAACTCTGTCTTATGTCAACAAAACTCCCATTTGTCTCGGTAAATTGCTCTACGGGCGAGCTCGCTCACAGATTATTCGGAAATAACTTTAGTGATCGTTACCGGGGTATGGTAATGACGTTAACCAATCGACTTTAGCTTTGAATATCAATAGTTAATTATTACAAGCACTTTAATGTCTTGGTCAAAAGGGTTCCGGCCTGTATGGACGTCAGCGAATCCTAGTCGGATAATCAGACTAAATAAAATTACGCGTTAATCAGTATCGAGATGAAACAGCCTGAAAGCGTCCCATTGCTGGACAAGTCTATTTTCTCCTATATAAGAGAAGGAGCATAATCAACCACGCTGCTCTATTGTGAATATGCGGATATTTTGTCTACCAATAGTAACGATTGTTATTTGGTGATTATGAAAAGACCGTTTCTGGCTTTAGGGCTTCCCTATACGAATATTATATTCGAGCGGAAATTGAACTCGCGACCGTCGTTACTTGTCTTCATTACTGTCACATCACTACACGAGAGCGATCGTCTTGATGTGATTGATATATTAATAGGACAAGGTAATATTTAGTCGTTCTAGGAAAACGCTAACATATTAATTTATTTAAAGTAATTATTTGCTAATATATGTACGATATATAAGCCGTGTGGTGACCGCCAGAGTAGAATAGTCCGGACGTCCGTACCCAGGTGTCATAAAAGGAGACTAAAGCCATAGTGGTATGAAATACTGTATACCAACCAGTATGGTGATAGGGAACAGTATCACCATATCCTGCCACAACTCCCCAGGGTCTCCCCACGAACACTTTGCTTCATTAAGTAATAATTAGATGTTTTTATGCCTGTTATTTTGTATAATTGTCGATAAACATGCTGTTTAAGTAAAATACTTTTTCGACTGGTTTTTATACTTCTAATATCAGCCTAATTGCTTTAGACGTTTGTCGGCTGTTCCTAGGGTTGGAAATATTATTACAAGTTGGAAACAAATGTCAACCTTTTTACATTGGAATATACAATTTTATTAAGTGAGCGTTCCAGTTATGATATCAATTGTTTGCGTAATATTTACGTATGTCACTAGATATAATATAAATACTTATTTTTTTTTTATAATTTGATAGGCTTGCGTTTGACCACTATTTCACCTGATGATAAGTGAGAATGCGGTCTAGGATGGAGAACGCTTACCTAGAAATAGCCTATTCACTCGCGACTTGAAGATGCCCAGATTGTAGCTTTAGGGGAACACAGACGCTGGTAGAGAGTTCCATTCTTTGGCCGTACGCATCAAGAATGTACTAGTGAAACGCTTAGTGCGTATAGAGGGGATGTCAACCGTATAGGGGTGACGAAACGCAGAGCGTCTGGTTGTACGAAGATGAAAGGGGCAGGGGGGAATCAGATCGTGGAGTTCCTGTGCACACTCACCGAAGTGTATCCGATAAAAAATCGACAGACAGGCCACCCTGCGCCGATGATCCAAGCTTTGTAACTTAATAATATATTTTATACTTATATATATTTTATTATTTAGATTAGATATAATATAAGAGATACTTATATTTTTTTTTATTAAATAGATTAATTTTAGTTCATTTGTATCTTAACTTTTTTGCTATCATAAACAGTACATAAGTAAAATATAACTTTATTCACAACTAAATATTGCTTATAAAATTTTAATATCGTGTTTTTTTTTAAATATAAATATATATTATATAATTGTATATGATTTTGAATTATTGAATTATTTTAATGTGCACGTGTAGAGTAGTAGTAGTTGTTTTTGTTTATTGTAGAAGTGTTGGTAGGGTGATTTTTTACAGTCGGATTAAACATACACAGAGGCCTTAAAAACATGGGAGCATTGAGCTAAAAACAGACGAAAAAAAGTTCAAAATTATTCTAGCTACAAAATACTTATACCTATACATTCTAAACGTAAATGTAAGTTTTTATGCCATATTTTATAAATTATTCATTTACCAAAATACTGTAATAAAACAAACTTGATTAATATGTGTAGTGTAGATGATATATTATGTGTATTAATAAAACAATTTCTCTAAATAAAGTTCTCTAATATAGATTCTTCTAAATTAGTATTCTCGTTTATTCTCAGGCGTAGTAGTTTCGGAAAGAAAAAAGGGGAGGGAGGAATGGTCAATTTTATCTATTTACCGAAATTAGTTTAGACCCTTACAATAAGCCCTTTACACAATTTTCCACCCAAAAACTAAGATAATGTTATTTTTTAAATGGAATTCGTCTACGTAATTTATTTATTTTCGTCTGTGTTGAGTCATATTTGTATTTACTTTGCAGACTAAACTTTTTAACTGCCATTTATAATGCTCAAGGTGTTTAAAAAGTGGTATATAACAAATTGTTTGAAAGATTAATAGGAAAGATTTTCCTTTTCAATGGGATTTGGAAATCTAAGATTATGAAATTAATTACCTACTTTAATCAAAAAGAAGTGGTAGATCCGAGGATTTAAAACGAATTTGCGATATCCGATTGTACAAACGCCATACCTAATATTCCAGGTTTCTTTTTTTTTCTTATTCCGTAGTAAGCGAAAATGGTTAAAGAATGAAGATACTTTATTTCTTAACATAATACACAATTAATTAACTTGTTAACGGCGAGTTGCACGAAACCGTCGCTAACTTTCCGTTAGTTAAGTTGCAATTAATCTTAAAATTAGTTGATCTCATGATTAATTTAAAGCTGTTGGAATTAATCATCCGTTAGATAGGTCTTTAATTAAACTAAATTTTTTTGTTAACTTAATCAGATGAAGGTTTTGTGCAACAGATAATCACGATTCTTGTGATTAAATTAGTTTAATAAACACTTAAATTTAAAATTTGTTTCGTGCAACTCGGCGTAAGAGACTTAAGATAAAAAACAAACATAATTGTAGATACATAGGCGACATGAGCAATCTTAAAATAAAAGTAAAAGTCGGGGCTAAAAATTAATACCGGGTAACCGCAATTTAGTTGTTTAACTTAACAAATAACTTGCATATATCTAAAAAAATTACTCTGATTGCTCATCTTTCATCAATGCTCGACTGGTTGGAATTCGTCGAGTCTTACGTCGAGACAATTTGTAACTTTATAAATTATTATTAGGTTATTTTTACGTTTATATAGTCTGCGTGAGATGACTCAGCACTTATATCACGAGAATTTCTGGGTACATTCATATAAAGTAAAGTATAGGCTAAGAAATATTCCTTATTTTATTTTTTAAGCATTAGGTCATTTATAGACATGTTTAATTTAACCTCACCGAATCCTTAAGCATTATTTCATTTCAATGAATTATCTGTTTATGTCTCGCCGGAAATGTGGGTACGTCTCTTAATACGATATAACAATACGACAAAAATTGAATCTCCAAATTTCCGATTTCGCAAAGTAAACGTTTCCAAGGTATAATACGTATACATAACAAAATCTCACAAACGATTTTAAAATTACCAATTAATAAATTTAAAGTATATTGTAAAAATTATTTAATAGCCATATTATATAAATTCCAAAAAAAAAGTGTAGCTATAGTGGCCCTGTCTTTCGTGCGGGACATATGACTGAATTTTTAAATGATGGAATGATATATTGAAGTTTTTTGTTTTTATTATGGAGTAACTGTTACGTTTCTTGCCAGTTCTTCTCAGCAGAATCCGTATTTCGAATCGGTGGAATCTTCACATTAACTATAATTAATTAATTAAAAAATATATACTGTTTGAAACAAAGATTCAAAAGTATTTTCAAATCTTACTTGAAAAAAGAAATTTTTGATTTGATTATCATTTGATAATATTACAATTACTTTGGGACGTCGGGTTTCAAATGAATTTTTAGAGACGAAGCCTCTTGTTTTCTCTCTTTTCTCAATGTTCATTACGTTAATTGACATTAAATTATTCCCGGTGTCTTTGTTCTAATATGTTTTGTTTAAATACCATTTAAGCAAAATGAGGAAATTGCTCAATACGGCTGCATATTTATTTTGTGTATTGTATTGGCCGTCCTCTCAGTTTTCAGTTTTTGTATGTGTGCAATTTACCAATGAAGATATTGGAGAGTTTGCTTAAGAAGTTTTTTGTTATGAAAACCCATAGTAGGGGAGAGATTCCGCTATTACAATGGTGCAACGATATTAGATTGATGACATCATAATGGTAGTTTAGAAAGTTTGGTACTCAACTAATTTTATGTCATATCTAATATAAATATAAATATAAATATATATATATATTTATAATTCAAAGCTTAAACAATAATTATTTACAAATAATTGTCGTATAAATACTGTCCGCTTGGACTGGCTTAAGAATTCAGCATTTCCCCGTTGAAACATAATTCTGATTATCTGGACAAATAATGAACCAGCCATAATCATGAATCAATAGTACAATAGTAGCATCGCTGTTATTTATTTATTGATCACTGTTACTAATTATTATTTCTTTTAAATAAATTTCTTTTAATTTAAATTCATTAATAATGACCTAAATGGTCGAGGTGGACAATGTGCTACAAATAATTATACTATTATTGCAGGGTCGAATCTTATCAATTCCAATTAGTCCATCGGCATACCACTGATACTACATTGAAATATTAGTATTTACTTAGGTATACCGGTATGTGCGCATAAATAATGCAAATGTTTATTGGTAGTGTTATTTTTAGGTACTTACGATATAATAAATTTGTAATTTCACTAAAAGCCGTAAATATAAAATCAATGTCTACTTCATGCGTTTGTATTGTTATGTATTTTTGTATAAAAGGACTAAATAAAATACTAACTAAATCTAATTTTAACAATATTTTTAATGTTATCTGTTTTGAATGTGTGTTTGTCCAACAGGAGGACTTCCGTAGAATCTTCGCCCAATATTTAAAAGTCAACGCCACGTACTTGCGTAATTCTGAACAAAATAAAATAAAAATTTCGTTTCAAGGAAGTATAACTTTTATTCTTTCTACTATAATTGGGACTTTTAATCTTTTTTTTTTTTTAGCTTCAGCGTATATCAGATCGGTTGACTTGATATACGCGACAGTGGAAGTTTAAATGGCGTCTATATATCAGTCGAGACGCGGCCAATTTATTGGCTAGTGATTGAGAACAATAAAAAACTTGCAATTTTTTTTTTTTCAAAATATGTTTCCGTGTAATAAAATTGAAACACATTCAACGGCCTCCGGAATCAAATATTTTTTCTAGACTGGGTTTTTGTTCTTGTGGGTCTTCCTACCATGCCTCGGAGAGTTTGAAAATCCTTCAGTTAATACAGAAAACAGCACTTAAAATTATGTTTAGTTAATGAAGGATAGGTCTAGTTTAAGAAACATTGTAAATATTAAATAAGAAATATTAGTGTTTAATATTAAAATGGTAATTATGTAAGCTTAAAAAAAATTTAGATTTACTAACTAAGGACTAGTTGTAAGATATTGTAAATAAGTAGAAGCAGTATTTTGTAATCCAAACCGTAACCAGCCTGTAATAAATATAAAATGCGAACTTAACACGATGAATGAAAGAAGAAATTGGTATAAAGAATTAAAGTGCTAGAAGCATGAATGCGAGATATATAAATATTATGTAAACACAGTACCTGCCTTTTTTTTTCTTTTCTTTTTTTTTACGCAGGCGAATCCATTTACGGATGATATCCAAGACGCCCGGGTCGGCAGTCCTAGACCTATGTCGGACTCGGCACTTTGGGAGTGCAATACCGTACCAAACCCCTGCGGGAGTCTTCAGCCGCTTTACTTGGAGGGTCCCGGATCTGCAGGCAACAGGATCCCTCCAGCGAGAACACAGTCTCTGCCTATGGTTCACCGGGTATAAAAAAAATACAGATAATAAAATCAAAATAAATTACATATGTTTATAAGTTATGCAATATCATTCAACTTAGTAACATTATTTATCTTATACATTTTTGCTATCGACCTCCTAAATAACTGAACCGTGAAACAATTACTCTTAATGCTCAAATACAACCTCCTCTTTAGGCTTCAAGAGCTCGGCATTTCTTAGCTTCTGTCTTAAGTGATCATTAAAACATTTCTTTCGACATTTTATACATAAATAATGATAATATATATTCTTAGTAACGATTATATAAGTAAACGTTTTCGAATGAACTATATTTACAAATCACTTTGTACACTTTAACTCATAGTCATAATCCCTAATATTATAAATGCGAAATGTAAGTTTGGTTGTTACGCTTTTACGCGAAAGCTTCTTAACCGATCATCATGAAACTTTGTACACATATTTTTGGAGGTATTAGAAGTAAAACGATAACCGATATCCACGCGGGCGAAGCCGCGGGCAGAAGCTAGTATCGTCATAAAATCGTATTGCAGTTACTATTTAATTTTAAAATCTCAGTAAAAATGTTATGATCTATTTATAAGAAAAAAAAAGAAGTATTGAAGACGAATGAATAAGCTTTTTAATTTGAATTTGTTAAAAATTGTGGTAATTTTTTATTATTATTTACCACCGAATATAAAATAAATAATAACATAATAAAAATTAAACATAATGCTGTAGAATCGACAAAGTTACACACTTTTTAATAAGCTAGTTACATATTACTCAGCACTTAAATATCGTAAATGTATATCTAACTTTAACAGAAACTTTAACAAAAAACTTTTCAAAAAAAAAATACAGACTTTTGTTCGCCCAACAGTGAGTCCGTTTTTTAAGCTATAACACGACATTTTTTGACGAAATTTATGTATTGTCATTAAGATATACAATGGATAGTGTCAATCAGAACAGAATTATTAAAGTCGATCCACAATTGGCGAAGACATTACATAACAAAATGAACAATAATTATCAGTCGATTTCATACCAGAAAAAAATAATAATAAGAAAGTTCTCAATTTCCTCGTATAATTTTGATAACATATATACTGCAAAAACTTCAAAGCTTGTCAGATAAGTTGACGTGGCTATATGATTTACTCTTTCACTCCTGCGAATTGTAATATGATGTTTCATGCCTGTAATCTTTTTTAATAAATAAATTATTCAACATAAAAGTATCTTTTGAAATTGTGCCGTCGTCGAGAATAATAATTTCATATTCAACATTCTGTGAACATTCTGAGATTAGCGAAAACAAACTTACAAATCTTAGCTTTGTTGAGATGTTGTTTTAGGATAGATATACATTTGTTGGAGAAAGAGAAATTAGAACTAATATCTTTATCAAAAACGTTTGTATTTTTCTTACTATTATTATATTTTTCTGGCGGTTTATTTTTGTAATACTTTTAATTAATTAATTCAGCTTGCTGATGTAAATGTATTTAAGCCCTTGAGGGTAGAACGAAAAAATTCACCACCACATCAGCCGTTTGATGTCCACTGCTGAACGTAGGCCTCTTCCATCATCTCCGGGGAGGTTTGCTAACACTCGCCACGTTTAGCATGCGGGTTGGCGAGCGCAGTCTCCTGTGGCAGGATATGGTGACGCTGCTGCCCATCACCATCCTGGTTGTTACACAGTTGTTCGCATCTTGACCTATGCACCATCACTATGACTGTAGTCGCCTTTTACGACACCTCGGCAAGAAGGAGGTCGGAATTATTCTTCTTTCTGCTGGTCACTGCACGGCTTTTTATAATGGTTACCTTTTATTATTACTGTTTTGCTCCTATATTCATGGAAATTAGACTAAAAGTTTGTGTTTTTTAAACACTCAGCAAAAGTATATATACGATATAATATATACTTTTTTTCTAATTAATATTTTTTAATCTTTTTTTAGGTAATGGTTACATCGAAGGGACAGAGTTGGACGGCTTCTTGAGAGAATTCGTCTCCAGCGCCAATTTCACGGATATCAGCCCAGATGTGAGTTATTTTGAAACTTATTTTATCCAGAATTTATTTTTATAAACTCAAATACTATGTAAGAAAAACCAAGTATATTCTATTAAACACAAAGAACGACAGTATATAACAAATAAATTTACAGGAATAGCACAAAAGCCACATGAACAGAACTACAACAACATTTTTTCGTGACGTTTTATAAAAGATAATATTCTATAGCCTATTATTTTTCTTAGTAGGTACCTATACAATTATAAATCGGAGGTAGATGTATCATCCGTGCTCTTATCGAACAAGCCAATTTACAATATTTACAATAACACATATTGTAAAATATAACACCAAAAAAAAAAACTGTTTCTTATAATAATATATGACCCTAACATGAACATGACATGTTTAATTTTAATGGTGTAACTATTACGGTTCCAAAATTTTCCAAAGAAAAATAGCAGATTCTTATTCTTTTATTACATTATGGGTACGGTACCCTTAAAATAAGAGTCTTCGAATTTGTAATATATATAATAATAATAATAATAATAATAATAATAATCTTTATTGCCATGAAACTATACAATGGTACTTATTTCTAGCGGCATCTGCACTAAGCACAGCTTGTATCGCAGATGCCAGACATACAATTACCAGACGAATAGTTCTTTAGACACAACTCGAGCAGACATCAACTAAGTATTTTATTTTATATACAATGACTAAACATGAGATTAAGATTTAAAAAAAAAAAAAAAAAAATTAATTAATAAAAAAAAAATATATATATATATTATTAAACGTAATTATAACATGTTCTCGTTGTGTAAGTGTGTTTATGGATGTGTGTATGTTGTGTGCGTGTCTGAGTGTGTGCATGTGTGCGTGTGTGTGAACGTATGTATGTGCTTACAGAAGTTTTCACCTTTTTCATTGATTATAGTAAGTTTTCTGTTTCTGTATAATCAAGTCCCAACAACCAGTGTTCAAGTACTTGTTTCAGTTCGCGAGTAGAGAGAGCTTTTAATTCTATTTTACTATGTATGCGGTTATATAAGCGCGGTAAAAGGTAGTACGGATGTCGTTTTGCGAAGGTTGTATATATATATGTTTGTTGTGTATATATATATATATATATTTGTTGTGTATATATATATATATATATATATATATATATAAATATATATATATATATATATATATATATATATATATATATATATATATATACATATATATATATATATATATATATATATATATATATATATATATATATATATATATATACAAGAATTGCTCTTTTAAAGATATAAGATAAATGTTATAATATTTACTACTATAATATTTCTTATGTAGATTTTAACAAATAAATTAAAATACAATTTTGGACGGATATTTTTATTTAACAATATTATTTCTAAAATGAAGGTACCAATATCTAAAAGCTACGTAATTGAAACATAGAAGAATAATTAGTAAAATCATAAAATATTTCTAAACAATAAGACAACGGAGAAATAAAAAATTTAAGAAATTCCAAAATATTTAATCAATAATAACATGGAAATAAAAAGTAAGTACTAATCAATATCACTAATCATAATCAATATAAACACAGATGCCATTAATTTTTGTTTGTCCCGTAGCACAATGACTCCCATCAAACGCCGAATGCGCTGGTTTGAAATCCATTGGTGTGTTCCTAACATTCATCTCATACTCTGTATATTCTAAGTCATCGTTAGTAAAATTCAAGTTTTTATCTTCTTTCATATCAATAGATGTTTTCTTTTTTATATGTGCTCCAAAAACTATTTGTAAGATCAATAACAGTATGATAGGTGACATGCTTCACTGTACGAACTTCTCCTGTTCACTATTTTACACTTGTTTTAATAAATTCGAACAATCCACTAAATATAACTTTGATTTTTGTTAATTATCTTTGTTCTTAATCTGATATACCCTATATTTCGCATCAGAGATTTATGTCAATTTAGAAACTATATCTCGATTCGATTAAGCACGTTCTTATATCACTAATACACTGTCACTTCTTTGTCTTCTTTAAATTTTTTGACGCAATGGAAACGTATTCCCACTTAATGTTTTAATATTATGCAAAACTTTGTGTAGATGAATTATGAATGTATGGAAGTTTGTTATATTATCACGTCTAAACTACTGAACTGTTTGCAATGATACTTCGAATGTAGATAATCGGAGGCCAAGGTTAACACATATTCGTTTTTATCACAATACTCCCACGGAATTTTGAGTTAAATAAACTTAATCACTGGCTAGTAATAAAAATAAAATATGTAAAAGAATTTTTATAGTAAAAATAGAACAAAGAAAAGGTCATGTGAAACCGCAGATAAAATATAATATAAATAAATAAATATAAATATGTAGAAAAAATGTAAGGTCATCTAAATAGACCTAAAGTGCTTATCAGACTGACGCACACATCGATAAAAATTGTTATAACTCCTTATCCGACATTTAAAGAAGCGGCAGTATTATTTATCACCATTTTCAGTATACTCGTACATTTATTTATATAATTATATTTGTTTGTTATTACATTTAAAATCTAATTATTTAAAATAAAATTAAAATAAAAGTACCATTTTACTCATACATTTGATATTCTCGATGATGTCACGTATCCTAGCAACGCGTATCCTAGCAACGCGTTGTTATAACAGCACTATAAGCATAATTTATTCATTAATAAGTGAAAAATAAGATGAAATAATGTAATGAAAAATAAGATGAAAAATAATAAGAGATTAGTGTTATTCTGTGTCACATACGAATAATTACAGGGTAATTGTGAGATGTCACACATGTGACACATGATGATGATGAAACTATGCGATCTGTCATAACTGTTGTATTTGCATAGGGACGAAATTTGACGCATGCGCTCTTAAAATTACTCATCATTTGGCCGGGTAGCAATGTGGCACTTTCGTCTTTCGTCTTTCGACTCGTTAGGGGAATATAATTATCAAAAACCAAAAATCGCAATAAATCTGATGGATGCTTTGATATGTGATGTGATGTGATGATTTGTTGATGTACAAATAGTAACTTACATTAACTACTGTTAATGTTATAGATTGGCCGTGAGCAGTAACTCTTCTTTCCACTTCATGATTGTGGTTTCGATTCCCGTCCCGAATCTGGGTGTAATATTTATATTTCAGTTGGCTGTTAGCTGAAACACTGGTATTAAGTTGCCTTCTTTAGGGATCGGTGCTCGTGTGTGTGTGTGTGTGTGTGTGTAATTAACATATAAAAAAATAATATTTAAATGTTATTGAAATAAAGCTTCAGTAATAAAGAATGTTTTAAAATTCAATATATTATACAACTATATAATTAAGATAAATTATTATTTTTATTGATAAGTTTACTTATGATAAGTTTACTTTTTTGATTTTTCAAATACTTACAATATTTTCTCGATGAATGAAAAGCCTAGGAAATTTCGATATCATTAAAATACTTGAAACAACCTTCAATCTTATTTAATTTAACTTAAATTTGTTTTAGTGTAGCATAATTATTACATTATGTATTAATAAGAAACATTAGAAAAAAATAAATATTCGCATAATATGTATTTCTTATGTAGATTTAAACGAATAAATTAAAATATAGTTTTAGACGAATCTTATTATTTAATAACTAGCGGCCCGCCCCGGCTTCGCACGGGTATTAAACTAAAATTTTAAAAATTATAAATTTATATTTTTTATCACCTACACCTGCGTCGATACTGGAAAATATATTATAATAGACGGATTGAGTTGTCAAATCAACTTCGAAGCAAAAGCAACCCCCTTTTAACCCCGTTAGGGGATGAATTTTGATAAAATACGAAACACGTCTTCAATCAATTATGTTAAAGAATATTTTATGCAAAATTGAAGTAGATTGGACCAAGGAACTACGTTGTCCCATACAAACTTTGCCCCCATAGGGGTAGAATTTCGTAAAATCCGTTCTTAGCGGACCACTCCTCGGCAAAAGAAATATTCCTACCAAATTTCAAGTCTCTAGGTCTTATAGTTCCAGAGATATCATGATGATGAGACCTTTCGTATATTAAGACTAGCAAACCCGGCGAACTCCGTTTCGCCACCAACTTATTTTCGTGAGGGATACTCACACCACGTACTGGCACCGTCGGCTCCACCACCATGCAAAACCATATTGGTTTGTAGTACATGCTATGTATCAGAGATGGCGCTGTATGTGAAAAATGATTTTCCCTGTTTTCCTGCTTTTCTGTTGACATTTTTCCTAAATTTTGTTTGCTATAAACCTCACGGAGCCCGAGACCTTTCCAATGAATGCAAAACTGTGGAATCCGTTCGTGCGTTCTGGAATTATAGCGTCAGGAAGGAAAACCCGACTTATTTTTATATTATAGGGGTTGATCGTAGTGGGGTGAAAATTGAGAGTAATATGATTTTTTTTTATTTTAAGTCGACAGAATAAAAAAATTTTTTTGCCAAAAAATGAGAGTTTATAATTCACAAAAAAAATTGCGGTTGATCGTAGAGGGGTGAAAATTGAGAGTAATATGAGATTTTTTATTCTAAATAATGACAGAATAAAAAAAATTGCCAAAAAATTAAAGTTAATAATTAACAAATAAAAAATAGGGGTTGATCGTAGAGGGGTGAAAAATTCAGAGTACTATGAGATTTTTTATTCTAAGTCATGACATAATAAAAAAAAATTTCTCAAAAAAATAATTTTTTTTAATTACCAAATAAAAATAAGGGTTGATCGTAGAGGGGTGAAAATTTAGGGTTGCATGTATTTTTGTATGATGTATCAAAAAAAAATAAAAACAAAAATTTTTGTCTGAAAAATAAAATAAAAAAATTTAGGGGTGGACCACCCTTAACATGTAGGGGGATGAAAAATAGATGTTGTTCGATTCTCCCCCCTGGCTAGTATCCTCGCTAAGTATCACGAAAATCGGTCGAGCCGTTTCGGAGGAGTTCAATTACTAATCCCGTGACACAAGAATTTTATATATTAGATTAAGATTTATTATATGTATAGATAGTAAGGATGAAACATTTGAACTGATTTTTTTATTAATTATTTTTTCATTGACGAATATCATATTTTAATAAGTATTATTCCCAACGACACAAAAATCATAAAAATCGGTCCACTCGTTCTCGAGTTATAAACGGTGTAACTAACACGACTTTATATATATAAATTACAACTTAAATAGCTATAACCATCCAACTTTGTACAATCAACAAACAAATAACGACCAAGACCACAGTAAACTAAGGTACTAAATGCAAAAAAGATTTTTGATGTGAAACATCTATAGCCGCACGTAAAACCGATTTCTGGCGTGACGACGCATGCCGTGGCGACGCGTCGCCACGCTATACGATGGTATATATATACAGTTTATATGCAGTAGTGTGTGCGGTGTGGCGACGCGTCGCCATGCGCAATCGATCGAAGTCACTGATTAAACGAATTAAGTAGTCACGATTTGAAATAAATTCGTAAATTTTTGTATTTAATGAAAATAAATGTTTATTCAATAATTAGTCATCGTTATCTGGAAAAAAATCGTAATATTTTATTTTATCATTATGACATATTTAGTTCCTATCACAATATGTTCTTTTCTGCATATTACTTTTACAAAATAATGTCGATGTTTCACATCTGCCAGGCGTCCCGTGACGGCTCACATGTTTTTGATGTGAAACATCTATAGGCGCACGTAAAACCGATTTCTGGCGTGGTGACGCATGCCGTGGCGACGCGTCACGGCATGCGCATTCGAAGTCACTGATTAAACGAATTAAGTAGTCACGATTTGAAATAAATTCGTAAATTTTTGTATTTAATGAAAATAAATGTTTATTCAATAAATAGTCATCGTTATCTGGAAAAAAATCGTAATATTTTATTTTATCATTATGACATATTTAGTTCCTATCACAATATGTTCTTTTCTGCATATTACTTTTACAAAATAATGTCGATGTTTCACATCTGCCAGGCGTCCCGTGACGGCTCACATTTTTTTTTTTTTTTAAGATTCGTTAGGCCAGATGGCGTCTATGTCGCGTAGGCGTAGGTACCTATTTCTATTTTCTTAAATATTTATTTTTAAATTTAATTACAATGAAACAAAAACTAAATGTTACTGTGAGTTATGTATATTTTTATGTATTAAAGTTATTTACATTGGTTTTGTTCTTTTTACGTGATATGCGTACAAAAAAAGCTTATAAGACTGACTGACGACGACGCTGACTGAAATTAAAACGCGCTATTAAAATTTATTCTTGATGATATATAGTGTATTAATAAAACGGAGGTTTTAACAGATTTATTATTAGTATAGATATTATTTATAATATGAAGGTACGAATATCGAAATCAATGTGATTGAAACATAGAAGGATAATTAGTAAAATCATAAACTATTTCTTAACAATAAGACAACGAAGAAATAAAAAATTCAAAAAAATTCAAAATATTTAATCAATAATAACATCGAAATAAACAAGAAGTACTAATCAATTTTATTTTACTAATCAGAATCAATATCAACACACATGCCATTAATTTTTGTTTGTCCCGTAGCACAATGACCTGCATCAAACGCCGCATCTAGTTTGATTGGTGCGTTCGTAACATTCATCTCATATGTTGTATATTCTAAGTCATCGAAAGTAAAATTAAAGTTTTTGTCTTCTTCCATATCAATAGATCTTTTCTCTTTTATATGTGCTCCAAAAACTATTTGTAAGATCAATAACAGTATGATAGGTGACATGTTGCACTGTAAGAACTTCTCCTGTTTATTATTTTCGTTTGTTTTAATAAATTCGAACAATCCACTAAATATAACTTTGGTTGTTGTTAAATATCTTTGTTCTTATTTAACAGTAAATAAAAAGACAGATTAAATATTGAAATGTAGAAATTAATGTATTTTGTTTTTTAGATGATCTTCCTTATTGTCAGTTGTAACACGTCAGGTTTATGTCTGATTTATGATCTGCAGAAATCTTACCGGATATCATGTAATCTAATATTCTATTTCGCATCAATGATTTATTTCAACTTAGGAACTATATCATTCGATTAAGTACGTTCTGATGATCACCAATACACTGTCTCTTCTTGGTCTTCTTTTAATTATTTGACACAATGGAAATCTATTCCCACTTATTATTTTAATTTTATGCAAAAGTTTGTGTAAATAATTGTCTAAACTACTGAACTGTTTGCAATGACACTTCGAATGTAAATAACCTCATACCAAGGCTAACAGAGATTAGTTTTTATCACAATACGCCCACGGAATTTGAGCTAAATAGACTAAATCACTGGCTAATAATAAAAATATGAAACCCCAGATAAAATACAATATTAGCGTAAAATGAAGTACGCAAAATATAAGGTCATCTAAATAGACATATTCAAATATATATAAAATGCTTATCGGACTGAAGTACAAATCTATAAAAATTGTTGTAATTCATTATCCGACATTAAAAAAGTGGTTGTTAACAATTGAACCTAATTTTTTTTCTTCGTTATATGTGCAGCAATCAATATAATGATTTGCTTTAATAAAAGAACGAGAAATTATTGACATTAAGTCGTATTGTCACCATGCGGTGTCCGGCAGAGAAGAATAATCCCGAACTCTTCTTGCCGAGATGTCGTAAAAGACGACTAAGGCCATAGTGGTGCGAACAACTGTACACCAATCAGCCAAGTACGCCTGCCAAGCATGGTGATTATTGGCAAATCCCCCCAGATATCATGGGGGAGACCTGTTCAGCTTTGGACATCCAACGACTGATGTGGTGGTGGTGATGGTGGAAGTCTTATTGTTAGTGTAAAAAGTTTTATTTTTCCTCTATCTCTTAGGATACCTGTGTTAAAATGTAATACTATACATATTATGTAGTAGAACTATAGATTATTTTATATCTCCTTGCAATCACGCACCATGTAACTGGTCCGAAATATCAAAATCTATTGCAGAAAACAATTATATTGCGCAAAGATAAGCTTAATGCAAAAAAAAACAACAGGTTGCACTCCGGGAGTGCCGGCAGAAGTGAAAACTTGAATATTAACATTGTGCATTTTTGATATTTTGGAATGGTTAAAGAATAATTTTGCACGAATTGCTTTATTTATCAGTATAAAAGTAGTCTCATTTATGTGGTAAATTACAATATTTACTTATTGCGCTATCGTACACAAATATGACAATTTATATTATATTAAAAGTTTAACACGTCAAAACTATTACAATTATTTTACATTAAAAAGTTTATTTCTCAGAAAAATCAACTTCCATCCATAATGTCAACGACTCTTTCACTATCATCATTACCAGAGCCATCATCGCCAATCTCTAAAACTGATACTATAGGCTTATGGTAGCTGAAGTAAGAAACGAATAAAAGAAAAGAAACCTATTTAATTGTCATAAAGACCGCATCAATAGTAGTTTTATATTTCGTTGTGCTAAGATTGCGATCATTAGACATCGTTAAACCAAATTCATTATTAAAAATACACATACGCACATTCGCGCAAGCGCCCTGCGCCGCCTAAACGAAACAGCAGGTGCAGGCATTTTCGCCGCGCTGTAGAAAGAGAGGGGGTTCCTACGCCGCGCTGGCGGTCTACTCTACCTCCGTCTTACGAATTTTCGATCAGGTCACGTGTCCCGATGCGAGTTTAACATTTTTACCCATCACAAAAAGTGCACAACGTCGCTAAAGAAGTTTTCACTTTAAAAAAAGTATATTGTGGTATGTACCAGTATTTTCGTTCTATATAAAATATGTTTGAAAACCACGAGTATCAAGATTTAAGATACTAAACACTATTCTTGGTCTTTAACTATCGAGACACCGAAGTTTCGTTGGAAATAATTTAGGCATTTTAACATAAGATATTAACAAGTATCCGTCTGTCTATCCATCTATATTTAGGAATTTAAACGCGTATTTATAAGGTGTTATGTTTCATTCGTAATCTTCCTTTCTAGTTTCGAAAGTAAAATATACTAATCGAATAGTATCAATATCAGCAAATTGTTCAGACTCTTGTAACCGCCATACTGCGGAACTGAGTCACCCGGTAAGACACGACAAATGTGGATTCCACTGAAGATTTGAATCTAGAGCTATATCTCCTCGAGATATGAAGTATTACTGTATTTTACATCAGATAAAAATTATGTTTATTACCATTGTCAGTATACTCATACATATTTTATATATATTTTAAAACAAAATAATAAAAATGATATATAAATTATTTAAAGTAAAATTAAAATAAAAATACCTTTTAATCATTTCGTCGAGTCACCAGAATGTCTAGCTATCATTCAGCCTATTCTAATAACCTCACATTTACCTTGTTACTCACGAATATAATTTACGAATATGTATATAAATGAGATATGAATTATACGATTTAATATAAAGATGAATTTAATGAATAAAGTGAACGATATTACAATTTAAAAAGTATGCTAATGACATACCTAATTATATAAAACTGAAATGCGCAGTCAGTTAAACAATTCTGAAGCAAGTCAAGTGCGCGAGCGCCGTTCAGCTCCTCAAGTACCACCATGAGTCGTCACGTCGTCGTCGTGTGGCTTAAGTTGAAAAATTGTAAGAAGCTGGTCCAAGTTAACACAATAGTATTGTGGGGTCACTCATCATCATCAACATGAAGTCGCCCCACATTTGTCGCTCCTTTGTAACTGCGAATGTTCATGAGTGTTCATTTATGATTAGGTGATTCACCTCCTGGCTTACTTGCATATAATTAAAAAAGAAAACGATTTCTCCCTCTCTATTTCTATGTAGGTACCACATGAGAAGCCTCCCCCATCCTACTGTCATACAGCGTATTTATGATGAAATATTGCTTTTCCCGTAATATATCTATTACGGTTCCAATATTTTCTAAATAAAAATAGCAGATTCTTAGTCGGGTTAATAAGGTTCTTTTATCATATTATGGGAACAGATCCCTAAAAAATCCACGAGTTTGTATAAGTACAACTAATAACACGGGAAGTTTTTATCATCAAGTACTTAACGTAAGTTATATTTTAGTGAGATTGTGTAATCCATACTAATATAATAATCTATACTTTATAATATAATAAAGCTGAAGAGTTTGTTTGTTTGTTTGAACGCGCTAATCTCAGGAACCACTGGTTCGAATTGAAAAATTATTTTTGTGTTAGATAGCCCATTTACCGAGGAAGGCTATAGGCTATATAACATCACGCTACGACCAATAGGCTGAGCTATAAGAAGAAATGTTACAAAAATGGGTAAATATAATATTTTTTGAGAGCTTCCGTTGCATCCTTTATTATTTCTCTTCTCGAGACATTTTTTAACTATAGTTCCTTTTTTAAAGTACAATAACATCACTCTTTTACTGTGAATTTTCGAAAAATAAAAAACTCAATAATACGTTGACCGACCCAGGAATTAAACCTGAGACCCCTTGCTCGGCAGTAACGCTTGCGACCACTCGACCAACGAGGCGGGTACCGTCTCTTAGAGTAATTGTTTAAAAATATTTAAGTACGTTTTTCCCTCAAATTAACGCGGGTGAAACCGCGGGGCACAGCTAGTATTAAATATAATTATATGTTTCCGTGTTAAATTATGATAATTTTTCTGTAGTTTTTAGAAATGAAATATATGTTTAATGCGGACAATTTCATGACTTATCACTTCCATTATTATTATTAGTTATCTATACATACGTAGGTCACTCGATAAGGCAAAAGTGTTTTAATAGTTAGTTTAGGCGAATGGAACTCTAGTTAGAGAATAAAGGAGAGTAAAAACTTTAAAACAATGTATGAACAAATGTTAACCTTTTTTTTTGTTTTGGCGGGAAAAAATGTACCTAAACGCACACCCCGTCGTCCGGGGAGACAACGGGGTAGTGTGGGGCCCACTAAAATAACCCGCCGTGCGCCCTCACCCGCCCTTACAAGACGGACCACGGGTACCGCGTACGTTGCTCCGTGGCCCGCAGGCGGCAGCCCCATCGGGCACTCTCTCCTGTGCGACACCCCGCGCACTCGGGCATCGCACCTTCGCGGTAGGCTGTTTCGGCGGACGGTGGGCAATCATGAACAAATATTAACCTACATTAACTACTATAATGTTATAGATTGGCCCGTTAGCGCAGTGAGCAGTGACTCTTCTTTCCACTCCATGATTGTGGTTTCAATTCCCGCCCCGAATCTGGGTGTAATATTTATATTTCAGTTGGCTGTTAGCTGAAACACAGATATTAAGATGCCTACTTTAGGAATAGGTGACAGTGTGTGTACATTTAGAATATTAAAAAATATATATAAATATTATTGTTATAAAGCTTCAGTAACAAAAAATGTTTTAAAATTCAATATATTACATAAATATACAGTTAATAATTATTCTAAATATAAGTTTAAGATTTGGTTTTAAGTAAAATAATATTAAAATTCAAATACTTTTTTTTTATCGTTGAGTGTAAACCTAGGAAATTTCGATATCATTAAATTATTTCAAATAACCTTCAATCTTTTTTTTTTTATTCTAACTTGAATACGTTTTAGTTCAGCATATTTATTACATTATTAATAAGAAACATTAGAAAAAATTAAATATTAGCATAATATTTCTTATGTAAATTTTAACGAATAAATTAAAATATAGTTTTAGACGGATCTTTTTATTTTACAATATTATTTCTAAAATAAAATATGAATATAATGAAATATAATGTGATTGAAACATAGAAGAATAATTAGTAAAATCATATAAAATATTTCTAAACAATAAGATAACGAAGAAATAAAAAATTCAAAAAAAATTAAAATATTTAATTAATAATAACATCGAAATAAACATGAAGGACTAATCAATGTAACTAATCATAATCAATTTCAACACACATGCCATTGATTTTTGTTTGTCCAGTAGCACAATGACTCGCATCAAACGTCCTGTCTAGTTTGATTGGTTCGTTCGTAACATTCATCTCATATGCTGTATATTCTAAGTCATCGAAAGTAAAATTAAAGTTTTTGTCTTCTTTCATATCAATAGATCTTTTCTCTTTTATATGTGCTCCAAAAACTATTTGTAAGATCAATAACAGTATGATAGGTGACATGTTTCACTGTAAGAACTTCTCCTGTTTATTATTTTCGTTTGTTTTAATAAATTCGAACAATCCACTAAATATAACTTTGATTGTTGTTCTTATTTAACAGTAAATAAAAAGACAGATTAAATATTGAAATGTAAAAATTAATGTATTTTGTTTTTTAGATGATCTTCCTTATTGTCAGTTGTAACACGTCAGGTTTATGTCTGATTTATGATCTGCAGAAATCTTACCGGATATCATGTAATCTAATATTCTATTTCGCATCAATGATTTATTTCAACTTAGGAACTATATCATTCGATTAAGTACGTTCTGATGATCACCAATACACTGTCTCTTCTTGGTCTTCTTTTAATTATTTGACACAATGGAAATCTATTCCCACTTATTATTTTAATTTTATGCAAAAGTTTGTGTAAATAATTGTCTAAACTACTGAACTGTTTGCAATGACACTTCGAATGTAAATAACCTCATACCAAGGCTAACAGAGATTAGTTTTTATCACAATACGCCCACGGAATTTGAGCTAAATAGACTAAATCACTGGCTAATAATAAAAATATGAAACCCCAGATAAAATACAATATTAGCGTAAAATGAAGTACGCAAAATATAAGGTCATCTAAATAGACATATTCAAATATATATAAAATGCTTATCGGACTCAAGTACAAATCTATAAAAATTGTTGTAATTCATTATCCGACATTAAAAAAGTGGTTGTTAACAATTGAACCTAATTTTTTTTCTTCGTTATATGTGCAGCAATCAATATAATGATTTGCTTTAATAAAAGAACGAGAAATTATTGACATTAAGTCGTATTGTCACCATGCGGTGTCCGGCAGAGAAGAATAATCCCGAACTCTTCTTGCCGAGATGTCGTAAAAGACGACTAAGGCCATAGTGGTGCGAACAACTGTACACCAATCAGCCAAGTACGCCTGCCAAGCATGGTGATTATTGGCAAATCCCCCCAGATATCATGGGGGAGACCTGTTCAGCTTTGGACATCCAACGACTGATGTGGTGGTGGTGATGGTGGAAGTCTTATTGTTAGTGTAAAAAGTTTTATTTTTCCTCTATCTCTTAGGATACCTGTGTTAAAATGTAATACTATACATATTATGTAGTAGAACTATAGATTATTTTATATCTCCTTGCAATCACGCACCATGTAACTGGTCCGAAATATCAAAATCTATTGCAGAAAACAATTATATTGCGCAAAGATAAGCTTAATGCAAAAAAAAAACAACAGGTTGCACTCCGGGAGTGCCGGCAGAAGTGAAAACTTGAATATTAACATTGTGCATTTTTGATATTTTGGAATGGTTAAAGAATAATTTTGCACGAATTGCTTTATTTATCAGTATAAAAGTAGTCTCATTTATGTGGTAAATTACAATATTTACTTATTGCGCTATCGTACACAAATATGACAATTTATATTATATTAAAAGTTTAACACGTCAAAACTATTACAATTATTTTACATTAAAAAGTTTATTTCTCAGAAAAATCAACTTCCATCCATAATGTCAACGACTCTTTCACTATCATCATTACCAGAGCCATCATCGCCAATCTCTAAAACTGATACTATAGGCTTATGGTAGCTGAAGTAAGAAACGAATAAAAGAAAAGAAACCTATTTAATTGTCATAAAGACCGCATCAATAGTAGTTTTATATTTCGTTGTGCTAAGATTGCGATCATTAGACATCGTTAAACCAAATTCATTATTAAAAATACACATACGCACATTCGCGCAAGCGCCCTGCGCCGCCTAAACGAAACAGCAGGTGCAGGCATTTTCGCCGCGCTGTAGAAAGAGAGGGGGTTCCTACGCCGCGCTGGCGGTCTACTCTACCTCCGTCTTACGAATTTTCGATCAGGTCACGTGTCCCGATGCGAGTTTAACATTTTTACCCATCACAAAAAGTGCACAACGTCGCTAAAGAAGTTTTCACTTTAAAAAAAGTATATTGTGGTATGTACCAGTATTTTCGTTCTATATAAAATATGTTTGAAAACCACGAGTATCAAGATTTAAGATACTAAACACTATTCTTGGTCTTTAACTATCGAGACACCGAAGTTTCGTTGGAAATAATTTAGGCATTTTAACATAAGATATTAACAAGTATCCGTCTGTCTATCCATCTATATTTAGGAATTTAAACGCGTATTTATAAGGTGTTATGTTTCATTCGTAATCTTCCTTTCTAGTTTCGAAAGTAAAATATACTAATCGAATAGTATCAATATCAGCAAATTGTTCAGACTCTTGTAACCGCCATACTGCGGAACTGAGTCACCCGGTAAGACACGACAAATGTGGATTCCACTGAAGATTTGAATCTAGAGCTATATCTCCTCGAGATATGAAGTATTACTGTATTTTACATCAGATAAAAATTATGTTTATTACCATTGTCAGTATACTCATACATATTTTATATATATTTTAAAACAAAATAATAAAAATGATATATAAATTATTTAAAGTAAAATTAAAATAAAAATACCTTTTAATCATTTCGTCGAGTCACCAGAATGTCTAGCTATCATTCAGCCTATTCTAATAACCTCACATTTACCTTGTTACTCACGAATATAATTTACGAATATGTATATAAATGAGATATGAATTATACGATTTAATATAAAGATGAATTTAATGAATAAAGTGAACGATATTACAATTTAAAAAGTATGCTAATGACATACCTAATTATATAAAACTGAAATGCGCAGTCAGTTAAACAATTCTGAAGCAAGTCAAGTGCGCGAGCGCCGTTCAGCTCCTCAAGTACCACCATGAGTCGTCACGTCGTCGTCGTGTGGCTTAAGTTGAAAAATTGTAAGAAGCTGGTCCAAGTTAACACAATAGTATTGTGGGGTCACTCATCATCATCAACATGAAGTCGCCCCACATTTGTCGCTCCTTTGTAACTGCGAATGTTCATGAGTGTTCATTTATGATTAGGTGATTCACCTCCTGGCTTACTTGCATATAATTAAAAAAGAAAACGATTTCTCCCTCTCTATTTCTATGTAGGTACCACATGAGAAGCCTCCCCCATCCTACTGTCATACAGCGTATTTATGATGAAATATTGCTTTTCCCGTAATATATCTATTACGGTTCCAATATTTTCTAAATAAAAATAGCAGATTCTTAGTCGGGTTAATAAGGTTCTTTTATCATATTATGGGAACAGATCCCTAAAAAATCCACGAGTTTGTATAAGTACAACTAATAACACGGGAAGTTTTTATCATCAAGTACTTAACGTAAGTTATATTTTAGTGAGATTGTGTAATCCATACTAATATAATAATCTATACTTTATAATATAATAAAGCTGAAGAGTTTGTTTGTTTGTTTGAACGCGCTAATCTCAGGAACCACTGGTTCGAATTGAAAAATTATTTTTGTGTTAGATAGCCCATTTACCGAGGAAGGCTATAGGCTATATAACATCACGCTACGACCAATAGGCTGAGCTATAAGAAGAAATGTTACAAAAATGGGTAAATATAATATTTTTTGAGAGCTTCCGTTGCATCCTTTATTATTTCTCTTCTCGAGACATTTTTTAACTATAGTTCCTTTTTTAAAGTACAATAACATCACTCTTTTACTGTGAATTTTCGAAAAATAAAAAACTCAATAATACGTTGACCGACCCAGGAATTAAACCTGAGACCCCTTGCTCGGCAGTAACGCTTGCGACCACTCGACCAACGAGGCGGGTACCGTCTCTTAGAGTAATTGTTTAAAAATATTTAAGTACGTTTTTCCCTCAAATTAACGCGGGTGAAACCGCGGGGCACAGCTAGTATTAAATATAATTATATGTTTCCGTGTTAAATTATGATAATTTTTCTGTAGTTTTTAGAAATGAAATATATGTTTAATGCGGACAATTTCATGACTTATCACTTCCATTATTATTATTAGTTATCTATACATACGTAGGTCACTCGATAAGGCAAAAGTGTTTTAATAGTTAGTTTAGGCGAATGGAACTCTAGTTAGAGAATAAAGGAGAGTAAAAACTTTAAAACAATGTATGAACAAATGTTAACCTTTTTTTTTGTTTTGGCGGGAAAAAATGTACCTAAACGCACACCCCGTCGTCCGGGGAGACAACGGGGTAGTGTGGGGCCCACTAAAATAACCCGCCGTGCGCCCTCACCCGCCCTTACAAGACGGACCACGGGTACCGCGTACGTTGCTCCGTGGCCCGCAGGCGGCAGCCCCATCGGGCACTCTCTCCTGTGCGACACCCCGCGCACTCGGGCATCGCACCTTCGCGGTAGGCTGTTTCGGCGGACGGTGGGCAATCATGAACAAATATTAACCTACATTAACTACTATAATGTTATAGATTGGCCCGTTAGCGCAGTGAGCAGTGACTCTTCTTTCCACTCCATGATTGTGGTTTCGATTCCCGCCCCGAATCTGGGTGTAATATTTATATTTCAGTTGGCTGTTAGCTGAAACACAGATATTAAGATGCCTACTTTAGGAATAGGTGACAGTGTGTGTACATTTAGAATATTAAAAAATATATATAAATATTATTGTTATAAAGCTTCAGTAACAAAAAATGTTTTAAAATTCAATATATTACATAAATATACAGTTAATAATTATTCTAAATATAAGTTTAAGATTTGGTTTTAAGTAAAATAATATTAAAATTCAAATACTTTTTTTTTATCGTTGAGTGTAAACCTAGGAAATTTCGATATCATTAAATTATTTCAAATAACCTTCAATCTTTTTTTTTTTATTCTAACTTGAATACGTTTTAGTTCAGCATATTTATTACATTATTAATAAGAAACATTAGAAAAAATTAAATATTAGCATAATATTTCTTATGTAAATTTTAACGAATAAATTAAAATATAGTTTTAGACGGATCTTTTTATTTTACAATATTATTTCTAAAATAAAATATGAATATAATGAAATATAATGTGATTGAAACATAGAAGAATAATTAGTAAAATCATATAAAATATTTCTAAACAATAAGATAACGAAGAAATAAAAAATTCAAAAAAAATTAAAATATTTAATTAATAATAACATCGAAATAAACATGAAGGACTAATCAATGTAACTAATCATAATCAATTTCAACACACATGCCATTGATTTTTGTTTGTCCAGTAGCACAATGACTCGCATCAAACGTCCTGTCTAGTTTGATTGGTTCGTTCGTAACATTCATCTCATATGCTGTATATTCTAAGTCATCGAAAGTAAAATTAAAGTTTTTGTCTTCTTTCATATCAATAGATCTTTTCTCTTTTATATGTGCTCCAAAAACTATTTGTAAGATCAATAACAGTATGATAGGTGACATGTTTCACTGTAAGAACTTCTCCTGTTTATTATTTTCGTTTGTTTTAATAAATTCGAACAATCCACTAAATATAACTTTGATTGTTGTTCTTATTTAACAGTAAATAAAAAGACAGATTAAATATTGAAATGTAAAAATTAATGTATTTTGTTTTTTAGATGATCTTCCTTATTGTCAGTTGTAACACGTCAGGTTTATGTCTGATTTATGATCTGCAGAAATCTTACCGGATATCATGTAATCTAATATTCTATTTCGCATCAATGATTTATTTCAACTTAGGAACTATATCATTCGATTAAGTACGTTCTGATGATCACCAATACACTGTCTCTTCTTGGTCTTCTTTTAATTATTTGACACAATCGAAACGTATTCCCAATTAATATTTTAATATTATGCAAAAGTTTGTGTAAATAATTGTCTAAACTACTGAACTGTTTGCAATGACACTTCGAATGTAAATAACCGCATACCAAGGCTAACAGAGATTAGTTTTTATCACAATACGCCCACGGAATTTGAGCTAAATAGACTAAATCACTGGCTAGTAATAAAAATATGAAACCCCATATAAAATATAATCATAGCATAAAATAAAGTACACAAAATATACGGTCATCTAAATGGACATATTAAAAAAATATATATAAAGTACTTATCGGACTCACGCACACATCTATAAAAATTGTTGTAACTCATTATCCGACATAAAAAAAGTGGCTGCTAACAATTGAACCTAATTTTTTTTTCTTTGTTATATGTTAATCAATCAATATAATGATTGCTTAAGTCGTATTGTTACCATGCGGTGTCCGGCAGAGAAGAATAATCTCGAACTCTTCATGCCGAAATGTCGTAAAAGACGACTAAGACCATAGTTTTGCGAACAACTGTACACCAATCAGCCAAGCGTGGTGACTGTTGGCAAATCTTCCAGAAATTATATGGAGGCCTAAGTTCAGCAGTGGACATCCAATAGCTGATGTGGTGGTGGTGATGGTGGATGTCTTAGTGTAAAAAGTTTTATTATTCCTCTATCTCTTAGGAAACCTGTGTTAAAATGAAACACTATACATATGTAGTAGAACTATAGATTATTTAATATCGAGACTCTCCTCGGGACCACGGACCATGTAACTGGTCCGAAATATCAACATCTATTGCAGAATATAATTATATTGTACAAAAGACCGTAGAAGAAGAAGTGAAGAAGAAAGTATTATCGTTCTATATCAAATATGTTTGAAAACCACGAGTAATAAGATTTAAGAAACTAAAGACTATTCTTCTTTCTACTCGGTCGGTTACTTCGGTCTTTAACTATCGAGACGCCAAAGTTTCATTGGAAATTATTTAGGAATTCTAGCATGAAATATTACCATCTGTCTATCCATTCTTTCAGTTACTTGCCGATTCTTCTCTGCAGAATCTACATTTCGAATCGGTGGTAGCTTTACTTTTACAAAAATAATAATCACTTTGAAGTTTTAATTTGTAAAATGACGATGGGGGGCCTATTTGAATAAAGTTGTTTTTTTTACATGAGATAAACATTTTGTTTATTATCATTTGTTTGATATTACATTTAAAACGTAATTATTATTTAAAGTAAAAAATAATAATAATAATATTAATAATGTATGATTAGTTTTTTTGTCGCTCCTTTGGAACTGCGAATGTTCGTGAGCGATGGTGTTCACTTAAAATTAGGTGATTTACCTCCTGGTTTACTTGCAAATTATTTAAAAAGATATCTCCCTCTCTATTTCTATGTATCTACCACATGAAAACCGTCCCCTGTCCTTCTGTCGTACTCGTACAGCGTATTTATAATTAATTATTGCTTTTCCTGTAACACACTTGTTTTTATCAAAGTAGTAGGTCCTATACCATGATGAGTTACGTTATTTCTTAGTTGTGTCTTTCCATATATAATAGCCACCTCAATAGAAGTCTTTAATCTATATATATATATATATATATATATATATATATATATATATATATATATATATATATCATATATTATACAATTAACATAAAGTTCAATATGGTATGTATAACACAGTTACAACAATTAATTTCCGTTTCGTTCCGCTGCAAAGTAAATTGAGCCTAAAAATGTTTTATATCCGGAAATTTGTTCTGATAATTACAACAAAAATGAAGAAGAAAAGTTGCAGTTTCAATTATCGTTCATTTCGGTAAAATATTTTTATAATATCATGCAAGATTTTGTGAAGTTTAACGCTACATTTCCCGCGATTTTATTTATATTGCTATAAAATATATTATATGACAGACTATAATTATATATATGGCTTAAAATATTGTATCATAGCATTTAGATTAGACAACTAGTATTAGCGACAACCATGGGTTTGATTCCCGTTCGGAGCAGTTTATTTACTATTTTTTTATGAACACAAAAAAAAACATACCTTTAAGGTATTAAAAAATAACTAAAAAAACCGTTAGTCATATAGCTATCTCTTCAGGACAACTACCACGAAGGAGATGATAATGTTAATGTTTGTATTTGTACAAATTGGTCTGTATGTATACTGTATATCCTTTTGGGTATCCCCACCGTACCTCGAAGAGCACGTAGAGCTGTTGCTCCCAGTTATTACCATAGACACCTACCTGATCTCATCCGTCAACCCACAGTGAAGCAGAAGGGTTGATTAGGCTTTAACCCTTCTACTGTATGGAAAAGGGGTCTGAGCCTTAAAGTGGGACGTTTAGATGTCGATTAATTAATTTAATCATTTAAATTGGTGCTAGTGCCAATTATTTGACGCAAACTTTTATTGCACTGAAATATCTCAAAAATTACCAAAAGCTATTCCTAAGAACTTTCCTGTAGCTTCTATAGTTTTAGGTTTGCTGATACTGTTGCAATACAAAAATACTAAAGTATACAATACTGAGGAAAATCTAAGGTCAAGTATTTCTTGGTTTCAAATCAAATCAGACAGAAACAATTTTCAGAAAAATAATTTTTAGATAAAAACATTCCAGAATTACTTTTTGAATTTAAAAAAATTAACACATTATATCTATCTATTACAATATTATCAAATACACAAATAACATTATAGCAAATAAAAAAAAGGAAAAAGGGGGGAAAATAAAAAGGTCCAAATAATATTTTATAATTAAGTAATGCCTTAAAATTATCATAAGGAATAATTATGTAGCATATTCTACTCAGTAATCTATGTCAGCGCATACACCATTGACTTTCGCTTGTCCCGTAGCACACTTATTACCGTCAAACACGGATTCACTGGGTATTTCTTTGGAAAAATCAGGAGGAGTTTTTCTTGATTGCCCGATTTTCACTTCTTCATTATAATTAAATTCTTCATATCCTGTTATATTAGCCGATGTGTTTTTATTTATCTCTACTGCGAATATTATTTGCAAATTGATGATTATTAATATGATGGTAAGCATTTTAGTACTTTTGTTTTTGCTGTTTTACAATATTAATATCAAATAAATATTTTGCAAGACATACGTTTCTTATAGCTCTCAAATTAGATCGTAATAGTTTGTTACAGATGAAATCTGAAATGTTAACACTAAGCACTATTATTATAATTTTCACAATAAAAAAACTCTATATAAATTGTACGTTCATCCGATCGTATTGAAATTCATGAGGACAATAGCGTTGTGAAACAATTTTATAATAATATACAAAGCAATTTTCTATTAATTTCTGTAAAATACGTTTACTGAATGTAAGCAAACAAAGTTATGTACATAATACATATGTGAATATAAATATAAGCTATATAGTTTAATTTGTTTCTGTGAAATTTTGATTTTGAACCGAGTTATATAATCGTGTTTATTCTAGTACATAACATTTCTCTAATTATTTGAAATAGTCAAAAAAAATGTCCATCTATAATATATTAAAGTTCCTCAAAGGTAAAATTTTATAAAATGAGGGTAGAGTACGTAATTTCTAAAGACGCTGAAACACCTATTTTTTTTTTTTTTTGTAATCAAATAAAAAGTAATTTGCACGATTCTAGTTTCAGAAACGACAGCAAACCCATAAAATGTTCAACTCCGTTATAATTTCCGTTTTTGATGGTTGAAATTACATAAAGGCTGGAACCGCAGTTGTTTATTCTAATTTGAGACCTAAAAATAAAGTTTCGTACTTCTTCAAAAATAACTAACAAAAAATCATCAATTATTTCACCTTTTAATTACAATATATAAATTTTATTATTGTAATTATTTTACACGTTCAGCTTCAAATCATCTTTCTACTATGTCTTATTCTGATGCGTGTTATGTGATACGACTGCAATTACTTTACAGATTTTTTATATTATGTTATTTAATATACAACTAAGTACAGCTGGCTCGATCGGGCTTATTAAAATTGTAATTCATAATTTTCATTTTTTTTCTTTTTTCGTTTACAATAAACAAATAAACGTCTCACACTCAACGGCCCCCAGTAGAATGTGAATCCTGTGTCGGGGGTCCGGAAACACACACAATACACAAGCACAAACGCCCAGACCACGACAAACGTCTGTATGGCCTATACAAATTAATATTTGTCATGTGCGGGGATCGAACCCGCGACCGCTAGCGCATCAGCCAGTTGCTGTGACCTTTGCGCCAACGCGTCGTCACGTCAAATGTCAAATGTGTAAACATGTCTACATTTTTATAACCAAATTACCCTTTAGTTCTGTTGTATATAACTATAGTTTTGTCGCACAGTTTTTCTCACGTTCAATTGAATACGACAATTATGATAGTTATTCCCGATTTCTACTTTATGCCAGTTACAATTCGTTCTTCGATTTAGTCTGGTAAATTATTCTAATTCTCAACTTATAAACAATATGATCATACTAGCGCTTACAATCAAGTTCTGGTCCAATGCCATTTCACACAAATTTAGGTAAATTAATGTTAACAGATCGTATAATGTGAATATTAGTCCGGTCAATTTAGACATAAAAATAGTGGTCAAATAACAAAAATTCTAGGAGAGTCAAATATTGGTGAAGAGCTGGGGTTTACCATTACAAATAAAATTTTAAAAATCCCCATCGATCCTATGTGTGCTACAAAAGTTATTCGGGGTCAAAGGTCTAAATTTAAGTTTTTTATTTGGATTTTTCTCGAAAACGGTAAGTTTTAGCAAAAAAAAACCTCAAACCAAAGTTGTAGATCTTAAAATTTTCTACAAAAATGGTCTTTATGATTTTTTTCCTAATAGTTACAATTCCTGAGATATCACGATTCTAAGAGTCCAAAAAACAAAACATGGTTATTATTACTTTATTGCATCCTTTGATATTTCGAATATATTTAATGTCATTAGCCTAAATGCATTCTAATGAACTAATAACGATGTGGTAAAAAAAGTGATTATATCGAATATATAATGAGAAGATTAAACTTTCATAAACATTACGTATATCACAATGAATGCGTATAGTGCGTTACTATTACTAGTGGTTCTTACGATCCATGCGGCTTTATCTCTCCCGATGCCGGAATCGAGAGAATTGACGATAAGTGATGATATTTACAAACAATATGAAAACAACATGGATGTTGTTGATAAAGTGCTTCGTGCGTTAAAGGTATTCCAAGAAAAAATAGGCAATAAGGACTCCGTTAAAATAAACATACATGTGGTTGATAAAAATGCTGCTGACTCTACAGTTGAAGATTTCTGTTATATCGATTATCGTTTGTCGATAGGTAAATGTTGATTGTTGTTCAAATAAAATTTTTATTTATTTATAATTTCTTTTTTTTTTTGTAATCATAATATTTTACTTTTTACCAGCAAAAGAACTAAATTATGCGAAAAGTATTTTTTATTCTTGACTGGCTTTATAGAGTTATTTGATTGAATTACTTTTTTTTTCTCTAAAGCTGTGAAGTGTCTATTATGTGTTTGTCTAAAATTATTGTATGGGTCTAAAACAATAATTATATACGTTGCTTAATTATAATGATTATGTTACAAAAAAAAACAAGAAAATTTAAGAGTATGTACTTGAATAAAACTTACGATTAATTTCAATCAAATCAGTTCTTTATATTAGAGATTATTGTAATTTAAAAGATGGCGTGGATAACTGCGATAGAAGAGAAATAATGCATTAAAATGTTGTTTAAAAAAGATACACGTATAGTAGTTAAAAAGTAGTACACGGCAAAAAAAAATTAAATAAAACACTAGGATATTCAAATGCTTGCTCGCTAAAAAACTCGAATAAATCCTAAAAAAGATCTAAGATGATCAAGTGGATGCACATGGATCTTGACCGAAAAGTACCGGCTTAAAATCTGGACGTGAATGAAGATTAATTCCTACTTCTTAACAGAAGAGGCTTTATCCCCAGGTGTATAATATTTATGTGTTAATACAATACTGAACTTCAAACAATATTGGACTTCGTGATCAAATCTGATCAAAATCTTCGAAAACCATTAGGAATCGTCATTTTACATATTAATTATTTTTATTTAATTAATTAACTACAGTTTACAGAAAATACTTTAAAAAAAATTACGTGGATTAAAATGGTTTTTTCATTGCGACAATCATATCTTGTTGCTTATTTACTGGAGTGAAAAATATTGTTATCTGACTATTTCAATTGTCGACACCATACTGACTCTGGAGATGACAAAACTGAAGCTGTCTACTCAATTTTATTTTGTTTAGATCCGTTTATATACAAATTTCTTCGGTAGTAGAGTCTGAACATACATATATGCAAATATTACCACCGTTCGCCCCCTTAAAAGGTTTAAATTCGCTAAATCACTTCATATACGAGTAATGCTTGTTCATCATAAAATATACAACCGACTTCATTTCATGATTCTTCTTCCAATAGATTCGGCTACGCAATAATTAATCAGTTAACCAAGACTTTTTTGACGTGATAACGTCTTATAAATCGATGAACGCCGGCTGCACGCACGAAAAATCACTCATTGTCATGTTCCACGAGCGAGCGATAGAGAGGCACGATCGGCCTAAGCGTTCGGCTTGTGTCCCATCTATCTCTTACCCCATCGGCAGATGCGTCCGAGTAGTATATATTTTTTTTTTTGGATTAACGAGTGCACATAAATGTTAATTTATCGAAAAAATTGTAATTTTTAATTAACTCCTTCTTTGTATTATACAAAATAATAATAATTCAGTGATAATAATTCAATTCAAAGTAGGTATGCAATTTTTCATCAATGTTTTCTTATGACGTTATCAAGTAAAATTATCGTCCGTAAGCCGACTTTACAGACAACCAATTTTTTTATGTAAAATAACAATAATAATCTTCTACAATACTACATATTAATATAATTAATAGGCTTTTTAATGCAAATTGAATTTACCTTTAAATAAACAAAATTTAATCTCCTCTGTTTAATTTTATTAACAAATATCAACTGACCATTACTTATACTTAAATAAATTTGACAAGAGGCAATTTAACTTTATGAAATATTTAAAAATACAGTATACAAACAGGAAAATAATTCCAACTCAGGTTAATGATCATCACATTTTTATTTTAGACTGTTAAATGGCTTCATAGAGTTATTTGATTGAGTTGAGATTCTTTTTTTTTTTAATTTTTCTCTAAAGGGGCCATTCATTTATTACGTAAGACGATTTAGGGGGGAGGGGGATCGACCATGTCTTATTTTTTCTTACAAGGGGGTGGGAGGGAGTCTTGATAGTTCTTACGTAAGATCACAAAACTGCGCAAAGTTATCGATGGAAGCTAGTACATTATCATTTTATCAATATTTTATATAATATAATATTTTATATCATATATATAATATTTTAATATTCAATAATAAACAAGTAACTCAATAAAGCCAATAAATAATATAATACAAAATTTACCCTTTCATCTTTCAACAAAAGAAATAAAAAGGAATTTTTAAATGACGTTTTATTTATTGACAAACAATCAATTATTAACATTCACCTTTCACTAAAGAAGATTTTCTTAGACAGAAGTATTCGACTCTGTCTCCAGCATCTTTATTAATAACAGTAATGTCGACGTTATCTGGTAAGTCTCGCTTGCCTGTTTGCTCTTCGAACTCCTTAAGTACATGAAGAACTTTATCAATTAATCCCATGTTCGCTGCATATTCAATAGCAAGATCACCACTCACAATTATTTCTTCTTTCTGCTCGAAGTGATCACAAAAAACCATTTGGATCATGAAAACCAACAGAGCGAATATATGTAGCTTCATTTTGAGATGTTTAATGGTTTTCGAAGCGAAAAGTTCTTATTATATATACCTATATACCTTAAATGAAGTATTTAATGTCCATTATGATTTCATTAGAAACTACTTAGGGTAATGATGTACAAAATGATGTTATGCAAGAAATATAAATGACTATTATAATTTATAATGGCAAGAATGCGAGTGACACACCGAGACAACAACGATAGTGCTTGGAGTATTTAATAAAAGCAGATTCATAAAATATATACAACTAAACAAATACTTAAAATTAAAAAATAAATTTTTATATTCGAATTAATTGAGAAAACAAACATAAAAGCAATAAATAATACAAAGGGGTTGTTTCAAATTTATATGGAGCCTGGGCCAGGTATTTGTACGGTATTTTAAAATGTTCAGGGTCATGAAATAATGAATATTTTTCTTTATTTCTCATGAAAAGGCCTTATTTACGAGGTAGTTTTAATTTGCAAAATAAAATCGCAACAACTTATCATCCCTTTTGACAATGACATATACACAAACGTTGTGATGACATTTTAAATATAAATAACCACAAAAACATAGGTACGTATCCAACACTAAGTCGATCGAAAGATTTCGAAGACGAGAAGTCCAAAGCAATGCCTGGGTCGTTAAAAAATATTCAGTAACAAAAAGAAACAACGAAAAAACACTCCAACGCAGCAAGACGCCAACGAATGACTTGACATTTGACAATTGAAATGACACTAAGATAATATATTGTCATGAAATATAGAAAAC
This sequence comes from Euphydryas editha, assembly GCA_036937285.1. Lineage (NCBI taxonomy): Eukaryota > Metazoa > Arthropoda > Insecta > Lepidoptera > Nymphalidae > Euphydryas > Euphydryas editha. The sequence goes on from JAUPFZ010000024.1 coordinate 8,156,109, forward strand.
AAAAGTAGGTTGATGTACTTCGAGAGTTGCTATTCTACGAATGTATCCAACTATAAATTTTATAACTACCTCTTAATCACTGTAAAACTACTAAAAAACATATTTTATTTTAATTTCTATGATTTTATACTATTTTTTGGTATACCGTACAAATACCTGGCCCAAGATGAAACAACCCCTTTACCTCTAAAATTTGTTATTTTTTTAACCTGTTTAGAAATAATAGCAATTTTTTGAGAACTATAATGTACCATGTGTAAATATCACAAAGAGCAAAAAAAAAAAATACCACAAAAAATGCCCTCAAAAGGCTTTTCGACCAATCGATGAAATAAAGTATTATTTTCATTTAGTATAAAATGAATATTGCCAAAGAAATTTGTCCTTTAAATTGAATCATAAAAAATAATGCAACATATTCATAAAATGACCAATACTTCACGCAACGTGAATTAACATAATTTAACGCAACGTAACGTATAATGTAAGACATTATATTTACAATTTATATATTATATTTACACTTTAGATCACTTTTTATCATGTTGTCCCGTTTGTTGCTCACATTTACGGTATCAGGTATGCATTCAATCGATTTCAGCACAAATGCCGTTAATTTTAACAAATCCTGTCGCACATTGTCCACCAGAAAAAGCAGAGTACATGATTATAGAGACATTATCATTACCATTCTGCTTCTTGTCTGTAGCTACAAATTTATCTTTATTACTGTTGAGAATATCCTTAAAACCTTTCTCATCCGATATTTCTTTAAACCATATCGTTTCAAATGAATTATCGTTTTCTTTGCTTCTTTCGTCGTTACTCGAATCGTATTTAATATTTATATCTTCGTATACGCTTCCGTAATAATTATTTAATGATGGTAACTTGCTGCTCTTCACAATATTTCCCTCAAATGCAGGTGTTACATAATTTTTGTATACATTAGTAAAATCTATAAGATTTTGCACTTCGAAAGCGAAAACTATTTGTATCGTAAGAATAAAGACTATGCAATCCTTCATTTTTAGAAATGTTTTATTGAATTAATTACATTCCTTATATATTCACTACATACTAGTACAGCCAGCAACTTTGTTCTTCTTAATTTATCAAATTAGCTTATTTCCGGTTCCAGTACTTGTCAGATGTTCGGTCATGTCAGGTCGTTATCATACTTTACAGGCATCACCGCAGCGCGTACGAAGCGTTCGCGTTGTATATGTGAATCGTGTTTAACTCTATGGCAGCTCTCCAGTATTTCCCGCCATGAAATAGCAGCCCTAGATGACACAACGCTAAAGCCGCTTGTACCTAGCGTTGCCGCTGATAAAGCCGTGCTATGATGCGAACATTAGAAAAATGCTAATACTTTAATGATCCAATGGTTACAAACTTTCCGTTTAATAATTTACGCGTTGGCGCAGTGGTCACAGCAACTGGCTGATACTCTGGCGGTCGCAGGTTCGATCCCCGCACATGACAAATATTTTTATAGGCTATACAGATCGACACTCCCTATGAATAACAACTTAACTTAATATTGGTGTTTTTTCAGTACAGCGATCTAAAGTTTAAAAAAAAATCTCTAGCTTTTATTTATGTATTTATTTTGACGATTGTTGGATATACAGAATAAATGTAGCAAGTTTTATATATTTCTTTATGCATTTTTATTATAAATATTCGATTTCATAGAGTTTTATGACTTACATTGAAAGGCATACGATGTTTGAACATGTTATAACGTTTTAAGTTGAGATAGTGATGCTTCAAAGACATAAAGATGATTGAAATTAACAGTAAATATCATTGTATGTCTGAGTTACGTTTAAGTTATCTTATTTAGTTATTACATATTTGACCTCAAAGTTTTATATACATTTGAAAAAGGCATGCATTTGAAAAGGACGAATAGAAGGTGGTTAGTTAAATAGTGAATTAAAATGTTAAAAGTGTAAAATCTGGTGACCATAATGCTATAAAATAAGACATTTTGTTAGTTTTCTGTATTTTAAATTTATATTTCGTTACAATAAAGTTTTTATAGAGTGTTAGGAATTTTTAACAGGACTTAACAGGCCTATCAACATAGCTGATTCAACAAAAATAAACTTCTTTTCCATACCAACAAAAAGTAATTATATCTTATTTATAAATATAAAATTTAACAAAAAATAGTAAGTATTTTGCGTAATAATAATACATTTAATAAAAAAAAATATTTTCTTTATTTTAGAAATGGAAACAACGAATAGTTATTAATTTAATAAAGAAGATAGTTTATTTTATCTTTATGTACTTTAACTAAAATCGAGCATCTAGCTAGAATCATACTTTTCAAGGACAGTGAGTTTTTATTTCTGTTAATTTATTATTTCAACACAATGTAATAATATAAAGGACAAATAATTTAATTGCAGTAAAGAGGGAAAAACAAAACTGATTTAATTTGAAGATTCTTTCCCATTTATATTGCTCATCTGTGGATTCTTTAGTAATCATCATTATCATCAGATTCATTTATAATAATTATTATCGTTTGTCGCAACAGGTAAATTTTTGTAGAATGCATGATATACATCTGGAATTGCCTTTGCCTTGCACAAACTCCATAAGTCCTTATATTTTGAGGTTGTTATTTTATATTTTATTGTATATTTTATTGTTTCGTCGATGTCACCCAGTGATACAGCATTATGAGAATCCTGCCCACGAGCTCTTGCATGTGAGCCATGGCCCCGACCACGTTTTCGACCTCGATCTCTACGACCACGTCCTCTGCCACGAGAAACACTCTCGCCTAGACTGGAGTTTATTAGAAGATCGATTGTACAGTTAGTTTCGTCAAAGAAATCGTATTGGAAGTGCATTACATGAGGCTCAGCACAAAAGAAATGAACATGTTTTATCTTTGTCCATAGAACTTTTTGACCTGTTGTATCCAAGCTATCCAATTGGAGTATAGTTGTCCATATTTTTTAAAATCATATATTAAATCTTGCGTGACTTCGGTCAATTTATATGGTTCACTTGAAGATTTTGCGCATCTAATAAAAGTTGCCCATTGGTCTGGGGTATATATAGTTTGATTTTTTTACGCCTCTCTATAAGAGCATGCATAGCATCGCCCTCAGATTGCGAATGCCCTACCGCAAAAAAATTGTGTGTGATGTCAACATTAAACATTTTACATGCTTTTGCATACATGGCAAAAACCACACAGTTTTTGTTTTGGCCACAACACGAATCGGAGTAAAATACGAAACGGCGCGCTCCTTTTTGTACATACATGTAGATAAAATCATACACGAAACTACTTATTTTGTTAGATCCCTTTTTTCCGATAGTCTCGTTCCAAAAAATAAAAAATAAACGCAGATATAACAACGTAAATAAACATGCGTTGTTCCAATTTTTGGAGAGACAATATTATTTTGATTCGCGTAACAAAATTGTAGATCAATATAGTATGTTAAAAACGTTCAAAAAAAAGTTTTTGTAAGAAGACCTACCCAATGCTAACTCCGGTCCTACTGTGCTTAGAGACACGTTTACTGGACACAAATAAAGAGAAAATTATGATTATAAATGCTATGAACTTAACTCATTTTTGACGTAACTCAAGTTAAGTTGTTGTTCATAGGGAGTGTCGAGATGTTTGTCGTGGTCTGGGCGTTTGTGCTTGTGTGTTGTGTGTATTTCCTGACCCCCGACACAGGATTCACATCCTACTGGGGGCCGTTGAGTATGAGACGTTTATTTATTTATATTTAATTATGGTTGCTGCGTAAAAGCGATAAACTGGTTATGAACAATATAGCAATTTTTGAATTCGAAGATTTAAATTTTAAAATAGCACGTTCAATCGAATATTGTTAGATTCGTTATGTTATAATAGATAAGTTAATACGATTATAAACATAAATTGTTAATAAAAAAACAATGTAACAAACAAACTAAATAAAATCTATTTTCGTATAAATACGTATATAATTTTCTTTTATAGCAGGTTATTAAAATATCGTTACCTTTATGATTACAATATTAATGAATAATGTTGTAAATCGTTAGTATATCTTTCGTTACATAAGTAGTATATTTTAACTACGTTATAAATTATAAGATTACGTAATTTTGAATCAGAGTAGGTATTAAAAATAATATACTTGCTTTAAGTGGGCTTATACAAACAGTTATATTATAATTATAATATAGAATTATTTTAAATTAAATTAAATATAATATATTTTATTTTTATTGTACATATTTTAGTACGTGTCATCCGTCTGCGTCTTTTGATGCTTCAAATCCGTCCGATTTCTTAACATCGCAATCAAAATTCCTATATAGAATAATCGTTTATCCATATTAATATTAAATTGCATTGACACGTGTATCTTGCGTTAAATCCTGTGTTTACTTAATATCATTTAAACATAAATCTTAATCACTTAATGAAATCGTTATTTGACGTGTATGCGTGAATACGCAAATGTAATGTAAACGCCAATCAAAAATGAAGTGTTAAAAATACTTTAAGAGCATCTTGAGATATCCGTAGACAAACGCAAAACTTCGGTCGCGATGGCTGTGCTCGAGATTTTGAAGGACGGAGTAGGCTCCATGGAGGAGCAAAGGTCTAAGATGTATTACCAAAGCCCAAACTAATATCAGGTGGTAGCAGTTATATACACAAAAAAAATGTAGTAAGTGTGTAGTCTTTAAGTAATATGTAAATTAACGTGATTTTTTTTTATTATTATTATAATAAGGATATAATTAGCTTAATATAGTAGGAAATAGGGTATAGTATAAGAAAGTACAAAAAAAGAAAATAGTTTTGGGTGTTGACGTAACACTTCTAATAAAGTAGTGGTAAAAACTAAGGCCATAGTGGTGCGAAAAACTGTGCACCATCCAGGATGGTGATGCACAACAGATTCACCATATCCTGCCACAACACACTGCGTTCGCCATCCCGCTTGCCAAGCGTGGCGAGTATTGACAAACCCCCCAGAGATTATGAGCGAGGCCTACGTTCAGCAGTGCACATTTAACGGCTAATGCGGTGGTGGTTCTGGCGGTATATGTAGTCAATAGAGTTAAGTTTCGTTTCAAAAACAGTTGTGCAACTCGATAGTTGAAAACAAATTGTGGATATGTTTATCTAGATTATCTATACATATAATAAAGTGGTAGGAAAATCAAAACAGTAGGTACATTGAATATTTTTTTAAAAACATATTTGAGGCGTGATCTACAATCGATATCGGAGCCAAAATATTTTTTAGATTTTTGTCTGTTGGTCTGTTTTTCTGTTTGTCTGTATGTATGTCCGAAATAAACTCAAAAAGTATTGCATGGATTTACTTCATATTTGGCACGAATATTATTAAGAAGTCAACATATAGGCTACATATTATCACGCTATCACCAACGGTTAACGAGCAGAGAACCTTTATTTCTTCAACGCATTCTGAAACAACGTGTAATATAATAGCGTTCACGCAGACGATGTCGCGGGCAGCAGCTAGTTAATAATTAAAATAATTACATTTAAGCTTTGCCGAGTTTATATGAAAAACGCCATAAACTTGATGTTACCAATTGCCGAAACCAAAATTACTGCGAATTAGTTAGTTAGTGCGAATTTTCATTTTTTATTTTATAAAATGTTTAAATTGTGTTTTTATTGCTTTCTTACTCAAATTATCTTTAATTATATATAAATTAAATTTGTATTACTAGTGTCATTTCTGTTGGTAATAAATAAATAAACATGAAGACAAGAACAAGAAGTGGTTCCAATATATTTCGCAATACTTTAATGGTGGAAATGTTTACAATATTACTTGTTCCTATTATAATTGAAGCTTATTCTACCGAAAATCGAAACCGTTATAATTTTTTTTAACAATAATGAGCCCTTTTTGTTTTATCTCTGGGAAATGCATTTACGTATTCCGTCGAGAAGCGGCGGTTATGTAGTACTCGGTGGCTGCAGAATAATAATAATATATAATATATTACAATATATTATAAATATATAATAATAAATAAAATTATTTGTGATGCATGCATGAAAAACACGCTGCATCAGATGAAAGTTATACGAAAGTAAAACACATAGTACATAATTTATAGCAATGATTAAAAATATAAAGACTACGTAAACGAAAAAAATAATAATAATAATAATAATTAAAAAGAGATACAACATAAACTTATTGATTATGAAACTATTTAACTAATACATTATGTAAACATATACATATATATATATATGTTGACATAATATGTTCGCAGCATGCCTCACAAAAAGGTGTGACCTCAGTTTAAGCTAGGATTATTGGTCCTAGCACTGGTTTTCAGGACCACCATAAGTTTCATTAGTCATTTTGGCAGCATTCCGACAAAAATAAACAAAGATATTATAAAATATATATACTAATAATAATATAAAAAAATATATAGATATTATAAAATAATATATAATAATAATAATAATAAAAGTGATATAGATAACACAAAAAAAGTATACGTACTGCATAATAAGTTTGTCCGATCTATTACTATACTTATTAAGTTGAAATAAAAATATAAATATTATATTCACATGTAGACATGCACACTATATATAAACGTATAAATAGAAGAAAATTATTATGATATTTAGAAATACTGGCACCACAAGGAAAACGTTTCTAAAATTTCATAATTAATATATAAATGACATTATATTATATTATACTCATATAATAGACATTATACTATATTTATACTAAATTAACTAATCTTGCCTTTGCATCTCCAATAAATACTTTTTATATTGGCGCTTAAAGCTGGCTTTAGTACAAAGGTCCCGCAGAGGAGGAGGGAGGTTGTTCCAGCACTTGGTTGCTACGTATTTAAAGCAACTCCTAAATGCGGCTGTGCGGTGAACCGGTAAACTCAGTGTGCATTGAGTAGATCGTGTACAATGCGTGGTGTTAATGTCTCTTGTCCATTCCAACCTTTCAAATAAATAGACAGGCACTCCATGCTTGATTATGCCAAACAGCATTGTGGCGAAGTGTAACCGTCTACGAATTTCCATTTTTAATATAGATGCCTGATTTATGAAAGGGGTAACGTGTTCTTGCCGCGAATACGAAAACAGTAAAGTGCACAGGCGTTTTGAACACGTTGTATCGATCTTTTTGTGCGCTCTAATAACCTTGGACCTACAACAGCATCAACGTAGTTAAATTGGGAGAGGACCAAAGCTTCACACAGTCCAATACGTAGTTCTTCACTTAGTGAGCTCCTAATACGATACAAAACTTTCAGCCGGAAAAAACAGTTACGGACTAACTTTGATATATGTTTTTCTAATCGCAGATCTTCATCCATTAGAAGCCCCAAATTACGAGCTTCTGATACTCTTTCGATTCTGCTACCATTAACTCAATCACAGGATCGAAGGTTTTGACTTGATGTACCTGCTTTCGCGGACCAATTATCATATACTTTGTTTTGCTGGGGTTCAAAACTAAAGCATTGGATCTAGCCCAGGTAAAAATTCTATCAAGATCATTGTTAATCTTGCCCAACGCGATTGCAATGTCATAGGATCTAAAAGAAAAATATATCTGAATGTCATCAGCATATATATGAAATTTACAGTTTTGTATGCAACTAGTAACGTCCGCAGAGTAAATGCTAAACAAGATTGGCCCCAGTATGGAACCCTGAGGTACAAAACGTGCCAGAATACCCACTAAAACCCAGTGGTGCGCCACGGGATCGCTCGCGCATGTTGTATATACGTGACAACAATAATGACCCCACAAAATTTTAAAGAAATAATATTTTATAAAAGATCGATAACATTGAATGACCACATATATTTTCCTTTTATATTCTCCTCAAACTACAGGTTGTCTTGATATTTTATTATCCAGGCCCATTTTACGCATTGTTGTTCATGTATTAAAATTATATGTATGTGTAAAGTATATGTGGATACTCTTAAAAAGTATTTAATGTATTTTCAGTTCAGTTTAGTTATATTATATACAAAATATTTATTGTTTTTTTTTTTGTTTTTTTTTAAGATTATTCGATATAATTTGATGTTTGTAAAGTAGACATATTAATTTTTAAATACGAAATAACAGAAAATATAAACTAAAGAGCATTTAAAATTAAAATTTATTTGGTTCGGTTGAAAACACTAATTTTAAAAATCTACAATTTTATTTCAATCAGTAAAAATAATAAAATTCTTTCTACTTTTACATTGCATAAAACAGGATACAATATTAGAATAAAATGATAATTGCCGTATTAATTAAACCGTTGATTTGAGTGAAGAAAAATGACAAAAAGCGAGACGGTGCGATGCGATATAACACGAGTAATGCATCATATATCATGAACTAACGTAACGTTACAAAACGTAACTAAACGTAACGAAAAATAAATCATATTTACGCGTGCATCAATGATATTTACGCGTCGAGTCAAGTCACATTGTCTTCTTGTGTTTGCTCACCTATAACAGGTTTAATTACATTGTGAATTCGTTAGTCGATTTTAACACAAACGCCATTAACTTTTACGAATCCTGGCGCACATTCTCCAGCAGTAAAAGCAGAAAACATTGATATCGGAACATCGTCGCTATCATTCCATTTCTTATCCGTAGTATCAATTTTGTCTTTATTATTGGAGTAAATATCTTTAAAATCCTTCTCATCTAAGTTTTCCTTAAACACTATCCTCTTAGACAATTTATCATTTTCTTTGCTTCTTTTGTAGTTCCTCGCATTATCTTCAATATTTTTTATTTCGACATCACTTTTCCGTGACGGTACATTATTACTCTTCGCAATTTTTTCACCTACATCGCTACATAAAGCGAAAACAATTTGTATCGTAAGAATAAGAAGTATGTAAGTCTTCATTTTAACGGATGCAGTGCTTATTGATTTCATCAGAAACATTCCTTAGGTATAAATACACTACATACTAGTACAGCTGGCAACTTTGATTATTGATTATTTTAAACGAAAATTAATGAGACAAATGTAATAATACTACTACTACATAAAATCTCTGTTCGTATACATTTGTAATTTTCTTCGATAACAGGCTATTAAAATATCATTACCTAAATGGTAAATAATTAATAAATAATGTAGTCAATCATTAATTTATCTGTCATTACGTAAATAATATGTATGTGCATAGGTATTTTAAGTGACTTAACAAATGAGGCTTTAAAAAAATATTGGTTTTGATGTATGTTATGAAATTTTGAATCTATGTATTAAAATTCTTATTAAGCATTTTTGATTACAATTGCAATAAAAAGTGACAATACTTTCTTCTATATCCAAATCCATATTAAATCGAGCAAGTAAGCGTATCTGGCTTAAAATTCGGGTTTCGCAGACCAATTATTATAAGTGTCTAAGTCTAAGTCAATCATTATATTAATCTGTATCATTCAAATATAAATCTTTGAAAATGCCATACATGTATGAACGTTTAGTCATAGTTTAGTCATTTGAACCTTAGATATCGGAAAATACTTTATTTTTCTTCAATATTCTAGATGTATTAAAATAAAATTTCAAATATACCTTTAGTTATGTGTTGCCTGTTGTCCATATAGTTTTATGTGTACCAATAAAAACTAATATAGAAAAAGTTTTGCTAAAACCAGTTGATGCATTCATAGACGAGACAAGGAATCAAGAAAGAGGTAACAGTTGTATAAAATAAATGAAGAATAATAAAAGTTATGACGATATAAAGAGAGAGATGATTTTGAATTTTTATTTAAATACAGCTGTATAACTGTACTCCTTAACAGGGCCGGATTTAGAGGAGGGCAAGCGGGGTAACTGCCCCGGGCCTCCACATCCACAAAAGAGGGGCCTCAAAAACTTCAAAATGATTTTTTTTTGGCTTGTGGTACTTGTATGGAGACCCCGAGATTTTTTTTTAAGTTTTTATTCAGTGTACAGAATCGAACTCTTCTACAGTTTTATTGAATGTACCTATACATATATAATATGATGACGACCGTTCTGCTATAGTAGTGCGACTATTGTGCGCGGTGGATTACGCTCCAACCCTTCTCCTATATGGAGAAGAGGCCTTTGCCCAGCAGTGGGACGTTTACAGACTGATTCAGTTAAGTTCAGTTCAAATATATAAAATTTGAATTAAATACAATGTTAAATAAATATCCAATGAAAATTGAAATCGTGCAAAAATAAAAGTCTGCCAAATTTTATACTGTTAAGCTAATAAAATCCTAAAGCTTTAATAAGATAATATATACATTATATATATATTATAAGATATTGTATACATTATTATGTAGGTATATATTATGTTTTTATATATTGTATAATTATGTATTTATTATTATATATTATATTTTTATTCACAATATGTTTAGTTTGTACACGCTAATTTTTGCGACTCTTTTACAATTTTCCTGTGGCAGGACTACTGGAAGAGATTCCATCATGGGATAAGTAGTGCCTTTGTACCAGCATTGTTTTATAAGTGCTTTTTCCTATTTGTATTCTAGTGTGCATAAATTGTTAAATAAGTAAATAAATAAATAAGACGCTTGATTTTTAGAAATGTAAAAAAAATTAAAGTAAATATGTTGTATAAAAAAATCTACAAAAAACTATGAGCCGGGATCGCAATATGTGAGAAAGAAAATCATCCAGACGAATGTTAGAACATCGTACGAGTATACAGCAATAAATTCTTTATTAAGCCATTTCGTTCATCTCTCTTTTTTCACTTACAACTTATTTATCTTAGGTATAATAAGAAGTGTGGTGTAAACTACTGATTATAATTTTTAGTATAATAAATTATTTATATTATGTTGTTTTTTATGAATATATGTAGGTATTTGTGTATGTGTATATGTATCTATATACATATAATAAAATGGGAGGACATTGAATATTGTACATTGATTTTTTTTTTTTTAAAGAATACTTAGTGTGTGATCTACAATCGATACCGAAACCAAAAATATAGTTTTTAGAATTTTTGTCTGTTTGTCTTTTTGTCTGTTTGTCTGTATGTATGTCCGGGATAAACTCAAAAAGTATTGTATGGATTTACTTCAAATTTGGCACGAATATTATTAAGGCTACATATTATCACGCTATCACCTACGGGGAACGAGCAGTGAACCTTTATTTCTTCAACGCATTCTGTAACAACGTGTAATCTAATAGCGTTCACGCAGACGTCAGAAGATATTTAAATATCTTTTCATATATATAATTTTGCGCTCCTTCCCACACCTTCTACGCTAGTCCTCTGCCCAAAGGTTGCCTGGAAGAGATCGCTGTGTTAGCGATAAAGGCGCCTGTTGCAACTAATACAATGTGATTGATTTGATTTCCATGTATTATGTCTATATTGTATTGATGTTTAAAAAGTATAAATAAATATATAATATATGTATGTTACTATCAAAGCCCACTATTTAAAACACAATTTTACTAGTTTAAACTAGTTTGAACTAGACAAAACTAGTGTTAGCAAAATTTCGTAGTTAAATTTATTAGAGTACCTATTCGTTTTACATTGTAAGAAAAATATCCTTCTAATCATACTTAAACATACTTTTTACCTTCTCAACATCTTTTTTTTTTGTTTTATGTTTCATTATCTTTACAGGCATACATAATCAATACTGTTTTAAGTAATTACTTAGTACATTGTTATTTTGTTAGAACATTTACTTCGTATTAAAATTGGTCGGCCTACAAAAAAAAAACTTATCTTGTATAAACTTTATAATTAAGTATGTACTTGGACTTAAACAGACTCTCGTGCTTTGTTGTATACAATAAACGTTTATAAGTACTATTAATATTATTTTGATTCTGTTAGTTTACCTTAAAATTTATATATAATATACTCCATTCAATAAGATTTTTTATAACGATAAATACGTCAGTATTATAAAGTCTTAAATTTCAAAATTTCTAGCTAAAGACACCTTAAATCGCAAACAATTTCCCAAAGACCCGGTACAATTTTAAAAAATTATTACCTAGTTTAGCTGCGCTTCGTGGTTTTACACGTGTTAATTCCGATCCCGTGGGAACGTTGGGACTTAGAGTTGTATATGTGTTATTCGAAATCTTTAGCTAACAACTTAACAAGTTTCCTTGCAATGGTTCTGTAGATTTCCGTGAAATAATAACAAACAATCCATACTTTCTCATTTATATTAGTAGGGCTGTACGTACGTTGTGGATTAAGGTCCCAACCTTCTTTTATATGGAGATGAGGTCTTTGCCAAGCAGTGGGATATCTACAGGCTGATTTAGTTGAGTTCAGTTCAACTTAATACTTAATAAAACATCTCTGAAAAATTATTAAAATCGAATACAAAATTTTATTATTCAGGTAGTCTTCAAAAGCACTTTTCAAAAGTCTTTTTAATAATAATAATAAATAATAAATATGTTTAACATACACACACGGACTGTCCCTGAGATAGGCAACTTAATGCCTGTGTTTTAGGTAACAGTTGACTGATATACTTTTTTTTAAATAAATATACATATAAATAATACATATATAAATAAATACATATTACACCCAGACTCGAGACGGAAATCGAACCCACAACCCTGGAACAGAAAACAGGATCACTGCCAACTGCGCCACGGGCCAGTCGGCCAGTTTTTACAAAGCAATTATAGTAAATTAATTACAATCAATTTGAAGCCAACACCGATTTGGAATGTAGATTCTGCTAGCAGTAACTCTTTTAAAAAATCGTCGATACGTAACACAAAAGTCTCAAACATTAAAATGACAGTTAAAACTATAAATAAATCCGTTCTTGCTTCATGGTTTAAAAGAAGAAAAGCAAAGACCACACACAAAATGGACACACAGTTACTTTCTTAATACATATACATATCATGACATTCGTAGCGATGGTGATAACGATATAAATTAAATCAGTCATATCTTTATGTGTTTGACTTCACAACCAATCTAGTAGAGTAATATATTCGAATAACAATTTATTAGCAACTAGCGGCCCGCCCCGGCTTCGCACGGGTAACTAAAATTTTAAAAATTATAAATTTATATTTTTTATCACCTACATGCGCCATCTATCGTATAAGAGTAGAATATCGTTTTTATATTTAGTGACATTTAACATAATAGTACCTTACCTTAGACCAGATGGCGTTGGCGGCGTAGGTACCTATTTCTATTTTCTTAAATATTTATTTTTAAATTTAATTACAATGAAACAAAAACTAAATTATACTGTGAATTATGTTAAATTTTTATGTATTAAAGTTATTTACATTGGTTTTGTACTTTTTATGTGATACGTGAACACAGAAAAACACGATAAGAGATGGCGCTGATACAAAAAAAAAACGCGCTATTAAAATTTATTCTTGATGATATATAGTGTATTAATAAAACGGAGGTTTTAACAGATTTATTATTTGTATAGATAATTGGAAAATATTGTTATTGTCATTATTGTGTAGAAACTAGGCCGTGATGATAAGTCTTCAGTAGGGTGAATTTCCTTCAGCTACGGAACCAACAAACAGGAAAACGAAGATAATGTGATGCGGTGTGATCGAATATTGATATTTTTCATATCAGCACATATTTATATTCGTATAACTCATATCATATTTTACTTATCATTGTTTTATAATAAAACATCATTTTTAAAAATAGTCTTTTACTTTTAAAATAAACAATGATAATTACAAATAACATAAAAATATGTTTGAATTTCATTTTTTTTTTACTACTATTAACGGATGAAACTAATATACTTAATATACAAGAATTTTTTAATCATTTGTTCTATTAGCGAAAACATGCATCGAGAACTCTTTTTTCGAATTGATTAATTAGTTATTATGGTATATAAGTTGCTGTTATGTATTTATATTCACTATTAAATACTCTAATTATTTAAAAAAACTAATTGAATTATTTAAAGAAAGTTTTTTGATGACATGATGTCGTAACACGAAATTTATCTCAATTTAACTCACAATCAGTAAAATTGATGCGATTAAACTTAATTTATCAATACAACCATAATAATTTCAATAGAATAAATGAAATAGTGTTTATGGAAAATCCTGGTATTCAATACGAAAATATCGTTCACTTTACAAATGTTTATCGCGGATTCCGGGTCGTAAATTGGTAATAATTACAACATAGAGCCACAGTGGGTGAATTGGCAAGTACGAGCTGGCTGCCTGCCAACTTTTCACATGTATGGCAATATTACCTAACAGAAATTTAGGGTTCCATAAACGATATGCTTCCTTTTTAGTCTCAAAGACACGTACATAAAAATAACTCGGAAATAATTCGAAGTTTTTCTTGTTCATAGCATTTTGCAATGTGACAAAAAAACTTTTGTTGTAATGAATCACGCAATATTTGTCAGAATTTAAATATTTAATTAAATCGTTATTATTGGATCTGTGATAAGAAAGTGATACTTAAAAACTTTGTGTTCTAGATAAAACAGGTATAGAAAAACAAAATTATTAAAATATTATAAAGCTGAAGAGTTTCCTTGTTTGTTTGATCGCGCTAATCTCAGGAACTACTGGTTCGAATTGAAAAAATATTTTTGTGTTGGATAGCCCATTTACCGAGAAAGGCTTTAGGCTATATAACATCACGCTACGACCAATAGGACCTGAGCAATAACAGGAAATGTTACAAAAACAGGAAAAAATAATCTTTTTTTAAAGCTTCCGTTGCGTTCTTTATTATTTCTCTTCTCGAGATATTTTTTAACTATAGTTCCACTTTTAAAGTAAATATAACGTCACTCTTTTACTGAGAAAATTCGAAAAATAAAAAACCCAATAATACTTTGAACGACCCAGGAATCAAACCTGAGACCGCTTGCTCGGCAGTAACGCTTGTGATCACTCGACCAACGAGGCGGGTACCTACTCTTAGAGTAATTGTTTAAAAATATTTCAGTACGTTTTTCCTCAAATTAACGCTGGTGAAACCGCGGGACACAGCTAGTTATTAACATCACGACTAGGTAGATAGATACCGACATCAACTACCATCTTGTGACCACAGTGATCAGGGTTCGAACACGGTCTGACATTGATCTCGATCTAGTAAAATTAAAAATTTGTACTTAGTACCGACCACTGATCACTTTCGTGATTGGGCTGATTATGTTTTAATAAATAGACTTTTTAAGACTCATCAGACCTACGTCAATTTAGAAAAACTAAAATTTTTAATATCTTTAGAGATCTAATATGCAGTTAACATAATATTCTAGATTGAAAACAGAACCAGTTTACAGATGATAAGCACAAAAAGTATAACTAATAAATAAATAAATAAACGTCTCACACTTAACGGCCCCCAGTAGGATGTGAATCCTGTGTTGGGGGTCCGGATACACACACAACACTATACAGATATTTGTCTTGTGCGTGAATCGAACCCGCGACCGCTAGTGCATAAGCCAATTGCTGTGACCACTGCGCCAACGCGTCGTCTATAAGTAAAAGTATATAAATGAAAATCGTACTCAACTACATTAAAGTAGAATATCTGGTTTTTACATATGTTTTGTAAAATATTCTCGAAGACCAACATTTATTATTCCTTGACAGTTTCCGTGACGTTAGCCTTTAACAGTTACTTTTCTTTTTTTCTTTTGCCTTACCATTTTAATTTAAAGATTAAGGCAAATTACGTCATCATAGAAAGCTTTAATTTTATATATGTTTTTTTAGTGTAGTGGTAGAGAGTAGAATAAACTCTTTATTATAAGCCAGACCCTCTCGCTGGGCCAAATATGGGATATTTAAACTACATAAATAAACAAGCACAACAAACATTCCTTTGTGTGGTGAGCGTTAGTAACGATAACTGGTGACTAAATTTCAATTACCAAAGACACCACTATTTATCACTCATATACGTTTTAATCGATCGAATAATTAAATATGACATCATATTAGTACATACATGCCCAGGTCTGGCCTAAGGCGAAAATGGCGAGTGTGCGACTTATTTAAGGATGTTCATGTTGTCCATGAACATTATCGAGTTTTATTAAGTCGCCAGGCTATATTTATTCCTAAAAACAAGAAAAAAACGTCATCGTGACCCCCGTACCGACGGTTCCACCTCCAGGCTAGACGTATTCCTAAAAAAAGGGTCATCACAACCCCCGTACCAATGTTCCCCACCTCCAAGCTACATGTATTTCTAAAAAAAAGTTCACCGCTTATACATAAAAAATGCCCATAGAATAAAATTATGCCCCTTTTTATCCCCAAATTGTATGCTCTCCCAAGAAGCTCAAGTGTGCGGCTGCATACTTCGCACATCCCTTAGGCCGGCCCTGTATGTGCCTAACACGGGTGACAAGTCAGGACGTGTCGCTATTTTTAATAAAATATCATATAGAACAATCTATATGTCGCAGTAAGATAGATATAGCCGTAATATAGTTATATCCCTAGGGATATAATTATGTACCGTAACATAGTTATACGAAAGCGATTCATTACTATCTCACTAGGAATATAGTTATAAAACGTCCAAGTTTAGTGATATAATTATATTACTAGATTAAGTTTAGTGAAATAGCTATCAGAGTATATATTAATACGTCAAGCAACAACTTTGTACCCCTTTTTACGAAAATTACGCGGATGGTGAAGTATGAAATTTGGCACAATAATTATAGTTTATATGAAGAAAAAGTGCAAAATGCTAATATTTTTTAAAATAATGCTCAAAAAATGTATTATATTAATTTTAAAAAAACACTACATACACTACGACACACACATATAATATGTACCATGTACATATATACACAAATTTTGTTTATTGTCAAAGTCTGTTATCAACACGGTCTGAAATACAGGTCTTGCAACGAATTTTTTCTGCATATACTCACCATGTTATGCACAATCATATTTTTATGATGTTGACAATGCTGTCATTTATAGATTAGGTCAAATTTCGACCACTGGACTACCACTAGTTCTTAATAAAAAAACAAAACTGAGGTCATGTGTTTTGCTGTGAGGACTTTGCAGCCATTTTGAATATTTTCGTCTGTGGGCGATACATTTCATAAATAATATCTGTCACAGAATCTTTAGCTTCTTAACTGAAGTTTATACTCTCGACATGTTTTTATGATTGATGATTTGATGATTTGGCCGACATTTGATATGATCGACATGAAATATATTCTAGTATGATAAAAAAAAAACACTAAAGAGAAATTATTTGTTTTTATTTTTTGTGTAAGCAATAAACGCTTAATTTTATAATAAAGTTATATATATGTATATTTAGCTAACATTGTTATCGTAAACAAATGACAAAAATGAATTAAAGATTGATATGGTAATTTAAAAATTAGTATATCCACTTTATACGCAGTTACGTATACATTTTTAGCTTAGTGTTCATTAGGTAGGGAATTTTCACCCTTCCTCCTTAAACAATTCCCGACTGTCAAAGTTTTACAACTTCTGTTTCACTTCTCAAAATATTTGCTTATAACTTTGTTGTTAGCCACTTAATTAAATTAGTTGTTCAAAAAGGCTCATGATGTGAATGTCAGTATATTTCAAATCAAAAACAATTTAGGAGTTTTTAAGTGTAAACAGTATTGATATCAAACGTTTTAAAGAAACCTTTTTATTAGTTAGTTTATAACGGTTTGTGGTCTTATTTCAACGCCATGTCGTTGACGTCATTAGGTAGGTTCAAAATTGTACAACTTTTAATAAATAAACTTTTTTAACCAACGAAAAATGTTCCTTCTGTAAATAATCCTACTCATATATTTTTTATTATAATATATGAAAAAAATAACCATGCGCAATTTTATGTAGCATAGTGCTTACTTTTTTGTTGTTGTCAGCCACTGATGGTCATCCAGAACAGTATGGTGCCCCATTATTTACGATCTTACGTTGCTATAAACCAACGACTCTCCACGACTCTTAAGGTCAGCTGTACACGTATTGTACGCTACTCTATACCTACGCTACCCTACGCTGCGCTTTCTGTTGCATTTTCGCAATTCCAGCACCTTAATCAAGAAATTCGTTGTACGCAGATAAAGATGAGTGATGTATTCGCCGTTGTCAATCTGTTCTACAATCTGTGCTAAATATATTTCTATCTAGAAGCTCAAAGACGGTTTCCAACATCCGCTGCATAAAGAATTGTTGGTGCGTTTTCATACAAGAACTGCAACACTTGGACGTAGATGGTTGATCCGGCATCTTTGTAATAAATATCAAATTTCAATGTTCTACCGAATAGCAGGCTTCCAGATCACTGATGGCTCAAATTCCTGTCTCATGGATGAAACTATAACTCTTCAATATATTGTTGTCAAGTACATGTGTGCCGTACTCTTGTTCTATACTTTTAGCTTTATTATGTTGTAAAACAAGATTTGTAATAATCAATTGCAGCAATCTATCGAGATATACTCGTATAGTGTGTTCCAATACTTCGCCGTTATCTTATAAAGCAAAATATCAATTATAATTTATTTCATATGATTCATCGGGATGATCAAATTAGTTTCTTGTAATTGAGGATTTCTAATTAAGTATTCGATTAAAATTTATATCTTATCTATATAATGTTTGTGTTGCATGTGTTCATCAACACTGAATGTTATCATTTTATTATATAATTAATGAAAATGAAGAGAACTTTAATATACACGTGATTTAGTGTGAATTGGTGAAATTAAAGAGAACGTCAACAATTAATTTTAAAAAGCTTAAATTTTGCGCAGCTAGTTAGGTTCATAGATGATAATAAAAAAACATTTATATGCAATAGTATTTTGTTTGTCTTCAGTGTATATTCATTATCTTCGCACCTTACTTGTTTTTACCAGGGTATATTTATTTGACTCCTTAATATTCTTACCGCCGCCATTTTCAATGTTACTTCTTACTCGTAAAAGAAAGGCTTAAGTACAAAAGATTAAACTATTGTCCATATATTGTACATACAATTTTAACCAGAAAAAAAAATTATGCAATAACTTATTTAGAAGAAGAAATTACATGAAATTACGAATTGTAAGAAACACTCTTGAAGTGAAATATTGCAGTACTGTTTCTTCGAATTACTTAAAGGACAGTGGTTTATTTGAAAACAAACACATTAAACTCTTAAATTAATATACTACTAGTAATGGACCAGTGGTCGAAATTCGACCTAATCTATAATTGACCGACATTATTTATGAAATGTATCGCCCACAGACGAAAATATTCAAAATGGCTGCAAAGTCCTCACAGCAAAACACAGTCATGACCTCAGTTTTGTTTTTTTATTAAGAACTAGTGGTCGCCCAGTGGTCGAAATTTAACCTAATCTATAATTGAGAGCATTGTTAACATCATAAAAATATGATTGTGCATAGCATGGTGAGCATATGCAGCAGTCATTGGATCTGATCTGTGATAAAAAAAAATCGATAAAAAATTCGTTCGCAAGAGCTGTATTTAAGACCGTGTTGACAATAGGTTTTGACAATAAACAAAATTTGCGTATATACTCGTATGTACATTGTACATGTGTGTGTGTCGTAGTGTGTGTAGTTTTTTTTTTTTTATTAATTTAATGTGTTTTTTGAGCATTATTATAGAAAAATATTAGCGTTCTGCACTTCTTGTCCAGTACCAAATTTCATACTTCTCCATCCGCGTAATTTTCATAAAAAGGGGTACAAAGTTTTTGCTTCACGTATTAATATATAGTTAAAGCAATGTATTCCGTTGCTGTTTTACCAATATAATAAAAAAAATTACCAATAAACTAAATTAATATACTGGTAAAAAAGCAATAGAACATCATGAACTTGTATTAAAATTCTTTTATCTACTGATCTAATCTTATGCTTTTTTTTTTGTTTACTTTTGATCAATTTTTTTTAACTTGAGTTTAGTTTCGCTGATATCTATTTTTTCACAATCGAAAATTTCGTAAATGTATTTATATATTTTATTTATACATCTCTCAACATGGCTAGGTAGGTACTTATTAAAACCCATATCACTATTTAATTTTAAAAAGCACATCTGAACTAAGTCAAAACATCAACTCAAATGTATATACGAGTATGTATAGCTGCCATAACTAATAAAGTAGGAATAGTAAGATAAATAAAAAATAACACATTAAATTTTAAACTGTCAATATTTATTTTTTTAAACCAAACATATATAAAATTAAAATACGATGAGGGAGCAAGAAAGCCTATTGTTATTATTTATAGTATTTTACGTATGGTTATGCACGAGTGTATTCACGAGAGTGAGTTGTTCACTGAGAATGTGTGTGCGCGAGAGTATGAGGCGCTGAGCTCCTCCTAATTGGCTAGATCGATCTTGAAAACTTTATATGTTTTTAAGCCAGTAGTTTGGGGTGGTGGTGATTTAGGCACAATTGGAAGCGATATATAGTGTTAGAAAATGGCTGTCAGCTTCATTGGCTTATAATAAAATGCTTTATCGTCCGTAAATTCGAATCGAGTAGTTATATCCGCGTCCTCTCGCCGACTGCACCCTGATGGTCACGTTGTTGGCGCCTACCCCGCCGCGCAATATGTAAGCGGAAGGGAACTGCCGGACGCCGATCTCGGTAGCATTGATAGCCGATATTCTGGTATTGCGACTCCCATTGAAGACGAAGTCTTCATACTGAATAGTATTTGCTCTAGGCGGCTTATACACAGTTGCACTGAAAATGATAAAATATTCTTATAATAAATTTAAGAACAGGGTTATCAATTCGACGGTCCTTTTTTGTGTTTGTGTATTCCCTTGGCTAGCTTTAGATCAATTTTTGTTCACTCACTCTTTGAATGAGAAAAAGTACTTTAACTTATTCAGAGAGTACAGTACCGTATTAGTAGAGTACGTACCTCAAGGAAGATTCTATATAAATATTGTTAAAAATTGATTCTTAGGGATTATTAAAGTGTTTCAGTGTAAAAACGATATCGTATTATGCTATTAAGAATAAGTTGAAATTCTATTAGATTTCTAGTTCTGTCTTGATAGGATATACTAATATTATATTAGAATATTCTAATATTTGACAATCGATTAATCTGTTTGTACGGTACTCCATTATAACATAAACAAAATAAAGCTGACATGGACGAAATATATCACTGAATCGCTACCAGACGATCAGAGGTTCAAATCATGGCTGACATCGCTGACGTTTTAAGTGCTAAATATGTGTTTATTAAAACTCGTGTGTGTCAGAATTTCAGAAGTAGTTTTGAGATACGTATATCCCATCTGAAGTGGAGCAACGAATCAGATCAAGCATCGAACATTCTCCTTTATAGGAAATGAGCCTCTATTGGTCAATACGAATATGAGGCAGTTAAATGACTTTAAGAATACAGTACACAATGTGAAACTAAAAAAGTCATACCTTCGCAACAGTCTGTCTCCTGGTCGAACTATACCAACATTCACGTTATTTCTGGCCGACAGTACAGAGGAGTATGAGACCGCAGCAAGGGCCAATAGCAATACAGGGATAAGGAACTTCATCTGAAAAACGGTATCCAAATTTAATATATTACAAGCGTGTTATATAATAAATTGTAACTTTATTGCGAACATATGCAAAATAAATAAATAATATTATCAAAATGCAACTTACTTTCTCCATGTAGAAATACTTCAGCAATTTATGAAACTGATTCCAATGATTTGTTTTATTGCCTTTATATATGAACTAATCGATTAATTATCTTTGAAAAGTGAGTCAAACAAGATAATCACACTGTATAGCACGATATTGGTTCTCGAAATACTAATTTATATCATCGTTCTATTTGATAGGTATGTAGAGAGTGGATGTCTTTTTTTTATCATACATTATATACAGGATGACTGGTAAATTACTATCAATATTTAAGGAGAATACTCGGTACATGATTCTCATTTGAATTATGTAAAAAAATAGGTACTTAATTTTTGACCAAATTTTCATAAATTTCAATTCAAGTAAATGAAGCGTTGACACTCTACAGTCATGCCGGCGGCACGTGCACAGGTGTTGTACTGTGCCGCTTGTTCACATCTAAAAATTGCCAAAGCTCACATCATTTACCTAGTCAACAAATTTGTTGCTTAAACGAGTAAAATATCTTAGTATTTTTGCCTATCCTAAGCCAGGATTAAAGTATTAAGGGGGACTGGATCATGCTTGTTTATCCTGCTACCCTGTTAACACGTGACGGTGTTTGGACGTATGTAAACTACCTGTTTTGTGTCGAAAGTGCAGCTAGCTGCTAGGGTGTCCAGACGACGCGTACATAATTGGATAATTGTTGAGTAACTTTACTTAAAAGTTTATTAATATTTACCTGTTTTTTTACATAATTTGAATGAGAATCATGTACCGAGTAGTCTCCTTAAATATTGATAGTAATTTACCAGTCACCCTGTATGTAGGTATATTAGTAAATTTTGTACTTTAATCGCTAATTGTTTTTAGTATAATCATACACGTTTTGTAATGAGGGTAACCAGTAGACATATTTTTAAGTTTCAAGAAAAAAATATATGAAAATGTTTATAACTCATATATTTTTATATTTGGGACATATCGTGTATATGTATAAATCTCACACAACACACAGAACACCCTGGAGTTGTAGTCCATTACCCGTAGTGATATTATAATGTTACCACATAAAAAGTTTCGTACTGAATTTACGATCAACTAAAACTATATTCATTTTTAAAAAATGAATAATTTTCTCGCACCTTTACCTTCTTTGACATTTATTGCTATTGTTCAGTTATAAGGAATTTTAACAAAAAATAGGCTGTAAAACATGAAGACTACTTGTAGTGTTACTTGTCTTTAATGTAGCTAGATAAAAAATAATTTTTTACAGTAGCTTTATAACTTTAGCACTATCAATTTAGACTTAAATTTTTAACTTGTTGTTCTTAGTTAATCATTACGCTGTCTGCCCCTGGTTTCCATATAGTTTACACTTTACATAGGTGCATAGTTAATAATTATTCACATATAATAAACACATTGAAATTAAACTATTTCCATAACGACATTAAGATATCTAACCTTCAGTAGAATAAGGGCACAATTGCAGTTTTTGAAGTTTTACCGGTGAGCCATTTTAAAATATTTTTTGCTTTTTAATTTATGCTTTTGGTTTGTTAATATTGCACTAAAGTGGTTTTTCTCTGCATGGCATAAACCAAATACTATATTATTTTTAGGCAAGTAGTTATCAAGAAAAAATCATTGAAGATTAAAGCATTTTGGCATACTTAAATCATTTTTTTTCAACTTTTGACAATAGCCAATAGTCTTTGTTCTACCAAAGGTGTCATATTTTCTTTGATATATTTGACCACAGGTCAATGGACTCGTTGAAATATGATACCGAAATTTTATCGAAATATTTGTACTCAATAAAAAAAAAAATCACATTAGCAAATTAAACGAAAGATTTCTTAACTAAGTACCAAATGAAAAGAGTTCTAAATAAAATATATTACTTAATGCTATATTTTTTCTAATAAATTTTAAACTTTAATCTAACAAAATCTAGCCTAATTCACGTTTTTAATTTATTAATTAATCGTTATGTTTTGACGATACTTCATCTACATTCCTTTCTTAGCATATCCTTATACAGTAAATAATTAACATTTGGCTTATTACAATAACATACCTAACAAAGATTTAAAATTATTATCACTATATTTTACTTTACTTATCTATCAATAGATTATCTTATTACTAACTATGATGATATCAGAAAATAGTAATTCGAGAGGTTTTTAAGGAGCCTACTTGAATAAAATGTATCTTTAAAATTTTAAATACATTTCTCTTTTTTTTTTGTGCTTTTTAGTCTTAACTTTTACTAGAGTTTTTGTTGACTTTATTTTACTCAATTTGACCTTGATATCACAAAACACTTGGCAGCTCCTATGTTTCAGAAAACTCAAGAGTATATCAGTGCTTCATCATCAATTGTTACTAAATTGTCATTAGACAATTTAGTAACAATTCTACGTTTTTGTTTTATCAATGGTCTACGTTAAGATTAAACAATTGGCAATTAATGCGTAGTCATTTTACATGTCAATTATAACCGGATGACGTGAGATATCAATTGTTAATAGCTCGTAAATTTAGTTTTTAGTTTTGCGTACACATCCAGGGCCGGCCTAAGGAGAAAAGTGTAAGTGTGCAAGACTCACATTTTATGCCCCTACCGGGGGGTCTGAGGGGTATTCCATACCCCCATGTAAAAGAGCAGGCCCTCCCCCGGAATTTTTTTGAAATTTAAGGTCTAAAAAAACAGTTTTTGTGCACTTTTGCGCCTTTTATAACATGTAATTTATGTCTCCCAATTAGAAAAATCAAAAAATTGATTGACTTGATAGGTTCAATACTCTTTCTTGTAGGTAACTTCAACCACTATTATTTTAAATAAATTAATTGAAAGCTTCAGGGTCATGTTACAATGATTTTTACAATTATATTGTAAGTACTCTCGGAATAAATAGCTAAGGCGGGATTCACCGTCCGCCGGACCTAAGATAAATTTCCATATCTCACATGCCAATTTTTTTAAACTAAATTGGCCAATTTTATGCCCCTCCAAAAGGCTCGAGTGTGCGGCTGCATACCTACGTCGCACACAGTTCAGGCCGTCCCTGTACCTACTACCTACACACCGCTCGTCTATTGTAAGCTATATAAACGTTGAGTAGGCTATTTCTTCGCACACATTTACACTTAAATAAATAGTATACTTAATATATAATAAACATTTTATTAATATAAGTCAAACACTTAAAATTAAAAATTTAACTTTAACACATTTTATTATTTGGGTAATACTGACATAAAATAAATAAATTATACGTATATAATTTGGAATATATTCAAAGCTTTACAACAACTTTAGGCGTATTTATTATTATTGTAATGAATTTATCGTCCCCAAACGTCAACAGCGTAGTAATACCCGTATCCCCGTGCTGACTGTACCCGGACCGTCACATTGTTGTATCCTACCCCGCCGCTGATGATCCACGCGGACGCGTACTGCGTGTATCCTACCTCGGTAGCAACAACAGCGGTTATTCGGGTAGAGTAATTACCGCGGTATATGAAATCTTGGTACTGAATTGTATTTGGTCGCGCTGGCTGATACAAGTAGGTTCTGAAATCAATAGCAGTTTCTTCATTATCTTTTTCAGATACTTATTATAATATTCTTTACAAGGTAATGTTCACTTTAAATAGAACATAATATATTAATTAATATAATAATAATTTTTAATGAAATAAAAATAGAAGTAAAAGCTAATAACTCTTTAGTCTACGTTAAGTTATAGTTTATAACTTGATTTATAGCATACTTTAAGCCGTTAAAGAACTGAAATAATCCTTTATTTACTAAAACCATACCTAAGAAAAGAACACATTTGATTTTAACAAATATTTAATTCACTGTGATAGTTTTTGAATAGGAATAGGTACTCTTGATATAAGTGCTGCAGTAAAGATGTTAGAAATGACAACCTAGAGAGGCTCTTCGAAAATAAATTATAATGTCGTATATCATACCTTTGCAATAATCGGTCGCCTGGTTGAATATAACCGACATTTAAATTAGCTCTGCTAACACTTGGTAAAACAGCACCGTTGCAGACAGCAGCCAAAGTCAAAAACAAAACTGGGAGTAAAAACTTCATCTGAAAAAGACCCATTTTTATTTTCTGTAAACATCTTTCATATGACGTTTTATTTACTATATTCATAGTTTCAAATATAATAACTTAACAATAATATTTCATAAAATTTAAATAATAGAAATTATAATGTATTTTATTTATATATTTATAATTATTATTTCTTCGGATTGTTCACATACAAATTAAATTCTAAGCAATATATTTTTCGAATAATTATAGGTAACATGAGAATATTACAAGTTTATTTCAATGTTCCATATCTCAAAAATATAATAATTACACAGATATGTGAACTATTATTTTAAAAAATAATTCAACTATGAATAAGTAAGTTCAAGGTGAGTAATGCAAATAATAATAAAAAAGTAAATAAAAATTAAATTATTTTTAAATGGAAATTAATTTTATTGTAATCTTTTGATTGAAATAAAAATTGTTTATTTTATTGTCGAAAAAATACCCTTTTAACAAATAAGTTATATTAATATACAGTTAATATTATTATAGTTATACTCGTATAGTAAATACTACGAGTATAGTAATAAAATAATACTAGCATACAGATAACAAGTCAAGAAAGAATTACAATCGCGAATATTTTCGGATTTCACTGAAAGTTATATTTATTTTAACCATCGCTTCATCGATTTGATTTCATGATGAATTCGTGGTTACTATTAATACCTACTTAAGTACAACGTGTAATCTGGTTTTTGGTATTTTCCGGTAATGAAACATCACATAAATGTCTCATGATGGATCATGGATGAGAGCTTAATCAACACTTTCGTTAAAAAAGTACCTAAATACCCAAAAAAAAATTATTTTATTTTATAAAGAACACAAAATTGCATCGATTTTAATTTTTGATTAGGTATATCATAGAAACAATACATCAATTTATCTACTTCAAATGATTTTTATTAGTCAGATTTTTAATCATAAAATATTATGTTAAGCATATAGGTATTTTAGATATGGAAAATAACACATGATTTGATCATTTTAAATCGATATTCAAATATATTTTTGTTAACAATAATTTTCACTTTAATGAAAACAAATATTAGTATAAGTGAAATTGAATAGTAGAGAAGAAATTCTAGAATACAAGCAAACATAAATTCTACATTAATACTTATATTACCTACATTCTAGAAAACTGAAACGCACTCACCTTGTCTGTGTATAAGCACTTCAGTAACTTACTCTTCACTGACACAGATGAGATGAGGTAAACACCATTGTCTCGATATAAATATCAAATGATAACGCGTATCTCTGAAGAGTGTGAAAAGTGAATCACACTCAGAAATTAGATTAAATAATTAACTTTTTTTGTAAATTTTTAATATGCTAACTTTTATTGAAATTTTATTATGTAATATAATAGTGGCTAGAATTTATTTATACTGTTTAGACCAGA
Source organism: Euphydryas editha (assembly GCA_036937285.1). Lineage (NCBI taxonomy): Eukaryota > Metazoa > Arthropoda > Insecta > Lepidoptera > Nymphalidae > Euphydryas > Euphydryas editha. The sequence goes on from JAUPFZ010000024.1 coordinate 8,183,418, forward strand.
GTTCCCCAAACTTTTTTGTGTCGTAGACCCCTTGCCATGTTTTTCCGTGTTGGGTAGACCCCCTACTTACCTGATATTGATTTCCTGTAAATTTCTAACTGTAGTGAAGTTTAGTGTTAAAAACTTAAAGTAAAAACACATGTTAATTTATACATTTATTAATTGAATTTAAATTAAAACTACTCAAAATAAAATTTTGTATCTGTTATGTTAAATATACGTAACATTAAATAAACATAAAATAAACTATAAATAAAATAACATAAGTAATAAGTCAATATTTTTAGTTGACTCTCAGGTTTTTACAAGTTCAAAATGTATTGCGACCATAAAGCGAATACCAACATCCTACAACTTACACAATTTTATAAACATATACATATAATAATTTTTTTACTTCATAGGTACTTTTATAAATAATGTATATGTTTTCATATTATAAGATGTATGATGTAAGTAAATAGGTACTATCAGTGTATGTGTTGAGATCCACTATCGTGGACCCCCATTTTCATTTCATGGACCCCCAAATTTTTTTTGCTGACGTAGACCCCTTGCAGGTTGTCATAGACCCCTAGGGGTCGATATAGACCACTTTGGGAATCACTGGTTTAGACCATATCATTTAATATCTTAATATATTTTCAAAATAATAGTCATGGCTTATTTCGTAACATCTCGATTTAAATTTGGTACAAGTAGATTTAGATAATTTTTTTAAGGTTATTTATTTAAAAACAACGTTTACATTTAATAACACCGTTGTTTGGACATCCTTTTAAGTAAGTGATTTAGGTACCTGTGTCAGGACGTCCCGATAACATATACATGTAATAAAATAGTATATAGTAGCTTTTTGTTCAGAAAAATAAAAGAACTTTAGAAATATTTAAAAAAGTTTATATTTTTGGATGTTTGATAATTTGTCAAGGTCTGAGACAATTCAAGGGATCTACGAGGCCGTACTGAAAAGTAATTTTTTTATTTAGAATTATTTATTGAGGAAAATCTCTAATAGTCTTTCAACATTATGTTACAAATCAAGAATCCAAACGTGTGATCATAAATACAGGTGAAACCACGCGGGTCATCTAGGTTTTCCTAACAATGCATTCTAAGTATTGAAAGATACGAAATCTTTCCTTTTAATCCGTACTAATATTTCAAAAATGGAATAATATTATCACTAACATGACTATCGTTTTCATTAAATTTGTGAAGTGATATCATCTCTTATTTGATAAAGTCAACAAGCGATTAGACAACAATGAAGTACTAGACTTACGTATATATAAATATCGATGAACAAATCTGCACTAATATATACTAATATTATAAAGAAAAAAGTTTGTTTCTTTGTTTAAAACATTAATATAAGAATATTTCAAATACAGAACTGCAAAACCTAATTATTAAAATAAAAGGACTTTAAAGTATAAAACGTATTCAAGGAATTTATATCATAACTGGAACAAGTTTACAAAATGTGACCATTATATTCCACGACCCGCCAGTGCTAACCTAACCTGACCTATAATGTTTACGATGAATAATTTAACCGCAAAGTTATTTTTTAAATCAATAGATAAATCTAGATTATATATTTTATTCTAATAACATTAGTATAAGCTACACATTCACCCTGTTTCTACTCACATTGTTAATTAGACGTTTACAATTATAGCTTTGTTTTTATGAGAATGAACATGTTTTTTTTTTTTTAAATGTTAAATATCCTGTTAATTACACATAATTGAACTCAGATTGTTACATAATGCAGTCTTAAACCATGGCTGATGGATTAACGGACAGATGAAAATGGATGGATAGATAGGGCACTATTAACGACTTCATATCCCAAATTTCCTACGGTATCGGGATTTATAAGAATGAAACCACGAAGCAAGTAGTGTGGATATAGATTTATTATTTCAACTGGCCCAAGTAATACTAGTATATCAGGTGCAAGCCCTAAGCAACCCTGAACGTCAACTGAAATCATAACAAAAAGGAGTAATAACAATTTGCATTCTAAATCAACGTTCGTCACGAAATGTAAATATGTCTTTGTTTTGGATATTATTCATACAAACAAGCTATATATGACGGCGTTGCGCGTGTTTTAAATCATAATATCCTTGCCACCCACACAGAATTAGTGTGTCCCTCTTTTATATTTGAAAAAAAAAGAGGTTCTCAATTCATATATATATATATATATATATATATATATATATATGTATATATATACAGGATGACTGGTAAATTACTATCAATATTTAAGGAGAATACTCGGTACATGATTCTCATTAGAATTATGTAAAAAAATTGGTACTTAATTTTTGACCAAATTTTCATAAATTTCAATTCAAGTAAATGAAGCGTTGACACTCTACAGTCATGCCGGCGGCACGTGCACAGGTGTTGTACTGTGCCGCTTGTTAACATCTAAAAATTGCCAAAGTTCACATCATTTACCTAGTCAACAAATTTGTTGTTTAAACGAGTTAAATATCTTAGTATTTTTGCCTATCCTAAGCCAGAATTAAAGTATTAAGGGGGAGTGGATCATGCTTGTTTATCCTGCTACCCTGTTAACACGTGGCGGCGTTTGGACGTAGGTAAACTACCTGTTTTGTGTCGAAAGTGCAGCTAGCTGCTAGGGTGTAGTAGTCTCCTTAAATATTGATAGTAATTTACCAGTCATCCTGTATATATATATATATATATATATATATATACACTGCTCAACAAAGTCTAGGGAACAAGCCAACTATATGACTTTATTTGTAAAATCTTCTTTAAAAAAGTACTGATCTCTTTGAGGTAAACAGGTAGGCTGAATGTTTATCAAACGTTGTTCGAATTTAAAAAAAAAAAATTAGAAACAAAAGAATTTTCGTAAAAGGCGGGAATCTTTCACTTTGATTGCTGTGTAGTGATACTGTATGAGAATTTTAAAGATAAAAATTTGTTTTATTGTTTTATGATTTTATTGAAAAACAAAATTAACTGTTGTTATTCGTAACTTTTGCGACTACGGCCATTATGTCACGACGTCATTTAACGCGGGAAGAAATGATTCGAGCTGTAGGAATGTTGGAAGCTGGGCTACCCCAACGCGAAGTTGCAGCTGCTCTGAATTCTCACGCGAGCGTTATCTGCAGACTGTGGGTACGTTACAGACTTACTGGCGATGTAGCCGAAAGGCACAGAGGCAGGTATAGGGTTACTACGGAAAGGCAAGACCGTTTTTTGCAAAATGTCGCAAGGAGGCAACCCACCATTACGGCTCGTCAGTTGGTAGAAGACCTCCAGTCGCAGCACCAGGTTGCTATCAGTGACCAGACTGCTCGGAGGAGACTCCATGAAGCTAATCTTCGTGCTCGCAGACCACTAAGAGTGCCCGCGCTGCGTCATGGAAATCGAGGACGTCGATTATTGTGGGCACGTGAACATTTGCAGTGGACCGTAGATCAGTGGGCACATGTACTGTTCTCCGATAAATCTCGCTTCGGATTTCATCCAGATTCAAGAAGAGTGCGTGTTTGGCGGATTCCTGGTCGGCAGAGTCGGCTTCAAAACCCACAGGAGGTGCATCCCTACCAAGGTGGTACAATCATGGTGTGGGCTGGAATCCGCCTGGGTGGACGGACGGATCTCGTTTTGATCAGGGGAAATTTAAATGCAGAGCGATACTGCGAACAGGTAGTCCAATCCGTGGTTATCCCGCACCGACAAAATCTGGGCGCAGATTTTATTTTTATGCAAGATAATGCACGACCACATACTGCGAGTCAGGTGATGGATGTGTTCCGCGAGTACAACATCGAAGTGCTGGAGTGGCCTGCTCAGTCCGCGGACCTCAATCCCATTGAACACGCGTGGGATTTACTAAAGAGAAGGGCTTTTAGAAATCTCCCTCAAAATTTGAACACAGCAGATGAACTTTTTTCACATCTCTCCAGAGAATGGAGTCTTCTTCCACAAGAGACAATCGATAGTCTCATAATCAGTATGCCACGACGATATCAAGCTGTTGTTAATGCCTTAGGGGGTCCAACTAATTATTAAAAAAGTCCCCGCATATTTGTTCTTAACTGTAATGTTTTAATTTTTAAGAAATTTTATTAAATTAAATTTCTTTGTTTAGTTCTGTAATACACTTTCTTTGTTTTTCATTAAAATTACCTCGTAATTCAAAAACTGAATCCTTTATTTATATACGCAACTAATTAAGCATTAAATTGCGCATCGATTGGTATATAAACTTTAAAACAAAAATATATAAAAATAAAAATATTCCCTAAAAACCTCCTGTTCCCTAGACTTTGTTGAGCAGTGTATATATATATATATATATATATATATATATATATATATATATATATATATATATATATAGCCCCTATTTAATAATATTTCGACAGGTTTCAGTCTAAACTAGGTTGAAAACCAACCTGCTTATTCTACTTACACTACAGGTTTCGAATTGTTTAAGGTTTCCGGTGCTGCAGTACGTGCAGCTTCTCCACCTTGGCATCATAAAACGGTCGATCAATATACTGTCGTAGTCTTAAATTGTCTACTCTTTGTTTAACATACGGACGATACTACCCTTCTACAAAACACACTCTAGGGAAACAACCAATAAGTTTCAGTTTTTAGTCACTAATTTATTATTTAACAAAATATTCAAGATTCACTTGGCCTGAGTTAAGTTAGTATATCCGTACGCACATGGTGGAAGGAGGACCTGGAGTCCCCAGCGGTGGGCCTAGCGACGGTGGATGCTATACGTCCCCATCTTCGTCGCTGGGTCAGAAGGCAGCACGGGGTGCTGACCTTTCTTCTGACGCAGGTACTTACCGGGCACGAGTGCTTTGGTAAGTACCTGCATCAAATTGCGGGAAGGGAAGCCACCCCTGCCTGCCACGAGTGTGGCGCGCCGATGGACACGGCGCGTCACACTCTCGAGCTGTGTGCCGCTTGGAGGCCCCAGCGCCATGCCCTGGTGGCCGTGATAGGCGGAGACCTCTCGTTGTCGAGCGTGGTCCACTGCATGCTCGGCAGCAAGAGGTGCTGGTCGGCCGTGGCCTCCTTTTACGAGGAGGTCATGGGTCTGAAGGAGGCCACGGAGCGGGAACGTGAAGCAGACGTTAACGCTGACCCGCTCCGCAGGAGACGACCGGGGGGAAGGAGACGCCGCTATGCGCTCCTACACCCTCCGCACTAGAGTGGGAGGGGCACCTATAATCCTCCCACTCGCCACCAGGGCAATAGAGCGCTCCCGGTGCCCACGAGCGCTCTATAAGCGAAGGCGGTTCGGATAGGCGGGCCAACCGTCGGGGCGTCACGGTTGCATGCGCGAGCGTTCCCGTGGCGCCCCATTACGATGATGAGGGCACCGCTGGGTTTTAGCGGGTATTCCGGCACGTTCTGCGTGCCAGCAAGTCCCACATACCCGCCGCCTCCCCGCGGCGGGATGCGTAAATACATTTCCCAGCGGAAACAAAAAAGTATATCCGTACGCACATACGATAACCCGGCTGGATAAGCTAGGCAGGGCCCGATTTAGTGGTCTGGAGCCCTCGGGGCAATAAAGGAGTGGAGGCCCCTTGGACCCAAATTTGTTTCCAAAATAGTAAGTGTGCACGAAAAAAAAATGTCATCGCGATCCCACACCGATATTTACCCCTGCCGGCTATACATATTACTAAAAAAAGGTCGTCGCAACTCCAAATCTATATTGTTTACTCCGTCGAGCTATGTGTACTCCTAAAAAAAAGGTCATCGCCTTTCCATATTCCTAAAAAAAAAGTCATCTCCTCTCCCTATTTAACAATAATATAAAAATAAAAATAAATAAAAAAAATTGTCGCTTTTACTTATTATTATCGGATGACATATACATATAGTGTTTACTAGTCTAAATTTAAAAAAAAACCGAAATCGCTATTGCGGAGGCCCGGGGCAGTTGCCCCGGTTCCCTCCCCTAAACCCGGCCCTGAAGCTAGGATAAATCGGTTGACCTGAAAACGGGTTTAGCCTGTGACAATATATAAAGGGATGGTAGAGAATAGAACCACTCTTTAGACTATGATTTCATGGATACCAGTCATAATGCAGAACTCTTCAACTGTTAATGGCTTATGGTTAGTCGTAAAAAGTAGTAATGATGTAAATCGGTTACACTTTTAATAATTTCACTCATTTACGTATAAAAGAAAAAAAAAAACTAATAGATATAAATTCAATTTATTTTGCATATCTATTCTTATTTTCTTTTTATATACATTTTATAGTATTGTATGAATATAATTGCTATAACAGTCTCGTAAGGAGTGAAATAACACAATTGTGTTGTTCAATTCAATATTTCATGCCCACCGAAGGCATGTCAGTCAGGATCTCAAAAGGCCAATAAATAGCCCCGTCTCTACGAACGACATTATGCTACTAAGGATATTACAGCTCAGGACCAATAATAGATCTATTGAGAAGGTGCACATTTTATAATAAGGTCATGATCAGTCCAGATAATGTTAGCTTTTAAAAAAACTGTGAAATATTTTTTTCATGCCACTACTATAAATATTTTTATATATCATTATAAATGCAAGTTTATTGTAAAAGGTATTAGGTTTCATAATGTAAATAACTTTTTACTTTTACGTTATATTTCCGTGACTCAATCAGGACATATAATAATTTAAAATATAAATTTTTAAGTCTTCACGGTCACAGGATGATATTTTAATGTACTCGCAGTTTTAAGCTGTACAAGATGTAAAAACATCGCATTTTGGTACCACCTTTTTAAGTATATACTCGATGTGTAATAATACCTAGATATTTGTTTCTTATGGTAATATTCCTTCGCATATATTTTATACCTATTACAGAATTAATTCAATTGCCTATTCTTAATTTTTTCGCAATAAACTTTGTTTGTTTTACTAAAAAAGTATATACATATAATAAATGAAATAGGATTAAAATGAGAGCCCCAAAAAACACAAGTTCTGCGTTATATTATTGTTACTCATATCTGTATATTTTTACAGATTCTATATATTATATATATATATATATATATATATATATATATATATATATATATATATATATATATATATATATATTTTCCAGTCATGACCGCCTATGCAACTGAATCGAAGCATTAGCAAAGAATTAACAACCCGTATCGTGGAATTCTCTTAAATTATTAAATTACAATACTATGTATTATAACCACGATATGTCTATAAAATAAAAATAAAAATATTAAACATAATTTATACAAACCACCAAAAATTATATTGAGGTATGTACCCGTATTACGAGTATAGTTCTATCTTCTTCTATGTATATAAAAATCCATATAATAATTTGTTAATTTCACGTGTCTGTTTTTTTTTCTGAATTTTTCACGAGTATATTTGTAAAGGTCTAAAAACATTAATTATATACATTTCTATTATTTATTGAAATGTCTCGCTATCTGTTTGTTTGAACACACATCATAGCTAGCTACTACTAATCTACACTAAGTGTAGGTTAAAAGTCATCATGAAAATCATAAAGTATATCCTGAATTAACATTAAATTTTTATTTAATTAAAAGTCTAAAAACGGATTTTATCGCGTTTATTTAAATTTACTGTTTAACAATATTTAATTTAAATTATTTCCCGACGTTTCGGACCCTTTACAGCGTCCATGATCTCGGGGGACTGAGGTGGTGGGTGTTAAATTTTTATTTCATCAAAATTGTTTCACTTTATCAAAAGTTATTGTAATTAATATTTTGTATTACATTACAGTGTTAACAGTGTTAGAGAAATGTATATTTAATTAATAATAATTAATATTCGTATACAAAACCCAGGGCAGAATTTAGAGGTGTGGAGGCCTCGGGAAAACAAAGGCCCCTTGGCCGCAACCGATAACTTTCCTGTAACTGCCCTGTGTAGTAAGTGCACACGAAAAAAAAAAAGGTTATCACCTCCCCTTATTCCTAAAAATAATCCGTATTCTCTATTGTGGCGCCTCTTTTGTGGAGGCCCGGGGCAGTTGCTCCGGTTTCCCTCCCCTAAATCCGGCCCTGACAAAACCCAATAAACGAAAAAAGCGAAAAAATACGTCAAATGTCAGATTGTAATTTTTTTTTAACAATGTACAAAACTTTAAAGTTCGACACTATCATAATAGATGGCGCTGATGGCGCTTTAAGGGTCGCGGTGAGTTAGTATCTTCAATCACTTACACAACTAGATACTAAAGTATAACTTATGTAGGGGTGACGCCGCGGGCGCAGCTAGTATAAAATATTTTCGAAAACCATAAGTGTCAATGTCTAAAAAGATTATTTGCTATATCATTTTTGACTTTAATGGAAAGCAACAATTGTTATAGTTTAGTTTCAGTAATTGCCAGCGGGAACAATAACAACGCACAAACACAAATCTTTTTTATTACATTATTAATGCTTACATTGATATTTCTATCTAAATATTAAGATCACGCTTCCAATTTTGTATTCGAGAAAAAGATATTTGTTTTGAATTCACTCTACAAACACGATCTGCGGTATACAATATAATTAAAAGTGAATATTTTATCATTACCATTCTTAGCATTCTACCACGTTTGAGTTAAAAGCTATTTTCATATATTTATTTATTTTATTTTGATATTAAAAGTACTATTGAATACTTAATCAAATTACTATTACTCTTACTTACTATTATTACTTACTATTATTACTCTTTACTATGAAAATTACTAATTCTGATTTAATGTATATAAACTGAACTGAGCTTATAAATATTCGAATGCTGGGCAAAGGTATCCTCACCTACATATCGACTGTCCCTACGTATACTATCGAAACTTAAAAAAGGTACTTTACAGGAGAGCACTTTTAAGTTAATTTTGTGTACAAAATTGTCATTTATTTGTTAAGTATCGATATTATAACTCATGAAAAATGTGGTTTAATATGTATTTTTTAGCTTATTCAATTTTTTTGTATGAAAACATATATAAAAAGGAGTTTCTTAGTGCAATAAAAAAATCGCAGATTTTCAGTTTCGATACTGTACGTAGGGACAGTCGATATTAGAAGTTCAAGTTTAATCCACTACACAGATCCACTTCGGATTTGCGGATGTTTTACTTACCAAAAGTTACGATTGTTATCTGATTTTACGATAACAACCGGGACCAACGGCTTTATGCACTTTCTGAAGTACGGTGAAGGTACAAGGACAAATGCTCAGACAAGAAACAAATATTTGTACAAATACAAATATCTGCTGAAAGCGGAATCGAACCCGTGACCATCAGCGTTAATGGAACCTTCGTCATCACTACACCGGAACGGTCAACCGTAATTAATCATCAGTCTTCATACATTTAATATTCTAATAAAATAAAACTGTGTAAATTAACTAAAAACTATCTAAGTCAACTTTTTAAATCTAACTATTGCTAACTATAACTTTAACTATTGCTTGTGTATTGTTGTATTGTTGTTGTGTAAATAAAATAAAAATAAAAACTCGACCTTAATGCATATATATGACTCAGTACGAGAGTTCATTTCATTTATCAATCCGGAAACTAATTACCGGAAGTGGCTGACAGCCTGACTGAGGCTTATGGATACGTCCCATAATATATTTCAGACTTTACGGGCCGTTGCATATAATGATTTACTATATGGAGTGCGTTGTACCGAAACTTATGAAGCTCGTTGGACAGCATGAGTGCTTGGATAAAATTAAAAGTTTATCAGTCCGACCCTGTTTTATTGAACTGCACCAAGAAGTAAATTTTGTAGCCGAGGTGAACGTATAATGATATAAAATTTTTTGTTACAATGGTATTTTTATTGAGTTTTTCGAATCTGGTTACATTAAAGATATCTTCATAATGAAGATTCAACTCGGTCGTTTAAATTAAAGGTAACTAACACTAAGATAATACCTATATTTTAGGTAACATCCGACTGATATTCATATTTATATTTTTTAATAAATATTATATATGTAAATTTACACCCAGAATCGAGGCGAGAACCGAGACAACCCTGGAACGGAAAACAGTGTCACTGCTAATTGAGCCCACGGACCAGTCAAAACATTCGACGATGTAGTACTAAAAGTAAAATATAAAAATATATCCTTAAAAATTAACATTAATAAAAAATATATAATATTATTATAGACTAGCGGCCCGCCCCGACTTCGCACGGGTATTTAACTAAAATTTTAAAAATTATACATTTATATTTTTTATCACCTACACCTGCATCGATACGGGAAAAATATTTTATAATAGACGGATTGAGTGACAGATTTATTATATCTATATATATAGATAGTACGGATGAAACATTTGAACTGTTTTTTTTATTAATTATTTTCTCATTGATGAATACCATATTTTAATAAGTATTATTCCCGACGAAGACAAATCCAAAAACACAAAAATCATAAAAATCGTTCCACTCGTTCTCGAGTTATAAACGGTGTAACTAACACGACTTTATATATATATATATATATATATATATATATATATATATATATATATATATATATATATATATATATATATATAACAACTTAAATAGCTATAACCATCCAACTTCGTACAATCAACAAACAAAAAAAGACCAAATATTTTAAATTTTAACAACAAACAAACAATCAAGACCGTAGTACCCTAAAGTATTTAATTATATACAAAAAAGAAAAACGATTTTCTGAATACGGGCGAGTGTCATTCTTTTGGCCGAAGTTTTGGTCAGCGCGATTCAGAAAATTATCTGCGCCATCTATCGTATAATAGTAGAATATCGTTTTTATATTTAGTGACATTTAACATAATTAATATTTAACATAATAGTATATTAATTGAAAATGATGTTTATCTAAAATATTAAAACGATTTCTATTACTATCCGACATATTTAGTAAACTTTTAAGTTTAACAAAATAATAACTCAAATATAAGTTTTGTGAGTTTTAAAGATTCCTTAGACCAGATGGCGTTGGCGGCGTAGGTACCTATTTCTATTTTCTTAAATATTTATTTTTAAATTTAATTACAATGAAACAAAAACTAAATTATACTGTGAGTTATTTCTAATTTTTATGTATTAAAGTTATTAACATTGATTGTGTACTTTTTACGTGATACGTGATCAGAGAAAAACACAATAAGAGATGGCGCTGATACAAAAAATACGCGCTTTTGAAATTTATTCTTGATGATATATAGTGTATTAATAAAACGGAGGTTTTAACAGATTTATTATTTGTATAGATAAACGCGTAAAAGACGTCCAAAGGCGGTTTACTCATGTACTTAAACCAGTAGAGTTAACAGGCAACAAACAAAAAAACAAGTCACGTGATCATAACCATCATGTAGAAGTAATTACAATTTTGCTGCTGGATAAACAGTTAAAGGTTAACTAAGGATAGGTAAAACGTGCTTTCTTCATTATTAATTCATGCCAGGTTACTCTAAGAAGTCGGTCAAGTTAACAGTTCTAGCTGTAAGCAATATCCTACAGCCAGACTATCTAATATCTAATAAATTTACTTTTTAAATATTTTTGAATCACCAAAAACACAGCGCCGTCTATAAAAAGGTCAATTGATCTAACCTTGTTATTATCAATGAAAAAGTACATTCCAAGCAATTTCTCGCAACAATAAAGTCATATATTTCCTAAAATGTAAATCTAACGTAACCCGAATTGGCTGCTCGCCAGTTTCATAGCTTTCGAAACTGAACGTTATTTGGCAGAATAATACTTGATTATGGAGATCATACTGAATGATAATTTTGTTTTCATCGTTTATATTTTCAATTTATTTTATAAAAATCTACTCAATAATAATTATTGTAACAATTACGATTACATGCAGAATATTGTTTTGGCAGCCTTATGAATGTATCGAGCTTTATGAATGTTCGACGCGTTGGCGCAGTGGTTACAGAAACTGACTGATGCGCTAGCGGTCGCAGGATCGATCCCCGCACATGATAAATATTTGTATAGGCCATACAGATCTTTGTCGCGGTCTGAGCGTTTGTGCTTGTGTATTGTGTGCGTTTCCGGACCCCCGACACAGGGTTCACATCCTACTGGAGGCGACGAGTGTGAGACGTTTATTTATTATATTATTATCAAATCAGTTTTACGCAAATGATGTTGAAGTACCTACACGATCGTAGTCGAAATCTTTCTCCTTTTTTTTGGTATAAATCCATAACATCCAATCATTAGACCGAATGTGATTTTAGCGCCAGAAACGTGTCAATCACTCCTCTTAACTAGAATTAAATGTGACTCCGACGGTATCACTACCTATTCCTTTTTTTTTTAAACCGTTGAAAAAAATAGCGGTCTTAATGCCTAGTGATATTTTTTCCCAGTCAAAAAAAAATAATTGTAGGCATATATATATATATATATATATATATATATATATATATATATATATATATATATATATATATATATATATATATAATTTTTTATATATGTCAACGCAAGTGGAAAAACGGGACTCAGTGGGTCATGTTCTTTTTTCGGGGTCAGCCCTGGTGGGTAATCTCGAGCAATAATTACGACGGGTATAACTTGATTGGCGTTTATTAACAATCACTTTATTATAATCACAAGATCTCCGATCGCTCAGTGTGAATTCTAGTAGAGGAATGCCTCGCTCTACTCCACTGTCGTACCTCAGCTTGTTTCGCTACTACCCTCACCCAAATAATATACTTGCGTTCGGAAATCTGAACCGATTCTCCGACATATATATATTATTAGCACGCTATATTATATACACATATATACACAATAAAAAATAACATCAATTATAAATTTCGAGTAATATCTTTTTAGTCCAAAGGCTATCTTACTCGTTTTATGCCCATAACAAAAATACCTAGAATACATGAGTGAGATTCATGTTTTTGACAGAAACGGTTTATATGCTTTAAAATAGTAAATGTAAATAAACGCATTATACTTTTGATTCATTGTAATCAAGATTACAACATTATAACAAGCCTATCATATCAACTCTACAAAACTTACTGCTCTTTTGGATGTTATTTACATTTGTACAGTTTTGTTTGAAAATCCATGCCAAATGTGAAACTTAAATATAAACAAAAATTGCGAATATAGCAGAAAACAATATACATCAAGCTGAACCAAAATGCATATGGTGATACAGAATCGGTTTTGTCAACATATAACCAACCGTTATGGCTTAATGCCAATATGCTCAAACATTTAAATATTTAGATTTAAAGATTACGTAACACAAAACGTAGAGTAAAACTTGATTATACTACTAGCGGCCCGCCCCGGCTTCGCACGGGTATTTAACTAAAATTTCAAAAATTATAAATTTATATTTTTTGTCACCTACATCTGCGTCGATACTAGAAAATATTTATAATAGACGGATTGAGTTGTCAAAAATGTGTCAAAATAAAATGTAATTTAAATTAAAAGCATTAAGGAGTATTGATATCAACTTCGAAGCAAATAACTTTCAACCCCGTTTTAACCCCATTAGGGGATAAATTTTGATAAAATACAAAACACGTCTTCAATCAATTCTGTTAAAAACTATTTATAAAAGGTTTGAAGTGGATTGAACCAAGGAATCACGTTGTCCCATACAAACTTTGCCCTCTTTTTCACCTCCTTAGGGGAGAATTTCGTAAAATCCGTTCTTAGCTGATCTCTATTTGGCAAAAGGAATATTCCTACCAAATTTAAAGTCTCTAGGTCTTATAGTTCCGAAGATATCGTGATGAGTGAATCAGTGAGCTTTCTTTTATATATATATATATATATATATATATATATATATATATATATATATATATATATATATATATATATATATAACAGCTTGTTATAGTCTTACTGCTTGCCAACGCCTCTTCTATCAATAGAGTATGAACAAAAGAGAAGAGGAGAGAAGGAAAATGAAAACGTAGAGGAGGAATTTAACCCATCATACTTCACTGCTGCGTATTGACCTATACAGTACACACATGTCATCATAATTAGATGTCTCCAAATTTATTTTCTTATATACAAGTTTTCTCACCATGATTTGACCATCACCGAGTATGGCATGAATTTTAATCAAATATCCCACTAAATTACTTAGCGGTTCTATTTCAAACCGTGACTTTTCTGTTAAAATTCACGTGTTCTATTCACTGCGCCATCTCGACTTTCGTCCTGTAAAAATAACACGAAGTGGATTTAAAGCCACTTCCTAATATATGTAACCGCAATCATTTCTGACACGTCCTCTCCTATATGTATGTATGTATGTCTTCTTATTATTCTTCTCCAACATTCTCTCTCGTGTCTTAATTAGTTTGTGGCTCCCCGGATGTTTCAGATTTTCATGTAATTAACATATACATTAAAGCCACTAAGTGTACCTATTATAGATATATTATTTAACATACAAAAAAAATCCTCACAATTAAACCAACTAATCAATCAATCAAAAATACTCCCAGATCTCCAGCCTACTACTGTTCGTTAGACAATGCTAGACTACTAAGTTCTTAATATTTATTAAATATCACAATTGTTATTATCTTCATGATATACCAGATATCTAGGTAAAAGTTATTTTATATATAGTACAACCTACATTAATAATTTAATACTTTCATAAGTGCCTTGAATCTTATGCCGACCGTACTCAGCCGTTAGCGTCTAAAAGTAAACAAGGTAAATATATTCTCTTTGTCAAGTGAGAACAAATTGTACACTTCAGGGTTAATGCGCAGTTTTGCTAATATTATAAAAAATAACTATATAAAGACTTAAAAATTAAAAACGTTAAAAAAATTATAGGCTATGCTGGTAAAACCTGATTCAGTTTGACAAAAGATATTACATGATAGGCGTAAACCAAGGAATTTATATCATAACTGGAACGCTCACTTAATAAAATTGTATATTCAAATATGCACTTTGAAATATTTGACATAAGATCGACATTGGCTTATAACATGTAAAGTGAAAAATCATTCCGAGCATTTCGTTGACTACTGGTATTTTGTTTCTTTCTTACGAGAGTTGCCTTGAATCCATGGTAGAAAGAAATGCAATCCCGGCCGTAGGAACGTTTTTTGAGTGCACTTGAGCATTCCAGTTTGATTGAAAATATGATAATAAACTATAAAGCAATACACATAACTTCTTTGAAACTAGGCAAAATGATTTTGTAATTATTTTCATATTCGTTTATCACCAAGATAAAGTGTATATATCTAAAGCATTCGATGTGTGACGTGATAATATTTTGCCATTTCCAATAATTTTGACTTGTCGAAGAAAGAAATTAGGAAGTTATTATCTCAACTGAAAACAAAAATAAAAACTTTTATACAATTTGCTGCGATTTTTTTGAGAAGTGAAAAGTAAACTAAGCATTAAATAATTTTACATTCAAAAAGAATCATATAAAAATATATATATACAAACATTTATGAACGTAAATAAAATTAGAGTTCAATTCTATACTTTACGGAAATAGCTATGTTATCTGTGGGGAGAGTCCGTCATTGTTGCCGGATAGTCGGCTGAATAGAACGCAATTTTAAACTTCGCTGCTGTCATCGCAGTTTGAAAGCAAACTTTGAAATTTGAATTTTATGAATGCCCGATTCAAAGTGTTCGCACTTTATCCGGATTGACTATTTTTATGAAAAGTTGTTTTTACTTTGTATAAATCGATTTATAAAAATGTTCCTTAAGGCAAAAAAGTTTAATTCCTATAATTCAAATTAAACATGTTTTAACTATTGTAACAAACAGTAAATAAATAATTAAATATGTTCAACACACACACACACACACAAGGTCGTCCGTCCCTAAGGTAGGCAACTTAATGCCTGTGTTTTAGGTAACAGCCAACTGATATACCTACTTTTTTTTAAATAAATATACATATAAATAATACATATATTAAATAAACATATATTACACCCAGACTCGGGGTGGGAATCGAACCCACAACCCTTGGACCAGAAAACAGGGTCACTGCAAACTGCACCAACGGGTCAGTCGAAATGTCCCATTACTAAGTAAATGTCACTTTTCATATTAACGCCGAGTTGCACGAAACAAATTTTAAATTTAAGTGTTTATTAAACTAATATAATCACAAGAATTGTGATTATCTGTTGCACGAATCCTACATCTGATTAAGTTAACAAAAAAATTTAGTTTAATTAAAGACCTATCTAACGGATGATTAATTCCAACAGCTTTAAATTAATCATGAGATCAACTAATTTTAAGATTAATTGCAACTTAACTAACGGAAAGTTAGCGACGGTTTCGTGCAACTCGCCGTAAGAAGAGCAACATTGAAAGTCATTAAACCAAATGAATGAACGAATGAAACCATTAAGAAAAAGGAATGGATCATAATCCGCTACAAAGTTACTTTGCGGATTTTCGGAAATATCTCTAAATTTTAATTAACATAAACATTTCCTCATGAAGTTTTATCGATGAGCGCGAGATAAATTTTCAATATAACTGTGGAATGTCAGTGATGCTAGGTCACATTTGAATCCGCCAACATGTCGATTTTGAAACTTTTTTTTAAATTCTATTAACATTATAAATACGATAGTTTTGGTTGTTGTTTGTTACCCTTTCCCGCAAAAACTACTTAACCGATTGTAATGTAATGCTATGTAAAGTTTGTGGGTAAAACAATAAATAAATAAAAGAATGCAGAATGAAAATGAGAAATGCAGGAATGTAACATGGCTGACAAACTTTACTTACTTCCTCATTTCTCTCTTTCTCATCACTTTCTTGAAATAAATAAAAAAACTTGTTCTATTTTTGTCCACAGGCGGTGTCAGATTCAATGCTGGTCGAGTTGAAAGCGTGCTTTATGGAGGCTTATGACGACAACCAGGATGGAAAAATTGACATACGAGAAGTAAGAATTTCTTCTTTAATTTTTTATATTATATTAGGGTATGTATCTCTATAACACTAAAACTCTTTTCTTTAACCTTTAAGAAAAGGCAAGGAAAGCTTTAGCAAACAGTGAGACATTGAAAGAACCAACACTTGGACCTGTTTCACCAATTGCTGATGAACTTTCAGATAGTTATCCAACAGATAAAAGCTTTTTACATTTTTTTTTTTTGTTTCAACTCCTTGCTTAACTAATTGAAAATTTTTATGTGTCACATAAATTTTACGGAGCTGCTACATCGTTTTCTTGCGTTTTGAAATTCGACAAAAAACATTGTGCTACAGTTTTATTTCTCTACAGTGCTTAGCACAACTCCTACCGACGGAAGAAAAATTTCACGACCGTTCTGGTGTAGTGGTGCGAGTAGTCGCCTTAAACCACGCGCTGGCGGTCGTGGGTTCGATTCCCGCTAGGGACAGATATTTGTATTTGAACAAATATTTGTTTCCGATCTGGGTGTATGTCCCAGTGGGTCTCCCCACCGTCCCTCGGAGAGCACGTAAGGCCGTCGCTCCCGGTTGTTATCATAGACACCTGATAACGATTGATACTCATGGTAGGGAAATTATCCGCCAACCCGCAGTGGAGCAGCGAGGTGAATTAAGCTCCAACCCTTCTCCTATAATGGAGAAGAGACCTTCGCTCAACAGTGGGTTGTTTACAGGCTGATACAGTACAGTACAGTACCTACAGTGTCGTTGGCTTTAATAATAACTATGATAAAAAGTTTTATTCATTTCTCTACAGCTAGCACAACTCCTACCGATGGAAGAAAATTTTCTTCTGCTGTTCAGATTCGACAACCCCTTGGAATCCAGTGTAGAATTTATGAAAGTAAGTATCTAATCTCATAATCACTATTAAGTTTTGCATTATTTTTAATCTGTTAATCAAATATATTAAAAAGGTATAATTATTTCGTTTGTTTGGTTTTTATGTTAATTTCAAAATTTAGCGACACATAAAAAATATATTTGAGTTCTAAAGCCTAGATGTATAAAGACACATAAACGCGAATTTATATATACTTTATTATACATATATAAAAGCAAAATAAATCACGTTTCGTCCATCCCTCTTACGTTAGGTCTATCTCCTAATATCATTTAACAGCTGAATGAATATTTAATGCTAATTTTATTACAGATTTTACTTCAAAAATAGAAAACGAAATACTATAGACATTTTAGAATTTATATCATTATATAAAACCTGTCACGTTATTACTATTTTTGAACACATGCAACCCATTTTGTAGTTACGTGACCGTTCTACGAAACGTAATAAATATTTCACTTTTTAAAAACGAAAAACATTTTGAAATGCATTTTAAATTAAAAAGAATAGATTATGTAAGTAAAATAATATTACAAAATAAAATAAACAGAGATCAAATCAATGGAATATACACCTCGCTATTATTAGACAAATAAATAAATAAACGCCTTACACTCAACGGCCCCCCGTAAGGAGAGAACTCTGTGTTGGGAGTCAGTAAACCATGATATACCAATATTAATTTTGGTCTTAGGTTTCGTCACTTAGTCAATAGTAGAAAAATCTTGCGCTTTTACGCTAAAGCTATATTTATAGTTCGGGCAACTGTTAGCACTTTGTAAACTCATAGGTGGCAACACTACTGTGGCGTAGTACTACAGACTACACTTTTTTTCTACAACTACTACTAGTGACTACACTTTTTCATTTAAATTTTATCGCGTTGTTTGCCTTAAACGCTTGCAATAAGAGCTACTAAGCCTAGCGGCATTTTCCTAAACACATGACTAGGTATATGTATTGCACTTTACCTCACTGTATCGATTAATGCCGACCTGTTCTTATGTATAGACCGCTTTAATTAATTAAATTTTAAATATAGTTACTAATTACAGCGCGTTAGTACTCTCTTAATCACCTTGTCGCCCTGTTAAGCCTCACTACTGGGCAAAGGCCTCTTCTCCATATTAGAGAAGGGTTTGGAGCTTAATCCACCACGCGGCTTCACTGTGGGGTGGCGGATATTTTTCCCTATGATGAGTAATGGTCACTACCAGATGTGTCTACATCTTTGTATAGCAACCGGGACCGACGACTTTACGTTTTCTCTGAGGCACACCGCAGGACACCCACCAGAACCTAGATTAGAAACAAATACAAATATCTGCCCCAAGTGGGAATCGAACCTGCGACCGCCAGCGTAGAAGTGACTAATTGCACCACTACACCAGAACGGTTGAATTATATCAATATATAATATATCAACATCACGGCTGAACTGAAGCCGCGGGAAGTTCTTTCTAAAACCAAGGTTCTTCTTACGGGCCTTTACTCGTAGCTATCCTGTACTGGTGGCTGTGCCTGGCTTTCATTTTATGTGAAACATAAAGAGAAAACTGAGCCACACTTATCTGTACTGTTGTATTGTGTGTTAGAGTAAAGGACTCTTAGGCCTTACAATTTCTAGCAAGAATGCTAGCATGCCTATTACAAAGAGGTAAAATAAAAAGTCGGTTCACGGACGATAATTTTACGTGGTAATTTTATGACGATAAGAAAACATTGACGAAAAATTGCATACTTTATGAATTGAATTTAATTATTATCACTCAATTATCATTATTTTGTATAACACAAAGAAGTTAATTGAAAAAAAAATTTTTTTTCGATAAATTAACATTTATTTGCACTCGTTAATTCATTTTTTTTTCTCTTCTACTCGGACGCATCTGCCGATGGAGTGGAAGGAAGATATGAGTCATGCATTTTCGTGCGTGCAACCGACGTTCATCAATTTATAAGACGTTATCACGTCAAAAACGATTTTAAATGATTTTTTTTTAATAATATCATTAAAATGTTCTACAAATATATAATAAAATCCCTTATATTCACTAGACAACGTTGTAAAGGATTTACTACCAGCCGTAAAAATGTTTGTTCGCATTGACATTTTTAGGAGCTATTAAACCTACCGAACCCTGTAACGATGAAATACACGCACATGCTATGTTCAAACATATTTGCTTTACTTCGTAAAGTAAATGAAATTTGCTAAGATTATATTTTATGAGAGGACTAATTTATTTTTTGCCCAGAGATCCAGAATTACGATTCCATGGTAAAATGCTTCTATAATTCTTGCCACCATTTTATACGGTATTATTTGAGTTATCGTTGTATGTATATGTTGTATGTATGTATATTTGATTTAAATTTTAAATATTATATATAATTTATTATATATATTAATTTTTATAAAAAATAAAATATTATAATCATATCTGCCATTGGATGTCCACTGCCGAACGTAGGCCTCCCCCATCGACCTCCAGAGCGACTGGCTGGGCGCTGTATTGCTGGGTAGGTTTACCAATAGTCGCCACGCTTAGTAGGCACGTTGGCGAGCGTAATGTGTTGCGACAGGATATGGTGATGCTGCTGCCCATCACCACCTTATTTGGTGCATAGTTGATCGCACCATTATGGCCCCAGCCGCCTTTTACGACACATCGACAAGAGGAGATCAAAACTATTTTTCTCCACCAGTCACCACACATGATTAAATATGTAAAAATACAAAAATAAAAAAATATTTTAGTCTATACCTACTATGAAAAAAGCTAAAAATTTTATTCCTTTATTTAAAGTAATTACTCAGGAGGTAGATATACTTGTTTTGAATTTTTTTACCTCGGATAGCCTGTCGATTTAACAAGGCTATGCAAACCTAGTCGATAAATATAATACTAAAACTGATATAAGGAGAACCAGTAATTTTTATTACAAATACTTACGAGTACTATATATACTCGTATATAACAGCTTAAATATGCTTTTAAAATATAATCCTAAATAAAAACAAATTCTTTAATCATGCACACAATAACTTTTACCATAAATCAGAAATAAGCTTCTTTTAATGTATTTTTACGATAAAATATCAAATACAATCCCATAAAAATTACTTGAGAAATTATAAAAATGATTGGAAATATGTCGGCCTTTATTTGACAAATAATAGGGATTACGAAGAAACCTTTTTCTCAATTTGAACGCTTTGCCGTACCGAAGGATGTCATATCTTTCAATTTCAATTCAAGCATCAATTAGTGTCAAAAAACATCTTTTACCGCAATATCGATAATCAAAGGAAAATGGAAAAATTTATTAACTCGTGTGTCAATAAATTTTACGAGAATAAAAATAGATAGAGACGACGATCTCTAGCGAACAGCTGTTGATGTGACCACTGCACAAACTAATATTAACTACTAAACAATTTTATCAATAATTTATTTATTCATTTTGGGTGTACTTCCGAAAAGTAGATACCGACTTTTCTCATGCAATTTGGCACGGACAATTCCAAAATTTAGTATTTTGAAAAATAGTGCGAGTCGCCGAAAATCTTATATTTTAAGAGGACTCTTTGATAGTCAAATGGAATGTCAGTGCCTTCTGTATCCACTTTTCACTTTCTTATAATTTTAATAAATTATAAGAAAGTGAAAAATAGAAAAAATTATTTTAAGCAGCGTACTAAAAAAATTCAATATTTCCAAAAATATTGCGAGTCGCCAATAAACCTTTTAAGGGGACTCTTAGATAGCCAAATGGAATGTCCGTGCCAATTTTCATGACGAAATTCGGTATCCACTTTTCGTAAGTTTATCCTTCATTTTGGACAACAAATATGGCCTTAAAAGCTATCCTTCATTTTATACAATAAAAAATCCTTTTATTTTATAATAAGTTCTAAAGATTTTGTTACCAATTAATTTCTTTTTGTAATTTAATTATGACATTTATTCAGTCGTTTTCAATCGAGTCTTCGATACGAATCATATTCAAGTTATTCTTTAAATAGTTAAGTAAATTTATTCAGCAAATTCTGTCGTTTAGTTCAAAAATATTGATACATTATTTATTTATTTACGTTTCTTTTTTATTTAAACACAAAATACAACAATGACATTTAAGAAATAATACGGTTCCACATAAATAGGAAGAAGTTTTTTTGTTTTTTTTTTTTAATAGAACACTGATATTAATAAAATAATACAATTTCACATAATAGGAAGAAGTAAATAATTTTATATCCATCTGTCTGTTTGTATCTTGGCCACGCATCACACTGAAACTACACCGAAACTACAATATGGATTTTAATGAAACTTGTCATGATGTAAGTTCATACTACTAGCTCGGAAACTGGATTCTGACTCTGATGGAAGACTGACTTTTTATCCCGACATTAAGTAAGATTTCCTTGGGAATCTTGGGATAACCCAGTGGATAAAACACGCTTATCGACACAGACAGTAGCGGGATTAACTCGGGTCTGGCACTGCTGAGTTCCAATACGCCATACTAATTCCTCTTAAGAAAATGTCTTCATGTAAACTTATATGCAGTTAGAACATTTATGGAATTGGTTGAACATTTTTAATATAATAAAGACCATACACGGATGAATTTAAGATTAAAATATATGGTATAATAACACATTATTTGTTTTGACTTCTTTACAAAAGAAAATATAAGAATGGATCGATGAAAATACAAAATTCAATGAAAATAAATATGAATATAACAACGAGCCAACAAATCCTACCTATCTATTAATTTTGATGAAATCAATATTGTTTCAGATCTGGCGGGAATACGATACCGACGGAAGCGGATACATTGAAGCTGATGAGTTAAAGGTATAATATACATCGACCTTTTTTTGGTGTTTCTCAAGTTTCGTTCGCATTCTATGATTAATCTTCATAATATCATAATATTGCTATATATCAAATATTATTATTGAAATAATTGTTTTTGTCTAATATTACCTATATAATATAGAAGTATATTTAATCTCTTATATACTATACCTACCTAATATACTAATTGTAATACTAACTGATTTGCGACCCAACGAGTATTAAAGTCGATTCTAACTGGCATATTATAAAATTACTTTATATTTTGTCCTACATAATTATTAATAATAGGTAAAAAATAGTACTTTTTATACAGTTTCTCAGATTCGTTCCTTTTGCATTTAGTAGATACCTTTTGTATACAATAATGTGTTAAGAAAATGATTAATTGGATACAGAAAGAAGTGAGAATTTTAATGGTATACATTATTTGTGAATTACGATATAAGGTATGAAAATTATATAAAAATATCTGTAACTGAAAGCGTAGCATTTACTAAATGCGAGAAACACACAAGTTGAGAAAGTTTTAATTGTCTAATTACGATTTAATTATCAAAATATCATTCAAGAACGTGCACTGCTAAAAAGAATGAATGGCGCGAACTTTTATTCGCTCTGTTATAACTTAATAAATTATAATGATGCATTACATACAGATGCTAATTAATTTAATTTCACGCGATTTTTTCGCGTTGCATGCTAGGCTTATTGTTTAAAACCTTATCGTTTGTTGCCTGGAGTATTTTTTTTTTTTAAAAAAATTTATGTCCACGGTCTCATTTTGCCCATGCCTTTTTTATTACAATTTGTTTTGTTAATTTTTACGTTTTATAATAGTAGCTGCTTATTTGTTGCCTGGTGGTTTAAATTAATTAGGATTTTTATGCATATATTTTCGGGTTATTTGAGGAATTATATAAGAACGGAAAATAAGAATTTAGCTTAGTTTAATGCATTTTCACAATTTTTCCTAAAAATATTTTATTTTTTAATATATTTGAAACTTCTATGACACATAAGTTTCAGATTCTTACACTCTTTCTTTTCATACACTTAAATTATTTCAGATTCCAGTCTTTCGCGCGCAATCCCTAATATTATAAATGTGAAATATAAGTTTTTTTTTTGTTACGCTTTCACGTAAAAACTACTTAACCGATCATCATGAAACTTTGTTCACATAGTCTTGGAGGTATAAGAAGTAACATAGGATACTTTTTTTTGGTCGCGATAACCGACATCCACGCGGGCGAAGTCGCGGGCAGAAGCTAGTATTCTTATAAAAATGGTTATAAAATATTCTCTTCAAGCATCTTTAGATACATAATATCTACGAGTACGTAATCTAATATAAGATCTAATTATGTTTTTATCTTAACTTTTTTAATAAATATCAGATTAGATTACTGTAGTTGAAAAATAGCATTCAAAGAGTATTTTAATTATGATTCGAAATGATTCAATGATTGATTTCGAACTGAATGCATAAAATTAAATTTCAATATTAATTTCAAGCGTAATGCAGTCAGTCCATTCATTATAGACGATGAAAAGCTTCGAAACAAATTTGAAAACAACAAAATCAACCCAGGATTCTCTTTTGTGTTCTGATGAGACTTTTTAAGCGCAGAAAACTCTTTAAAAAACGTTATAAATTTTATTTTATCGTATGACTAGACAACCCGCGTGTTATTAATAAGGTCTTACAAACGTATTTTTGTTCTTAGATAAAATTTAATTAAACATAAATATTATACCAGAAATATGGTGCGGAAAAACATGTTGCCGCAGCTCAACCTCAATAATATATAAATATAAAGAGACTACTTTATATAAATATAAAGAGACTATAATTTTGCATAAATATAAAAATATAACATTAAAAGTGTTTTTCAAAGTCAACTT
This sequence comes from Euphydryas editha, assembly GCA_036937285.1. NCBI lineage: Eukaryota > Metazoa > Arthropoda > Insecta > Lepidoptera > Nymphalidae > Euphydryas > Euphydryas editha. The sequence continues at coordinate 8,208,121 of JAUPFZ010000024.1, forward strand.
GAAAGTATTCTAAGAAAAATCTTTCCAACAAAACGTTAAATCGATGGTCACGTCAACATCTTTAACGACTTACATCACTGTCGGGTCTTATGAAGTACTACGACATTCAAATATAGCTCTTCGGTAAAAAAGTTACAACTTCTCGCAAAATTAAACCGCCTACTATAAATTCTAGAATAGTAATATGTCTAGACTACATTTGATATTAGGTAATTTTGATATGACACCTGTGGATGGAATCACATTAGTTTTTATAAATCATTCGACTTCTATTATAAAGCTAATTAGTTAAATTTAACTCTAAGCTACACTGTATAGTTAACAAATAACATAATGGCAATTTATATTTTATAGACATAATTTATTTATTTATTTATTTTTCGAATTGTAAATATGTATAATATTGTAAAATTTCTTTAATACATAAAAACCGGTTAAATGCAAATTATAATCATTTATTCGCGATATCGATAGTTGTGTACAATCAACTCCATTATTTATAATTACTAATGTCTAGAAATATTACAATATTATTATATTATAAGATGTAATTAAATTTAACCCCAAGACAACAGATAGCAGATCCCAGAGCTTATTAAACTTTCGTAGGGGCTTTCATTATATCGTTTGTTCGACCATGCAAAGAGAGGATGGATGGGTATAAAGCAATCTTGTCTAAGATCATGCTTATAAGTTAGACTCAATTAAATTGCCATGACAATATGTAGGCAATTTGATAAAATTTTATGCGATGCAGATTAATAAATAAATAATAACATTAAATGATCAACAAATTAGACCATTTTTATAAGTTTTTTATATTAAAGTGAGAGTTAAGCTCGCTTCAATTAAGTTCTTCGTTGGATTCAGTTCAGTACCTATATTTGACACAAATTATTCGTCAATATAATCTGTGAAAGCTCATGGGGAAGCTTGTCACATTAACTGACTTTCGGCGAGTTGCACGAAACCGTCGCTAACTTTCCGTTAGTTAAGTTGCAATTAATCTTAAAATTAGTTGATCTCATGATTAATTTAAAGCTGTTGGAATTAATCATCCGTTAGATAGGTCTTTAATTAAACTAAATTTTTTTGTTAACTTAATCAGATGTAGGTTTCGTGCAACAGATAATCACGATTCTTGTGATTAAATTAGTTTAATAAACACTTAAATTTAAAATTTGTTTCGTGCAACTCGGCGTTTGTCTGAATAACTTCAACTACGCTGATGATATGATGCTGCTGAGTGCTGAGATCTGCGGTCATAGGATTAGGATATTTAGATAAAAAATATTTCAAATATGCAATAAATATTTTTATCATTAGTTTATTTTCAACTTTTAATAAAAGAAATCTTTAAAAAAACTATTAGGCTGACGTAAATTAAACTTTACTGGTAAATTAAGCGTATGTTGCTTAATAAAGTAGAGAGCGTTTGTAATTCTAACTATAATTATTCCTATAATCCTAATATATTATGAATAAATTTAAGGAAATTAAGTGTGTGATGTGAAATTGACGGTCGGAGGACGGGACTTTATGAATAAAATTGTTTATATTTATTTATTTATTTAAGGTTCATCAACAATTGTTTACACCAATACAGATAATATACATTATTCATTAATATAATTATAATGACAGTGTAACAACTACGAGTACTTATAGGTAAATTCCACATGCACATTAACATAAAAAAATAACAATATTAAGAAGTCAGTGATAATAATGATACATTATTGCTCGACTTAATAATAAATCAACATAATAGAATGAATATATAATCTGTGTTTGTATAAAACAAAACAAAAAAATATTAGATACTAACACTACCTTTAAAAGACTAGCTAAAAATGTTTCAGGTGTACCTTGATACCTACACTTCTGGGTTTTAGTTTTATAATATATTCAGTTTAGTAAATTAAGTGGCAACTTAACTTACGCCGAGTTGCACGAAACAAATTTTAAATTTAAGTGTTTATTAAACTAATTTAATCACAAGAATCGTGATTATCTGTTGCACGAAACCTACATCTGATTAAGTTAACAAAAAAAATTAGTTTAATTAAAGACCTATCTAACGGATGATTAATTCCAAGAGCTTTAAATTAATCATGAGATCAACTAATTTTAAGATTAATTGCAACTAACGGAAAATTAGCGACGGTTTCGTGCAACTCGCCGTTAATTGCTTAAGCTGTTGTTAGTTTCATAAAACCTGTTTTGATAGCTATTGAAGATTTTCTGATTTAGAAATAGTAACTTAGTAAAGTTACCCAGTATTTTTATCATGTTTATTTATTATTATTATTTATTAAATTATGTTAATATACTTTCCAGAATTTTCTCCGAGATTTGCTGAAGGAAGCGAAGAAAATAAACGATGTTTCTGAAGACAAACTCATTGAGTACACCGACACAATGGTAAAAAACGTATTTATATAACGAATTACTTTTTAGCTGACTGCTAAAGGAGGATATTTTATTTTTCAAGTTAATCGATGTATGTACCCTACGCTACCTATACTTATTTTATTACATAATATAGGATCAATAGTTAGATATCTCATTAGATTTGTCGTAATAGTGTCAGTAATAAATTATGTGTGACAGTCGGTTTTTTTTCGTCTCATCTTAAATAAGTAACTTTTATTTTTACTTAGAAAATACTTTTTTCATTGTTTAATTTTTGTAATCAACTTTTTTACAGTTATAATTTGAAGCTACAGGAATAAAAAAAATATTATCTACTAAAAAAACTTTAATTACCTTAAATAAAAAAACTTTTAATTACCTTAATGAAATTATGAACGAATGTTATTTTATATAAAATAATTCTTTGACAACAACTTTACATATATATATATATATATATATATATTATTAAAGCCTGTTTACTTTATTTATCTTTTTATATTTACATTATTATTATTTTTTTAATATTACATACTTACCTATGAAATTGCCCATTTTTAATATAGGCCACCGTGAAAATTCCAAACTCAGATTTAATTGATTATATCTCTATAAAATTTCTTTTAAAGAGACTTCCTTGAACTTAATGATAAATAATAAGAAATTTGTGTCGAAGCTACTCGCAGTCACAAACAAACTATGCTATTAATACAGATAGAAGATGATTCTTGTGACTACGATGTTGACCTCACAGTTGACCTGGTGATACCGGCATTGTTCATTAAGCCGTCTGGAGAACTGGTACACCTAATATTGCACAGGTGTACTGAGGGTGATAGCAAACTCATCGTTAAACAACCGAGACTTGTCTATTGGTCTAGTCTGCTAATTCTTCATGACAACAGTCCTGCATAGATGAGGCAATTGACATTCTATCCCAATACATTAAGTTTATTTGCAACTCTTCGAAGTTTATTTGAACTTCTTCGCCCTCTAATTGCCAAACCTTACTTAATTGATTTTCATTCTTTTCGAACAGGTGAGGCGACCCATATTACTATATATCTCTTAGACTTTCAGAGAGTCCAATGATTCTTGGATAAAAAGTTAATATAGTAGAAGCATTATTGAACTTGCAATAGTGTTAAAAAATGCAATTATAATTTACAATTCTGACACGAATCTTATTAAACTAAATAGACAGATACCAGTCTCAAGCCTGTTTCAAAACATAGTTTAGTTCTATCGAAAGTTGATCAACTTTTTATTACAACTAAATAGTGTAATGATGATAAGTAAAATGACGTCACTTTTGAGTCTCTGTTCGTAAAAAAAAGTCGACAGATACGTACGAGTATAGTTGCGCCTGTAGCTCTTTTGGAAATCCGTACGAACGGAAACAGAACTACACATTTTTCCGGGATGAAAGGCAGCCATTCCTTTTCAAAGCCGAGTTTCATGGTATCGATCAAACTTTTATATATAATCATATATTATAAATATTAAAATATTACGATTTATTAAATGCGTACTTTTTTAAAATGTTTTATTTTTTCTTATAAAAGGCAATTTCTAAAATAAATACCTAATAAGGTCAAAACCTTCAAACGGGATTAACTTGGTTTATGTTTCCAGCTCCAAGTGTTTGATTCGAATAAAGATGGTCGTCTTCAACTTTCTGAAATGGCTAAGTGAGTATATCCCGAACTTTTTTTTTTTAATTTAGACGCTGTGAAAAAAATTGAATCAGCTAGCGGCAATAAGTTTTTTTTTTCTTTTTTTTTTTAAGTTTTCACTTATCTCAAAGCATATCATTGTTTAGCAATCGAAACCCTTGGACTTTGAAAAAAAAAGTTAATAAATTTAAGTCCATAACTCGTAGTCTTCATTTGTACGTGTCATCGTAGTGTTCATTGTACAGTTCAATGAGGAAAGGCTTCCAGCATTTTTGCCATAATTTCATGCGTGCATGATATATACCAAATTTTTAAATAATTCCTTTAAGTTTTATATTCTAAACATGTATTGTAAAATTTATTTGAAACAAATGTCTATTTTATCTACCCATACAATATAATAATTATAGCTGTTGAATTTGTAATGTATAAGTATGTACTAAGTACCCATTTAAAGAGCTAGCAGTCCGATTTTAAAAATTCTCTTTTTACGTTTGACAGCCTGTTTATCAATATGGCTTATAGAGCAAAAACTTGCCTGATCCGCGTTTGATAAAATAACATGGAGTAATTTGATTAGAACAGTTGGAACGTTACTTTAAATTCATATTACAATTTGTAACTATCTGTTAGTAGCGTAATATTTATTGACATTTCAAGTAAATAAAAATGTTACCCTCAAAGGCAAGTAATCCTGTGAAAAAAGACCGGAACTCTCAATACAAACATACAACAACAAACAACGATACGGGTGTAAAGACATAAACAAATATTTGTCATGAGTCATGACCAACGATATTCGGTAGTCCAACCACATTGAATTAAAATGAGTTAGGTGAATATTATGTGCATATTATGTAAAGAGATAAAATAATTTAGAAAATTGAATTTGGAATAAAATAACATAAAACGTTGTCTCCACAAACGAATTTTACTCATTTAATTAAAAGTCTAAATCGGATTTTATCGTGTTCATTTGTTTAAAAACTTTACAGTTTAACGATTTTTCAATTAAAATATTTCCCGACGTTTCGGACCCTTTACAGCGTCCATGATCTCGGGGGATTGAATGAACGCGATAAAATCCGATTTAGACTTTTAATTAAATGACTGCATACTATCAATAACTAAATGACTACATACTATCAATAACTTATGTGTGAGATAAACTACAACTTTTAGTTTTACCCCCAGGGAATAGAAATATCAGATAAAAATGGAGGTTGATGGTGAAAGAAAATTGAAAGAAAATATATACCTATCAAAAACTTTTATAATAATATTTTATATTACACATCATATAACTATCTAAACTTTATCAGTAACCGGTGAAATTGGCTCGTACTGTACATACGGCTTGTATTGTGTTAAATAATTGCAAAAGATACAATAGGACTGACGTTCCTGTAGGTACAAGACAAAAGTCCCTAAATAAAATAAAAAGTATTAAAAAACTAGTATTTACATGTAATAAATAAATTATCCACTCATTATATTATAGATCCATCATAATACTATTCTGATATGTATATATGTACAATAAAACAACGCCCACCCATTTAGAAACTTGGTTACATCGAATTTTCCGATTTAATCCCGACGGGGACGAGATCGGATTATGTAATTTGCTTGTTCCACCGTTTTGTGGGGAGATCAAAAGTTTTAGTCGCCATATTTAATACAATCAAGGCCCATCCCTCGGCTTATAGACAGCGACGGTGAAAATTTTCATCTATTATAGCAAACTTGAAATGTAGTAAGTATTCCACTACTTCAGTATTACAATTTTATAAATAATATTTTTTTAAAAATGTATGTATATAGGTATACAAAATCAGTACAAAATCAGAAATAATGGCTAATCAGATTATAATACTAAGAATTATTAATTAGGCACCCATAGCTATTAAGAAGTAGGTACGTACAGCAATGAAATCCATGTACACGTTTACAAAGTAAGTAGGTAGGTACATATTGAATTCGATTAAGCAAGTTTCTTATATGTTTACCAATATTTTCAGATTACTACCGGTGAAGGAGAACTTCCTGTGCCGACAGGTATTCAAGGTGAGTGACAGTTAATTTCCCGCCAAAACGACGACATTGTTTCATATCCGCCATTTTGTCGTTACGATGCGAAGTTCGAAATCTCTTTAATTATTTATTTAAATTATAATAACAATAAAAAAATTAAAGTGTATATAACTATATGTATAAATTTAAATAAATTATTGTAAACTTTTACTGAATGTAATAGCAACAGGAAAACATAGTATTTTAATATAGTATATAGGTAGTCTGACAGACGAAAGTCGAACTTGAAAAAGCGCGATATATTAAAAAATGTTGTTGTCGTATCCCTGAATCATATCTACACTAAGGGCCTGTTTCACCGCTATACAAGTTTATACTTTTTTTTTTTCTTTTTCACAATCTGACTTCACTTTATATGCCAGATATTTCTATTCGCCGCCAGTGGATACAGAAGCTGTAGTATATTAATTCAGGATAAATATACCCTAAGGGCCTATTTTATCTCATGCCGATAAAGTCTATAAGTAACTTTTGTGCCCGATAAAGTTTATCAACAACCGGTGGAACATGCCCTAAGTGTCAAACTATAATGAGCGTACTATATATAACATGTGGCTAAATGACTTATATAATATTGTTTTAATGTTGCCATGTAAAATTTTCGTAACTATTCCAGGTTTCGCTTTCGTGTGTGAGCTATACAGATACAGAATTTAATATAGAGATAAATTTAACAAATAAAAATAATTTTACACATATTTATTAAATAAATAATTGAAAGTAGATTTCATACATATTTTAACCAAAAAATTTGTTTTTGCACATTTTTTTAACTTCATTACTTTTATTTTTGTTCTTGAGGTATTTCATTATATTCTATGAATCTATTCAAATTGTTTTGACAATAAACTCGATATCGTATAATTTTACTTATGTAACAGAAGCAAAATTTTACTATGGAACAAGATCTTTTAAAAAAGTTAAATAATATCCTTTGAATAGATACATTTCATTTTTTTAATTATATTCATCAATAATCGACACTTATTAATTTGCACTCTTAGAAATATTTGAACAACATTTTTTTTTGTGCTAAAGAATTTTAATTTACTAATTAAAAATTATTACATGAAACTTTTTTTTAAATCTTGTTTTAGATAACATTCCTATTTTCAAAAATATTATTAGTTGCTTGTTTCAACACATTTCACACACATACATCTTTAATCTTCAATCACTAAAAAAATCACTTTAGATATACTATCAATTAGTGAAATTTTATTTAGCTGACCATTATAGAGGTTACTTATTAGAAAAAAATTATACTTCTTTTGAAAAATTCGACATTAGATATAAAATGTAAAAAAAATCATATTTTTGTCATAAATTTGATTATTATTAAATCATAATTAAAGTAATAGAAGATCATAATTAAAGGAATAAGAATAAAAGTATACTTTATTTGAATTAAAACAGTGTTTGTTCTTTTAATATTGCATCATAAAATATTCAACATTGTAACATAAAAAAATCTGTACATAAATACGTTTTTGTTTATTAATATATGTGAAAGTGACAGAGCATGTTACTGTTGTTTTGCCTTTCTCTATTCTACCTTAAACTGCTGCTTGTCTGCACCGCATTCTTAGGAGGGCATAGAGGTGAGTCCTCATTAGTCTAACAACGATGCCTAAAATAAAAATTAAAAAAAAATAGGTTAAAATTTTTTTTTACATATCTTTATTGCATATAGCTAAATACATAAACATTTTTGTCGTCATTTTTAGAGGCTAGTTCTTAAGTAAAGAATCGCACATGACATTAAAAAGTGAAATTGACAGTTATTTTACAGATAAAAATAAATCTGTGAAATCAAAATTTTCAATTAATGCTTATATTAAAATAAATAGATTCAATAACCGGCATCCTTGCTAGGCCACTGACACTGTATATATTAAACAAGTATGATTCTAGAGTATCTTTCTTACTTAGAAGCTTTTTAATTTGATTTAGAATGAGTTTTTTTTTAAATATTTTTATAAATAAAACATGATTAATAATATAAGATTTACTTACTTGATTATTTTTTTTTATATATTATTTATAGTCAGCAATTAAGTTATACTTAAATTATTTACCGACAAGATTCCTAATAATAAATTGTACCTATACAGCCAGTGCAAGCCCTCTTGGCGCTCGGCTATATACGAGTACGTACGTTATTGCGTGTATATATATATACGTATGTGTGTGTGTGTGTGTGTGTGTTCGTGTGTATGTGTGTGTACGTGCCTTTGTGTGCGTTTATGTTTGTATGTGTATGTGGTTTACAAATATACAATATTATTTGTGTGTTTTATTTGAGTGTCACAGTGATGTATATAATCATTCATCACTACGTTAATTATTCATATAACACGTTTACTTTATAAGTACTACTTTCTACGAGTACAGTCAATAACAAATAAAACTTAATATTTTGATCCAAAGATTTTATATTATTTTAAACGTAAAAAGAAAATCAACCAACAAAAAACGAAAAATTGATAAAGGTAAAAACATACATTTTTATATAAAAAACGTACTTGACTGTACCTCTTGTAACCCACATATAATTATTGTATCTACGTAATATTAGCACATAGGTACATAGCTGAGCGCCAAGGCGTTTTAAAGCATCAAAAATTCATTTCAATTTAATTTCTATATAATGCAAGCTTTCCTAAACTATCCTAACTAGTCTCTTAACGTGATCCTTTGTAAATAACATATTACATGAAATTCAGACAATCAGAGGCCTGGGTTTTAAATACACTCAGATTCACTAGAGACTTCTATACACCTACATGTTATACACTCAAACTTTAATATTATTTTAAAATATTTTATATTTTTTTAGTTAAAAAAGAAATCGAAATGTTTACATATACAGGTGACTGGTAAATTACTATCAATATTTAAGGAGAATACTCGGTACATGATTCTCATTCGCATTATGTAAAAAAAAATAGGTACTTAATTTTTGACCAAATTTTCATAAATTTCAATTCAAATAAATGAAGCGTTGACACTATTCCAGTCATGCCGGCGGCGCGTGCATAGGTGTTGTACTGTGCCGCTTGTTCACATCTAAAAATTGCCAAAGTTCACATCATTTACCTAGTCAACAAATTTGTTGCTTAAACGAGTAAAATATCTTAGTATTTTTGCCTATCCTAAGCCAGGATTAAAGCATTAAGGGGGACTGGATCATGCTTGTCTATCCTACTACCCTGTTAACATGTGGCGGCGTTAAAACGTAGGTAAACTACCTATTTTGTGTCGAAAGTGCAGCTAGCTGCTAGGGTGTCCAGACGACGCGTACATAATTGGATAATTGTTGAGTAACTTTACTTAAAAGTTTATTAATATTTACCTGTTTTTTTTTACATAATTCGAATGAGAATCATGTACCGAGTAGTCTCCTTAAATATTGATAGTAATTTACCAGTCATCCTGTATATATATACAAATAAACTTAGAATTTCTCTTAAACTTGATTTTCAAATCAACAGGGAGCAACGAAATTGACAAAGGATGACATCGAACGTGTTTTCTCACTTTATGATAGGGTAAGTGTAATTCTATTTCTATTGTTTAAATGACAGGTTGACGCAGTGGTCACAACACTGGCTGCTCCACCATCGGTCGTGTGTTTGACCGCCTCTTACTACAAATGTTTATATAAACCATATAGATGTGATAAGGATGTCCGAACGTTTTATGTTTGTGTTGTGTGTGATTTTCCAGACACAAAATCTTTATCCTGCTGGGGGGAGGTTAAGAGTGAAACGCTTAATATTATATCTGTAGACTAATGTATAGTAATAAATTGTTATCCTATAAGCAAATGGTTCTTTGTGATGTTAGCAGGGGCGTATCTACCACTGTATCAGCCGTATCAATGATACAAGGCCCCCGGTCTACAGGGGCCCCCACAATAGAGTTCGGGACAGAAATTGGTCCGGAGTTGCGACGACCTTTTTTTTTCGTCGTCGTACGCAAAGAAATATATTGGGAACCAAAATTTCAGATCACGGGACCTCCACTCCTCTGTTGCCCTGGGCAGTTACACCTCTAAATCCGTGTATTAAGTGCTTTTGTTCCGTTATTGAAAAATCTTTACCCTTCATTGGGGCCCCTTTACAGATTTTGATACAGAGCCCATCTAAGTCACGCTACGCCACTGGATGTTAGAAATTTTTCTTCGCCTATAAAATGTTTAGATTTCATGAAATTATATCAAGTAATAATATTATAGATAGAATACCTTACTATATATAAAAACTTTTCCTATTATCTATAAATAACATTAAAATTGACGGAAAGATCAAAGAAGGATGTGTACACGGCAGCCTGTATGTTTGAAAGAAATTCTGACATCCATATCCTTACAACAATGTATGGCATTTGTAAATTTTTGTAATCTTTTATTCTACCAGAGTAAAGAAGAGCATGTTTTATTATTGAAAAACTTTTATTTTAATTTGTTTAATATTGAAAAACTTTTATTTTAATTTTGTACCTTTCTTACTAATAGCGAACTCATTATTAGTACACATATTAAACCTCCGTAGTTTTTGGTGTACTATTAATGTATTGTTTTTGTTGTAATTATTGTTGATAATAAATAAAATAAAAAATTCACTTCTAGCCTGTTTTTACCTAATTGCCCCATGAAGCAGGCTAATATTTTTAATTTTTTATAAGAATTTCATTCTTTATTATGATAACCTACCAAAATACCTAAATAACTAATACACTTTATTGATTTATAAAAATATTACTTTAAAAAGTGCTTTCGAATCGAGTTGTATTTAATACTATTTATTCACTTAACGTGACTTAACGTGACATGACTTAAAAAAAGTGCGTGAAACAATATTATATGTATAATACTAGCTGTGCCCCGCGGTTTCATCCGCGTTAATTTGAGAAAAAAAAGTAATTAAATATTTTAAATCTTCTTTACATCGACAAAAACCAAAAAATAATATCAAAATAACATCACATTTTTATATTTACAGGATAACAACGGATCCATAGAAAATGAAGAGTTACGCGGATTCTTAAAGGATCTTCTAGAACTTGTTAAAAAAGTAAGAAATATCTTTTCTAAGCTTGCTTTCTGTTTCAGTTGTGGGTTCGATTCCCGCCCTAAGTTTGGATGTTAATATATTTATTAATATATCTATCTATGTACATAATACATACATTATTATTTATGTGTATCTATATTTATTCAAAAAATATGTATCAGTCTGTTACCTAAAATACAGGGACTAAGTTACCCACCTTAGGAGATGACCATGTGTGTATATGTTTATTATTATACAGACATATATTTCGTTTGTTCCACAGGACTATGACGCGCAAGATCTTCTAGAATTCGAAGAAACAATACTCCAAGGGGTTGAATACAGTAGCGAAGGGAAAATCAGCAGGAAGCAACTAACGATGATCCTTCTAGCTCTCGCCAAACATAATCAAGAAGAAGATCCGTCGACTCCATAAGAATAGCAAAAGAAAAATACCACTCCGTCCCAGTAGTTCGATGAAATAGAAACTGTAAAAGACGAGCCGTTCTCTTGCTTAAGATTTCTCATCCCCTTTATAATCTGTATCTGTATTAAGTGTTACGTGGTTGAATAGAGAATTTACTTATTTTTTTTTATTGAATAACTATTGATACTTAAGTCTAAGGCTGAGAAGAATGGAGTTTTAAATTCTCAATCTTTACGTTACGTCAAATAAATATGAATTAATGATCAATTCGAAAATAGTAGAACTTCTTTATTTAATTTACGATAGCGAAATATAAGCTGCCTGGAAAAAAAAACAGTAATTGTGGCCTATTATTTCACGATAAGTCCACGTAACATTTAATTAATATTAATCTTGTGCAAATATAATAAAAATATGTGCAATTTGTCTTTCTGCGTTACTTATAAACACCGGAATTAGTTTTATCGTTATTTCTTTGTCAAGACCGTACTTAGATTGGTGTGAGCGAAGCGTATGTTACCCGAATAACATACGGATGAATGAAAAATGAAAAATGAAAATAAAATATATTTAGAATTTTTTATCTGTATATTAGTCAGTATCCTGAGGTCTACTATAGGTCTACTATAGAATCGTCACGTTATGGATGCTATGGATGCTGACGTTTGTGTTGACTAGACGTCACGGTTTTAAGCGTGTTTTGTTTTATATTAACTACTAAAGATGGATTTCGCTTTTTTATTTTAACCAGTAACCATAATCGGTAACCATGGCAACGGTTTTGGGTGGATGGAGGTATATAGTATAGTGGATAATCCGAATAGGATTTGCGTAAAAACCGTTCTTAATGTGTATTTATATCATAAAAAGAGGGACACTATTAAATTTTTCTTTATTACGTGGAATAACTTGCTTACGAACCCCGTTACCATATTAAGTATGCAATGCAATTTCTTCATAATATTCAAAATTGAATTTGTTTAAAAAAAAAAGGAATTGAAATTTTACAGCAAGATGGGCTCTTAAGCCGTATGAAACAAATATTCCAAAGTAAATTAACTTTACAGATATTATTACCATGATATTACACGACCCAAGTCAAACTATAAAATCAATGATATGAGATCCCGCTGAGTATAAGGTTACTAGTCTATTATACACAAATAGGCCTTATCCCACAACTCCTTAATTTCTATTCAATATCCTAATAACTTAACAAAGCAAAGTTGTATTTTAGTTATAAATAACAGAATTCTCTTGTTATATCTAGCTCAATACGATTTCCATCTAAAGATAAACTGTAACAAAGTTATAATATAAGTCTGAACATACATCGCTCAACCCATTCTAAGTTTACGAATATGGTTCTAGAAAAACTTATTTCTTAAAAGATTTGCACAGTTTATTTCATTATTTTTTTCTAATATAATTATTTTTTGTATTTTCAAGCAAAGTGTTATTTATTTATATCAGCGTATTGGACTAATGACACCTTTAATTGACATCATTTGATGATTCAAGATGCCATTAAAATATTAAAGATAGTACTTATATTATATGTATATTATTATAATGAAATCGCTCAGTAGACGAGTGCTAAATCCAAAAAATATTCTAATATGTTACATTACTAAATTACGAATTTACAACAATTTCTTTAAAACTTGTAAGTCTAAAACTAAAAGCACTTTTTCTAAGATAATAAAATTATATTTTATATTTTAATTAGATATTCAGGTTTTTATTTTGACCACACAGAACCACTCTCACTGAACGATTTATGTTATATGTTCACCATTTTTTTGCTTTTAATATATTTATTACAGAAATTTTACAATATTATACATATTTACAATTCAAAACTTAAAATAATTATTTACAAACAGTTTTGGTATAAATCATGTCCGCGTGGAATGGTGCCAAAAATACTAGCAGCATTTCCCCGTTGAATCGCAATTCCAATTCAATTATTTTTTTGCTTAGATTTTTCATTTCTATTATACAGTTATCAATATATAATTTGCAAGCTGTAGTTAAGTGACGATATAGCGTCCTATTTACTATTTATTTTTATAAAAAATATACAAAAAATAATTGTATTTAATGACATCATGACGCCAAAACGAATGCCAAAATATTAATAAATATAGATAGTATTTTCATAATACAATTACTTAAAATACGTTTTCATTATTAGTAAAGCATTATCGACAAATATGGTTCTAGTCCAACAACATAATTTTTATCAAATTAATAAAATCAGTCTTGTAAAATGGTTCTAAGTATGTCAAAGGCTATCTCAATATTATATTTATAATCTATATCAAAGTGAACCGAATCACAAAATATCAATCGTTTATCGGTGTAAAAATTCATTACAGTCATATCCTATAAGTATAAACTATCTCTATTAATTCGCTTACAAAAGATATAATTTGGACACGACTTGTATCTAATTCATGTCAAAATTCTATCTTTAGTAAGTAAAATTACATATAGAGACCAGCTGATGATTCATGTATGATCTAATGCAGCTTACAAAGGTAGAGATACAAAAAAAGATGGTTACGAATTATTTTTTTCTTTTATTGTTCTTCAATATTTAAAAATTGTTTTACTTTTAGAGCGATTTTAATCGACTATAAATATAATATTTAAGTGACCACCAGTTTTTAAAGCCACAGATCAAATATTTGAAAAATATTATGAACTCGTATTGAACTAACAAGTCTTTAATACGTAACTAATAAAAAATCGTAGTAGAAAAAATTACATATCATGCCCATTTATTTATTTTTATAACTCTTATGCAATTTCTAACAAATAATTTATTTTTCAAAAGTATAACAATTTTATTAAATTCATTAAAATAGAAATTATACAAATAGTAAACATCTATGCTAAACTTTTTATTCAAGAATCATTATCCAAAAACAACATTGTTGCTTTTTTTTAGATTCAACAAATTGTTGTTTCATAATGACAAACAATAAAATGGCTTTTTATAAAGAATGCCAAATGCATTTTAAAATATCAAGGTAGGCGAAGGTGGTATGTAAACAAGGTTTAAAGTTCGTAGGCAAATTGGTCAGAAGACAAAGGGTATGAGGATAGAGTAAGTGAACACGTTTGAAGGTAAATCAACCTTCAATTAGTTCACCTGTTCTTAATCAAAATAAAAAAGAACTTTATTTTTTACGTACACATATTTTTTATGAAATAAAAAAAACATATATTAAACAAATTAACCGGTTGTAAAGTAGTAATGGAAGGCTGTTAATAAATACGTATTATTATTTGTTGTAGAGTTTTGTATAACAATTTATTTATTGTATATTGATGTTGTGATGTTGGCTATAGATAATCTGTGTAATTATCGTTGTTGTAAAGTTGCCGGCACACATACTTGCTATTACATTATCGATGTAAAAAAAATTCTGTCACATTCTCAAGTTCCTAACACATAATAATTATTAAAATTTGATTTTACTGATTTTGACAAACAACACGAATCTCATCACTTTTTCTACCATTAATCATTTAATTGTGAAGTCGGACACAGAAAAGTTCGATCTGAGTTAGTTACTTATTTATTTGGCTATATACACAGAGTTCATTAAAAAACTGGTTAGGCCACCAGTCCAGGTTTTACACTTATGAAACAAAACTTAATTTATATTTAACTAAACATATCGCTTATTTGGAGCGACCGTGACACATTTGCAAAAATACGCGAAAATGACTTATTAATGTCAAAATACTATGCATAAACATCTGCTTTGGCAGTGAAAATGCCACAATATCCAGCTATAATAAAACAATTTAAAAATAATAATTAGCCGTAATAATGGTTCAGAATCTTCTTTTGAACTATGAAATAATCTTTATTCTGATCTGGTGTAAAGTTAACTAATTTGCATTTGTGTCAGTGTCGCTCCAAATGAGCGATATGTGCTTAGTTCGAATTATTTTTTTCAAGTCTCTATCAGCTCTACTTAAAGATGTTTTATATCTTGTAAAAAGTAAAATCTTGAAAAGAAATTACATTATATATATATATATATATATATATATATATATATATATATATATATATATTATTATAGCATTGTTTTGATCGAAGTAACTTAAGGATACCACAAAATATTTCAAAGTTTTACACTTTCTCGTGATCAGTTTTTCTGTGTCAATCTTTCCATTTTCATAAAAATAATAGTATTAAGTTTGGCGCTGGCATAATGTTAATTACCATGATTTTTTCCCCTAAATGTTTTAATAAGACACGTCATATATTAGCACCCAAAACATAGGTATTTGCTAAATTATCGAAATGTACCTAATGTTGTTAAATAATTTGATGTTTAAGCTATCTAAATGTTTTAGAAATTCTGAATGGGTAATAAAATAATGCTATTAATTGTTTAGCTAAGCAAAATTAATTGTAATATATTGGCTAGTTGGAATTATTTCCCAAAAAACAATCAACACCTAGTAGTATTAATAATTTTGATCGTTGAATATACAAAGTAGTCTATCTAAAATACAAATAACAAAAATTAAATTATTTCTAATTATTATTGTATTGACACCGCAATACAGTGTACGCTTTGGAGGGTATTTATTTTTTGAGTATTGACATAAGTTACGATTATTGCAAGTTGTAATTTACCACCCTTTTTATTTTAGATTTAAATAACTTGGCTACAAATTACGATAAATTTTCCACTTTTGACAACTTAAAAAAAAAATTACAAAAACTAATAAATTGCATTAAGTATATTACTTCAGATATAACTTCAGATTCATATAACAAAATTTTTGATTGGTAAAGATATTGGAAGCACAGTGTTGTTTTATGTGAAATAACTCTGAACGTATAGTCGTAACGCCTGGCACTACGTGTTAAAATAAAAATGTTTGCTATAAAGTGTTTATATTTGTAAAATTGTGTATTTTTATTTCAAACCCCCTTTATGGAAACCTGTGTATGTTACAAACAATTAATATAATAAAGATGATTAATTTATTTTGTTTTATAACCTTTTGGTGCGATTTTAAAAATTGCTTTTACCTTTTAAAAGTTTTTATTGAGAAACACATTAAAATTTAAATTAAATACATATACTAAGATATATATAACACTAAAGATAAGATATATATACTAAGATATGTAAATAAACACTATTTTTGCCTTTTTTTATATGGCCCACTGGAAGATTTTTTTTAAAGAAATAAATTGTGCCGTAGTATAAATCTTTGTAATTTTTCCCAACTACTTTACGGATGGTATAACTTTGAACATATATATATATATATATATATATATATATATATATATATATATATATATATATATATATATATATATATATATATTCAATTGAGTGAAAAGATGTTGCTTCAACTTCTTTTTAAAGGTGTTAAAAGAGGGATTAAGTTGGATTTCTTTAGGTAATTTGTTCCAGAGCGATGATACATACACTGAAAAGATTGCAAAGATTCTAATACGACTGAAATAAAAATAAAAAGTAATCTATATTTATACTTAAAATATACTAACTAAAAATAAAAATTATGTCTACTGTATTTAAAAATAAATTTCTTCGAGAATTTCGAGATTTTAGCTATAAGAAAAATTTAAAGTGAAGACAACCGTCACCTCAGCACGGCGAGTCATCACCTAAATTCAATGTACTCTGTGGTCATCACTTTGACCGCCCCTCTACACCCGCCTTGCGCACCGCGCTGACTCATAGTTAGGAGTGTGCGAAATATATTGATAATTCGTAAATACTCGATATATTAGATAATTTTTTTTGTGTCCCAGGGAAATCCATTTACGGATGATATCCAGGACGCCCGGGTAGGCAGTCCTAATGCTATGTAAACCCCTGCGGGAGCCTTCAGCCGCTTTAATTGTAGGGTCCCGGATCTGCAGGCAATAGGATCCCTCCAGCAACAGGCTGGCCTCGGCGAAAAGGCCAGACTTCTCAACTCTGAACAGTCACGACGACTCCATGTCTAACACCGACACGGGCACAGAGGCGTTACTGGAGGCGCATTAAATAGCGCCTCCTACGCACCCCCATTCGTCGCCCGCGGATGGAGTTTACGTCGGCGGCTCCTCTCTTACCCGCTCGTCGGCCTCCTCCTGTGACATTATTGTCTCGCAGAGGGAGACCATCTCCTTCCGTAGCCGTAATAATTCTCCTAGCCGTAATAATTATAGCATTCGATAATTATCGATATATTTAAATTACACAAAATCTTTATAAATTGTAGCCTATGTGTTATCCGGATGTATAAACTAAAGTTTCATCTAAATACGTTCAGTAGTTTTTGCGTGAAAGAGTAACAAAGATACAGACAAACTTTCGCATTTATAATATTAATAGGATAGGATTTTCATGGAATCGACAAATAAATTTTGAATCAGTCAACTATCAGCCAGAACAGATCAGCTAGGTTTTTTCATCGATATAGGTATACCTATATTATTTTAATATTATATTATTAGGAAAATATAATATCGCTTTATCAAATTTATGGACTTAAGAAGATTATTAATTCGAGGTAAAAATATATTATCTGTCTTTAAAACCCCGACGCATAATTTTATCTATAACAAATAAATACGTATAGCTATGTATGTCCAGATAGTAATTGTAAATTTGTAATGCATCCATTCCAAGTGGTTAGAACGAACGTCTTTGTTGTTTTAATCTTTGGCTTGGCAGTGGTTACTGGTGAACGTTTTTTAACTTATATGGTTTATATATATATATATATATATATATATATATATATATATATATATATATATATATATATATATATATATATATAGTAAAACGTGCATCAAGATTAATAACACTGTAGTTTAGTTAATATAATTTAACCGATAATATCAAAAACTAGAGCAAACATACAAGATCTCATATTCAATTATAAAATATGTTACAAAATGAATAAAAATGAAAAGAAAGATAGCACCCTCCAAAATTGCAATGGAATTACAATTGGTTTAAATTATATAGTCAGTAATAAAAATAGACAATTCACGATCATATTATATTCAAAATGTCATAATCTATACTTATAATAATTATTATAAAGCTGAAAAGTTTGTTTGTTTGTTTGTTTGAAAGCGCTAATCTCAGGAACTACTGGTTCGAAATGAAAATTTATTTTTATGTTGGATAGCCCATTTACCGAGGAAGGTTATAGGCTATATAACATCAAGCTACGACCAATAGGGACTGAGTAATAATATTATATCTTTTCTCGAGACATTTTTAACTATAGTTCCACTTTTAAAGTAAATATAACATAACTTTTTTACTGAGAATTTTCGAAAATTAAAAAAAAAAAACTCAATAATACGTTGAACGACCCAGGAATCAAACCTGACACCCCTTGCCCGAGAGTAACGCTTGCGACCACTCAACCAGCGAGGCGGGTACCTACTCTTATTGTTAGAGTAATTGTTTAAAAATATTTAAGTACGTTTATCCTTCAAATTAACGCGGGTGCAATCGCAAGACACAGCTAGTACACAAATAAAAATGACTAAAAAAAAAAGAGAATAAAAAAAATTGTTTGACATGCATCTAGTCAAAAAATTGAATCACCTGTACAGGTGATTCAATTTAGACAATAAATAGACTATGTAGTTTTTTTTTTATAAACAAAATATTTATTTCGAAATTTTATAATATTATACATATTTACAATACAGACAATTGTGGTACAAATCATGTCCGCGTGGAATGGTGCCAAGAATACTGGCAGCATTTCCCCGTTGAATCGCAATTCCGATTCTCTGGGCAAAAAATGCACCAGCCCTTCTGTTACAAATTAATAAGTTAATAATTAAGATGTCATACTTTACAAATAAATTCGGCAAAAAAAATTATATCCATTTATAATAAAAATAAAAAAATAAAAAACCGTTTACAATATATTTGATTGAGTTTTGTTAATAATAAAATAAAAATGAATCATTATTTGAAATATCACATTAAAATTTTGTTTAAAATGTCAACCTTACAATTATAATCATTAAAAAATAATTAACATTATTATGTCTTCGTCTTAAGATCATTACTAGAATTAATAAAAACAAAAACAATTTACAAGTGAACTGATTAAATCTAAAGTCTAATATTAATATTATTAATTTATTACATATCAATATTTTCATGTCACATTATATATATTCAACAGATAGAAAATAACAGTAACAATAATACTAAAATCAACAGGAAAATGCAGCCTAAAAGCTGATTATGAACAAGATTGGATATTATTAGATATTATATTAATTCATGGTCATTTATTCTTAATTAATTTCTTTAAACTTTGTCAATGTGTCACCGAAAATGTCTATTGCTAGGGTAGATGTAGGTAGTTTGTTATACTCTCGTACAAATCTATTTTTTATTTATGGTGCTCTTTTTTAGTCTTAAATTTTACCAGTGTTTTTGTTTACTTTTAAATTTGACCTTTATGTTAATTTAAACATTTGGCACTGGCTATGTTTAAGAAAACTCAAGACTTTAAGACTACGTCTGTGCTGTTGATATTACTAGACAATTTAGTAACAAAACGCGTAGCCATTTTACAATCGATTTCCAAATGTCAAATATGGATGACGTAAGATATCAATTGTTAAAAGCTCGTAAATTGTCGCGAGAATTGCTAAACATATTTTAGTTTTACTTACGCATCGCTCGACTATTGTAAGCTATATAATCGTTGAGCAGGTTATTTCTTCGGACACATTTACACTTAAATAATAATACTTAATATATAATAAACATTTTATTAATACAAGTCGAACAATTAAAATAAAAAATGAAAATTTAAAATTTTGTTTTAACACACTTTATTATGGTAATGAGGACAAAAAAAAATCAAATACAAAAAAAAATTAAAAAATTTCATATGTTTCGAACATGAGATGTTTTAACTTCAATCAATTTTACGTATATAATTTGGAATAAATTCAAAGCTTTACAGTAACTTTAAACTTTTCTTCTAAGATAATTGCTTTAAGCGTATGTATTCATTATTATTGTAAAAAAAAAATTATCGTCCCCAAACTTCAACAGCGTAGTAATACCCGTATCCCCGTGCTGACTGTACCCGGACCGTCACACTGTTGTATCCTACCCCGCCGCTTATGATCCATGCGGACGCATACTGCGTGTATCCTACCTCGGTAGCAAAAACAGCGCTTATTCGGTTAGAGTTATTACCGCGGTATATAAAGTCTTGATACTGAATTATATTTGGTCTCGCTGGCTGATACACGTAAGTTCTGAAATCAATAGCAATTTCTTCATTATCATTTATTACAATATTCTTTACAAGTTAATGTTTACTTTATCTAAAACAGATATTAAATGATAAATAATTATAATCAAATACAAATATTCGAAGTAAAAGCTAATAATGATAACACTTTAATCTATAAGTTGATTATAAATAATTTAGAATATCTCGGTTCGTTTAACTTCGGTTATCTTTGAGGTATCCATTTCTCCTCGAATGTTCTAGAATGTGTTTGCGAGGTTAGGAGGACGTGTGTGGGGGCTGCTAGCGACCGACCGCTTAAGCGAGGGTCTTTCTTTTTGCATTCAGACGCGGTGCAGGCCACACATAATAAATTAATTGGGGTCCTTGGCGTTAGCTGTGGCGGCCGGTGCCGTTGTAACCTGGGCTGTACCACGTTGCTGAAAAAGGCAGACCCCATCTAGTTGCTCTCTAAAAGCACCAGCCAACTAATTTCTGTTAGAACAACCGGAGGTTCCTGTTACTTGGCCCTGGGCTTAGTGGCTTGTTAGCACGTGCGGAACCACGTGACCAACCTTCTAAGAAGAACGCTTCGGATAAGTGACCTTGTAATCGATTCCCAGCTTTCTACCAGGAATAAGCTCGAACCAACGTCTATTCATTATTCTCTTAAAATTTTTCAGAAACCTAAACCTCATTTTTTAATAGTTTTATTTTATTAGGGCTCTTTTTTTATTTTTTATTTAATCATTAAATATTTCTAAGACATATTATTGTAAAATTTTTGATTTTATTAATATACATGTAGATTCTGAATTTTTTTATTATTATTATTTTATTAGCGGGTAGCAGTTAAATCTTTAAATGTTAAATATTCCATTTTATTATTAAAATATTCTAGCAGTCAATCGGAATCTAATATTTTTATTAATAATTCCACGCAACAATATATCGTACCTTTGCAATAATCGGTCGCCTGGTCGAATACTACCGACGCCTAAATTAGCTCTGCTAAGACTTGGTAAAACAGCACCGTTGCAGACTAAAGCCAGAGTCAATAACAAAACTGGGAGTAAAAACTTCATCTGAAAAAAGACCAAATTTATTTACTATATTCATAGTTTCAAATATTATAACTTAACAATAATATTTCATAAACTTTCAATTCTTTAAATTATTAATCTTGCTATTTTAAACTCAAAATAGTATTTATAAAGTATGAGGTTCTATTATTATTGAAACCATTTTCATAAAGAAACATCTTTTAAAACACATAGTAATGACCACATATACATACGTAATAATCTATACAAATAATAAATCTGTTAAAACCTCCGTTTTATTAATACACTATATATCATCAAGAATAAATTTCAATAGCGCGTATTTTTTTGTATCAGCGCCATCTCTTATCGTGTTTTTCTCTGATCACGTATCACGTAAAAAGTACAAAACCAATGTTAATAACTTTAATACATAAAAATTGGAAATAACTCACAGTATAATTTAGTTTTTGTTTCATTGTAATTAAATTTAAAAATAAATATTTAAGAAAATAGAAATAGGTACCTACGCCGCCAACGCCATCTGGTCTAAGGAATCTTTAAAACTCACAAAACTTATATTTGAGTTATTATTTTGTTAAACTTAAAAGTTTACTAAATATGTCGGATAGGAATAGAAATTGTTCTAATATTTTAGATAAACATCATTTTCAATTAAATAATTAATATACTATTATGTTAAATATTAATTATGTTAAATGTCACTAAATATAAAAACGATATTCTACAATTATACGATAGATGGCGCAGATAATTTTCTGAATCGCGCTGACCAAAACTTCGGCCAAAAGAATGACACTCGCCCGTATTTAAAAATCTGTTTTTCTTTTTTGTATATAATTAAATACTTTAGGGTACTACGGTCTTGATTGTTTGTTCGTTGTTAAAATTTAAAATATTTGGTCGTTATTTGTTTGTTGATTGTACAAAGTTGGATGGTTATAGCTATTTAAGTTGTAATCTATATATATATATATATATATATATATATATATATATAAAGTCGTGTTAGTTACACCGTTTATAACTCGAGAACGAGTGGAACGATTTTTATGATTTTTGTGTTTTTGGATTTGTCTTCGTCGGGAATGATACTTATTAAAATATGGTATTCATCAATGAGAAAATAATTAATAAAAAAAACAGTTCAAATGTTTCATCCGTACTATCTATATACATATATATTATGTATGTATGTATGTATGTATGTATGTATGTATGTATGTATATAGATATAATAAATCTGTCACTCAATCCATCTATTATAAAATATTTTCCAGTATCGACGCAGGTGTAGGTGATAAAAAATATAAATGTATAATTTTTTAAATTTTAGTTAAAGACCCGTGCGAAGCCGGGGCGGGCCGCTAGTTATTAATATACTTATGTTTATTAGGCATATTACACACATATTTAAATTTACATAATTTTCGAACTTATGTTCGATTATTAATATTTCAATTATTTATTATTTTATTATGAATATTTCAATGTTCATGTCTCAAAAATATAATAATTACATAGATATGTGAACTATAATTTAAAAAAAAATCAACTATGAACAAGTTATGTCAAGGCGACTGTTGCAAATAAATATGTATGTATATATATATATATATATTACTTGGAGACACTTTCGTCAAAAAGTACCCAAATACCCAATAAAAATAGAAACTGCATCGTTTTAAATTTTTGATTATATCATAGAAACATAAGTTTATCTACTTCAAATGATTTTTATTAGTCAGTATTTTAATTATAAAATATTTTAAGCATATATGTATTTTAGATATGGAAAATAACACATGATTTGTTCATTTTCGATATTCAAATATATTTTATTAACAATAATTCTTACTTTAATGAAAACAAATATTAGTATGAGTGAAATTGAATAGTAGAGAAGAAATTATAAAATACACGCAAACATAAATCCTACCTTAATATTACCTACATTCTAGAAAAGTGAAACGTACTCACCTTGTTTGTGTATAAGCACTTTAGTAAGTTACTCTGCACTGATACAGATGAAATGAGGTAAATACCATTGTCTCGATATAAATATCAAATGATAACGCGTATCACTGAAGAGTGTGAATCATGCTCAGAAATCAGATTATTAATCTTTTTTTAATATGCTAACCAGTTTTATTGAAATTTTATAATAATAATAATCCAGGGTGATTGTCTGAGCCCGCTTTGGTTTTGTTTGTCCCTGAACTGTATATGTACTAAAGTCTCATCAAAGTAAAAAAGTAAGGTGGAAATGAAACAGGCGGTTTGCGAGGTCTGTTTTGGACGGCTGACAAAAGTTCTTCGGAGCTACTTGTCGGGCGCCAATAAAGTCCGAGCTTATAACGGCTGGGTCATGCCCACTCTCCTGTACACATTTGGCGTGCTCAGATGGACTCAGACCGAATTCGACGCCCTGGACAGAAGAGTCCGCACGACTATGACTCACCATCGCATGCATCACCCGAAAGCGTCGGTCATGAGACTGTACATCCCACGGAAGTGTGGTGGCCAAGGCCTATTAAGCGCCAAGTCCATGCATAACCGGAAGGTGTGCAGCCTCAGGGCTTACTTTGAAACGAGGATGGAGAGCGCTATGCATGGTGATGTTGTAGTATGTGACAAAGGTCTCACCCCCTTATACCTGGCCAAAGAGGAATGGCGAAGACCGGTTGTACTTAGCACCTCTGACCGGGATACCGTATGGATGGAGAAGGAGCTGCATGGACAGTTTTACAAGGCGCTCCACGCACCTCACGTGGATTTTAAGGCCTCTTGCAGCTTGCAGTGACTGCGATTCGGGCACCTCTTTGGGAAAACCGCAGGTTTTGTCTGTGCAATACAGGATCAGGTGGTTAAGACGAACAACTATCGGAAGCTTATTCTGAAGGATGGCGCTCCCGACTTCTGTCGAGTTTGTCGTCATCCCGGCGAGTCACTCAGACATGTGCTTTCAGGTGTTCAGCGCTTGCCAACACTGAGTACTTGCACAGACATAACCAAGCGGCCAAGATTCTTCATCAAGAGCTTGCTCTAATGTATTGTTTCCTGGAACAGAGGATGCCGTACTACCAGTACACACCGGCGCCAGTACTCGAATGCGACGGAGTCCGGCTCTACTGGGACCTGCCTATCGACACGGACAGAGCGATACTGGCGAACAATCCTGATATCGTGGTGATGGATAGGGCATGGTCGACGGTGTTTTTAGTGGACATTAACATCCCGCATGACGAGAACCTCGTGAAAGCCGAAACAGAGAAAAAACGTTAAATATCTGTATCTGGCGCACGAGATTATCGACATGTGGGGTGTTGATTCCACTGAAATCATCCCTATCGTTATATCTGCCAACGGTTTGATCCCGGTTAGCCTCACTCACCATCTGAGGCAGCTGGGTATCCATGACGGTTCGCTCGCAGCCAGGATGCAGAAGGTGGTATTGCTTGACTCGGCTAGGATTGTCCGCCGATTTCTCAGCCTACAGCCCTAACCCCTGGCCTAATATATATATATATATATATATATATATATATATATATATATATATATATATATATATATATATATATATTATTGAACGGGTGGAGTAAAGTAACTAAAAATAATAATAATCTTTATTTCGGGACTAGCCCATATAGTGTTAGTAACAATTTTTTTCCTTATTACCTAGTGTTAGTACAATAACAAATTTAAAAATAGTAACATTTTTATATTAACAACTAGCTGACCCGGCAAACGTTTTTTTGCCATATAAATTATTTCTAGTAAATATTTTGGTAGTCAAATAAAAACTAACTTATTGTGTGTAGAGATGTGGTATATGACTGAAAGAGGAATGGAGCGCTGTGAACGATGACGGCCTATAAAAATAACAAAACAGCAAACATTCATTTTTGAATTCATTGTACTTTTATCACAAATTATGAAAAAAATAATACATTATCAGTCTCTCAGTGGAATGAAATGTACGATATTTTTAGTGAGTCACGCGAGAATATGCCACGTAAAATTTTCCGTAGGAAAACACGGTGTGCCCAAATCTAAGCCACACACAGACATCGTTTGGCCTCGAGACTTATTGATTGTCACTGCGAATGGCAATCTAATTGGAAATTTAACCTGTTTAAATAAAAATAAAAAAAAAAGCTTAAAACTTATTGTGTGAGAAAGACAGGATACCGGATTCGTTGTCATCCCTATTCTGTGCTGTGTACGGGGTGAGAAGTGACACCGGTAGACGCGTGGCGGGAATAATCGAGTGGTAACTAATCAATTATAGACCGCCGAGAGTAGAAAATTATTAAAGTACTAATATCGCTATTAAAAAATAGGGGTTGGTGGTAGAAATGTGAAAATTTAAGATTGTATGTACTTTTTCATGTCTAATCATAAAAAATTAAGATTAAAAAAAATTGTCCAAAAAAATTAAAATATTTTTTTTTTGCGGTGTACCAGCCTTATTACTTAAGGGGTTTAAAAAATAGTTTACGTCCTATTCTCAGACCTATTGAATACACACATAAAATTTCATTAGAATCGGTCGAGCCGTTTCAGAGTAGTTCAATAACGTACACCGTGACACGAGAATTTTATATATTAGATTTTGTCACATCACATGTTTCATCCAATGTCGCAGCATTGAACTCTCCCATCTATCTACAAATACGTTCAGAATACTATTGCGGCTGCCGCGGAGACGCTTAAGTAATGTCGCGCACCTCTTACGCATGATAGCTTTAAAGTCATCAACGCGCCTTTCCGCGAACATCACTGAGGCACTACAGCACCACGGCAGCCCCAACAGTATCCTGAACGCATTATTGTATTGTACGCGAAGGTCAAGATAAGCACGCAAGCTACAGCTGGTCCACAGACTGCATGAAAAAATGATTGCAGTCGTGCAGATCGTGCAGTCTGAAGTCTGCAATCTTCGAGCCAGCATGTTGCAGCGAACTGACAGCGACCTTCGTTCCCTGTCTATATCCTTATTATCTCCTATGTTCTCCGTTACCTAATGACCCAAGTATTTAAAGCAGGTTACTCTAAGTAGCGGTGATCCGCAGAGCGATACCTCAGGTATGATTGTATAGTCTTTTGCACCCGCCTTAAAAACCATGATCTCACTCTTCTTTGCATTGTACTTGAATCCGTGAGCCTCAGCATACACTTGACATAATTATAGACAGTAATCGTCTTATTGCGCTGACCGATGGGCTCAGTAAAACCATGTCATCGGCATAACTAATATTATTAATATTTACCCCGTCTACTCGACAGATGATTCATATACAGTTACAGTTAAAGGTAAACACAGGATGCTATGTGTTACAAAATTATGAAGTTTATGAATTATGTAAAAGAAAATAAAATCTAATAATGCTATGAAATAGATAGTGTTATATATCATTTTAAATACGTAGGTACGCTGTAGGTACGTCAAATTTTATGAGCTTTAGTTTGAAACTAGTGATCTAAATTAATGTCAATATCGGGAATTTTCGTCGTATAGTCATTATAGAGATACACGTATCACAGGTGAATTACTACCCAGATTTGATTTACAGATTTTTGACTCAAATAAATCGCATGGATGTCGTGGTATTTTAATGGGAATTTTAAAATTTACTCAAAATAGTTGGACAATCAATGATACCGTTCATATAATTTTTGAAGGAATAACAGGTCTAGATGCGATCGCCGTGTGGATAACTGTTGTAAATGAAAGTGTTCCATTTTATCACTGTAGGTATATCTTGATACTATTTTGAGTCTTGAATCGGTATGTTAGACTCCGAATTAACTTCTTTTGAACCCTTTCCAGTCTATTTATGTGAATCTTATCGGTTGGATTACACACTGTATTGCAATATTCGAGATTGCTCCTCACGTAACAGTTATTATAATTTAATGATAGCAGTTGGTTTTTGAAGCCTTTAGTACATCTTAAAATGAAGCCTAGAGATCGATTTGCCTCAGCCAAGACTCTGTCAATATGGTCCGAAAATCGCAGTTTACAGTTATTTTTTAATGATTATAATTGTAAAGTATGACATTTAAAACATAATTTTGATAGAGATAACATAATGAGTGATATTTCAAATAATTATATTATTTTATTTTATTATTAACAAAACTTAATCAGATATATTTTTTTTTTTTGTCGCAGGGGAATCCATTTACAGATGATATCCAGGATGCCCGGGTCGGCAGTGGGAACCCGGTCCTGCTAAACACGGCGTCGTCGGGACTATTCAGAGGTGAGCCGGACAGTCCCCATAGAGGAGAAGGCTGGCCTTTTCGCCGAGGCCAGCCTGTCGCTGGAGGGATCCTGTTGTCTCCAGATCCGGGACCCTCCAATTAAAGCGGCTGAAGGCTCCTACGGGGGTTTAGTATGGTACTGCACTCCCAAAGTGCTAAATCTAGGACTGCTTACCCGGGCGTCCTGGATATCATTCGTAAATGGATTCCCCTGGGACACAAAAAAGGGATCAATCCTATTCACGCAAATCAAGTTTTGAGTAGACTACCGGAAGAAACAGATGTTAAAGAAGGAAGAGAAAATGAAGTAGAGAAATCAGTAGTAGACATTCTCAAAGAGATGCAGTATGGGTTAATTAATACAAAGGGACCGAAAAGAAAAAGAAAATTAGAAGTTATACCAGGAAGGAGCGTCGGTTCTTCTGAAGATTATGAAGACACACAGGAAGAACCAGAAACTGTAAAAGGAAAATCCAAAGGAATTGGAAAATTGACAAAAATTTTAAATGACAAAGAAGTGATTCATGATGAAAAAGAAGTGTATGATGATTTAATTCATATCAAATCATTCAATTAATTAAATGAGTAAAATTCACGTTAATATAAGAGAACAGTATCCGCTGGGCTGCTCCTGTCGCCTATTAGTCGACAAGATTTTATCCCTAAAATGGCCCGTCGACTACTAGCTGACAACATCGAAGCGGTCCGGATGTTCTCGAACAAAGTGATATATAACCTTTGTCGCACTAAGGCCGATTTGTGTCATTTATCTCGCTTCTTCGTAAAATTTGCTATATATATGTATATCAATAGTCGCGTATCATAAACAAAAGAAGAAACGAGCAATAATTACGTTTAACATAAACTACGCCGCGCGTCGCCAGATTATTGTTTAAAATCAAAGGGCCGTAAATAAATATTTTGTTTGAACACCTGCATGTTTTTATTTCTCATCTTATTTACAATTATATAAGTAGCGTAATTTTAAATTAAAAACCCTATGTCATCGCTTTAATTTTTGAGATATGATTTTTTAAATACAAGACGCGCTTTAAAATGCAAATATCTAAGTTCAGCGCAACATAATTCTACACCAGAGTCATAATTTAACACTTAACAGACAAAAGATAACATAACCCGTAGTAAACATAAAAAACATTTGGTAGTCTTACAAAATAAATTGAGTCACAAAGAACGATTGTGTGACTGACGCACTTTCGGAACGTTGATGATAAAAAAGAAAAAAATTAGAGAAAGGCAAGGGAAGAAAAGAAGGTTGATGTATGTCAAGAAAAAATTGATGATGCAAACTGTTTAAATAAGACGAAAAATATCGAAACATATTGTTTATCTAATGAAGATATAGAGGCGATGTCCATTACTATTGGAGATTACGTTTTGTATGATGGAACATGGAAATGAAATTGTGACAACCGAAAATTTTACAATTCTAGGAGACCAAGAGAATTTAACACCGATAAAAAACGAAGAAAGTAAAAATAATAAAGTAAACATTCTCGCTGACGAAATTATAGAGGAATAGATATTATAGAGGAATAGATTACGAATATAGGAATACGAAATTATAGAGGAATAGATTTACCGGTGGGAGGGATGCGCTGTGCCGCGCTCCCGGCTGCATGGGTACCACCATCTTGCTTATTTCTCCCGTGAAACAGCTTTGCTGTGTTTCGGAGAGAAGGGCAAGACAGGCAGTGTAATTACTGGCACCGAGACTAACACCTTAAGTCTCTGGATAGGCAACACATAGATGAGTTGCCTGGGCTAGTTCCAGGTAAACTAGTTTATGTTCATGGGCGACGTTAACCACTTACCATCAGGTGGAACGTCTGTCAGTTTGCCTATTCACTTAAAATTAAAAAAAAAAAAAAAAAAAAAAAAGAATAATTTTCAACTACAAATCAACAACAAAACGAAGATTTTTGAAATTAAAAAAATTTGGAGCAACCTTTTAAATATTTTTTTTTTGAGCTGTCCTTTGGGGAGGGCTCTTAAAATATCAAAAACTAACATTTTTCACACGAGATTAAAAAAAAATTGTCGTTTTTTTTTGCGCCACCTTAATATATATATGACTGTACTGTATCAGCCTATAAACCACCAACTACTGAGCGAAAGCCTCTTCTCCATACATAAGAAGGGTTCGAGCTTAATCCACCATGCTGCTCCACTGTGGGTAGGCGGATAATTTCCCTACCATGGGTAACGATCGTTATCAGGTGTCTATGATAAAAACCGGGACCTACGGCTTTAAGCGCTTTCCGAGGTACGGTGGGGAGACCCAAAAGGACATACACCCAGACCGGAAACATATATTTGTACAAATACAAATTTCTGTCCCGAGCGGGAATCGAACCCGCGACCGTCGGCGCGTGGCGTTGAGGCGACTACACGCACCACTACACCAGAACGGTCGTCACCAGAACGGTCGCCTGTACTTAGTCATATATTATAATTTAACTTCTGACCAACGAGGTTTTTAATCATGTGGGTTTGTGTTTTGTGTGTCACCGAGACTAGGGGCCATTTATTTATTACGTAAGACGATTTAGGGGGCAGGGGTTCGACCATGTCTTATTTTCTCTTACAAGTGGGTGGGAGGGAGTCTCGATAGTTCTTACGTAAGATCACAAAAATGCAAAAAGTTAAAATTATACTTTGAAAAAGCGGGGGCAACCGCACGAGTGCCGAGGTTCGCTCGGATGCGTATAGATAATATTAGAGATGTTCAAGTGGCAGATCCATTTTCCGAGTGGGTTTTGAGCCCCTGGACTGAAAATCTTATGTAGGTGAATTTTATATATTACTAGAAAACCCCGCGAACTCCGTTTCGCCACCAGATGGCTTCGTTTTTTGTAACATTTCGTTTGTGGATTAAACCACCATGCAAAACCATATTGGTTTGTAGTACATGCTATGTCCCTGTTTTCCTGCTTTTCTGTTGAAATTTTTCCTGAATTTAGTTTGCTATAAAGCTCACGGAGCCCGAGACCTTTCCAACTAATGCAAAACCGTGGAAATCGGTTCGTGCGTTCTGGAATTATAGCGTCAGGAAGGAAAACCCGACTTATTTTTATATTATAGATAATATTACAAAATTTATAATTTTTAAATCATTTGATGAGAGTCAATGATGACCCTTCTTCTATATGGAGAAGAGGCCTTTGCCAAGCAATGTGTTGTTTAGAAGTTGATTCAATGCACTTCAGTTCATTATGAGAGTATAAGATTATATTATTATGATTTTCCCTGTTTTCCTGCTTTTCTGTTGAAAATTTTCCTGAATTTAGTTTGCTATAAAGCTCACGGAGCCCGAGACCTTTCCAACGAATGCAAAACCGTGGAAATCGGTTCATGCGTTCTGGAATTATAGCGTCAGGAAGGAAAACCCGACTTATTTTTATATTATAGATTATATTATAATTATAATATGAATAATTCAAACAAAAATTTATTATGACCAAAAAATAAAAATTAATAGTACCTTTTAAGTTCAAAATAATAAACATTTCTAAAAATTGTTAATTTGAAAAATAAACATTAAAACAAACATTTATTCATTTTTTCCTTTAGATTCTTACGTAATAAATATTAAACAGGGCAGAGAGGGGGTATTCTTATTTTTTCTTATAAAAGGGGGAGAGGGGGTCGAAAACTAGCAAAATTCGTCTTACGTAATAAATAAATGGCCCCTCTACAAAAACACATTTTAGACTTAAAAGCGCGCGCATTTTATTATCCATTCGAGTAAAAAAGTAAGCAATAGTGTCACAATATCACAGTGTAGGACAAATTCTACATTTTTCTATATAAATTCACACCTGCCGAAATATACCAATTAATTTTTTTTTTTTTTTCAATGTATGATATTCAGCAATTTTACGAGGAATCTAAATATGGCAAAAATAAAATAAAATATTAAGTTTTAAGTAGGTATTCAAAGTTCAATTTGAAATGTTAATATTGTTATATATATTTTCTCAAACAATTAAAAATAAATCTTTATTTCTTAAATTAAAGAAATAGGGTTTTTAAAGCAATTATAAAAAAAAGAATTGAAATTCGCTTATTTTTTCTACTAACTACGTTTTTTTTTAAATTTACGTTCGTCCCTCAAAGTTTATCTCGGTAAATTTTGATCGGAGACAAAAAAGTCATAGAATCTTTTTTATGTATAATTTTAAGTTCTATAAATTTTAATTTGAACGTTTTTATCTTAACTGTAACATTTACCGTTTTCGAGTAATTGCGAAAAAACATTTTTTTTAACCCTTGCCTGGGGTCGCAGACACTCAAACTTTTACACATTGATTTTGTATCATTAAAACTACATTATATCAAAAATGCAGGGTTGAGTGTCGGAATTTTGATTTAAAACCTAATTTTCCTGGATTATATAATATGTATTCCTAAAAAAAAAAGGGTCGTTGCAACTCCGAACCACTGCTATTTAGGTACTCCATCGGGCTGTATGTATGTATTCCTAACAAAAAAAAAAGGTCGTCACAACTCCGGACCGCTAGTATTTTTTACTTTGTCGGGCTATATGTTTTCTAAAAAAAAAGGGTGGTCGCAACTCCAGACCAATTTCTGTCCCGAACTCTATTGTGGGGGCCCCTGTAGACCTGTATTATATGTTATAAGGCCAACCAAAATATTCGT
The DNA here is from genome assembly GCA_036937285.1 of Euphydryas editha. NCBI lineage: Eukaryota > Metazoa > Arthropoda > Insecta > Lepidoptera > Nymphalidae > Euphydryas > Euphydryas editha. Next base: position 8,241,107 of record JAUPFZ010000024.1, read on the forward strand.
ACACAATGTTTAATAATAAGCTTTTTAGCTCAAGCATAATCATGTAGGGCACAGAGTACTAGGAATGTTAAAAAATAATCGATTTTTATTTCATTTTAATCGGTTTTTTATAATCGATTGTTAAAGTAATATTAATCGATTTTTAATCAATCGATTATATAAATTACGCGTTTAAATCGATTTTCATCATAGCGCCATCTATGCGACGGATGAAAAAAACTTGAAGTAAGTTTCAATTTTATAAACAGCGAAAGATTATATTTTAGTTTTTGAGACCACAACATAGTCGTTTAGTTTTTTAATTACATATCGTTTTAAGTATTTTATTTTAAAACTAGTCTATTCACTCCACAATAAAATTGAACTTTTTTTGTTGTTGTATGACATTTTTCACTTGTTGTTTACTAATTTAGGTTCGCTTTTTTTTAAATCTATCCTCAGATTTTTTCTAGCAGCTCTAGTTTAGGAGATACAGGTACACCCTTAAAATGTACTCTCCATTTGACTGTTGATATCGCTATCGTCAACGTCTTACTAGTTTCTGTTTCTTTTTTTTTGTAATGGCTTCGTCTATAAGGACCTGTGTAAACAATCCAAATAAATTTAGTCACATTTGTGGCAAATATCAATTCAAAATATTCTGTTTAAATGTGTCAGACTTTGTGAAAAATGCCTACATGTAGTAGGTACTTTCAACACCCATTGGAAACAAACAACAAGTCTTGGATACCGAATAAAGTGTGTAAAACGTGTATGGAGTCGTTACGATTATGGAAAAATAATAAAAGGGATTCCTTGAACCTTATTATTTCTATGATTTGGCGTGAACCGTCGAACTACCACAACGACTGTTATTTCTGCGTTGTAAACATAACAGGAATTAACCGAAAAAATCATTCCATGTGAGTTTATCCTACTGTGCCCTCAATACTATATGACCCTATTTGACGGCCGGCTGGTCTAGTGGTCAGGCAACTGGACACTTTACGCAGCGGTCGCGGGTTCGAATCCCGCCAGGTGCAGATAATCTGTATGACGAATATAGATGTCTGCACCGGGTCATGGATGTGTATTTATGTATATATGTATTTATATCTTAAATTTATTTCCGTTCCTAGTACCTGTAACACAAGTTCTTACGAACTTACCACGGGACTAGGTAACGTGGTGTGATTGTTGGTTAATATTTATATTTATTATACTAGACCTGTCCTGCGCTCTACTGATACATTAGAACCCCAACCAAGTACATCTCACGTATGTCCACACAAAATTGTTCAACGAATGAAGGAAAGTGATACAAGCTGCAAAGAGAGTGGTAGCAAATTTGAAGACGCCGAAAGACTAATACCATTAAACTAAGAGGACCTAAATGATTTAATAAGAGATCTCCACAACACCACAGACAAAAATGCATGGAATGGGTTTATTTGGCTCGTAAAAAACTTTTTCAGAAATAAGAAGTCCATCGACTTTCCTGACCACGTCAAGCAGTTACTATTATACTTTCAGCAACTTGGATGCAACAGCACTAAGATTCATTTTCCTCATAGCCACCTTGATCGATTTCGTGAAAATCTTTGAGATTTAAGCGAGGAGCAGGGAGAATGCTTTCATCAGGATATTTGCACCATGGAGGAGCGCTACCAAGGCTATTGGAGTGAAAGTATGATTACTATAGTACTGACTACTGTTGGATTATCCAGAATAGTAGTAAAACTCCAACTTATTCAAGAAAGTCACATAAAAGAAAGTTTTGTTCTAATTAGATAGTTAAATAAATGATGTGACGAGAAACCATGTTTTTTTGATAAAAATAGCTACCCTTCATATCTCAAAAAGTAAAGCTGCTAGCACAAATCTGAGTATAGATTTGAAATCAGTGTAGAAAATGCAGCTAGATCCGTAAAAAACATTCCATACAACAAAAATGCTATTGTTCTGTGATTATAAAATAGTACTGAAAATTTATGACGATTTTTTTTAATTGATTTATATTTTAGTTTTTCAGACCATAAGGTTTTTTTGGGATGCTCACCATTTCATTTTTATTATAGTAAAACGTTTAATCGTACTGAAAATTTGTCCTTCCTTATTCTCTACCTTGAAAGTTTTCAGGAACATTCGCTTTGTTTTTTATTTTAAAATTGGTTATTTTTTTATTTATTTATTTGATTTTTAACCTGATGAATTGTTAATATGAATCTCTTAGGCTTATTATTGGAATATGAAAAGCATGTAGATTTTTAAATAATAGAAAAAAAATAATAAAAAGATTAAGAAGAGAAGAAGAAAAGATTAATAAAATAATCGATTTTTCGTAAAAATCGATTATTTATTTTTGTATTAATCGATTTTTGAGAAATCGATTAATATTGAATCAAGATTAATCGATTTTTATTTAATCGATTCTTTTCTATTAATCTCACATCCCTACAGAGTACATTGAAATAGTAGAATGTAGTGGCACTTCTATATTAAGTATATTAAATACTCTTTGGCGTCGCCTAATATCACCAGCCAATCAGAATCCGTAGGAAAACCATAGACACGAAAAAAATGCTTCTAGTTTTTCAGTGGAACCGGGCGTAGCGTAATTTTGCAGTAACTCTATTACGGTCTTATTTTTTAAAGATCGTGGTAAATTAACGAAAATTAAATAAAACTTCATCAAAACATGGGAGTTGACGTTGAAACTATTTCTCCAGGCGATGGTAAATACTCCTTGCTTTTCTAATATAGGTTTTATGCCGATGCTTTTAATCTAACCTTATTTGATATACATAAATCTTCTTTATTTATAACTTTAAATAAGAACACCAAACGAATCAGTACTTATTTTATTTTTGGCAGTATTGTTAGTATCAATATTAATATCGTAAAATATTTTTAGGGTCTACATACCCCAAGCGAGGGCAGACCGTAGTTGTACACTACACAGGCACGCTGACAAACGGGCAGAAGTTTGATTCATCCCGCGATAGGGGCAAGCCCTTCAAGTTCAAGATTGGAAAAGGCGAGGTTATCAAGGGCTGGGACGAAGGTGTCGCTAAAGTAAGCTACATTTCATTGCCTTATTAGAGTTTCACCCATGCTGAATTTTCTTTTCAGATTAGTTGATACCTTTTATTTGCAACTCTGCTCCTATGTATTGTAATGTACCTTTAAACGTTCTATAGCTGGGCAATTGATGAAGGCCTCTTCTAAGAAGCATGTTTTAACCTTAATCTGCTGCCTTAAAGTACTTTAACATAGCTGTATGAATAAACAAGTTAATAAAAAAATTATTGTCCTATTTAAGTTTTTGTCTTCGGTTTTATTAGTTTAGTTTAATAAGTGTAAACGCCTCACACTCAACCTCCTCTACTATGATAAAATCCTGTGTCAGGGGCCGGAAAAGTACACTACACTGACACCCGCTACAACAGATAACACCAGTCGACAAGAAACATCTATATAGCCTATAGAAATATTTGTCATGAGCAATTGAATCTGCGACTACTAGCACAATAGCCAATTTAGATTATTAATAGAAACTTGCCTTAACTTGTTAATTAATTTATCATTTTACACTAGCTCATATGAAAAATAATGATAAATACTGTTTTTAAACTAATAAGATAATATGTGTATCAAGAAATTTAATCTATTTATTTACATAATTATGTATAAATGACAATAAAAGTTTCTCAGTCATTAGGCATTAATGATATGACTTATATAATTATACTACTATGAATTTGACTTATCAGTATATTATATAATATATTTGTATATATATGTATTTTGTAGTTTGTATCTGTAATACACATGAAAGAATATAATAAATTTTATTTTACAATAATGAGTTTATACTCTTATTAATTTTTTTTTTAAACATTAACATAATAAAGATCTTGTATTGGAATAGTGTAGTTTACTTTGCTTCAAATAGGTCCTGGGAAAATAAATAGATTATTAATATATTAATTAATAATTTAAATTAATGTATATAACTTTATATTTCCAGATGTCTGTTGGTGAGCGTGCTAAGCTGACATGCTCTCCTGATTACGCTTATGGCCAGCAAGGTCATCCCGGAGTCATCCCACCAAACTCTACTCTCATCTTTGATGTAGAACTTATCCGTCTCGAATAAACTCATCAATTGTCACACATTAGAGTTAATTTCATTAAACTAGATGTTCACGACAAGGTTTAAAATATTGCCTTTCTGTGTTCAAAGTCATTACATAAGTTGATTTTCTAAGTTAAGGGGATATCATGCAATTATTAGTAAAATTTTAAGTTTTTTATCAAAACTTTTTTCATGGCATACTAACGTATGATATATACTCAGATTCTTTACACTATTAACAGAGCTATAAAAAACATTCCTTGAGCATTTCAATGTCAATTAAATCTACTTTTTATATACTTTCATGGAATTTTTGGATGTAAGCACAAGATTGAACAGTTTTTAGTGAGGATATATTTTACTCCTTTTCTACTCATATTTCTTCTGGAAACTTAAAAGCTTTATTATATGTAAAACTTAAGAATAAACATCATCTAACATATGTGGTTTATTTTATTTATCATTACTAAATTATTTAAAATAGATACCAAAACAGGTTCCCTTTATGTTATACAAAAATATAAACAAATACATGTTTAGATTTTTTTGTTGTTTTTACTTTATTGCAAATTAGAGTTGAAACTTAATTTTTATTTTAGTTTTGTGTATAAGGTAACATTCGAAACGAGCTGTAAATACGTATATATGCCGGTTCTGTTGACGGCGTTGATCCGATGAACGGATCAATTCTATTTTTATATTTAGACTACATTCTAATATAATTTTGTAATTACCACCGTATAGTTTAAATAAAGTGCACCGTAAAATTTTGTTTATGGGGCACTGCATGTATATATATTGTAATGTATTAATAAATAAATAAATAAAATTATGGGTCCTTAAAGATATTACATCATGATAATTACATCATATCCTTAATTTTATTATAGGAGAGAAGTAGTAGTGACACGTCTATATCTCACCGCCTAATTTCCAACATATTGAAATGCACAAAATTAGGTTAGGGAAAATACCCATACTACGTGACCCATTTTTTTTACAATTTTTAACCCCCTCGCCATGTTCAGACACTCATTCTCTTTTATTATTTATTTTACTTGAATGTTACTAAGTTGATTAAATATAATATTTAAAGTTGTGAATAAAAATCGATTACAATTTACCTTAAACAATAATTATAACGACTGTTAAAAAAAATCCAAATATTACTTAGCTGTGAAATTTTCCCATCTGTGATAAAATTTGGGGTTGTTTTTATATTAGTACCTAATTAAAAATTTGTGAATTTTTGTAATAAGTTAATATTTTTTCGTATTACGTATTTGGCGGTTAAGTTCTAGGAAACAGTGTTAAAGTAATTTTTTTTATGTATAATTTTAATTAATAAAAGTGTGTCAACCATATATACGATGAACATTCCTTATACGATGCTCTCGTGTTTAGCGAGAAGCGAATTTGGTCCGCGGACATGGTTCGGTCGGTCCAAATTCTAGCGTGTATTAGCACTAATAGGTATTATTATACAGTATGAATCTTCATAAAGTGCACATATCAAAATCTGGGAAAATAAACCCTATTTCATTGAATTTTTTTTTTCAAAATTGATAATATAGGTATACCTAAATTTGATTTTTTAATATTTTAAAATTTTTAGTTCCAGCTGCTGACCCTATTTAAATAAATCGTTATAACTTTTAAACTAAATGTTTTATCACAATAGAGTAAATTATATAATGTTTGCTAATAATAGGCCATGTTCATAAAGTAAAAATTTCCAGGAAAAAAAGATGCCATATATTTAGGAAAAATAAAAATTTGCTGAAAATCACGTTTGTTTTTCATAAATTATACAAAAAATGTTCAATTTCAGTAAAACCCATTTACCCTACCTTTTTTAAATGTTAAGTTGTTCTTTATAGTATTAGCTTTCTAGTGGTAAAAATTGAACATTTATTACTAAGATTATAAAAAAAACAGTTAAACACCGGAGTAGGAATAAAACAAGAGTATGTATCTACATAAATCATTTATTATTTATAGCAAATTAAAATTAAATAGACTTGAAATTAAGTTTATTATTTTGACCTAATGCATCAGTTGTTCAAAATGATCACCCCGTTGTTGCAAACACATTGTAGCGCGATGCACAATTTGCTGCGTTAACCTACGAATCATTTCGGGATCATTTCTAATTTGTTTGCAACACGCAAAACTCTTCCTTTAAGTTCCATTTCGCTGTTTATGGGACTGCTGTACAACCTTTGCTTCATTGTTCCCCATAAAAAATAGTCAAGAGGTGTAAGATCGGGGGAACGCACCAGCCACCCAACAGGTCCTTGTCGACCGATCCAGCGGCGCGGATAATTTTCATTCAGAAAAGACCTGACAATAAGCGCATAATGGGCAGGACATTCATCCATTTGGAGGATCATTCTTCGACACTTCCTCCAACGGCAACAGCCGTTCGTCCCTCAAAAACTCGAGAAATGTCTCTCTAGTTAATGTCCTCGGGAATATAATTAAGCCAATCAATATGCTGTCAAACATTGCGGCCCACACATTTATAGAAAATTGCACTTGAAAATAATGTTGAAGCTCTTTCCTGCTTAGAGTTTTCACCTTTTGGGCACCACTTATGTAAATTATGACAATTGAACGTGAACTGAGCTTCATCTGTCCACAGAATCGTTTCATGAATTCGGGATTCTCTCTAGTTTTTTTAAACCCAAGTGGACATGACGCACCTTGGACGCCAATCCACATCTTCGTGTAAGTTCTGCACCCTTTGATAATAATATCCTGCTCGCCTTAAGATGCGCCAAACCGATTTCTGGGACACGATATGTCGTAACGCCAAACATCTCGTGCTAGTGGTCGGCTCAGCAAATAAATCGTCCAAAATGGCTTCTTCAATAGACAAGTCAATAATTACACCTGATTCGCGGCGATTCCGAGTCAAGCCAAGTCCAGTGAGAGCCAGTCTTCTATGGAGTTCTTGAAAATTACGGGCTGATTGCACGGAGCATCGATTTGGAAACGCAGCTAGATAAGCTGTGCAAGCAGCTCTATCACTCCCTAGCTTCAATCCATAATAATAATAGATATCGCCAATGTGTGCCGGAAGGAAATCACTTAGTTGCGCCATCGCGATCAAAAAGCGAACGCATGATACGTAGCAAACGAAAACGATATAATTGGCAGGAGAAACAAATAACAGCGGCGAATGGTTCGGAGCGACGAACTGGCTAAAATAAAAACTTTAAAAACCTTAACATTCTGTTGTCTTACAACTGGGCCCGCCTTCCTACTCGTAATTCAGCCCGCGCGCCTCTACAGTGATTAAAAGGTTTAGCTACCTGATAAACAATGGAGCGTAGCAAACGATGCGCATGGGCTTTTTTATAAACGCTGATAGAAATTGTTGTATTTGAGTAAAAAACGTGAAATTTTTACTTTTCGAAAGCTAATACCATGTAGAATAACTTAAAATTAAAAAAGTAGGGTAATTGGAACGATGTTTTGAACGATGGACATTTTTAACAATATTGTAAAAATAATGAAAAAAAAATAGATTTTCATCAAATTCTTCTTTATTCTAAATTTATAGCATTCATTTCCTAGGATGTTTTTACTTTATGAGCATGGCCTATTATTATCAAGCATTATAAAATTTACTCCATTGTGATAAAACATTTAAGTTTAAAAGTTATAATGGTTTTTTAAATAGGGTTAGCAACTACAACTAAAAATTTTAAAATATTCATTAAAAAATCAAATACATATTTAATTAAAATAAAAATCATTTTTTTTTTATAATTTTTTTATCGATAGGTGTAGTTTACCTGATTTTGATATGTGTACTTTATGAAGACTCATACTGTATAATATTCCTGTATTATTCTGTACTAGCTGTGCCCCGCGGTTTCACCCGCGTTAATTTGAGGGGAAAACGTTCTTAAATATTTTTAAACAATTACTCTAATTTCTTAGTAAAATAGTGATGTTATATTTACTTCAAAAGTGGAACTATAGTTAAAAAATGTCTCGAAAAGAGAAATAATAAAGAACGCAACGGAAGCTCTCAAAAAAGATTATTTTTTCCCGTTTTTGTAACATTTTTTATTATTGCTCAGCCCCATTTAGTGGTAGCGTGATGTTATATAGCCTATAGCCTTCCTCGGTACCTAAATAGGCTATCCAACACAAAATGAATTTTTCAATTCAGACCAGTAGTTCCTGAGATTAGCGCGTTCAAACAAACAAACAAACTCATCGGCTTTATAATATTATCGATAAAGTAATATTTGTAAGAAGCCCGTATCTTTGGGTACGCAGATGACAGCACCGTCGCGGAGAGATACTTCTCCAGTGCAAGAACAAGACAAACTGAAGTGGACGATCTTAGAGAAGCAATGGTCTACCGTGCCAATCTTACTCTTCAGGCTGTCTCCGACTGGGGTGATGCCAATCTAGTAAGATTCAATGCTTCAAACCACCACTTTCCGAAATGTGCCTGTTCCAGTCACGAACCACCTTGAACTACTCGGTATAGACTTATCGTCCAAACTCAATTTTGGAAGCTATATCGAATCCAGGGCTAAGACTGCTTCAAAAAAACTGGGCATCCTCTCCAAGGTCCGTCACTATTTCACACCGGACCAGCTGCTAAGACTTTATACAGCTCAAGTCCGCTCCTGCATGGAGTACTGTTGCCATCTGTGGGACGGTTCCGCCCGGTATCAGCTCGAAGCCCTGGAAGCTATCGACAGGCGTGCCAGAAAACTCATTGGTGATGAGATGCTTACTTCAAGACAGCTCCAGAGCCTCGAACATCGCCGACTGGTTGCTAGTCTGTGTGTCTTCTACAGGTTACATTTCGGTGAGTGTGCACAGGAATTGCATCAATTAATTCCCCCAGCACCATTCCACCATCGGACAACTCGACGAGGGCAGGGGTTCCATCCATACGTGGTCGACATTCCTCCGGTTCGTACCTCGCGGTTCGCATCATCTTTCATTATTAGAACTGCAAAGGAATGGAATTCTCTTCCTGCGTCACTGTTTCCCGATGCGTACAACCTAGGGATTTTTAAAGCAAGAGTGAACAGGCATTATTTGAGTTTGCGTGCTTCACCTTAGACCTCATCATTGTTTACCATCAGACAAGATTGAGGTCAAACGCACTCAAATTTCCAATAAAAAAAAAATAAAAAAAATGAAAAGTTGGGGTTGGCACAAAAGTTATGAGACACTTGGTTTACATTTTATATTTTTTACTATTATTACAATACAAAAAGCTTATTAAATGATGTGATAACCATTAGTATCTAAGACTTCTTGCCCACGATCCGGCAAAGTTTCTATGCCTTTCACCCAGAACTCTAATAGCTGTGCCTCGAAAAATTTGTACAACTCTGCCTCTACATCAGAGAAATCTTTAAATAGTTTATCCCCGCAAATGTTGTTTCAGGGCTCTAAACAAATGATAGTCTGATGGTGCGAGGTCTGGGGAATAAGGTAGGTGGGGTATCGTCTTCCAGCCCAAGTTCTCCAACTGTTAGCAAATGGTCGATGCGACGTGAGGTCGAGCGTTATCGTATAGAAAAATACATCGAATCGTCTTCGTCGTTTTTTCTTGATAGGAACAGGTAGTTTGGTGAGCTGGGTTGAATATTTGTCAGTGTTTATACTACCATTGTGTAATAATTCATAAAGTAGTAGGTACGCCTCGCGCGTCCCAGAAACAGCAAAGCACAACTTTTAAGCGGTTCTTTTGACTCAGCTTCGGTTGTGTTGGTGGCGTTTCTCCTCGAGGCAGCGAAAAAGGGCGACGTGTATGAATCGTTATCGTAATGAATCCATGATTCATCTCCAGTAACCAAATCAATCAGACAAAACTCTTTACGTTAGGGTCGCAGCAAAATTGATTTACAGATAGCGACACGGACTGCACGACTGGTGTCTGTAAGGATGTGTGGTACCCACAGAGCCAAAGCTTTTCGATACCCAAGCTCATATGGAGATGGTATTCCACGGCGTTGTACTCCCAGCGTTCAATACAGTGTTGATATTGGCAGCCACAGCCCGCGCACTGTTGCCTAACAAGTATTCGTATAAGTATAGTGTTCAACTTGTCGCTAGAGTTGTGACTTATTTGAAATACTTGTATTTAAAATACAAATACAAAATACGTATTTTATATTTTGTATTGAAATAGGGGAGAGTTGGATATTACCGAGCCTCTAAGAACTTGGACCTATAATTCGGAGAAGGTTCGATATATATATTCAAAAATGCAGTAAATAGTACAGAATTTATTTAGCTACGCATACATCACGGCAAAATATTTCAAAAAATAAACAATAATTAATTATTGCAAAATAATAAAGAAACAGGAAAGCGTGGTATTATCAGACTGGTCTGATAAAACCGTGCCCATAATAATTTCGTGAATTTCTGTCAGTAAAGTTAGAATTTAAAAAAAAATACAACGTTGAATAAACTCGTTCGTAGAAAAAGAAGCATAGACTCCTTTCTATACCTAAATATAATTATTATTTTACGTTTTTCATTCATATCGGCCATTGTATGTCCACTGCTGAACGTAGGCCTCCCCCCATCGACTCCGTTTCAAAGCAGCCTCCATCCATCGACTTCCGGCGACTCTCTTCAAGTCGTCTGTTCATCTCGTGGATGGCCGTCCGACACTGTGCTTGCCGGTACGTAGTCTTCACTCATACACGCCCTGGGCGCGGAATTGACAAACTCTGTTATTTCATTTTATAACCTCAAAATAATCAGAGATGTGACTTATCTAAGATACAAGTATCTGAAATACAGATACAAGATACAAAATACGTATTTTCATCTTGTATCTAAAATACTTTTTTAAAATGTATTTTGTATCTTGTATCTAAATTCCTTTTGTTTGGTATCTTAGTATCTTGTAAATACTGTTTGGTAAAATACTTTTAGTAATAGTTATTCTATGCATTCATTCACAAAATATGACATAATCCAGTCATTTTAGGCATTTTAAGCCTCAATCTGCGGATAAATTCTAAGCGAGCTGAATTTTTGTATACACTTTTATTACGGCGTTGTAATGAAGATGTGAAAATACAACATTGATATCGTGTCGGCTAAAAAAGTTACAAAGGTGAAAAGGTCACGAAAATCAGTTTTTCGCAAATATCACGCTACCTATTACTCGCATATCAATATACATAGATCATTATAAAAATTGTTTGTTGTAAAATTATCTACAAAAAATGCCTCTTGCATGTTTCTGTGAAATTAACCGTTTTTGGAGTAGAGCGCGGAGAAAGCGACTACATGCACTTTTCCTCACTACCTACTTCGAGAAGACTGCAAGGTTCGTTTTTTTTTACATGGTTTTCCCCGTATGAATAATCCATGATATTTAATAATAGATTTTTTAAGAGTGAATAATTTTTTATTTGAATGATAAATACAGAAAAAATAATATATAGTACCTATATATTTTTTTTTGTAAAATTATAGTTATAAATAATAATAAATTATAGTTTTATTGTTAAAGACTTTATTTTATTAGTTTGATGCTCTTCAACAGTTGATCAAACAATGATGAAAATAATAAAGATTTCGATTTAAATATAGGAATAAGACCACTCGACGTTTTGTCAGCAACATTTAATGATATAAAAAACTGAAGATATCGACGATTATTGAGTCTCAATTAAAACCTTAATAATATAATATTTTATCTTCTCACTTTTACGCGATCAACGCGATGTAGGTATTTGTAAATAATTCACGTAAAAAATTAAACTTACATTCAATAAAATGTTATTTCTTACAAAAGAATTTGTATCTTTAAAAAGTATTTGGAAGATACGTATTTTGTATCTAGTATTTCAAATACCATTCCAGAAAGGTATTTGTATCTGGTATCTGAAATACTTTATTTTAAAGTATCTTGTATTTTGTATTCCAGATACTTTGTATAGGGTATCTTGTACATCACTGAAAATAATACAGTCAAGTTAATTGTGTATTCAAATCAATCTAGTCATTAATTTTATAATATGTTAGGATTCATATAAAAGTAATCAATGTGTTACAATACAAATATAGAATAGCTTACCTCTTGTCAAAAATGCCCGCGAAATTATAAGGAACGAGAGTAAAAACTTGTAAGACACGATGTGTCTTAATCGCTGCTCCGAGCAAATTACCGTCGTGCACGGGGAGGGGTAGAGGACTCGGACTGTGATCTTTAAGGACTGGATAGCGCAATTAGCGTTTAGTTTTTGAAATATGCTAGGGCGTGGAATTATCAAACGCGCGGTATTATCCAACTCTCCTCTACTTTAAAAAAAAAGTATTTTGTATTTTATTTGAAATACTTTGCGAGATGTATTTTGTATTTGTAAAATATAAAATACTTTTTTACTTAAAGTACTGCTAAAGAAGAATTAAAAAGTGCACAGCCACAAACATCAACAGGGAAAAAAAGCAAAAAAAGTGAGTCTTACTATATGTTCAACGATTCAGACTCCTCAGCAACCTCAACTAATGGCAACAGCCGCATCTGCATAGATTTGTAGACCCTCTAATATTTAAGAGACGAAGACACAAGTCTGACCATTCTCAACACATACCCAACGGTAAAAAAAAAGTTTTTTTTAAATACAACACCTGCCTTCCTAGTTTGGCACCAGTGGAACGATTGTTTACATATGGTGGTATGATAATGCGCCCACACAGACGCAAAATGTCTGATGCTCTTTTTGAGGAACTTATTGTGTTAAAATCTTTAATGAATAAAGAAAACTAGTAATTCCATTTTAAAGTCATCATCATCATCATATCCTGCAGAGTGACCGGTTCAAAGCAGCTTCCATCCAAGGCTTCCAGCGACTTTCCTTAAGTTATCTGTCCATCTCGCGGGCGGTCGTCCGACGCTGCGTTTGCCGATACGCGGTCTCCACTTGAGAACCTTTCTGCTCCATCGGCCATCAGTTCTACAAGCTACGAGCTATGTGCCCTGCCCACTGCCACTTCAGCTTACAAATCCGTTGGGCTATGTCGGCAACCTTCGTTTGTCTGTGGATCTCATCATTTCTGATTCGATCTCGCAGAGAAATACCAAGCATAGCCCTCTCCATTGCACGCTGTGCGACTTGGAGCTTGTTTAAAAGGCCGATAGTCAGAGACCACGTCTCAGATCCGTATGTCATCACTGGTAACACACATTGGTCGAAGTCTTTCGACTTCAGGCACTGAGGTATGACAGATGAAAAGACGTTTTTTAACTTCCCGAATGCTGCCCATCCTAGCTGGATTCGACTTTTGACATCTCTTTCGAAGTTGGACCTACCAAGTTGGAAATTTTGTCCTAGGTAGATGTAAGTACTCGTAAAATTGAAAGTATTTTATTTGAATAAAGTATTTTGAAAATACCTATTTTGTATTTAGTATTTAAATACAAAAAACAAAAGTATTTTGTATTTTGCATTTGAAATAGTAAATTAGAAAAGTATTTGCATTTTGTATTTAAATACATTTTTAAAAGTATTTTGCACATCTCTGCTTGTCGCTTGTGCATTTTTCTTCAAACTGACTAAACCGATCGCGAGAGCGGCTTTATATACGCCCACATTCGAAGTACCTAGAATGTTTTAAAATATTCTAGAATATTATCGAAAGCAATTAACACATATATGTATATAAATAGTTCGTAGCCTCACGTTTCTACAAAAAGTTTAATAAATTCTAAATAACTCTTCTGGCCGAGTCCCAAATATTACAATTACTCTGACTTATTAAACCACATAAAACGTTTCTTTGACTTAATAATACTTTTTCAGTTTTTAAGATAAAATAAAAATTTCAGAATTATTATTCATACTTGGTAGAAATTTTTTAGTTTTTCCAGATTTTTTTTTTTTTTTACTAGTATGGTGACAGCCAGCTGCGTCACAATACCCTGCCATAATATACTGCGCTCGCCAACCCGCCTGCCAAGCGTGGCGAGTATTGCCAAACCCCTCCAGAGGCCTCTTTCTGGGTGAAGATTCTTCTTCAGAGGAGAGGAGAGATGAATCAATCGGCTGTTACCTAAAACAGTGATTAAATTGCCTACCTTAGGAACAGACGATCATGTATATTCAATATTTTACCTTTTGTTAATTTAATCGATATCTACATTATTATTACATAACATTAATTAAAACTTTCTATAAAATTTATATGTATTGTGTGGCCTTTTTCTGGGTGAAGATTTTCTTCACTTTGATCGGAGCGCATGTGCATACGTTATACCTACACATATTATTTGTACATTCGCCTCAGAAATAGGACATGACTTGCGCATGCGCTCCTATAAAAAAATATTAAAAAAAGATATTTATTTTCAGGTGGATTAAATAAAATATAAGTTATTTCTTATTTCTTTTTTTATTTATTGACAAATGTCTCATTCTTTATCTGGATGACGTTTTCTGATAGATTTTATTTAAATTAAATAACATAAAACAGTCGATTCTCTTTCATGTAACACAAAAATATTTCTTCGTCTTTAAGGCCTCTGCCTCGAATCTTGCGGGCAGCGGGGCGTCAGCGGCGGCGGCGCGGGGGCAACGCAGACCCGTTCTCGAAACAAGCGGGCAAATCGCGCGGCATTATAGCCACTTGACTATAGCGGCGTAGTGTTCTGTTCGCGATTTTGCTGTCGAGATATTTGTTTTAATGAAATAATTTGCTCTACTACGTCCGACATTTCGACACGTCACCAAAATAAATTGCAAAACACTGCAATGCAGACGGGCAGGCGGTCACCGCTTGATTCGAGTGCAGTTGTCCACCGCTCGTTGCCCGCTCCCGCGCCTCTGCCCGCGCCCCTGTTTTCGAGGGCCGGTCCATTTGATTTTACGCATAAGATATATAGATAGCCGCTCCCGCTACGCTGCCCGCAAGATTTGAGGCAGAGACCTAACTATTACATCTTGCACGAAATGTGCGCATTTATACAAAGCCCTGTTATTTATTAAGTATTCGTAATATTACACATTTATTTCTATAGATACCTTAACAATACTTATTTTATAACTTGAAATAAAATTTAATAACTATGTCAGTTTTTAAAGCCATTATTACTACATAGGCGAATTAAAATGTACCTACAGTTTATCATATCTAATTTTAGGCTAATATTTTACAAAATATTTCTAGCTTACACATCTAATATTCATCATTAATAATTTATTAAAAACATTAAGAGTTTAAAAAAAAAAACACTTTTCATCGCCTATATAGAAAAATGTCTCGATGCACTTAATACAAAAATATTTATAAACAATCTGATTTATACGTAAAAAAAATCCAATGAATTAAATCTATAAAGTATTACTTATTCTAAATATAAGATCTGTTAATTCCTTAATATGCTTAAATATTTTTTTATTTAGGATAGTTTAACAACTTCAAATTCCTAGTTATAATAAAAGATAATTATAGTACGAAATTTTTATAAATGTATAAAGTCCGTCGTTAGCTGTTCTACAGTGAAATAAAGGCAAAGAAACAACATATTTTGTTATTACAGAAACAGCAGTAAAAAAAAACAACATTATTGCTTTATTAAAGGAAAATTAATATTTATTAGTATTGTTTAATTTATTTATTTATTTATTTTCAAGAAATCTTTTTAATATATATTTTTTTTAATAATATTCAGCATCCTTTAAATGGAATCCTCCTATTAATATGGAAGACTCCATATTAATAGCGAAAAAATACTGAAATTAAGAAATTGTAAATAGGAACAAAATGCTATTTAAATTATATAATATTAATTTTGTTTAACAATAGTAATATACTTGATTCAATTAAAAAATACTGACCGTGAAAAATATTGTGAATTCTACTCTGACACCCTACGCGTTTTTACTCGCGTTAAGTACAGATTCTCGTAATTTTTTAGTTACTGCTTCACACCTAGCGTAAGCCGTAGCGTAATATTTTATAGCATATAATCGTTCTCAATAAACTATTTATATTTCTCAATAAACAGGCTTTCTAACAAAAAAAAAAAATCTTTTTTTAATCTGTCCTCTTGATTTTATGTGCTTACAAAGAAACTTTTCAGGTTTATCAATAATGATAACACCCAATCTTACTCCCATAATGAAAACCGATTTAACGTTAAAATTTACATTATTATTTTCATTCTTTCATTTAGACATTAATTTAGCCAATATTTTAAAGAAAAAGTTCATTCTATAGCGAAGTTTTTAAAAAACTCATATATCAATATTATCTCAACCAAACTTAACATTTAAGATGGATAAATAAAATTTTAAACAAAAAATCTTTAAATGAAACTATATTGAGTTCTTAAAAAAAAAAAAAAAAAAAAATCTTCATTTGTGCCCCTCTTTTTATACGTGCAAGTATTATTGCATGACACATAATACAGAAAATTTGCTAATGTACGTAATTACAGTTGTATAAGTAAAAGCAAAATAATTAACGTTTCTTTGAAATTTGTTTAATTTAATGTATTTATTCAACTTTTTATGTGTTAGGTAAAGGTTTGAGTGGCCCTAAGCTTAATAGTCCATCGGCACCAAGTGCCTGTAAACTAGATGTTAAACCATTTTGCATGTTGTGCACTGATATCACAGGTATGCCAAAGCATCCATTAGCCTGCTCACGATTCGCCAAAGGTATAAAACTATATATTCCTAAATTACTTAATCTTTTTAAATTGTCTTCTTGCGAGAGATCAACCACTGGCAATCCCAATTCTCTATTAGGTCCTGTTACATTGTGGAAGACTCTTTTATGATGTTGCAGCTGTAATGACTTTGGATAGGAAGCGGGGCACTCATCACATTTGAAAACAGGTATTTTACTCTGTGGATGTGCATTGGACATGTGGACTTGTAACGAAGTATGGTTCATGAACATTTTTTTACATATCTTACACGCGTACATTCCACCACCAACCTTTGCCTCAGGTATAGAAAATTTGCTTGATTTTGATGTGTGTTTAATACTAACCCCTGCTCCCAGGTTCGGAATATGGGGTAATGGACGTTCTGGTGTCGGCGATCTGCTTTTTTGTTTTTGTTTAACACTAATACCTCGAGATGCGAGAACATTTGCCATGGCGTTCGCTTCTTTATTAACAGTCTTTTTCGTTATTGATATTTGGCTACCAAGATTTAATTTATCTTTGGCACCTTGTACACTTTGTATCATCGGAAGACCCTCGCGTTGTTTCTGCATTGCCATCACTTGACAATCTTCGTTATCATGTTTACCAGGCAGCAACATATCAGTTCGTCGTTTTTGTGCCGGCCCGCTAACTAACCCACCCGGTCTTTTCATTGGCATTCGTGGCCCAACTTTGCCACCACGAATTTGTCCGTGGACTTGAATTCCCGGCCTTATTGTAGGTCTTTGGCCTCTAACTGTTGGTACACGCGGTCGTGGACCAGCAATATTAGCACCAGCTGCCATCCTTATAGGTGTACCACCAGGTATTGTGCCAGAAATCGTCTGACCTGGTGGCGCCATTTGACTCGGTCCTAATTCGGATCCTGATGGAGATTGACCAGGCACAGGCTGTCCCGATGGACCCATCATTTGCCCTGGAGGAAAAGTTTGTATATTTTGTATTTTTATGCCACTTCCTGGTTGTTGTTTTATTCCTCCTCCAGGACTAGATGCGGGCGCGTAAGGCGCATGACTCGGTGATGATCCGGGTGGACCCATACTACCGGGTGGATTCATTATGCCTGAAGGTTGTCCATAAACACTCTGTTGCATACTTTGTAATGGAGAAGTAGTAGAATACGGTGAAGAAGCCATAGAGTATGAATTTGATGGCATAGTTCCTGGGTAAGAAGATTTTGACATTGGTGATGGGGAAAATTGTCCATATCCTTGATTCATATAATTTGAACCTTGATATTGGTTTGGCATTGACATGGGTTGACCTGGTGCTCCATACATGTTGCTTGATGTCTGAGGATAACCATGTATATTTTGTCCTGAATTATATGCATTATATTGCGGTGGTACCATTACGCCTCCCGCTCCTGGATATGCTTGTATATTAATCATCACGTTTTGTTGATGTGTAAATCCGGGACCACTATTGCCTATTGTTGACAGTTTTCCTACTTGTTCAGCTAATTGTTTAACTGGAAGTAAGCTTGAGAGGATATTCGAGGAATGATTATACGGCATTAGAGAAGATGAAGATGGAGCGACGAGGGCCTTAGAATGTCCTGTCACTCTTCTATGATCATCTAATAGTGAAATATCAGTGAACCTTGTGTTGCAAATGTCACACGAATGCTGAGGACCTAATGAATCTAAAGACACATATTCACTTGCATCCGACAAAGACGAC
This sequence comes from Euphydryas editha, assembly GCA_036937285.1. Classification (NCBI taxonomy): domain Eukaryota; kingdom Metazoa; phylum Arthropoda; class Insecta; order Lepidoptera; family Nymphalidae; genus Euphydryas; species Euphydryas editha. The sequence continues at coordinate 8,259,595 of JAUPFZ010000024.1, forward strand.
ATATTTTCTTTTTTCGTTGATGATGATAAAAGACTTTCAAAAATGTCATCCGTACTTTTCTCGAGCATATCTAATGGTGGTTTACTATCTGGCGCATTCCAGTTAAAATTATGTTGCTTTTCAGTAGATGGCGGTGGTGGTAAGCGGGGTGTCAATCCAGGCGGTGAGTTATAGCTCGGTTGTGACGTTGAATAAGGGGTAAGAGGTGCTGTAGAATAAGATGGTGGATTTTCTATTTTAGGTACTAATGGCTTAATATCAGGAGCAGGAGTAGTCGACACAACACAACAATCATCATCTTCGTCATTCGAGTCACCATTAATTTCAATAACAGTGACACCTGTATCTTCAGATTTTGTCACAGGAAGTAGATTAGCGGCTGTAGTTTTAGAATTTTGTGTATTCTGAGTATTATGTGCTACATCAGAACTAGCAACTGATGAAGGAACATCAGGTTCAGATTTAACACGCGCTAAAACTGGTGTCGTTCTTTCAGATAGTGGTGGTGAAGACCTTTCAGATTTTATTTGACCTGTAAAAAGAGGCAAGGTATCCTTCTGTGCATCTCCACTTGTAGCGTCAGGTACCTCTTGTTTAACGACCACATTTTCCACTAGATCGTTTGATTCTTGTCTTTCTGGAGTAACATTTTCAGAAGGTCTTCTAGAAACAGGAAGTTCAACTATTTTTGGAGGTTCTTTAGCTGCTATCGGAACATTAGGCACTCTTTTAGGCGTTTGTTTAATAGCAGGTCTATTTGGAGGCTTTACTTTTGGTGTTTCTTCCTGTTGTATTTTAACCGGTGTAACTTTATTAGAAATATTACCAGGTTCTTTTTTCGGTGTAATCAATTTTCCTTGAATACCTTTAGGTAAATTGGGAATAGTTCTTTTAGTTTTATCCTCGTCTCTACTATCAGATCTATTTCTATTATTTTGAAATTGATCGTCAAAATCTTGTTCACCTCCTGAACCCTCGTTTTCTCCAGATTTATCATTTTCATCATCATCTTCTTCTTGTTCATCTTTATCATCTTCATTACCGCTGCCTTCATCTTCATCGTCAGAAGCCTTGAAGTCCTTAAGACCATTAACGACTTTGAATGAATTTGTATTATTCCCATCAGATTTTAACTTCAGTTTAATACCGCCAAGCTTTCCTAGTTTCTGCATCACATCATTAGCTTTTTCAGAATCATTATCCGTCTTTTCTTTTTTTATTGGAGTCGAATTTTTCGTTATTGTAAAACCTAAGCCACTCAATTTATTTAGTGCTGAATCTGAACTTTCGGCATCGTTGTCACTCTTCTTTTTCAAAGAAAGTCCAGTCTTCTTTAATATTTGTGATATGTCTATCTTTTGGGGCGTTTTAGTTGCATTAAGCTTTGGTGGAGCGGGGACATCTTCTTCATCTGACCAATTTTCATCACCGGAAGGTGGCAGGTCTTCCTCGTCGGACGGCAGCTTGTCTAACACCACAGAGGGCAGGGACACGTGTTTTATGAGATGATTTTCTAATTCCTCCCAATCAGAAAAATCTATATCACAAGTAAAGCAGCGGTATTCTTGTTTTGGTTTCTTTATTAAAGCACCTGAAGATTGAAGCCTCGCTAGTATACTAGCAACGCTTGTGTCTGGTTTTTTTACTGTTACTTCCGGTTCTTGATAGTTTTGATCTATGTCTTGTTCATCTTCACCTGGAAAACAAAAGAATTATATAACAATAATTATTATAATTTTTAATTTATAATAATCCTGTCTCATTGCATTAATACAATCAAACTTTACAAAATCATTAAAACATGGTTTATATTTAAACATTTAGCTATTTTTATGTGGTCATTGTTTTTCATAGACCATAAATTCTGTAATAAAATGTTTTGTTAAATATTTCGAATTATGAATAAGTTATAATTGTTTCTTTATATTATTAAGTATCTATTACATTATATCTATTGAAAAAAAAGGGCAATTAATATTTGTGTGTTTATGTATTTCTATTCAAATTGTTATATGAAAATTATTTTATAGTTATTTTATAGTTAAATATTACAATTTTCAACTTAAATAAAATAACATTATGAAAAAAAATTTTTGGGCTTTTATGAGGTCATGCATAAATAAAAATAATACAATATTGCAAACATAAGTCGCAGATTTTAAAGCACAGGTCAATATATTTACAAAGGTTCATGATATGCAGGTAAGGGTCAAAAGATAGCAAGCAAAAGATTAAAACTTCCAAATAAAATTCATTATCGTTTTTAATATTATTTTGATTTTTATTTTTTAATGTACCTACTAGTTTTCAGAATTTGGGTATGCATTAATTTTTATTTTTTTTTTACATACACGGTCGACTGTCCCTAAAGTAGGCAACTTAATGCCTGTGTTTTAGGTAACAGCCGACTGATAAACATAACATAGATATATTTTGTAATAAATATACATGTAAATAATACATAATTATATAAATAAGAATATATTACACCCAGACTCGGGGCGAGAATCGAACCCACAACCCTTCAAGCATAAAACAGGGTCACTGCGCCAACAGGTCAGTCAGGCTTTTAAAAAAGGCCTAAATGTAGTTGTTTAAAATATTTTGATAAACTAATTGCTACATTTGTAAATTGACAATTTACGCACACACGTACGCACGTACGCGCGCGCGTGCGCGCGCCCACGCACGCCCGAGCGGGTTGTATTCCTGTTCGGGACAGATATTTGTATTTGTACAAATATTTGTTTCCGGTCTGGATATATGGTTTTGTGGGTCTCCTCACGGTGCTTTGGAGAGCACGTAAAGTAGTCAGTCCCGGTTGTTATCATAGACCAGTGATTCTCAACCTTTTTTTGTTGCGGCACATATTTTACAATTTCAAAATTTGGCGGCACACAAAGAAAAAGATAAAAATTATTCACTTACTACAACACACTGCATAAATAGTTTATGAAAAAAATTTTAAATATGCGAAATAAACTAATATAATATACTACAATAATAACTAAACGTTTATTAAGGAAATATTTTTCTTTTTAAATGATATAATTTAATAATATTAACATTATTATATATTTGCAAAATTTGGCGGCACACTTTTGAAATTTAGCGGCACACAAAAGTGCCGCGGCACAGTGGTTGAGAATCACTGTCATAGACACTTGATAACAATCGTTACCTACAGCAAATGTTACGCACTGTAGGGAAATTATCTGCCAACCCACAGTGGAGCAGCATGCTGGATTAAACACCAACCCTTCTTCTATATGGAGAAATGGCCTTCACTCAGCAGTGGGTGATTTACAGGCAGATACAGATTAGATTTATATATTTGATTTTAAATCTTATTTATTAAACAATATATATCGTCATAGTCGTAGAATAGTGACGGATCTTGTAGATTTTAAACTTTGCAGGGCAGATGTTTCAAACAGTTATGTTGTTGTTGATGTATATTTGAAATGTCTGCCCCGTGTGGTTTTGAATTTGTGGGATCCGTCGCTATTCTACAACTATGACGAAACACCAACAAAACATACAACAACAACAACACAGCTGCTTGAAGTGTCTGCCCTGTAAAGTTTTAAATTTGTAAGATCCGTCACTATTCTACGACTATGACGATATGTTTGTATAAAAGTATATTATTCAAAATTTTCTGATATTTGTGGGAAATTATATTGGGCATATAGTATTTGTAAGTATTATCAAAGGTTTTAAGTCTATTAATGAAATTGTATGTACACTAATTATAGTAATTCTTCTTTTTTATCGCTTTTTTACTATCCTAATGTCAAAATAAGTAATATTGTTTATTCAAGGAAATTAAGCTTTATGTAATGTAGTAAATTAAGTTTTTATTTTGTAGTAAGTCTTAATCTGATGCAAGACTATTGAAAACTTAAAATAAGGTTTTTGATGGTTTTTTTTATTTTAAAGTTGTGTTTAAAAAGTTTGTGATAAAAAAGTTAGTATATATCATTACGCAAATAAAAGTGCAAATTAAATTTAATAGCATATGACATAAAAATATTAATTTGTGTTATGGAAAGTATGATCTACCAAGATGTTCCATATGTTGACTTCTTGATTTTACAATTTGTTATCACTAATAAAATAATTTTATATGCTCAGTAGTGTCAAAAAAGTTTTAAATAAATGAATTTAAAAAGATAAATTAAATAGAAAGGTAAAATAAAAAAACACACACCTGACTCATCGTTAGGAGGCGATGATGGAAAATCAGATTCAATCTTTGTCGTCATGATTAACCTGAAAACAAGTGAACTTAACAGGTTAAAAAAATATAAATGGTATAATATTTTATTAATTTAAATTAATAGAATTAAGTAAATTAATATAAACAAGTTATTTGAAATTTCTGTATAATTCAGAAATTAGAAATATAAAAATACATAAAAGAACTTAATAATAATAGAATTTTGACACACTTATTTTCATGTTTGTAAACTACCTAATATATTTTGCGATTTAAAATCAAATAAGTTGTTTTAAAAAAGATATATGAAGTATATATTATTCTGCAGTATTAATGTTAGATTCTTATTTAATATTGTATCATTTGAAAAAAAGTTATTTAAAAAATGTTTAAGATGTGTATATAAATGAATAATAAAAATAATATAACCACAAAAACAACTATTTTCATGCTTTTAAATAAAAATAAAAAAAAAGAATGAAATAAATATACTCACGTTCATTGTCTAGTTTTATAAAACGAAAATCCAGTTTCTAATTTTATTAAACTAACTCGCAAAGAAAATAATGCATCTTGTTCTTATTATTAAAAAGATTGAAATCACATAACAAACTTGTCACAAAAATATCAAATCAAAACACTAGAACATCACGTTACCGGTTTTCACTCAATTTTCCGAAAGTTAACAGAATAATTAAAATAATTCAGTTTTTATCGAACTTCAGTCTCAGAGACTGGCTTCAATATGAAAAATACAAAATGGCCGGCTAAATAAACGCCATGGGACAACAGATCACCGTTCACAAATACTATAAACACGAATCACATGCGAATGTACTAAAGGTTTCGAACAATACTAAGTTTTTTTGTATTGTAATTGTAATTATAGTATGCAAATTTCAATTATAATTAAGATAGAAACTATTTTTAGTAAGCTGAGTCTCAAGTCGACGTTGTTTCGATCGACCGCACTCCGCAGCTATCTAGGCTGAGCATGTAAAATTCTGTTCCGTTCACTCATAGGCAAGCAGGCACAGAACAGACACAGATGCCATTGCCAGTATTACGAAATGCCAGTATTGGCTGTCTGGCACATTCTGGGTATGTGTTCGATCTTCTGTCCTTATCGCACTCTTAATAATGTGATATATCTATCTCTTGCTGTGCAATCTATTTGCGACGCCACTTTCGACGAAACCGCCGAGATAAGACACAACCATTTATTATCGGAACGGGTCGTATAACTTGTATAACTTTGTATTCGTTTCGTATTGACCTCGCTTGTTCGGCTCAGGTATAGAAATAGAGCGCCGACTGTTAAGAATAATAATACTAATACTGACTGTGCATAATTATCAGTAAGTGTAGACGACTGTTTTCTCGAATATATTAGTTGCTTTTATAACTTTTTCTTTATAGCATCGGTAAAATAAAATAAAAATGATTTAATATTTAATTTATTTATAACTAAGTGTACCTAATTATAAAAGAATGATTATTAAATTATTTAAAAACTTTACTATTACCTTCTTTAAACTTTATTGCTTTAAAAAATTAATTAAAAATGTGTTTATTGTTGATTGAAATTTCAGTATATTTTTTTTCTAATCTTTTCTATCGTATGAAGTCTCGGTAAAGATAACGCGATTTTGATGTGGTTTGCTTTGTAAATCATAGAATAAATATTTATTTTAGTATAAATCATAATTTGATATTGATTTAATTCAAATAAATATTGTTTTGTATTAAATAGTGGGAATATATATATTTATAAACTTATAACAGTCGGGTAAAAAGCTATATTTTATGTTTTCCGTTGAACCCTAAGGGCGCTTGTGCACTACACGGAATTTTACTGCCCGGCGTCCGATTTTTTACGGTCCGATTTTGCAATGAAAAACACGAATAGACGGTTGTGCACTACACGGAATTTTACCGGTAATAGTATAGTAGTATAGTACCCTTGCGAATTTTATATCACTGAAAAGATAAGAGATTTTAAACTAGTTATTTAACATAATTATTCTAATAGTGTTCTGTGATAGAATAGAATTTATTAAACAATTATTATATAGTTTAATTTAAAAAAAATGCAGATACGTATAGCGCCATCTTGTATATCAATAAGATACCGGTAGTTTTGAATCAAATTAAACCAATCAATAACTAATCACGCTCAAACGAGATGGCGCTTAGAAGAGATTTTTTTTTAAAGATTATAATGTAAATAATAATAAAATATTTGTATAAAGACTTAACTGTGCATAAATATGTAAATAAACTAGGATTTAGATCGTTTTGGTAAATAATATTATAACTAAAGTTGATAGACAAATCGTAGTTATGAAAATATATATACGAATAAATGTACATGTTTATTTATTTATTCGAATATTAACTAATAAAATACATCCAATTTATTGATAAATATTCCTTATATATAATACTTAAATATTTGGTATTTTATTATTATTTATTTTTTAAGACTCGAACCAATCAATAACTAATCACGCTCAAACCAGATGGCGCTTAGAAGTGATTTCCTTTAAGACTATAATGTAAATAATAATAAAATATTTGTATAAAGACTTAACTGTGCATAAATATGTAAATAAACTAGGATTTAGATCGTTTTGGTAAATAATATTATAATTAAAGTTGATAGACAAATTGTAGTTATGAAAACATATATACGTATAAACGTACGTATGTATGTGTGTAGTTTGTTTATTTATTCGAATATTAACTAATAAAATACAATCAATTTATTTATAAATTGTCCTTACATTTAAAATACTTAAATATTTTGTATTTTATTATTATTTATTTTTTAAGACTCAAAAAAAACGGTCCGGAATAGGGAAAAGTAAAATGTCGGACGGTAAAATTACGGATAGTGCACAAACGCTCTATACATTTATATGGCGTGCCATGTCGGACCGTAAAAAATCGGACGCCGGGCAGTAAAATTCCGTGTAGTGCACAAGCGCCCTAATACTATCGACCGAGACTGCATGTACAACGCGCAACTCAAGAGGCTATATTTAACGATGTAGCTTCGCCATGTCATACAAATTTTATTTTATTTCGAATTACTCCTAGATTATTATTATTTTTAAAATTAGTAAAATTTCATTAAAATAAACCCAATATTCTTAACTATTAACCTATTTTAATAGAAGATTTTTTATTTAATTTGTAACATATATTTTAAGAGTAAAGCGGAATCTGAATATTAACTGAACAAGTAGTGTTTTATTTTTCGTGGAAGCGGGTGACCTTGATAGAAAATGTTCTGTATAAAACAACTGTGATCAGTAGACTCGGTTAAGTCGTTAGCCTTGCGCAGCGAAACGTGACCGCAGTGAGACATTTCAAAGCGGTTTCTACCGGTCTGAACCAAACTATCTCGCATACAAAATATAATTGGTTTTTAATAACATATTATGAAACGTAATAATATTATGAATTGTATATATATATATATATATATATATATATATATATTGTATATAACTGTGTTGTCTTATTGATATTATTAATTATTGTACATTTAATATCTGTATTTTTAAACTATTTTAAATGTAAATTTATTACGTTTACCGTAATATTATACAGAATACTACTAAAATCTATTTTAGATATATGTAGATATATGAATAAAATTATTATCTGATCATTATATCCGGTTATACTCTATAATGGTTGCATCGAGATTACTGTTCAGCGATAAGTTTTTATCTATATAAATAAATTGTAGTTATCGTAGCTAATAATATAGTAGCTTAATTATTATACTGAAAAAAAATTAAATTATTTACATTAAATTTAATTTATTTATTTATAAATGCTTTATTACACGATACAATATTCCAGATCTAGAGTGCTTAATACCCATTAAATAATTTACTTATATTTATTTGTCTGGCATCAGACATGAGTAGGCATGATTATGTATGATCAGGCCTGAACGTATTTTTACTCTTCAGATATGATCATGCATGAACAGACCCAGTGCCTGATTAAGGTAACTTCATGCCCTAAGCAATTTTCCCCTGTGGGCCCCCCTATCCTTAAGTGAACTACAAAGAATCAATTGAAAAAAAAATGTCGATAGTTGGGGACAGTTATCGATAATTATCGGATAATAATTATCGATAGTTGACGATAGTTATCGATAATAATCGGTTCAATTTTCGGACGACGAAAAAAAAGAAAAAGAAAAGAAGGTCATCCGGCCTTCAGTATGGACATTTTCCTCCGTACCCTATACGAATACCTAAAAAAATAAATAAAAGGTCATCCGCCGTCCAATATCGACATTATCCTCCGTATCCTATCCGAATACCTAAAAAAAAAAGGTCCTCCGCCGTACCATACTTATCGATACTTATCGGATCCAAAAACAATTATCGATAATTATCGAATGAAAAATTATGGAGTACTTACGAATTATCGATAATTATCGCACACCCCTATCCCATGCTAGGTGGGGTCGACACAACATGATTTCGTCTCTGTCATGTCGTCTCTGGTGCCCCCCAAGACGGGATGCCCTAAGCAATTACTTCAATAGCTTATAGGCTAATCCGGCACTGAACAGACCTGATAAGACATGAACAGACATGATGTTGCCTAATTTCAAGCCTGCTCATACATGAACAGGCCTGCTCGTACATGAATAGACCTGATCATCTATATATCTATCAGATCAGAAGTCAGAGATCTTCCAATACCAAGAGATTTAAGAAATTTCCAGACGCGCTTACAGTCAAAAGTTTCAATAGTGCTGTGGATAAAACGACGCTTTGCCTCACGACACATTTTATTGCATCGGTTACGTAGTGATCTGTACCGATCCAAGTTGTAGTCAATAGGATTTTTTCTTAAGCGAGACTTTGCTTTGTCACGCATAGCTATGCACTGTTTTATTTCTGCAGTAATCCACGGCGCTGGGGCATGTTTAAGTGAAACTCATTTAAAAAGGAGCGTATAGATTAAATATTAGATTTATTATAGAGTTAAGCCAGGCAACCTTTGCGTCAATACTTTATTCGGTATAAAACAGTGCACAATTAATATTTAGTATATCAGATTTTAATTTTTCTATATCTATCTGACCAAAGCCTCGACAGTACGAATACAGTACTTTACGTCTTGAGCAGCGGATTTTAAAAGAAATAAAAATAAGGTAATGATGGGAAAAACAGGATGGTTATTGACCATGAGCAGAAACAAGTTCAAGAGAAGAGACTAATATGAGATCAAGAAGAGAAGGTGTGATATTAGGAAAATGATGAGTAGCAGACAAAGGGAGACAATGTAAGTTTAATGAGGAAAGAATAGAAAGGAGTTTCCACGAGCGTTCGTCGTTCTTAATTAAGCACGTATTGAAATCCCGTAATCGTAAAAGATGTTATATAGGACTTAAATTATTAGGGATGATTTCTAAGGTTGTAAAATAATCGATGTGGATAGAGGGACTATAAATGACACCTAAAAGTATTTTGGAATGACCGAGGATGATTTCAAGGAAAAGGAATTATGCAGATTCGGAATATTGGCTAGTGGAGTAGGAGACAATTTTGTATGAGATATCAGCTCGTAATAAATGTGTGCACCACCTCCACCCTTTTCGACTCTGTCGTTTCTTATTAAATTGAAACCAGAAAAGACAAACTGAATAGAAGGCAGGGAAGGCTTTAAGAACTTTTCAGAAATTAAAATGGCGTCAATATGACTACTACTGAGATACGTTGAAAGATCAGAGAAGTGTGCAGGAATAATCTGAGCGTTTATATAGACAATGTTTAAAAAGGTGCAAAGACAGAACGCAGCTGATGATTCATCGGCAAATCTAACGCATCGTCGCTTTCTGTACTAAAAAAGTCATCGTCTGAAGAAAAGCAAGAATTCGAATTTAAATAAAATTGGTTTACTACAAATTCTATATTATCCGTCCGCAGAAACTTTGCTGATGACCACCCCTCCCTCCGGAGTTGACTGCGTCCCTCACTCGTCTGATATGTACCGCTAGCAACGCAGCCGATACATACGTGTAATTTTTTGCTTTCGCTCCGAATTAATTAATTGTTGTTTTCTTAGATTTTACTTGTTTTTTTTTCTTGTTAGTTATTTGTTTTCGTTGTTTGGAACCATTAAACTTTTCAACTACTTCAATCTAGGGGGTTACAATCTCAAGCTGAAACCATCTTTGCTGTCGTTCAGTATAGGGAATTTCTAAAAAACCTGTTTTACATTTGGAAATGAATGCACTCTACAGAGCGTTCAGAATGGTGAAACAATTGAAGTCGGAGACAATCAATATCCTGAGTGACTCAAGCTTTTCGATCAATCTATTGAAATATACCTAACCCTCGTTGACGAACCATTTGGCCCTCAAATAAAAAAAATAAGTACATACATAATATCCAAAAGAAAGGAGGTTATTTATAAATTATGCGAGGTTATTCTGACGGTAAGCCCATGTCGGGATACCGGGCAATGAAACGACTAAAAAGTAGGTACGAGTAGTCCCTCATGTGTCTGCAACTGTGAATTCGAGGAAACGGTATTTCATATTCACCTGGAATGAATATTTGGATGGAATTGGAATCCCTTATCCCATCTTTCCCCCTAGACCAGCCTTTTATGGAGAGAACAATCTTGGAGAAAGAGACACAAGAACACCTTTCTTCAAATTCGTAAGAACAGCGTCCAAGCGGCCGCCAAAGCAAATTGTGTGACCACTGTATCATACCACCATACAGAAATCACGAGCTATCCCAAAAACACTTCGGAGGTTGTTCGAGAGAGGAGGAACACCGACAGCGTCTTATCAGACTACCCAATACACCACTGGTACCGATGATGAACTGGGTATAAAGACGCGAGGTGTATCTCTGTTCATGAGTAACTCTGCACATAAAACCGGCATCAGCTTCTGTCACCCGGAAGGCTCGGGTAGATTGACATTGTCGCCGAGGCTCATCCTGTTGTCAGAATATCAAGTCTGTTCTCTAAAGATTTTAAGTATTTTGCATCATTAGTGCGATTCGTTTCTAATTTATTAAGCTTGTCATTAAGAGTCATATTTCTGAACCAAAAAGTCTACTGAGAAGCGAATTGAATCGACAGCAGAACACAACTCCACCTTTTTTTCTTGATTTTTTTAAGTTCGTGAAACATATAACGCATTTCTTGTATTCATTATGTTGTCGTCTTGCGACACGGCACGCTTTATTTTATGAAGACGGAAAGTATGCGAAAGCGCATTGGAGTCGACGCGAACTGTTTCAGCGGAAATATCAGGGGCTCTATTTTTGATTCACTCGTATGAAATTGTATCGTCGAATGCGACTTATGTCACACGTCATTTATGTCGCATGATCTCGTTTTTCCGTATTTTTGAATCGTTCGCCTGAAATGTTGCCACTACAATTTGAAAAGTATTGTGTTTTATCCGTTCCACGTAGAAATTAAAAAATATATCGATACCGATCGCCATACGCGACGAGTGGAATGGATCATTCGTTGCAGTCGAGCGATTCAAAAATACGGAATTGCAGATTGCGAACGAAAATCAGTAGAAATCGAGCGCTCGACGCGATACGAGTGAATCAAAAATAGGGCCCCAGGTTCGGACGAGCAGCGATGTGAGATCATCGTAGCCGACGTGGACAGCGGGGAGTGAGGAGGAGTACGATACATACTTAATAATCCCCGAAATGTCTTGCAGTATTACAAGTTTGCACTTATGCTGCCTATACTCTTAGTACGAGGCGGGCATAAATACGCTATAGCAAAAAGCAGTAATTCTTTGCTGCCAAACCGGAAGGTCAAATAAAGTGGAAAAACATCGAGTTTTGCATAGGTATATCCGTGAAGTATAAGTAGAATGTAACATTTGAATATTTTTTTAACAGTCGTTATAGTTATTGTTTAAGGTTGTAAATTGTAATCGATTTTTATTCACAACTTTAAATATGATAATTATTATATTTAAACAACGTAAGTAAAGTAAAATAAATAATAAAAGAGAATGAGTGTCTGAACATAGATTTTTAATCATAATAAATTCATTTTAAAACAAATTCACTTCCCATCCACTTCGGTCAGATTAATTAATTAAATATTAATACATAATAATAGGTATATAATCTACGAAATAACAACAGTGTTTGTTTATTTACTATTTATAATTACACTTTATAATACAATATATAATAAAAAGTAACGGTTTAAATCCGGATCTTGAGCTATCCTAAAAGAATATTTTTCCAGTACCTATTGAATAAAAAACATAATTCTGTACGAATTAATAAAACATTAATTACAAAACAAAAAATTATAAATAATAAATTATATATAATATAATTATTGTTTATAAATAAATAATAAATTTTGTGACAACCCCGAGTTGACTGTTGCTGTTTCATAGCACACAGCGACAATTGTCTCTCGCACACATACAAACAACGAATTAGGTGGCCACTATTTGGGATATCGGTAAAGTTGGATAAGTTTATATTTACCTATTGAATAAAAACATCCATTCATACAAAACATTTGCATTTATAACATTATTAAGTAAAATAAAAATACAAAGGTCTTATTAATAATTAAAATATTACATTAATTAAAGTTAACATTATTAATAAAATAATAATTAAAATAATACGTTATGTAACGAAGTTGGATAAGTTCTAAGAAACAGTGTTAAAGTACAATTTTTAAAGTATAATATTAATTAATAAAAATGTGACAACCCTACATTTCTTGTTCGGTGCCGTCGTGTGTAGCGACAGGGAATTTGGTTCTCGGGATTTGGTTCGGAGGAACCAAATTCTATCGTCTGTTAGCACTTTTACAATTCATAACGCAATGCACAAAAATAAATGTACAACGGGCGGTCTTATCGCTAAACGGCGATCTCTTCCAGACAACCAGCGTGTAGGAGATAATGTGAAAAAAAGCGGAAAGGGTGTACAGTTAACAACAATATAAATATACAAAAATTAAACACCAAAAATGGCCATTCCTGTCCTTGGCTATTCTCAAAAAAGTGTGGAAATTTTGTAGTAAAAAAAAATGAAATAATAAGATACCGAAAGAAAAAAATATCGTCAGCCGCGATCCACGTCCCAGTCTTCACTGGTATCTGATCTCTAGTCCAATATGTATTAATCACCTTAGGATTAGTACCTAGTAGTTATACGTGATATTGTAAACTGATTTTCTATTTAATAAATAAAAAAATAAGATCTCCCATGTACGTACAGATATCGTCCGGTTACGATTTTATTATACGTGTAGAAAATTACATCGCTTTCAGGTAAAGTCGGTTGTAGATACGCCTTCGTTGTTATTAACGGATTTCAAAAAAAAGGAGGAGGTTCTCAATTCGTCTGTATTTTTTTAACGTGCGTGTTACCTCATAACTTTTTACTGGGTGTACAGATTTTCGTCGCTGCGTGGGTCGCGTTGCAAACAATCGTTCCTTGTGGCTTAATTTGTTTTGTAAGATTATCACGTGTCATGTTTTTTATGTTCACTACGAGTTAAGCTATACGATATTATATTTTGTTTCTTAGATTACGACTCTGGTGTAAAGTTATGTTGCGCTGAACTTTGAGATAGCGCGTTTCAAAGCGCGTCTTGTATTTAAAAGATCATATCTCAAAAATAGTTATACGGCAAAGTGTAAAGGAATAACTTTTCATTGTTGTTTAACTAGATAATTGTCTTAAAATTTTTAATTTGTCAAAATATTTAACGGACACCATTTTGCATCATTTGTCATTGACTGAAAACTTAGCAGAGGAATCTTTTTAGAGTGGAAAGTAATGACAATTAGAATTATGGGTGGCATTGAAATGAAATAAACAAAGACTTCTGTGTATACTACCTACTAGACAAGCAATTTAGAATAAATAAATAAATATATTTAACATACACACACGGTCGTCTGTCCCTAAGGCAAGCAATTTAATGCCTGTGTTTTAGGTATCAGCCGACTGATATACATTTTTTTAAATAAATATACATATATAAATAAATACATAATACACCCAGACTTGGGGCGGGAATCGAACCCACAACCCTGGAGCAGAAAACAGGGCCACTGCCAACTGCGCCACGGGGCAGTCACATAACAAAGACATGGGTAGTTCGCGAACGATTGAAGGAAATGAACTACTTCATTTCGCAAAATAAACTTATCACTCATTTGATCAGTTGTCATTTAAATGTGTCTGTCTCTCAGCTACGCAAAGTTAGCACCCCACTGAAGGATTTTTGAAATCAAAATGACTTTAATCGATAGGTCTACGTTAGGTCTGTATAGGTCCACCAAAATTTTTGTTAGGTCGCCTATTTTTTTTAATAAATATTTTTAATAAATAGGTCTATTTTTTCAACAAAAAAAAAGACCTAACAACCTATCAATAATAGGTTATTAGGTCTTTTTTTAGGTTGTTAGGTTTTTTTTTTTTTTTGTTGAAAAAATAGACCTATTTATTAAAAATATTTATTAAAAAAAATAGGCGACCTAACAAAAATTTTGGTGGACCTATACAGACCTAACGTAGACCTATCGATTAAAGTCATTTTGATTTCAAAAATCCTTCAGTGGGGTGCTAACTTTGTGTAGCTCTGTCTCTCCTTCATTTAGTTCAGTGATTCAGTCTTTCTTTTTGCTCGTTCGCGCCAACTGTGCGCGCGGCATCTGGCATCCCTCTCTATGTAACATTGCAATCAAAACAGAGCTTTTTGCAGTGGAGTTAAGAAGAAATTTTCTAAAGCTCTTTTCGAAATATACTGAATGAAAGAAGGACACGACTAACAACCAAAAAACTTTCCCAATTGTTATTTGTTATTTGTGAATAGTAATTCGTCGTTGCGCCTGCCTAATTCCATATGTGCATTTTTTTATATTTTATTATTTTTACTAAACTTAATCTCAGCTTCATTCTCTGTGTTGATAATTTTTTTTTTTTGTGATATTCGAACTAGAAACAAATTCCATATGTATTTTAACCGTTAATAAATAATCAAAAAAATATTTAATAACATATTATATGTTGCTTCCCCAAACCTTACAAAAAACACATATGGAACTTGTCAGGCGCAGCGACCAATTGCAAATAATCAGCAGCGTATGTAAATAGGTGAAAAATGTAAATGTAAATAGGTATGTAAATATATTGTAAATAATATTAAAAAACTGTACGTATTTCGATTTTTAAATAAACGAACCTAGACAAAAAGCATCTAACTACTAGCATTAAAAAAAAAAGCAGAAAACATATTACTTAATAAAAATAGATTAGCAAATTATTCATATTTCATCGTTGACAGTCCTAAGCCTGTTTAAAGTATGAAGGAAAATCGAGGTATAAAAATGAACTAACTAAAGTGCATCATTCGTATTTCGTCGTAACTTTCAATCACACTCCGATATCATTTACGGATATATGGATTCGTTAGGGCTACGCAAAGTTAGCACCTATCAATAATAGGTTATTAGGTCTTTTTTTAGGTTGTTAGGTTTTTTTTTTGTTTTTTTTTTTTGAAAATAGAACTATTTATTAAAAATATTTATTAAAAAAAAAATAGGCGACCTAACAAAAATTTTGGTGGACCTATACAGACCTAACGTAGACCTATCGATTAAAGTCATTTTGATTTCAAAAATCCTTCAGTAGGGTGCTAACTTTGTGTAGCTATTCGTTAGTCGTCCACTGAACTAAATGAAGTACTGAACTAAATGAGTGGACTACTTCGTTGAGCGAAAAGATATACTTCATTCATTTCTTTTAGCTGACACATTTTGCGCATTTCCTGTCTATTATTATAACATCTGTGACCTGTGTCGCGATTTCGGAATTTCGGATCGCATGGACGGGAAGAGAGGGGAGCAAGCATTGTGAATATGCTTTTCAAACGCAGATGTGACTTCAAGTTTACCTTTTTCTTGTTTGTCTCTCAAGTTTGCTGCATTTATAATGTAACAAGTGAAAATTTAAATAATTATTATTGTACAAATATTGTGGTAATTGAATACATTTAATCAAAATAAAATAATAGTAATAATAATTAAAATAATAATTTTAAAATAAATAAATAATAATAATAAATTGAAATAATAATTTTATGTACCTACCTAGTATTTATACGAATATATATATATAGAAAGTACTAAATAAAATGCATAATATAATTTCGTACCGATCGTTTATTATAATTTTTAATACAAATATCTTAAGTCTTGAATATTAGGTAAGAAATATACACAACTTTATAATGTTAATGGTGCGTAAAAATGAGTTTTTTTTTTTTTGTCGCTGGGAAAAGCATTTACGCATTCCGCCGAAAAACGGCGGATATGTGTGACTCGCTGGACTTCGTAAATATTCAATTAATATCCAATATCTAAAACACAAAAATTATAATTAAGTACATATTACCATTATATTATATATATATATATTTAAAACGGGATATTTACCATGTTTTTTTATTTTTATCTGGTGGAACCATAGATCAAGTAAAAAAAGGTAGATAACGCACATAGAACAAAAAACTGAAGCCACTTTTTTAAGTATGTGTGAGTGAGTGAAGTGTTGACACTTTTTAAAAAAACTCCCTGAAAAATTTATTAAGTGGGATTAAACATTATTAATTTAATATAGGTAAAATGGGAATGCGAAAATAAATCTGTTGGTAGTTTTAAATAAATTTACTAGAAATAAAATTCTTCAACGTCAACAGTCCTGAGAGATGATGAACGTAGGAGGTGTGTAGGTTTTTTTACTATGGGAACTTACGCATTCCGCCGTGAATATACCAGGAGTTACCCCTCACCAATATCCCAACCCCCCTCCCCCATCAGTTTCGCTCCCCCCCTAAATAGATCCCCCACGCGACTTGGTCTACCTCACCCCCGCGGGAGAAACATAAGCAATATTTTTTTTTGGAAATGGTGTTGTTTCTATGTATATTATCCGAAGGAACATCGTTTCTACCTGGGTCCCATGACACCATTAATTTATTAAAAAATGGGTATGTAATTAAAACGCAAACATTTATTTCAAGGTGTAGTGGCTGCCATTGTGGTTCATTTCGGCTCAGTCTTACAGCAGCTACCCGTTCGTCTCTTATTAAAATATTCGTTGGAAACCTAAAACCATGATATTTGATAGTAAAATATGAGTAGTTAACCATTGAGGTATTATGTATACATATTACTTCAATGTAGTTAACTCAAAAATTTAAACAGAAACAAATGCGTTAAAGATTAATATTTAACTTGACTTCAATTTATGTATCATAAAATCACATGATTAAAAAAAACAATAATGATGTCCAATTTCTACTTAATTATTTTTCTATGATTACCTACAATTTACTTACCCACATTTTGGGCTATCGAAAAAAAGAATTACTGGCAACACTCCCCCGGTACGTCATTTCGAGACATTGAAATTATAAGTTCCGAATAACCTCAAAATTATTTTGGAATAACAATAAATATAAAGTTTTGTATGTACTTACGTGTAAAACGATATTCCTTCAGACTTTTTGTTCACTTTGGTATTTTTTTTGCACCATTTAATTACACAAGACGGCATTTTGTAGGCAAAGTTACTGTACGAGGCCCCGTGAGATACTAACGAAAATGAGCGTAGTTTGATGCATATGTGTGCGTGAGCGCGTGTAAATACTTGAAGGAGCCGAGTTTTGCGGCTTCAGTAACAACATAGGCCGCGCGTTATCTACCTTTTTTTACTTGATCTAAGGGTGGAACTCGATATTTCCACATTGTCTACGAATGTCTCGTTCGCGAGTTAGTCAGTCAGTCTCGTCGATACATACATTCGTAGATAATGTCGAAATATCAAGCTCCACCAGATAAAACCAAAAATAAAAAACATGGTAAGTTTCCCGTTTTAAATAATTTAAGTAATAAAAATAACCATGATAATTTAAAATCTTATAAGTACATATTTATTTACTAATTGAAATTATTGTTCTGTTGTTCTAACCTATTTCACTTGGGCATATCTATTTAAATAATTCGCATCTTCTTCTATCTATATCATTCATTATCATCTATTTAAATCATTCAATCTTTGCCAACTTGTCGATAGTACCGCTCGCTCTCGTATTTTTCTAGTAAAGAGTAAGCGAGATAAGTAGTAGTAGAGTAAGCTAAAAAAGTCTTAATAAGTCTTTTATTATATTTATTAGAACTATACCTATAGAGTTTTTAAAAGGCGATAATTTCCTTTTTTATAAAGGTACCCATAGAATCTTTCCTGTTTCGTTATTAAAAACGCTTGAGTCATTGTGGTAAGGTCCTTTGCTTTGTAGATACCGGTAAATAAGTGCATACGAACATTATAAACTATATCTCGTAATTTTTACGATACTTATTGAAGCTTTTTGGCCGTAACGGTGTTGTTGACGGACTTAACATCCGTGGTGTACCGAATTCAATCCCCCTCAGGCCCTCATTTCGTAAATTGTTTATAAAATAACTAGCTGCCGCCCGCGTCTTCGCACATAAGGATGTCGGTTATCGCAACCAAAAAAAAATTATCCTATGTTACTTCTAATACTTCCAAGAAAATGTATACAAAGTTTCATGATGATCGATTAAGTAGTTTTCGCGTGAAAGCGTAACAAACAAACTTACATTTCACATAATTTATAACATAGAATATAGGATAGAATATGCTTGTTATACATATATATATATAAAAACTACATCGGAAACTTATGACACAAACCTTTTCATCGTGTGAGTGGTTTTTCCTTGTTGCTAGTGCACTACCTTCAAAATATTCGTACTGGCAACCGGGCACA
Source organism: Euphydryas editha (assembly GCA_036937285.1). Classification (NCBI taxonomy): domain Eukaryota; kingdom Metazoa; phylum Arthropoda; class Insecta; order Lepidoptera; family Nymphalidae; genus Euphydryas; species Euphydryas editha. Next base: position 8,278,685 of record JAUPFZ010000024.1, read on the forward strand.
GAAATAGTAATACCAATATAAATGTTAAATGAACGCCCAACATGTGCCGAGTTCCCTGACGCGATAGCCGCATATTGGATCATCGGTAAAATAAAGGTGGACAGATTTCTCACTCAGGTTTTGACGGCGCACGGTGGATTCTCCGAGTACTTGCACCGTTTCAAGTGCAAGGAGAGTTCATCGTGCATCTGCGATCCTGCGTGTCCGGAGTCTGTCCTCCACGTCCTTCTGGACTGCCCGGCCCATGATAGCGAGAGGCAGAATCTGGAGTTTGCTCTGGATCTTAAGTTGAACCGGAACTCTCTTTTTGAAATTTGGCATAGAAAGGATAGAGATCTGTTCCTTCAATTTTGTATAAAAATATGTAAAATTGTTAATTGTAGAAATAAGGTTTAGTTAATATATGTTGAATATGTATAGTTGTATATATAGTTTAACATATGAACTTTGTTATTAATTATAAGGAATAGATTAAGTTAGTCGATAAGTCCAAAATTGTAAAATATAAAAAATAAGTTTTTATATAAACCAATCTTTATGTATTTAGTCTAGTTATCTTGTCTTGTATAAAGTGCATTTTTAAAGTCTTCTGTCTCTTCAAATATTAGTGTAAATGTAAAACGTTAGTTTAAGATTAGTTATTAAGAAAAAGCTGTCGAATAATAAAGTTATTCCTGTTTGCCCCCCTCATTTTCCCCTGTAATGCTAGCCATAAGTATAGAGTAGGTACACATGTACAGAATGCCTTCAGCAAGTGTGAATGAGGATGGATGAAAGAAAGATATGGTATGAAACATGTAAGCAGAATATTAGCGAGAACATATGAAAGATCTGCATAAAATACTTTGTCAACAATGTCTCACAAGTCACAACCATAACTGTGAGGTTCAGTTAAAAAAAAAAAAAAAACGTGCCGAGTGTATGGCTTTTTAGCCTTATGCACGGATCTCGGGATTCTCGGGCCTTACGCCGAGTTGCACGAAACAAATTTTAAATTTAAGTGTTTATTAAACTAATTTAATCACAAGAATCGTGATTATCTGTTGCACGAAACCTACATCTGATTAAGTTAACAAAAAAATTTAGTTTAATTTAAGACCTATGTAACGGATGATTAATTCACAACAGTTTTAAATTCATCATGAGATCAACTAATTTTAAGATTAATTGCAACTTAACTAACGGAAAGTTAGCGACGGTTTCGTGCAACTCGCCGTTAGTCTGCAACTCTGCAACGGTCTGTCATCGAGTATCAATAGCAGATTTTGTTGTAAAAATGGGCTATTGCAGTGTTTTAAATTGTTCAAACTGTTCATCGAAGCCTGATTGTACTTCTAGAGGAATATCATTTCACTGGTAAGTAATATAATACAAGTTTAGCGATGATTTTTAATTAAAATCGATGTTTAGGAAAACATTAGTTGAAAAGAGTAGAAAATTACTACCTAACAACAATACTAACCAACACGCAAAAGTATCGATGTGCAGCCGCATGTCATAAACGCGAGTTAAGGATGCGCAGTGCGTCGAAATTATCGATAGATTAAGATAGTTCGCAGGCTTGTACTAAGCTAAATTAATATTTTTATTTTTTGGATTTGCTATTATAACATACATTCCATTAAATAATTATCTTTTTTAGTTTCCCCAAAAATGCAAATATCAAGGAAAGATGGATAGCGGCAACAGGGAAAAAAACTGGTTTCCTAATAAATATTGTAGAATATGTTCAGAACATTTCCAAGAAAAGGATTTTAATCTAGAAAGAAAACGTCGAGTTCTTTTTGATAATGCTTACCTGACTGTTAATGTTTATGTAACTACTAATATTGTAAGTATTTTATTTATGTATAGTGACAGTTTTTGAGCATAGATTGATCGACGCTTGGTCTTGTGTTTTTTATTACATTTTTTTTATTTCAGGTAATAAATAACAAGGTTAAAGTAACACCATCAACTTAATTGGAAAGACCATGTACAGACCCTCGCGACACGCGTTAGAAAACTAATGTACATTTTTAAAAAGCTAAGGAATTCCGCTGATCTTTCTATCCTCAAAACTGTCTATACGGCTCTCTGTGAATCTCTTCTTACTTACTGTATTCCCGTATGGGGAGGGACTTTCAAGACAACTTTAATTCATCTAGAACGTTCACAGAGAGCCGTTATAAAAGTCTTGCTCCATAGAGCTTTTAGGTACTCCACCACCCAGCTCTATAAGGATTTTAAATGCCACACTGTCAGACAGCTTTATATCTTAAAAGTCTGTCTTCGACGACATAAAACATCATTTTGTCCCTCTTTAGCTTCTGATACGAACACTCGGAGACCCAAGCAGCCGGTCCCCAATGTATACTGCAAAACTAGCTTTGCCAAAAAAAAATATGAGTATCTTAGTGCCAAAGTTTATAACAAAATTAATATGATCTTAAAGCTGCAGCAACTAACTAGATTCAATGTCAAAAGGACACTTATTAATTGGCTAAAAGTGCTTGACTACAACGACACAGAAAATCTATTAAACTAGTACAATTACACACACACACACACACACACACACACACACACACACACACACACACACACACGCACACGCACACACCCACACACAAACACACGCACACACGCACACACACATACACACACACATCACTTATATACACACACATCACATATATATACACATACACACATTCAAACATGAACATACAAATATGTAATCTCAAATCATCTTTAAACAAACAAGATAAAAAAGGGTATAAGAAATGGGCATCCACTCTATTTGTATCATTCTTACTGTTTTGACTTGAGCGGAAACACTGATCTTTAAAACACAGATTTTTCTAGATTAAAGATCAGGGGATTCATCTCTTAACTATACATCCAATGCATATTATAACAACAGTATGAAAGCTTTTATGTGACCACTCCCTTTTTTGTAAATTAAATATTTATAATTACTCGTTTGTACTACACATGCCATCCTAGACCTATATATATATATGTAGACAAATGGGTAAAAAATTGTGATATTTATAATAACGCTTAATCGCTTTTTTGTTACAACTTGGGCCACCGCCTAACTTGCAACTATAGACGGTGAATTAAAATTACTGGCGAACTCGCACCTAAGCATGCGTCTCGACACATTCATATTTAAACTACCCACATGGATTTAATGTATTTATATATTGTTTAAAACTTGTTGTATTTTTTTTTTCTTTTGATTTATAAGTGATGTAATGTCTTTTATTAGAAATAAAGATTATTATTATTATTATTTTAGTGCTACACTCCACCCGTTCAATATATACATATAAATAAATATAATATAATACAATATATAAGGAATATAATAAATTTACATAAATTTACTTAGATAAATGTAAGCGGGTGGAGGATTACGCCCCGGCAGGGAGATCAAACGGCCGGGGGTTAGGGCTGTAGGCTGAGAAATCGGATATATATATATATATATATATATATATATATATATATATATATATATATATATATTATTATTATTATATTCAACTTTGTTATCATCTAATTCTGTTAAGCGATCGAAAGAACCATCAGAAAATGATATAATGGAAACTCCTAGAAAGAAAAAATATCAAAAAAATAAATCATATAAATAAATTATAAAAAATTAATCATATAATATAAAAATATATATAACTTAACGAAAATAATAAATCACTTTATAAATAATAAAAACAACTTTTTATTGCCAACTACCTAATACGAATCGATATTTTTATCGACTACATTTATTTTGGTCAAGCGCTAGCATATTTGTAAAATATGCTTTGTTTTTACACACTACATTGACATTCAACTTTGTGAATGAGTGAGTTGTAACTGATTTGCGATTTCAAGCGATATGTCGTCGTCATAAAGTTCAATTTTTCCTTTGTTATAACATGCACGAAAATGTGTGAGTGTTATGTAATACGCATCTATCTGTTTGAGCGTGTGAACTAATTGCAAAGAGTGGGGAACAAAGTGGCATCATCGGTACTGCTAGTAAAGTCAAACCGAAAGCATTTCTATTGGGGTATTATTACTATTTCTTTGCAACCGGGCTATAATATGAAACAAACGTGGCGGTGCCCATGTTGTTGTGGCTCTACCTCACTAATACTAATAATAATGATACTCCTTGTTGCAACATTACAAAGCGCTCTAGGCTAAAATGCGATAGAGGAACATCTATTGTATCGGTTAAAGCCGCTGAGATCTCCCTCCTCGATTTCTCCACCCCTCGATTAGTGATTTAAAAGAAAAAATATAGGAATTGCTTATATTCTTTGTTCCTATAATCTAATTAATATGCATATTTCATTTAATAATAGTTATTCCACCACCACCACATCAACCGTTGGATGTCGATGTGGCAGGATATTGTGATGTTTCTGCCCATCACCATCTTAGTTGTTATACAGTTGTTCACACCAGTATGGCCTAGGTTGACTTTTACGATAAGGTGGATAGCTCAGGTGGGATGGTCTCGACTCTAGGTGACTCGGGCGACCCCGGTTCGATTCCAGATGGTCTCCGGTTAAATTTTGACACGGTTGCATGCGAAAGCGATCCCGTGGCGCCCCACTATGACGATGAGGCCACCGCTGGGTTTTAGTTCGGGTATTCTGGCACGCTTGCAGCCAGCGAGTCCCACATATCCCCCGCTTTTGCGGTGGAATGTGTAAATGCATTTCCCAGCGTCAAAAAAATGGTTGCCTTTTACGATACCTCTACAAAAAAGAGGTCTAGACTATTCTTCTCTACCGGTCACTGTACGGCTTAAACCCTGTTTTATTTAAATTAGGTACATACTGTACTGTATCAGCCTGTAAACAACCCACTGCTGAGCATAGGCCTCTTCTCCATGAAGAACAAGTTACATAATTATAATATAAATAAGGATTTTAATTTTTTATATTTAATAAATTTATTAGTTTTCTAAAAAGAATTAATTTATATATATTTTTTTTTTCATTTAAAGCAAAATAAATGTAAAAAAAAGTTAATATCATTGCCATTAACCAGTGCCTGATTAAAGTAACTTGATGCCCTAAGCAATTTTCCCCTGTGGATCTATCCTTAAGTGAACTACAATTTTCGGATGACGAAAAAAAAAAAAAAAAAAAGGTCATCCGGTCTTCAGCATGGACATTTTCCTCCGTACCCTATATGAATACTTAAAAAAAAAAAAAAAAAAAAAAAGGTCATCCGCCGTTCAATATCGACATTATCCTCCGTACCCTATCCGAATACCTAAAAAAAAAAAAAAAAAGAAAAAAAAAAAGGTGCTCCGCCGTACCATAATTATCGATACTTATCGGATCCAAAAACAATTTTCGATAATTATCTAATACCACAATATTATCGATAATTATCGGTTGACACCAAATTATCGATAATTATCGGATCGCAAAAAATTATCAATAATCATCGAATGAAAACTTATCGATAGTTATCGATATTTATCGAATGAAAAATTATCGAGTACTTACGAATTATCGATAATTATCGCACACCCCTATCCCATGCTAGGTGGGGTCGACACAACATGATTTCGTCTCTGTCATGTCGTCTCTGGTGCCCCCCAAGACAGGATGCCCTAAACAATTGCTTAAATAGCTTATAGGCTAATCCGGCACTGCCATTAACCTTACTTAAGATAAGGTTCGTTCGATATATTATCTGAATAACGTTGACTCAATCAAATCTTTCAACAACCTCTGAGTCACATTGTGTTTCTCCGTTCGTATAACAATGACAAAAAATTATTTGCTTAAATCCATTCAACGCATGAAACAGTAACAAATTAAAGCATGAAACCACTCAAAAACAAATACCAGAACATAATTATTGTACATACATACCTACAGTAAAAAATATGGTCGATTCATGTAAATCCAACCTAGAAAAGTATGAGTCGTTATCAAGTAAAAACCCTTGTGACTTGCAAATTCAATAGTATAGTCAGTAGTATAACAGTATACAAAATCCGTGTAAATTAATCAATATCGATGTGAATACACTATATATGTATATATAATTATGTTATAAGCATATTTACACTAAGCAATTATTTCAACCCATTAAGTATTACATTGTTTTGAATTGAATTTATCATCTTCGTACACGTGAGGATGAATCATCTCTTTTGTCTGTGTGCCTTACCTGCTTTGGGGCACCTTAATGAGTAATTGGTTTTTTAAATGTCATTTTACCGGCTCGATTGTTTTTTTTTTTTTTTTTTGACCTGCTAACGTCTTATAAATCGATGAGCGCTGGCTGCACGTACGAAAAAGCATGACTCACAATCAGTGTCACGATCGGACTAAGCGTTAGGGATGGGCAAAAATAATCGATATATCGAAATATCGATATTTTTTTAGAAAATAATCGATAAATATCGGCGATATTTTTAATTTTGAAATATCGATAATTAATATTTATCTCCGAATATCGGATTCGATATTTTTTTGATAAAAAACAAATATTATTTTTAAGTTTTCAAAATTATTTTCGTATCGAAATACTTTTGTCGAAGGATAATGTTGATACTGGACGCCGGATGACCTTTTTTTTTTTTTTAGGTATTCGGATAGGGTACGAAGGATAATGTTGTTACTGGACGCCGGATGACCTTTTTTTTTTTTTTTTTTAGGTATTCGGATAGGGTACGAAGGATAAGGTATTCGGATAGGGTACGAAGAATAATGTTGTTACTGGACGCCGGATGACCTTTTTTTTTTTTTAGGTAATCGCATTTTGAGATAAAAATATCGATTTATCGAAATATCGATATTTTTTGCTCAGTATGTATCGATATTTCTGAAAATATCGATACGATATATATCGATATATTTTATACATTTTCCCATCCCTACTAAGCGTTCGGCATGTGACGCACCTATCTCTCTTCCACTCCATCGGCAGATGCGTTCGAGATTAATAGAAAAAATATTTGAATTAACGAGTGCAAATGTTAATTTATCAAAAAAAATTTAATATGCAATTAACTTAATTAATTTAAATTTTGCTGTGTGGCTTCGGCAATCAAGAATCTAGCCACCCCCTCTCTTCCCGTGGGTGTCGTAAGAGGCGACTAAGGGATACCACAGTTCCACCACCATCTTGGAACTGTTGAAGCCGATAAATGGCGGGATAACCATCCTAATGCTGGCTTTTCAAATACACAGGCCGAGGATGGGCAGCAGCGTCTTCGGTGCGATAGAGCCGGCCCTGCGGTCACCAACCCGCATGCCCAGCGTGGTGACTATGGGCAATCACCCCCAATGAGTGCGCGCAGAAGGATACGGCCCTCAGTTCCCGGCGGCCCCACTATTCCCGGCCACGGCAGCGGCTGCGGTAACGGTGGGGCAGAGGGTGCCAAGAATCTCCGGGGTACGGGAGGCTGCTTTGTGACAAACCTGACAACGTATAATGGTCGCAGTCTACGGCTGGACCATCACCTCACCGAACTCGAAGTAGAACTAAGCCATATAAAATGGAGTATTCTGGGGTTGTCTGAGGTCCGAAGACAGGGTGAGGACACGATGATCCTGGACTCCGGACACTTATTCTACTTCCGTGAAGGTGATGGTCCTTCCCAAGGTGGCGTCGGTTTTCTGGTCCACAAGACTCTCAGTAACAACGTTGTAGAGGTCAGCAGTGTGTCGACCCGGGTAGCGTACCTTGTACTTAAACTCACTGACAGGTACTCCCTGAAAGTGATACAGGTATATGCGCCGACCTCGACACACTCTGACGATGAGGTCGAAGCCTTGTATGAGGATATATCGAAAGCTCTGCATGGCACGACCTCGGCTTTCTACAACGTTGTTATGGGAGACTTTAACGCTAAAGTGGGAGTACAAGACCGCGACGAATCGGTAATCGGACCACACGGATTGGGGCGCAGAAATCGCAGGGGGCAGATGCTTGTCGACTTCCTCGAATCGGAGGGGCTCTTCTTGATGAACTCGTTCTTTCAGAAGAAGCCCCAAAGGCGGTGGACATGGCAGAGCCCGGATACTGTGACGAGGAACGAGATAGATTTCATCATAGCGGACAAAAGGCATATATTCAGAGATGTCTCAGTGGTTAATAGGTTCAACACCGGTAGTGACCACCGGCTCCTGCGGGGCTCTCTGAATATAAGTCTACGCAAAGAGCGAGTCCGCTTGATGAAATCTATTATCCGACCCACGCTGCCCCAAATACTATGTGGTTCCGAGCAGTTCCAACTGGAACTCCAAAACCGATTCGATTCGCTGGAAACCACTGGCGACGTGGATCAGATGACCGACAACGTGGTGAAGACGGTGTATTCACTAGGTCGGAGACATTTTACGCCGACGAGACCAGTTAAGCAGTCCAAAATTTCTCCCGAAACCTTGGATCTGATGAGGCGGAGGCGCGAGATGCCCGCGGCTCAAGCAGCTTCGCCAGAGCAGAAGGCTCTTTCCAAGCGGGTGAGGAAACTCATACGCAGAGACCTCCGCTGCTCAAATACAAGAGACATTACGACTCTAATTGAGCAGAATAGGGGGTCAAAGGTTTTCCGAAAACCATTGGGAAGAAGTCTTCTTGCGAAGCTAAAAACAGCTGATGGCAGAACCGTTTGCTCCCGCCCTCAGATCCGAGAAGAGGTTGAGAAATTTTATGGGCAGCTGTACTCGTCGAGCGTACAGAAGTCTGAGACCCGGGGCGCCGAAGATCCACGTGCACCACTGCTGCGCCATTATTCGGAAGACGTCCCGGATTTCGAAGTCGGCGAGATTAGTGCGGCGCTCGGGCAGCTTAAAAACGGGAGGGCCCCGGGGGATGACGGCGTTACGACTGAGCTTCTTAAGGCCGCAGGGCGACCTGTCCTGGAGGCCTTAGCTAGACTCTTTAATGCCGTCATCCAACGAGGTACCACACCGGAGGCGTGGTCCAGGAGTGTGGTGGTACTGTTCTACAAAAGAGGCGATAAGTCTCTTTTGAAGAACTACAGACCTATCTCACTTCTGAGCCACGTCTATAAGCTCTTCTCGAGGGTCGTTACGAATCGTCTCGCCACAAGGCTCGACGACTTCCAACCACCAGAGCAGGCTGGGTTTCGAAAAGGCTACAGCACCGTAGACCACATACATACTGTTCGGCAGATTATACAAAAGACCGAAGAGTATAATCAGCCGCTGTGTATGGCTTTTGTGGACTACGAGAAGGCCTTCGACTCCATCGAGACCTTTTTTTTTTTTTTTTTTTAACGCTGTGAAATGCGTTTACGCATCCCGCCACCCGCAGGCGACGGGTATGTGGGACTCACTGACTGCGAAGTCAGAATACCCACTAAAACACAGCGGTGCCCTCATCGTCGTACTAGGACGCCACGGGATCGCTGGCGCATGCCACCGCGACGCCCCGACGGTTGGCTCGCCTATGCGGGCCGCCTTCGCATATAGAGCGCTCGCGGGCACCGTGAGCGCTCTATTTCCGCTGCACCAGGGACCGGCGAACGGGAGAAACTGCGGCAGGTCATGACGACATAGCCGCAGTCTCCTCCGTGACCTGGTGCGTTGGGCTTTGGGGAGCGGCTGGGGTCTTTGCGACCGCTCTACCCCTCGATTTTGGGGGGCGGCACTCCCGTCCCCCCATTATATGCGACGCCGGTTTACCGACGTCCGCGCAAACAGCGCAGCGCAGTGCTCCGGTGCAGTTTCGGGCAATGTGACCCTCCACGCCGCACCGGTAGCACGCGCCTCTGCGGTCGACCGCAGCCGGACAAGTCGGGCGAGTGTGCCCGATACCCATGCATTTGTAGCAGCGCATGGGGCGCTGCTCCAAAACCTGGACCCTAGCCGAACTCCAGCCGACCAGAAGCCTGCCAGCCCCGGCCAGGGCCTTGGCGGCTGGGATCGGGCATCGCACCACAGTGCAGCCCAACCCGCCAGGTCCGACCGCGATTACGCCAGTCTTTATCGAACCGGCATCGCATTTTCCCGCCTCCGCTACCGCAGTGGCCACCATCTCGCATGTGACGGAGTCGTCCAGCCCAGAAACTCGCAGACTCGCGAGCTTCATGGGTTGGACGACCTTCGCCATGCTGCCCAATGCCGTCTGCATCGCCTCCGCCAGGCGTCCCGCCGCTTCCGGGGTCTGCCCCTTCGGCAGCTCCAGCAGTCTGGCACCGGTCGCGGCGCGCCGCAGTTTGAGGCCGCCGACAATGCCAAGATCGGCCAGATTAATCGTATCTGCCGCCTGCTTTAGCAGGTGGCAGTACGTTATCCCCTTACTCTCTGCGTACTCATCCAGAGTCACAAGGACTGCTGGAGAGCGGGGGACGGCCAACATTGGCTTTTTACCTCTCTTATGCCGCCGCGGTTGCGGCTGCGGCTGCGGCTTCGTCTTAGACGAAGAAGCTGTGGCGGCGGCGGCTGCATAGGTTTTCGCCGCTTTCTTCTTCGTCTTGCGCTTGACGACGGTTGTCCACTCACCATCGCCAGCCTCGACTGCGGGTGCCAACTCCTCACTCGCGTGCGTTCGCCTCTTTCGAACTGGAGCGGGGGTGGCGCTCGAAGACGGCGCCTTCTGCGTCGTCCTTGCCTTCCTTCTGTCTGCCGCAAGCGGTGGCCGGAGCGTCTTCGCTGGCAGCAGCCGCTCCTCGATGCCAGCGAGGCGAGCGTCCAACATACGCCCGACTCTCGCGACGACCGACGCCTGTAGCTCCTCAGCAGAGTCCCTTTCTAGTCTTGGTAGACAGGTGGGAGCAGCGTGCGCAGAGCGGCGCTCTTGGAGCTCCACCACCAGTCTGCGGAGATCATCCATCTCTCGCCTTAGCCGGGAGTTTTCGGCCTGAAGCTTCCGGACTTCCTCCGAGGCCGCACGTACCTGCTCTAAAATAGCCCTCTCGGTCTCAGAGCAGGGCTCCTCCCTTATTATTATTCGCCTTTTGGCTCCAGCGAGTATCACCTCCTCACTGGGTGATCGCGAACTTCTTCGAAACCGTTTACCACTCCTCGTCTGACCACAGCTGGACTCACCACCCGTCGCTGCCGAGCTGTAGTCGTCGGAATCGAGTGCGGTAGACTCCTCCTCTACGTCATTTTTGTTTAAAAGGTTATTTAATTCCATGACTAATCCCACGAGTATGGGGGAAAGACGGTCCGCCCAGGCAGTGCCCCCTGTACCTGGGTAAGCCTAGCGTAACTCGTCGCGGGTGTCGGCCGGTACCCGGACGAGGATCGCAGTCGAGACTGATCCACCCGTCAGCCATGCATCCCATCGCGCTGCGTCGCCGCTTAGGATTCGGGGTAATTTTTTATAGAGGTTTTCTTCCTCGCGGTCCGGCCGGTTAAGGCAAGACCCTCGGTCCCGCACGTAGCCGCGAGACATGACCACGACACCACGTAACGGGATTACGAGAAGACGGTGAACGACTAAGACAAGCCTAGCCGTTCTGTCTGACGGCAGTGTGAGTGCACATCAGACCCGTCCGCCTCCGTTGCTTCACCGCGCGCAAGCGCAGTGGCACCGGAGCCCCCGAGGAGACAACTGTCCCCTTCACGCCATGCGGCCGCTCGACGGGGCAACTCTGCGTAACAGAGCAGTCCCCGGAGCGCTGAATCGCATACCCGGCGTTCCCCCGAGTCGGTCGTTAGCCGTAGACAGCAGCAGTTCCGCAATCGCAACTGTGCAGCTGCTGCTGTCTACGTTACCAGGGTGCACCACGCGGAGGTCACCGACTGTAGCACCCCCGACTCCATCGAGACCTGGGCTGTTCTGGACTCTCTGCAGAGATGTCATATCGACTGGCGATATATCGAGGTGTTGAGGTGTATGTACGACGCGGCGAAGATGACCGTTCATATCCAGGACCAGCAGACAAGACCGATTTTCCTTCGGCGCGGGGTAAGACAGGGCGATGTCATATCACCGAAACTGTTTACCACTGCGCTGGAGGATGTCTTTAAAACCCTGGACTGGGGGGGACGAGGCATCAACGTCAACGGCGACTACATCTCTCACCTTCGTTTCGCTGACGATATCGTCATCTTTGCGGAGACGTTGGAGGAGCTAGGCCAAATGTTGAGCAGCCTAAATGAGTCTTCCCGACGAGTCGGTCTTGGTATGAATCTTGATAAAACGAAAGTTATGTTTAACAAGCATGTCATACCGAGACCGGTATCGGTTGATGGTATCCTCCTCGAAGTTGTTCAGGATTATATCTACCTAGGCCATACCATCCAACTGGGCCGAAACAACTTCGAGAAGGAAGCCGAGAGGAGGATTCAGTTGGGCTGGGCGGCATTTGGCGGGCTTCGTCGGGTCTTCACTTCGAAGATTCCGCAAAGCTTGAAGACGAAAGTCTTCGAGCAATGCGTCCTACCTGTGTTGACATACGGTGCTGAAACGTGGACACTGACGAAGGGACTGGTCCACCGATTTAAAGTCGCTCAACGTGCCATGGAACGGGCTATGCTCGGCGTTTCTCTCAAAGATAGGATCAGAAATGAGACTATCCGCAAGAGAACCAAAGTGACCGACGTAGCCCAGAGGATTAGCACGCTGAAGTGGCAGTGGGCTGGTCACCTGTGTCGTAGGACCGATGGCCGTTGGAGCAGACGTGTCCTGGAGTGGAGACCACGTATTGGCAAACGCAGTGTGGGACGCCCTCCGACCCGCTGGACCGACGATCTTCGCAGGATTGCCGGTGTTGGCTGGATGAGGATTGCGGAAAGCCGGGATGTCTGGCGCGAGCTTGGGGAGGCCTACGTCCAGCAGTGGACTGCTATAGGCTGATGAGAGATGAGATGCAATTAACTTCTTGTACTATACAAAATAATGTATTATTACACTATACTTGTATTATACAAAATAATGATCATCATCATCATAATACTAGCCATGGACATCCAATGTCCACTGCTGAACGTAGGCCTCCCCCATCGACCTCCAGAGCGACCGGTTCAAAGCAGCCTCCATCAAACGGCCTCCGGCTACCCTCTTCAAGTCAGTCCATCTCGTGGACGGCCGTCCGACGCTGCGCTTGCCGATACGTGGTCTCTACTCGAGAACCTAGTTGGACTATATGTCGGCAACCTTCGTTCGTCTGCGAATCTCATCATTCCTGATTCAATCTCGCAGAGAAATACCAAGCATAGCCCTCTCCATTGCACGCTGTGCGAAAATAATGATAATAAAGCGATAGTAATTTAATCTAATTATAAATAAAAGTATGCAATTTTTCATCAATGTTTTTTATGACTTTATGACGTAACATTATCGTAAACCGACTTAACAGACAATTTTTTTTTTTTTTTTTTGACAAATTCTTACTTCTACTACATGGACACTGACCTCACGTGTCATGAACATCAGTGGTAATTTATTTAGTAGAATACGAAAATTGTCAAAAACAACCATTATAAAATCAATTATTACCTTCAAATTTCATAGTAGAATACGGTGCCAGCTCGCTTGCGAATCGCGTGTGCATGTTTCTCAGCGTGTGTTTGAGTACAAATACTTTTCCGTTTTTTTTTGGTAGGTAGCTTTTACTATGGAAAAAAGCTGTTATACATTTTTAGATTTTACGTACGACATGTTATACTTATAAATAAACTCTTTTGCAAAAAAAAACGGGCACTTAAGCAAAGAACTATTTTATAGTTACTATTAGTTTGTTTGACAATTTTAGGTATTGTTATCCTCAGAATTTTATAAATTAATTAGGAAGGAATAGTTTTCATCAGTTTTATCATAACATTTTAATTAAATTATTAAGAAATAATGTTTAAGCTCAAAACACTATGATTGTACCTGCTCGCTAAATAAAAATGAAACGCGTTAATTTCTTTGTTTTTCTTGAATACATTAAAAGCAGATAAAAGTTTAGTATTGAGTGTGACCCCCTCTTGCTGAAATCACAGCTTGCATTCGTCTGGGCATGCTAGTGAGTATATCTTTTATGGTTTCTTGGGGAATACGTTCCCACTCCGCGGTAATCACATTCTTTAGCTCTCTGATGGTCTGCGGAGCCGGCTGCACTGATCTCACTCGTCGCTTCAGAACGTCCCAGACATGCTCTATGGGATTGAGGTCCGGACTTCTAGCTGGCCAGTCCAAACGACGAATTCCGACTTCTAGCATATACGCATTCACACCGCCAGACCGGTGGGCGCGAGCGTTGTCGTCCATAAAAATTGAGTTTTCGCCAAGAGCGGTTAAAGCGGGTTGTGAATAAGGAATTAGAACTTCCGTTATGTATCGGTGTCCAGTCAGTGTACCGTTTTCGATGAAGACTAACTCCGTACGATCCATAGAATTTATTCCTGCCCAAAACATAACAGAGCCCCCTCCATAAGGTGTGATTTCTTCAAAACATGCCTCTGCAAAGCGTTCTCCTCGTCTACGTAGCACTCGCCGACGTCGGTCTTCACCATGCAGAGATATCCTAGCTTCATCGGAGAACAATACCCTATCCCAGTCTTCATGAGTCCATGACACACAATTTCGAGCGAAGCTAAGCCTGGCAACTCGATGTCCACGGAGTAATTTAGGGCCGCGTGCCGGGCGATGACTGTGTATATTAGCAGCGAGACGCCTCCTCCTGACCGTCCATAGACTAATTTGCACATTTCTTACTTCTTCGAGGGTGTTCTTGAGGTCCACATAAGAAGATTTGCGATTTCTCAACGCTTGACTAACTAGAAAACGATCATCCCGTGGTTCGGTACATGTCTTTCTGCCAGAACCAGGCCTTCTCTTGACGGAACCGGTCTCTTGATAGCGCTGCCAGGTCCTTTGAACTGTCGACCGACTCACATTTAGCCTCTGAGCCACGAAGCATTGACTGCAACCTTCTTCAAGCAGCGCAATAATTTTGCTCGCTTTTATCACTTTATCTACCATTTTCGAGATTGCTAAACAGCAATAACAATACTTTTAAATGTCAAGGACACCAGATAATTTAATAAAAATTGACAAAAAGTTAATTAGAGTCGATATTAACTATAGGGAATTCGCGCCACAAAATGAAGTTAAAAGTTATTTTCTTTGAAAACCAGGCTCAGTCAAAAATTTGAATTTGGAATGTACTCTTATAAACATTATGGCACTTTTATAACTGGCCAGTAACATGTTCAAATGATTAAAACCTTTTTGGTATTTTATTTTTTTCAGCCAGGAAGAAAATCGAAACCGCCCGTTTTTTTTGCAAATGAGTGTATATTTCGATGTGAAACATCTATAGCGGCGGGTTAGACCAACTGTTGGCTAAGCGACGCGTCGTAACATGGGTAAATATTTGAAAATGCGCATATGGCATAGTTTCGGAGATTAAGAAAAAAAGGTGAGGAAAATGATTCTTTATATGATTTTTGTAATCTCAGGTACTTTCTTTTTAAAATAGTATCTAAGGGAATGCCTTAAAATATTTACTTTTTGTATGATAGGCAATTCAAAATTCATACGAACGGTAGTGATAAATATGAATAATTGGTAATTAGGTCACTCACAATGTAATGAATAGTTTTCAAATAGTAATTATGAAAAAAAAATTAGAGATGATAACTAAGATATAAAAGCTGCTTTATCAATTAGAGATGGTGGCATCGGCGTGAGAAAAATTTCTAGTGTCGCTCTTCCTGCTTTTTTTGCTTCTGTGCATAGTATCAAAGGCCTATGTTCCGAAAATTTAAAATTAGGTTCAGTCCAAATTACAGAGGCTACAGACGCAGTAGAAAACTGGAGGTTGGTGTGTCCTAATGAGGATAGCCCCAAGGAAGTTACAAAACAAAAACTTTGCGATACGCCATTAGTTCACAATACTCGTGAAAATTTGACGTAAAATCTTACTAGTGACAAAATCCGTGCAAGGCAAAAAATGCACCAACCCTCCTGTCACTAGTGGAGGATATGAGACGTAGAGTTAATTCTTTTAGAATTTTTTTTGCACTGCTACTCTAAGGTCCAAATGTTTCGACTGTAAACGGCACAAAAACATAACATGGGATAAGTTACAAATATTTGTGCCATTTAGTCATTTCAACTTTCTCCGCAGCGGCTTCCACTCTTAAAGCTGTCTCCCTGACGTGAGACGGAGCTAACGCAGGTTGAGTCCCATAAAAGCGCCCGTTCCCTTTCCCAGGGAATCAGTGTTAAACCATCAGGCCTCTTGTCATTATCGCGACCAATTCCAGTAGGCTCAATAAGAGCAGGAACGTCGATGGTGGCAAGAGCCCTTTTAATGGTTTCATTCAGGGAACCTTGGCGGGAAAACATACCTGAACTCTTGTTGCAAGAAAGGCCGTGTAGTCCGAAACGTGGCTAAAAACCACAAGTTAAGTGAAAGAGAAGTACTTCCCCGGCGCGCCGCCCAATTTGGCTGCAAAAGGCTTGCATTAGGCCGCTGCTTCTATAATAAAATAGACCAAGACTTCAAAATAGACCAAAAATGTTGTCACAAGAATCACCTCCTTTCCGCACAGACATCAAAAATGCTGTCACAAATTAAGACGAAATTTCAACATAATTACCATTTCTAAAAAAAACTAATTACCATTCGCTTGTGCGAACGGCAAATATCGGTAATGAGACAAATGGTAAGTAGTATTTCAACTATTTTCTTAAATAAATCAGTCTTGTGTTAGAAACATTCTAATTCTATTCTCAAAATCCAAAAGGAGTCACTATAGGGACTATATAAAACATGTTATCAAAAATATGTAATTGATCACTTACCTAAAAAACAATAAATGGTTATTAGATAATATTTTTACTAAAACACTTTGAGGACGAGATAATCACAATTGGCGCCAAAAAGACTGATCTTTGACACTAGCCTTCGCTCGGTGTTCGAGCTCTAACTGGTACCCACGCGCCTATGTACTATTGGGTTGGAATATTCCAGTTTTTACAAGAAAAATCATTACGGAATGTTCCCAAATGGTAATTAGCAAGTTGTCCATGGACATTTTTTAAATGATCTTATTTTTAATAAGTTATGTTCTTTGCGTGTTAAAGCATGGTTTTATGTGTTCATTAACAACTTAAGTTTATGAATATCTTACCAAAAGTATAATCTTCAAGAAGAATTTAACAATTTTAGGATAATTATTGATTGAAAATGGAGAATTGGACACGAATGGGAATTAGATTTTGGCTCTTTGATTTGTAATATCTCTAAACTCAATTTATAAATAAGATTTTTAGTTATCGGTCCATATTTGAGATACTTTTTTACATAAGAAACAATTCACAAAAGTAAAAATATAAACTCCGCATTCGTTCTTTAATAACCGCCGCGCGATTTGCATGTTTTCAAATATTTGCCCACATGCGGCATGCTTCACTATAATTACGCTATTCGGCGATCCGCCATCTCTCTCGCCGCACTAAGCCCGTACCTATACCTATAGTGTATGCACTGTATAGATTCGATATTGTATCAATATATATATATACATCGATCCAACACTAGTAAAATACTTCAATTATCATAGACCAATCGTCAGAGGCAATATCGAACTATTACAGAAGCGACTGATTAAAATAATTGAGTTGTCTCAATAAAAAAAAATTGATATTTGAATTTTTGTATTTAATGAATATAAATGTTTATTAAATCAACAACAACAGTCAGTCAACTTTTTCTTGAAAAAATTCCGAATATTTGATTTTTCATTATGCCATATTTATTTCCAGTCGTAAGCTATCCTTTTATACATATTACATGTACTATTAGGGTTGCCACCTCTCCGGGTTTGACCCGGAGTCTCCGGGTTTGCATGGTGCATCTCCGGGCTACGGGTTTAACATCGAAATCTCCGGGTCAGACCGGGCAGTGGCAGTGAAGCGATAGCCGACCATCACGGCGCGGGGCGAGACTTAAACCAAGTAGTGATTCAACATCGCATGTTGATTTAAAATGGGTTCAGTTATTCAAAGTCGAGGTGACTTTCCTTCACCGAACTGCCAAAAATAATCGTATTTTTTACACTAATCCTTATAAGCAATGCTTTTGTAGAGCGCGTCTTTTCTTTAATGTGAAATTTGTGGACAGACCAGATGACTGATCACACGTGGGGCTTTTAGCCCGTGGGAGTCGGGCATACCCATTTCGGTGCCCCTGCGCCGAAGTGGTATCCATAATGGATTTTCCCCACGTATAAAAAAAAAGGTCTTTTATATTTAATAAATACATTACCAGTGATAATTTACCATTTCTTTTTACTTTAATTAAAATAATTCACACTTAAAAATGTTTTATTTTATATAAAAAAACTCTTATACCCTGTACAAGTTAGCATGATCTTTTTGACAGATGTAAATTTATCTGATCGACATAACTTTGAAATGACGAACATATTATTTTCTTAATTTAAATGATTTTAAAAATTGTAAAAATATTTAAAATATATATATAACACAAAAGTCCCTAAAGATTTAAGCGTCGTCCGAAAGTTTTAAGACTTTTCATTGCTTCAAAGTAAAATTTAAACAGGAACACTGTAAATAATAAATTAAAAATCATTTAAATTAAGAAAATAATATGTTCGTCATTTCAAAGTTATGTCTATCAGAAAATTTACATCTGTCAAAAAGATCAAGCTATCTTGTACAGGGTATACTAAATAAATTAACTTGATTTTTAAAATCTCCGGGTCTACTGTTTTTGAAAGGTGGCAACCCTATGTACTATCCGTGCGCAGAAACTTTGCCTATGGCCTTGTGACGTCACGCGTCGGTAGTCAGTAGGGTTAAAAAAAAAGGTCACATAAAGGTAGATAGATATATAGATATTATTGTATATATTTTACATCAAACTAATAAAAATAGTCTCGGTCGAATTATAAATTTAATATAAAGTGTCATTATAAATAGTAAATAAAAAACGCTGTTGTTATTACGTAGATTATATATTTTTATGTATTTATATTTAGTCAATGATATTCAAATAGACAGATATGTTATACACTTACTAAACAACCGAAAAAAGTGTTCCGCGCCGGGCGCTATTCATTTTACGTTTCGGTACAAGTAAAAGAGATAGCTTGATAAAAACAATAAGAAAAAGGTGACGCCTAGATGTTTTAATTGCGTGTGAGACAAAAACAAATATTGTTTGGGCCACCAATCACCGCACGTTGGCATCATAGACTAACAAATTAATTAGGCAGAAGGTACAAACCGCGTGTACAAAATTTGTAGCCGGGTTTTATGGCTATATCTATACTAATATTATAAAGAGGAATTGTTTGTATGTATGTTTGTCGTGAGTAGGCTCATAAACTACTTGACCGATTTAAAAAATTCCTGCGCGGAGCGAGCCCTTTTTTTTTTTTAACGATGGGAAATGCATTTACGCATCCCGCCACAAAAGCGGCGGGTATGTGGGACTCGCGGCCAGACGCCAGGGCTGATGGATGATACTATTAATTGATCACAAAGTTCTAAAGCACGGGCTATACTTCTGCTTAATAGCTGTGTGGCTAATTTAACTCTCATTATTTCGTTACGAAAATGTATATGTCTTTGCGAGAGTTTATTTGCAAAGTTTAATCCTTGACTCTTTTGTAGCATGTTGTCCCTGAATGTTGTTGTGTGCGTTTTTAAAGCCCTAGGAAAAAGAAAAAGAGTAGTGTGATAAGTATGACTTTTGAGATGCCTCCACAAGGCCACAGCTTATGAAAATCCGTTAAAAGTCAAGGGCCACAACCACTCAAATATACTAATGTCACCAGCTGAGTCACAGAGATGACAAATTAGATCATATATTGTTGAAGTGTCTCAGATGGTAATTAACATTATAAACCATGGCAAGGATATTACTAACGGCCAGGTTACAATGTTTTACTTCAGATTTTGCTTACTACAGACTTGACTGACTCGTTGACACAGTTGGCAATGACCCTGCATTCTGCTCCACTGCTATATGGGTTCCATTCCCGCTCCGAGTCTGGATGATATATATACATATATTTATTTATGTACGTATTATTAACAACTATACTAATATACCAGTTTTTGTTATATACATATATATTTTGTTTTGAAGTCGTTTTTTTTTCTTTATCTGTGAATGAGCGAATCTGTAGTGCGATAACTAATCTTATTTATTTATAAGCTGGGCGGTGACAGTCACTATTGTTATTGCTACGTATATTATCGTATTTCCTTGGCTGACACCGACATCAAAAACAACAATAATTTAAATTATATTATCGTAATAATTTGATTACAGACAAAAGAATACGTAATTATTTTTTTACTTGTTAGTGCATTTTTGTTGTTGAGGTCGATTTGTATTATTTATCTCGCTTCTAAGTCAAACTTTCTACCTGATTGTTTATATTCAATTATCCAAACCAAAAAGTTAAAACAAAAAAGGTTGGTTAAAAAAAACAATTGAGAGTTGACTGCTTGCGTATTGTGTCGAGCCGTCGTCGCAGAGGCATAAGCCGCTCCGTACCATTTTTTACTAGCGTCTATTTACCCGAACAGGATCTGTTCACCATGTGCGTGTTGCAAACCAACCAGTGTTGATACTTTTGAATATTCATAGAATATTAAATAGAATTTATATTGAAAAGAATTGAATTAGGTATAAAAAAATTATTATTTGAATTTAATGAAACTATGGAAAATAATTCGGAATCAGAACAAAACAGCGAGTCGTCATAATTTAATAAAAACCACATGTTTTGAATCATTAATTTGGAAAGAATAAATAATTAAATTTGTTACCGTATTTTATTTGAATATTCAAAAGTATAGTAATAAAATAAATAAAAAATAAAATAAATAAGTTGTTTATTTATTTCATTTCAATGCCACCCAAGATTCCAACTGTCATTACTTTCCTGAGATTATATCGGAAAAGATTCCTCTGCTAATCGACTAATACTTAGGTACACTTGTTGCACACACAATGTCACATTTAAGATTTTAGTCTATGACAAATGATGCAAAATGGTGTCCGTTAAATATTTTGACAAATTAAATTTTTTAAAACAATTAGTAACAGTTAGTCTAGTTAATCACCGATGAAAAGTTATTCCTTTACACTTTGCCGTTAGTGATCCCGAGTGGACAAATATCTGGTAATTAAACAGTAAGTTATTTGGCTATTTAATCAGTAAAATATTAATTTTCTGGTTAAATAGCCAAATAGCTTACTGGTTACTGGTACTTGTTAAAAATTGTATGATTACAGTCAGTGTTTATTGGCATAATTATTAATTTTTTATCTATTTGAATTTGATTCAATATTTGATTAATGAATTTGAATTGAAAAAAATTTGAATTAATGAATATCATTGGTTATCAATGATAAATGATAAAAAATTAATAATTATGCCAATAAACACTGACTGTAATCATACAATTTTTAACAAGTACCAGTAACCAGTAAGCTATTTGGCTATTTAACCAGAAAATTAATATTTTACTGATTAAATAGCCAAATAACTTACTGTTTAATTACCAGATATTTGTCCACTCGGGATCACTAACGGCAAAGTGTAAAGGAATAACTTTTCATCGGTGATTAACTAGACTAACTGTTACTAATTGTTTTAAAAAATTTAATTTGTCAAAATATTTAACGGACACCATTTTGCATCATTTGTCATAGACTAAAATCTTAAATGTGACATTGTGTGTGCAACAAGTGTACCTAAGTATTAGTCGATTAGCAGAGGAATCTTTTCCGATATAATCTCAGGAAAGTAATGACAGTTGGAATCTTGGGTGGCATTGAAATGAAATAAATAAACAACTTATTTATTTTATTTTTTATTTATTTTATTACTATACTTTTGAATATTCAAATAAAATACGGTAACAAATTTAATTATTTATTCTTTCCAAATTAATGATTCAAAACATGTGGTTTTTATTAAATTATGACGACTCGCTGTTTTGTTCTGATTCCGAATTATTTTCCATAGTTTCATTAAATTCAAATAATAATTTTTTTATACCTAATTCAATTCTTTTCAATATAAATTCTATTTAATATTCTATGAATATTCAAAAGTATCAACACTGGTTGGTTTGCAACACGCACATGGTGAACAGATCCTGTTCGGGTAAATAGACGCTAGTAAAAAATGGTACGGAGCGGCTTATGCCTCTGCGACGACGGCTCGACACAATACGCAAGCAGTCAACTCTCAATTGTTTTTTTTAACCAACCTTTTTTGTTTTAACTTTTTGGTTTGGATAATTGAATATAAACAATCAGGTAGAAAGTTTGACTTAGAAGCGAGATAAATAATACAAATCGACCTCAACAACAAAAATGCACTAACAAGTAAAAAAATAATTACGTATTCTTTTGTCTGTAATCAAATTATTACGATAATATAATTTAAATTATTGTTGTTTTTGATGTCGGTGTCAGCCAAGGAAATACGATAATATACGTAGCAATAACAATAGTGACTGTCACCGCCCAGCTTATAAATAAATAAGATTAGTTATCGCACTACAGATTCGCTCATTCACAGATAAAGATAAAAAAACGACTTCAAAACAAAATATATATGTATATAACAAAAACTGGTATATTAGTATAGTTGTTAATAATACGTACATAAATAAATATATGTATATATATCATCCAGACTCGGAGCGGGAATGGAACCCATATAGCAGTGGAGCAGAATGCAGGGTCATTGCCAACTGTGTCAACGAGTCAGTCAAGTCTGTAGTAAGCAAAATCTGAAGTAAAACATTGTAACCTGGCCGTTAGTAATATCCTTGCCATGGTTTATAATGTTAATTACCATCTGAGACACTTCAACAATATATGATCTAATTTGTCATCTCTGTGACTCAGCTGGTGACATTAGTATATTTGAGTGGTTGTGGCCCTTGACTTTTAACGGATTTTCATAAGCTGTGGCCTTGTGGAGGCATCTCAAAAGTCATACTTATCACACTACTCTTTTTCTTTTTCCTAGGGCTTTAAAAACGCACACAACAACATTCAGGGACAACATGCTACAAAAGAGTCAAGGATTAAACTTTGCAAATAAACTCTCGCAAAGACATATACATTTTCGTAACGAAATAATGAGAGTTAAATTAGCCACACAGCTATTAAGCAGAAGTATAGCCCGTGCTTTAGAACTTTGTGATCAATTAATAGTATCATCCATCAGCCCTGGCGTCTGGCCGCGAGTCCCACATACCCGCCGCTTTTGTGGCGGGATGCGTAAATGCATTTCCCATCGTTAAAAAAAAAAAGGGCTCGCTCCGCGCAGGAATTTTTTAAATCGGTCAAGTAGTTTATGAGCCTACTCACGACAAACATACATACAAACAATTCCTCTTTATAATATTAGTATAGATATAGCCATAAAACCCGGCTACAAATTTTGTACACGCGGTTTGTACCTTCTGCCTAATTAATTTGTTAGTCTATGATGCCAACGTGCGGTGATTGGTGGCCCAAACAATATTTGTTTTTGTCTCACACGCAATTAAAACATCTAGGCGTCACCTTTTTCTTATTGTTTTTATCAAGCTATCTCTTTTACTTGTACCGAAACGTAAAATGAATAGCGCCCGGCGCGGAACACTTTTTTCGGTTGTTTAGTAAGTGTATAACATATCTGTCTATTTGAATATCATTGACTAAATATAAATACATAAAAATATATAATCTACGTAATAACAACAGCGTTTTTTATTTACTATTTATAATGACACTTTATATTAAATTTATAATTCGACCGAGACTATTTTTATTAGTTTGATGTAAAATATATACAATAATATCTATATATCTATCTACCTTTATGTGACCTTTTTTTTTAACCCTACTGACTACCGACGCGTGACGTCACAAGGCCATAGGCAAAGTTTCTGCGCACGGATAGTACATAGGGTTGCCACCTTTCAAAAACAGTAGACCCGGAGATTTTAAAAATCAAGTTAATTTATTTAGTATACCCTGTACAAGATAGCTTGATCTTTTTGACAGATGTAAATTTTCTGATAGACATAACTTTGAAATGACGAACATATTATTTTCTTAATTTAAATGATTTTTAATTTATTATTTACAGTGTTCCTGTTTAAATTTTACTTTGAAGCAATGAAAAGTCTTAAAACTTTCGGACGACGCTTAAATCTTTAGGGACTTTTGTGTTATATATATATTTTAAATATTTTTACAATTTTTAAAATCATTTAAATTAAGAAAATAATATGTTCGTCATTTCAAAGTTATGTCGATCAGATAAATTTACATCTGTCAAAAAGATCATGCTAACTTGTACAGGGTATAAGATCCTTGCCTTGCCATCCTTGCCATGGTTTATAATGTTAATTACCATCTGAGACACTTCAACAATATATGATCTAATTTGTCATCTCTGTGACTCAGCTGGTGACATTAGTATATTTGAGTGGTTGTGGCCCTTGACTTTTAACGGATTTTCATAAGCTGTGGCCTTGTGGAGGCATCTCAAAAGTCATACTTATCACACTACTCTTTTTCTTTTTCCTAGAGCTTTAAAAACGCACACAACAACATTCAGGGACAACATGCTACATGCATCTGCTTGCGTTTTATTATTAATAAAAACATATACAATTTATACAAACACATTCGTAAGTCACTCACAACAGAACTTCACAAGGACAATTTGATATAACTTGAATTAAAAAATGTCTCTTATATGAATTTACTAATTAAGAAATAAAATGAAACAAAAATGCTTAAAAATCTATCGGTTTGTATTTATTCATTCATTTATTAATTTAGATTCATTGGATTTATATGTATTCTCTCATTTATTCATTTGAGTTAAATGGCTTTCAATAGTGCCAAAATAGCATTATACCAATTTGGCAATGTCATTGTAGGATGTATACAATATAAACGAGCTCTTGTTAGAGCACCGTTATCGCTCAAGACAATGGTAATTTTTATTTGTACCATATCCGAAGTGCTTTGACGTTTGTACCCTGGGGTACAATGTTCATTTATGTTTGTGTCGTTTTCTGTTGGGTTGTTTTTGTTTGTACCGCTCAATAAAATTCAAATTTACATTTGTACCTCTTGTTATAGCACCATTATCGCTCAAGACAATGGTAATTTTTGATTGTACCACTTCCAAAATGCTTTTGACGTTTGTACCCCGAGGTAGGGGAGACCAGGTATGAAAGTAACACGGGATGAACGTAACAAACGATTTTTTGAAAAAGTTATGTTGGCTGCACTAATGGTTGTTTCACCCAAATGTGTCATTTTGAATCCCTCCTAACCTCAGTTAGCCTCACGGCGCTGTGCCGACGGTTGTTGACGTAACGAGTCGGTGCCGCAAAAACTACCTTCGAAGTAAGTTTTGCCCATTTTTTTCAACTGTTTTTGTTTTTATTGCAGTAGGTTAAAGCTTACGTGTCAAGAGTCAGTAAAATATAATGACTATTCATCTTTTTATAGTAGCATTCGAAACTGTATTTTTCTAACAAATTTTTAAGTTATAGGCATGTGTCTGCCAAATTCGGTAATTTTTTTAGGTAGGGATGAAAGTAACAACTTGTTACTTTTATCCCAAATAAGATCAACCAAATACCCTTGGTAGCTTGGTAGTTATTACTGCCAAGAACCCCTCCTAAATTAACTCTACCAGCAATAGTCTTGTCATCGAG
The DNA here is from genome assembly GCA_036937285.1 of Euphydryas editha. Lineage (NCBI taxonomy): Eukaryota > Metazoa > Arthropoda > Insecta > Lepidoptera > Nymphalidae > Euphydryas > Euphydryas editha. Next base: position 8,304,359 of record JAUPFZ010000024.1, read on the forward strand.
AACGATTTCGACAGTAGATGTGGCAATCCCATCGACATCATTTGATAATTTACACACCCCATGTACATCTTCAACTAGTGTTCAGGAAGTCACAACATCGTATAATCCCTATGAAGTTAAGCCCCTACCAAAAGCAGGACAAAGAAAGAATAATAGAAAAGGAAGAAAAAGTAGAAAAACTGCAGTAATGACTGATACTCCAAACAAGGTTGAAAATGAAGAACGACAAAAACGGAAGCTTAGAGCTAAAAACGTTAAGAAACTTATTTTTCAGGCAGAAAAGAAAATAATAAAAAACCAAATAAATAAAACAATAGAAGATAGTGATAATTCAGACAACGAAAATAGTTTCTGTCTAGTTTGTATGGAAAAACAGCAGGTCCAATGAAAAGTGGGTGCAGTGCCTAGAGTGTCAGTTATGGGCTCATGTAGACTGCACTAAAAATGGAATGAGTAGTGTGCCATAATTGTTTGTCTGATTGAGATCTCATTTGTAAATAATGTTATTGGATTATTTTAGAAGATTGTTATGTTATCTAGAAATGTTTAATTTTTTCTTGACATTATTGATCTTTATGTAAAACCTAAAAGGCTGATTATTTATAAATAAATAATTATGTTGAATATGAAAGTAACTTCTTTTTACCCGACTGCGCCAGAAGAAGGGTTATGTTTTTCGAAAGTATGTATGTATGTATGTATAATTGTTTGTGTCGCTCTGCAGCCTGAACGAATCGATAGATTTTAGCTTGAGAGGTGTCATTAGATTCGTATTTACAATGAGAGTGACACTGGGATATCAAAAAAAAAATCATTTTCAAATTACACAGAAACGCAGTCGAGTTCTTTAGTTTTTTAAATTACTTTGACTTGTTATTTGTAACGTTACAACCATATGTACTTATAAGAACTTTTATATTCAAAAAGCTCATTGAGATATTACGAGAAACTTGAAAATTGTTACATTCATCCCTGGTCTCCCCTACAATGTTCTTTTAGGTTTTTACCGCTTTCCGTAGGGTTCTTTTTGTTTGTACCGTACAAGATACCTAATACAGTGGATCCCCGGTAATCCGACAAACGTTTTGCAGGGCAGTGTCGGATTCTCGAATTTGTCGGATTATAGAGTACTGCCTAAGACCCCCTATAGTCCGGAATTTTTTCAAAAGAGTACCTTTTAATCCGACAAATTACAGATTCAATGATAGGATTATATATGTTATATCGTCGCCCCCACCGAATAAACCCGTAACAGCAAAAAACAAATTTTTCAGGAGAAGCAAAAAACCGTTTTTCCTTAATAACTTTAAATGTTTTTAATCTACAAAAATAATTTATGTACCAAAACAAAGCTATTTAGTTTTGCTATTATTCTATATAATTTACTTTAATTTATTCATGCAGTTACTAGAGTTATTAAGAAACAAAATTATTACGGAAATTAAAAGCAAACAAACACCTTTCACAGTAATGTCCTTTACGATCCTATTCGTGTGAAATAATATAGACCTTTATCAGTAAGATTGTATTACGAATTTTAAAAAATAATACCAAAATATCAAGTAACAGCAAGAATAATGTCGTATTAGCTCTTACGATTTTCCTGGGTAAATATTCCTCCCGTGAATAATATTGCTATAGTATTTTACCATTTGAGCTACTTCAAAATATTTACTCAATGTGCAATTTTGTATACCTTTGAAATTGAATATTAACTTCAAACATTGTTGTTGTTTTTTCTTAATCTAATGTTTGTTTATTATTGTTACCAATAAAGTCTATTTTATTTATTTTTATTTTTAAAATATTCATCATTTTTTTTTAAACAGGCAAAATATTCAAACAGACCATGTCGGATTACAGGGATGCCGGATTACCAGGGGTCCACTGTATATAGAAATCAAGTCTCAGCCTGTAAGGTTGTTATTTTTGTTTCCGATATTTAAAGTATTTCGAAATATAAAACACTGCCGTCAGAAGGTGTCTGACAGTATTAATTTCAAATTTTTTACAATATTCCCTGCAACATACGAGAATTGGTCGTCGGTCTAAGCTAACGGGTATGTATGTATACGTTCACTGTACTCACGAAACCTACTCTATTATATATACTTTGTCCATCAGAAAATAAGTCAGATCTGAGATAGCGCTAGTGGCAAAAAAGAGTCAGCTAGTGTGCAACTTGTTTTTATCTCGGGCTCTTTACAGACGTCATTAATAATTTTATGAGGATCCAAGTATGAATTAGTAGTTATACTTGAAATTTGTAAAGAAGAACAATAATAAAATTAAATATTTTTGGAAACAGAATAATATAAGCGTGAGAAAATATTTCTGTCCAAACAGAAAACAGTTGTAAAATCCTAAATTTGAAAGCGTGAGAACATATTTATTATGTCCATTTGTTTTGCAGATGTTTTTAAAGTTATAAAACTTTTTATTTTTACCGTACGTATTGTGAATTGTCAGTATTTTGGTCTCGGTTATCGATGTATAATTATATATATACATACATGTAATATTATACATCGATGGTCTTGATAGGGGTGTGCGATAATTATCGATAATTCGTAACTACTCGATAATTTTTCATTCGATAATTATCGATAAATGTTATTCGATAATTTTGATTCGATAATTATCGATAACTATCGATAAGTTTTCATTCGATAATTGTCGATAATTTTGTGCGATCCGATAATTATCGATAATTTTGTGTGATCCGATAACTATCGATAATTTTGTGGGATCCGATAATTATCGATAATTGTTTATGGATCCGATAAGTATTGATAATTGTGATTCGATAATTATGGTACGGCGGATGACCTTTTTTTTGAGGTATTCGGATAGGGTACTGAGGGTAATGTCGATACTGAACGGTGGATGACCTTTTTTTTTAGGTATTCAGATAGGGCCAGGACGTAAACGTCGGTACTGACCGGATGACTTTTTTTTTTCCTTGTTTTTTTTTTCGTCGTCCGATAATTATATCGATAATTATCGATAACTGTCGTCAACTATCGATAATTTTTATCCGATAATTATCGATAACTGTCGCCAACTATCGATAATTTTTATCCGACAATTATCGATAACTGTCGCCAAGGATCGATAACTTTTTATCCGATAATTATCGATAACTATTCCTTCGATAATTATCGATAACTATCGATAACACAATACGATAATTATCGACAGTAAAATTATCGATAATTGTTTCCGATGAACATCCCTAGGTTTTGGTCAAGGAATTTATATCATAACTGGAACGCTCACTTAATAAAATTGTATATTCAAATATGCATCTTGAAATAACTGTCATAAAGTTGACATTTGTTTCCAACATGTAAAATGAAAAAATCTTTCCAAGCATTTTGTTGACTACTGGTATTTTGTCTCTTTCTTACGAGTTGCCTTTAATCCATTCTGCCTGCCAACAAGGCAAGGAGAGGGCCTCGTAGAGGAGGTGCATGCGTCGGTGGTCGCGTCAGTTGGGCGCATGATCGACGCCCGAAAAAAGAGAAGACGAAGTAGAAGTAGAAGGCGCGCACTCCGGCCCCGTCCTCTAGCGCTGCACGCGCTCCGGCGAAGGAGAAGCCAACGCCCGCGAACATTGAGCCAACACCGCATGTGCAGATTAAACGGGAAAAGAAAAAGGGTGCTGAAGACGTACGCCGCGACCGCCGCCGCCGCCGCAGCTCCAGCACCAAAAGGACCGCTCTGTCTCGATTACTACTTCCTTTTTGTCGCCTTGAGCACCGACTTCTTCTGCCACCTTTTGGTCAATAAGTGACATCGTTGACCCTTTATCCATCAGGGCCAATATCCTTTTTGATCCTTTCGACCCGAAGACTTCCACCGGAATTATCTTCTGATACGTCCTTGTACTATTGACTGCATTCACAGATGCCATGACGCTTGCTACTTCTTGCGTCACCGTTTTTTCATCTCCCGAGGTCCTGTCTTCGACGTACAGCAGATGATGGTGCCACCTCTTGCATTCCTTGCACGGTGGTTTTCTACAGATCTCCTTTCGATGTCTCCCTTGAAGACATTTGAAGCAAACATGACTTCTCTTCACCATTGCCCACCGATTCTGAACAGACGCCTTCTGGAACTTCTGACAGTCTACGAGGAAGTGTCCACCTTCACACGCAGGACAAGTCTTTTGAATGCGTTATTTGTCTATGAGTCCTCTTGAATTCAATTTTTACTTCTGAAGTCGCGAAAGCTCCACACTTGTCTGCTTCTATGTTCAGGAACTTGGAGACCATTGTCAAATCGGTGAAATCACTTTCTTCTGATGTTGCAGTGAAGTCATACCATCGAATCTTGAGAATCGTCGGAAGCTTCTCAATTATTTGTTTCACCATCTCAGGTGAATGCAGGTACTGTGGTTTCTTCAAACCCCTTATTGCTGCTACGCTATTGTTGATCTTATCCCTTGGGTTTTCTGGTATCTTCGATAACGCCTTGACGTTATCAAATTCTGCCAGTACCAACGCATCGGGTCTTCCGTATCTTCTTTTGAGGGCCTGCATCACTACTAACATAGATGCTTCAGAGTACAGCGGGCTCTCGAAAGCTTCTCTTGCATTGCCCTTTATTGCTCTTCTTAGTGGAGCCATATTCTGAACTTCGTTGAACATCGGTGTTGTTTCTTCGTAAACAACCTTGAAGGCCAACCACTCGCTGCTGTTGCCATCGAAGTAAGGTAGCTCGTGGATATACTTCGGCTGTGCTACTGGTCCTCTTGTGGTAAGGGCTTCCTTCAACACCATTGCTAGCGCTCGAATTTCGCTCGTAACTCCTTTCGTTAAGGAGATCTCTTCAGTCTTCACCTTTTAAGGCTCTTCTGAATGGTGCTGACCTCATTGCTCGGATTGCACCATGTTGTCCTTTTCTAATATCGATGTCTCGATCCAATTCTGAACTTGTGCTGTTCTGTCTTCCTGGTCTTCATCCACAGAGTCCTCATCTTCATACTATTATATATGCCGCTATTATTATTATATCTACGCCGTATTCGTCGTTGTGGTGCTTTCTGTGTTCATAGTGCCTAAAGAAGTTCTTGAATCCGACGTAAGGGCTGTTCCTGATGTCACTGACGCTGACGCACACGTGACCCCTTCTGATCCCACTGATTCTTCTGTCGCGTCCTTATTCAAAGGACGGGACACGGGACGTAAGGGAGCATCCTTCTGCGATCTGGTTACTGGCATCTTGATGCAATCTTCTTATCTTCTGGATTCTTCAGTACTCTTCTTCAGAGATCCGGCTCAAAGGACTAACTGTGGTGGACGGCAGGGACACTTCCAATGCCCGCACTGTCGTCCTGGGACAATCTTCCACTTAGTTAACGTACGCCCTTATAGTAGGTACTTTGCGCTGGTTACGTACGCCAGCCACGGTGGTATCACGCGAGCCACGAGCTCGCGTGATACCACCTCTGCAAGTCGATGCAGGTCACGCTTCACCCTCGGGCAACGGGTGCGCGGACAGAGTCTGCGAAGCTGTCGCTTTCTCCGTAGCTTCTCACGGAGTGAGCTCGGTAGCTGGTCCCTGTCTGTTGACGAGCCTTGAGTAGTAGTGGCGTCGTCCTTGGCCTTCTTAATTGCATCGGTGACTAGTTGTGCTGTCGCATCGACGTCAGGGGGCGTCGAGACAGGAACCGTGAGCTTTTTTTTTTTCTTACTAAACCTCCGAGAGTCTGGTTCGGAATCCTTTTTTTTTACAATTTTAACAATTTAAAACTAGTCCTCTTTGTCATACATTCACGCTTTTATTCATCCTTCCATACTGCATACCATTTTCATCTTTCAACATACACATTCATTCCATGGGTATTTTACCCAACAAATCAAAATCTACTATTCCTTAAGGCTATAATAATCTAAATAGAACAACAGGGACAACGGGGAAAAGAGGGGGTGTAGTTTTATTTGTTACAGGTTTTCTTTCTTTTTTCCTTTTTCTTTTACATATTTTAAAATTTACAATTTTATACTATCACTTCTTTTACATTATATTATCACTTTACAGTGTTTCTCTTATTCTATTTATAACTAATTTTACTACATTTGTTTTACAGTTTTTAACTTATATCTAGGAGGTACAATTTTTGGATTACTACTACTATTGCTTAAAACTACTGATTTTATTTATACAAAATTGAGTTATTTCCTATTAACATGATTTTCACTATTTCTATATGACAATTAATATAGAAATAACTACAACTAAACATAAAATTTCCTGCTTTATTTATTGCTACTATTCCTATGTTACTATTTTTATACATACTATAAAAATACAACATAGTTTACCTAAGTCTTATTGCTATAGTTTACTAATTTACAATTTTTTCTGCAAAACTGCAGGAACAGCTCACTGCTATCAGCACTATGAACAATTTCCGACAGTATATTTTTGTGCAATCTGACACTCGAGATTTTACCTCTGCAGGCCATATATAGGGCAGCCCAGGAGGACGTGGAAGACAGATTCAGAGCATCCAGGGTCGCAGACGCACGACGGATTCTCCTTGCACTTGAAACGGTGCAAGTACTCGGAGAATCCGCCATGCCCCGTCAACACCTGGGTGACAAATCTGTCCAACTTTATTTTACCTATAATCCTGTGTGAACCGTGAGCTCGAACTCCGTGAGTGCGGCAGTGAAGCGCTTCCAATTAATCTTCGATCTGGGATTCCGGGGCACTGTGCAGTCTATCGGAGGGGACTTGTCGCTCCCGAGCGTCATCACCGCGATGCTCGGCGACGACGAGTCCTGGAAGGCGATGGTCTCCTTCTGCGAGACAGTAATGTCCCAGAAGGAGGCCGACGAGCGGATGAGAGAGGAGGCCGCCGACGTGGCCTCCATCCGCGGGCGACGAATGGGGGTGCGTAGGAGGCGCTACTTAATGCGCCTCCTGTAACGCCCTTGTGCCCGTGTCGGGCCGGGATGGGAACCCGGTCCTGCTAGACACGGCGTCGTCGGGACTGTTCAGAGGTTAGCCGGACAGTCCCCATGGAGGAGAAGTCTGGCCTTTTCGCCAAGGCCAGCCTGTCGCTGGAGGGATCCTGTTGCCTGCAGATCCGGGACCCTCCAATTAAAGCGGCTGAAGGCTCCCGCAGGGGTTTAGTACGGTATTGCACTCCCAAAGTGCCGAGTCCGACATAGGTCTAGGACTGCCGACCCGGGCATCCTGGATATCATCCGTAAATGGATTCCCCTGCGTAAAAAAAAAAAAGGGGCACTGTGCAGTCTCGCTGGAGGGCGAGCGTGACTAGAATCGGTAGATGTTGTGTGTTGAGGTCGTACAACACATCAACATCCACATGGCGTGTCAGTCCGTGATGCAGCACTATGTCCAGTACGTCCAGCTGCTGATTACGGCGCTCCAGGACCCAATACACCGTAGCCGTGACGTTCGCTATCCTCGAACAGAGCCCTTCCGGCCGAGGTGATGACGCAGGAACCCCAGGCTGGGTGCTTCGCGTTAAGATCACCCACGACTAGTGTGTGTTCTTGACAAGAGCTGGTTCACAAGTCGCCTAAAATATTATATTATTGTGAAATATTTAACAATAATATAAAGTTTTTTTTAGGAGACATATCTGAGCCCGAGTTGGCTCGCTTATTTACGTCCCGTCAATATCGTATCGAGGACCGCGAGTTTTAGTCCTATTTTATTCGTGATTTTCACTATGAGCCGAAACTTTTGGGGCCTTTATTTATTATTTTTAAGTAAAAAACCCTTACAATTTATATATATTTCGATACGTTAAACCTTATTCTACAACATAAAGTATACATTAGATAATAAAAATTTCTTAAAACAAAACTTATAAATCTTTCAAAACAAAACAACAAAACAACTTTCACTTTATACATTTTCGTAAATATTTCAAAAACTATAAGTCCTACTGACTTGAATCTTTTTGTAAATATAGTTATGAGTCAAGACCTTTCTTTTAACACTAATTTCAAAATGATATCTCTATAAAGAAAAATTTACATTTTCAACTTACGTAATTATTTACAATACAAAATCCTTATTATTTAACACAAAAATATTTGACAAATAAACCTTATAAAATTATTTTGACATGTATCGACTTAACTTGGGGTCTCGTCGCCGACAATCTGCAACCGGTGAAACAGGGCCATAATATGCTAAGTATGTCACGCTAGTAGTCATGTGAAATTCTATTTATATATAAAACAGTGGGTGATAACGGATATTTTCCCATAGTAACTGATAACAACCAATATACAACGATTAATAACCGGTTCTTTAACCGATGTACGAACTAATTAATATACTGTAAAGATTCTTGTACTATAGTTAAAAAATTTACAATAAAATACTAAGTACTACATATTTTACTTTTTACTACACAAAATCTAAAGTACAAGTGTGAATGTTGGTATAAGGGCGGCCAAGGCTTAAACTTGTAAAAACTTATCAAAGAAAACCTTCAAGTGATGATTAAAAGTATTTACAACTTTATAATCAAAAATAAATTGAAACAATAAATGACAGTAAATATAAATTATTTTATACCTCCAGTAAAAAATAAATTAATCCCAAAAAAGAAGAAAAAATCATGACAAAGTCTCCTCGTGACCACCAATGATGTAAACGAAAAAAAGTGGTCCAAAATATCGACAAAAATCGTCAAAAAAAACTATATCGTGGTATGTACACGTTTTTATCAAAAAAAAAGAAATATACTCATGAAAAAATGTAAAATAAACACCAAAATTACTATTTATAATTTTATTTATTTAAAATTTAACCTTTAACACTTATACAATATTGGCTAACGCGTTTCTATAAACTAAGCAAAGTACATTATGACTTTAATTTAATATGTTCTAAATAAAATGATTCGTAATCTCTATACGTTTTCCCGTCGACCGTTCGATTGCTTGAAATATATTTCTTTAGATCATCGTTGGACCAATATTGAAGATTTTCTTGGCTAAGATCAAGAGCTTTGCTGATCTTTTGTAGGAGGCCTAAGTTTTCAGATATCCTTTTCTTTATTTTGTCCGTGATATACGCTTCGTTCTCTACTTTAGATGATATATCTGAAAAGTAATAATAATACAAAATTGAGTATAGGTAAAGAAATTTAGAGTTTTTTATGTAGGTAGGTACCTAACAGATTTTTTCATTTTCATTATTATCTCTCGACCCAGTTACATTTTTCTTTTAAATCGAATGAAAATTCCAAATTATTTACATTCGGCTTTACATTAAGTACCTACAACAAATATCATTCTTTAAAAAGGTATTCATTGAAATTTATCGTTTTCGTTTCATCAAAAATGACTGGCACGTAGTCTTCCCATAAAGATCTGTTAAAAGTATTTTTCATAAACAATATTAGCTATGAATATTTAATTCTAACTAAAATAAAAGACATTTGCGGCGCGCGAATCAAACGCGACACGCGCGTACTGACAGGCACCTGAAGTTTAAATATTCGTTATGTTTTCAGAAATTTTCCATGTTTCTGCACAATTTTCTTAATTTTTCATTTTGTAAGAACCTTCTACTATATGTATTCAATCAGCCTGCAACCACCCCACAGCTTGGCAAATGCCTCTTCTCCATCCCTTAGGCCTTAATATTATAAATGTTAAGTGTAAGTTTGTTTCTTACTCTTTCACGCGAAAACTACTTAATTGATCATCATGAAACTTTGTAGGTATAGTATAGTATATAAACTTAGTAGGTTGTAGGTATTGATATTTTTGGAGGTATTAGAAGTAGCATAGGATACTTTTTTTTTGGTCGCGATAACTGAAATCCACGCGGGTGAAGCCGCCGGTAGCTGAAGCAGCAGCAGCAGCTGGTATAGAATAAAGGTTGCTCCACTGCGGGTTGGCGTGTAATTTCCCTAACATGAGTAACGGACGCTATCAAAAGTCTATGATAACAACTGGTAACGATGGCTTTATTTGCTGTAAAAGGCACGGTAGGGAGACACACAAGGATATACACCCAGACCGGATACAAATATCTGTACAAATACAAATATCTACCCGCGCGAGAATCGAACCCGAGACCGCTGGCGTTCAGGCGACTACACGCACCATTACATCAGAACGGTTCTCTCTTGTTGTCACTATATACAATTATACATATATAGAAAACTTAAAATAAAAAAGCGATTACTGTTAAATTCTAGCTAATTTTGGATTCATTGACATTTTATACACATTCATACCTTGTTATTTAAAAATAGTTTTAATCTAAATATAGTACGGTGTTTTATTAGCAGATATAAAAAACAAGTTTTTTTTTTTTTTTGGAATATCAATTATTCATTTGAATTACGATAGTGAATTTATACTTATGTATTTAAATGATAATAACATCACTCACAATTTATTATAGCAAATATTTTGAGCTACAGTTTATAACCTCCTATAATTATAATATTTCAAACCGGATAAACGGGTAATTTCAAACTGAATAAGCAGTTAATATCATTTTGGATAACCGGTTATGTATAATATAAAATATATTTGATAATATTTTTAAGCCATATAGCACGAAATGCGTAACTTGTTTATAATATCATGTATAATTGATTGTTTTTAAACCATACAATTAGTTACTAGTTAAATAAAAAATTTAAATTGCGTGTACTAGCGTACACTCGTAAGAAGTGAAACTTATAATAAAAACAGTTTACTTTTTATACGATCTTAATTATATGAGTCCTGTGTTTGCGTTCGGACATATTTATATTCGAATTACCTACTCACTATAGAATACATCATACAATAACTGCAAACTTCTATATAGTGATACTTAATTTCACTCAAGAATCTTAGAGATTGCTAGCGCAGTGGCTACCAACGCGAATTGAATTTCGCATATCGCTCGAGAGCTGCAAGTTCAAAACCCTGCGAGAGCCACATTTTGTAGCATTCAAAATTTGATATTTGATTTATTTAGTTTAACTATTTATTTATATATATAGGATTTAATCTACTACCACTCGGAATCTTCCTTGCGCATGTGTTTATTGAAAAATGACTGAAATACGCAATAATCAAAAACAAGATGGCGCGTAACTCAAGATGGCGCGTAACGAAAAAATCTTTCCAACCCCGATAAAGAAGTTTCACTTCAATAAAATCTGGTAAAAAGTATGATACACCATTTCCGACATTTACATTACACATGTGTGGCACAAAACTACGCAGTTCACGTTAATATAAATCTATAGAATATGAATAAAAATACTATTCAATAAAATAAAAGAAAGTTAAAAAAATACTATCCTATTACTTAATATGTTAATAAATCAATTAGAATTTAAAGAACTAAAACATTTCCTTAAAACTATTTTTGTTAACGTATATATTGACGTAATTTGTTATCGTTTTAAATTAACATATGGAATTGGCGAAATTTTTTCAATATTTTTAAGATATATTTAAATTATTACGAATGTATTTAGAATTGCGTGACATAGAATAGTTCTTGTAACTTCTCGGAGTTTACCAAAACTTCTGGAGCTTTTGCAAACGATACTTTTAATTACTTTTTTTAGCTAGCATACAACTATTTGTAACCACAGCAAAACGACAATTACAAAATTGGAGTTATAAAGAATCCTTCCGGTAATTATTTTTAGTCATAGTTGTATGATCCTTAGTAATTAATTTTATTAACAAACTTTTAACTTAGTGATAATAAATATGTATGTATAAATATATATTTATATTTCAAGAAATTTTCAAAACGTCTTAATTAGATAAGTGGGCCACCAATGCGATTTGTTTCCAACGAGTAAAAAATGTATCAATATACACATATTTGTTAGCATGTTTACAATTTTAACGATTTTCTTATTAGATTAATAAGAAAAATGGCAACATTAATAAATGAAAAAAAAGAGACAACACCAAGAGGATGCTCAATAAAAAAGACACATTGGGGAAGAAAACGGCGTAGAGCGAGCAGTCAGATTTAAGAAGTAAATCCTAGAATTTTACACGAAAAGAAGATTTCTATCTTATCAAGACTGACGGATATTAAGAAAATCGAGATCTATCTCACCCGTAGGTACAACATAATATTGATAATGTGCAAAAAAATAATAATTAAAACTTACCTATATCATAAGAGCTTGCTCCTTTTTCATTCACTTTCTTAAGTATATCTGTCAATACATTATTTTCTTGTACAATGCATATGAGTCTTTGTAAGGCACTTGATACACGGACAGACGGCCATATTAACGGTGTTAAATCATCACTTATCCAACGTGAATTGAGCTGAGATGCGAGACTCTTCAAAGTTTCAAATATCCAAATCTTTTCACCGCTGTAAATATAAAAATCATCAGTTAATTGAATTAAACTGAACTGAAACACTCTGTAAACGTCCTACTACTGGGCCAAGGCCTCTTCTCCATATAGGAGACGGGTTGAAGCTTAATCCACCATGCTGCTCCACTGCAGGTTGGCGGATAATTTCCCTACCATGTACTCGATCGTTATCAGGTATCTGTGATAACAACCGGGACCGGCGACTTTACGTGCTCTCCGAGGCACGGTGGGGAGACACACAAGGACATACACCCAGACCGGAAACAAATATTTGTACAAATACAAATATCTGACTCGAGCGAGAATCGAAACCGCGACCGACGGCGTTGAGGCGACTACACCACTACACCGGAACAGTCGTTATCCCTTTTCAACTCCTCTTCATCCTTTTCAGTCGGTAACGCATTTGTAATTTTCTGTGATGGTACGAATGAAAATTTAAAAATAAATTTCGCATTAAATTCCTAAAAAACTTACAAAGAAATAATATAAATTGTCTAGTTCCAACAGTTCGTATATATAGTTACTATATAAATATCAAATCGTACATTACGTTTGTACGTCAAGATACGTTACCTGTCTAAGACGAGTTTTCTGTTCCTCTCTAAGTTGAATTTCTTTAAATAAACTCGCAATTCATCCACAAATCTTGGACTAGAATCTAAGAAGTATATATTTTATGAATTAAATAGAGGTCATAAAATTATTAAAACTTAATCATTATTTCTAATGTTTAATAAGACATTTTCATCAATTCATTTATTCGGTATTTACAGCAATATTGACTTTTTATGTAAATAAAAAGGTAAGTTAGATATACAGGTGACTGGTGGATTAGGATCAATATTTAAGGGAGGAGAATACTCGGTACATGATTCTCATTCGAATTATGTAAAAAAATAGGTACTTAATTTTTGACCAAATTTCTATTAATTTAAATTTAAATAAATGAAGTGTGGATACATTTCCAGTCGTGCCGGCGGCGCGTGCGGCATGATGTTGTACTGTGCCGCTTGCCAAACGCACGTGGCAAATGATTGACAATCCTTGTAAATAAGTATGATTCTATTTTTAAATAGCCGGAAATACCAAGATAGGTAAACAGTTCATATTAAGTTTTGTTCAAAGTTCACATCATTTACCTATACTTAAGCCAAATTCGATATGGAATGTTTACTAACAAACCGTTGCTTCGCAACCAACCATAGGCAGATGTTAACCTATTAGAAAATAATTATAATAATTATATTTTTTAATATTTATACACAGTAGTATGTACTAAGTACAGTAGCTAAATAAAACGTGAAATAAATAAGTCAGGGAGTTAGATGTATTTATATATTATCTATAATTATCTGTTATAGAGGTAAAATTTACTTGTTAACGTGGGTATAACTAATTTCCCACTGAATTATTTCTAAATATTTTCGTAAATATGTATATGACTATATTAAATCCCAGAATAGCATTCAAAATAACTCAAAATTTGTTTTAAAATGGATTTATTGTGATTTAAAATCTATGTTTAGACACTCATTCTCTTTTATTATTTATTTTACTTTACTTACTTCGAATAAATAGGTACAATAATTATAATATTTAAAGTTGTGAATAAAAATCGATTACAATTTACCTTTATCAATATAACAACTAATAAAAAAAAAGACCAAATGTTGTGAAATTTTCCTGTCAGTGCTAAAATTTAGGGTTGTTAGATGTATATTAGTAAATAAAATTTGTTAATTTTTGTTATAAGGTAATTTTCTTGCATATTACGTATTTAGCGGTTAAGTAAAGTTCTAGGAAACAGTGTTAAAGTAATTTTTTTTATGTATAACTAGGAAAGTGGTGATAAATTACAATTTTTTATTCATAAAAGTGTAACAATCCTATACACGATGACATTTGGTTTGTTTACAAAAATTCCATATCGAATTTGTTATAAGTATCGTCAACAAATTTGTTGCTTAAACGAGTGGAATATCCTGGTATTTTTGGTGGCGGCGTTTGGACGTAGGTAAACTACCACGCGATAACTAAATGTACCTACCTACATACCTGTTTAAATCTACAGCGCAGTTAGCTGCCGATATATGCCTGCACGCAATTGATCTGGACCTGGATTTCTTTTTGTGCATTCTTAATAAGTGCCTCGAGATCCACTACTTTCCAAAGCCCTGGAAGGAGGCCACGGTGGTCTTCCTCCGCAAGCCGGGGAAGGTCACCTATACGACTCCCAAGTCTTATCGACCGATTGGGCTCCTTCCGGTACTGGGGAAGGTTTTGGAGAAGATGCTTGTCGCCAGGTTGCAGTACCATCTTGCGCCCAAGCTTAGTACTCGCCAGTTTGACTTTATGCCCCAGCGAAGCACCGAGGACGCCCTCTATACCCTAGTGAAACGTATCAGACACAATTTCAAGAAGAAAGGAATTGTTATTCTGGTGTCACTGGATATAGAGGGTGCTTTCGACAACGCTTGGTGGCCAAAAATTAGAGTCAGACTGGCTGAGGAAAAGTGCCCCATCAACATCCGGCGGCTCTTGGGCAGCTACTTGAGCGACAGGCATGCCAGAGTGAGGTACTTAGGCGGGGAGCACATAAGAGACACCGGGAAGGGCTGCGTGCAAGGGTCTATCGGCGGGCCGATTTTATGGAATCTGCTTTTGGATCCATTGCTCCGGGATTTGGAGGCCAGAGGCGACTACGCGCAGGCATTCGCCGACGATGTAGTGTTGATGTTCGAGGGTGAGACGGCCCTCGAGATCGAACAGCGGGCCAATGCCGCCCTCGAGCATGTCAGGGCGTGGGGTGCATCTAATAAACTCCGTTTTGCGCCCCATAAGACCAATGCGATGGTTATGACGCGCAAATTGAAGTATGACACCCCACGTCTTCGCATGGGCGGGGTCGACATTGTCTTGTCGAACGAAATCAAGCTGCTGGGGGTCGTCATAGACCGAAAACTCACATTCAACACTCACGTCGCGAGTGTCTGTAGGCGCGCGGTCGCCTTTTACCACCAGTTGGCACGAGCAGCTAAGGTCAGCTGGGGTCTCCATCCCGAGGTAATCCGCACTATTTACAGAGCGGTAGTCGAACCGGTGATTCTGTACGCCGCCAGTGTATGGGCGCCTGCCGTGGATAAGCTCGCTATCCGGAAGAAGCTGAACGGGGTCCAGCGAGGCTTCGCGCTGAAGCTATGTAGGGCATACCGCACCGTCTCCCTGAACTCGGCTCTGCTGCTCGCTGGGTTGCTCCCTCTCGACCTTCGCGTCCGCGAAGCCGCGGCGCTATATGAGGCGAGGAGGGGGGTATCCCAGCTTGAGATGGGAGGTCGGGAGGTGGAGCGGATGTCCTCGGCTTTGCGGTCTCCGCATCCCGCTTGTCGTGTCGACCTCGAGGTCAAGTGCCTGGTAGACCAGGAGCAGCTCATGGCCAACAACGGTCATGACTTTAACATCTTTACGGACGGCAGCAAGATTGAGGGCAAGGTGGGTGCGGCGTTATCCGTATGGAGTGGCGCTGCTGAAACCAAAACCCTCAAACTTGTTTTGCCGTCCTATTGCACGGTTTACCAGGCCGAACTCCTAGCGATATGCCGGGCGGCACGGATGGCCGCAGAAAACTTGACCGGATCAGTTGGGATTTATTCCGATTCCTTGTCAGCACTGCAGACGTTGCAGAATCCAAAGGCCCTCCATCCCCTGGCCGTAGAGGCGCGGGGCTTTCTGCGTGATGCTTTGCTCCAAAACAAACATGTAAGTTTGTTTTGGATCAAAGCCCACGCAGGACTGGAGGGGAACGAGCGTGCTGACCATCTGGCCAAGGAAGCTGCGCTGAAGTCCAAACGCTCTTTTGATTACGATCGCTTTCCCGTTTCATTCGTCAAGCGAAGCATTCGCAAGCGATCGCTTGACGAATGGAACGACCGATATCGAGCCGGTGAAACGGCCGGCGTCACCAGGAAATTCTTCCCTGATGCGGTGGCTGCCTACCGAATCATCGGTAAAATGGAGGTGGATAGATTCGTCACCCAGGTGTTGACGGGGCATGGTGGATTCTCCGAGTACTTGCATCGGTTCAAGTGCAAGGACAGTCCATCGTGCGTCTGCGACCCCGGGGAGGCTGAATCTATCTTCCATCTCCTCCTAGACTGTCCTGTCCACAGTTATGACCGTCTCAGGGTGGAATGCAGGTTGGGCGTCGGAGTGCGTGCTGAGAGTGTCAGTGAGATAATTAAGGACGATGAGAGTAGACCCATCTTTTTAGAATTTTGCAAAAGCATATGCAGAATTGTGAACAAAAGAAACAGCACTTAAAATTATGTTTAGTTAATATAATTGTATATTGATTATAACATAAGAAAATTTTTGTTAATATAGGATAGGTCTAGTTTAAGAAACATTGTAAATATTAAATAAGAAATAAAATATTTTTGTTTAATATTAAAATGGATAATTATGTAAGCTTAAAAAAAAAAATAGATTTAGTCCTTAGTTGTAAGAGATTGTAAATAATTTGTAGCAGTACTTTGTAATCCAAACCGTAACCAGCCTGTAGAATAGAAATAAATATAAGATGCGAAACGTGAATGCGAGATATATAAATATTATGTAAACATAGTCTCTGCCTATGGTAGAGGGTATCAAATGTAAATGTTACAATATAACAAAAAAAAAAAAAAAAAAAAAAAAAAACAGCGCAGTTAGCTGCTAGGGTGTCCAGACGACGTGTAAATAATTAGATAACTGTTGGGTAACTTTACTTAGAAAAGACTGGTGAATTAGGATCAATATTTAAGGAGGATACTCGGTACATGATTCTCATTTGAATTATGTAAAAAAACAGGTAAATATTAATAAACTTTTAAGTAAAGTTAGTCAACAATTATCCAATTATGTACGCGTCGTCTGGACACCCTAGCAGCTAGCTGCACCTTCGACACAAAACAGGTACTTTACCTACGTCCAAACACCGCCACGTGTTAACAGGGTAGGAGGATAAACAAGCATGATCCAGTCCCCCTTAATACTTTAATCCTGGCTTAGGATAGGCAAAAATACTAAGATATTTTACTCGTTTAAGCAACAAATTTGTTGACTAGGTAAATGATGTGAACTTTGGCAATTTTTAGATGTGAACAAGCGGCACAGAATAACACCTGTGCACGTGCCGCCGGCATGACTGTAGCAAACTAAAACTATTGTAGGACTAAAATCCAGTCATCGCTACTAAATGTTCTTTTGAAG
This sequence comes from Euphydryas editha, assembly GCA_036937285.1. Lineage (NCBI taxonomy): Eukaryota > Metazoa > Arthropoda > Insecta > Lepidoptera > Nymphalidae > Euphydryas > Euphydryas editha. The sequence goes on from JAUPFZ010000024.1 coordinate 8,321,974, forward strand.
TTAGTTTCAATGCAAAGATGTTATGCTTTTAGCAAGCGACCTACTAATTTTAAACTCAAATCACTTATATTAGACATGATTGCTTTGTAATTGCGCGACAGCTAGGAATTTCCAATTGATTAATTCTAGCTAATTGTTCTATGGTTATTTGATAACAAAACTTTTAATAAAAACAAAACCAGATTAAAGTAAATGAAAGTATAATATTAAGAGTAATTGAGAAGTATATTATCTAATAAATACCTGCTGTATCATTAAATGATGTATCGGAGACGTCGAGGTCCAGACTCAGATTGCCATTATTCTTACTTCTCTCACGTCGCTCCGAATAAAACTGACAGATCACCGATATTGGCTCTTGTGGAAAATCCAATTGGACACCTGTTTATCAAATTAAATTAATCTATACTAATAATTTCGATAAAAATATTTGAGCTACCAGACCATATAAAAAAGTTATGCTAGATTGCCATTGGGAACATTGACTTTATCTATAGTTATCTATCTATCTATCTATAAATCTAAAAAAAATGTTTATTATTTTTAACACTAGCTAACCAGACCGAGTAAGCATAATGTTTATTATTGAAGGTGGGTCATGAAACATCGAGATACGACTCATAGAAATAGTAAATTTCACCCGATGTGACGGGTATTTAATTAGAAATAGGATTTAAAGGACTGTTGTAATACTTGAAGAGGAGAAATTTTAAAAGTTAAAAATGGAATGACATTTTTAACAAAATAACGCTATCTAAAACTATATCATATATTTGTTTAGAAAAACTTCTTGTATACATTCAAAAAACCATCAAAATAAAAAAAAATTATTATTATTCCAGTAGGACTCTGAAAAGCACTTTTGAATTTTACAAAGTGTATATTAGTATTTTATAAATCAATTGTAGTTGTAAAGCTGCCACCGACTCTAAATAAAGATTTTGCTGAGAAAAATTGGCAAATAAACTCAACAGTAAAATGGTTATTTTAAAAACCGTCAATACATTGTTCAAGCATCATAAATTCAGTGATATTTCCTGCACTCCCAGTATTCTTGTATTCGCGGTACTATTCCACAGGTTATACATATTATATTCCCTATTCTTCGATGTCGCCACGGAGTGTAGATAGGAGTCCGAACGTAATGTTGAAAGAACGGCATCAATTTAGGGGACAGATATTTTGCGGGTAGGGCGCGCCACGTTTCAACAAGTACTCGTTTAAATACTACCGCGGAAGTCAATAAAGCCACTTTTCCCAAATTCTCACTTGCCTCTCGGCCACAAAGGCAACCATAATTTTAAAAATATAAATTAATATTTTATATTTAATTTAATTTATTTTTACATCCACGAGCCATGTTAGCCAGTCCGTATTTACGTGTAATAATAACAATAGTATCGGTATTTTTTTTGACGTTCGTTGAGTGTGTGTAATTAACCTTATAACGAATACAATTTTTTTTTTTGTGGTACCTCCTGAATACTTGCGTAGCCAGTGGCAAATAAAAAAAGAACTATGATCTGGGTTTATTATTGTGTACATAAATAACGTGAAAACTCCTATACCGTTCGTACTCCTGGTACTCCGTGGATGTCGCGAAGGCCTTCCGACTAGGTCTGGCATAACGGCTTGATCTACAAGTAGGGTTGCCAACATTTTTTTTCTGAATATAGGTAGTTTTTTTTAAGCTATAAAAATAAAGTATGCTTCAAAAATATAGTATTTTATGAGAATAATAAAAAATATTTGTTACTCAATTATTTTTTTATATTTTTTTTTTTTGCACTTTTTATTAATTTATTTTTTTGTCGAATGAATAGCGCGGTCAACAATTTTGAAATCAATTTTTTTGTTTATTTTTTATTAGTTTAAGTGTTGCAAAATATAAGCATTGATCTAATGTACTGAAAATTTCAGTCTGAAATATAGAATTTTCGCGTACTATATATTTCTTCAACAGTATATAGTATGGAGTCCCGAAATACAGTGCAATACTATATATTATAATACGGTTGGCAACCCTACCTAAGCCTAAACCTATAAGTTGCACAACCTTGGACTGGCAGATAAGACTCGTGCTCGTCATACGAGACTACTTGTCGAATCGCACATTTCGGTACAGAGTCGAAGGCACTCTGTAGTCTGTCCTATCCCGTACGTACTCTTCTCTCTTACCGTTACTGTTCTCTCTGTACACTAACGAAATTCCCATCCAATCCACCGAGCGAAAGTCCGTCAAACTCGCGCTGTTCGCAGATGACACCGCATTATTCACATCTTCCTATTTTATTGTTTTATTTTATTTTATTAGACAATCCTTTTCAATACTTTGAAAGATCTTCATGTCACCAGCATAAAGTAGGAATTTTGAATGCTTGAAGCCAGGGGCTATATCATTTATGTAAAAATTAAACAGAAAGAGGCCCAGCAGTGAGCCTTGTGGGACTCCCAGAAGCTACCCAATTCCATCAGGATATATAGTAATTGAGAACAACATCTTCAGATCTTATTTCAATGTAAGCTTTAAACCACCTGTATAAATTCCCGTGAATTCCAGATTCAAGGAGCTTTTTCAGGAGTATTGTATGATTAATATGATCAAAAAATTTACTGCAATCAGTAGATATACAGTCGACTTGCGCATCTGAATACATGCTAAACGTAGTATATTCTGTGAACAACTATTGTCAGGATATGACCGAAAAAAAAAAATGTCCTGCATGCAAGCCAGGCTCACTAAACCCAGACTTCTTTGTCATTTATATAATCTCGTACCAAAGCACTACTTTTAAAGCTATCTAAATATGGGAAAAGTCTTACCTCTGAACCTTTCGCTGTCGTGTATAGGAGTCTTGTTGTGGAAGGCATTGAAGACAGTGACTAAACATTCCTTGATGTTGTTTATTTTCCTTTCCAATGTAGCTAATGATATTACTGACCTCTTAATTTCATCTCTTGTACTTATCTATATAAACAAGAAGATTTTTCTATATGATAAAAATCATTACGGGTGTAATTTTATGTCATAATTTATATTATAAGGGATCACCATCAGCTCCAACCAAAAAGTTAAAGAAGAGTCTAGGAATGAAATATGTATTTAGACTCTTACACAATACAAGAGAGAACATCTTTTTTGAAGTTGGTTAATATGATAATGAGTTTTGTAATGATAATTCTTGTTTTCTAGTTCTGGTTATCTGGAAGAAATAGTTAACTAGCCATTAGACCACCTAGGGGCCTCCTTGTACTACACAATTAGTAATTGCCTTAAATGTCTGTATTATTACTATTATTTATATATAGTATTATATATATTATATTATATATTGTATTATAAACCTATAAGTAAGCGTAAATAAATAAATAAACATATTTTTGTAAGTGCATCTTATTTTATAAAAAAAAATTCAGCTTCACCATTAAAAAATGTGGTTAATTTAATTCAAGTTTACTTATTACTTAAGTAAGCTAATTGTAGCCATATTATCGGAAAATAGGTTTTTAGATTACTTTTTAGTTACGAATTTATCAAATTTTTTGCTTACTTATGTTTGATTTCTGCGTTTGTAAACTAATTTCAATTTAATTTTTACACAACATTCACAAATCGACCTTTAAAAACTTTCAAGCTATCATAATATTTATTAATTTATACAGAAAAAGAACTTACAATACATTTATCAACATCAGTAATCTTCTTAGCAGTTGCTTGGCTATCGTTGACATCATCTCCTTCCACATTGAACACGCCACTCTTTGTAGATAATTCTTCTAGAATATTCTTCATAGTTTTAACCCTAGCTTCAGATTTCGCTCGTTCACATTGCAATACTAAAAGCTCACAAGCTTCACCGGTTATATAGGTCTGCAAAAAAATATTTCAAATATTAAAAATATTAAAAACTCTCTCTGCCGTTGGTTTGTCTCTGTTTCAGAGAGCTCGTGGGATCTGTGACGAGAAACACCTGGACGCAGAGCTACAGCACGTCAAGCAGGTACTGCGAGACAACAACCTCCGAGCACCGCGTCAGCGTCACAGATCCCGGAGAAAGAAGACAGCCACAGTTGAGCGCCAGCCTGCCATACTACCATATGTCAAAGGAGTCACTGACAAGATTGGCTACATCTTGAAGCAAGCTTCAATAAAAACTTACTACAAGCCGCCAACGAAGATAAGTCAATTATTACCATCTGTCAAGTGTCAAATACCTTTACAAGATGCAGGGGTCTACAAATTAGACTGTGAATGTGGTCTCTCATATATAGGGCAAACTAAGCGGAGTATATAGACACGCGTCAAAGATTACATAGCTGACATGAAACACCAACGGTCGACAAAGTCTGCTGTGTATCAACATACTCAACAAGGTACCAACCACTATATCAGATTTGATAAGCCACAAATTCTCGCTAAAGAACACCGATTCCTACCAAGGATGATTCGCGAGGCTGTTGAAATCAAAAAACATCCTAATTTCAATAGAGAGGATGGTTGGAACGTACCACCAGCTTAGGAGCCAGTACTAAAATTAATTGAACCCAAGGAAAATAAGAACACAGCACGACTTCCAGACACAATAAGCTCATTCTGCATGAATAGGAACGGTTAAAAGTAATAATTTATAATTGTATAATAAGCGGGGTATGTAACAATTGATTCATTATTCGGACACCCACCACCTCAGTCCCCTGAGATCATGGACGCTGTAAAGGGTCCGAAACGTCGGGAAATAATTTAATTTAATTAAAAATCGTTAAACTGTAAAGTTTTAAAACAAATAAACGCGATAAAATCCGATTTAGACTTTTAATTAAATGAGTAAAATTCGCGTGAATATAAGAAAACAGTATGTATATTTTTATACTTACACTAATTTCTTCTACTGCAGCGGCGACTCTTTTATGCGTTTGTTTAATATAGACCTTATTTTTCATCACTTCAAGGACTAAATTTGAATGTAAAGCCGCTGTATGCGCCAGTACTGATTGGGGTGTAGTTCTGAAAAATGTTTGTAAATATACAACTTTTTCGCCAGTTATATTTATATATTTTTACCCGACTGCAACAGGAGCGTTATGTTTTTCGAGTGAATGTATGTATGTATGTCCATTTCTTTGGCACGCCCTACAGTCCAAACGGCTGGACGGTTTTTGACATATGAGGTGTCGTTGGATTTGTCTAAATTGTAGTAGTAACCAAGGCATTTATATACAAACTGGAATGCTCACGTGAACTCAAAAAACGTTCCTACGGCCGGGATTGCATCTCTTTCTAACATGGATTCAGGCAACTCTCGTAAGAAAGAGACAAAATACCAGTAGTCAACGAAATGCTCGGAATGATTTTTCACTTTACATGTTATAAGCCAATGTCAACCTTATGTCAAATATTCAAGGTGCATATTTGAATATACAATTTTATTAAGTGAGCGTTCCATTTATGATATAAATTCCTTGAGTAGTGACATAGGCTATATAAATTTTCAAAATGGCGGCCTCAAATGGCGGAATGAGGGGGGGAGTTGATTTTTTTTCTTACTGTAGCAATATGGGTATCAAATGAAAGCTAAGAAAAAGTGTTTTATTCTTTTTAGTTTATAATAAGAGTATTTTACGCAGTCGGGTTTTTGATTTTTTCAACCAAATATCAGTCACAGTAATTAAAACATTATTCTTTTAATCCAAAAAAAAAAGGCTAAAATAAATTTTTATTGGTTTTCTTTTGGACTAATAAGTCCCGAAAATTAAGCCGACTATATAGTCAGCTATATATATATATATATATATATATATAATTTTATCCATTTGTGTATCTGTCTATCTATATTGCATTGCACAAAATCTGCTGCATGAAATTGTATGCGGCTTTCACAGTTGTGATTCTGGTGGTCTAATTTAAAATCTAGTGTTGGTTAATTCTTGAAAAACTGTCTAGAGAGTAGAGGAGAGTAGTGGAGTTATTACTTTATGTAGGTTTTATCTTGAAAAACTATTTAGAAGTATATTGCTCTATAACCGATCCACTGCCCTAGTCAACTACGAGTTGACAAGGGTTTACAAACTACAAGCGCCCGTGTCAAGTAATGATCGCCATGGCTATATTGCCCATGTCAACTTTTTTTCGACACGGGCATTAGTGCGGGAAGTGCACCTGTCAACTACAGGTTGATTAACATATTATATTACATTATCGCCGGTAAGAAATTACGTAACAAAACGAGAGAGTCCTTGGGCAGTGTTGTGCAGTTGGTAAACTAAAAGGTCATTGCCCGGACACTCAAGCGGATAAACAATTGTAGTAAAATCGTAACAAAGTCGTTTTGTACACATAGGTATTATTTATTTTAATCAACTGCCATTGTATTTACTATAAGTTTAAAAAAAACTCAATTAATAACAAGCAGAGCAGTAACCATTTAAGTCAACGCAGGTAAAACCGCACAGGTCGACTAGTAGACAAATATAAAATACCTGTTATCAGTAACATCTGAGGTATGTTTTGCATTGACGAGGGACAATTCTGCAACTAGAGCCGAACGTTTTTCATATAGAAGTGGCCATAGAGCATCGCCACGGCATGAGACTAGTGAAACGATGTTTTCTTCTGCAAAATAATAAAGGCTTTCTTACTTCCAAGATTTATTTCATTCAAGTGGGCAATTCAGACTTACTATAACTACTCGGAATGTAGACTTTACTGAGATGAATGCGCACGAAAATTAATTTTTACTATTTATAAAGAAATTAAAAATACATTATACATAAATAAATAATGACGACCGTTCTGATATAGTGGTGCAAGTAGTCACCTCAAATCGCGCGCCAGCGGTTGCGGGTTCGATTTCCGCTCGGGACAGATATTTGTTTTTGTACAAATATTTGTTTCCGGTCTGGGTGTATGTCCTTGTGGGTCTCCCCACCGTGCCTCGGAGAGCACGTAAAGTCGTCGGTCCCGGTTGTTATCACAGACACCTGATAACGATCGAGTACCTGTCAGGGAAATTATCCGCCAACCCGCAGTGGAGCAGCTTGGTGGATTAAGCTTCAACCTGTCTCCTATATGGAGAGGCATTTAGCAGTGGGATGTACAGAGTGATTCAGTTCAGTTTAGTTCAGTTGACTGATGATTTTTATATTTACAGCGGTGAAAAGATTTGGATATTTGAAACTTTGAAGAGTCTCGCATCTCAGCTCAATTCACGTTGGATAAGTTAAGGTCTAATACCGTTAGTATGTCCTTCTGTCCGTGTATCAAGTGCCTTACAAAGACTCGTAAGCATTGTACAAGAAAATAATGTATTATAGCGTGGTGGATTAAGCTATATGGAGAAGAAGCCTTCGCTCAGCAATGGGTTATCTACAGGCTGATACAGTACAAATAAATAATAACGTGAATTCTGTGTCGGAGGTCTAGAATCACACACAACACAATCACAAGCGCCCAGCACCTACAAACATCTGTATGACCTATACAGACATTTATCGTGTGTGGGGATCGAACCCGCGATCGATAGCACATCACCCAGATACAATTACCGTTGCGGCTATGCGTCGTCGCATTCACACAAAAATCTTGATAATCCTACAAGACATTAAATGTATTTATTTATTACCACTTTATTGCATAATACATTAAAAAATTGTACAAAAGGTGGGCTTAATGCTAAAAGCATTCTTTACCAGCCAACGTTAGGACGTAGAAGAGCGGACGTTTGTAGGTGAACAAAATTGAGGATTGGCAAAATTAACTTAAAAAAAGGCAAAATAAGATGTATACATAATACGTATACATAATAAATAAATAATATATCTCAACATATCACATTCAAGTTGGTACTGAGGGGGTATTCTTAAGCTCCGCCTTCCGTCCGTCTGTCGCAGGATTATATTTTTGGAACTATGTTAAGTGGTAAATACATGAAATTTAAGCACAATTTCTTACAATTAAAAAATATAAATATGTTTAATAAATAAATAGGTTTAACACACACACGCGGTCGTCTTTTCCTAAGGTAGGCAACTTAATGCCTGTGTTTTAGGTAACAGCCGACTGATATACATTTTTTCTTAAATAAATATACATATAAATAATACATATATATATATAAAGAAACATATATTACACCCAGACTCGGGGCGGGAATCGAACCAACAACCCTTGGAGCAGAAAAAAGGGTCACTGCAAACTGCGCCAACGGGTCCAGTCAAACAATTATCATACATTATTCTATATGGCAACATAATTTATATCTAATACCAAACCAGCATATTACTATTATTCTTTAGGAACTTATATTGTTAAATCTTATTGTTTTAAATAAATAATATAATATAAACACGTTAAGACATACCCTTTTCACTAGACGTCTCATTTTCGTGTGTCGAAACAATGGAAGAACTTGCAATAGGATTTGATAATGGTAATGATGCCGTTTGGCTTGGCGGCATTAACAATAGGCACTTTTCTAACTTGCTCTGAAAATAAATTATACATTGCTACAATTTATTAGAACAGTTCAAAAAAATCGACTTTTTTCTTTTTTCAAAATAACTACTGAAATACTTTCAGATGGATGAGAAAAGACGCCTGTTAAAGGCGGAGCTCTTAATATTAATATTTAGAGGTTGCTCATCGCGGATTTCTATTTCCAATTTAAATAACATGAATCAATTTATCAAAAAATGATGAGACATTTTTTTGTAGAGCGTTCATTTCCTACAAAAAATATAAGTTGCGCATTGGAATCCGTTGATTGGTTTAGGAGCTGCAAAGTTCTAAAAAAAACTTCAACGTATCGATATATATCAGATAGAATACTATAACTACTCGATATATATCGAATGAAATATATCGTTACTACTCGGTAACTATCGGATGAAATATATCGATACTACTCGATACTTATCGAATGAAGTTATATCGATATATATCGAATCAAGTATATCGATAATTTTCGAATGCTATAATTATCTAACATATAGAATATTTACGAATTATCGATATATATCGCACTCTCCTAACTATGAGTCAGCGCGGCGCGTAAGGGGGTAGAGGGGCGGTCCAAGTAATGACGCGCCATCGCCGAGTGCGCGCGCGACGGCGCGACCCGAACGCGGGCAGAAGACGCGTGAGGGCAGACGTCATAGACAGTTCTGTTCATTTTGAGTTTTTTTCGCTAGCTAATTCGATTCTCGAAGCGATTTTATTGCCTACAATTAGTACAGCAGGCATAATTTTTATTTTTAGTTAGTATATTTTATGCAGAAATATAGATTACTTTTTATTGTTATTTCAGTCGTATTAGAAATGGTTTTTTGTTTTAAATTTGATTATAGGATTGTTTTAGTTCAATTTGTATTTATCTAAATGTATGTTTCGGGACTAATCTGCTGCGCCGTTTGTGATGAAATTTGATAGGACATAAGTCACTTTTTATCAATACATCCACGCGGGCGAAGCTGGTTATACTCTAATAAGTAGTTAACATAAGTTACTATACTGTTTACATACCTGAATATCCTGGTCATTGTCTAGAATAAACAGAGATTTTGCTATTGATCTGGTCTCCTGTAAGTGAGCTTTCTTAACAGTGAGTTCGTTAGATACTCGTCTCAAGAGCCAAACACGACGTTGTAAATCTTCTATGCGACGTTTTGAAGAATTTCTTTGACTTACTTAAAAATAAAAAAGGCAATGAGAGAAATACTGAATATTTTCTAGTATTTTTTAACAGCAGCATGACAAGCTAACAATAAAAATATGAAAAAGCGAGTAATAATACTTAATGGTGCAATGGTGATTGTTGAGACAAACTAAGCCTTACAAGTTAAATAGGTTTCACTATGTTTTGGCCCAGTGGTCATCAGACTCACAGCCATATAATGTTTCATATGCTTTGAGGTTTGGTAATTTAAGTATGTGTTGTGTGAGTTTCAAGGGAGGTGTTTATTTATATTATTAATATTTATTTAGATGTAATGTTACACTTACACATGGAGTTTAGATAACATTAAGATTGTTTAATATTTTTTTAAGGTCATCACTCTTCTTTTGATTTTTAGTATTACATTTTATAATCTAGACTGTTAACACAGGCATTCTAATGCATAAGGATTTTTTTTTTTTAGTGATTAGTGTAATAAAATAAATAAACAAAGAAATTTTTTTATATATGTGGTCTGTGGAATGCATAGATAAATAAGTGATCAAATCAATTAGAAGAGGGCCTGCGAACGTACCCATTGATTATTTAGTCATTTGGTGATGATTAAACTATGATATCAAAATCATGACACTTTTAAGTTGTAACCACGAAGCAATTACAAAGAGGAGGTGTTGTAATGAATGTAGTCTAGCGTCCACCAATGTAGTCCACACATCAAACCGTAGTAGATCTACTCACCACCAGTTGTCGCTTTCGTCAGTACAGCTGTCATTGCCGGACAATTAAGTTGCTCTCGTGACTAACTCCTTTTTATATATTTAAAAAATATTCTCGACCCGCGCACGTTGTGAACATGAAGTGCTGTGTTGTATCGTGCAGAAGTTACACGAATAAAGCAAAATCAAATGGAATAAACATATCTTTCCACTCGTAAGTAATATTTAAATTAAATATATTATTTATTTTGTCTAGAAAGTTCGGTTATTACCATGCCTCTAGCGGTAAGTAGCAAAACTACTGGTCTAGCCAGGGCCGTACTTAGAATTTTTTATTAACCCGGACACTGACGGAATTTATTGGAAGTCGGTAAACAAATTTTAAATTCAATTTCGGTAAACAAATATATATAATTATAATATTGTATTTTGTGTAATATTTTTTTAGATTTCCGTCGAATGACTGTTTCAAAAAGAAATGGATCGAAAATATAAATAGAAAGGATTGGTCTCCAACCAAATACACTATTAGAAAAAAAAAAATGTGTGTGTCAGCTCCGACGCACGACTGGAGTTTACTCCTTAAGTACGATTGTCTAAACATACGCAAAAAGAGTTTATCCAACTGAAAATAAGATTAATATCATATGAAAGGGTAAATTAACAAATTAATGAAAATAATATACATATATAAATATATTTTTATTCATTTTATATACATTTATTATAACTAATCGGCGAAATATTTTACATTAAACTTTTCACAATAGTCAATTTCAGATGTGCACAAATATTTCATTAGGAATGTTGATAAATTATGTAATTATTATTATCTGACAATTATCATTTATTTTTTAAATATTATTTTAAATATTAATTAGAGCAACATTACTTTCGCACCGCACCGTATGTGCGCGCGCACCGAAAAAGTAACGAGGTCATTCATCAGTAGATTTTACCTCTCATATTTTTCTCATACCGGGCGCCTTATATATGAAAATCGATTCTTAAGGAGTAAACTCCAAAAAATTATATAAAAATATCTATATAAATTGGATCAGACTTTATAAATTAGGTAATAGTTTAAAGGGGATATGTATCTCTCTACAATACGATCCCAGATACTGTTCAAAAGCTTTCAATTAACAAATTAAAAAAATGTCAATTAACGTATGTAGTGAAGGCTATTACAAAATAAAAATAAAACATTATTATATATATAGATAGCTCACTCAATCAGCGAATAAGGCGTTCTTCCGGGGCAATTTCAGTCGAATTATTGTAGTGAAAATTCTAATTATGTAATTTTATATTCTAGGCTAAGGTTCGAACAGATAGTAGTTAGTTTTGATGTTCAATATTTGAATTTGAATAACCTGATGTAATAAAAAAAATTCTTTCTTGCTATAATGAGAAAACTATCAGTATCTACAATTTATAACTGTTGTTTATGAAAATAAAAGCATGTTATATATCATATTACACAGCATTATTCCATTTTATTTACACCACGTCTGGCTTTGTAAAAGGTTTATCATTTTTGGTGTCTTTTCCGTTTTTTTAAATCACTCCGATGATAAAAACTTTATGGCATATGCAAAAGCAAACTGACTTTTAGTACGCAATTATTGACCAAAAGGTCGATAATTGCGTATTGAGAAAAATCTCAAATCGATATTACACATGGCTACATAATATCAAGCTTTAATTTTCTAGCATAGGATGACGACCTCTCATTGTACTAAAATCCTACAAAGCGAAATCAGCTTATCAATACAATAGTAAATCATGATAATATTATATAGCAGTGTGTGCCATCCAACTTCAAATTACATATATGCTTAAATAAAAAAATCTGAGTACGGCCCTGGCAGACACCTAGTGACATATAGTAGAACAATTATATCGTCTGTCAATTTAGTCAATTACTTGGTTTAGCTACTGGTCGCTAGATAGCTGCAGCTATTTGAAGCCCCTCGCACCCCCGCGCAGTTGCGACACTACATTGTATGAATAAAGTTTCTTATGGCACCTCCTCTTTGTAATTGCTTCGTGGTTGTAACCACAGGAAATGTAAGTCATTATAACTGTTAAAAACATATAGGTACTTTTGGAAGATATCTTGTCCACAATCTCGTTAAGATTACTCCGAGCCTGTGCCACTCTTGCTTCAGCATCAGATACTTTTTCCCTGAGCTCCTGTTGCTTCTTCCATAATACAATTTGCTCTGGGACAACAGCACTTGGACTACACTAAAAAGTTTAAAATTTGAAACATATTATTTATTTTTCAAGGTCAATTGTTGAATCCAGTTAGGATTGGCAGCATTTGTTAAGTTAAAAAACGTCTTTTCCTCCCTAATACCTAAGTGCTGTAAGGAAAGTCTTCGACCAATGTATGTTACCAGTTATATACATATATGAATTTAAGACATGGTTTCTGACTATGGGCCATTAAAACAAGCTTCAAGTTATACAGAGAGCAATGGATGAGTGGGCTATACTTTGTATTTCTCTGAAAAATCGAATCAAAAATTAAGAGGTCTGCAGACAAACAAAGGTTGTCAACAAGCCCAAAGGTTTTATAAGATGAAGTGCCAGTGAACATGACACATAGCTCATAGAACTGATGGCTGGGGAACAAAAAGATTGATTGAGGATGGACAGACGAGGAGAGTCACCAGAAGCCATCTTCGAAGCTGCTTCGAACCGTTTACTTAGGAGCTTGATGGAGGAGGCCTATTTTCAACAGTGGACATCCAATTGCTGATATGATGATGATTATATATTTTAATCGTTAGCACTATTAGCTAATGGATATAACCACTGCATCGTGACATGTCACAGCACAACCAATACTTTACATAATAAGAATTAAAGCAATAATCTTATACTTTTAATAATTTTATATTGCATTTATATTGCATGCAATATAAAATTTTTATTGCCACAATTATCCCCACATAACACAGCAAGTTCAAGATGATAACAGCTTTAGCCATTAGCTTATAGACCTTTACAACAATTGGTAGCCTTCCAGCTTCACTTCTCATTAATTTAAAAATAAATAATGTCCGACCGAAATTTCGGTTTCGGTTTCGGTTTCGGCCAGTTTCGGCCAAGAAATCTAGTTTCGGCCTTAGTTTCGGTTTCGGCCAAAAAATGGCCGAAACTTTCGGCCGCGCCGAAACTCGAGTATTGAACTTCATTTTGTTGAGTTTTATTTTTAAATGACAAATGTACGTGTTTATAGGTAATTGTCGTTGGATTTCATGACCTTTGTTTATTTAATTTTAACTATGTGAGAACGCGTAGGTATAGCTTATGTGAATTACCTATTCAGTCATTTCGCCTCGTCCTTTCCCGTTGATCGCGCGTGGTGCCCAGTCAGTTTGGATAGGTACTGTATTTTTTTCTATATACCCCAATAAATTTTCCCAAATTTAGACAGAAAACCGTGTGCCTACCTCATCAATTAAAAAATGTCACAAAAACAAAAAAAAATCCGATTTGGCAGTTTTTTGAAAAAAGTATTAGCGATTCATCTAAAGCTTTTTGTAAACTTTGTAAAATGTTATATTTTTTTTTCTTTCTTTACAAAATAGGAGGATTAACAGCCGAGACTCATTTAAATTTTACAGGGCTCCTTTTTAAGATTTGATTGGTTAATGAATGTGTCCTTAAAAAAAATCCTTGAATAAATCCTTCTATTTTGCAAAGAGTTTATGATTTGATTATGTGTGTATCGATTATAAAACTATTTCAATGGTGTAGTTGTTCAGTATTACTTTTGACAACATTATAAACTACTGGGCTTGTTTTTTTCTTTTTAATTTATATTTAATTTTTTAATTTAATCTATCTGTATCTTTTCGTTTATCTGTATCTTTTAGTTTTTTTACGCAGTCCGGTTTTTTTTAAATTTTATTTTTATTATACACTTTTTAGTTAGGATTCATTGGCTTCGTTATTAAAATTATAAGATGATAAATTTCGCAATCACAGTCCGAGACCCAAGACGCCGAGACCCACGTCTCTTCTCCCTTGTTTTGTGTGCCTTGGATTTGAACCCTCTGCTTTCGCAGTCTGCAGCCATACCACTAGCACCAGGATATCACTGCTACTATCCCGGCCTAATAAAGGCAGAATAACGAAATAATAAAGTATATAAGTACCTATTTTATGTATGAAAATTAGCGAAACTGGTTGTTTAAAACTTATTCTAAACCATTATTTGAAAAAAAATGAGAGAATCCTAAAAATCATTTTTGAATACATATTCAACGAAATCCTACTTGACGTAATTCATCTTTTTTGACAATATGGCATCTGGTTGTGGCTGTGGTGAATATTTATTATTATCATATATTTAGTGACATTCGCGATGTTAAGATTAATTGATTGACGTAAGAGTCATTAAAATCGATCAATGCGTTTGATCTCAACAACGCCACATAGGAACAAACATACATAGATACATAGGCTGATAAACACATTATCCTTCTTTCTGTCACGCAGTCGGTTAATGATAAACACATTACCCTTCTTTGCGTCGAGCAGTCAGGTAATGATAGACACATTACCCTTCTTTGCGTCGTGCAGTCAGGTAATGATAAACACATTACTCTTCTTTGCGTCGCGCAGTCAGGTAAAAACGAACTAGATTTTAGTTGTTAGTTAAATTAAATTTTTAAATATGTTTAAGGTAGTTCCAGCATGAAACCACTTTTCGATAGATTCGGCAAAAACTTTTTCACGGGTTCAAAATAGCTTTATTTATGAATTCCTAAAATTTCATAATTTTTGACGGTTTTAGATCGCGAGATATTTAAAGACAAAGTTCACGATTTTGAGAGTAATGTCCCATTTATGTATGTAAAATTTCCGATTTTTTATTATATTAAAAAATTCTCTCGATAGAATTGGAAAAAAAAACTAGGAGAGTGTTGAAAAATGTTTTTAGAATAAGCTAAAAAATAAAAGTAGCACTTCACGGTTTTGTTATGGAGATATTAAAATTATAAAAATTAATTTTAATTTTAAATTTATAGTGATCTGGCAACACTGTGCACAACGCTCTCATCTTTTTAATTTAATAAAACTATTATTAGAAAGCGCAATACTGTTTGTATATACTAAGACCATATAAACAAAAATATATAAAACACTCAGAGCAACGTTGCCAGATTACTATAACTAACGATATAAGGCAGAAGGTATTAAGGTAAGCTTAACCACGCTGGTTTCGGTTTCGGTATCGGTTTCGGCCGAAACTCAGAGCAAGGCCGAAAGTTCGGTTTCGGTTTCGGTTTCGGCTGAAAAACCTGTTTCGGTCGGACACTAAAAATAAAATAATAATACAATTCAGACCAATGTTATTATTGTGTGGCTTCTGTTTTAACCACTTATTTTTTTAACAATCTTCATTTATAAAGACTAAGAAGTCTATTTGTCCACCTTTAGTAACTCTTAGCTTATAGCTGAACAGATTACTTGATTCATATTAGTGGTTATTGAGTTTTAGTACTTAGCTCAACTTTAAGCATTTATTGTATGTGTGTGAGTATATATTTCAGTTATATTTTGGCTTTTTGTTTTAACTTTAAGATTTGTTTTGTATCCATTTACTTTACAGTTTTTAATTTTTTATAATTATTGGTATATAGTCTGCATCTAATTTAAAGCCAACATTATATTAATGTATAATATATCATATTTTAATAGCATAAATTACATACTTCATTGAAAGTATTCTTTTCCTGGCATATCTTCAGATCATCAAAAAATACTTGCAGTCTCTTCTGGCGAATAATATTTTTAGCTTCAGCATGTTCCATAAGGCTACGCCATACCATATAATACTGACCTCTACACATCCTTTAAAGAAAAAGAAAAAAAAAAGGTTTGAATAGATAAAAATATTTAATAAACACTGTAACTATAAATACTGCACACAAATCTGAATACTATAAATAACAAACTGATCTCACTCTGACACAAACAATTATAGGTATCATAATAATAACAAAAATACCAACTGTGTAATTCTTTCAATTGATGGAACTTTTTCTGCAGGACATCCCATAGCCAGAAGCCAATTTGTAAATTTTAATGGTACTTCATCACTACTAAGCTTTTCCGCACTCATTTTATCAATGAATAAGATTATTTTTAAATATAATAAACAATAAACGTATTTTTTTAGTAATATTAATAATATCTTAACGGTCTTTCGTTCATTTCAACTTTCAAAAGTTCAACAAAGAGAAGTTTTTTTTTTTTTTGGGATTTTATGACCTGGTATCTACAACCTTTAGGTCAACAAAGAGAAGTTCAACTTCAACCACAGAGTACATTGAGTATAGGGGTAACTTCAACAAATTGACCATAAATCGTACTAGTCAAAACAGAGAATACCGTAAAACGGGATGAATAGGTACGGTTTTGAAGTTCACTGCCATAAAAATAAAAACAATAAGTAATTCTTTAAATATAAAAATATTTAACTAAATGTTATATGTTAAAAACCACGATTAAAACAGTACATACAGTCTAGGATTTTATTTTACTGCGCTCCTATATAGCGAATCCTGGCTACGTTCTAGCATGCATGCATCTCTATTTACTTGCTTTAGCGTGCCTATTAAGATTCAAGACGTTCCTTTTCACCCGTCTATGTGTCTTTTAACCTCGCGTAACAAATCGAGATAGGCTTCTGATATTTTATAATTTCTCAAATAAATCCTTTACATTAATTTTCTGTAAGTATATTTAATGATAAATTACTTGTAATTTAAACCCATTTTTGTTAAGTAAACACTAAAACTTCTTTAGTTATGACTCAAGTTTTCAAAGCCACTAAAAATACTAGTTCGAAAGGCTATTTTTAAATGCCCGTTGTACCATTTGTTTGCAAATTTTTCCTTGATTTGGTATTACCAATGGCATGATAAAATATTCTTCTAAATGGTAAAATAATTCACGCCAATTTAGAACTTCTTAATGTAGCAAAAATCATTAGCGTATTTCATTTCCCGTTACCTATTCCCTATCCCTATCCCATCCTATTTTTCCTATTCACCCCGTTTTACGGTACCTACTTTATTAAAAATCATCAATTTTTACTTGTTTTTAAACAGAAGTAAACTAGATAAATAATATGTTAATGCTTTAAGACGACCGTTCTGGTGTGACGACCGTATTGATGTAATGGTGCGAGTAGTCCACGGGGGAGACAGCTTTAGTTCCAAAAGAACTGTTTTAGCGCTGCAGTCGCCGCATTTTAACCTGTCAAGTGGTTTATATGTGTGTGTGTTTACATGATTACTGACATTTGTGATTTGACAATTGACATATCGTTAAATTTTGAATTTCTGTTCAATCCATGTGGTGTTTATTGTGTTGTATAGCTTCGAGTTGAGCATAGCTGATCTAGTTTTTCCTCCTCGTTGAGTTGAGATCCTTGAGAAGCCACCCTCCTCGGTTGTGCAATACAATTTCACGCTCCATAACTCGTCGTACCGTGTTCGGTGAATTTTTCTTTGTAGTACTGCGTGTTTTTAGTTATGGCCCCTTACAAGTGTTGTGTTGGTGATTGTGATGCAACAAGCTCCAATTATAGACTATTTTGCATGCCCTTAAATGTTAATTTGAGGAAACTATGGCTGTCGCTATTGGTTCCGACTAACCCTAATTTACTCGGACTAACCGAGAATCAGCTGTTGAAAAAACGTGTCTGTGAAAAACATTTTGACCAGACACAATTCGATAAAGCTGGTGTTAGAATACGCTATTCATATCCATGTCTATTTACGGAAATGGAAATTGCTCAAGGCATACCTCTTGCTAAGGGTAAGCATTTATTACCTTTTAATTAGTCCTGTAACAGTCTTATGATTATTAATGAACCTCTTTCAATGAACAAAGTTAGCCGATACTCTTACATAATAAATTAATAATTAAAGTGCTTTGTGAATAAAGACCCTGTAGCTTTTCTCCGTAGCGGATAAAGGTGATTGATCCCCTACCAGGTACTGCTTGGATCTCTGGGTTGAAACTGGTTTGAGTTAGATGCTAGAGGTCATCTAAATGGAATGTTCATGATGTCTGTCCCTAAATGGATAACTCTACTTCATTGTATTAACATTAATGTGTATATTAATTTCAGGTTGGCATTTTATGGATGACCATAGTTACAGTCAGGGCTATGAACAAGAATCTGATAATTCTATTAGGGAACCAGTTACCATTGCAGGTATGTAATATTAATAAACATTAATTGTTTTGCTTCTATATTTAGTGCAAGATAGTGCTATCACTGCATTACAGCTGAGGCTGTGACCTTGGAAGTACTCACTTAGCACTGTTGTGATTGCTATAGTGTCTGCATTTTGTGCAGTTGGCACAATCTTGTTTGTGTTGTTGTTTCTGGTCTGATATTGTTATTGTGCTATCACTTGTGCTCACTACAATCTAAAATTTATTTTAGGTAATATTTTCGACATGCATAGATATTCACTTCCATCAACCAGCTATTCAGAAGCTATATCACAACCTCAAGAAATGGGTAAGTGTTTTTTAAATGCATTAATTTATTATTACAATTGGTGGTTAACTCCCAAAAAAAGTATAATATGAATAATATATGTACTGAATATATTGTATCTTAATTTCTCATATAAATATTATTGTATAATGATTTTGTAAACACAACAGCGGCCCGAGTTGACCACTTTGGACTGTACTGTACTATTAAAAGTAGAATGCAATCAACATTATCATCACTCTTTACTACTCACCATAGGCCTCTTCTAATGAACGAAATGACTGTATGTGTGTATTACTATAGATAAAGTAATATAGATTGTCGAACTCACAGTGCTATCGTATGATCCTGTATGTAAATTATTAGGTGATAAGACTGTGGTGGTTGTACGAAAGTTAAACGTTTTTAGCATTGTGTATGTTACATCTTTGTTATTTTATGAAGAGATGTGTATTAAAACCATATTTTATTAAACCTACATAAGTAGGTACATACACATTTTATAGTCGTATATTCTATTAAGTCCATCACACCTGATTTTATAGTCTACCTTGCATCAATCAGCTGCTTTGTCAGTTTATCTCTATGTCGACTGTCCCTACGTATACTATCGAAACTGAAAAAAGGTACTTTACAGGAGAGCACTTTTAAGTTAATTTTGTGTACAAAATTATCTTTTATTTGTTAAGTATCGATATTATACTCATGAAAAATGTGGTTTAATATGTATTTTTTAGATTATTCTCTTTTTTGTATGAAAACATATATAAAAAAGAGTTTCTTAGTGCAATAAAAAAAATCGCAAATTTTCAGTTTCGATACTGTACGTAGGGACAGTCGATGTATTCAGAAATTAATTTGATACAAGATCTTTTATGGTGTTTATTAAGGGGTATTTTAAAATTAGCTGTTGATAGAACATAAAATAGTAGATCACACACAAGTTATAGAGATACATTCCCAGACAGTATGATAAGTATGATAAGTCAGTATGTCAGTATAAGTACAGTAGTTTTATTTTACTTAATTTCTTTCTAAATTTGTATTGTCTTTTATTATAGATGTATCCTATGGTATGGTTTCTGAGACTGAGAAAGATAAACATGAAGTTTCTAAGACTCGGATGAGCACAGGTATCACATTTTTTTTTTTTTGGTTATTTTATCACAAGCAAACAATTTGTCTAATCACCTGATATTGAGTGGCTACTGCCTGTCTGTGGGAATCCACAGACATCCCTACAAACAATGATTAATTCCAGACTTGTATAATAATCATTAACAACTTTCTAGTCTAATGAAAATATATTTCTAAAATTGTCGAGAAAAAGAGAGTTTGAGTTGGATGCTAGAGGTCATCGAAATGGAATGTTTATGATGTCTGTCCCTAAATGGATAACTCTACTTCATTGTATTAACATTAATGTGTATATTAATTTCAGGTTGGCATTTTATGGATGACCATAGTTACAGTCAGGGCTATGAACAAGAATCTGATAATTCAATTAGTAAACCAGTTACCATTGCAGGTATGTAATATTAATAAACATTAATTGTTTTGCTTCTATATTTAGTGCAAGATAGTGCTATCACTGCATTACAGCTGAGGCTGTGACCTTGGAAGTACTCACTTAGCACTGTTGTGATTGCTATAGTGTCTGCATTTTGTGCAGTTGGCACAATCTTGTTTGTGTTGTTGTTTCTGATCTGATATTGTTATTGTGCTATCACTTGTGCTCACTACAATCTAAAATTTTATTTCAGGTAATATTTTCGACATGCATAGATATATATTTACTTAATTTCTTTCTAAGTTTGTATTGTCTTTTATTATAGATGTATCCTCTGGTATGGTTTCTGAGACTGAGAAAGATAAACACGAAGTTTCTAAGACTCGGATGAGCACAGGTATCACATTTTTTTTTTTTTTGTTATTTTATCACAAGCAAACAATTTATCTAATTACCTTTTTTTCTTTTTTTTTTCTTTTACCTAATTAATTTTGATTGAGTGGCTACTGCCTGTCTGTGGGAATCCACACGCATCCCTACAAACAATTATTAATTCCCAATTTGTATAAAAAATCATTAACAACTAGCTAGTTTCATGAAAATATATTTCTAAAATTGTTGATAATAAAGAGTCTTCATAGATACTTGCCAAGATTTCGCAAAGCTTTTCCAACATATTATTTGTCTTTTAAATTTACATTTAAAAAATTACTTATTTCAGAAAAGTCAGTATGTTTTAATAAGGAAATTCGCAAGTATGTGAAACAATGTAAAAAAATTGCTGTAGATAATCAGAAGAAGACAAATAGCCAGATTTTACAAAGTGCACTAAAACAAACTGAAAATAATTTGCTTATGAAAAATTTTCATAAACTTAATAACAAAGCCCAAGCGTTCTTGTTATTGCAATTAAAACTTGCAACGAAAAACAAAATGGCAAGAAGATTTAGTTTAGAAGAAAAATTATTTGCCCTTGCTCTGATGAAGCAAAGTCCAAAAGGATATAAATTTCTTGAAAAAATGTTTGCTTTGCCTAATAAGAAGACACTAGCTCGACTCTCAAATAAGATTGATTTCGAATGTGGTATAAATGAAAATATTTTTGAATATATAAAGAAAAGCATAAAAGACTGGACAATTACTAAAAAGCTTTGCTCAATAGTTTTTGACGAGATGGCACTGACATCACGTCTTACATATAATGAAGGCAAGGACAAAATTATTGGCTTTGTTGATATAGCAGGAGAAAGAAAACCAAAGTTAGCTGACCATGCCTTGGTTTTCATGATCAGAGGCATCTGCTCTTCATGGAAACAATGCATTGCATACTATTTTTGCGAAGGAACTGTTTCTGCCGCAGAATTGCAAAACATCTTGCATGAAATGATCCCACTTATCACCAGTAGCGGCTTAAAACCAGTGGCACTTGTGTGTGACCAAGGATCGACATTTAGGTCATGCTTTAAAAAGCTTAAGGAAGCAACTGCTAGACTACGTAGTAATCAAGGCAGAGAAAATGGTAAGTTTCTATTTATATCAACACTTATTATATAATATTACAAGTACATGATGGCGTAATAACAGTTGCCATATAATTTGTTGGTATTTTATCATACTTGTTACTTGGCATCAGGCCGAGTACCCACAACTTGTCAACAGCTTTGTGACTATTTTGCATGGAGTAAATCTAAATCACATCTTATTGCCAGTTATAATTGCCAGTAGTTAATTATTACCTAATTATATTAGTTAAACCCAGTTATGTATAATTTGTTTTTTTAAATGAACACTTAACTAATAAAAAATATGTTTCAGATTGCACAATTCACATCGCTGGACAAGATCTCTTTCTCTTCCATGATCCTCCACATTTATTAAAAGGTGTTAGAAATAATTTCCTAACAAAAGATATTATTTATGAGGGGAAAAAAGCATCATGGTCAGATATTTTGTACATATATGACTTGGACAGCAAAGGGGGGCACACCAAGGCAATGCCAAAATTGACTGCACAGCATGTGAACCCTAAACAAATGGACAAGATGAAAGTTAAAACAGCTGCCCAAGTGCTAAGTGCCCGTACAGCTGCAATGCTTAATTATACTCATGCTCTTCGTAAGTGTAAATTTACTATTTTTATGTGAATATTTTATATGTGATGATTAGAGGCTTTTGATCTACAGTAAACAGAATAAGTTGTCATTGCTTCCATCCTGAACCTAAGCACCATTACAAAAGTTTTCAAGGGCATATCCTGTTGACTTTTTATAAATGCAATGACACAGTGCAGTAGGACCAAATGTAAGATTAGACTTGGAGAAATCGTTAATAGCTTAAATTTGATCTTCAATATTGTAAAATAATTATGTTTACTATACAAAATGCTAATTGTAATAATAAAAAATATAGTTGTATTCATACAAAACAAAATGTTTCAGATAAGAGACTTAATACTCCAGTGGGGACTATGGAGACAACTGCAGATGTAGTCGAGTTTTTTGATAATTTATTTGACAGCGTTAATGGATCTCCAGGTGGCTCGAAAGGAAAATTAAGATGCGCTGTTAAATCCTCATCACCACATCAGGAATTCTGGCGGAAATCTATTAGGATAATAAAAAATATGAGATACGTTGACACCAACAGTAAATTGGCCAAACAGGCAGCGAAACCTAGACATGTGCGCGTTCCTTCCTTAGATGGATGGAATACTACATTGGAAAGTTTTCTAGGGTTAGCTAAATTATTATTCACTGAATATCGGATTGAATTTTTTTACCCTAGATTGTTAAACCAAGATCCCTTAGAGAATTTCTTTGGTCGCATAAGAGCAATAAACTACCGCAACACTAATCCCGACGCCAATACATTTGTGTACGCCTTCAAATCGCTGGTTTTATCCAATATATTGAGTCCTCACTCAAAATTTTCAAATTGTGAAGAAGACGACGGTGCTACTCTGATAGATTTAAATTTTCAATTTAATTCATTAAAAAATAATAATTATGATGAAAATGCATTGCCTTGTCGAGAGTTAAACGCACCGTCCTCTTCAAAAGGGCCCTCAGACACAGAGGGAAATATTTTTCAAAATGTGATAAATGAGAAAGTGAGGGTTCAAACATCAGCATACACTGCAGGATACATATGCAGAAAAATAACAAAAAAAATTAACTGCAGTGAATGCACTAAAACCTATACTACAAAAGAAATCCAGGGGATTCATGAGTACATTCAACATAGGGAGTACAAAAGATTGAAAAATAATAATTTAGTATACCCTAATGAAAGAATCCTTAGATTATACACAGAGAATTCTCAAATAATTCACAGCTTTTTGAATACATATAGTTATTATAATAAAATAAAGAAAAATATTAAATATCTTATAGAAAAAAGCGACATGTCTTGGTTGGGATGTCAAAAACATCACAAAAATGTGAGTGAATATTATAAACAATTAATAAGTCGCCTACAGTGCCATAATTGGTGCAATATAAATAATAAAATTCTGTGTGGCAAAATAGAAGAAAAATATGTAATAAAAATGCATACAATGCAGCAATTGATGTTAAAAAAATATAAAACCCATAAATTAAGGCAAAAAAAGAAATAAAATAAAATAAACTGATTGAAATGAACTGATTTTTTATTATAATTATATTATTAGATTAAGAGCCATCAATGTATGTAGTCCCCATTCAAGAGTCATCCAAAGTTGCCTACCTACCTACTTATTTCCTGATTAATAAACAAATAATGAATGCTTATTCAATAACAAGTCAATCCACAATATACAATACATTGATGGCTTTTGATCTATAAGTATATTTGTTTTCATGTTAGTGTCTTTGCTTTGTTCGTGAGACAGATTTTTACGGAGAGCTGTAAAAACCGTCTCAGGATTCAAAAAAAGATCTTTCACATCACAAACTAACAAATATACTGAGTCTATTTAATTCAGAAATGGTAGAGAATAGATAGTTGAACAAAGAATTTTTAGTATTCAAACTAAGATAGGAATAAACTATTAAACATACTGGATGATTAAGATCCATTAGCCTATTTTCTAAGTGATACATTAGCTTTTTTTTTTTTATTATTAATATTGAATTTTTTACATTTTCTTTTTGTTTGCATTGATGGCGAGATATATTGTACAAACAACTGTATTGAACTGTAAAATATTATTATTTGATGGCAAATTATTATTAATCATTATGTAATTTTTTTTGGTAAAATTGTGAGCAAAGCATTACCATGGAATTCAGACATACATAGGAAGACAATCTCTCTAACGAATAGTCATTTTAATGTCACACTTTAATGAACTCAAACTGCTGCTCTGTTGTGCATAAGAGCAAAAAGCGAGAACGCGCATACACGATATGGTGATGACAGCGCCACCAACAGAGATCTACTCCCGCTAGGGATCTGTCCCCGTTAATGTTGGCACATGGAAACGCTTAAGAACTTACTATCTATGCACGTCTGAATTCTTTGATACTTGCTACATATTACATTATTCTAGTATTAGGCTTATAATAATTTCGTGGGGCCATGTGGTGGCTGCCACATCTATTTTTGGTCAGAGTCAGAGTGAAGGTTCAAGCCCATTTAAAAAAGTACATTGTTCCATCAGCTTCGCCCAACTTATCTCCATCTTAAGCTTCAAAGAGAAGGTTTGAAAGTTGAAACAATAGAATTAGGTACCTTAAAAAATAATAAATCATGCATATGAAAAGATCAGTTCCTAGCCACGACTCCATCGAAGAATTCTTAAATTCGAATTGTTAAATTCGTTGATCTTCTGAATGAACAGAAGAAAGAATAATAATTTTGTAATTTTTACAAATTTAATAATTATAACAATGGAATTTAAACAATACAAGAAAGACGATAAATTGAAATAAAGTACTTATTATAAATTTAACTTGTTTTATTCATTATTATTTTAGCTAATATTTTTTGCAGAATCACTATTAATCACTTTTATCGACATACGGTACATCACTACAAACATCGATATCGACAATTGGCCGGTATATCCTTGTCAAGCACTAGACTCTCTAGGTATGTGTGCGTAAGTCGTCGTTTACATAGAATATTTTGACAGACGACAGTAGCGCCAAAACTATTCTAATGGAACTAGCGAAATTTCACTGTCCCATCTGTAGCTTGCTACATATATACTAATCTGTGGAGTAGTCGCCTCAACGCCGGCGGTAGCGGGTTCGATTACCATTCGGGGCAGATATTTGTATTTGTATAAATATTTGTTTCCACTTTGCTAGCAATTTCTAGATTTTCTTATTTTTTTATTATCATATTTTATTATGTTTTGTGCTTTTATTCTTTACCTCTAAATATATTTAAAAACAAATGCTTAAAAAATGCAAAAAGCTGTTATTCAGAACAGTCAGAAAAAAAAAACCTAATGTCGCATGTCATCAGGTTGTTTGTTTTGATCTAAAAAAAAATTGTTTTTTTTTTTTTGTTTCATATTAATATTTTCTTTACGCTTAGAATGTTGGGTAATATTAAAGAGTTCATTTCAGTAGTTCAAGACGGTCTTACATCTAATAATAACTTACGTCAGACCTTGCAAGAAGTTCAAAAAGTGAAAAACATTTTTAGAGACAAGCAAAAGATAACGAGCGAAAGTAAAGTGAACTATGGAGCTGGTGGGAAACTGTTGGAAAAGTATCAAGAAGAGTGGGCAGAGTTACATGAAAATGCTGACAAAAATGCGAAAGCTGCCGAAAAAGTCGACAAAATAATACTCGAATTACATGAAACTACTAAATTGCGATTGCAAAGTGCGACAGAGTTAGCTCAAAATTTGGTCCAATTACCGAATTTAACGGCGTCCGTGGCGCAATGTATGGACAGTTTAAAGAATGTACAAACTTTATTGACTGAAGTTGAGAACCAACTAATTGAATTCGAAGATATTGTTGAAAGAAGTAACATGGAAAAATGGAAACTTGATCATCATTACCAACTCACCTTGTACAAAGAAAAGAAAATGGGTGAGATAGTTATATTTTTAATAATAGGGTGCGTTTTATTTAGAAAAGTATATTCTGATATAGATTTTTTTTTCTAAATTTAATCCTTAATCCACATGTTCGATTGTACATACCTACAATGAAAATTCATTTTACATATGAAAATAAAAATAAATACCTATTACTAACTTTATAAGCATTTAAAAGAATATTCTTAAAATTTACATCATTGTTTTCTTTATAAACTTCAACTAAGTTCTTTATTTAAAAGTTGCAATGAAATTAACAATTGCTTTAAATGCAGCTGGTTTAGAAGAAATACGCAACCAACTAGCGAAACAGAATTTAGAGAAAAACTATGAAATAGAAAAAAGGCAGCTGGCGGAGTTACAGACAAAGAGAGAAAACAGCGCTATGGCATTCCAAAGTGATATGGCAAAATACTTGGCTAGTGGAAATGTCCCGATACGTATGTATTGTCCTGTAAAAGCCTGTTGACAAGGGGCTCTTGTCATATTTAGAATAAATATTAAAGACTAATCTGGCATACCATTCTTGCACTGATTTATTTCTCTTAAGATAGTCAGGTTTTGTCATCTATATGCTATCACTGCTAAGTTTTTTTTTTTAATGCAATTTATTATTTTTAATTAACTGAAGATGCCTATTTTTTGTTATATTAGCTCCAATAAGTACATTAAATATATGTGATTTTGTTGTGGACTTATGCGTGTTGTTTGTTATATAATTTATGAGTTATCCATACTGGCCCTTAGGCCTATAGAAGCAAGATATATATTTAACGTGGGTAGTGAAATAATTTGCAAAAATGATAATTAGAAATTTTGCAGCTATACCGGTTTGTAGTTATACCTAATGGCAATCTTCAATCTTCTGGCTCTCAATCATCTCAATAATCTGCTTCAGTAGTGTGTGATAGAAAATCCTTCATTTAAATATTGTTTTTCATATAAGTTTTTTGTCAGTATTTAAATTTTGTGTTCAAAAGAAATGGTTCTAATGCACTCATAAGTAAAAATCTTTTGAGACAAATAATTTGGATACACTAGAATCTAGTCTTTGCTTTTATGCAAATGAGTATTTTCTATACAGACAGAAGTATTAAACAATAACAATAGTTTTGAACAAACAATATACCCAATTCATTTCATATTGTAATAAATGTACTAAGTTATATTTTTTTTATATTTCAGCTCCATCGTCACCTCCTAAAATTACATTAGAACAAATACAATTAGACGATGACCGGAGCGATTTGGAAAAATTTCTTGAAAGTTGATTTACAAAATGACGAGAGACTTGTATAATGGTGATAGAAACAGAGCTTTTATCATAATATTGATGTTGTATATTAAATAATGTTAAATATTGTTAATTATTTTATCTTTTTTGCTACATTTAATATTCTCTAGTAGGTACACTACCAAAAATATGTATATTAATTTTTTTGATTTATAATTTTAATGCAAAGAATTGTTTTATTATGTATTTATTATAATAATTTGTTATTATCAATTAATATATAATTTTCCTTTTTCATTCAAGAGAAAAAACAAATAATGTCATTTTGTTTTTATGTTTACATATTATTGTATGGTATATAAAAAGTTTTTTTCTACCTCCACCGAAATTCGATTTTCGTCCATGTGAAGAGGGGTAAAAATTGTGACTTTTTTCTAAACTCAACTTTCGGCCCAGGTATAGGAAAAAAGAATATGTTCAACATGGAACGAAAGTACTACATCCTTTCCCGCATGTTTGACATTTGCAATTTTGCAATTTCACATGCGGAACAAGTAGTACTTCTGTCCCATGTGACAGAAAATACTATTAACACATTGCTGACCTTGCAACTTTTCTGAATATTTACTTGACGAGTAATGTGCCCGGCTATTATTTTGAAAGCTATATATATAATATAATATACTTGGTCTGAATCAGCCGATAAGCATTCCACTGCTCGGCAAAGGCAAAAAAATCTTCTCCATATAGTAGAATGGTTAGAGCTTAATTCAACGCGCTGTCCCATTACGGGTTGGCGAATAATTTCCTTTATATGAGTAACAAGCCCTATAAAACGGTATATAGAGGTAGTTATCCGCCTACAAAAATATACAGGCAGACCAGAAACAAATATTTGTAAAAATATAAAATCATCCCCAAATTGGGATCAAACCCGTGACCGTTGAAAATTTTTTTTATGACTAAGAACAAAAATTGGCCAGTCTTATAAGCAGGACACAACTTGAGGTATGCAGGCCAAATAATTGCACTACAAGATTTCTAACAATGCTCTGTGAAAACAATAAATATGGGGAAAAAAGCTTATCACGAGTTAACTCGTTACTGGTCACCAATGCTTGGCCACGAAAACAAGAGTTAACTTGTAGCCAGTCAGCAATATCTTAATATGCAACTTAATGTCTTATAGATTTTAATAGATATATTAAAATATAGAGAGACAATCAGACATATCTGTAGAAATTTCTGGATACAAGTCTATAGCACCTTAATGCATGGAATACACCATGTCATCCGTCTATGTATGGAAGAATGGATTTTTTAGACTTAATGTTCTGGTTTTACTAAAATTTATCACAAAAGCACAACTGTTGATTTTCATATCAATGCTTCTATAAATTATACCTAAAATATCCTGAGATATAAGTCAATCAAATCGACTGTCCCTACGTATACTATCGAAACTGAAAAAAGGTACTTACTAGGAGAGCACTTTTAAGTTAATTTTGTGTACAAAATTGTCATTTATTTGTTAAGTATCGATATACTCATGAAAAATGTAGTTTGATATGTATTTTTTAGCTCATTTTCTTTTTTTTTTTGTATGGAAACATATATAAAAAGGAGTTTATTAGTGCAATAAAAAAAAACTTTCAGTTTCGATACTGTACGTAGGGACAGTCGAAATAGATGATTTCTAAATATCTCTAGTAAAATATTAAAAAAAATATATTATTGTATAGTGTTTTGAAGTAGTTTTTTTATTGTCTTCATTTTTTGTTTAATTATATTAATTGTATTAATGTAAATTTAGTAATTTTTCCATGTAATTAATTATTAATTACTACTTATTAATTATTATATTATTATTATTATTAATTATTATATTATTATTATTATTAATTATTATATTATTATTATTATTACTTATTAATTACCAGCAGCAACAATCTTGAGTTACTTTTTGGTTTACTAATAATCATAATAATTAGGGAGTTCTGCTGTATATATCCAAAGATATCATGATTACTATCACCGCATTTCGATAGTATCTCATCTACACTTTCAAAAACAAGAAATTTTTCTAGAAACCTTTTAGAAATCGATGTATATGTATAAATATAATCGAAATTGATAACGCACTAAATGTATTCACTGGCCCGTTGGGGTAGTTGGCAGTGACCCTATTTTCGGCTCCAGGGTTTGATTCCCGCCTGGGTCTGGGTGTAATATACATTTATTTATATCTGTATATTTATTTAAAAAAAATGTTCTTATCTAAAACACAGGCATTATTATTATTAAGTTACCTTAGAAAGAGACTACCGTGTGCGGTGTGTGTGTGTGTTAAACATATTTATTTATTTATTATTTTTTGAGGATGTTCTTTGATTTCCCTGAGATTTTAACATTAAACAGCATTTTTTGATCATGAAACAATGAAAGTATTCCCTTTGGAAGAAAAATATTTTTAAGAATCGGTTCACAATTCATGTTTTTTTTTTTGAAACGTTAATCATCAGAACCGTAACAGACCGTAGGTATAATCATAAAGCATGTTAATAATTCATAAAAATTTATTAATATTGACTAAATAACTAATGAAATTTAAAGGCCATGACACTCATTTCACCAACTAAAATTCTTTTTCTTAATAATATTGTAAATTCAAAAAAAAAAAATATATATATATATACATGTACAAAGTTTTTATGATTAGGAAGTGCCTTATAATACTTATCGGATCATACACGTATGCTTTCACGTGAGTCTCACATAGTTCTCATCAATATTTCGTATAAAAAACTATTTAATGTTTTAAAAATAATCTGAAAAGCAAAAATTTTAATTCTGGATCCAGTATAATCACAGTTAAAGTTCGCGTATTTGGTCTGATAACGCTGATTATTTAATGTTTATTATGTCAATAAAGAATTTATAAGACGAAGAATGCTATGTTTTCCTTATTATTGGGTGTAAATCGCCTCCACCGTGAGCTGATAATTTTATTTTTCCTGTTAGATGTTTTTTAATACATGGTCCAGCATCCTTTATAGAACCACTTTTATCTTTTATATCCTCATCCGAAGAAAAGTCAGAAACGCATAAAGTTATATGTCTCTTTTTTGGTGGCATGACATGCAATGTCCATCTCATCGCACTCTTGTTACCCTTCGAACCTTTTACGGTTGAATCTTTGGCTTCGTAATCAGTATCTGACGCGGCTCTTTTGGAATCGCTTTTAGCATTTCGTAAGCATTTATTGAGTCTATGCGTTATTTCCTTTTTTTCCCCCCTCGGGGGGACGTGGAAGTTTTTTAAATTCACGCAATTTGACTGTTTTTTAGAATTAAGATCGGGAAAATTCTGCGAATATATCACAACGCTATCGACCGATTTATCGTCTTGAGATTTGTGTGACCGTTTTTCTTTTTTCCCATCTCTTTGTTGCTGAATTGACTTCTTCTCTCCGGAATTATTGCTACTACAACTCGTGTTACTGTTACTAGTGCTGTATTGTTCAACTGCTTGCTTTTCGAGTTCGCGAAACTTGGTGTCTATACTTTCATCTGAATCTTTATATTGTTCCAATGCTTCTTTTTCTAACTCTTCAAATTTATTGTCGACGATTGGGAAACGGATTCTTGAAGATATAGCTATTTTTGGGTTTAATTTTATAAGACCAGGCGTATTAAGATTCTTCGAAAGCCTAATACATCCAACAGTTTTCAAATGTACGGGTGGTGCAACGCTGGTACTGAGAACGGTACTGTAAAGACGTTTATTTTTTAATTCTTCTTTTGCAGCTGCACTGGTTGATGGTAATTGCCCATCATCGACAATATTGTCCTTCTGTTGTTTATCAGGTATTTCTGACTTCTGATCTTCTGTCTCATTATTAGTAATGTGTTGATCTTTTTCTTGATCTTTTTGATCATCTTTCTTTTCTATTATTTCATCTTTGGTCCTCTCTTTGTCAATATTATTATTTTGGACTTGACTTATTGTATATTTATGATTTATTTTATTATGACTTTCTCTTGGCCACCAAACTCCATAACGTCTATCAGGAAAACGCGGTGGTCTTGGTATAGTTGGCGCATATCGACTGACATTTGTCCCTCTATACGGCGGACATCGAGATGCGTTTGATCGCATCAAAGCTTGCACACTTGCTGATAATCGACCCATCGCACGTTGATAGTCCGTTAATTGTGGATGACGTGGTACATCGAACTGAAACTAAGTAATGCACCCAACGTAAGAAGAAATATAACAAAAAGTATAGGTATTTTAAAGTATTGTGTTTTATCTATGTAAATAGAAATTTAATTTTGTTTAAAAATAGTTGCACCCATGATCTAACTAGTAAGGTAGGTATTGTTGAATATTCGTATAATTCGAATAATATTTTTACAGTTAGAAAACTTTAAAAGTGCTACGAACATGGAAAATTCGGATAAAAAATGAATGCTATGTATATTTTAGGAAGAGAAATAAGTAAACAAAGACCTTGTTAATGGGATCATAGAACAATTTAGTAGGAGCATCAACGCAGTACGCAGGTGGTGGTGGTGCCAAAGCCGCCAAACTCTTGGGCTGTCGTCGCCTCGCTCGAATTTTCCTAGGAACTGGCGGTGGACTTGGAGTTCTTGTATATTTTCTGTTTTGGTACGTAACAGATTGTTGGTTCCACAAGGAACGCACACTTCGGATCCTAGCTTCTAGAACAGCTTCGTCGGCGACTCGCTCAGCGGACGAGCTCCAGCGCTCGCTAGCTGCCGATCGGTGCCCGTTAATTTTCAGATCTATACTATAATTACAGTAGGGGAGAGTTGGATAATACCGCGCGTTTGATAATTCCACGCCCTAGCATATTTCAAAAACTAAACGCTAATTGCGCTATCCAATCCTTAAAGATCACAGTCCGAGTCCTCTACCCCTCGCCGTGCACGACGCTAATTTACTCGGAGCAGCGATTAAGACACATCGTGTCTTACAAGTTTTTACTCTCGTTCCTTATAATTTCGCGGGCATTTTTGACAAGAGGTAAGCTATTCTATATTTGTATTGTAACACATTGATTACTTTTATTTTAATCCTAACATATTATAGAATTAATGACTAGATTGATTTGAATACACAATTAACTTGACTGTATTATTTTGAGGTTATAAAATGAAATAACAGAGTTTGTCAATTCCGCGCCCAGGGCGTGTACGAGTGAAGACCACGTACCGGCAAGCACAGAGTCGGACGGCCATCCACGAGATGAACAGACGACTTAAAGAGAGTCGCCGGAAGTCGTTGGATGGAGGCTGCTTTGAACCGGAGTCGATGGGGGGAGGCCTACGTTCAGCAGTGGACATCCAATGGCCGATATGGTTATGATAATTAATCTAGTCGTAAAATAATAATTATATCTAGGTATAGAAAGGAGTCTATGCTTCTTTTTCTACGAACGAGTTTATTCAACGTTGCATTTTTTTTAATTCTAAGTTTACTGATAGAAATTCACGAAATTATTATGGGCACGGTTTTATCAAACCTTGTCACGATATTATCAGACCAGTCTGATAATACCACGCTTTCCTGTTTTTTTATTATTTTGCAATAATTAATTTTTGTTTATTTTTTGAAATATTTTGCCGTGATGTATGCGTATCTAAATAAATTCTGTACTATTTACTGCATTTTTGAATATATATATCGAACCTTCTCCGAATTATAGGTCCAAGTTCTTAGAGGCTCGGTAATATCCAACTCTCCCCTATAGCTGAAGAGTTTGTTTCCTTGCGTATGATAATTCCGACCGATTTTAAATATTCTCTGCATTAAAAAGTCGTTTATGAATTTGTATATGGGAGAACGGTAACCATAAATATGAGTGAAGCTGCTTGGGATATCTGGTTCAAAATACACAAAATATTAAATTAAAAAAAAAAATGTGATAGCAATTTTGTTCTGCAGTGACAAATTCAATGATTAAATGCAGAATTGTGCATGTTTTAAGCGACTCAACCAAACAAAATATTATGGGTTGATTGACGCACCATGTAAAAACGTTATGTCTATGTTTTCTATTTTATTTAAATTTTACTAAAAGTTCTAGTGGGGTAATAAAAATAGTTATTTTAAATCCTACGCACAAATCATTATCAGCAAGCATCTTGTACTGTCGACGACGACGTGGCAACGTACGATCTGAATTGTCCACTAACTTACGAAACCAATACTCCACCTGCAAATCCAGTAATAATTTTAAATAAAATAGAAATAAAACACAACTATAATGAATCAGTAAACGTTTTATATTTACTACATCAAATATGTTGCACAACAGAAAGAAGAAGAAAAAGTGCTACATCAAATGATAAAAAACCTTGTTAATATTTAAAAATATCAATATCGAAAATAATTTTAACATTACCCCAAATATTGTTGAAAATTTTATGTCGCAGGCAAGAATTACCTATCGGCACAAAAATGTGTCATCTTTTAACAATTGTCGACACAGATCTTCAGAAGCCGAAGAAGATATTTCCAACGACTTGTATAAAACTTGACGTTTTTAAAAATATGATATACTTATTTGCTCGTTTTTTACTAAATGATAAGATAAAATTATACCTCAGGTAACATCCAACATTCTGTAAGATCTGAATTTTCACAGCCGTGACCGTTATAACGCACATTTGCTCTTTCATTTGAACATGTATAACAATTTTCTCTAAAATTATAAAAAAGGATTCCCGCCAATTATTTAAAATATTAGGACTTGTCATTGTATAAACAAGTATTTATTTAATATAGTTACCTCACGTCGTCGTAATAAAAATTGCCATAAAATTGAGCCAATCTAGACTCCGGTATAACATCTTTCACGCTTCTTCTACTACAACTGCCATTGTCTTGGAGAGCTATAGAATGTTTATCTAGAAGATTTTTTAAAAATATATTATCAACTATTTAGACAAAGAATATTGCACGTTAATTAGTATAAAAGTGTGTATAACCTGTTGAATCACAATGATTCGTTAAATTTTGAGCTGATTCTGACCCTGAATCTTGAAGTACATGGGAGACGCGACAATGTTGTGCCCAAAGGCGCTGAAATGTTATTTAAATTCAGATTTACTTTTACACATAGCAACTTTAAATTTTTATATGTTTCTCGGTAGAAAGATTCAATACTCTACTTCATGAACTAAAATTGAACAACAATTAAAGCTTGAAATACTTTTCAAAATTTTTATTTTATTCATTTATAGGATAATTATGTGCTCAGGCTGAAAAGTGAATGAAAATTCATAAAAAAAAAAAATTTCGTATATTTATTCATACGGTATTGCCATTGAAAGTCCTCTGGATACATTCAAATCAATATCAATTAATTAAATATCTATTATAATCATTTGATAATAAAATAAAAATAACACCGTTTACTTGGTTAGCGACGATAAAGTCATCGGGTGGTTCTGAGGCCCATGTGAGATCAGCGCAAAGGGCGATATGTGCCCAAGCAGACGTATACCGATCCACTTCGAAGCTCATTCAATGTGTCATTTCACACACAATTAATTATCTTTAGAATAAGAAACAAACTAATATAATAGTTACTAAAATTAAATATAACGATTAACGGTAAGACTGTAAATAAAAATGAAAACAATTTTAAGAACATTTGAGGTTAAATCTACAATAACAAAATTTTTCTCCTTTTTGATAGATACATGTTATACAATTTTTTTCTTTTTAATTTAAATTGCTTTTCGAATAACCATCTGATAACGAATTTGTCATCTCGTTGGCTTAACTGAATGTCTTTAGTGTCAAATTTTCAATAGCTTTCAAAAGCTTCTTATTTCTTCTAAAAAGTTTTTTATGTGTGCTTGAAGTTAATAGTATGTCAATAAAAATTCAATGTAAAATTTATATAATTCGGGATTTTTGTTAGACTTCTTTAATAGAAGATTTAATAAATTGGCGGGAAATATGTTTTACGGCTAGTAACATTGAAATTTGTCTTCATCGTTTGCATCCCCAACACCCGGCGCGCTTGTCGCCCGTCAAGTCGCACGTCACTTCACTTCAGTCAGATTTGCGCAGGTGGTGTTTTCGGTCGTGTATACGCATGCGCCGTTTCATTAAAACGGGATAAATGAACATTGACAGTTTACCCTTAAATACAATTTATTTCAAAAAAAAAAATAATTAAAATCATTTCAAAATATTTTTTTTCGTTTCGATCAAATCAATTTACATGTTAAAAATGAATTTTTAACATACGGTGTTTTAGTGTTTTGATAAATATAATATCGATTTACAGCAACCTATGTATTCTCTTTTTGAATGATTTTTATTTGTTAACTTGTTAATTTTGGCGACAAACTAGACGATTCTAACTGTTGGTGCGGTAGAACAGGTTTTTGAAACGGTAGAGTTTTTGTTGTGTTCATTGTTTGTGTATATGTGAATCTATAGTTTGCGATTGTCGAACGAATACCTCGTTGGATCTAGTGATGCTAGATCTGTAGAATCTGCTCAGCGTAACTTCATATTTGCATGGTAAGTGGTTTGCAACTTGTTCTTGGTTATTTATTTTTACTACTTGTCCTAAGTATTATGCAAGTACTACGTAACGGTCGAACGAGCGGCATTACTTTGGGACAATTTGTCTCGTGTTGTAATGGCTTTTGTGATGGAATTTAATGTTTATAGAGAGGAAAATATGATTACTTAGATATGCACTTTCTACTTTTCTATACCGTGTTATGTTTTGTACATTATAAAATAAACAGTGTAATATTTATTAACTATGTACAACAAGTATATATTTAATGTATATAAAATTACTTTAAACGAATCTTAAAATTAAGGACTTTTTAAACCTATTTATAATTTCGCTACCTACATAATCAAAGATAGTTATTTCGTCCTTTCTTTTATCTGATAAAAGTAATATGACTGATGTAGGTCATTAGGCTAATTGCTAACAAATTATAATATTTATCAACATTTACATCGATAAAAATGCTAATATTTCTAATTACTAATTTGTTCAGGACTCTTGGAAGGTTGCTTGAAGTTGGAGATGGTGATTTTAAGAATGCATTTTTTTCCGCTTTTTATCAACTTTTATTTTATTTTTATTGTTGCTTTAAATGCTTATGCTTTTACTTACTAACCCCACGGGTATCTTTTATTTTGCTTTTATTTTATTTAATGCATGCTACAATTTATTTCGCTATTGTAATAATTTGTTTTCTTGAATTATGTATATAAATAAATGTTTATTCTTTATCCTTTTTTATTTATAACCTAGCATGGCAAACATGCGGGAAAGGATGTAGTATTTTCGTCCCGTGTTACACATACTTTTTTCCTACCTAGGCCGAAAGTTCGGGTTTTGTCCCTGTGAAGCTGGGGAAAAAGTGTCACTTTTTTCCTACCTTGGTCGAAAGTTCGACTTTTGTCCCTGTAAAGCGGGGGAAAAACTGTCACTTTTCTCCTGCTTCACAGGGACGAAAATCGAACTTTCGACGGAGGTAAAAAAAAAATATTTATAATTATCGTAATTTTTATCGTATTTTTATTTTATGTTAAACAAACGCAAGAAATTAGAAAAGTCTTAAATATAAATTGCATTTGCAATTTGAATACCTACCATAACAGACACTATTTAACACTAAATTATATGTATAAATTTTTTTTCATACTTTCTAAAAAGGTTATGGAAAAGAACAAAAAGCCCCAACGATCGATCTACGAATACGAGTATAACCTTTCGAGATTGTTGATAACGAACAAAGAAACGTTTATTGCTTTATATTATAATATAGTTAACCGCGATTAGACGATGATGACGATGAACGTATAGCAGCAGACATTAAGAATTACAGCAATACTCAAGTTCTAAAGATGCAAAGAATCGAGTAAAAATATAATGACATCGTTAGGGCAATGCTAGGCCGGCTTTTGCCGTCCTTCACTAGTGACGTCTTATGGATTTCACTCCCCGGGCTCTCAATGCAATGGCCTTGGCCCTATTTTCGCAAATAGGTTGTCGAGCGTAAAGAAAAATCTTTGGGTCATCAGTTTAACAAAGAACGGCTTTTAGCTTATAGCAGCTAGCTTTAATTTTGAGTATGTTTTAGAATAAAAATTAACTATCTCTTGCCGTAATTTTGTTTTATAAATAAATTCTCGTTACAAAAATATAACTATACTTAAATAAAACTAAATTTGTGCTAAATTGCCTATTAATCGACACCATACAGGGTTTTTTTTTTAAACTGATCTGAAAGAATATCGTTTTAAATCAGCCAATTTAATTAAAATTGTTACGTAAAAGCGTTATTCATAAAATAGCTGAATACAGGATGCGTGGAACTCAATGACCTTGGCCCACATTCACAAGTCGCCCTATTTCAACAAGCCTTAAGGGGTTTCGGAGTAATATCTTTGTTTAGTGAATTCGCGTTTATTAGATGTCGTGCTATGCTTAAGAAAACCCCACCAGAGTTGTAATAAGGAATTATTATTACGACCTTTTGGCGTAAGCATAAAGGGAAAATATTGTTAATAAAAAAAAAATTATCTACACAAAAATTCGGGTTATATCGTTACGTTAATAACTATTTATTTTACTACAAAATATAACTAACCTAATTATCTATCGCTTTTATAACGTTTATATTTTAGTACAATTGATGAATTGAATTCATTATTTGGAATTTCCTATTATTATCATCCCTTTTCGTGCTCTATTGACAACATTTAATTTTAATCAAAATTAAATACAATTTTACGACCCTCAATGTTACCCGTTCAATCGAAAAGAATAATTAAAACTCCCACAGAAACTAAACGAAAATATATTTTACGAACTGAAATAAACAAATTAGCCTATTATAGTTAATAATTAATATATTATTTTACTATAAACACTAATAGAATTTATAATAAGAACAAGCCGTTGTTTGAAGCATAGCAATGATTGACAGATTTAGATAACTTTCTCACAAATACCTAATATCTCTTCTTGGTATTGATATAAATGTTATTTTATAAACAATAACAAGCTATCAATCGAATTAATTAATAAAATAATACGTAGTTTAAAATTAAATCGGCTTATCTTAAATATGTAATATTATAGTTATTTTTGAAAATTGACACTAAGATGTTATAATAGCTCCTAAGGATTGTTCATAATTTATTAAAAAATATATTCATTAATTTTCATAATATGGACCTGTTTTAATACATTACATCAGAAGTTTTAATTTGCATATAAATAATAACTAATTGGCCATTACGACATTAACTGATTTAATCGCCATTTATCGTCAAAATGTTGTAATTTGGCGCGGTGTAAAGCAAACATAGAACCAATATAACGTATAGAGACAGCGCGCACAGTGATGCGACGAGCTTTCGATAGAATTTTAATTTGTCGAAGTGTTCAGTCCTCAATATTGAGATGCTCAATGGATAGAATAGGTGGCTCTATAACGAAATATAGTGGGTTATCATATCTGTGTCACCACTGATTAATTTTTAAGTGCTATTATAATTCTCAAACTTGGAAGTAAACATTGTGACGAAACCTGTGTGTCATAATGCGTTGGCTTATCAAAATCACAACTTTCTTCTAGATATAAAAGCACTTTTGCCAGAATTGGGAGCAGGTACATACAGACTCCTGTTACAGTAACAGGTTTCAGTAAAAACTCCGCGACAATTTCCGTACAATTTTTGTAGAGTAGTGCGTAATGTCGCTGTTGTATACATATATGCCACAATTTTTGCGAGAAGAAAATTTAATATAATTGTACTCGGTGGCTCTAACAAATTTTAAATTAACTAGCGCCGTCCTGTCAGTGATATTAAAACAAAATTTTGGACACGTGTTCCGTTCTGACCCAATTTCTAAGTTAAATATCCGCTGTGAAGTAGTTTTATATGTTTTAAACCGTCCGTGTAACAAAAATTAAACGAACATTATTAGTAATCACTGTAAATCGTTAAAACTATATAAAGACCAATCGTAACATCTATGTTACATACTTTTTAAACAAGTGTAGGTCAAGATTTTTTTTTTTTTACTTTTACTTTAGAGTAATATTGGCTTCTAGGATGCTATTGTTTTGAAAAAAACATCTTCTATTTTTCGAGCGAAAGTTTTTCTGCTGTCGAGTCGTTAAATTAACTTTATAACCTTAAAATCGATTTAATTAAATGACACATTTCTCACGCGGTTTAATGCGCGTTTACGTTTACTGGTCATCTTTAACATATCGTAGCACGATGTTTTAAAAGGTTACAATTTTTCTCAATAATCATGCCTTTTAATGTAAAAATAATTTATGTATACAATTGAACCTTTTCCTATGATCGCTGCAGCAAACAAATTATTGATCCTTGTAATATAAGTATTGGTATTACGGTACGCATAAATTCACCCTGTTTGAAGTTTTTCGCTACACCTCGCTCCTACGAATCATAGTATGATGTTTTATAGCCTATAACTAGCTCAATAAACTGACTTTGTCGCTCAAATACAAATAACTTCTACTCTAACTCGAAGAATCTGTGATTCAAAAGAACAAACATACTTTTCAGCTTTAATAGGTAAGTAGTAATTATAGATGAAGTCAATGTCCTCTATAATAATATCTCCTATAAAGTGTCCGGCTTTGGCAATAAAAGCAACATAAGCTATTTCAAAGTACTTAAGCACATCGAAATAGAATCTCTCGGTTTGTTTATTTAGGAACCCTCGTAAATCAAGCTCAGGATATTTTTACGTTGTTTACTATTCTAATGTTTATTTTCGTATACATTGACTAAGTGTAAAGTTCGGTTGTTTGTAACATCAAGTTTAAGCCGTATCTAAGGAGCTTAATAGATGTTTATAAACTGGTTTAACGAGTTTATTTTTCATTCACTCATTCGAGTGTTGTAATCTTTTGTGTGAATGTTGAAATATAAAATTGTATATACTAGTTGTCGCCCTGTGGTCGAAATTCGACCTAATCTATAATTAACAGCATTGTCAACATCATAACAATATGATTGCGCATAACATGGTGAGCATATGCAGCAGTCATTGAACCTGATCTGTGATAAAAAAATTCCTATAAAAAATTCGTTGCAAGATCTTTATTTAAAACCGTGTTGACAACAGACTTTGACAATAAACAAAATGTGTGTGTGTGCCGTAGTGTGTGTAGTGTTTTTTTTTAAATTAATTTAATGTATTTTTTGACCATTATTATAAAAAATATTAGCATTCTGCACTTCTTCTCCATATAAACTTTAACTGTGCCAAATTTCATACTTCTCCTTCCGCGTAATTTTCGTAAAAAGGGGTAAAACTAAAAAGTATTTTG
This sequence comes from Euphydryas editha, assembly GCA_036937285.1. Taxonomy (NCBI): domain Eukaryota; kingdom Metazoa; phylum Arthropoda; class Insecta; order Lepidoptera; family Nymphalidae; genus Euphydryas; species Euphydryas editha. The sequence continues at coordinate 8,363,087 of JAUPFZ010000024.1, forward strand.
CTTCACGTATTAAAATGTAGATAAATGTATGTTCACGTAGTGTAACTATATTTTTTATTTTGTCAAAAATATTCAATGCAGTGACTCTCAATACGTGTACAGCTAAAGTGTTTTTTGGTAGAAAATAAAAAAAGACACCACGAAAGAAATTCTTTCGAACCTACTCGAAAATGAACGTTTTGTTCTATTGTTTTACAAAGTTTCTTGAGTATTGAATTGAAAGTGTGTAGACACTACGTATTCTTTAAGAAATCTAACAGTTCTAAGACCAGTATTAATGGGAACTAGAATTTCAGTTCCATTGTCAGCGGTATGACCTTTAAAATGTTCTGGTATGCAAGCAAAACGGTGATACGATATCCGATGTTTGTACACGTTGTTTAGATGCAAGATGTTTGTTTTGAGGCCTTATTCATTTTAAAATAAAATTTGTAAATATGTTTTTTTGGATACCTACCTTGGATTTTAAATATAATATTTGGTTTAACTTGGATCAAAGGCTTATGTACAATTATGGTGTTTTAGGGCTTTGTCCAGTATGATTGACTGTATCCATTTTGTTTTATTATTTAAATACCGTTGGCTAGTTTATGTTTTTGTAGACCTCGAGTATGTATTTATAATAGAATTGGCAGCGGACGTAATTAATTTATTATTATCGTTCATATCCTGATAAATTCAATCAAAAATTAAATGATAGTTTAGCTTTGAATTAAAAGATTTGCTATCACTCATATCATCTCTACAAAAATATTTTAAAGTAATATGATAACATATCATATAGGTACATAGACATTTAAGACATATGTATACCTTGTATAGTTTGTTCAACTTTGTAAAAATGCAGCTTTGGTTTGTGTAACAAAGATGTGGTAGGTAGTTGTTGTCCGAGCAACACGTACCCTTATCGCTTTGTTGTCCAAATACTGTCAGCGATAAAAGAACTTAACATCTCAATGCAAAGATGCTTTTATTTTGAATTTTAAAAAATAAGACAAGGAATTTTATGTAAAAAATTACTTTTCTTGTACTTTGACTGATTTTGTTGACTTTCACGCAGTATGTGTACAATATAGACGCGCGCACCCCGAACAGCGCGCCAATGTGATTTTAAGTATTTCTAACTTTTCAGTATATTTTAGTAACTTATTAAATAACGTTAATACAATAAAGTTAAAAATTTTGTCAGTTTAAAAGTCTTAATCTCTGCGTTCGGCACAAAAAACAGATAGACTGTAATATATCATGCTTGTACCTCCTATAAATAACAGTAAACAAATAAGTCGACCAATCAATCAAGTATCACAATTCAATGCAGGTGAAAATGGGTGAGACACGTGGTTCATCAAAACACGTTCAAGACACTCATTTTCAACTTTTTTTTCTATAATGTTACAATTTGAATACATTGTAAGCGTTGTTCAATAGTAAAACTATAGTTACGTTGTAGGTAAAAATATGGATATGAACGGAAGCTTGCGCGGTCAAATCCAGGTCAAAATCATCAGATCATCTCATCCGTGACGAAGAATAAAAATTTCGTGCGTAAACTAGCGTATGTCGTTTTATTATTTTAACTACAAATCAGCTTTTCTATCATTAATATAATTATCGATTTATTTCATTTTCTAAATTACTATTGACAGATAAATATTTGATGAACATAGATAAAATATAATTATGTGCTTTTGACATCCTACTATAAACCACGGCGTGTATTAGACCGTGCTATAAACACATATCGAGGTTTTTTTTTTACCCCCAAAATTTTATTCCGTACCAGACTGAGACTGTGAGACATAACTAGATACAGAACAGAATGTCATGTCATGTTTTGAGATTTACAAGTTGGTAGGTTAGTAAGTAGTACCTACGTAGCCTTTATGTCTAAATATATATTTTTTTAAGTTCTCAAGATAAACTAGCCCACACGACGATTCGACCGCGTTCACCGTTACACCTCCGTTTTTTTTCGTTGTCTTACATCATGTTTTATACCATATTTATCTTCATCAATAAAAATATCGACACGGGGATCCTGAAAGCGAGCTCAAATTAACAAATGAAGTCAGATATCGCACCAGCAACCCTTGTGTTGTGGGTGTCCTTAACCGATGACAACCACTTCCCGTTTATCCCGTACAATATCACAAGTCACAACACACACATACACATACACACATAATATATAGACAGGCATACACAAACAACACAATAAACTTTCGTATAACTAATTATATTAATATTAAAAGTTTTTTATTTGTTGTTCATTTATATAACAAACGTCATGGAAGAGTGAGTGTGAGTCCCACTATGACGAGTCTGTAACTCTATACTTGTATAATTCTCACTAGAGGGCCTTAAATATGCTACGTATACTATGGTAAAGAATAAAGTAATTTTTAATTTTATTTTTATGTGTACCGTCAGGTAAGACTGTTTGCATGATTGCCCTTTTCTGATGTTACATTAAAAAAACTTATCAGGTTTAAAGAAAATATTAATAATGGAAATGAAATACTACCATAGATCTTTCAAAGTATAAAAAGTCTGAATTGTAGTAATAAATGAAATCTATTGATTTCCGCATATGTAGGTGAACCTGTGAAAACGGTGTACAATGCTGTTATTCGTATTATAAACGTGTGAATTCCTTCCGTAGATTTTCTCATAGCCTACTAAATTAAAAGGCTATTGATAGCTACATCTTGTTATAACTTTCTTGCGTGTGTTTTTTGCTATATCCAACTATAATCTACAAAATGAGTCATTTGCTAGTATTTTAAACTATAAAATCGATGTTAAATCTAATCATACTAATATTATAAATGCAAAAGTAAGTTTGTTTGTTACACTTTCATCATGAAACTTTGTACACATTTTTGGATGTATTAGAAGTAACATAGGATACTTTTTTTTTTGGTCGCGAAAACCGACATCCACGCGGGCGAAGCCGCGGGCAGATATCATAATAAAATTGAATATTTTTATGCAGCTTTTACTGTTATACTCATAGAGTACTAGTACAGATACGATAATAAATAAAATAAAAATGAAGATAACTTATTTTTATAACGAAACTACAGATGTAAGATTTGTTATAACTTTTATACATATACTAGCGGCCCGCCCCGGCTTCGCACGGGTATTTAACTCAAATTTCAAAAAAATATAAATTTATACTGTTCCACCAGGAGCACCCAAAAAAGATATTACCTACACCTGCGTCAATACTGGAAAATATTTTATAACAGACGGATTGGTTGTCAAACATGTGTCAAAATAAATTTTTATTTAAATCAAAATCACTATGGAGTATTTATATCAAAATAATTTTCTCCGCCCTTTTAACATCGTTAGAGGATGAATTTCGATAAAATACGAAACACGTCTTGAACCAATTCTGTTAAAGAATATTTATGCGAAATTTGAAGTAGATTGGACCAAGGAATCATGTTGTCCCATACAAACTTTGCCCCCCTTTTTCACCCCCTTAGAGGTAGAATTTCGTAAAATCAGTTCTTAGCTGACCTCTACTCGGTAAAAGGAATATTCCTACCAAATTTCAAGTCTCTGCGCCTTATAGTTTCAGAGATATCGTGATGAGTCAATGTATACGTGGAAATCTCTTATATATATATAGATAGATGTATGTATTCAATAACTACACACGAGGTATTGTTAATGAAATAAAGCCTGTGTCACATCTCTCGATGTCGAAGTGACGTTCCAAGGTTTTCTTTGTATTGTTCGCTTTGCCTTTGAACTTAATATGGTCCATTTAGCTCGCCTTTGAAAATATGTCAATAAGTTTGTTTTATTTTCCATTTGAATAACTAATAATATAACTAACGTGGACGTAGCTTTTGGCAAAGCCTATTGTCGGATACAATATTATTTCTAAAATTTTTCTTTTTCTTATTCTAAGTTTCTTTGTATTAAACGGTTAAACAAAATATTCTTGCATTATTATTTTTTCTTTTTTCGTTATTAAATCTATACTTATAATAAAACTTGCAGGCACAATTCTATGCATGGAAAATATTTTGAAAACTTTTAGGAAGACAATCTATAGTCGATATTAAAGGCAAAAATGTCATTCATTTTTATCTGTCTCAGGCGCGGTCCGAAGGGGCGGGGGCGGGGAGGGGGGGTCACAGGGGACGTGCATGACAAAAAGTCGAAGTCTTGTCAAGAAAGTATCTGAATTCTATTCCCACCTTTTTCTTCTAAGATCATTGGCTATGGATTACAAAGTGGAAACGTGAGGTCACAGAAAATGCTAATACGAAACTTCCTAAGTGTGTAGTTTCTATCATCGAAGTTTCTTATGATGATTTATACCTAAATATAAAGAAATTTCTGAAAATTCTGACAACTCTTCCCATAAGTGGTGCGACAGCAGAGCGATCCTTTTCTACGCTTAGGCGTGTAAAAACGTGGTTGAGAGCTAACATGTTAGAAGAGCGATTAACACGTTTAGCTCTTCTAAACATTCACCTGGAAATAGTACCAGACGCCTCAAATATTATCACCCGATTCGCAAATACGAAAAGACGGTTTCCATTTGTTTTATAAGTAATGTATAAAATAAAATTGTGCAATAATGTTTATATTATTCCAGATACCTATTTTTTATTAGTGTAGTGAGTGACCACCTCCAAAATTTCATGCTGTGACCTCGCCTGATCTGTCTCTCTGTCTGTATCTTGGCCGCGCGTCACGCCAATAGTCAATACTAATGAATGTTCAAACTACAACCCAGAACCTGGTTATTTATCTCGAAATTCCGCACGGTCCCTTTGGGAGAGAGGATGAAAGTCAAAATCTGTATTTACAAATACAATTCATTAACGCGTATAACTTTTTATTAGGAAGAAGATATTTTAGACATTGTCCCGTAAATATTTCAAGGTCTTTGGCTTGACAGTTCAGTAAGTACAGACATAAAAAAAACCTCAGTATTAGGTCGAAATAACTTGAAACTCTGAATGTACGGAAACCATTGAACGTACCGCTCATCTAATCAGGTGTTACGTATGCCGTAAGCTTTATCTAATATACTTAACACTAAACCTACAAGAGCCGTCAAATGACCGCTTTTGATACTTTAATTTAAAATTGTGAAATTCTAGGTTTACAATTTTCTTGTAAAAAATGAAACCTAAAATTTACGCTCTGGTAGGTTTAGTGTTAATGAAGGGGATTTTATTCATTCACGAAGTTACGAGTACAACTAGTATTTACTATTATTATAAAGCTTCTTAGGTTCTTTGTTTAAAATATGGTAGAAATATATTTTTAATTAAAATATTTATTTATTGAGTAAGGCTGTTAAAAAAAAACACATAGAGAAGTAGAACAAAAACATAAATTTCAAGTAATTAACAAAATACTAAAACTCGTAACGTAACGTAACGTAAGGTAAAACCGAGGTGAACGTGTAGTAGTTTAAAAAGAAATTAAAAGCTACTATAATTTGTATGAAGGCACACGTTTACAATTACGTCGTTATAAAATTCTTTTCTTTCCCACCCTTATACCTAAGTGGCAGTCAGCACGCGTAAAATTTTAATTGGTTTTCAAAACACCTATTTTTGAGTCGTGCTTTAAAGCGTCATTATATTTGAAGTTTTTTTTTTTTGTATAATTCACTTGGTTAGATATGTTACTTCTTCTGTATTTAATCAGACTTGATTATCTATATTTATTTTTAATATTCTTTATAAAATAACAAGTATGCTTAGTTAAAAAAATCAAAAAACCCGACTGCGTAAAATACTCTTATTATAAACTAAAAAGAATAAAACAATTTACTAGCTTTCATTTGATACCCATAGTGCTACAGTAAGAAAAAAAAATTCAACTCTCCCCCCTCATTCCGAGATTTGCGGGCGCCATTTTGAAAATTTATATAGCCTATGTCACTACTACAATTTAGACAAATCCAACGACACCTCATATGTCAAAAACCGTCCAGCCGTTTGGGCTGTAGGGCGTGCCAAAGAAATGGACATACATACATACATACATACATACATACATACATACATACATACATACATACATACATACATACATACATACATACATACATACATACATACATACATACATACATACATACATACATACATACACTCGAAAAACATAACCCTCCTTCTGTCGCAGTCGGGTAAAAAGACACATTTTCGTTTTTGTTCTAAAATTTTTATTGATTATTTTTACAAAACGTCTTATAAAGATACAAGTTGATACAAGGAATAGACATAAAAAGTTGTTTTTAATAGATTAGAATTTTTGTGAATTTGTTAACAGGTCCAAAATATAAAACTTACTTTAAACTTTAAAACAGTGTCAATGACTTGTCTATAAAAGATTCACGAGCGTTATAATTCTCAATGCCAGATTTCGATGCAACTGTTAAGTAGTTTTGTCAGCGTTCGTGACGAATTGTTAACACTGCTATAATTTATGGGTGTCAATTGACACAATTGATTAAACAAAACGTAGTATTTATATATGTATATCAATCACCTTTTTTTTTATTTTTGCCGTGTATCGATAGCAACAACTTTTAAATTGTTTTTGTAATGTTTAATCTTCTTTGTAAAATATAGGTACAATTTTTTTTTAACTTTTCATTCTTTAATAGTTAGACTATTATTAATGGGTAAAATAGGATGTGTTCGTCGTTTTTTTTTTCTCTTTTTTTTGTATAATGAAGTACTATAATTAATATCATATGTATATCAATCGAATGTTACCAAAAAATACAGGTAACCAAAAAATAAGGTTGCCTTCCTTAGGCACAGACGACCGTGTGCGTATGTTAAATTTATTTATTTATTATTTAAAAGTAATTATGATATTTATTTCAAAACTGTACAATATATGTATCATAGGCATATCATAGACATTTTGGTGTATGATTACTGAACGCATAACTGCTAACAAAGTACTAAGTAAGTACAAAAACATCGAAAAGGTGATAAATTAATTATCATCACAACCTTGCCTTTTTGGTTTAAATAACTGCACGGATTTTGTGAATCATGTTTTTTTTTGTTAGATCGAATAAAATTAAATTTCTGATTGCAAATGAATAAAAAAAATTAAACTTTAAGAAAATTGTTGCATTCTTTTGTTGTTTGAAAAATCTACTTATAGTAATAATAGCAATACACTGCTTATAGCCTGTATGGAGTTTCATGATAGCCGTAATTAATTTTTTTCTAGGGCTCTCCTAGCTTTGTTAAGTAGGTACGTGACTATGCTTGGGTAGTTGAGGGAGTCTATCTCCTTTTTTAACCAACTATGAAATTACCAGTTAAAGTATAATTATTAACATTTTTAGTACCTACTTATATATAAATAAATGAGAAGAGGGAAGAAAGTATCATCAGGTGATTGTGAAGCTTCCTATATAATTATTACGCTATGAAAATCTTTTAAAAATCTTTATAAACCATTTTGCGATTAAGAAAGTGACTACAATACTTTTTTTTTTTTTTTTTCAAACGCTTAGTTTTTGTTCATTACAATTCTTAGGCAACTAGAATTGCAATTCAAACGACAAGGAATCGCATTGAACAGATTTAGATTTTATTTGATAACATTTAACCACACATTTGTCTGTCAACTCGCCATTTATAAGTTTACTAGACATGCCTGATGCCTAGCATTTAAAAACCTAAATATAGGTACAACCGGTGGGAGGGATGCGTACCGGTGGGAGGGATGCGCTGTGCCGCGCTCCCGGCTGCATGTATAGATGGGCAATCCACCCACCCGGGTTTAAACCCAGGTGGGTTTAAACCGGGTGTTTTGGGTGTTTTAGGATAAACACCCGATTTCCACCCAAATTTCGGGTGTAAATGATTTTTATACATAAATGACATTTAATTTTTAATTATTATTCTTTTATTAAATTATAAATAATTAGGTGAAATAAAATAATGCAAAAAAAAATCTTTTTTCTGGTACTAATAAAAAAAAATTACCTAGGTACTTAACAATCACTCACTATCGGATTCTCCATTATCATTTTTACAGACGAAAAAATGTAATGCTGATTTTAGTGTCAAGCTGACCGTCAGCGCTGACAGCTCAGCCCGTAGCTCGTCAGCGCTGACGATCAGCGCGGATCGTTTTAATATCCTGCTGATGTGCTGATTGCCGCGGAGTGCAGACACATACAAAAATGAGGCATGGTTGTACGCAATCGGCGCGTACGGTCAATACGATACTAAAACGCTCACTGAAGACAGAAGCGCGCGGGGGCTAGTGGGCGCCGACCGCTCAGCGACGCTGACGAGCGGCGCGTACGACGCGCTTACTGTCGTTGAAGGTGTAGGTTTGTTGTAGTCGTCCAATATTATCGGGTCTATAGAACTCTATATTCCGGTTTATTTTCATCATAGCTCTCATTAAGTTGGTCTATAAAAATCTCTATTATGTTTTCGTTTTCATTTTCTTCATCTAACTGAATGTTCTCATTATTAAGTTTATGTTTAGGATTCCAGTATTAACAAATATATGAAAATAGCTTTCCACCCGCAGCTTCGCCCGCGTGGAATTCCGTTATATCGCGCGACATGGTAAGCGCACCGCCGACCGCCCGATACGTCCCCCCCCCCTTGTCTTAAACAATTGAACAATCTTACCTGATTTTATGTTTGACTTATTGTCAAACGGAACTTCCATACAAACTTTCGTCTCCTATTTCAACCCCTTCTACCCTTATTTTCGCGATAAAAAGTATCCTATGTCCTTTCCCAAGTTCAGTTCTATCTTCATAATAAATTTCATCAAAATCGGTTCAGTGGTTTAGGTGTGAAAGCGTAACAGACAGACAGAGTTACTTTCGCATTTATATAATAGTAGGGATTTTTGCTTTTTCCGTTAAAGCCGATTTCGATTTTATAATATAAAAATAAGTCGAGTTTTCCTTCCTGACGCTATAATTCCAGAACGCATGAACCGATTTTCACGGTTTTGCATTCGTTGGAAAGGTCTCGGGCTCCGTGAGGTTTATAGCAAACAAAATTCAGGAAAAATTTCAAGAGAAAAGCAGGAAAACAGGGAAAATCATTTTTCACATACAGCGCCATCTCTGATACATAGCACGTACTACAAACCAATATGGTTTTGCATGGTGGTTTAATCCCCAAACGAAATGTTACAAAAAACGAAGCCATCTGGTGGCGAAACGGAGTTCGCCGGGTTTGCTAGTTATGTATATATCCTTGAATACTGAAGGAACGCACAGTTGCTGCTAATGTACACGGAGCTGACAGGATGCGTACCGCTACTTTGCTTAGCTCAGTCGAACTACAGATTCCTTTCCCCACACAATGGGCTCAATGTTACGCACTGAATTGCATATAAATAGTCTGGCCCAAAAGTTTTCTTTAGCTTTGTAACAATCCAGTTCAGCCATTACAGTTTATCCATAGCCTGAAGTTCTTCATCTTGAGTAAGTTCAATATCCTGAGCTGAAAGATCCAGCATATACGCTGCCAAATGAATTGGTCTAATGGACATTTTGCTCCTTTCAGCGACTGATGTCAGAATTTTCTGTTTGCCTTCTTCGTTCAACATTGAAGTATGAGGCAGTGTAAAACGTATTTTAGCCAGTATATCATTAAACGTAATGTATATTTTGTGGATACCAAACTGATCTCCCTCCAAGTTAAATATGCTTTCAGTAATAGGTTCTAGAATACTTATACATTCATCGATCTTCTTTCCTTAAAATTAGATTTTTAATATTCCTTGCAATCAGCACATTTTCACTAACAGCCATTCTTTGCAAGGCTATCTTGTTTGTTTTTAAACTTTTTAACGAAATAACGTGACTTTCCCATCTAGTTACACAAGGTAGTTTTAATGTTCATGTTGAATCCTGGTTATGACTCAATTTTTTCAGTAGCGAATTTAGTCTTTAGTAGTAGTTTCGAAATTAAGCGTAAAATGAATACGATCAACGAGCTAAGCGTAAAATGAATACGATCAACGAGCTAAGGGTAAAATTTGTTGCTAAGCAGAATAGAAGGCAACCAAAGTGATGATAAAAATGTTGCATTAAAGCAGATGATTGAAACAAAACTACGTGAGTATTATAAATAAATTAGATACATACTTATAATAATAATAATAATAATAATAATTTATTTTGACAAGCCAAGATCAATAATATTACAAACAGTACACATAAAAACAAATAACAATAAGATAAAACACAAAACAATCTAGTTTCCATATAATAGATACATACAAGAAGCAGAAATTGAGCTAACGATAATTATGATCAGAATATAAAACAATTAAATACAACATTAAGAACCATTAAATTCAGTTAATAGGATATACTTTAAAGCCTGATGATTTTTCTTTTTATTTTGATATTTCATAAATAAAATTTCATAAAATTTTTATTAATTATGAGAATTAGATTTGCTAAATTATTTCAATACTCAGGAATAAAGCATAACACATAACTTGGAATAATGCATTATTTAAAAAACAAGTAATTGTAAATTAAACAAAATAGTGTTGAAGTTCCATAAAATCTTTAAAACTTTATGGTAAATATAATATAATTTAATTATAATTATTGTAATCTAGTTAAAAAATAAAAATAAAATAAAGAATAAATAAAAAAAAAAAAATCGTATGACTCAATAAATTTCTAATAAAACAAAAAAGGTTCTATATACAAAACAACCTCTGAACCTAATTTAAATCGATTGAAATTATTATCGTACTATATATATTGAATCTAAATAAATTTAACAATTTAACAGATTTTACAATTTATTTAACAATCAAATTTTTTTATTGTATTAAAGATAATTTACTGAGATAATAAGTAATAAAAATGGTTTATACACATTCTTAATATTGTCAATAAGACACATACAAGAATCAAAATTCATATACATAGATACTTACTTGGGAAAGTATACTAGATTGTTGATTAATACATACACATTCGCCAGTCTACAATAAGGCACTGAAACTCATACCTAATCACAATAAACACAATTATTATCGAGGTATAACTTTATGCACTCAACGTATTCATTTAGAAAATAATAAATAAATAAAACGAGAATGATTAGCAATTACATATTTAGCAAGCTTATTATAATTCTTCTGCAACATTATGTAGGTATTATAGCCCAATTTAATTTCATTTTTATTATGTAATCGTAGGAGAGAAAAAGAACGGACTTTGCTATCGGAACCGGTCGCCAAACATTTTAGATAGTGAGACACAATGTTTAGATGATTTGCCGTCATCAACAAAGCTACATAGACCAAGTTCTCCATCTATTCTTTCTGTCCCCACGGGTATAAAAAGAAGGAAATAATTAAAAGATGACGCAGTCTAATTGTTCAGAATGTGCATAAAGCATGGAGAGGGAGAAGACAAAAAGTAATAAGCTCTTCAGAAAATTATTGGCGGAGGAATTTAAGTATATTAAGCCATGTGAGCGCACCAAATGCAATAAACAAATCTTAAAGTATTTACATGAAGCTGGGATATCATGTAAATAAACTTAAAAAGCGATAAAAGAGAAAGGTAAGGATGCAAATTAAAAAAATCAAAAAACCTGACTACGTAAAATACTCTTATTATAAACTAAAAAGAATAAAACAATTTATTAGCTTTCATTTGATACCCATATTGCTACAGTAAGAAAAATAAATTCAAGTCCCGCCCCCTCATTCCGCCATTTGCGGGCGCCATTTTGAAAATTTATATAGCCTATGTCACTACTACAATTTAGACAAATCCAACGACACCTCATATGTCAAAAACCGTCTAGCCGTTTGGGCTGTAGGGCGTGCCAAAGAAATGGACATACATACATACATACATACATACATACATACATACATACATACATACACTCGAAAAAACATAACCCTCCTTCTGTCGCAGTCTGGTAAAAATGAAGAATATGACAACTAACACGCTTACGAAACGCTAATTACACACTACAACATAACATTAGCTATTCAAAAGCTGAAATAATATAAAATGTGATTTTTAAAGCTTAGTTTTTATCTTGTACCATTTTATTTTTCCCTCCCTGATCTAACTAATGTTGCCTACAATGAAATAAAATGAATGATAATCATTTTTAAAACATATTTTATAACATTACTAATTTAATTTCATGAAATCAAATAAACACCCAATTTTCTGGGTGTTTATGGGTGCTTGCGGGTGTTTATCGGGTTTTTATCAAAGCACCGGGTTTAAACCCGGTGGTTTGCCCATCTATAGCTGCATGGGTACCACCATCTTGCTTATTTCTTCCGTGAAACAGCTTTGCTGTGTTTCGGAAAGAAGGGCAAGACAGGCAGTGTAATTACTGGCACCGAGACTTAACATCATATGTCTCAGGATAGGCAACACATAAATGAGTTGGCTGGGCTAGTTCTAGGTAAACTAGTTTATGTTCATGGGCGACGTCGACCACTTACCATTAGGTAGCACGTCTGCCAGTTTGCCTATTCAACTAACACATAAAAAAAAAAAAAAAAAAAAACTCTTCATCTTGTCTAAAAATATATTAAAAATTGGACCAGTAGTTGCGATTAGCGTCTGCAAAGAAATAATCTTTTCAATTTTATAAATTTATATATGCATATTTATGTATAATACATATATTTTGTATATAATAGTTCATAAAATATTGTAGGTATATGTATATGTATTCCTGTGATGCTTACGTCCACACGTGTATCGCGCTTTGCGTTATAATTTGACGCTTCAGAGGCTCTCGTTTATCTTTATCATCTCTGAATCACATTTATATTACGACTATTTAAACTTTTTTTCCATAAAAAAGTCTAAACTGTAATATATATGTTTCTTATATCGTATCCTACAAACCAAATAATAATTATAATAAATGTATAACTTATTAACTATAAGATATAAAACCTCTTGCAAAAAGTTTGGCGATTGTAGATAAAACCCTTTTTTAACAAAATATAAGCATACTTATGTATGCTCTACTGTTTTCATAAACTAGAACCACGCTTTATGATTCTTAATGGTTTGTTTAATTGGCATGACCGCGTACGCGCCATATTGCGACTCTTTATTGTTTTTATAGTTATATGAAGAGGAATAAAAAGAATTTATAAAATGAGGGAAATATAGAAATACTTATATACATATATTAAGATATAACAATGTTAAAGAAGAAATTTTATCTTTTCTTCTATAGATAAAAAACTAATTAATTTATAATAATAAATGAGTCTAATAATTGGAGGAAATTAGAAGAAATCAGAAAATCATATAAAAAAGTAATGTAATAGTTCGACTTTATGAATAAAAATAAATAAAAATTATATACAACATTATAAAAGGAATACAATTTTTTATGTTTCCTGAGGTATTCTATAAAATAAGATTTGAATGTATATTATTATTTTTAAATACACAGTACTGCATTGTCGAGGACTGCAACCAATAAAAATACAAGAAGTTTTTGTAAAAGAGTCTAAAACTTCACGGTAAACTGACCCCGTCTGCTCGAACTGCAACAGGCGAAAGAAAAAAAAATTAACTACGTTTTTGTAAGTTGTTGATAAAAAAGTGGTTGAAGTTAAGAGATAAAAAATAAAAATATATATTAATGTAAATGTAAAATCTTGTACATCTTGTTATATTTACATATATGTCATTATGCTTTAAATGGATATTTAAAATATAAAACGAAATAAACCGAATAAAACAATAAACATAATTTATTAACGTATAATATATTTTGGATACAGAGATTAACTATTAATCTAGAGAAAGAGAGGACTAAATGGAAAGGAGAATATTTGCAAGAATTTAATAAAAACATTTTTACATTCCTTATAAAAATGTCTAATCGTAACAAAAAAAAAAGATTTAACTATTTATAAAAATTTGTCTAGTTAATTAATTTCTTAAAGCTGCCTTTGTTAGTTAAAAAACTTTTGTCAATAAATAGTACTTACAATTTCTGGTTGACTAAACGATTTGGCGATATTGTTTTATTTTGACCTGTGCAGTACTTAAAACAACACTATCCATAAAATGCCAAAGAAAGCCACAAAATCGTGTTCTTGAATACTATGCTAAGATTCCATAATATCAACTATAAATCAAACTAAGTCCAGATAAATCCAATAGACGACATAAAAGTCGCACATCAATACTCTTATTAAATTGTATACAAGCAAAAATATACCTTATCACAGTGTAATAAGAAATGTAATAGCTTGAAGCAATCTACTTTACAAGCCGTAATGGTAAGCTCTACAGTGACAGTAACCTGTCTATGTGTTCGTTTACCCGTTTTTACTTCTTATGTCAATGAGTTTGGGTTGAAAATTAAGTAATGTCTGAGGATATAAGCTAATCTTGACAGTTACTCAGCAACCACGTCTCGCTTTTGATTACTGTAGCGCTATTCTGTAGAAACAAGTTGATACTCGGAGAGACGGGGCGATGATGCCATATTATGATACTCTTATTGATTTTTTTTAAATATGTTGCGTTTGTGCATTTTATTGAACTAGTGGTCGCCCAGTGGTCGAAATTCGACCTAATCTATAATTGACAGCATTGTCAACATCATAAAAATATGATTGCGCATAACATGGTGAGCATATGCAGCAGTCATTGAACCTGATCTGTGATAAAAAAATTCGATAAAAAATTCGTTGCAAGACCTGTATTTAAAACCGTGTTGACAACAGACTTTGACAATAAACAAAATTTGTGTAATATGTACATTGTACACATGTGTGTATGTCGTAGTGTATGTATTGTGTTAATAATTTTAATGTATTTTTTGAGCATTTTTATAAAAAATATTAGCATTCTGCACTTCTTCTTCATATAAACTTTAATTGTGCTAAATTTCATACTTCTCCGTCCGGATAATTTTCGTAAAAAGGGGTACAAAGTTTTTGCTTCACATATTAATATATAGATATTGCATTGAAGTACTGAAAAATCTATTAGATTTTTTATTTTTATTATTATTTACAATTTATAGGGCATAAAAAACAGTAACGTTAAGGTTTAATGATGAAACATTAACATAATTATGGCCTACCGTTTAGAAAAAAAGTGATGCGACGTTTGTCTTTTTACTAAACGGACATCCCATTTTCTTTTTAATAAACCTATGCGAAACTGGGGTGGCTCGCTTGCTTATCACAAATAAAAATGCATCCGCGTTATATTCAGATAGGTTTCTTTTATAAATATAAACAAAAATTACAACTATATTTTTTTTAAGCCATTATATATATTTTTTTGTAACTCGACTTTCAATTCTGTTTCTATATGAGTATATATTTCAATATACAAAATAATCACGCATCGTTTTGCGCAGATCCTACCGCAGCATGAGTGGAAGAAAAAAGCACTATAATTACCGACTCTACGAGTATTCATCCTGAAACAAATGCACTCTACATAAGTCGAGATACGTATTTCTTTATTGTTAGAGCTCTGGCAAAAAGCGTAAAACTACTTGCTTTTTAAAGTTATGACTGTTAAATGTACAGTACAATAGTACTTTATTTTTACAAATAGGCTTTTTCAAGCACTTGAATCAATAAACGAAAAATTAAAATAATTTTAAGTACTTAATAAGAAGGCAACATATTCTGAATGAAAATTCTGATCTGATACCGGAAAAGAAATTGGCAAGAAAATAAATATTAAGTTTAAAATATAAAATCTTTTTTTACCCTTGTTAGTATTAAAAAGTAGGTACACATAGTTATACATATACTAAACAATAAACAATATATTTTTTTATATTTATGTACCTACATACATGCAACATATGAAAACTACGCGAAGTTTTAAATAAACATAGTAATAACATATATTCATACACAGAACATAAATTTACAGTAGGAAAGACATTTGATCTGTCAAATGTCAATGCGTTGCTGACTTAAACGAATGAAGGAAAGCGGGAAAAAAGTAAAAATAATTACCTTTAATTACGGGTTCTGGATGCCGGTTCGTGTGATATTAAGAAAGTGTACTATACTGCCCTAGTCGAGCTAGCCTTAGGGTGCCTGTCCATTGATGCGGAGCGGACAAACAGAAATATTAACCAATAGGCTTGCAGAGCCCTTGTCCACTGGAGCGGAGAAGAGATTTTTTTGCAATCCTATTGGTTAATATTTCTCCGTTTCTCTGCTCCGCAGCCTCGCTCCACTTCACATGGTCAGGCACCCTTATACGCGCCTTAAAATTACAAAAGTGACAGCAAATGTTTGTCATTTTCATAAATAGTTGTGTCTAAACTCTGGTCCTATGAGGAGTACACCTCATTCTGTATAACATAATTATGTTCTACCCTATTTGTTTCAATTTTATTAGGTAATACCTATTGCTTATAAAAAGTTTTGCTTTGTAGATTGTCAGTCAGCACTTGTCTGTGATATAATTACAATTCTAATAATGTCGTATAAATGATGCCACGAGCATGTGCCTGAATTTATTTGTGCTGCTTGTGTGCTTGTAGAGTTCGTTTATGTGGATCTAGTCACAACAGGGAATGTTATATATAACCATAAAAGAGCAAAGTTATTGTACATTCACATCAGTAGAACTACGAGTGATTCATGCAAGCAGAGATATGTATCCTGTCATTGCCTTTAAAAATTTTATTTCTATTTCTTTGTAAACCGCAACATTCTATTTCTTTTTTTTTTTAGCAAAAAATGAGTTAAGTCATTACGACGTCTTGGGTAATCGTTATGTATTTTACTAGCTGCACCTGGTGGTTTTATCTGATCCTTTTAAAAAAATTAACTGGTAACAATAATTCATAACGACTGATAAATTCAAAACATATTTTTATATGCAAACGGCCTCAATACGATAAAGTTTATAGATAGCGAAACATTTTGGGTGACGACCTATTTTATTGTAAAAAAAATAGAGCAATGCAATTCATCTCTATTCGAAATAATCCCGTAGGTAAGACAAAAGCTGCTTCCATTGTGCTGCAATGGAAATTATATATGTCCTGTATTATATATAATTAGAGAAGGACCAGAGTTCAGAAAGTGTCAATCGATTCCAGATATTCACGAGCTTAAATCTATGCTCTCTCTTTTTCGGAAGAAATTCTAAGATATGCATATATTTGACAACTAGCCGAGAAACAGAGTGGTGGATAAGTTCCAACTGGCCTGCTTCTTAATGTAGAGGCCTTCGCTAGGCATTTAGTAACAGGTATTGTATATGGTAATGTACATAATATAATGTTGTAATTAATATCAGACTTTTCGTGCAGCTTTGCTTCTTTTTCTTGACGAAGTGAATATAAAAGCATTTCATTAAACTTTTAAATGACTAGTTCTTTAAAGTTTTATTACACCTTAGAGGTTAATTTTTAGATAAGCAGTCGATGCTTCTTAAAGCTTAATCTTACGTTTTATTGAAGTAATTTAAGTTAAATCATATATATTTATGTAACATTTTAACCGACTTTGAAAAAAGACTAGGTTTTCAATTAGTTTTATTATTTTGTGTTACTTAACTCAGATTTTTTTTTGGTTTATATTTTTTGATTTCGTTTTCATAGCGAAAATATAAGTTAAATGATTATTCTTGTCATTCAATATTAAGACTACAAAAGACAGAATTACTTTGGTCGTGTCTCACAGTTCGTTAACCTCAGCTATTTGTTAGATAATGTGATTTTGACGTGAATATAGAGAGTCGTGTCTATTTGTAGTTCTTTTTTATCTGTATTTGTGACAATTATTCTATATCTATAGTTTATTGAATTGAGAAAGTTTTCTCATGGTAAAATTTTAAAACATTTTTGTAATAAACTTATTTTAATTGTCAGTAAATTACAATATATTAATAAAACTTGATTTAAAAAAAAATGCCGTGTGGGCGTTTATAAACTTCATTTTGATTTATTTAATTATTTTTCAAACGAACGGTCGCACATAATACTAAATAGTTTTTAATTTTAATCAAACTTTAACGTTAATTAATATTAACACTAATCTTAGCCAATTGGGTAGCATTATTCATGTCGAATTTACATTTCCTCCGGTTGTTTTCAGTTGACAGAACAATGACCAATCACGGTGACCCTCTGCATTAGGCTGAATCGTACACGGCCATGATCCACTTGAGAAGCCATTACTCTGTTTGTGTCACGCCTAAGAGTACATCAAGAATTAAGTAAAGGTCAACATTTGAAATGCTAAATGCCTTAATTATATTGTCAAGTGTTAAATTTTGTCATCAATAACGAACAGTAGATATTGTTCAGAAATAGAACATACAACAGGCATATACGGATAATGACAGTCATAAACTCATACACACGCGCATGCATACACATGCACACCTACACGCTCTCAAACAGACACACAAAACCCACAAACACACACACACACAACGCACACAAAACGTGCGCACACACACACACATTATATATATAACGCACACACGCATAACGCACACACACACGCAGTGCATCGGGATTCGGGAATCTCTTATCGTCCACTCCCGCCTAATACCTTGGGGCACTTGCTCTGTATGGGGGTCTTTATCTCATGCCAAATTATGCTGAGGAGGAAGAGAAGGAGGGGTTCCTTGTAACTTTTGTTCACAATCATCATATACTTTCTTCCATTTTTATTTTTTTATTTATTATTAAGTAATGCAACAAACAACTAGTAACAACAATTTTTCTTTCATTAATAATTTAAATCAGTCGTTAGTCCTTCAAGGTACTCGTAGTTCATTTTTCAAAAAAGCAAATTATAATATTAATATGATCTAACTTAACATACTTTCACGTCGAGATAAAATATTAAGTAACCATTAAAATCAGATCGCTGATTTCACGATTGGATCTCGGCAATTTAAAATCGATTTGGGGCGGTGCGATAATTCGAGAACAAAAAACCAGCATAATAGTAGGGAAGTGCGAAACGAATGGGTAGTTAACAATATAGAATATAACGCGTCGTAGAAAGTGGAAAATTCGATTTACATTCTAACAATCTGATGGCTTTGTTCGTTTTAAAGTAGGTACTTATTTAAAATAAAGTTAGATATAATAGCGCAACATCACGCGAGTAAAAATTTTAGTAAATTTTGGAAGAAAACAAATAAATTGAATCCAAAGTCAAATAACCGTCCTGCGAGCGTTGCTGGCTTTCACGAACCCCGAGATATAGCAAACTTTTTCAGACAACATTTTAAGGTTGATCTGCCGAACAGCACCGGTACTCGGATGCTCAATACTGTGCAACCGAAGTCAATAAGTGTTCGATTTTCGGCTAACGATGTAAAGAGGGTCGTAAGTCAGATGGTACGAGGTAAGTCGCCCGGTCACGATGGGCTCAGTATTGAGCATCTGAAGTATGCGGAACCTGATTTGTCGAGAGTTCTCGCTATGTTTTTTAACCTGTGTATAAGTCACAGTTACCTGCCGGAGGATCTCATGTACACTATAGTGGTGCCCATATTGAAGAATAAAACAGGGGATGTATCCGATGTATCCAACTATAGACCAATCTCACTAGCTACGGTCATAGCTAAGGTACTGGACAGTCTGCTTGATAAGCAGTTAGAGGGGCATATTAAGCTTCAGGACTCTCAATTTGGTTTTAGACCGGGTCTTTCTACAGAGAGTGCCATCCTTTGCCTCAAGCAGACTGTACAGTACTATACAGCTAGAAAAACTCCAGTTTATGCCTGTTTTCTGGATTTATCAAAAGCTTTTGATACAATACGGTATGATGTGCTTTGGAAAAAACTAAGGGAGGAGACTGATGTACCCTGCGAGGTCACATCTGTCCTAGAATACTGGTACCACAACCAACGGAATGTTGTAAAATGGGCGGGTACGCACTCAGAAATATACGGGTTGGAGTGTGGAGTGAGACAAGGGGGCTTAACCTCGCCTCGTCTATTTAACCTGTACATGAACGGGCTGCTTGGTGAGCTTAGAAATAGCAAAATTGGCTGTCATATAGGGGGCGTCTGCGTAAATAATATCAGTTACGCTGACGATATGGTACTGTTAAGCCCATCTATAGGTGCACTGCGTAAATTAATGCGTATTTGTGAAAGGTACGCTGAAGCCCAGGGACTCAGATACAACTCGAAAAAGAGTGAACTCTTAGTGTTTAAAGCCGGCAAGAAAGTCTATGCGAATGTGCCACCTCTATATCTTGGAGGTGTTGCTTTAAGTAGAGTAGAACGCTTTAAGTATCTGGGTCACTGGGTTTCGGACAACCTCAGCGATGACGAGGATTTAGAGCGAGAGCGCAGGGCGCTGGCCGTGCGCTGCAACATGCTGGCCCGAAGGTTTGCACGGTGTACTGATAGTGTGAAGGTAACTCTGTTTAAGGCATATTGCCAATCCTTCTACACCTGCAGCCTTTGGGTCAGGTATACGCAGCGTGCGTACAACGCCCTGAGAGTCCAGTACAACAATGCATTCAGAGTGCTGCTCGGGTTGCCGCGTTACTGCAGTGCCTCCGAAATGTTTACTACGAGACGTGTTGATAGCTTTAATGCCATTATTCGTAAGAGGTGTGCATCCATGCTCCGGAGGCTACGAAGCAGCTCGAACGGCATTCTGAGAACACTGGCGGACCGCTGGGACTCGGCAATACTGCGCCACTGGATACGGCTACATTCTGACTGACGTGGGTCGTGTCCAGAGAGCTATTATTTTTGCTTTTAATTTTGTTTGTTATTTTTATTTACTTTTATTTATATTTATATTGATTCACTAACATTAGATATAAGTTGTTTTTGTAATATTTAGTAACATTAAGATATGGACTATGTCTGAAACAAAATAAATAAATTAAATTAAATTAAATTAAATTAAAAATCTACTACTCAAATACAAAAAATATATATATATATATTTGAAGATTCTTCGTTTAATTGAGAAAGGTTTGGTATGTAAGTAATTATAACTAGGGCTTAGTTCAATCATTTCGATAGATATATATGCTCTTACCTAGGCTACTATCTCTTTTGCTATTTTAACCGGTTAACTGTTTTTGACAAATATGTTCGTCATGAAAAAATTGTAAAATTTTATGTTATGACGAATATAACACCTCGTCCAACACGTACAGCAGCCCCCAGATTGAACAGCATGATGTCCAGCACCAGCGATAGTGCCGCCAGCGAGCTGTGCTTACCCGGCACCTCACCCAGCGACTCCTTCTGTCTCCAATTAATTGTTTTGACTTTTAAGTTTTTTAAGTCTAAACAGTTAATTGGTTAACTGTCATCACGTATGCCTGAATATTAAATATGATAGCAATCATACCAAGCAATAACTATTAAGGGTACTTAATGCATTGCGCTAAATTTCGAAATTACATTCAGAAAGCTTTTCTCTTTCCCTCCAAGATATGTTCTCTAGTTTTGAGATTAACAGAAACTTATAAAAACCGTTTTGTATAATATCATACTGACTTTGGTTTTTAATTTCACCTGCAAAAATACTAAAAAAAATTGTTCGATTACCATTTATAGCTATTGCTCCATCCTAATACGAAAACAACGAGCTGTTTAACGTGAATATTAACATCGAACCAGTAGTTTTTGAAATTAGACCGTTAAGATGATCTCATCAACTTTATAAATATTAGCCAAGATGTTATAGAAGATAATTGAAGCTTTATAACATACGATAAAATTAATTACAGCTTGCCAAATGCGGCCGTTTGATCTTTGAACGAACTGTATAAGTAGTGAGCTTTGATCCAGATTTCAGTCATAAAATATTATTTTGTAGCATAGTAAAAAAAAAACCATACAGACCTCCAACGTTAGCATTAAGACAAGTCAATCACAGGGTATAAAGAGTGAAAAAAGGCAAAGCGGCCATATGGGACATCTCAATCAGGGCTGACGCCTTGTATTGTTTAGTTTAAATATACTGGAAACATGTCGAATTATCAAAACTTGGATTTCACATAAAAAGAGCAATAATAACAAAAACAGTGTGTCATTAGTTAAAAGTCACAAAAAAGTATTTCAGGCAGTAATTGTATACAAAATCTTAAATTAGAAGTGTGGTGTCAAATAAGCTGGATCAAAGGTTTGATTACTCAAGTGATACTCAAGTTAACAAATCATAGAATTCATGTTTGTCCGTTACAACTTATACATTAATATGGTAATGCGCTATTTTGGAAATCATTCACACAGTTTGATAAATATACAGAATAAACACATATTTATACTCATAGTAGTTATTTCTCTTAAAGTTTGTCAATTTTGTTTCTTAACTTTTCTTTAAATCTGCATTCCTAAAGGATGGTGGCATTTTTCCTAATATAATAATAAAAAAATACTTACAGCAATATTTAATTTAATAAATAAATATTAAATTCAAAAAATGCCTATTTATTTTTTATTTTATTTATTTATTTTAATGGAAACAAACAGTATATAATAATTTTTATAAAATAGCACATAATTCGAAAATCATCACCAAAACAGTTTCCAAAGATTGTTAAACACATAATAAGTACATAGCGTAGATGCGCCTTACGAAACCAAGCAAACTATGATGAATTGCTGAGAATACAGAGTATGAAAATCATTCTATTTACTGATTACAATAAAAATAATAACAATTGTATCGATCAAAATAACTTGAGATTATTAACTTTTAGTTATAGTATTTAAATTTAAATTAAAAATGATTATAAAATGATAGTAATAATTATAATTTTTTTAATTTCAATTAACATTACCATTAGTCAATATATTTTTAATATGACAATTAAATTTGGTTACTGAAAGATATGAAACCTATTATGTATTAAAAATTAAAAGATTTTAGATGCGGGAGCTGCGTTTTAAGACTTTTGAGATTTTCTTAGTGATCGGTACTTCTCTGCTCATTTTATTTTGTCGTTTTTTCTGAATAATATTTCTTTGCCTAGATAGAAATTTTTATTTTATGCTCAAAAGTGTCCTACTTAGTGCCATGCCATAGGAGTTAAGTAGTGTGTGGCCAAAACTTTCGAATAAGATGTAAGGCGTTTTGTCATGTTATTGAATTGTCAACTTTCAGAGAATTGAATAATGTCATCAGTGAACCTATTTTCTTAATCATACTATAATATTATAAATGCGAAAGTAAGTTTGTTTGTTACGCTTTCACGCGAAAACTACTTAACCGACCTTCATGAAACTTTGTACACATATTCTTGGGGGTATTAGAAGTAACATAGGATACTTTTTTTTAATTCGCGATTACCAACATCCGATGGACGCCGCCGCGGGTAGAAGCTAATACTTAATAAAATAAAACGATAATTTGGATATAATTAACATTTATTTTAAATGGATTTTGGTATTTCTCTACACATATTACATAATTATGTCAAGACACAAACCAGCATTTCGCAAGACTTCAGGGACATTGGGCTTCTACATAAGACAGCTGCCAACTTTTGTGAAACTGCTGTTTTGCATCCCGGGCTGATTCATTATAAATAATAATGGATTTTTTCTTAAATATATTTGCAAATCTGCACTATTTGTTAAAAAATGACTGGGATTCTTCTGTCCATTTTGATTACTTAAAATGCTTACAATATTTAGCAGCCCTATAATTTTTAATAGAAGTTAAATTGAATACCAATAAATCGTAATAAAATATCCTTACCAAAATGTTCGAAAATCAAATCTATATATTTTATAAAATATTCAAAATGATCAAATATATGATTATTAAAGTTTGTTTAAATATATACCCAATAATGGCCCGAATTTTATTTTAAAATATAAAACATTTCTAAATAGCACTCAATAGATTTAATTATTTTACGATGCATGCGTTATATGACCAATCGATGTTTATCGTTAACACAGATACTGAAACTGGCGTGATTTGTGACTGTTTATGGCTGCTGGTAAGCGTTACTTGAAGAGTCAGTGACCGCTCTTTGTTCCGAATCGAATGTCAAAATTGTATCGATAGATAAAAAGTTCACGCTGAGAAACCTTTTTTGTTATTCTGTCCTTTCAATATTATTTAAAAAAAAATTAACATCACTTAGATTAAAATAATATTACTTTTACTATACTCGTTAAAATAACTGTTAATAATTATATTTTATTTGGTGTAAGTAATTTCTGTTACTTTGAAAATAATCAAAAGAATTCTAATATTTATAATATCGGCATTAATGATGTATGTGTCAATATATGTGTGCTTATATATGTATATATATGTATGTGTTAACACACACTGAGATTTTCTGTAAATATACCTCTAGGTAAAATTCCTATCTCTTAAAGAGCAGGATGTTGAACTTAATCCGGCTCGTAGACTACTCTTTCACGGTTTTATATACCATTCATCTATTCAAATACATACTTTCATTACGTTTTTGTTTACGGTTTTATTTTTATTTTTATGATATGCCACAGAAAAATAATTTTAAATTAATCGTTGATAATTCATTTAAGCCACATATCATAGACACTTCTCTGTTTATCAGATTTTTTTCTTAATTTTGTTTATCAATCGTAATACCAAATTAATATAACTTAACGTAGTTCCAACGTGGTAGGTATAAGCCCTACCTTAAGTTATAGTGATCTGGCAACTTTTTTCTCAGTGTTTATATATTTTTGTTTATGGTCTCAGTATATACAAATGGTATTGCGCTTTCTAATAATAATATTATTAAATTAAAAAGACGCCCAATCAATTACGACACAAAGTTCGATTTATAAAAAACCAATATTTCTCAAAAAAAAAAAATATCTTTCTATTCTGATATGAAAAAGGCGCAGCTAAATTTTACTAAAACCGTGAAAGATTTGAATTTCCCGCATTTTATTGTACACTATTTCAGGGAGCGTTGCGCACAACGTCGCCCGATCACTAGAAGTTGTTGAAGCAGGTAGGAAATTGATAAAAAATTAATGTTATTAATTTTAATATCTCGATAACAAAACGGTTAGGTGCTATTTTTATTTTTTTAATTGTTTTCTAAAAACATTTTTCAAGGACTGTTTGAGACTGAGACTTTTTTTTTCTAATTCCGTAGAGAGAATTTTTTAATATAATAAAAAATCAGAAATTTTGTCTTAAATATCTCGCGATCTTAACGATAAAAAATTATGAAATTTTAGGAATTCATAAATAAAGCTATTCTGAACTCGTGAAAAAAAATTTAGGCGAATCTGTCGAAAAATTGGTTTCACGCTGGAACTACATTAAATACAATATATGTATGTAATAAGAAGATGTAAATGTAAGCAGGGAATGGAAGCCTAAACACAGGGTTCTAGTTAGGAGTTAGTGCCTACCTTTGTTTGCAAGCAGCCAAATTATAAACCTTAGTAACACTGTTAATTCTATTCATTATTGTTTTATGTTTTATAGTGTAATATGTGATTAGAGCTTGAATCTGTCCCTTATGTTATAAGTGCTGTCGATTGTATACAAACAAATAATAATAAAAAATATATATTATAAATATAAAAAATAATAATAATATATATTGTATGAGGATCGAAAGATAGGTATAACATAATATGTCTTAATTCTCGATAAATAATACTTCTACCAATAACTAACACCTACACTATTGTAACTAATTTTAGTTTAAGGTTTGATAATAGCTATAAGCCCTCGTAGAATGACCTCAGACGATATTGAGTAATTTTAACATTACAGCCGTTTGTTTTTTTTATTTTTATATCTTGCAACATCTATATAAATAAATTGTTGTATTATTTTATAATATATGACTGTATACATAAATAGGCATTGTAACTGTAGGATACAAAACTTGATTTATGTTCCTACCTACTTTGTACAGGGCTCATTGTTTAATTTATTAATTTATGTTAAATTTATTTTTGTTTTATCGACTTGACTATGGTGTATTGTAAAATTAGTATGAATTTATGCTTACACCATAATTGTCATAAACGCACTGTAAAAATTTTACTAGATAACTAAATAAAATAATATCATAAACGTCTTTCGAAGACAAATGGACAAAAGGATGGAAAAAAAACAAAAATTTAAAATACCGTTCATTGATTTCTTTAGCAGATATGCTTCTAACGTTTACTTACTATCTCTCTCCTTCTATAAGATGATTTCAGAATATACAGAAGCATGTTAAAAAAAACATATGTATATGAAAAAATATTTTTTTACAAATATTGAAAAAAAAAATTGAGTATCCAATTCGAATTTTTTTATTTGACTTTTTTGAACATATACGATAAATGACGCTGTTTATGTTATATTTGGTTGATTTTCAACATACGTCTAGCCTTAAACCCGGTCATGGTACCGGTTCACACGCATCGGGTATGAGTAACTCCGATCCGACAGGTGTCCTGTGGTCACAGCTTCCCACATTATCGTTTTACTCTTGTATTTCGTTTTATTGGTACATTATTATGTCCTAAATACTGCTATGAAATGCTCACTGGAAAATCAGCAACCATTCTTCTGACACTCTATTAACTCTATTTGCAAAAATTTAAGAGTAGAGAAGTAAACTTAGGTTTTAAGGCCAGCAGTGAGATTGTGATGCTCTTGTTGTTGTAGGTGTCCATAGAATACGGTAAATGCTTACCATTATTTATTTATTTATTTATTTATTTATTTATTCGGGAACAAACATTAGACAGTCCCTATGCTCGTTTGCTTCTATAGTAGTATGAAATAAAAAAAACATAAGTTATAATGACCCGCATGAGTAGTCTAACAGTGTATAAAATAAAATGCCGTATTATCGTTTTGGTATTCTAACCGCACTGGATATGGACAATTATAATATCGAGTCTAATAAGGAAGTCGTTTCCTATGTCTCATAATCCATGCGAGGCACGATTAAAGACAAAAACGTATCTAATATTATTATTAACTAAAATAAAAAGAAGTGTATCTTCTAATATTCTCGTGTCGCGGGGTACGGGACCGAACTCCTCCGAAACGGCTCGACCGATTTTCGTGATCCTTAGTGAGCATATCGGCCAGGGTGGAGAATCGATCAACATCTATTTTTCATCCCCCTAAATGTTAAGGGTGGAATAATAAATAACTAATAATAAATAACACAACAGCATACAAAAATACATGCAACCCTAAATTTTCACCTCTCTACGATCAACCCTTATTTTTTATTTGTTAATTAAAAAAATTAATTTCTTTGCAAGATTTTATTTTTATTTTGTCATGATTTAAAAAAAAAATTCATATTACTCTCAATTTTCACCCCTTTACGATCAACCCCTATAATATAAAAATAAGTCGGGTTTTCCTTCCTGACGCTATAATTCCAGAACGCACGAACCGATTTCCACGGTTTTGCAATCGTTGGAAAGGTCTCGGGCTCCGTGAGGTTTAAAGCAAACAAAATTTAGGAAAAATGTCAACAGAAAAGCAGGAAAACAGGGAAAATCATTTTTCACATACAGCGCCATCTCAGCATGTACTACAAACCAATATGGTTTTGCATGGTGGTGGAGCAGACGGTGCCAGTACGTGGTGTGAGTATCCCTCACGAAAATAAGTTGGTGGCGAAACGGAGTTCGCCGGGTTTGCTAGTGATATATATATATTTTTATTTTTAAGATATTTTAATATTTTTGTATTTACTTTACTAAAAGATTCAATAAGTTTTACCGGCGTTTCGTTTTAATAGTTGTTAGTAGATTGACTTAGATCAGTGATTCCCAAAGTGGTCTATATCGACCCCTAGGGTAGGGGTCTATGACAACCTGTAAGGGGTCTACGTCAGCGAAACAAAAATTGGGGGTCCATGAAATGAAAATGGGGGTCCACGATAGTAGATCTCAACACATACACTGATAGTACCTATTTACTAACATCATACTATCTTATAATATCAAAACATATACATTATTTATAAAAGTACCTATGAAGTAAAAAATTTACCCCACAACCTTACAAAATTGACGCCAAATGTTGATAATTTATTATTAAAGCATCAGGTTCATCCTTCTCACTAAAAATATTGACTTATTGCTTATGTTATTTTATTTATAGTTTATTTTATGTTTATTTAATGTTACGTATATTTTACATAACAGATACAAAATTTTATTTTGAGTAGTTTTAATTTAAATTCAATTAATAAATGTATAAATTAACATGTGTTTTTACTTTAAGTTTTTAACACTAAACTTCACTACAGTTAGAAATTTACAGGAAATCAGTATCAGGTAAGTAGGGGGTCTACCCAACACGGAAAAACATGGCAAGGGGTCTACGACACAAAAAAGTTTGGGGAACTCTGACTTAGATGAATGATAATTTTGGTTATCGGATATGAAGTTTTGTGGTCACTGTCTCGGATATGTGAACCGTAGACTTAAGGTATATAAGTTTACCATTCTCTATATTTATTCATGAAAGATCTTATATATTGGTAAGGACAAACGTTATAATTATATTGGCAATCTAATGCAAAATAATTATTCAATTCGCAAACAATCAAATTTACCCGCTTCAGTACAATTGTGTAAAATCGTGTTCCAATATTCTCATTGCTATATGGCCGTAATATTATTAATATTTAAATGTAATTATTTTATATAGTTCTAAGATTCACCTGTCAAACCCCTCCTTATATTAACGCTTTTTAATAAACACGTATTATGTGAAATTTAATTTATTTAAAACGTGTAGTAATAATCGTATCATAGTTTCCATATTAGATATGAACAGGTAATATCATCAAAAAATCATAATCACAAAATCTTTTTATTCAAATAGTTTTTTAAAGCACTTTTTCTGCTGAAAGGAATTGCCAAGAAATTAAACAGTTACTCTTTTAAAAACCGTCAATACATTACTCTGTACTGTATCAGCCTATAAACCACCTACTGCTGAGCGAAGGCCTCTTCTCTATATAGAAGAAGGATAGAAGAATACATTATAAATTCAGTCGTATGTCCTGCATGACAGCTAGCGCAACTAAACTTTTGTACTCAATAATATTTAAGTCTTTCTACTACTTTATACAAAATTTTAAATTTATTGACTGAATAAATGACGGTGACCACGGACCGTCTAACTGGTCTGAAATATCGGCATCGTCATATATTATATGGTGGTAATATCCTTCTATATAAAATGTTTAAAATTTACGAGTGTCAAAGTTTAGAAATGAGCAGTGAACTCCAGCCGGAGAAAATAAATTTCGGACATAGGTTTGCGTCTTCCCTTGTAGTAATACTGTTTTTTTTTTTTAGTCTATTAATATTTTATCGAAACGGATTCGACTTAAAAACTTTTTACAATATTTTAATTCATATTTTGCAACTAATCTTATGTTATGTCGTGTAGACAGACGGACATCCGGTGCCCACAAACAATACTGAAACAGCGGATACTTGTGTGTACCCAATTTGAATGATTTCTTTTTAACATGATTGTAACTTATTTAAACAATAGCAAATAACTTGATTAATACAAACGTAAATGAGTTTGTTTATTTAATATAAACCCACCGGTCTAAGTATTTCCATTTCAACCGTGCAAATATAAATTCTGTCTCGCGAGGTCTCCATGTTTACTCTGTTCCCGGCAGGGATGGTGCTGACTGGATATAGGATTGAGAAAGTAATTTACGAACTTAAATTATTTTTACAAAACTGACAAAAGGGCATTATTGTTTTTAATACTCTACAAAAAAAGTTTCTTAATATTTTTAATATTAAATTCACTCCTTTCAAAGTTATTTGACGTTGACGTTGAATTGTTTGAATTTAACTTTAACGTCAAAATAATATCTTTTTTTTTTTAATGCGTTTACTGTTAAAAACCAATAGTCGTAACGATACATGCCTTAATATTATTATTAAGGGCTCAAACTTTCACGATATTTTTTTTTATCATCATAAATGATATTTTCATAGTATCGTTAAAAAAAAATAGTCGTTTTTTTTGGCCTAGTCTAATGTGCATTAATTTTAACATATGAGATGACAGTAAATTCTTCAATTGACGGAGGGTTTTTTATTTTATTTTATATCTATACAATTTTTATTGAAAAACAGATCTAACAAAACTGTCTATAGTGACACTGCTGTACTCACAATCTAATCTATATACCCCTTTTTACGAAAATTACGCGGACCGAGAATATGGCACAGTTAAAGTTTATATGGAGAAGATGTGCAGAATGCTAATATTTTTTATAATAATGCTCAAAAAATACATTATATTAATTTAAAAAAAAAACACTACACACACTGCGACACACACACACACACACACACACACACACACACACACATATGTACATTGTACATATATACACAAATTTTGTTAATTGTAAAAGTCTGTTTATTGTCAAAATCTGTTAGCAACACGGTACTTAAATACAGGTCTTGCAATGAATTTTTTATCGAATTTTTTTATCACAACTCAGGTCCAATGACTGCTGCATATGTCGGTCACTATACTATGAACAATCATATTTTTATGATGCTGACAATGCTGTTAATTATAGATTAGGTCGAATTTCGACCACTGGGCGACCACTAGTTTATATTTAATCGAAGCCTAAGCCTGAAAAATTAAAATATTGGCTTAAATAAATAGAAATATTGTTTATATACTAATAATAATAAATCATATATAAGTAACTCAAAACCAAAGAATCCAAAACATTTAGAAATATAATTTTAAAAAAAAATCAGATATGTCGCACTGTTTTATCTGTATTACAAAAACTGTCATATCGGTATGCGTTTCGTGTATAACATCCAAAGCGTGTAATAGCACTAATGTACACATGTAAAACATTGTACCTACAAGTACATTGTACATACGTGTGCCGACGTTGACTAAAAAGCCGTTAACCACGACGGGTCAATTCTTACTTTTTATTATAATTGAAAACCTAGATCTATTCTATCTAATATAAGAAATATTTTTTTAGTTATCAAGTGTTCTTAAAATAATATCTCAAACTATGTCAAATCCAATCTTTAAAACATGGTTCTGGATTTTTTGTTAATGAGACGTAAGTTAGTAATTGTTTTAATATTTTTAAATACCTAACACTTTTTAACACCTTATGATGTTGCCATATAGTAAAATCAAAAACTTGAGTATGTTGCTAATTTACCTTAAACGGATTCGACCAATTTCGTTACTAATCGCCTCATATAAGAACTCAAAATGTCATTAAGTGATTTTTTTATTTCGTCGTTTGAACGTAGCTAACTTAAAATCGTTGAATGAATTTTCGCTAAAATGCTTTAGTAAAATTGGAAAAATGTCAAATAATATATCCTACAATCATAAAGATTAGTATAATGGTTTTTTGAAAAAGTCTCGAAAAACGTTGTGATATTTCAAAAACAATATTTTTGTCATAACGGCTTTTAGTCTAAGGACGGTCTGTCGTGTGAACGAACGCAGCTACGTGCATTGGATACTCAGTACTGTCGTAATATTTTATGAATTGTTAAGCGGTAGGAAAATTTTGAGACAATGTTTGATGAGCTCAAAAGTAATCTTTCTGCATCGTAGTTAATTTTATCTCAAAATTACTTCCAATAGTCGAGTATAAGTTTTGCTAGACTTATCCTAATTCGACAAATATAATATAATATGTTGATTTTTTTCTTTCGTAAACCTTGATAATACTAGACTATTTATAATCAATTTTCACTGTTTTTCAATTATTATTATTATTGTTACAATCGAGATCGACACAGACAAACTGGGGTTATCGCCATTAAAGGCATATTACCACTAAGGTTGAGGGGCAAATTTTTATTCTTATAACATTAAAATATATATTTCCATTCAACCACAAAACAGTCAAGAAAAGTAACGGGTTTATCTTGTTCGTAATATTCTCAGTTGGCCGATAATATTTCTTGAAAATAAATAAAAAACTTAACTATTGTGAGTGAACACACCAATTTGAATGCAGGAGGTAATTAAAAAAAATAATAAAAAACACTTCTATGCTGCGTTAACATGTAAACCTAAATTTAATTATTGTATATTTTGCATTAAAATAATTTTTTTCTCCTTCTTTGCAAATATCAATAACAGCCGATTACTTCTCGACTATACATATAGTATCTTAGTGTTTGCATCATCCCGTTCATCTAGTTTGTCTAGAAACGGCTTTGCGGTCTAACGACTAGAAACGGTTCTTATACTTTATGTATTCCTAGTCACTAACACGTTATTTTACCGGTTACTATGATATTTATTAAATAAATTATATTAATAATTATGATAGGTATTTATTAAAGGAACTCAAACGCATAGATAGGATCTTTGATAATCAATTGATTGAAAAAATAAGATTTGCCCTGTGGAGTGCGATTGTTTGTTTTTTAAAATTCAAGTGACTTTGTTCATTCGTCGTAATGTTTACTCTATTAAATAATCGATTTAAAACTACTATTATTAAGATTTTTTTAATGTTAGTTAGATAGGCAAACTGGCAGACGTTCCACCTGATGGTAAGTGTTCGACGTCGCCCATGAACATAAACTAGTTTACCTGGAACTAGCCCAGGCAACTCATTTATATATTGCCTATCCAGAGACATAAGGTGTTAAAGTCTCGATGCCAGTAATTACACTGCCTGTCTTGCCCTTCTTTCCGAAACACAGCAAAGCTGTTTCACGGGAGAAACAAGCAATATGATGTTAAATAGGATATTTAAGTATTTACCATGTTTGTCATTGATCATTCTGAGTTCCCGATATTACAGTACTGTTGCAAGTGCGTGTTGCGATGGTCGTTCAACGTCTTAATTATAGTGTTAATAACTATGAAAGTTAATCATACAGATATTTTTGGAATAAAAAAAAGTATTTTATTAGTTGAATATATGTTTTTTTTTTGTCAAGATGTAAATAATATACGATATCCTCTGAATAACTCAGTTTTCTAGACACTATCATAATTTCCTATATCGTAAGCAACTGGCTTCCTCTTTCCGTTTCTGAGAAAATGCGATAAACGAGATCTCGTTATAGCTCGACTTTTTATGTTTTGATTAGAAATATTTCATTTTTTAAAGGTGATTTATTTTAATTAAATATATTTGAAATGAGCAACACTTTTTTGTACTTTGTCATTGAGAAAATATAATTTTATACATCAAATAAATAAAAAAAAAATTTAAAACGTTATTAATTAAATTAATGAACGTTCAAAAAATATAATTTTATGAGTGTCTTAAATTGACAATTTATTCTCAAGTTTAAATTATTATCTTTTTTTTTATTTTTATATACGAGTAGGTATACCGTATACCCATTCTAAACGATAATGGCAACACAACAAATAAAACAATTTTAATATAAAAGAATACTCTCTTTTAAATTACCCCTTGTGTTGTACAGATGTTACATTTACAAAAATAAAATATGTACATATAATTTTGCAAACACATGTGGGTGACCACACATGTTCCTTTTAAATAGTATTATTTATTAGGAGTGCTGCAGATGATAAGAAATTTTCTTAAAAAGACACGTATTTTGTTGAAAAAATAAGAATATTGTCTCGTCTATCTTACACAGTAACTCAATAAACAAGACTAATTTAGGTATACAAAAATATCAAATTTTAATTAAAATTGCTATTATTGTGTGTTGATTGTGCTACTCATCGCATCTTAGGTACCATACGTATGTACTGATTAAAATGTAGAAGCGACTGATGGCGTGTGTAACCATGACGTATTGCGTGCACCCGTTGACAAGACATCTCGTCTTGCCATGTCGGTCTAACTCAAGACTTTTTGTCTATAATATGTACGGTAAAATTAAATTCTATGTACGAGCAATGTTTTACACGTAAAAGTTTTATAGAAAAAATCTTTCAATGTGTAGTAGCTCTTATTTATGTATTAGTAGGTAGTTAGAGCCAAAACACATAACGGCGTTGCGGCGACGCAACGCTAAAATCCGCAGTTTGCGTTGCGGCGTTGCGGCGCCGCGAAAAAGAGCGTTGTTGTAGGGTAACCAGTTCTTCGTGATTTTTTATTGTGGATATTAATTTAATTATTTTAAATATTATAGTTCACGTGAAATTTGTTAATTATTGTTTGTGAAGTTGTTATTTAGTAGAATGCATAAAAAGTAATCCTTTGTACCGGAAATAATTTTGTGAATCAAGTTTGTATGCTGGTAGAATTTTAAACAACTTTTGTCTCATAAAGCCTAAACAAAATTGAAACAAAGTGATACATAAATTAATATCTTACTATATTAGTTTTATAGATTAAATATAAATAAATAGGTTTTGTCCTCGGCTCCGCTCGCATGGTACAGGCACCAACGGTAGTCGGTACGTAAAGTAGGTACTCTATGTACTTTTCTGTACCCCAGAAAACTGGTATGCAGAATTTCATGATGATCGGGATTCAGGTTAATAGTTAAGGCGTAAAAGCGTAACAAACAAAAAAACTCACTTTAGCATTTATCATATGGATGAAATTAGCATAAAATTAATTTACATATTTATAATTTAGGTACATCATACATGTCATTTTTTGAACCGAGTCATAAATTAGCTGTAAATCTAATAGTTAAAAGAGGTTAAAAGTAACAATACCTATAACAACAATTGAGCTGAACTGTGAGCCGTTTCACAGCTCCGGTTCAAGCATATGGCTCATGAGCTTATCTGCAGTTCATAAAAATTCATTGAGATACCCATGTCTAATAAAGACACAAAAAAATAAAATATAAAAATAGACACAAAATGTCAATAAATCATGGTTAACAAGTATGACGTCACAACGCCGGAATTGGCGGTGC
Source organism: Euphydryas editha (assembly GCA_036937285.1). NCBI lineage: Eukaryota > Metazoa > Arthropoda > Insecta > Lepidoptera > Nymphalidae > Euphydryas > Euphydryas editha. Next base: position 8,397,960 of record JAUPFZ010000024.1, read on the forward strand.
CGCGCCGCTAAAATTGGCGGTGCCGCCACCGCCGATTTTAGCGTTGCGGCGCCGCAACGCCGTTATGTGTTTTGGCCCTTATTCTTTGCGGCTTTGTTCTCTTTGGGTTTAGTAAAACTAACCATGCAATTGGTTATTCACAATAGCTTTTTTTTTTGGCGCGGATTTAAGTAAATACCGCCTGGAAGTGGGGTCACTAAGTACCTACTAATAGTAATATACATCTGTGTTCGTAATTATCTATATTTAGAATACATATCATAAAAATATAGGTACATTCTTCTATTGGTTTTGTTATCTGTGTTGACAATTGTTTACACTGTATGATATGATCTATAGTCTCGCTCTGCATCTTGCGACGACACAAGAAACATCTACGGGTACGTTCGCCGCCGTCTTCTAATTGAAGATTTCTTCGCTTTGATAGGAGCGCATGCGCACGTCATACATTCAACATGCGCGTAAATGGAACAACATGATGTGCAGGGAGCGAGTTACATTTGTAGGTAAACTTTACTTTGGTAGGAGCGAATGCGCACATATTAACGTCCCCATCAAATATTTATTTAACAACAATGATATATTAATAATTAAAATAATTCATATACAACCTACTCGTACATATAAAGATAATTAATAATGTCATTCTTGTGTTAATAAAAATAGCAAAATAACAAAAAGAGTTTTAGGTAGGTACTTATTTTTGCAAGAGACGAATCTACCAAGCAAAATGGACACACGTTTAAAACAAAAATCAATAATAATAATAAATATTACTACAACCGTTATGATGTAGTGGTGCGAGTAGTCGCCTCAACTTTTATATTTTTATTTGTACAAATATTTGTTTCCGGTCTGGGGTTATGTCCTTGTGGGTTTCTCCACCGTGCCTCTGAGAGCACGTAAAGCCGTCGGTCCCGGTTGTTATCATAGACACCTGATAACGATCGTTACTCATTTTAGAGACATTATCCGCCAATCCGCAGTGGAGCAGCGTGGTGGATTAAGCTCCAACTCTTCTTCTATATGTTCGTGATATTTATATAAAATCTTAATAAAACAAATAATAATAAGTATTGATGTTGAATATTCATTTACTCAAGTATCAAACAAGAAAATATATTAATAATAGTTATGAATAATAAACTAATATGTATGTATGTATAAATGTGTATGAAAATAACGTCGTGAAATAGAATAGCGGACGCGCATGCACATAGCGTCAGCCGTCAGCTTACTTCCTAGTTTGTGGGTTGTATTGTAACGTAATAGACATCTAATAAGTAATTAATACATATAGGAAGAATTTTTCGGAAACGAGTAGTATGACGAATATACTTCACGACCCTCGCATGTGTCTCACACTTGCCGCCGCGGGCGACCGCCCGTTGTGCACCCTATCCCTGCGCCTTCGCCGGCAACCTGACGGAGAGGCAGTCCGTTCCGGATCGTATCCTACCAGCAAACGGCCGCACGCGCACATTAATTCTAAATTAATTTGTAACTAATTTTATTTTAATTTTGTAATACTACAAACTGGCGTATAAGTACATCATTTTGTACGTACAATTGTACAGTCTATACTTATAAAATAATTTGTCCTGTTTTATTGTTGCTACTCAGCAGCAGTACACTATTTGAGCTAAATATTGGCTAAATATAAAATACATATAATTTGACTTTTAATGTTTTAATGACCTAAAAAATCAATGATAAAGGATGAAAATAGCAAAAAGATGAAGAGAGCAAGGAGCAGCAACTGGGGGCGAAAGTTATTACGTCTGTTTTGTTAATTTTAAAGAGAAGCCTGACATTTTTACTTTTCAGAATTTTAATAGAAGGAATTTATTATTATTATTTATTTTTTTCGTTGAGGAATTTAAGGAATTTAATAAAATAAAAAATAGATGTTTCGACCTTTCTTAAGAATGAAATTCATAAGCTTGTGAAATGGAAATAAAATAGTCTACGCGGACAAAGCCAAAAATAATATCTAGGATTTCATATTATTCTATAGCATTATACAAGCAATTCCTGTTATAAGTAGGCACACTAATAAGATTGATTGAGAGATGATCTCGCGTAATGATTCTAGTAATGATTTCGGGTCCTGGAAATAATGTTTGTGTTATCTTTCAAATGTATAATATTAGCTCTTAACTTATGACGCCATATATTGACGACGATATTATATATACATTTTCAATAGCCTAAACAAAGATCGGTATTCTGCGTTTGATTTTATGACAAATCGTCTGCTACGTTTGATCGTTTGGATTTAGTCGTTTTATATATTATAAGCTTAAACAATAACAAATTATCTAAATTATTATAAATAAAAGTAGAAATTTAATTGACATAGAACAAAAATATTGTCTAGTTAAAGTTTTGTTCTAAAAAAAGAAATATTTTTTTTATAACAATCCCTCGTTATCCCTAGTTCTTAAACTAGTAATAACTGTAATATAATATAATACCCAATCCATTGCCATTAGAATTGTGTTAATACTAAGTAATATAAAAAAGCTGAAGAAATTATTTTTGCGCGCTTATTTTGGATAATTCCAGACTGTTTTGATTTTCTTTTAAGGATAGCAAAAGATATATTAAATAGATAGATAAGACAAAGAAATTGCAGATTATAAAACATCATTTTGGGACTTATTGGAAACATATAAATATTAGGTATAATTTATTTATCTTATTCTTGTAACATTAAATCCCCATGACGAATCGATCGAGAAATATGATGAAAACTGAAAATATTTTTTTATGTAGTAAAAATTAGCCCGCAAAGGTATGTAGTTTGGACAGCCCTGATCTACAATATCGAAATAGATGTAACATCGTAAACATTACTAAGGTTGATTAGATGATTACTGTGTAACTATAAGTCGATTACAGCAATGTGTGTCTTTCTCACGAACTACACCAGCTGTTTATACTTACACAGCTAAATAAACACTTACAACTTAATACATAGAGTTGATTAAATATTTTGTTTATATTTGGAAAATTAAATAGTCATTAATAATTTCTCTTGGTCATAAACCATATACAAAGTATGTATATGTAATAAACAAGATAACCAGCACAGTTATAATTGCACAACCTGTAAAATAACACGCAGTTACTTGAAGAAGAGAAGTAGTGAATACTTTCATGAATATATAAATAATTGTTATACTATATCGAATTTTAACGCAGGTAAACCAAAAGGATGGCCAAGTCAATCAAGTGAATTCGATAGCCCAATATACCGTTTCTATTTACACTTTTTGTATAAATAAAATAAAAGCGGGCTATAATTAGAGTACGACTCTGAATAACAGTAATCAGGAAGGATAATCACCGCGCTACTAATTAAGAGAAGGACACTTTAATTACGGCGATGCTTCGAGTCGCTCTGGAATAAAAACTTTGATGGAAAAGTTGAAAAATACTTCAAAGTTGATCCCTTAGAGTCGTAGACAGAGAACCGACAGACGTGTTTTGCTGTTTTAACTTATAAGTGATTAAAGTGGAAATACTCAATAATTTATTTTTTTAATTCCTTAATAACACGTATAAATTCGCAGACGAAGCTTTATTATACATATCATATTGGTTATAAAACTATTTTTTTTTTTTTTGAAAAATATAACGTTTTTTTTATTTGCATATAAAATTGCCAAATTGCATACCAAATTTAGTGGTATTAAGCGATATTTTTTTTAAATTGTTTTTAATTTATTATTTGATATTCTCGCTTCCCCTCCATTGAATCGAGAAATTGTTAACAGGTAAGTGGTCCCAAATCTATTACTACAATTCTATTACAACATATTATATCTATAAATAAAATGATAGAGGTCTGCCGTTGTGTGCGCAAGTTACTATAATTTCAATTTTCTTTTTTTGATTTGGAAAACATTTTGAGAAAGCATTATCGGCAATAAAGCGTCTTCCTGCGACTCGTAGACGATGAATATTGAATAGTAACCAAACTGACAAATGTATACATTATCAGGCAAGTACCTATAGTACATGGAGTGGAAACCACGATGGTCATCTAGTCACATATAATATTTTTGAATTTTAGAAAGTCTCAAATAGACCTGTATTATATTTGCATATTTTTTTTAGTTAATAGATAATAATTATCTGTCTCATATAAGTAAAAAAAGTAAAAAATTGTACAAATTATAATTTAAAACAATTTTTTTACGTCCAATACAGTCGGCTGTACGATAATTGATATTACGTCTCGAATGTATGATTGAAACCGTGAAACCATGACTAATTTTATTCCGTAACGGTTTATTTTAACCATGGATTTCTAATTGATTGACCTTGTACAGCCCTAGCTGATGATTATAAAACCATAGTAAATCGTAGGTATAACCAATTGTATATTTTCTTCGCGCGTGCATCCATGAATATACATATATGGTTAGTATGAAAATATGCGTTTTTGTATGGATTTTATTTGATAGGGCCTGTTTTTTAATAAAACATTTCTTGATTTGAATATTTTGGTAGGAATTTTGTTATTACAGCTGTTGCCAGCAACTTCACTCTCATGAAAGTATTCATTTCTGGGACCTGACGGCCTGATCTAAATGTTATCAATATGCATACCATAGTAACCGTGGATTTTTCCGGCATAGAAAGTAGCTTATATCATTTTCTGACTTCTTAACTATCTCAAACAAAATTTTGTTGTCGATGCTTAATTCTGTGAAAAAAAAAAGTAACTATCATCCCACGGGAACCGTACATTTTTTATATTTTACCGGAATAAAAAGCCTAGTCTAACCTTGTGCTATTCCTTAAAGTCTATAAGCTCTGTACCTATTTTCATCCAGATCTGTTCAGTCGTTCTAGCGTGGTTGAATAATAAACATCCATCTATCCAAACTTTCGCATTTATAATAATAGCAAAGTTTAATTAAACATGTGCTTTCTGCGTATAACGGAAACGTAATCTGTAATATAATTATTTACTTCTGACTTAATTAACGGAAAACTAAGGGATAACTGTATATTAATTAACGGTAATTGAAAATAATTTTAATTTTATTATACAATATTTAATCCTGTCTGAATATTAAAATATGACACGCGCGGTTTCACCCACGTTGATGTTCGTTTTTACAGTAAACCTGATATCAATGACTCATTACTTGACGTTTTATCGCCTAAAAACTTCGTAGACATACAGGCTTTCTGACGAAAAAAATTGACCGACCGTCCTCCACAGTTCTAAAATTAGAGCGTACTCTAGCGTACTCACACAAACAAACTTCTAAATTTGTTACATAAATATAATACATACAATTATATAGGCAACCTAATTATGTCTTAGTTAATTCATTTATAAAATTCTAAATTATTACTATCAGGGCTAGTTGAGAAACGGTAATATTGAATTTTATTGCTTGTCAGTGAAATAAATCGCCTTGGATCAGCGCGTTGGTAGAGTTGCGAAACGAACGCCTGCGTTGGCGAATTATGTGGAATTTTCTAAGTTATCTCCACGCTTACATAATTGTCTACTTGACACTCGATATATACATTTAATACATAAAATTCATGACTGATGCAGCATGCAACTTAATTAAAATCGGTTATAGTTCTAAGTGTTATTATGGAAAAAAAATTCCGACACACTGAATGCGTACTTAAAAATGGGATATTTAAATTTGAAATTTTGTATGCTCAGATGAGTGAGATATCAGCTAGACTATATCTTACACCTTGAAACGAAACATTAAGTTTGTTTGAACGTAAAACAAAAACGTCAAGATTAATATAATTTATGATATTCTAAAGATGCATCTTTTGCTGTGGCGACCATTGCGTCATCTTGACTGACCCGTTGGCGCAGTTTGCAGTGACCCTTTTTTCTGCTCAAGGGTTGTGGGTTCGATTCCCGCCCCGAGTCTGGGTGTAATATAAGTTTATTTATATGTGTATTATTTATATGTAAATTTTATAAAAAAAATGTATGTCATCATATCATATATGTCAGCTGTTACCTAAAACACAGGCATTAAGTTGCCTACCTTAGAAACAGACGACCTTGTGTGTGTGTTAAACATATTTATTTATATATTATATATCAATTTTCTATAATTCAGGCTATTCTAAGACTATTAGAAGCAATCTTTAAATATATACATATATATTTTCTAGAAATGCAGGATCGAGGAGTTCTATGACGCATTATTTATCTACAAGTTAATTTTAAAAAGTCTATGATATTATGTTCTTTTAATTTTGTCATTATTTTCTTATAATATCTACTAATCAGGACCGGCCTAAGGGGTGTGCGAAGTATGCAGTCGCACACTCGAGCTTTTTAGGATATATATATATATATATATATATATATATATATATATATATATATATATATATATAGGCATATTTTTTTAGGTATTCGGATAGGCTACAGTCGATGGTTGATCTCGGACGACCTTTTTTTAGGAATTCGGATAGGCTACAAGGGTAAACATCAATGATGGATCTCGGACGACCTTTTTTTTTAGGAATCCGAACTCTCATAAAATGTGAGTCTTGCACAATTGCAATTTTCGCCATAGGCCGGCCCTGATACTAATAGAGGCCTTTATAGTTCATAAATAAATATTTCACCAAGAAAGGTAGCTTCAATTCTAGACTAAACAAAATTAAAAAAATTAAATTATTGGAAACCGTAAGATATCGCGGTATTACGACAATTTCAGTTGCCAGAATAATGAAAACATCGAACAAACAGCTTAAGCACAATATATGTGTTTGTGTATAATATATACTTTTTAGCAATAAATATACCCTATTGTAAAATGTAAACTTTAATGTCATTTTACTTATTACTTTTAAAGGAAATGCAATTTGATTACATGAATATTGAATTTCTTGCAAATGTTTCTCGATAAATTTAACAATTGGAACTTGATAGTTGTTGAGTGATAGCTTCAACTTCTATGTGAAAACTGACTCTCATTATGACTGTCGTTAATTCAAATTTAAAAGCTATCGTGGGACATTTAGATTTAATATAACTTTATATGTTTTCTTTTTCATACAGTATATTACATGTTTAAGTAGACGTGATGATAGATGTTCCTTATACTCGTCACTTTCATCGACCTTTAAGTTTATAGCCCACTCAACGAAGGAAAAATAGGGGAAATAATTCGTGTAAAAGCGATTTTTCGCATAGTTATAGGGAATGGTGTCTGAAGCAACATACTGAAAGTATTGATAGATGGGGGCTATTTGGTATTTTTTGGTCTTCGTTGAGTGAGCTATTATTGCATAGCCCCTACGTCGTTCGGTATTGTTGTGTTATATAGCCTATAAACAATTCTCAATTTAAATAAAGTCGAAAAATGTTGAGATTTGCGGGTACAAAAAAAATTAAACAACTTATCAGCTTTATTATATTATTTTTATTTTGTTTAATATCTTCTTATATTATTTATATATTACGCGAGCACAAACTATTCAATTTTTATTATAAATTTTTAAAACTGAAAAGAATTGATACACCTAGACCGCATCGCAAAATATTATATACAATTATAAATTTTATATATCCTAATGTTTTTTTCTTCTAAAAAAAAACCACAAATTCGATCAAAACTTTCCTTATAGAGAACTCGTTTTACTGGTTACGAATGCCCGTATATATACACAAACCCTAAAAATATAATCCTTCTAGATATACATATAGGCATTTGAAAACTGACCAAAAATTTTAAATTTAAAATTAACCAAATCGTCATAAGCTTAAGCCATTTTATGCTTTGAAGATACGCACAAATCGATCATAACACTGATACGGTACCATAACAAACGGTACTAAACATCAAAGCTGTAAATTCTGCCATTGATTCAATGCATCCATTGTCCGTTACCTAATACGTTACACTACCTCACATAACGCAGTATTCATTCGATGCACTTATATTTTATGAGAATATAATTTATTTTAAGTAGCGATACGAAGAATATTACAAATATTATAGAGATATCTTATATAAATACTTGTTATTTATATCTATGCTTATAATAAAACTGTTGTAACAGCTAGAATTCTATATATCGAAGATACTTAGAAACATTTTTGGAGGTATAACCTATAATCAATACTTAAGTCAATTTTTTTTATTTTCACATAATATCTGTTTTCCTGTATCTTAGTACCAAGCTGGAAAATACTAAGTGAATTTAGATTTGACATAATTTATGTTCATACTGTACTGTATCAGCCTGTAAACCACCCACTGCTGAGCGGAGACCGCTTCTCCATATAGTAGAGGGGTTGGAGCTTAATCCACCACGCTGCTCCACTGCGGGTTGGCGGATAATTTCTCTACCATGGATAACGAATGTTATCAGGTGTCTATGATAACAACCGGGAACGACAGCTTTACGTGCTCTCCGAGGCACGGTGGGGAGACCCACAAGGACATACACAGTGCATACTATGAGCTAGATAAAGTAGAGATAATAATTTTCATCCCGAAATTCAGCACTATTTTTATGGGAGAAGGGATAAAGAATATAATATGTAATCACGAACGAAGTTGCGAGTACAGCTAGAGTTATCTAATAGCTCGTTCGTTTGTTTCAATAAACTAATTTAAGAACCTAACGGTCCGCTTCTAAAAACTGTTTTTCCGTTAGAAGCCTTGCTTATTGAGAAATGTATAATATATCTCACTATGGTTTGTTCAGTAAAAAGTTAACCGGTTAATGACAAACAATTAGAAAAGCAGATGGAGGCATTTTGACTTTTCTATATAATACTTATTTATTATGTATATAATATTTTTTGCAAAAAATAATAAAATAATTGAAGAATATAGAAAGGATGTTAAAAGTTCATCATGTAAGGTTTATCAATTTAATGCATGGAAGAACTTTGTCACAACTATGTCAACAGCCCTTTTTCAGATGTAAATTATATTAGTACTATTCTGTTGAAAAAGCCTCTGTACATCCTGTCTGTATGTCTGTTTACGTATTAATTAGAATTTAGAAAAATTAAATAACTTTTCACCATTAAAAAACTAAGCTGGATAATGAAAACAAAAATAATTGAGGAATATTAAAACTCAACAAGGGCGAAACCAAGAGAGACGTCTTGTTCGATAATTAATTCGCCAAATGAGATTAAACGTTTTATTAGAATCCGGTGCGTCGCTTAGAACTAAGTAACTTTCTTTCATACTATACAGGTACTTATTTTTCTAATTTTCACCATCTTGTAGTTTTCTCTCTTCAATCTTTAGTACCTGAATGACCGAGCTTTGCTCGGTTAAATTATATTTAGATACATTACATACTGATGAAACAAAAATAATATTTTCTATCTTACCGACATGATAGTAAAATAATAGGAATTGGTTATTTAAATAAAAAATAAAAATAAAAAGAGCTCTCAATAATAGTTTTTCTCACAAAAGAAGAAACTAACCTTCTTATTCTAATGATATTTTTTTATTGCGTAAAAAAGGGACAAAACGACATTTTCTAAAAATAAATCCTAGCTAGATCGATTTATCGCCCCCGAAACCCCCTGCATACTAAATTTCATGGAAATCTTTGGAGCCGTTTCACTTTTTAAGCTTACCGGAAATTTTAGAAGGCATAGGATTTTTATTTTAATATCTCAAAATAAAAAATAATTATAAAATTCTGTTAAATATTTCTTCTATCATACAAAGAATGAAAGTTTCAATTTGTTCTTTTTTTTCTAACTACTCTTATATATTTTTTTTAATAGTAAACCTTAAACAACTAAAGCCTGATCAATAGTTCCTAAAAAAATAAACTGAAACGTACAAATTTCATAAATTCTTGAACAAACGCACTTACTTGTAATGCGGTCACCTACTACCAGTGTAGGGGTAATGGTTGTTAAAGTACTTAGTCACACTCTGTTTACGATAAAACTTATAGTTATCTTGTAATACTCTGAGAGGATAACCCAGTTTTTTATGATTTATGAAGCAACAATAATTATGCATGAAGGTAAGATGCTATATTATCGATTACTACCGCTCGCTCCGGCTTAACTCAAGCGCGATTTAAGATTTCTTAATTAATATGCTTACAAAAAATTATAACTTTTGATTGTATTAGAAATGTTTATTATACGTAACATTTTTATTGAGTTTTATTTAAAAAATAATATCGTTTTTATTTATTTAAATACTAAATAGTAAATTGTATATCGCACTAAAGTATTTTCAAAGGATGAACTTAACAATGCTGCATTTTCTACAGTAAACCTTAGCATTATTAAAAAAAATAATCTTCGTATTTTTTTTTTTTTTTAAGAATTATTTAATTTCTGTCAAAGAGGCATGATATGATGACTAGAATATAATACAGACTATTATACAATATGGTTGTTTCGACAACCAATTTGAACAATACCACACGTCATGTGGTACGTAAAACGACTCAATAACAAGTAAATGTTTACAAAAGTTAAATAAATGTTACGCAGCATGCGTGTAGTATGCAAAATAGAAAATCACGATAATTTATCACAAATAAAGTTGCAACTGCTGCCAACCAACATCAACACAAGAACATAATACACATGATTATTTATTTATTCTTTAATTCTAAACGAAAATTCCACAATAAAAACTGGTTTCAATAATATCCATTTTTTATACTTTTAAGGGCAAAAATCTCAAATTTATAAACATGTATAACATAGGACCACCTTTAGAATATAATCATGTTCTATATAGAAATGGCGAAAAGGTTACGTTACATATACAAACAAAATACCGCACTATTTAGAACCTTCATCTTTTTTAAATCAGTTTTTTGGAGTTTACTCCTTAAGAATCGATTTTCATATATAAGGCGCCCGGTATGAGAAAAATATGAGAGGTAAAATCTACTTATGAATGACCTCGGTACTTTTTCGGTGCGCGCGCACCTATGGTGCGGTGCGAAAGTAATGTTGCTCTATTTAATATTGAAAAATAATATTTAAAAAATAAATGATAATTGTCAGATAATAATAATTACATAATTTATCAACATTCCTAATGAAATATTTGTCTCACATCTCACATCTGAAATTGACTATTGTGAAAAGTTTAATGTAAAATATTTCGCCGATTAGTTATAATAAATGTATATAAAATGAATAAATATATATTTATATATGTATATTATTTTCATTAATTTGTTAATTTACCCTTTCATATGGTATTAATCTTATTTTCAGTAGGATAAACTCTTTTTGCGTATGTTTAGACAATCGTACTTAAGGAGTAAACTCCAGTCGTGCGTCGGAGCTGACACACACAATTTTTTTTTTTTTTTTTTAATGTTATATATAAGAATTTCTTGCGTAATTTAGACAAATTGTGGCTTAACAATTACATCTATAGCCCGTCCAGCTGCTAAGGGACGTATTGTTGCAAAATTAATCTCTTATGGCAAATATGTGAAAGTTTAATTGTTATGCAAACCACAGTTCTACATAGATTTATCGATGCGGCGATATTCAGAATTGCGTAAATGTCGGGTCAGGTGACATCGTTTCTGCTAATTTTATTGCATAGTATAGTTTTTGTGTCTAATAGGTATCAACATAACAAAGCGGCCGCCATGTAGAACCTATTTTGATGACGAATTAATTTAATAATTTACATATAATTTTCGTAACTTACAATCCTCGCGTTTTTACCTTGCCTACCCGCTACTAATAAGATATTAGTAAGATATTGTTTCGCCGTCTTAAATCGTAGCATGAATTTTCATAGCCCTACAACCGATAGTTAATAAGTTCTTTTCATTAAATGAATTATAGCTTAATATTAAATAGTTATAGTTGCCTGTCTTAAAAATATTTTTCTCATCGTTCCCATTGTTCCTATGATTACCGCAACCAAACAAATAAGGCATAGCTATTTAGTTTGAATACCCGTATTTAAAAACTATCAATTTGTTCGATGATGGTAAACGCGTGTACAGGATGTGCACGTGGCTTATTTGTTAGTCCCCTTCCAGGATGAGGTAAACGACTCTATCTAACTAAGCTTGTTATAATTTGGATATCTCAAGATCGTTTCCCTGACTTCTAATACACAAATTTTACTACAAATACGAAATACTCGTAAAACTTTATCTACATGAGAAAAAACAAATTAAGTAATATATATAAGTTTTTCTGTAAGCATATTCAAGCGTTATCCGTGTTTTTTATATGCATCTGTAATGAATGCTATTGAGTTTGTTGTCTTACGTGATAATCTCAGGATTTTACGACCATTAATGTTTTTTTTTTGGGGGGTAAAATAAAACTTGCCGCTACGATTTCTGGGAGCTTACTTATACTAATCACGTGTTAAACTACGCGGATTGTCTAGTGATTAAATTAAATTTTATTTCACGTAGAATAAAATAATTGTATAACTAGAAGCAACATAAAGCAATAAAACTTTCATTAAGAAGTCTCTAAAAAAAAATTAAACTTCTTATTTGATATATATCAATTTTCTGAACACTTCACAATTTATAAAAACACTCAGAATAATTGAAAATGTTATATAATACTCGTACAAAACACCAGGTCAGAAAAAGTTAAAAGTCATAATCTATACATACAATAAAATGTAACTGGCTGATGTCTGTATGTACATGAGAGATATTGACTGACCCGTTGGCGCAGTTTGCAGTGACCCTGTTTTCCGCTCCAAGGGTTGTGGGTTCGATTCCCGCCCCGAGTCTGGGTGTAATATATGTTTATTTATATATGTATTATTTATAAGTATATTTATTTAAAAAAATGTATATCAGTCGGCTGTTATCTAAAACACAGGCATTAAGTTGCCTACCTTAGGAACAGACGGCCCTGTGTGTGTGTTAAAACATATTTAGAAAAACGAATTGTTGTGTTAATCGCTTTTCACAATTATAGTCCTGGAGGTTAAACTTAAAATATGATGTACTCGTAGGTAACCGTCTATAGAAGTGGAGTTCTTCCTCTATTAACAGTTGTAGTAAAATAGTAACGAAATCTTTTTGTACAAATATAAATAAGGAAAGCGGATGAAGTCGTAGGTATGAGTTAGTACAAAATAAAAATAAACTTATTATATTCGAGACTTGTCAATGACGTTAATTAATTTTATGTCATTTTCATCGAGTGCGTTAGCCTAGAAAGTTCGACAAGAAATCGAAAGTATTTGTACTCGACTTACTTACTAACTTTTTCTTTTCAATACATTGTATCATTACGAGAGGTATCGCAATACAATGACTCTTAACATTTGCTTTGTAATTACTTATTCTTATAAGCGACGATGCGGTGTTTAAACTTGAAAAAAAGTAACGATACACTTAATTTAGATAAAAACATGATTTTTTTTTGTATATTAAAATATTTAATGTAGTGTGTATAGACTGTCTTTTAGATAACTAAAAAAATACAGCGTCAAAGCGTTTTTTTTTTTTTCAATTAATAAAGTACCAAGAGTAGGTACCCAATGAGTAGGTACAAAAATTTACAGAGTCCATGAAGTTTTTCTTACGTTTGTAGACTTTTAAATAATTACATTAATACACAAAAAAATTGGTTGAATAAAAAAAATTAACTAAATCAACGAACAAAAATTTAAAAAAAAAAATTAATTTATGAACTAATCAATTAACAATTTATTGTAAACTCTACTAATTATGATACTTTAAGCGTAGAACCCATTAATTATTACCGTACAAAATTAACTTTTAATTACTTTTAATACTTATACTTACTTTATAATAGTTTTACTTATCACCGTGGGGGAGTTACGTAAGATAATTTATTAATTATTTACTGTCGTTAGCTAAATTAATTAATTTTACTATTGACTCATACAATTGGGTTTATGACAAATATTAATTAAGTATATATATATATATATTTTATACTTTTAATACTTATACTTACTTTATAATAGTTTTACTTATCACCGTGGGGGAGTTACGTAAGATAATTTATTAATTATTTACTGTCGTTAGCTAAATTAATTAATTTTACTATTGTCTCATACAATTGGGTTTATGACAAATATTAATTAAGTATATTGTTTATTTCATCTATATATTAAGTTTATAGTAATAGTACACCACCTGCCTTTTCTATACATATTCCGTGTAGTCCGGGTTGTCTGGAAGAAATCGCTACTTAGCGATAAGACCGCCTTTGTACATTTATCTAATTACTAAGAATATTTAAGTTGTGTGTATAAAAATGGTGTACAATAAAGCATAAATAAATAAATAAATAAATAAGTATAGTTAAAATATTCTAAAAATGCGTAACTGTTTTTTTTTTATAAAATTGCCGGACTACAAATATTTTCATTTAAATAAAAACTCAAAATACTGTGGTCGGACATGTTACATGAAACACCAACAAGAATGTCTGACGTAACGTCTATGTAAATACATCTTACAATTAGCTCAATAAGTCTGTTTGTGTTTTTGTTTTGTATCTCTGTTAATTTAATACATGATATTTTTATATTTGCGCTCAGTGTGATTAAATGTTGGGCGAATTTCTTGTATCGAATGATTGAATAATGAGAAACTAATTACTACCATTGGTTCACACATATAAATTCGAGACATAAGTGTTATAAACGCTGCATCTTGTCCTGCTACTGTTAACCACTGTGGAACATAAATAAACAGTTTAGATTTGAATTTTTAGTGATCTATTTGTACTATTAGGAACCACACACCACTTATACATCTTGGAATTCATTTTATTTCAAAGAAATAATCGACAACAATAGTTTAGCGATTTTTAGTTTTAGCAATCAGCTGTCACAGCTTACATATACATGACGTCAGAGTAGAGTTCAGACTGCCGCCATGACATCTTTTAGCATTTTGGTGCGCAATATGAAAGAGGACTAAAATAATAGAAAATATTATTATTTAATAATATTTTCTTGCAAAAATAATATTTATTTAGGTCAAAGTAGACCTATATGAGTATTGCAATACAGTTTTTAAAAATTAGTCATCAACTCTATTTAGCTTATGATACGTGATAATTATTTAAACAATTTCATGTACCAGCAAAAAACAAAACAATATGTTGTTTGCGGATAGAAATAGTCAGTTAGACAATTTAGAAATTATTAAATACCCCATCTTCGGATGGATGTTTGTTTGTATTTTAAAATCGATTATTTGATTAGCAAAATATTAGATTTTCTCTATTGAATCAAAGATTATTACATCGCTTATAGATCAACATATGTGCATGTTATTTATCGCGATATATGATTCAATATGATTTAAATTCCACTGAATTTAATTTAATTTTTACTAGATATTCTCACGATTTCGCCTGCTTTTAATTTATAAATAGGGTCGTTTTGTTTTATTTAAAATTATTTCTGTGTGATTATTGTTATGTGTATACTAGATATTTCGTAGCCTATTATAATGTTTCTTAATAAACATTAATACAAAAATAAATTTCAAACGAACAAACTATCTAGCTTTAGTATTCGTATATGAATATACTCGTAGCTGCAAAGCGATTCGTGTAGTCTCAAAATTAACCGTTGCAAATCCTTATTGCGTGGGCGCCACTCCACTTATAGACAGGCGAATAACTGTAAAATAATATATATTATACCTCTTAACTATAAACTGTTGATATATTTTATTAATGCTAATGCAACTTAGCATTAATAAATCGACTTATAAAAAGGATTACACTCGTTTTTTTTTTTGTTTTCATTACGAAGTATTTTCTGATTAAAGTGATTTTAATTTTTTGTTGAATAACTCGAGAGTAATTTTTAGTACAAATTCTACTCTTGAATAAAATTTCTTTGAAAAGAAAATTGAAGTTTAAATGTAGATAACCGTAATTTATATAGAACATAAGTAAGAACAAAAGAAACAATAGTCTTACATAAAAGCACCTACCCTTAATATATACGTCCGTACTTTAATGAAACAATAACCGACAGTATCATGATATAAATTAAACCGGTCAGTAGCCCATTTTAAAGTTAATTTATTCACCAATGCGTAGGTATTGTATACCACTGTATACCAGTACCTAAATTAGCGAAGCCCGCATTTAGTATCAGGACACTTGTAAGGGTCATTGACTATTTAGATCAGAGGCACTTGTTGCTGTTGTGTATATTATATTTTGTATTGATTGTATTAACAGTAATTTAACTACACTATTCTTATTTGAATCCCACGCCATACATACAAACGCAGAATCCTAAATAATAATCATTGCAAAGTTGTTTTCAAAAATTATCATAAAAAATTATAATATTTTTATTTATATTAAATAATAATATTAGTTTATTGTTTGTTATTTCACTATTGTCAATCAAATGCATGCTGTGACTGAAAGTGAAATTATGTGTAACTTATAATCTAAGGTCCAAAATGTCTAATTTTAAATAACATGTAATTTTGTTGGTAGTTCTATTACAAATAAATAAATAAATATTAATAGTTATGATGCTAATAAATATCGTAACAGTATTTTCACTAATTATGTAAACAGAATGTTTAATTACGTTAACAATTCAATGAACTACATCACAGGTTTCTATAAGGGATGTAAACTTCTAAGATGATAGTGTTCGTTCAGCTGGCAAAGATCGCTTTAAGGGGCTTAGATGAGCGAATGACCTTGAGCGTTTGAGTTCCGCATCTCCTCCCAACACCTTACCTGCCCCTCGCTGCCGGAACGCACAGGTTCAACGAACCTTTTTAACTAACGCCATCTCTTCGCTAAATAAGGAATTTTAGGTTCCGAGCCCTCTGTGTAATATCTATAAAACTTTTTAATTTTTTGCTCCTAATGCGAACCCATTACATACACAATCTAAATGTAAAGTTTCTTTTTATGAAAAATGACTTTTAATAATAAAACTATAAAAAACAAACAAAAATTAAAAGTGACATTAGACAATATAATAATAATAAAAATCTTTTGAAAATAATTTATGTAATATCTACTAAACATTTATTTTGTAATTAAATCATCTGTACACTTACGACCGTTGATCATAAACCAGGTAACAAAATATGTATCAACAAAATATCAATATTTTCTTCAGTTCTAAAAAATAATGTTTATGGAAGTATGTTGTACGTAAGTATATAGGAGGGCTGGTATTACTTACAAAATTTTATTACCTAGATTGCAATGTGGATGTCTACGACCAGAACTTTAGCAGGTACGGCAGGGCACTCGGTAAATTTTTTTATATCATATTCAGGCGCATATTTATATATATTTTGTCAATTTTTTTTTTTTTGTAACTAAATTTAAGTATTTGTAATTTTATATGTTATTGTATGTATTAAATGTATTTGTAATTTTGTATGTTTGTTGCTTTAATTGTATACACAAATACTTCTTTTTTTTAAATTGAACTACGTATATTTTTTTCTTTTTTTTTTTGTATAAATATTTTACTCGTTGTCTGCAATGTTTGTGATGTCCCAAATAAATATATTTTTTACTTTTTTTTAAGTATTTCTTTTATTGTGTATTAAATTATTTAATTTTTATGTGTAACAGTGTATAAATATCTCTCAATAAAATTCTATTCTATTCTATTCTATTTGTTTTTTTTTTTTTTTTTTTTTTTTTTTTTATTCACATCTACAGGCTTACATGCGCCTATACCCTTTTCTTTACATATATTTTATTGTTATATACAGACGTTTTTATAGCAAAAGTAAATAAGTTCTTAAAACTAGACTTAATATCTCTAGTCCCTGAGACGAGAGTCCAAACTGACCACTTTTATACTAATATATATACATTTTTTTTTTTCAATATTATATCTACGTGTATTTCCTATTAATATTGTTTCTATTCTATTTGTTAGGGTCCTATGACTAAAAGAGAAATAAATAAGACTAGTACAAAAATAATATTAGGTATAAGATAGGAAACGTGCGTCGCCGGTGGTGTCCCGATGCAAGTCTCGTCCTGCGCGGAGCTATAGGCCGTGCTACGGCCCCCGCCTGCTACCCGCTGTATCCCCGTCGCAGCGCGCGGGCAATATCGCTCGAACAAGCTCCCCGGGTTGAAGGGTAAACTTCAAAGAGGTAGTGGGCAAATGTTGTTGAAGACGCGCTGCATCGTGCCCTTCTTTGTCTTGATATCCGCTACTCTCGTCGCTCCGTCACCTCCTGGATACACCTGCACAATACGTCCAAGACACCACAATAGAGGAGGCAGGGCCTTTTCTTTGATGAGTACAAGAGATCCTACTTTAATGTCACTGGAAGATGTAGACCACTTGGTCTTCTGTTGCAGTAGATGTACGTACTCCGTATGGTACCTGTTCCAAAAATGTTGTTTAAGCTGCTCCACCCTTTGGAAGCGTCCTAGTCGGCCGATACTGATTTCTGTTAACTGTGGATAAGGTACAGATGTTAGTGGTCGTCCAATCAAAAAGTGGGCAGGTGTTAAGGCAGAGAAGTCAAGAGGATCGGAGGACAGAGGAGTTAGAGGTCGGGAGTTTAAAATTGATTCAATTTGTGTAAGACACGTATACAGCTCTTCGTACGTGAAGTGGTGCTGGTGCAGCAGTCGCATTAAATGATGCTTGATAGACCGCACGGCAGCCTCTGCAAAGCCATTGAAATGGGGAGAATAAGGTGGCGTGAAACTAAACTCGATGCCTTCCTGTGCACGAGTCAAGATTAGACGTCTGCAAAAAAGTATTTAGTTCATTACAGGCGCCTACAAAATTAGTTCGCCGGGGGATCGCCGGCTAGAGCAGTAGCTGCAGCCCACGATACCGTACGGTATACCCGAATCACCCTTACCACGATTGCCCTCAGCGCAGCGCGCAGCGCTGCTTTATTTCTCGCGGTGAGGCGATCCGCCCAAACCGGGGCACCGTACGTCGCCATACTCCGGCAGAATCCAGAATACAGCTGCCTGCAGACGGCGCTGGGTCCTCCGAGGTTCGGGAGGAGTCTGCCTAGCGCACTCGCCGCCTTCATGAACCTCGGTCCTACCATAGCTAAATGTGGGCCGAAAGTCCACCCTCCGTCAAGGATGAGCCCCAGATATTTCATTTGGGGGCTCATCCCACCGTTTCGCTGATGGAGGCCGACTGGATGCGGAGCTTGTTCCGCGCCCAATTATACGGTCGGCCCCGGGGGTCTCTCTGCAGACCCCCAACTAACTCCAGCCAAGCCTCCTCCTTGGCTCGGCATATGACCTGCCGCAGGATCTTCGTTTTCTCCACGTAGATCCTGCGCAGCCTATCGTCCCTGTCCACGTCCTGGGGGCGTCTCCACCTGCTCCGGATGATTGTCTCCTGGCCCCGTTGCAGGCGGCCCGGAGGCCAGCTATCTCAGCCGACCACCAGTAGAGTGCCCGCCGTGGGGATGGACGCTTCGTTGGCGGCATGGCCGCTCTGCAGACAGCAGTGAATGCGTCGCAGAGCCGGCTAGCCGCCACATCCACCCCAAGCTCTGAAAGCGGCGGGAGACTCCAGCGGCCGACGATTGCGACCTCCTCTGCCAGTTCCCGGTCGAGCTTATCCATAGTGATATTAGCTCATATTGCACTGGTAGTTTTATATTTAGCGAGTGACCCACCGTACGCGAGCAATAATATTCGGTTTACATCGAATTGTACATACATGCGAATGGTGGTAGCGCTTGTTCCAGTGTCCATTGCATCATCTTCAGAAATACACCGTCGTTTTCTGGAAATTTTAATTCTATATCAAAGTATGATCTTTATTTCACAACAAGTATGCTTAATTAACAAGTATGCTTAATTAAAAAAATCAAAAAACCCGACTGCGTAAAATACTCTTATTATAAACTAAAAAGAATAAAACAATTTACTAGCTTTCATTTGATACCCATATTGCTACAATTAGAAAAAAAAATTCAACTCCCCTCCCTCATTCCGCCATTTGCTGGCGCCATTTTGAAAATTTATATAGCCTATGTCACTACTACAATTTAGACAAATCCAACGACACCTCATATGTCAAAAACCGTCCAGCTGTTTGGGCTGTAAGGCGTGCCAAAGAAATGGACATACATACATACATACATACATGAATACATACATACACTCGAAAAACATAACCCTCCTTCTGTCGCAGTCGGGTAAAAAAAATGATAAAAAAAATAAGTAAGATATATAAGTATTTTTCCTACACACGCAAGTAACTACATAAAAAAAATAATAATAAACAAAAACATAATTCTACCAAAACTAAAATTTTTGAGAGGATCGAACCTAACGTCTCAAAAACTTGATTCTGTCGCCAGACCACAAAGCAACGCTGTCGATGCAGATATTAGTGAAATAAAGGTACACTAACAGCAATTGATTAACTAGTTAATTAATAAATTATAATACTTTATTACTTACCTTTGCACTTCTACCATATGTAAACCTTTATTTTTTCGGGCACTTTTGGTTCTTTTTTTTAGCTCTTTATTGCCCATTATACTAGTATTTGTTCTGTATTTTCGTGAATATACGAAGCGCGTTTGGAGACTAAAGCGACACACGTCTATTTAGCATCACGTTTAGACTGTCACTGTCGAACGCAGCGGGTAAGTGAAGGAGAACCGATTTGAAATCGCTCGGAATGGATGGCGTAACCGACAAATTATAATATTGATAAATCATGAATGAAAAGTACAAAAATATCGAAAACCCAAGGTCAAATAATTCAATTTTAACATGTTTAATACTCTGATAAAACTTTTAGGTGGTTGCTCGTTTGCTTTCTTTATTTAAACCGTTTCAAACGATTTCAAAGACCTTACTTTGTGATTATTTTCTATCGAATGAAGTTATTTCTATCGTGTTTTCGTAATTTCACCGAAACAGTAAATATCTTGAAGATTTCTATGCATATTTTTTAAATACGAGAAATCGCAGTACTTTTGCTGAATATGAATTTCTTTAACCGCAATAAATCCCGACCACCCCCTTAAAAAGATTTTATGACTGGCCCGTGGCGCAGTTGGCGGTGGCCCTGTTTTCTGCTCTAGGGTTGTGGGTTCGATTCTCGCCCCTAGTCTGGGTGTATTATGGATTTTTTTATATTTGTATTATTTATATGTATATTTATTTTAAAAAAAGAAATTTTACAATATTATACATATTTACAATTCAAAACTTAAAATAATTATTTACAAACAGTTTTGGTATAAATCATGTCCGCGTGGAATGGTGCCAAGAATACTAGCAGCATTTCCCCGTTGAATCGCAATTCCGATTCTTTGGGCAAAAAATGCACCAGCCCTCTTGTCACCAGTGGAGGCTATGAGTCGTGGGGTTAATTCTTTTAGAAAATTTTTAGCACTGCTACTCCAAGGTCCAAGTGTTTCGACTGCAAACGGCACAAAAACATAACTTTGGATAAGTGACGAATATTTGTGCCGTTTAGTCATTTCAGCCTTCTCCGCAGCGTCTCCCATTCTTACAGTCGTTTCCCTGATATGAGACGGAGCCAATGTATCGACGCAGGTTGCGTCCCACAAAAGCGCCCGTCCCCTTTCCCAGGGAATCAGCGTTAAACCATCAGGCCTCTTGCCATCATCGCGACTAATTCCAGTAGGCTCAATAAGAGCAGGAACGTCGATGGTGGCAAGAGCCCTTTTAATGGTCTCATTCAGGGAACCGTGGCGGGAAAACCTACCTGAACTCTTGTTACAAGAAAGGCCGTGTAGTCCGAAAGAATCAACCTCCTTTCCGCACGGACATCTGTGTTCAAAACACAGACGTGCTCCCAACCGGAGACCTATACAAATTCGAAAACTTTCATTATCTAAAAGTGTCCCAAGGTTTTTTGACGGCATTGCGTGTAACCAGTGACCTGACTCTTTACTTGATAAAGCTAGAAAAAAATTTTAAAAAATTTTCGTATCTATGTTGAATAATAAATAAATATTTTTTATTTGTTATTTCACTTATAAAAATATTGATGAATTGATGATGGTAAATTTATGGATGCCTATGAACGAAATACTTCACATATAATTAGACTTTGCAGCTGTACAAATTACTGTGAATAAATAAAATACTTCGAATGATCATTTTAAAATAAAGCATTCTCATAGTTAGTTAAATATGCTGCGATTGCAGTAAAATCTTCGATTGAATCATAAATTGTTATATAATAACATTGCAATGATTTTACGAACGTTAAATAAAAAACCGTGTATCCATACCAAAAACTTGTTTAAGTCACATAATAATAATGTAATATGTCCTTGTTTCAGACAGTTGAAAAGGGGTGATAGTGTTAGTCGGTGGTGTGTGAATGATGATCGCGCGCGCCGTACAAAGCCGCGCCCGGCATCATGGCCGCACTCTCCTGCTACCAGCCGTGTCGATCGCACCTTGCTCAGCCTGCTAGGTAATGTAACTACTCTTACGTATTATATGTATACATACATATATTCTTGACTACATTATTTAATTCTACTATGATTTATAATGGGATCTTTATAACTTGACTGCCAGATATTGTATGTTTCAAATTTTGAAAGAATTATTACAACTGTATCAGCCTGTAAACCACACACTGCTGAGCGAAGGTCTCTCCTTCATATAGAAGAAGGGTTGGGCTTAATCCACCACGCTGCTCCACTGCGGGTTGGCAGATAATTTCCCTACCATGAGTACGATCATTATCAGGTTTCTATGATAACAACCGGGACCGACGGCTTTACGTGCTCTCCGAGGTACGGTGGGGAGCAAGGACATACACCCAGACTGGAAACAAATTTTTGCACAAATACAAATATCGCGACCGCCTGCGCGCGGCTTTTAGGTAACTACTTGCACCACTACACTAGAACGGTCGTCATTACAAACGGTTCCATAATTAAAGAGATATATATACACACACTTTATTCCTCTTTATTACAGTATGCATGTATCTGACCACGATAACGATTAATAGGAAACAGAGATGTGATTTAGGTTGAAGTGCTCTTGTCTAGAAAATACCAATTTACTTTTGAAGGTACCCAAGTTTTATATGTCAAGAGATATGGATGCAAGAAATGTGATTCAAATTATAAAGATTCCAAACGTGGATTAAAAACTTTTTGTCCGAGTGGGTTTTATAGACACCACGTGCCATTATTTCAATACACTATTGGCTTGTAGACTATTCAACGCCTACATTTATATTACTTAACGAATAATTATAAAGTTAACTCAAGTATTAATTTTTAAAACGAGTTAAATAAACATAATTCGCATTTCAGCAAGAGATTTCCGTTTTTATATAGGTATTATCTAGGCATTTATTGAACTGAATCTGTGTTTAAAACGAGTAGACTATACCTTCATTAAAAATATAATATTAAAAATAAAAGTCTAAGTATTCAATTTATTAATTGACGTATTCAACAAAAAATCTAATGCAATAATTATCACCTAATTAGTTCTCATTAGACAATTCGTCATTAATTTTATCAATGCTGATTTCACAACATTCAAGGAAAACGTTAATTAATTCTTAATTGATGAAGGTGTTTCGAAGACGACGACGACCAATCAGCAACACTATCAGTACGAAGACGTCAATTCATTGAACGATGTCACGAAGCACGAACTGGGAGAAACAGGGACCTCATACCTGAAGTGTCCGTCAAGAGAACCAGAGAGGAGCTCGCGAAGCATGCGGCACAAACGCAGCAACTGACCAGGCGGCTCAACGTCGAGTCGGGATGGTCGAAGGTTGAAGAGGTTAGGAAGAAGTTTGAGGGAGCCGCTACTTCGACTTCTTACTCTCGGTCTTTTGAATCTCCGCCTAGGTAAGATATTTTAACGTAAACTTTGAATCATTATATTTCTATATTCTTCTCTTCATATCGGGATTTGCTGGTGTCATTTTAAAAATTATTTTGTTGCCTGTAAGTCTGGTTGGTGGGAAAGGTACAGGCTGGAATTTGATGCTACGACGTATTTCTATACATAGTAGTGAATAATCTTGAAACTGCGGTGGCAGTAAATTATAATAATAAAGGTTTAAGAGTTAAGTATGAATGTGCTAATCTCAGACTTTTAAATAAACCATTAATCTTTATAACATATGCATAGATTAATCATAAATCTTGAACTGGCAAGTTTAGACATATTATATTGTTACATAATAATGCATTACTATTACCTAACTACAGCCGAACTGTATTTATTTCTGGTATTAACTATTAACATCGGTTAACATAAATAACGAGCACCTGGCGGTTTCGCTCAATGACTTGCCAAATATGTGTGGGCCATTCATATATTTATCGGGGTCCGGCCGTTTGTATTTGTATTGTTTGTATTACTGAACCGTAGGTACAGGATTTTATCCTACTTGGACCTCTTCGAGTATGATACGTTTATTTATTTTAAAGTCGCCGGAAGCCGTTGGATAGTCGCTGCTTTGAACCGGTCGCTTTGGAGGTCGATGGGGGAGGCCTACGTTCAACAGTGGACATCCAATGGCTGATATAAATCCATATTTCTAGCGTCAGTTAAATATTACAGGCGTCGTCTGGCAGACTCGTTATTCGCAAGTTTTAAGGGGGTGGTCGGGATTTATTGCAGTTAAACAAATTGATATTCAGCAAAAGTACTGCGATTTCTCGTATTTAAAAAATATGCATAGAAATCTTCAAGATATTTACTGTTTCGGTGAAATTACGAAAACACGATAGAAATAACTTCATTCGATAGAAAATAATCACAAAGTAAGGTCTTTGAAATGGTTTGAAACGGTTTAAATAAAGAAAGCAAACGAGCAACCACCTAAAAGTTTTCTCAGAATATTAAACATGTTAAAATTGAATTATTTGATGTTGGGTTTTCGATATTTTTGTACTTTTCATTCATGATTTATCAATATTATAATTTGTCGGTTACGCCATCCATTCCGAGCGATTTCAAATCGGTTCTCCTTCACTTACTCGCTGCGTTCGACAGTGACAGTCTAAACGTGATGCTAAATAGACGTGTGTCGCTTTAGTCTCCAAACGCGCTTCGTATATTCACGAAAATACAGAACAAATACTAGTAAAATGGGCAATAAAGAGCTAAAAAAAAAGAAGAGGAACCAGAAGGGCCCGAAAAAATAAAGGTTTACATATGGTAAAAGTGCAAAGGTAAGTAATAAAGTATTATAATTTATTAATTAACTAGTTAATCATTTGCTTTTAGTGTACCTTTATTTCACTAATATCTGCATTGACAGCGTTGCTTTGTGGTCTGGTGACAGAATCAAGTTTTTGAGACCTTAGGTTCGATCCTCTCAAAAATTTTAGTTTTAGTAGAATTATGCTTTTGTTTATTATTTTTTTTTTATGTAGTTACTTGTGTGTGTAAGAAAAATACTTATATATCTTACTTATTTTTTTAATAAATTTTTTTTTACCCGACTGCGACAGAAGGAGGGTTATGTTTTTCGAGTGTATATATGTATGTATGTATGTGTGTATGTGTGTATGTGCGTGTGCGTGTGTGTGTGTGTGTGTGTGTGTGTGTGTGTGTGTATGTATGTATGTATGTATATATGTATGTATGTATGTATGTATGTATTTATGTATGTATTTATGTATGTATGTATGTATGTCCATTTCGCGGCGCCCGCAAATGGAGGAATGAGGGGGGGGGGGGAGTTGAATTTTTTTTCTTACTGTAGCAATATGGGTATCAAATGAAAGTTAGTAAATTGTTTTATTCTTTTTAGTTTATAATAAGAGTATTTTACGCAGTCGGATTTTTTTGATTTTTTTTAAATTAAGCATACTTGTGAAATAAAGATCATACTTTGATATATAATTAAAATTTCCAGAAAACGACGGTGTATTTCTGAAGATGATGCAATGGACACTGGAACAACCACTGGAGCTCCACCGGGGGCTACCCTGCAGATTGGAGAGGGAAGGGTCAGGATGAGCCCCCAAATGAAATGTCTGGGGCTCATCCTTGACGGAGGGTGGACCTTCGGCCCACATTTAGCTATGGTAGGACCGAGGTTCATGAAGGCGGCGAGTGCGCTAGGTAGACTCCTCCCGAACCTCGGAGGACCCAGCGCCGCCTGCAGGCAGCTGTAGTCTGCCGGAGTATGGCGACGTACGGTGCCCCGATTTTGGGCGGTTCGCCTCACCGCGAGAAATAAAGCAGCGCTGCGCGCTGCGCTGAGGGCAATCGCGGTGAGGGTGATTCGGGGGTACTGTACGGTATCGTAGGCTGCAGCTACTGCTCTAGCCGGCGACCCCCCGTGGGAGCTCGTGGCGGAAGTTCTTGCCGAGACCTACTCATATGTCTCGGGTAGGAGGGCTCTTGGTGAGAACCCTACGTTGGATGGGATCCTACGGGTGCGTCGGATAGGGCAGGAAGCGCTTATGCGGAGGTGGGGGAAGGACCTGGCGGGGCAGCCGTACGGTACATGCGTAACGACTGCCATTCGCCCAGTCCTTGAGCGGTGGATGCGTCGAAAACGCAAGCCCCTCAACTTCCGTCGGACGCAGGTTCTCACCGGGCACGGTTGCTTTGGTGACTACCTGTGCCGGACGGCCCAGAGGGAGCTGACGACTGAATGTTATGATTGTGGCGCGGCGATGGACTCTGCCCAGCACACCCTCGAGGTGTGCCCGAGATGGGCGGCGCTGCGTCAAGGTCTGATGTCGGTTCTCGGAGGGGACTTGTCGCTCCCGAGCGTCATCACCGCGATGCTCGGTGACGACGAGTCCTGGAAGGCGATGGTCTTCTTCTGCGAGACAGTAATGTCCCAGAAGGAGGCCGACGAATGGGTGAGAGAGGAAGCCGCCGACGTGGCCTCCATCCGCGGGCGACGAATGGGGGTGCGTAGGAGGCGCTACTTAATGCGCCTCCAGTAACGCCCCTGTGTCCGTATTGGGCTGTGATGGGAACCCGGTCCTACTAGACACGGCGTCGTCGGGACTGTTCAAAGTTTATAGCCCGTCGTGGTAAACCACGCACGATTTTATCCGATAGTGGAACTAATTTTGTAGGCACCTGTAATGAACTAAATACTTTTTCGCAGACGTCTAATCTTGACTAGTGTGTTGCACAGGAAGGCATCGAGTTTAGTTTCACGCCACCTTATTCTCCCCATTTCAATGGCGTTGCAGAGGCCGCCGTGCGGTCTATCAAGCATCATTTAATGCGACTGCTGCACCAGCACCACTTCACGTACGAAGAGCTGTATACGTGTCTTACACAAATTGAATCAATTTTAAACTCCCGACCTCTAACTCCTCTGTCCTCCGATCCTCTTCACTTCTCTGCCTTAACACCTGCTCACTTTTTGATTGGACGACCACTAACATCTGTACCTTATCCACAGTTAACAGAAATCAGTATCGGCCGACTAGGACGCTTCCAAAGGGTGGAGCAGAATAAACAACATTTTTGGAACAGGTACCATACGGAGTACATACATCTACTGCAACAGAAGACCAAGTGGTCTACATCTTCCAGTGACATTAAAGTAGGATCTCTTATACTCATAAAAGAAAAGGCCCTGCCTCCTCTATTGTGGTGTCTTTGACCTATTGTGCAAGTGTATCCAGGAGGTGACGGAGCGACGAGAGTGGCGGATATCAAGACAAAGAAGGGCACGATACGGCGCGTCTTCAACAACATTTGCCCACTACCTCTGAAGTTTACCCTTCAACCCGGGGAGCTTGTTCGAGCGATATTGCCCGCGCGCTGCGACGGGGATACAGCGGGTAGCAGGCGGGGGCCGTAGCATGGCCAATAGCTCCACGCAGTACGAGACTTGCATCGGGACACCACCGGCGACGCACGTTTAACCTATCTTATAATATTATTTTTGTACGGTCTATATACCAGCCTACATACAGTCCACTAGTCTTATTTATTTCTCTTTTAGTCATAGGACCCTAACAAATAGAATAGAATTTTATTGAGCGATATTTATACACTGTTACACATAAAAATTAAATAATTTAATACACAATAAAAGAAATACTTAAAAAAGGTAAAAAATATATAATAAATAATAATATATAATATATAATAAATATATAATAATATTTATACAAAAAAAAAAAAAAGAATAAAATATACGTAGTTCAATTAAAAAAAAAAAAAACAAAAGAAGTATTTGTGTATACAATTAAAGCAACAAACATACAAAATTACAAATACATTTAATACATACAATAACATATAAAATTACAAATACTTAAATTTAGTTACAAAAAAAAGAATTGACAAAATATATATAAATATGCGCTTGAATATGATATTGTAAAAAATTTACCGAGAGCCCTGCCGTACCTGCTAAAGTTCTGGTCGTAGACATCCATATTGCAATCTAGGTAATAAAATTTTGTAAGTAATACCAGCCCTCCTATATACTTACGTACAACATACTTCCATGAACATTATTTTTTAGAACTGAAGAAAATATTGATGTTTTGTTGATACATATTTTGTTAGTACCTGCTTTATGATCAACGGTCGTAAGTTTACAGATGATTTTATTACAAAATAAATGTTTAGTGGATATTACATAAATTATTTTCAAAAGATTTTTATTATTATTATACTGTCGAATGTCACTTTTAATTTTTGTTTGTTTTTTGTAGTTTTATTATTAAAAGTCATTTTTCATAAAAAGAAACTTTACATTTAGATTGTGTATGTAATAGGTTCGCATTAGGAGCAAAAACGAAAAAGTTTTATAGATATTATATAGAGGGCTCGGAACCTAAAATTCCTTATTTAGCGAAGAGATGGCGTTAGTTAAAAAGGTTCGTTGAACCTGTGCGTTCGGGCAGCGAGGGGCAGGTAAGGTGTTGGGAGGAGATGCGGAACTCAAACGCTCAAGGTCATTCGCTCATCTAAGCCCCTTAAGCTGCCGCGCCGGAAGGAGATGGCTACGCCGCGTTCGTTGGCACCGCAGCCGCAGCAGAAGCGCAAGTCCGCGGTCGAGCTGCTGGCCGAGACCAAAGCCTTCTACGTCAAGTCGGAGACCGTGCTCGACCGGAAGCAGGAGTTGCCCTTGAGGGTAGGTTGGCTGCCATTTTCTTTTTATTTATTTATTTACACCACAAATATACAAACAAGACAGTTATTTTATAATTATAAAATGTGAAGTACAAGGTGCGGTCTTATGGCTAGTTAGCCATTTTGTCCAGACAACGCAAAATAAGTTGGAGTAATTTATATAAGAGAGAACGAGTAGGGTTGAGAGGAATTTTCCTCTTGAATAAATAAAAGATAAATGCCACTTTTCAATACGAACATCATGTACAACATGTTCATAATTTGATGTTAAACATGTTTGAAAAAATTATTAATGTAATTGGATAAAGATATCTAGATCTTTAAAAAAATATTACATCAGTATCTCGAACGAAACAAATGCTTTGGTTACTTTGTGGTTGTAATTTTTTTTAATGAAAGCATTTGTGCAATAACCGAAAATTCTAAATCCATAATGATTCAAACACCACAAAATAATCGTTACATCTTTATGCTACTATAAATATTATCTGGTACGATTACGATTGATTCTTGAACAGAATAAGTCAACTCACCTCATAATACCTTTACTGGCAACTTCGTATCATAATAAACCTTTATAATTAAGTGAAACTGAAACAAACCACTGCTGAACGAAAGCCTCTTCTCCATTATAGAAGGGTTAGAGTTTAATCTACCACGCTGCTCCCCTGCGGGTTGGCAGATAATTTCTGTACCACGAGTAACGATTATTATCAGGTGTCTATGATAACAACCGGGATCAACGGCTTTAGTGCTCTCTGAGGCACGGTGGGGAGACCCACAAGGTCATACACCCAGACCGGAAACAAATATTTGTACAAATACAAATCGCCTGTTTAATAATAAACTGCAATAATTCAAAAAACAAGTTTTTTGGGAAATCGCGCTTAAAGTTTCGTAACGCCGACTCCTTCATAAAAAGCTTTTATTTCTTTAATATTAGACGCAATCTAGATATAATAGTACATCTAATATATTGTCTATGAACTAATCTTTCAAATAATATGTGTATATAATTAGTATTCATTATACTTTAAAAGATACAGTAGGTATTTGTAAAAAGACACTAGTGACTTAGTTCGTTTTATGATTAAAATGCAACTTAGTATTTAAAATCTTTTAAAAATAAAGCGTAATAACTAGTAAAAGCTCGTATCATTTTCATCGGGTTTGCACATAAAATGAATTAAGTCTAAATTTCGTCATAGAAAACAGTAATCGTTTAAAATTAAAACGAAACTATTCCTAATAGTTCAGTTTTAGACCCAAATAAAAGGAAATTCAGCACTTACCTATTTGAAATAAAACGAACTATTGAGTATTAGGACATACCGCACCCTTAATAAAACAAAGATGTAACTCAAAAATTACAACTTGTGGGAATTAACGTTTGAAGTTTAGCACTTTTTCCGCATTGTGTTTGATTAAAAATTACCGATTATTTGTAAAGCTCTTCATGACTTTTACTATTGATATAATTAGTTTAAACTATAGAGATTTATATAATAATAGAAAAAACACTGTGTTAAAATCTATAATAGCTGTAAAATGGTGACGAAAAAAAAAATGCCGACTTAAATCTCTTTATGGCAAAAATTACTTATTAGACGAACAATATTTTAGGTAGTAACCGAAGTAAATCCAAATGTTACACATCATCATCAAACGCATTTTCTAAGAGAATGAAGTATAACAAAAAATCATCTTTTTATTTTTAAATAATAAAATATTCCATACTTTCCTTTTAATCCAATACCGAATTATTTGATGTTACTCAAAACCACAGCACTTCAATCTCCGCTCACTGCCGGTGCATCCCTGAATCACGCCACTTTATAAGAACTGACTTGTCAGTTCCTGTTAATTGAAAAGAGATTGAAAGAGAAAAATCTTTCTCCATATTATAGTTAAAACGTTGGAGTCGAAGTCTACCTATTCTTTACGCGACGAAGACGCGTTTTATTGTAAAATCTCCAAATCCACAAATTTTGAGTTACATCTTTGTTTTATTAAAGGTGCGATACATAAACACGTCACTGCCGGCGCAACACTTAATGAATCGTTTTTTTTTTATACTGATTGGGCCGATTCGTCAAACAAAAAGAGGCGCAAAATATTTTATCTCGCTCCCTGGCATCTAAATGTAGCCGGAATTGAATTGTACCTATGCTTAACTTGGATATATTTCATTTTATGAATAAATCTCAAAATCTTGGTTTTTTGAATTATTGCAGTTTATTATCAAACGAGCGAAATATCTGTCCCGAGCTGGAATCGAACCCGAGACCGGCGGGGCGCATATTGAGGCCACTACTCGCACCACTACACCAGAACGGTCGTCAATAATGTATATTTTCTCTTCTTTTGCAGGTAAGCAGCGGTTTAAGTCAGGCGATAGCCGCTGGAGGCTGTCACCTCGTCAGCTCCGGCACTCTGAACAATGACGCCTGCTGCAATCCTTGTAAGTTGTACAATAAATCTTGATATAATGTAGTCACATTATAGTTACTTATAATATATCTTTGAAAATTCCGTAGTCATATTACAGTTAGTTATAGTATACTCTTGATCAGGGGTCTCCAAACAACGGCCCGCGGGCTAAATCCGGCCCGCCGCCATAAATCCGGCCCGCGACAGCTTAAGACTTGTGTCATCAATCTGGCCCGCGAAAGCCAATGTCTTATTGTTGTTACTATTGCTGTGATAAGTTGAAGATGACAACATAATAATAATGCAAAAAAACGTCGGTTTACGGACGATAATTGTACGTGATAACGTCATAAGAAAACATTGTTGAAAAATTGCTAACTTTTATGAATTATTATCACTGAATTATCATTATTTTGTATAATACAAAGAAGGAGTTAATTGAAAATTACAATTTTTTCGATAAATTAGCATTTATTTGCTACTCGGTAATTCAAATATTTTTTCCCTTGTACTCGGACGCATTTGCCGATGGAGTGAAAGAGAGATAGATCCGTCACAGGCCGAACGCTTAAGCCGATCGTGCCTCTCTATCGCTTGTTTCGCGCTCTCGCTCACGGAACGTGACAATGAGTCATGCTTTTTCGTGCGTGCAGCCGGGGTTCATCGATTTATAAGAGGTTATTACGTCAAAAAAAAACCGTATGTTCGGTTACGTCTTAAGAAATATAGAAACTGTTTTGGCCCTTGGAACATACTGAAAAAATCATTGTGGTCCTACGGCTTCAAAGTTTGGAGACCCCTGCTCTTGATAATAGTAAATTTGACAGTTTGGTAATACGTAACAATTGCATTATTTATTTATTAATTGAAATTGGATTTTTAGGTATTATACAGTAATATCTCTTTTAGACTTTATAACTTCGTTTTAATAAACTTTAGTCATAAAATAACTTTAAATAAACATACATACATATAACAATAACATTTATTTTGCTTGAATTGTTACCAAAACGAAAGTTAATTAATTCACACTTCTTATTTTGTTTTTGTGTTTGTTTTTATTCGTATGTGTATCTGTTTTGTGTTCAAGAAACGTTTGTGTTGTTACTTTGAATGCATAAATAAACAGGCAATGCTCATTGTAACACTCCTTTGCGAATAATTTTTAAGTGGTGTGAAACAATAGACTGATTATAAGTGGAGAGAGAGGCAGACAGGAAATTACCTTTATAGACTATATTATATATCTATACGGTATACCTAAATATACTTGGTTTAGAAACAGAAAAATCATATTTTTGGAGTTTACTCCTTAAGAATCGATTTTCATATATAAGGCGCCCGGTATGAGAAAAATATGAGAGGTAAAATCTACTTATGAATGACCTCGTTACTTTTTCGGTGCACGCGCACCTATGGTGCGGTGCGAAAGTAATGTTGCTCTAATTAATATTGAAAAATAATATTTAAAAAATAAATGATAATTGTCAGATAATAATAATTACGTAATTTATCAACATTCGTAATGAAATATTTGTGCACATCTGAAATTGACTATTGTGAAAAGTTTAATGTAAAATATTTCGCCGATTAGTTATAATAAATGTATATAAAATGAATAAATATATATTTATATATGTATATTATTTTCATTAATTTGTTAATTTACCCTTTCATATGGTATTAATCTTATTTTCAGTTGGATAAACTCTTTTTGCGTATGTTTAGACAATCCTACTTAAGGAGTAAACTCCAGTCGTGCGTCGGAGCTGACACACACAATTTTTTTTATTTTTTTATTTTCCTATTTTTCGTTTAACATTGAATTAATAATGCAAACGGTTTTATTTCGTTTTTCTCGTCTTGATAGTGAATTTTATTGTTTTTTTTTTTCTTATTTTCGAGTTTAAAGAGATTTTAAGAACTTAAAAAGTATAAAAATTATGTTAATTACAGATGCAACGACTAGAATAGCCAATACTCGCCGTGCCGTGAGCGCAGGCGAGGGTTTGCAGAATACGTTGAGACGGCTTCTGGAACATTCCGACAGCAGAGAGAATGTTTATCCACCCGCCTATGTCTGTTAGTATATATATTGTATTTATTTATTTTGTATAATGACGTTAAATTTTTTAAAAAGTGTACCGAGAGTTTTTTTCCCTCTCGGCCAACACTAAGGACATTAGATGAAGTTATTTATTGTAATATTTAATAAAGCCGGAGATATAATAGTAATGTGATGTCTAACGAGACATTTGAGATTAGCTTGTAATAATTTGACGTATTTATTTTAAATGATTTTTTTTTGGCATTCGTTAAGTGTAAAATCACCTTATGGCGAAATAAATAATTTCATTTCATATTGTTTGGAAGTTTTCCAATTAAGATTTCCCTTTATTCATTATGTTGAGTAATTTTTATATTTATTAAATTTGTATTTTTTTTGTATCTGATTCTATAATACGTTGTTTTCTATTTGACGTGTTGATATTAAAAAATTGCATAAATTTCATTTTTTTGTTAGGAGAATAATGCTGATAATTTTTATACGCCATTTGCACAAATTTTTATTTTGTATTATTATTCTAATAGCTCACACAAAAAAGGGAATTTATAAAGCCTCTATTAATAAAAAATTAAACAAACTGAAAAGAAAAATAACCCTATTGATTTAATCTAAATACACACTTATAAAAATTATCCAAACATTTTATTACCAGCTCAAAAAATGTTCACCGAGTCACGTCGACTCAAAGACTCATATCCGGAACGTGAAGTGTCCCGCTCTCAGCACACTTCCGGGACATTCTCCGGGACGTCGTCATCCGGTTCCGGGTCTAAACACAAGGAGGATAAGAACAGACCCTTGAGCTTCGGTGATGCGAGGGTCTTCTTCCCAGAATCGTTCGTGATACCGAGGCAGAGGCCCGAAGTTGTTATTAAGAGCAATTATTCTATACGTAAGACTTGTTTATTTAATGTATGTACTGTATTAACCTGTAAATAACCTACTGCTAAGCGAAGGCCTTTTCTCCATATAGAAGAAGGGTTGGAGCTTAATCGACCACGCTGCTCCACTGCGGGATGGCAGATAATTTCCCTACCATGAGTAACGATCGTTATCAGGTATCTATGATAACAACCGGGATCGACGGCTTTACGTGCTCTCCGAGGCACGGTGGAGAGACACACAGAGACATACATCTAGACTGGAAACAAATATACAATACAAATATAAATATCTGTCCCGAGCGGGAATCGAAACCGCGACCGTCGGCGCGCGGTATTGAGGCGACTACTCGCACCACTACACCAGAGCGGTCATCAATTTAATAGTTGTGTTATATTAATATAATATTATAAGAACGATAGTATACGATATAAAAGCGGTACTTTTTGAGGATCTCTCTCTCAACTCTAAAACTCTAATCTAACTGAAATAACTAACTAACTCTAAACTGAAATAGTTTGCAATAAAATTTAGTATATAGATAGTTAAAGATTCGATTTAATACAAGGACTACATTTTATTCGGAACCGTCCTTTTTACGAGACGATCGGGACATAGTCCACCAGCCTAATCAATGTAATATGAAGTAACTTTGGAAAACAAAGTAAAATATAAACTATAACAGTATACACATAATAACCCATTCCTCGTAGTCAGTAGCTGATTGTAAACTGACTGTAACGTCGAAAAATAATAGGTAGCAATGGTACAAAGGGGGGAAAAATAAGAATTTAAAAAAAGTGGGACAGTCACATATTTTGCTCGTGTTTTTAATTTGTCCTAAAGTATCGACTGATACGGAATCGTGAAAATCATTCGTCATCAAACAGATAAAAAATCTGTTATTTTAGAATTTATTTATTTTGAATAACCTCTTATGTCATATTTTTTAATTTAACTTATACTTGTACAATTGTAGTACATTTAAAGTTTCTGCAAATTAATTAAATAAAACAAAACGTTATTACAATCAAATATACTTAAACTTATAGGTTATACAATACAAATAAAATCATTTATAATGAAGTAACGTAACTGCTTAAAATTTCACAAGAACACCCGCATTTGTTTATTACAAGAAAATTAAAAATTCTAATAAAGAATTCCTCCCCACCACTTGTATATTGTTGTTATTTTCAAATTTACCCCCAATAGGGAAAGCCAAAGGACTATAGTCCATACAGCCTATTCTAAGGGCACCATTTGTAATTGTCTATTTTGGTACGTCATTCGT
Organism: Euphydryas editha; assembly: GCA_036937285.1. NCBI lineage: Eukaryota > Metazoa > Arthropoda > Insecta > Lepidoptera > Nymphalidae > Euphydryas > Euphydryas editha. Next base: position 8,433,711 of record JAUPFZ010000024.1, read on the forward strand.
AGCGAGCCCTCAGTCGAGTCCGCACGCGTTGCCGGACGACATCTCCCGCGGCGACCAGCTCGACGCGATCAGCCCGCCCGCTGAGTACGCACACTCCGCGCCCAGATATGTTAGGTGGGTATTAATGTTAACACACATTTAAATATATTATGGAGGAGAGAGGCTGCGTTGAAAAGGAAGGATCCTTCGACCAGACGGATGTGTCTGGTGGGCTACGCGCCACTTAACGCTTATTGTCGAGTTCTTGTATATATACTTGAGATGCAACGGATATCCGGTAACTATCCGGTATCCGGCCTATCCGGCCTTGTTTTTATCTATCCGGCCGGATACCGGATAGTAATTCAGTATCCGGCCGGATACCGGATAGTAAAATTAAAAAAAAAATCATTATTTTACACAAGGCAAATCAAAAAATAATAATATAATACCACAAAAGGTTATGAACATCGTTTATTTATTTAATCGCACGTCAAAAATGTTTGTTTTATTAATTATTTTTGTACTCAAAATTAACAAGAGGCAAATTGTAGTGAATGAATACCAAATTTTCTGTATTTGTTGGTAAGAGGCGACTCCGCTTGCCTTTGTATACCAGACAAACTTCTGAAAATAACCTTTAGCTGTAAACGCTACTGCCAGGTGCTAAAAGATAAATTCTAGCAAACATTGACAACTGCGGGTACTGATTCAAATTAACTGACCACCAAATGTATGTGTCGTGATTGCGATCAATTCGAGATGCCTTTAATAAAAAGTAAGCAAATCGATATGTCAGATGTCACTGAAATAGCGAATGCACTCGAAATGTTACGTTTGATTTTCTCGTAAATTCTGTCTTGGGTAATATAAGTCCGGCTTGGCAATTTATAGCGGGGTAAAGCTTGTTCTAAGAGTCTGGTAAATCCGGTTCTTTCCGCTATGGACAATGGCTCGTTGTCGAGTGCAATCATTTCGGCTACTAAATAATGGTACTTTCTGGCTTTAGTATCATTTATATCCCAGAGCAATTTCCTTTCGTAAGATTCTGTCATAGTCAATTGCTTTTTTGCTACTGAAGACGAACTTGTCACTGCAATGGCTAAAGAAATTGTAGTAGGCTCCACAGTGGCCTGGTCTTTATTCACCGTACGAAATTCATCTCGAAATACCCCGAAACTAATTAATTTAAACCCGAAACTAATTAATTTTTTCTTCACCGATGCCATTTCTCGTTGCTAAATTATATACATACTTCAAATAATAATAACCTAAAACGATCACGCAGACATGCACGTATCTGCATTCATTCCTGTATATTACTTTTCTCTATGTCTGCACTGCAATCAACACAATAAGATAATGAATGAAACAATTGCTAACTTCGCTCATCAACGAAAAGACCCGAATCGAACCGAGTCCACCCGATCGTTCGCGCGCCTTCTACGCAAGTGTGTGTGTGTGTGATGCACCAAACGGCTAAGTTCCACCGGATATCCGGCGGCCGGATATCCGGCTATCCGGCCACAGGGTTGGCCGAATATCCGGTATCCGGTATCCGGCCAAACTGCTATCCGTTGCATCTCTAATATATACTCAATCGCTTTGAAAACTTCGATAGCGGGATGTAGGATTCGTTAGTTTCTTCTAGTTCGTATATGGCTAGATAGATGTCGCTGCAATATTATATTCATAATGATATACTTTTGCTAAAAAATATTGTACGGATAAGCGTTATTTTTGTTTTGATTTTTTTCCCTACTATACATTTAGACTAAGTCAACACGGGATAAAAATTACTTGTACAAAATTTTCATTGAAGTTAAACATTAATAATTTGTCTTTTTCTTAAAATTTTAGATCCAATTCCCACTCCCAACCGAGCGCACGCGAGGATGACTGCACTAATATTAACAGTCACAAATCGCTTCCCGATTTACATGCGCAAGCGCATGGTTATCCTGAACAGTAAGTTTTCGTAATATAGTTATAATAAGTGATTAAATTTATAATTTTAAGAAAAAATTATTGAAATTTTCCTATGTAATATTTTGATCCTCCGAGCCTGATTTTCATTTTATTTTTCAGCGTAAACGTAGTAGTAGGTACGGAGTCGATTAGTCGTTCGCCGCGTAGACGAAGACATTCAGCTCATCACCGGACGGCATCATGCTCCTCGAAGGGAACCAGGTATATATACTTGCTAATATAAAATATTAAGTAAATACAAAGAGTAAACATTATTTTTAATAAGGAATACTTTTTTCAAGGTCAAACCATTCGTCGCTAATGTCATCTTGTGATGCGTTCTCTGAACACCCATCGCCTGGCGAAGAAAATTATCAGTCGTACAACAGGTGACTTTTTTAATTTTCCGAACGAATAAAATAATAGGCTATTTTTTTTTTGTTTTTTTTTTTTTGCAAATTTAATAGTTTTTTTGCAAAACTTTAGTAGTTAAGACTGTTAAAAGTAATCAAAAGTATTATTTCTTGCATTTTACGACTGCCGAAAGGGGGTTATGTTTTTCTACTATATAATAATATAGAAGAGACTTATGTGTATAAATGGGATGTGTACAGCTTATTACAGTCGGATTTATCATTTGAAATAAAAGTTGCTTACGAATCGTTACGGTACTGCAGTCGCTGCGGGTCGTCGTTCGCGCGCGACTCGGGCGGCTCGAGCGGCCACTACACGCAGCGCAGCGCGCCGCCGCACGCGCGCGACCACGCGCCGCACGAGCGGAACAGGTGCGCGCGACGTAGACACGCACATGTTACACGTGCATGAGCACACATACACACGCACGTACTTATGCGTACACACACACACATGAAAATACACGCGCTTTCTCTCTCTCTCTCTCACACACACACACACACACACACACACACACACACACACACTCTCCAAGGCACGGTGGGGAGACCCACAAGGACATTAGTGATGCGACTCGAGTCACTTTTACTCGAGTGACTCGAGTTAAGTACGGAAAAAATCATACTCGAGTGAAAAAAATATTGACTCGAGTTAACTTCGACTCGAGTTATCACTCGTCGAGACAAACAAGTTAAAATATGTACAGTTATCGATAAGTGTAATTCGATACTTTTCATGTTGTGCGATTCAATAATTTCGGTTCCAGTTCGGCGGATGACCTTTTTTTTTTAGGTATTCGGATAAGGCTAGGGCGTAAACGTCAGTACTGGAGGGCGGATGACCTTGTTTTTTTTTTTTTTTTTTTTTTTTCGTCGTCCGAAAATGTCAGTAATTACTCGAGTCACTCGAGTGACTCTAAACTACTCGAGTGACTCGACCACTCGAGTGGTACTCGAGTGACATTGCAAAATGACTCGAATGACTCGAGTGGTAAAATTGGACTCGAGTCGCATCACTAAAGGACATACACCCAAACCGGAAACAAATATTGTACAAATACAAATACCCACGACCACCGGCGCCCGGCGTTGAGGCGACTACTCGCACTGCTGTAACGGAACGTCGTTAAATGATCATTAACATGAAAAAATAATAACCTCAGAGGCTACTCGTGGCAAGCGAACAACGGCAGCAACCTGGAGCAATGCTACGTGTCGGCGCCGCCGCAGTTCCAGGACGGCGCGCCCTCGCCGCCGCCGCCCTACGCGCACGCGCCGCACGCGCACCCCCGCGTCGGGATACACTTCCAGGTAGGGCACAATATATATAATAATACGCCAATTTGGACTAGCCTGTATGGACTATAGTCCTTTGCCTTTCCCTATTGGGAATAAATTTTATAACAACATAATAATACGCTGTGTGTGTGTCGTAAAAGACAACTAAAACTGCATAAAACCAGCGCAGCTTCCTCAGACAGTATTAGTTTCTCTCCGATTGAGTAATCTAGCACTCAAAAAAATGTATGGTTGGACGGAAAAAAAAGCGCATAGGGCCGCTGCCTTGGGGGGCGCCAGAGCGCGTCTGGAGCTGGCTCTAGACGTGACAGCATACGAGCCACCAGCAACACCCGCCGATCGTTACCACCACCTATTCGGTTGGTGTTTCAACGATCCCCACCAATAGGCTTGGCGCCGACAATGTCCCAAGGAACTCCGTATTCGGTGCTCACCACTGGTCGATTACGCCGCATGAGATGGAAATAAAAAATAAACGAGAATGTCATGCGTGCGTATTTTAGCAGTGATACAAATTTAATCGTCACGAAACAGAACCTGACAGATCACGCTCGGTACATCCGACGAAAGGGTGTATTCAACGCCGCCGAGCTCGAACGATTACGACGTAAGGCTGCTCCTGAAGTCGAACCCGTATCTACAGAGCATTACTTAGCTGTAACGCAACAGTAGAGCGTTCGTAGCGAAGTGCTTGTGGATGTGATAGCTGAAGAAGCGGTCTCCTAAAAAGTAGAGCATTTTGCAAGAGCCGACTTCCGAGATTCGAAGCAGTCCTCTGGAACAGAGGCTACGACTGCCCGTCTTCCCCTTAATGCTACGACGCAGGTGCCATTGAGGCAGGTAACAGACTGGTACCTCCATATTTGAATGGCAGCCTGGGCTTGGATGATACGGGTTCTATTCTCTTTGATGCCGCTCTGGCTGTACACCGCCTCATTGGAGCCAAGACCCAGGACCCTGGACGCACTAATAAAAAGAGTAGTGACATACTAGCCTGGAAGAATAAATAAATAAAATTATAAATATTAACCAACAATCACACCACGTTAACCTAGCCCCGTGGTAAGTTCGTAAGAACTTGTGTTACAGGTACTAGGAACGAAAATAAATTTAAGATATAAATACATATATAAATAAATACACATCCATGACCCGGTGCAGACATCTATATTCGTCATACAAATTATCTGCACCTGGCGGGATTCGAACCCGCGACTGCTGCGTAAAGTGTCCAGTTGCCTGACCACTCGACCAGCCGGCCGTCGAACAGAATAGAAGAGAATAGAACGCCGTATCAGCTTGGCCAGGGCCCTCATTGGCAGACTGCAATGTTTCAGATCGGACAATACTAGGTCAAGAATTGTGTGCTTCGTTAGAATAGCTTTCAATGGGATAGGCTTCATACTTGACCAGCCTGACATGGCTGAAAAAGTGACGGAGTGCATCGACGACGAGAAGCAGAGAATCGCGGCATGGGGAAAACGCATTCGTAGGTACTCTGAGAGAGTTGAGCGCTTCCAATAAAATCGCCTTTTCGTGAGTGATCAGAAGAGGTTCTACAAGAAGCTTCTCGTCGCTTTTAGGTAGGCCCTTTGATTGAGGCGGTTCTAAGCATGTGCTAAGTTCCAACCGAAGTGATTTTTTTTTTAATACTAATAATAAATATACACGATCATTCGGTCGCGGGTTCGATCCCGCTCATAATAAACATTTGTATATGTCATACAAATATTTGTTCGTTGTCTGAGCGTTTGTATCAGTATTGTGTTTCCGGACTCCCGACACGGATTTACCGTCCGGGGGCGCCTGAGGTGCTTATTTATTATTTTTTTATTACGATGGCAAACGAATAGACAAAATTGTCCATTCATACAAACAAGTTAGAACTTTTATACATTTTTTTTTTCATTATTATAACAGTTAAGATGAAAATATTGTTTCTTTTATCAAGGCGAGTGCCCCACCACCCCAGTTCCAAGACGAGCCGCCACTTTACGACTACGGTGACTACGATTGCACTTATAAAACTCCACTGAAATGCTTAAACGTCGGTAGAAAAGAATATACCACCACAAGAGAATATACCAGGTAACGGATATCCTAATTTATTACATTGTACGACTTTTAAAAATCTTTAATTTTACACTAACTATATTATGAATTCTTTGGTACGATTACTGCAATTACAAGATTATAAGCGGTCTAAAATAATCTGATTTGCACAAATAGCAATAACGTATAGCGTTGATTTATTTTAATTTTTGGTGATAATAAATTTTTCATCGTTACAGATATCACGAACCGAGTACAGAGTTAATAAGCAAACAGCCGCAGTACCAAGAGCCGCGCATGCGTCCGCGCATCGACGACAAGCAGGAGTACGTGAACACGGCTCAGGTGATTTATGATTATATTACTCTACTTCGAAAAAATACCAAAAGACTGTACAATTTAACATAAAAATCACGTAATTAATAGATCTTCACAAATTCAAAATATTTTTTGACGTGATAACGTCTTATAAATCGATGAACTCCGGCTGCACGCACAAAAAAGCATGACCCATTGTCACGTTCCGCGAGCGAGAGCGCGCGAGTGAGACACGACCGGCCTAAGCGTTCGGCTTGTGATGCATCTATCTTTCTGCCACTCCATCGGCAGATGCGTCCGAGTAGAAGAGAAAAAATATTTGGATTAATGAGTGCCAATCATATAAATTTATCAAAAATATTGTAATTTTTTAATTAACTCCTTTTTATATACAAAATAATGATAATCCAGTGACATGCAATGCAATTTTTTTATCAATGTTTTCTTATTATTATATATTCATATTCTTATCGCGTAAAATTATCGTCTGTAAACCGACTTTATTTATGTATGTAGAATTACCAGAAAGTAGTTACCAATATTTTATTGTCATTAAAATAGTCCTTTGTTGCAACACACTATTCAAATCAAATAAAGTCAATATAGATCAATTTTTTTTTCCTGCAGAACTTTTTATCATGGTAGTGAAATTAATAGTATTTTTTGTCACAAGGGACGAAACTACTTTCTGTCCCACGTGTAAAATTGCAGTCCGAGCCGAAGGCAAGGTTAGCAAACATGCAGGAAAGGATGTAGTACTTTCGTCCCGTGTTACTCATACTTTTTTTTCCTAACTAGGCTGAAACTCTCCTTTTGTCCCTGTGAAGCGGGAAAAGTGTAACTTAAAGCGGGGACAAAAAGTGTGACTCTTAATCCCTCTTCACAGGGACGAAAATCGAATTTTCGACGGAGATAGAGAAAAATAAATAATATATTGTGATATATTTTCTTTCACAGATCTGCCCTCCAGAGGAGGTGACATCGCCGCTCGGAACTTTCAAGCGTCAAAGATGTCTTCGCTACAAGCAACGGCGTCCGAGACCGATTTTACGCTCGAAATCAGATATATCCGACAGGTTTGTGTACTTTTTTCAAGTTTTTATTAGGTATACCGATTTTTATGATTCTTTTTATATTCGAAAGATGGTGCTCATCATGTGGTCCCATTTAAATTTGAGCGAGATCTGATGAGTAGTTTTTGATTTATACCTATTTATGCGTATTGAATTGACTTCGACTATGTCGATGATGTTCTCAAACTTTTTTTTTAATGTCGGTCAAAAACAGTGTGATCAACACTTCTATTATTCTCTATTTTTTATTCCAAATGAATAACTTAATGAATGAATTATATTTTTAAAATCTAAACTGTAACGCTTATTTCAGGTCAATTGTTCAAGATCATTAGTAAATAATTTTATTGCCGATAAATAATGCATTATGTATTTTACTATTTTTCTTTGAATTGCTACACATATAGTGATTTTTCAAATAAGGGATATGACATTTGTCATAAATTACGTATTTTATGTACATAATATGATATATATAATATATCATATTATATAATGATAATATGCATTAATAATAATGTATGATAATATGCATTTAATAATTAATTTCTTTAAGATTTTTTTTTTTGTTATATATTTTTTTGCTCTGTTTTTAAAATCATTCTGTTCTGAACACTTCCAGGACTCTTATACATAATACCAATAATCCAGAATTTCCAAGGTACTGTACCTTTATCCGACATTTTCTATAGCAGAAAAACCCTAACCCAGATATAGAAGTTCAGAATATAAAAGCCTTCCTTAAATTACTGTATATATTACACCACAAACTAACCTAATACATATTGTACGCCTCATAAGTTAAGCATTGAGTGGGTCTACTCTCACTTCACGCAAAACGAGTGATTATTCATCCTATATTGCACTTGTAAAATAATGTATACACACACATAGAATAAACACAATTTTTAATACACATTAATGCTCTTAATGCCATTTTTGTTATTTAAATTAATTAAAAAACTGTTTTAAAAAGTTCTGCCCTGGATGTCCGTGTGTTTGTATGTGCGGATGCTGTATGTGGTCAACATAACGGCCGAAAGACTTCACTCTTCAAGTTCTTTTTTCTTTCTTACGCTTCAGTATAGTTAGGAATAGAACGCTAGTTAATTTCATGGTCTAATTCGATGTGGTTTAATTGATTTTAACAATTTTATTGTAAAAAAGAAGATTACGAGGCGTGCACTTTTGGATTTTCCAAACTATTTAATCTTATAGAAGAAAAAACTAAAATTTACATATAAATTTAGATATAGACGTTCAGACGGTCGAAGCCCTGCATCAGCACCATGTGAAGGCGAGGACTCCCCCAGTCCTTCAGCCGAGTCAGTCAGACTGCAGCAGTTCTTCGATTACTTGGGCATGGATTCGAGACAATACGACGCATTCATAAGAGACGGGGATGATGATAGTCCGGTTTTCTTCTCGTCTGCTTCCACTGTGGACTCGAATCAGATCGCAGCGGCTGCTGATTATACTGTGAGTTTTTTTAATGAATAAAAAAAGAAGTGTGTGTGTGTGTACTTATGTACGCACGTAAGAAGTTATACTGCTTTGGCGTAAAAAGATAAAAATCTTTCTAAAAATTTAATCTTTTGCGGTATCCTGTTCGTAGAAAAAAAAACGACACTAATAATAGAAAAAAAAAGGTATTTAATATATTGAAAGTTTTATTATAACGTATTATATATATTATAACGTATTATATACTATATCTAGTTAAATAAAGTTTATTTAAATATCATAAAAAAATTAAATGTTGACTATCTAACTTCAGTGTGTCGGTTTTTTGTTACGATGTGCGCGCGCATTGTAAAAATTTACTTTTTCCTTAAAGCGCCAAAAGAAGAAAGTATAACTTCAAAAAACAAAAACACAATTCATTACGACATTGTAAATATATTAAGGTACTCTTGATAGTATTGTACGTTAATATTTAGCATTTAATAATATTTGGGTACTTCTAAAAATTCTTAAAATTTACTTGTCAATTTGATATATCATGTCTTTAGATTGTTCTCGATAATCTACAGTCTATTTCCTGTCTTTTTATAATTACAAAAGTAACGTATCTTAAGAAATAAGAAAAGAGTTTGATATTGATGGTAACAATTAATCAAAAATAGTTATTATAACAAATTAAATAATATATTTTATTTTAGGTTCAAGGCCCCGGTATCCAGAAACAGATCTACCGCAACACGGAACCACCAAGCGTGGTGGAACGAAATGCTAGGATTATTAAATGGCTGTGTCAGTGTCGTAAAGCTCAAATGCATCCGCCTCAGTAGACCAAAAAAAAAAAAATACACCAACAAGAAACTTAGATTACAAATTTCGTGATTTGACATAAGTGAAACGGCGGAAAACCATAGAAACGCAGATTATTAAAATTTTCATCGTTTATTTGAATATAATGCATTCATAAATAAGTTTCGTATTAACGAAACTTATTTATGAATGCAATTTAAAATGTGTTTTTCAAAATGAATTGTCTGTGTTATTTTACGGTATATTGATAATAAAATAATATATTTTAAAATTTTTTGATGAATTTCGTTAATGTTGAAAATATTTCATGTAAATTTATCTAAAATATTAGTCTTTTTTTACTGAAATCAAATTTGAGTTTAAACTTTAAGAAATATTAAAATATCAAAAGGTATATATTTAAATCAATTAAAAACGTAAATGTACTAATCATTTTTTAACTGTTTGTTCAAAAAAAAATATTTAAAAATTGGCCTTATAAGCAAAATAATGTAATAAATAATACTGCTATACTATTAATGTTGAAAATTTTGAATTATGTTATTATTAATCTGTACTTTTCTGTTATTATAAAGAAAGAGAAAATTTTTAGATATAAGAAATCGACTTGGATATCGACTGTTCGTAATATAAGCGACCCTCGTTCACTAGTTTAGATAAAACTAAAAAGTTAGTTGAGGTATATTAAGCTATACAGCGGTGCCAACAATACATAAATAAAGAGAAAAAATATCCTAACAATTTATGCTTAAGATTTTTTTTTTACATTTGGTTATTTTTTTAAAGTTCTAGTCAAACTATATAAACAATTGGTAATATAGTTTCACAAAAATATTTTACTATATCCGAAACATATTATTTCTTTTTATCAACGTATTGTTTTTAAAAAAGTTGGCACCTTTTTAAAGTTTCGTTTAAATTTTAATATAAAGAATACAAATTAATTCATTTTATTTTCCAGCTTCATTTCTATACAACCATATCACAGCGCCATTCGACAAATAAAAATTACTATGAATTAAATTGTATTAACATTATTGTAGTACAAAACTGATGAAAGTAAGATAAAATATAATCAAAAATAAAATTTTAATCACCTCTGAGTTATTAAAATTGGAGAATAAACAATAAAAACGCCTTTAAATCTTACGTACAAGTCGAGAGCTTAGCATTAGAAATTCATAATTAATTATTTAAAATAAATATAATAATTAAAGGCACTAAATCGTTAATATTGCTAGATAGATGCCTACTCAAATTTCGTATTTTTATTAATTATACATGTTAAATTTAAACGTCATACAACTGAACCAATTGAAAATATATTCAAAAGATACAAATGACTTTTAACTGGATAAATATATTTTCACATGAAATAGCAATACATACATTTCCAATCATTTTTTAATAAATCATAAGCCGTCTTACACTATAAGAAATATGAGTATAGTGAATAATTATAAACGTAGACAAATTAATATATTCTTCTCAGAAAATAAAAATAAAAACTAATATTGCATAAATTAAATGAACTACGTTCCGCACAGCTAAAAGAGTACAAAAAGAAAGGTCACATGATAAAAAAAAAAAGATAAATGCATGGTTGCAACAGTTATTATTAAATAGAATCGTAATTAAAGTATAAATATAAATAACGTTTAATTTATAATTACGTCTCAAAATATTATTTTGAAAGTTTTAATTTTCTCATAAATTAAAATAGATAATTTGATATTTCAGATAGATAATTGGATATTTCAGATTAATTTGCATTATGAGAATATTAAAGCCATGTTTTGAATACAAAATATGGCACACGGAAGCTAAATCTGAGTTAATTTTAAATTTGTGAAACAACGTTTACCTACATATATGACAACATTAAAACGATTTCACAGAGGACATTGAACCATTATGTTTGTACGCATGTGTGAATTTTGACACCGAACCAGACAAAAATTTAAAAAAAAAGTAAAAATATATATATGAATTTCGAAAATATCATTTATAATTATTTATTAAAAATTTCATTTATAATCATTTATAATTATTTATAATTATTTATTAATTTATATTTATTTATTTTTTATCATATCATTTTTTATTAAAATATAACAAGTTTTTTAAATTAATATTATAAATAGTATCTTCGTGTAGATTTATTACTGAGTCTCAAAAAAAAAATACATTTTGAAAATAAAATCTCAAAGCATTATTTTGCAAGTACAACTACTGTGGTTCTATGTGTAGCAGTAATTAGGAATGCTACAATAAAATTACTTGAAAATCTACCCGACTACTACTACTACTACTTATATCTAAAGATTGAATTTGTAAGTTATTTTCTTATTTATAAATTAATAAATTTCTTCACAGTAAAAACCATGGATATTTAAAAACATTTGATATACATGAAAAAATGTTCCTCTAACGGATTTGTCATTATTAAAATGGTATATTTATAGTTATTAATATTAGAAAAAAAAATCGATTTAAGTACGTTTTTAAATTGTAATGTGGAAGCACAAAAATATGCATTATGTTGTGCCAAATTATTTTATTATATTTAATTTTTTATCTATATCACTGATGCGAAAAGTTTGAAAAAAGTTTGTTGTTTTCAAATTTCGTTCCCCCGAAGACATAATTATAAACTTATGACTAATTGACACGATAAAGTACACAAAATTCAACTAAATAGGCGTATAATTTAAGAAATAAGCAGATGAGTTTAAAAAAATGTGCAAGTACTTACTGATTATAAAGAAAAAAAATTAGAATTAAATATGTAACTGATTTGAACTAAGAGAAATATGACAATATCATACAAACGAATAATATACTAAAGCATAATAATAATTTCAATGTAATGCAACATTTCATTGAATCAAAGGTCTAAATGTAAATCACGAAGCAATTACAAAGAGGAGGTGCCATAAGAAACTTTATTCATACAATGTAGTGTCGCAACTGCGCGGGGGTGCGAGGGGCTTAAATTGCTGCAGCCATCTAGCGACCAGTAGCTAAACCAAGTAATTGACTAAATTGACAGACGATATAATTGTTCTACTATATGTCACTAGGTGTCTGCCAGGGCCGTACTCAGATTTTTTTATTTAAGCATATATGTAATTTGAACTTGGATGGCACACACTGCTATATAATATTATCATGATTTACTATTGTATTGATAAGCTGATTTCGCTTTGTAGGATTTTAGTACAATGAGAGTTCGTCATCCTATGCTAGAAAATTAAAGCTTGATATTATGTAGCCATGTGTAATATCGATTTGAGATTTTTCTCAATACGCAATTATCGACCTTTTGGTCAATAATTGCGTACTAAAAGTCAGTTTGCTTTTGCATATGCCATAAAGTTTTTATCATCGGAGTGATTTAAAAAAACGGAAAAGACACCAAAAATGATAAACCTTTTCCAAAGCCAGACGTGGTGTAAATAAAATGGAATAATGCTGTGTAATATGATATATAACATACTTTTATTTTCATAAACAACAGTTATAAATTGTAGATACTGATAGTTTTCTCATTATAGCAAGAAAGATTTTTTTTTATTACATCAGGTTATTCAAATTCAAATATTGAACATCAAAACTAACTACTATCTGTTCGAACCTTAGCCTAGAATATAAAATTACATAATTAGAATTTTCACTACAATAATTCGACTGAAATTGCCCCGGAAGAACGCCTTATATGTCACACGGTTCCGGAGTTTTCATTCGCTCCTGCGAAAAAAAAAACCTTTGAAAAAACGATTCATACATATTTCTTATGTAGATCAATTCTTTTGCTTACTTATTAGGCAGAATATTTCAGTTTTGTACACACACGACAAAAGTATCCTCTTATCCACTGTTACAAAAACTCAAAATATATCATAAGTAGATACTATACCTACTTAATAAACTTTCATTTATTACAAACCATATTCATTGTTGTCAAATTTGGACACGCTCCTTCTTGCAATTTGCTATAACCCTTTTTTGTGGTTATAAAATCGTTAGCATCCCGAAATTGAATTTAAAATTTGTTTACCGACTTCCAATAAATTCCGTCAGTGTCCGGCTTAATAAAAAATTCTAAGTACGGCCCTGGCTAGACCAGTAGTTTTGCTACTTACCGCTAGAGGCATGGTAATCACCGAACTTTCTAGACAAAATAAATAATATATTTAATTTAAATATTACTTACGAGTGGAAAGATATGTTTATTCCATTTGATTTTGCTTGATTCGTGTAACTTCTGCACGATACAACACAGCACTTCATGTTCACAACGTGCGCGGGTCGAGAATATTTTTTAAATATATAAAAAGGAGTTAGTCACGAGAGCAACTTAATTGTCCGGCAATGACAGCTGTACTGACGAAAGCGACAACTGGTGGTGAGTAGATCTACTACGGTTTGATGTGTGGACTACATTGGTGGACGCTAGACTACATTGATTACAACACCTCCTCTTTGTAATTGCTTCGTCATGTAAATATATTCTTCTCGTTTTAATATCATAGAAATAGTACTTTGAATGTAATGGTTATAAAAATATTTTCTCTTACTTTAATTATGGCAATTATTGTTTTGTTCAATTATGGCAATACTTTTTGGGCTCTTACGCCGAGTTGCACGAAACAAACTTTAAATTTAAGTGTTTATTAAACTAATTTAATCACAAGAATCGTAATTATCTGTTTCACAAAACCTACATCTGATTAAGTTAACAAAAAAAATTAGTTTAATTAAAGACCTATCTAACGGATGATTAATTCCAACAGCTTTAAATTAATCATAAGATCAACTAATTTGAAGATTAATTGCAACTTAACTAACGGAAAGTTAGCGACGGTTTCGTGCAACTCGCCGTTAATCTCCTTTATTCTGCATTTAAAAAAAAGGAGTTATTCGTAAATTATAACGACGACCAAAGATTTCATCATAATTTAATAATACAAATATATTAATAAATATGTTTATGATATGCCGTACCAATTAAATCTTTTATATTGGAAATATAATATTACAAATTATTTTATATTTTTGTTCCTAATATTGTATATGTTAAGGATCAAATAATTTATTTTCCATTATTAGTAATGCCAGGGCTTGTTGAAAATTATCCTATGTGAACGAAAAATATTATAATATCTATTGAAGTGATTAAATCGACTAGACTGTATGAATAAAGTTCACCTATCAATCCTTCAATATAAAATTCACCTACAATCAATTGACAATTTTTTTCAGTCGAGTTTTCCAATAAATAATTTATTTTGAAACCAAGTATAGATATTATTTTATTTAACAAACATATAAATATAGTCGGAAATAAGAATTATTTAAAGTTTAATAGTTATTCTTTATATTAATTTTCATTTATTATTTATAATTTCATTTTTTCCGAAGTCTCTTTTGTGTGGGACTCACTTTTGTGGAGGCCCCGGTTGCCCTCGCCTAAATCCGGCCCTGATTACAATGTTACATTATAGTAAAAATATATTGTTTCTTATTAATTAATCTTGTAAAGGTACCTATCAGGATTCATAACCTATATATTTGTAAATTGCCCCTGATAATAAACAACACGGATTATGTTAGTTTATTAAGAAAATAATTTGAAATTACAAGAATATTTTGTTTGCTATATCGGAGACAAATAAATACTAGTGCACATGATGCGTTCGGTCGAATGCGAGCTTCATACCATTTCATAATTTGACGATTTGAAATGTATAGTTTAATTAATTATCAGAAAATTTTGCGTAAAATAGTTAATTGATTTCTACTTTTAACCATATTTCGGCAATTTCTACACTTGAGAAACAGTCAAAAGTACAAGCATTTTTAAATTATAGTGCGGTAAAAAAATGCAATATTTAAAACGATAATACTGATATATAATTAAAATTTAATCATTATTAATCATATGGCCCGATTTAACTTATAATAATAACTGCCGGAGAATAACAAAATATAATGCAATCATATTTTGCTCTACAATTCTACATCAAAATTTAAATCATTCGTTGTTAGCATTTTTCACTTATAAGAAAAAAAGAGCTATTTTCAGTGTTGCCACTTATAAATTACTAAATTTCGTGTACTTTGCTTCAATTAAAATTTTACGATTCTGAAAGACTGCCTTTTGTTTCCAATTTAATTGTTATTTCTGTGATAGTATAATATAATATTAATTGATTAATTGTGTGTCTGTACTAAGTAATAGTAAAATGCATTTAAAATGTTTTAATAATACGTTTTCTATGTAACAGTTTTCTCATAATACGAATGAATGGTTAATCAGTTAGTCGAAACGTAGGATTCACTCGTTTTTTCTTATTATTGTGTACTAAAATGGTTAGAGCTACAGTATTAGGCAGTTTAGCATTGGATGCTTCCATTATTTGTGTAAATAAGATTTACGTACTTTGTTAGCGTTTTAATGTTAAGTAAAAAATATATTGTGGTCTGATGAGTATCGTTGTGTTGGTTTATTTCAGCATGTACCCTCCCCATCCCAGACATATTAAGAACAAATGTTTTAAACATTTTGAAGTATAAAAAAGAAACGTGAAAAATAATAAAATTAAATGTTGAGTGGCCTAGATATAAGTGCATCGACATGAGACTTTAGCGGGTTCAAATTCGGACTGATACCCATAAATTTTAAAGTGATAAAGTTGTTAAAACTCAGTTATACTTCAGCTCCTCCTCCATGTTTACACTTCCGTTTACTGTTACCGCTCTTGTCATAAATGTTTTAAAATAACACTACATTTTTTTTTTATGTCATTATAATTAGCGGGAATAGAGGGAATAATAATAATCTTTTCGTAAATTTTTGGAAAATAATACTATTAATGTTATAAATGCAAAAGTTTAGCCGGATGATTGTAACCCTTTTGCGCAAAAACCACTGAATCGATTGCAATGAAACTGGAGGTATAGAAAAATACATAGACTACTTTTTATCTTTACAGTCCGATCCGATAACGGTTAAAACCGCGAGTTGCATCTAGTGTATTAAAAATGTGATGCAGCTTAATATATATATATATATATATATTTTTTATGTGAACATCAAATGTTAATTTTTCTCATGATGCTTACAATTAATCCTGTCAGCCTGTTTTGGTTTGACGTTGAGTTCTGGGACATTCTGTATATTATTATTTAAATTGTTCCACCCGTTCCAATCCTAACCGAGCTCGATATATATACAGGTGACTGGTAAATTACTATCAACATTTAAGGATAATACTCGGTACATGATTCTCATTCGAATTATGTAAAAAAATAGGTTAATATTAATAAACTTTAAGTAAAGTTACTCTACAGTTATCTAATTATTTACGCGTAGTCTGGACACCCCTAGCAGCTAGCTGCACTTTCGACACAAAACAGGTAGTTTACCTACATCCAAACGCCGAAACTTGTTAACAGGGTAGCAGGATAAACAAGTATGATCCAGTCCCCCTTAATACTTTAATCCTGGC
The DNA here is from genome assembly GCA_036937285.1 of Euphydryas editha. Taxonomy (NCBI): domain Eukaryota; kingdom Metazoa; phylum Arthropoda; class Insecta; order Lepidoptera; family Nymphalidae; genus Euphydryas; species Euphydryas editha. The sequence goes on from JAUPFZ010000024.1 coordinate 8,450,598, forward strand.
TTAGGATAGGCAAAAATACTAAGATATTTTACTCGTTTAAGCAACAAATTTGTTGACTAGGTAAATGATGTGAATTTTGGCAATTTTTAGATGTAAACAAGCGGCACAGTAGCTACAACACCTGTGCACGCACCGACGCACGGCATGACTGGAAAAGTGTCCACGCTTCATTTATTTGAATTGAAATTTATGAAAATTTGGTCAAAAATTAAGTACCTATTTTTATTACATAATTCGAATGAGAATCATGTACTGAGTATTCTCCTTAAATATTGATAGTAATTTACCAGTCATCCTGTATATATATACAGGGTGACTGGCGAGATACTATCGGTGTTTAAGGAGAGTGCTCGGTGCATGGTTCTCATTCGAATTATGTAAAAATATAACATAAATATTAATAAGCTTCTAAGTAAAGTTGCCCAACAGTTATCTATTTATTTACGCGTCGTCTGGACACCCTAGTTTCCACGCGGTAGTTAATTACGTCCAAACACCGCCAAGTGTTAACAGGGTTGGCGGATAATTCCCTAACATAAGTAACGATCGTTATCTTGTCTATGATAACAACAGTGATCGACGGCTGTACGTGCTCTCCGAGGCACGGTAGGGACCCACAAGGACATACACCCAGACCGGAAAAAAATATTTGTACAAATATCTGTCCCAAGCGGGAATCGAACCCGCGACCACCAGCGCGTGGCGTTGCAGTTGAGGCAACTACTCGCACCACTACACCAGAACGTCGCGTGTCGTGTTTTCATTTAATGATATTAACGAATTATTTACAACGATTTTCAATCATTAAACTACCTATTTACCTACATAACTACACTAACACACACACAGTCACTTTTAACAGTTTCGAAAGCAATGGTGATTCTGCATTTGTGTATTGATAAGCCATACCTAATTACTAATGACAGATTACACTAACACACGACAGATTAGGTATACGCGTATGATCGATCGCTAGGCGCGCAGGAGCCGGAAAGACACACGCAAAAAACACAACAAAAAACACACAAACAAAAACCCAACTGCGTAAAATACTCTTATTATAAACAAAAAAGAATAAAACAATTTACTAGCTTTCATTTGATACCCATATTGCTACAGTAAGAAAAAATCAACCCCCCCCCTTCATTCCGCCATTTGCGGGCGCCATTTTGAAAATTTATGTAGCCTATGTCACTACTACAATTTAGACAAATCCAACGACACGTCCTCATATGTCAAAAACCGTCCAGCCGTTAGGGCTGTAGGGCGTGCCAAAGAAATGGAAATACATACATACATATTACATGCATACATTCGAAAAACATAACCCTCCTTCTGTCGCAGTCGAGTAAAAAACAATCAGTGTTAGCATAATGAATACGAGCAGCTCCTCAGAGTCTGATTTGGAAGCAATGGATTTTATTTTTAATATATCCCTACCCAGAAACTTAAGGCGTAGGAAAAATTACGGATGAAGAATTTCAATTGAGATATCGCTTTAATTAAATAAGAACACACAGATAAAGTGGACAATGATGTCGTTCATAAATAAGGACTTGTCATATTTTTTTAACTAAAACAGTGCTAAGCCACTTATTTATTCTCGAAAAAAATATTCTAGTAAATAAAACTAGTATTCAAGATGAATTAAAGTAGTAAAATCAATTTTAGACACGATCTCTTAAACAGAGCCATCTAGCTGTAAATAAAAGTACAAGTTTGTAATGTACGACGTAAATGACAAGTAAACCAAGAAAATAAACTTGTATTTAAAATTATATTAAATTTCTAAATATGATTCTGTTAAATAGGAATTAATTATTTTATAAACATTGAACATTCTATTTCGCTGACAACAAATAAGTAAAATGTATGTTAATAACTCGTGTACGACTATAAAAACCTTATATCTTTACACAATAAATGAAACGATGATTATTTGAGAATCAACAGAGTTCTAGTAAACAAAAACAATTATGTTTATTAAATAAAAGCAAGCAATAATAGTAATAATAAGCCATCTAGCGACCAGTAGCCAAAATAATTAATTGATTATAATATTAGCAGACATTGTAATAGTTTTTTCACTAGGTGTCGCTAGATAAAGATCAGATTTGATAGAATAATTTTTTTAATACGTTGAAAAATGATAAAGTTACTTTTGAAAATATTAAAAAAAAAAAACACCACAAAAATAAACTTTATCATTTGTTGAACAGCTAACTGTTGTTTATTAAATAAAAGCAAGGAACTACGGTCCTGGCAGACCAGTAGTTTTGCTACTTGCCGATAGAGGCATACTAATCACCGAACTTTCTAGACAAAATAAATAATTTAATTTAAATATTACTTACGAGTTGAAAGATATGTTTATTCCATTTGATTTTGATGTGATGAGCAACAAATTCGTTGACTAGGTAAATAATGTAATCTTTGAACAAAAATAAATATGAACTGTTCACCTATCTTGGTATTTCCGGCGTATTTAAAATGGAATCATACTTATTTACAACTATTTTCAATCATTAAACTACCTATTTACCTACATAACTACACTAACACACACACAGTCACTTTTAACAGTTTCGAAAGCAATGGTGATTCTGCATTTGTGTATTGATAAGCCATACCTAGTTACTAATAACAGATTACACTCACACACGACAGATTAGGTATACGCGTATGATCGATCGCTAGGCGCGCAGGAGCCGGGAAGACACACGCGTGCGCGGCATGCCGAGACTTACGCCTCACTGACCTAGTGGGCTAGTGACCTAGTGACGCCTGCGGCCTTAGCCGCGGGGCGGGTGTGCGGATGCTAGCGGCACAGTACAACACCACGTCGCGCGCGCCGCCGGCATGACTGGAAATATACCTACACCGCCTCATTTGTTTTGAATTGAAATATATGAGAATTTGGCCAAAAATTAAGTATCTATTTGTTTCACATAATTCGAATGAAAATCGTGTGCCGAGTGTTCTCCTTGGATATTGATGGTATCTCGCCAGTCATCCTGTATATATATATACAGATGTATTTCATCCGATAATTTTCGAATAGTATCGATGGATCCATCCGATAATTATCGAGTAGTATCAATATATCGGATCGAAAAAAATATCGATATATTTTTCATAAAATGTATACACCGATACGACATCATATCGATAAATATATCGATACTTTCTTTACATGAATATCCCTACATTTATTTTCGTTTTTTAACTGTTTTGTTTTATCACTGTTCAAAACATAATTTAATAGGACTTATTATTGATGTGAAACATCTATAGGCGCACGTAAAACCGATTTCTGGCGTGGTGACGCATGCCGTGGCGACGCGTCACGGCATGCGCATTCGAAGTCACTGATTAAACGAATTAAGTAGTCACGATTTGAAATAAATTCGTAAATTTTTGTATTTAATGAAAATAAATGTTTATTCAATAAATAGTCATCGTTATCTGGAAAAAAATCGTAATATTTTATTTTATCATTATGACATATTTAGTTCCTATCACAATATGTTCTTTTCTGCATATTACTTTTACAAAATAATGTCGATGTTTCACATCTGCCAGGCGTCCCGTGACGGCTCACATTTTTTATGTTTAAAACGGGTACATACCACGATATAACACAGTAATTTTGTGTCAATATTTCGACCCAGTTGCATGGATCGTGGTCACGACAGGACTGCGGTGTCGCGAGGTGTGTAGCTGGAACTGTCATGGGTAGTAGCGAACTACCCTCTTTCTCGTTCTCTTCACAGGAACTTCGCGAAGTTACTGTACACACTGCAGTTACTACTACAACAAATAATATGTCTTCAAACCACGAAATAAGTCCTAAATCATTAATAATTTGACTTCGTTGAACAGAACAACCATCTATCGTTATGCCTCTAGCGGCCGTAAATTGAAAATAACAGCCCTCATTAAATTGACGTACCTACCCCCTACTACTGTCGTTGCAAGACTTGTGTTTTATACCGTGCTCAAAATACTCAATGACACTCAATGTCAACTATTTGACTTGATTTGACTGCTGCAACAAGTGACGTCATTGTTTTCATTAATAATTCATGGTCTGTGTTGTTTTCCGAATCGTAAGTTTACTCAAAAACTGAACCTAAACTTAATCTTTTTTTATTATTTTTAGACTACGTGGAATAATCTATATTTACATTAATAAATGACTGTTACGTAAACAAGTACTGTGTAATTTATGAAAGTACAGGATTAGTCAGTAAATATAAATTCTTAATTGCGTCATATTTTTAATATTGGAAAAAATGTCATTATAGTTTTTACACATTAAAATTTCTATTAAACAAATATTTACTAAGTATAATTATAATAAATATATACGGGTATTTACCGTAATAAGTCAAAGCGAGTGTTTATAAGGAATTTTGATGATATTAGACGATTTTTGGGATATGCCTCCTGTGAAGCGCGGGAGACGAGGTGTTAGTGACGCTGACGATGAGGATGATGACTACAGGCGACGTAGAGACCGCAACAATGAGGCAAGTATCACAATACTACTTTGTATCAAATATATATTAGGTATATCTTGATTCAATATTCAGTGAACAAACTGTCAACCTGCCTATATAGGCACTATCATTATCATTTATCACAAGATTTAAATAAATGATATTTATTTATTTTTTTATATCGTAGATATGATTTTTTTGTTTCTGTAACCATATACTAGAATGATGAACATACTTATAAACTTATAACAAAAACATCTTTTTGTAGGCAGTTAAGAAGAGCAGATTCAAGTCAAAGCAGAGAACACAGGAAACATTTACACGAGTAAACAAATTGAAGGCAGAAAATCAGGTCTTAGAAGAAAAAGTTAAAACACTTACAAAAGATCTCCAATTTCTCAAGGACTTATTCATGGAATATGCATCCAACTCTCAAGATCCTAAATTTGAAGGCATTGATCTCGAAAAACTCTTAGAAGATGTGACGGATGAGAAAAAAGATGCTAGCAGTAGTAAATAGATTTCAAGCATTCAATACATTTTAAATAGTTTTAATTAATATCACAACTTTCAATTGGGTGTAGATAAATAATGTATAAATTAAAATAAAATTTTAATATTGGAGATGTTACAAATATGCATCAAATTTGTTTATGAATTAAGTACATTTGATTCAAATTAGTAGTAGAAACAGTTGTATCTTGGTTTTCTTTTTTACTATTGACATTATTTTTGCACTAATCCCAATGATGATATTTTAAAATATGTTTAATAGAACATATAATACAACAAACTCATACATTGACTAAGGAACTCGTTTTTCACCCCTACTCATATTTTCGTATTTTATGATGAGAGAACAATATTAGTATACATGTTACTGACCTAACCTTAATTTCAGGTCAAATCTGTTTATCCCATTTTTGTCAGGATAAACCAATGTTGTTCATTTAATTGATTGCATTATAACTAACTATTATTTTGCTTTAAAAAATGATTCAAAACCAATTTAGTGTAAATAAATGTTGTTCATTTAATTGATTGCATTATAACTAATTATTATTTTGCTTTAAAAAATGATTCAAAACCAATTTAGTGTAAATAAAACTAGTTACATTTAAGTAATTAGTTCAAGTTGTATTGTCCTATAATAAACAAATATTTCTTCTGTGTAGAGTACTAGTGTAATAGCAATGAAAGTTTCATTAACTATGTTCGAAGAAGACAAGATAGTTTTTCACACCGTGCCTCAGAGAGCTTATAAAGGTGTTGATACAAGTTGTTCATAACCAACTGCTAATGATTATTACTTATGGTAGATGGACACTAACGATCATCCCCACAGTAAAGCTGCATGTAGAATAAGCTCTAATCTTTGCTAATGTAGAAAAAAAATCCTGTCTCAGCAGTGGGACATTAACAGGCAATTTTAGTTCAGTTCAACCTTCTGTTGTGTAAAATTTGGGATGAGAGCACATAAAAGATATTTTATTTGCATTTAAATGCATTCTCCAAAATCTACTACACACTACACAATAGATTTCAAATGGTTACTAAAGAGTTAGTTAATTGGCAAACCTTTTATAATTAATTTAATAAATATTAAAGATTATTTAAGTGCTGTAATTTTTTTTTAAGTCATTCACAATGTAAATGTGTGAAATAGTATTTTACATATTGTTCAAAGTTAAAGAATTTAAAAATATGAATGAAATGTTGACAGGACAATTAATTTTATATGTTATTTTTGTATGACACCTAGTTAGACCGTTTTATGACTTTTTAATTTTTTGTGTTTATTAATTTGTATTTTATAAATGAATTGGGTGAATTTTTATAATTTAATACAAACAGTTATTTGTCGAAACTGTTATGAAACGTATTTTTATTTTATATAAATAAACTATTTTTTGGATTGTTATATATTATGTAAATTTATTTTGAATGAGTTTTTTTATTTATCAATTAATGTGTTTTTAATAATTTTAATAATGGTTTTATGTATAAAAAATATTGGTATACCTATAATCTATTCAAAACCATTTGTAATGATATGTATGGTAAAAAATACCTGTGATACATGCATAAAAATAGAATAAATATAATTTAGTTGAAAACATAAATGACTTATTTTATTCGGGCAAAAAAATGTCACGAATTAGATCCTCTTCAGTGTTTCATAGTTCAAGTGAATATGTATAATGTTTGAACATTTTAATTTAAAAAAAAAATTGTTACAAATTTTTTTATTCCGCATATGTATATACATACATACTATTATAATATAATACTAGCGGCCCGCCCCGGCTTCGCACGGGTATTTAACTAAAATTTTAAAAATTATAAAAATAAATTTAATTTATACTTTAGCCTCAACAACACGTGGTAATTATGCTGTTAAAATGTAGCTTATATGACACGTTCGTAGATTTACCATAGCAGCGCCATCTATTGATTACTTACTCAACCCAGTCGAAAGGTATCGACATCTGTTAGAATCATTTGGAGTTAACAGATAATTGTGACTGTCAAATAATAACAGAAAAATAATTAGCAATAAATTAAAATTGCGACTATAATTTGAGATTTAAACTATCCTATCTCTCAAGTTGGATCGAACTGCACATGGTGTGCGAATTTTATTATAATCGGTTAAGTGGTTTAGGAGTCCATTGAGGACAAACATTGTGACACGAGATTTATATATATTAGATTAGATATACTAATATAGACTTTCATATAATCCAATTATAATAAAAATATCGTCATAGTCGTAGAATAGTGACGGATCTTACAAATTTAAAACTTTACAGGGCAGACACTTTAAACAACTATGTTGTTGTTGTTGTATGTTTTGTTGGTGTTTCGTCATAGTCGTATAATAGCGACGGGTCCCACAAATTCAAAACCACACGGGGCAGACATTTCAAATATACAACAACAAAAACATAACTGTTTGAAACGACTGCCCTGCAAAGTTTCAAATCTACAAGATCCGTCACTATTCTACGACTATGACGATATAATCACAATGAGAAATTTTTGTCATAGGTATTTTTACACTAAACTAATTATAAACATATAATTTGTGAATGATTAGAAACTGAAGTGATATAAGACAAAGATATATGACTACACTTGTCGTTTCCAATAACTTTTTTATTGGATAAAATTTTTTTTTAAGCAGAGCCAATCCTGTGGATGTGGGATGGATGGTGGTTCAAATACCCACGAGATTCAGTATCAAAATATCAGTTAGTCGGTTTTAAGCAATTATTCTCTCTCAATTTATATCTGTTTGCCGAAAAGAAAAGATTATAATTTTATGCAGTCCCAAGGAGGCACGAGGAAGGAGGAAGTTTTAGTATTTAAGGCGGTTATTCAAATAGCTATAATGTGCTCGCACACAAGCAAGCCGAATAGGAAGTCAAGTTTCTATGACTATGACATCAGCAAACTGAATGAGTGATGTTTATGCTGACGCGAAATCCGCTTCAAGATGCCAAAAGCTTGAAGATGTTTTCCGATGCAGCGGTAAATAGCTTCGGAGAGATCGCCCTGTCACCTTCTCCTTGCTTTTGTTCTTTTAATCTGGTCCTGTATACGAACTAATATAATTGCGTTCTCGTAAAAGCATTTTAACATTTGTGATAATTTCAAATTCTGTATCAGCCTGTAAACAACCTACTGCTAAGCGAAGGCCTCTTCTCCATATAGAAGAGTTGGAGCTTAATCCATTACGCTGCACCACTGCGGCTTGGCGGATAATATCTCTTCCATGAATAACGATCGTTATCAGATGTCTATGATAACAACCGGCGCCACCACAAGGACATCATCCCCCTGATCGGAAACAATTATTTATACAAATACAAATATCTGCTCCGAACGGTAATCGAACCCGCGACCGCCGACTTTGAGGCGACTACTCATAACACTACACCAGAACGGTCGTCAGTATTATATGTATAATTAATATTATATATGTAATAATATCGATTACCTCCTTTCTCGTACGTTTGTTGCGTAAACATTGGTATAGACTAGACATGGGCGTTTTCGGTTTTTAGATCAAACGGCTACTTAGCCGATATTAAGTTTCCATATCGATATTGAAAACCGTTTTCATATATCGATATCAGTAGTAATGTTTCGCTATCAATTGCGTAACGTAAACACAAAACGAAACAAACGCAAACTGTTGAACATAAAGGTTAAAACAGTTTAAATATAAACTATAACAAGTTTATATCAAATGTTTTGAAAAACTACGTCTTATGGTTATAAAATATTAAATATTATAGTATTATTATAATTTTTAATATTTTAATATAATAATTATTATAAGGCATACTTCAATAAAACTAAAAATGATTCGTTTCACAAACTTTTTCTTAAATACACACACTATTTTATTACGGAAACTAAATAATCATAACCATAAAAGAGTAAAGACTCGACTTTATTGCTTAAACTTGTAGTTATATTTTGCGATGTACACATTTGCATTAAAACCGTTAAAACGAATCGAAAACCATATTCGCCTCATCTCTTTTATTCAGTAAGAAGTTACCGTTATAAGAAAGAGATGCAGATAATATGGGAAAACCATATTCGCCTCATCTCTTTTATTCAGTAAGAAGTTACCGTTATAAGAAAGAGATGCAGATAATATGGAAAACCATATTCGCCTCATCTCTTTTATTCAGTATGAAGTTACCGTTATAAGAAAGAGATGCAGATAATATGGTTTTAGCTGTCGCGCCACTATTAGTTATCGTCACCGTTCTACCAGTTTCGGTTTCGTGTTCGTGCTCAAGTTTTCGTTGGTTATGTGAAAACGGCTATGTGTTTTGGTATATCGATATGATATGATATGGGGACGCGTAACCGATATTAGTTACGTTTTGATATATCGGTCTCATGCCTAGTATAGACACTTCTAATGCCGTCAACATTTACCCGCAAACTTCAGTCTCGTGAACAAGACATTCGTAGATAATGTCGAAATATCGAGCTCCACCAAACAAAAATAAAAAACATGGTAAAAATATCCCGTTTTAAATAATTGTAGTAATAAAAATAACCATGTTAATTTAAAATATTGATTTAATTTGTCATCTTTGGAACGGTCCATTTTTCGCGCGCTTTAGATAACGTCACATACTGTAGTTTGTGTTTACTATATTGATAACGTTATTATTCAAAGTTTTTCAGTTTTAATCTCTATTTAAATCATGGAAGAAGCTAAAAAAAAACCTTTTTATAGGTATTGCCTAGTACAACATTGCCAAAATACTATTAAAGGCACACCAAACAGTATTTTTTTTCTATAACAAAAATAATGTGAACAATGATAAGGTAATGAAGAGATAAATTGTCTCCAATATCAGGTTTATATGATGTGAAGATCACTTTAATGAAAGTACCTTAATAATTGATATATATTTCAATTGTTGACGTTGCATTGCTCAGAAATAAGTTTGTGGGCTTAGAAGGCGGAAGGTAACTTTTTGTTTGTCTTCCCAACCTAATTTACAAAAATAAAACTTTTATTTAAAGAACTGTAAGATAAAAAATAGGTATTTATTAATAAACTTCTACGTAAAGTTACTCTACAGTTATCTAATTATTTACGCGTCGTCTGGACACCCTAGCGGCTAGTTTCACTTTCGACACAAAACAGGTAGTTTACCTACGTTCAAACGCCGCCACGTGTTAACAGGGTAGCAGGCTACCTTTGATAAACAAGCATGATCCAATCCCGCTTAATACTTTAATCCTGGCTTAGGATAGGCAAAAATATTAAGATATTTTGTTGACTAGGTAAATAATGTGAACTTTGGAAATTTTTAGATGTGAACAAGCGGCACAGTACAACACCTGTGCACGCGCTGCCGGCATGACTGGAAAAGTGTCCACGCTTCATTTATTTGAATTGAAATTTATGGAAATTTGGTCAAAAATTAAGTACCTATTTTTTTACATAATTCGAATGAGAATCATGTACCGAGTATTCTCCTTAAATATTGATAGTAATTCACCAGTCATACTGTATAACAAAAAACGCAATTCATAATTGAAAAAAATAATAGGAATATAAATAAAAACAATTTACTCATCACAGTATCACGTCGATACTTCCCATGATCTATTGTTACGTCATATTTTCATTCGACCAATGGTGTCGTATTTTATAATTTTCAATTTCGTTTGCTTATTATTTACACTTTTTGATTACATTTTCATATAATGAAATAAATAATGGTTTAGGTGTAATTTCAATACTTTAAAGTATGGGGGAAAATAAAAAAACAAGTAAATTTATATCACCTGCAATATTTCCTATTGCATGAAAGAGTATAAACAATTGGTCTAAAATAGCTAGCAATTTCTAAGTTGCATAAGTATGCATTTCGATTTTATCAATTATACAATAAATTTCCAATATTACTGTACATTCACTAAAATTTTTATTCTAAGGAACAAAACTAACATTTAAGAGTTAATATAAGATATATACAAAAATGGCAAGCGTCTTATTTCCATACATTTATCACACCGTCAGCGGAGGAACTAACTAAATAACATTTGTTCCCCTCCACGAGAGTAATATCTGTGATAGGTGCAGTGTGATAGAAAGTTCTGGATTCCACTGTACGATATACGTTTTCTTCTTGTTGAGAAGTTGAAAGAGGTACTGATGGGTTGGATTTGAATGACTCCTGGATTACTGTGGTACCGTCAATAATCCTACTCCTGCAAATATTAATGAACATGTTAAGTTTACTTTATTCTTAGTTATTTGCCTAAATGATATGTGTAATGTCACCACACGAAAAAAATTTGGCAAAGCACATATTTACAATTAAACCTCCAGTCAATGTCTCAATATTATAAAATACCTTTTAAGTAAAAGAAGGATTTTTTTTAGATCAATAACTAAGATTATCTTACGACGATTTCATGCACTACATATTAAAGATCTTGCCAGACATCAAAGAGAAGGTTACAATACGAAGATTACAAAACCAATACATAGATAATTAAACCCTTCTTAAACACACTAAACTCGTATGTCTTTTATGATTGTGTGTAGACTGTAGATTGCTTATGTTCATGCGAGTCATACATACTTATATTTTGACTGCAACTGATCGCAAGGTGCGTGTAGCAACACATGTGAGTCATCAGGATGCTGAAGATCCCAGAAACGAAGCCGCAAGTCTGACCCGCCGGATATAAGAAACCTGCTTCCGTCACGCGTACCGCAGTAGACGGTACTTATGTAATGTGAAGACTGAAAAAAAATAAACAAAATTTATTACTTTATAAATCCTTTAGATAAGATATAATTATGATCACAAGTTTACATTTCTGAGGCAAATTACTGTGAGAGTTCAGGTTACTTATAGTACTAGTAGTGTGGTTGTAGTACAGCGTGCAGTGCGCGTGTGGAGTACGTACCGCGGGGTTGTAGTGCAGCGTGCAGTGCGCGTGTGGAGTACGTACCGCGGGGTTGTAGTGCAGCGTGCAGTGCGCGTGTGGAGTACGTACCGCGAGGTTGTAGTGCAGCGTGCAGTGCGCGTGTAGAGTACGTACCGCGGGGTTGTAGTGCAGCGTGCAGTGCGCGTGTGGAGTACGTACCGCGGGGTTGTAGTGCAGCGTGCAGTGCGCGTGTAGAGTACGTACCGCGGGGTTGTAGTGCAGCGTGCAGTGCGCGTGTGAAGTATGTACCGCGGGGTTGTAGTGCAGCGTGCAGTGCGCGTGTGGAGTACGTACCGCGGGGTTGTAGTGCAGCGTGCAGTGCGCGTGTGGAGTACGTACCGCGGGGTTGTAGTGCAGCGTGCAGTGCGCGTGTGGAGTATGTACCGCGGGGTTGTAGTGCAGCGTGCAGTGCGCGTGTGGAGTACGTACCGCGGGGTTGTAGTGCAGCGTGCAGTGCGCGTGTGGAGTACGTACCGCGGGGTTGTAGTGCAGCGTGCAGTGCGCGTGTGGAGTACGTACCGCGGGGTTGTAGTGCAGCGTGCAGTGCGCGTGTGGAGTACGTACCGCGGGGTTGTAGTGCAGCGTGCAGTGCGCGTGTAGAGTACGTACCGCGGGGTTGTAGTGCAGCGTGCAGTGCGCGTGTGGAGTATGTACCGCGGGGTTGTAGTGCAGCGTGCAGTGCGCGTGTGGAGTACGTACCGCGGGGTTGTATTGCAGCGTGCAGTGCGCGTGTGGAGTACGTACCGCGGGGTTGTAGTGCAGCGTGCAGTGCGCGTGTGGAGTACGTACCGCGGGGTTGTAGTGCAGCGTGCAGTGCGCGTGTGGAGTACGTACCGCGGGGTTGTAGTGCAGCGTGCAGTGCGCGTGTGGAGTATGTACCGCGGGGTTGTAGTGCAGCGTGCAGTGCGCGTGTGGAGTACGTACCGCGGGGTTGTAGTGCAGCGTGCAGTGCGCGTGTGGAGTATGTACCGCGGGGTTGTAGTGCAGCGTGCAGTGCGCGTGTGGAGTATGTACCGCGGGGTTGTAGTGCAGCGTGCAGTGCGCGTGTGGAGTACGTACCGCGGGGTTGTAGTGCAGCGTGCAGTGCGCGTGTGGAGTACGTACCGCGGGGTTGTAGTGCAGCGTGCAGTGCGCGTGTGGAGTACGTACCGCAGGGTTGTAGTGCAGCGTGCAGTGCGCGTGTGGAGTATGTACCGCGGGGTTGTAGTGCAGCGTGCAGTGCGCGTGTGGAGTACGTACCGCGGGGTTGTAGTGCAGCGTGCAGTGCGCGTGTGGAGTACGTACCGCGGGGTTGTAGTGCAGCGTGCAGTGCGCGTGTGGAGTACGTACCGCGGGGTTGTAGTGCATCGTGCAGTGCGCGTGTGGAGTACGTACCGCGGGGTTGTAGTGCAGCGTGCAGTGCGCGTGTGGAGTACGTACCGCGGGGTTGTAGTGCAGTGCGCGTGTGGAGTACGTACCGCGGGGTTGTAGTGCAGCGTGCAGTGCGCGTGTGGAGTACGTACCGCGGGGTTGTAGTGCAGCGTGCAGTGCGCGTGTGGAGTACGTACCGCAGGGTTGTAGTGCAGCGTGCAGTGCGCGTGTGGAGTATGTACCGCGGGGTTGTAGTGCAGCGTGCAGTGCGCGTGTGGAGTACGTACCGCGGGGTTGTAGTGCAGCGTGCAGTGCGCGTGTGGAGTACGTACCGCGGGGTTGTAGTGCAGCGTGCAGTGCGCGTGTGGAGTACGTACCGCGGGGTTGTAGTGCATCGTGCAGTGCGCGTGTGGAGTACGTACCGCGGGGTTGTAGTGCAGCGTGCAGTGCGCGTGTGGAGTACGTACCGCGGGGTTGTAGTGCAGCGTGCAGTGCGCGTGTGGAGTACGTACCGCAGGGTTGTAGTGCAGCGTGCAGTGCGCGTGTGGAGTACGTACCGCGGGGTTGTAGTGCAGCGTGCAGTGCGCGTGTGGAGTACGTACCGCGGGGTTGTAGTGCAGCGTGCAGTGCGCGTGTGGAGTACGTACCGCGGGGTTGTAGTGCATCGTGCAGTGCGCGTGTGGAGTACGTACCGCGGGGTTGTAGTGCAGCGTGCAGTGCGCGTGTGGAGTACGTACCGCGGGGTTGTAGTGCATCGTGCAGTGCGCGTGTGGAGTACGTACCACGGGGTTGTAGTGCAGCGTGCAGTGCGCGTGTGGAGTACGTACCGCGGGGTTGTAGTGCATCGTGCAGTGCGCGTGTGGAGTACGTACCGCGGGGTTGTAGTGCAGCGTGCAGTGCGCGTGTGGAGTACGTACCGCGGGGTTGTAGTGCAGCGTGCAGTGCGCGTGTGGAGTACGTACCGCGGGGTTGTAGTGCAGCGTGCAGTGCGCGTGTGGAGTATGTACCGCGGGGTTGTAGTGCAGCGTGCAGTGCGTGTGTGGAGTACGTACCGCGGGGTTGTAGTGCAGCGTGCAGTGCGCGTGTGGAATATGTACCGCGGGGTTGTAGTGCAGCGTGCAGTGCGCGTGTGGAGTACGTACCGCGGGGTTGTAGTGCAGCGTGCAGTGCGCGTGTGGAGTACGTACCGCGGGGTTGTAGTGCAGCGTGCAGTGCGCGTGTGGAGTACGTACCGCGGGGTTGTAGTGCAGCGTGCAGTGCGCGTGTGGAGTACGTACCGCGGGGTTGTAGTGCAGCGTGCAGTGCGCGTGTGGAGTATGTACCGCGGGGTTGTAGTGCAGCGTGCAGTGCGCGTGTGGAGTACGTACCGCGGGGTTGTAGTGCAGCGTGCAGTGCGCGTGTGGAGTACGTACCGCGGGGTTGTAGTGCAGCGTGCAGTGCGCGTGTGGAGTACGTACCGCGGGGTTGTAGTGCAGCGTGCAGTGCGCGTGTGGAGTACGTACCGCGGGGTTGTAGTGCAGCGTGCAGTGCGCGTGTGGAGTACGTACCGCGGGGTTGTAGTGCAGCGTGCAGTGCGCGTGTGGAGTACGTACCGCGGGGTTGTAGTGCAGCGTGCAGTGCGCGTGTGGAGTATGTACCGCGGGGTTGTAGTGCAGCGTGCAGTGCGCGTGTGGAGTACGTACCGCGGGGTTGTAGTGCAGCGTGCAGTGCGCGTGTGGAGTACGTACCGCGGGGTTGTAGTGCAGCGTGCAGTGCGCGTGTGGAGTACGTACCGCGGGGTTGTAGTGCAGCGTGCAGTGCGCGTGTGGAGTACGTACCGCGGGGTTGTAGTGCAGCGTGCAGTGCGCGTGTGGAGTACGTACCGCGGGGTTGTAGTGCAGCGTGCAGTGCGCGTGTGGAGTACGTACCGCGAGGTTGTAGTGCAGCGTGCAGTGCGCGTGTGGAGTATGTACCGCGGGGTTGTAGTGCAGCGTGCAGTGCGCGTGTGGAGTACGTACCGCGGGGTTGTAGTGCAGCGTGCAGTGCGCGTGTGGAGTACGTACCGCAGGGTTGTAGTGCAGCGTGCAGTGCGCGTGTGGAGTATGTACCGCGGGGTTGTAGTGCAGCGTGCAGTGCGCGTGTGGAGTACGTACCGCGGGGTTGTAGTGCAGCGTGCAGTGCGCGTGTGGAGTACGTACCGCGGGGTTGTAGTGCAGCGTGCAGTGCGCGTGTGGAGTACGTACCGCGGGGTTGTAGTGCATCGTGCAGTGCGCGTGTGGAGTACGTACCGCGGGGTTGTAGTGCAGCGTGCAGTGCGCGTGTGGAGTACGTACCGCGGGGTTGTAGTGCAGCGTGCAGTGCGCGTGTGGAGTACGTACCGCAGGGTTGTAGTGCAGCGTGCAGTGCGCGTGTGGAGTATGTACCGCGGGGTTGTAGTGCAGCGTGCAGTGCGCGTGTGGAGTACGTACCGCGAGGTTGTAGTGCAGCGTGCAGTGCGCGTGTGGAGTATGTACCGCGGGGTTGTAGTGCAGCGTGCAGTGCGCGTGTGGAGTACGTACCGCGGGGTTGTAGTGCAGCGTGCAGTGCGCGTGTGGAGTATGTACCGCGGGGTTGTAGTGCAGCGTGCAGTGCGCGTGTGGAGTACGTACCGCGGGGTTGTAGTGCAGCGTGCAGTGCGCGTGTGGAGTACGTACCGCGGGGTTGTAGTGCAGCGTGCAGTGCGCGTGTGGAGTACGTACCGCGGGGTTGTAGTGCATCGTGCAGTGCGCGTGTGGAGTACGTACCGCGGGGTTGTAGTGCAGCGTGCAGTGCGCGTGTGGAGTACGTACCGCGGGGTTGTAGTGCAGTGCGCGTGTGGAGTACGTACCGCGGGGTTGTAGTGCAGCGTGCAGTGCGCGTGTGGAGTACGTACCGCGGGGTTGTAGTGCAGCGTGCAGTGCGCGTGTGGAGTACGTACCGCAGGGTTGTAGTGCAGCGTGCAGTGCGCGTGTGGAGTATGTACCGCGGGGTTGTAGTGCAGCGTGCAGTGCGCGTGTGGAGTACGTACCGCGGGGTTGTAGTGCAGCGTGCAGTGCGCGTGTGGAGTACGTACCGCGGGGTTGTAGTGCAGCGTGCAGTGCGCGTGTGGAGTACGTACCGCGGGGTTGTAGTGCATCGTGCAGTGCGCGTGTGGAGTACGTACCGCGGGGTTGTAGTGCAGCGTGCAGTGCGCGTGTGGAGTACGTACCGCGGGGTTGTAGTGCAGCGTGCAGTGCGCGTGTGGAGTACGTACCGCAGGGTTGTAGTGCAGCGTGCAGTGCGCGTGTGGAGTACGTACCGCGGGGTTGTAGTGCAGCGTGCAGTGCGCGTGTGGAGTACGTACCGCGGGGTTGTAGTGCAGCGTGCAGTGCGCGTGTGGAGTACGTACCGCGGGGTTGTAGTGCATCGTGCAGTGCGCGTGTGGAGTACGTACCGCGGGGTTGTAGTGCAGCGTGCAGTGCGCGTGTGGAGTACGTACCGCGGGGTTGTAGTGCATCGTGCAGTGCGCGTGTGGAGTACGTACCGCGGGGTTGTAGTGCAGCGTGCAGTGCGCGTGTGGAGTACGTACCGCGGGGTTGTAGTGCAGCGGCTGCGCGCCAGCGGTGGCGGGCCACAGCGCGTGCGTGCGCTGCGTGGACTCGAGGCACCAGGCCGATGCGTCGCGCGGGCCCGCCGCCCACACGCGAGACGACGACCCACCGAAACCAACGATGCGACGGATGCGTTCCGCTGAAGTAAAATTTTACTATTACTTATTACGCAAACGGTTGATGCTCAAATCATCTGATGATTTATCAATATAATTTATAGTCTTAGCAAGGGCTGAAAACAATCGAATGAGGACAAGAAATTTGGAGAAACTGCCCAAAAATTGGAATGTGGAAATTCAGTACAACAGATATTGCTTTTTTGCTTTAAAAAATGCTCAGAACGAATGTTTTTTTTTAGGCCCATAGAGCACCTTCGAATTGTCATTTTACAAATTAACACTTTAAATTGATTATTATTTTGTAATGGTAAAGCTACCGCCGGTTCTAAATATAGATTCTGCAGAGAAGAATCGGCTAGAAACTACGCAGCTACTTACAGTTTACAAGTACTCTTCATTGCACACCAAAAATATTTGCAAATATAGAGTAAAATGTTTTTAAGAGAAATGTACAAGAGGCGGCTCTATTGCTAAAGCAGCAATCACGTTTATAAGATCGATTTAATACATAAGAACTTCACACTAAAATAATTATGTTTTGTTATTAAGCGCAAAAAATAAACTAGTAAGGTTTTAAAGTATTACTATTCTTTAAAGGCGAAAAAGAATTAAATTCCTGAAAGTTTCCCAGTGTTTTCTAGAATGTCTTAAGAATGAGCAACAAAAACTTACAGTTCGGATGTTTCACTGACGTGATGGGCAGTCCAAATCGCAAATCCCAGACGCAAACCGCGCCACTTGAAGTTCCGACCGCCAGGTATCCCGCGCTGTTAGCGTAGAGGCAAGTGTAGACGCCCTGTTTGAGGTCGCCTTGGAGCTTCCATGCGTTACCTATTGAGATAAAATTTTAAGCTTGAATGTTTGTCCATCACATAAGATATCACTGCAGAACCCATTAATGGAATAATTTCACGAAAACCAGAATCCTATAGTAGAGCAGGCTTCCACGGCTTTTAGTATATTAGTGTGTAAGTCTTATATTCGGAAAAAGTTTAAGATAGATAAGATATTTTAATGCGTAATATTAGAATATTTAACTTCTGATGCCAGGTGACAAATAGCGCTTATTATGGCCTTATGTTTGATTTATTAAACAGAGTAACTTTAAGTTTGTAGCGACATCCATATCGCTACATACGAAATAAAAACTGACGTATCCTACATCGCGCTTTCAAAGTTATCCCTGCGATTGTGATACAAGAACCCGACAACAACCGTCGGGGGCAGTAGCCCACCAGAAACAACACCCACCTGGTCGGGGGATCCTCCCTTTTCAATGATGGATGAGGAACTTTACGCTCTGTTCCTCTCTCCTCCAAACTGGTGACCCCGAGCATGAACGTCAGCGCAGCTTTCGCAAATCTACGTCATCGTGACGTCATCATCACTTCCTCAAGCTTTCGAACAGCGAGTCATCCAGCCAGCCAGCATCCACGGCTACTACGGGTATCCTGACCATCAGCATGCAGCGGACGCGCTTTCCTGGTCATCACCCACAGCCTTATCAGCGACCTTGGGACGGCATACTGCTCTTCGGCCGGTCAGCAAGCAGAGACGCACTTCTCTCCTGGTCTAAGCAGCAGCCAGCCACTACGCAGCACTGCACCACCCCGACTCACTGGGGCATCACCGCAGACAGTTCCGACTCACCATGAATTATGCGGCATCTGGTTCTGACTCACTAGAACATTCCACTGGCTCGGCAAGCATCACAAGATGTATGGACTCAACATGCTATCGACTTCCGGTCTCGGAGGGGAGTGATGTAGCGACATCCATATCGCCATATACGAACTAAAAACTTACGTATCCTACATCGTGCTTTCAAAGTTATCCCAGCGATCGAACATAAATACAAGAACCCGACAACAACCGTCGGGGCAGTAGCCCACCAGACACAACACCCGTATGGTCAGAAGATCCTCCTTTTGCACTACTAGCACCCCCAAAGTTAACTCACTCACGTAATACAGAATATTATATCAAGTATAGTCTAAATGCTCGTATTAACAAATTAATCATATTGAAATTGCGTACTAATTGTTATTAATTATTATATTAATACGATGAGTTATGATGTTATTTCTTAGTACATATGTATACTTACCCCAACAATATATGTAAGTGTAACACTCGACAAGGCATATCACGATTGAAACAAAATTGCATAGCATAGGTAGTCCTAGTGCACGAGCAAGGCGCACGAGATGGCGCCACAATCCCACTACTCACCCGGAGCACGCAAGTCCCAGCCCACGATCGTGGCCCCGAGCGTGGCACACGAGATGCCGCCACAAATCCCACTACTCACCCGGAGCACGCAAGTCCCAGCCCACGATCGTGGCCCCGAGCGTGGCACACGAGATGCCGCCACAAATCCCACTACTCACCCGGAGCACGCAAGTCCCAGCCCACGATCGTGGCCCCGAGCGTGGCACACGAGATGCCGCCACAAATCCCACTACTCACCCGGAGCACGCAAGTCCCAGCCCACGATCGTGGCACACGAGATGGCGCCACAAATCCCACTACTCACCCGGAGCACGCATCCCAGCCCACGATCGTGGCCCCGAGCGTGGCACACGAGATGCCGCCACAAATCCCACTACTCACCCGGAGCACGCAAGTCCCAGCCCACGATCGTGGCACACGAGATGGCGCCACAAATCCCACTACTCACCCGGAGCACGCATCCCAGCCCACGATCGTGGCACACGAGATGACGCCACAAATCCCACTACTCACCCGGAGCACGCAAGTCCCAGCCCACGATCGTGGCACACGAGATGGCGCCACAAATCCCACTACTCACCCGGAGCACGCATCCCAGCCCACGATCGTGGCACACGAGATGACGCCACAAATCCCACTACTCACCCGGAGCACGCAAGTCCCAGCCCACGATCGTGGCACACGAGATGGCGCCACAAATCCCACTACTCACCCGGAGCACGCATCCCAGCCCACGATCGTGGCACACGAGATGACGCCACAAATCCCACTACTCACCCGGAGCACGCAAGTCCCAGCCCACGATCGTGGCACACGAGATGGCGCCACAAATCCCACTACTCACCCGGAGCACGCATCCCAGCCCACGATCGTGGCCCCGAGCGTGGCACACGAGATGCCGCCACAAATCCCACTACTCACCCGGAGCACGCAAGTCCCAGCCCACGATCGTGGCACACGAGATGGCGCCACAAATCCCACTACTCACCCGGAGCACGCATCCCAGCCCACGATCGTGGCACACGAGATGACGCCACAAATCCCACTACTCACCCGGAGCACGCAAGTCCCAGCCCACGATCGTGGCACACGAGATGGCGCCACAAATCCCACTACTCACCCGGAGCACGCATCCCAGCCCACGATCGTGGCACACGAGATGACGCCACAAATCCCACTACTCACCCGGAGCACGCAAGTCCCAGCCCACGATCGTGGCACACGAGATGGCGCCACAAATCCCACTACTCACCCGGAGCACGCAAGTCCCAGCCCACGATCGTGGCACACGAGATGGCGCCACAAATCCCACTACTCACCCGGAGCACGCAAGTCCCAGCCCACGATCGTGGCACACGAGATGGCGCCACAAATCCCACTACTCACCCGGAGCACGCAAGTCCCAGCCCACGATCGTGGCACACGAGATGGCGCCACAAATCCCACTACTCACCCGGAGCACGCAAGTCCCAGCCCACGATCGTGGCCCCGAGCGTGGCGCACGAGATAACGCCACAAATCCCACTACTCACCCGGAGCACGCAAGTCCCAGCCCACGATCGTGGCCCCGAGCGTGGCGCACGAGATAACGCCACAAATCCCACTACTCACCCGGAGCACGCAAGTCCCAGCCCACGATCGTGGCCCCGAGCGTGGCGTACGAGATGACGCCGGCGTGCACGCCGCCCGCGGACGCGCACGCCACGCACGCGTCCGAGCCGCGCTCCAGCTGCCGGCCCTGCGACAGGCTCATGCGGGACGAGCCGCTGTCCAGCCTGAGCACAAGTGTACGTCGCTATTGTGTACGTGTATGTAATAATATACTCATACATAAAGAAATTACCACTCTAAACATGAATCAGTGGTATTTTCATTAAATACGTTAGTCAAGCTGTATTCACTACGGCCGTGTTCCGAAATACACCGCGAGCACTGTGAGGTGTGACGTCAATTCGGTATACTACGAAGCTTTTTCTTTTTACTTTGCTATACTGTGATATACTGGTTACTGTTAAAAACGGACGCAGTTCCGTATACTGTCATCCTCATTTTTCGACTTTTTTTCAAATGATAATATTTATCATGTACATGTTTTCTATTCAACAACAAAAATTATAATTTGAATATTGTTGACATTTTTGGTAAACAATATTAATTAATAATATAGACAATCATTCGAGCTTTTATATTTTATGATTACGTGATCACAGTACTGAGAGCACCTTATCTCGAAACCACCAGTGCTCACAGTACAAAAACGGCGGCGATTTATAACGTCATATAATTCTCTATGGTACTGCGGCAGTGTACTGGAAGTCTATAACGGGATAAATTTTTCACCAGTGACAGCACTAAGCAGTGCTTGCAGTGTATATCAGAACACGACCTACATAATCAGTGAATTTCAATAAAAAGTTAGTGAATACTCACTAATAAAGTTAGCAGCATAATTTTCACCAGCAAATTCAACATTGATTTTCACTAATAAACTAGCGATATCAGTGGATTCTCACTTTTTTTTTATTAATTCAGTGTATTCTCTTATTCAATGATCAAATCAGTGGACTCTGATATTCACATATTCATACATTGAATAGTCACTTAAAATTTGTCAATTTACATTGATTCATGTCTAGAAAGTACAAATTACAAACAAAAAAAGTTTATTACCGTTCTACCAGCCTGCACAAAAATAGGCTCTGATGAGCGATTCTTATGATTAAAGCCGTATAAGTAATTGAGTAAATAATAATTAATTAAATTACTCTTTACATTTAACGAAATTCGTGTCAAATTATGTATTACTACTAGCTAATGCCCGCGACTAAATATAAAATCACTCTTTTACTGAGAATTTTCAAAAAAAAAACTCAATAATACGTTGAACGACTCAGGAATCAAACCTGAGACTCCTTACTCAGCAATAACGCTGCGACCACTCGACTAACGAGGCAGGTAACTACTCTTAGAGTAACTGTTTAAAAATATTGAAGTTTTTATTTTAAATTTACGCGGGTGAAACCGCGGGGCACAGCTAGTTAATAATATAAAGTGATATTCTAAATGTATCGTTCACGAGTACACATACACGTACACAGACGGACACACAAACACAAGATATTAACACAAAAAAATGACTTACCTAAGTACAAATATAGATCCTTCCTGCGTAGCTGCTACTAAGGATTGTCCTCCTTCGCAAGCCGCGAGGGATATTACGGGTCCAGCGCTACGATTGTACATGGATTTCGACCTAAAATTACACCAAATTTATAAATCTTTTCTAACAACTAAACAAAATTTTGACTTCATAACGTCTTGTAAATCGATGAACGCCAGCTGCACGCACGAAAACCCATAACTCATTGTAACGTTCCGCGAGCGAGAGCGCGGAATAAGTGATAAAGAGGAACGATCGGCCTAAGCGTTCGGCTTGTGACGTAACTATCTCTCTTACACTCCAGCGGCAGATGCGTCCGAGTAGAAGAGAAAAAATATTTGAATTACCGAGTGCAAATACATATTAATTTATCGAAAAAATGTTTAATTTTCAATTGACTTCTTCTTTGTATTATAGGAAATAATGATACTTGAAAGATAATAATTCAATTCAATAAAGTATGCAATGTTTTCTTATGACGTTATCACGTAAAATTATCGTCCATAAACTAACTTTACAGACAACCAATTTTTTTATTAGATCTAAGGTCGCGAGTCCTTTCATAGGCAACTTTCGTACATTACTGTTATAACTTATATATTAAAAAACATCTTGGTTACAGTATTATACTGATTAATCAAATAATTAAATATTATTAACTGTAATTAACTTATGTAAACTTGTGTAAAGAATGTTTTTACACACGGCGAGATTTTATAATGATAAGCTAAATTTTTTCTCGTAATAAATATTTTATTCTTAGAACTTACTATATAGAACAAATTAAGCAAAAATGCCGATTAAAATTTTAAATCGAAGTTACCTTTGCCGAATCTTTAAGTGCATAATTTCTTAGTATTGTTAAAAAACCATATCGTAAGTAGACAAAAGTATTAAATTAAATATGGTAAGAAATCCGTATATTGTTGGATACATTTTAGACAATATTAACCGCTTTCGAAAGTGGTCTACTCTAAACATGAATCGGTGGAAATTTCATTATTTACGTTAGTTAAGCGATATTTACTACATATAAGTGAATTTCAATAACAAGTTAGTGAATACTCACATATTCAATGATTAAATCAGTGGACTCTGATATTCACATATTCATACACTGAATAGTCACTAATTCTGCGTGGTATGATCACATAGATAAAAAGTGAATAGTGACTAAAAATTAGTAAAATTCCACTGATTCATCTTTAGGGAGTATATCCTTTTGGCAGTGGGACTTTTAACATTTTCACAAGATTTTACAGTATAGTACCATGTCTTATATACATACTTGTTAACATAAGCGTGTCCCTGTAAACGAGCTGCATCCCAGAGTCTGACGGTGCCATCATCAGAACAGGAGGCGAACATACCACGCTGAGTCGGTAAACGTACCAGCTGGTTCACCCGTGCTCTGTGGAATACCAATAATATTTTAGTCCATAGTCAGGGCCGGATTTAGGGGAGGGCAACCGTGGCTACAGACTAACTTTTCCTTTCATATTTTTGTTTTCTTGTTTTATTTTTACCTACAGTACTTCGAACAAATATGATTAATAATGAAAATAAATTGTCCATTTTATTTGCAAAATAATTTGGGGCCAATGCGCCTCCATTCCTTTGTTGCCCCGAGGCTTCCAGACCTCTAAATCCGGCCCTGTGTATCTATTACAATCGATGTGCTTACGACGATTTAAAATTTAATTTTTACGTAACTTCAAAAAAGAAGATTACTTTTGTGTATCGTTTCATTTCTTTTTTGTGTGTACGTTACGCTAAGCCTACCTCATAAAAAAATTTCTAACAAACAATTCTTACAAAGCATATATAATATATAATAATAAAAAGTAATTGAAACTAATAAAGGACACGTCATGTAGAGACAAAAGTAAAGTGACTTAGACTTAGACAAAAATTATTAGACTTACTTATGTTCGTGTAAGTAAGCGAGTAGCTGATTCCCGGGTCGCCACGTCACTGGTGGCTGGAGATCTTCACTAGCTTCTACATTATCGTCCTGAGTTCTGGAAAAAAATATTAATTATCTATGGTACAGATTTTTTTTTTGCGACGACCGTTCTGATGTAGTGCGAGTAGTTGCCTCAACGCCGCGCACAGTCGGTCGTGGGTCGACCCCCGCTCGGAATTGATATTTATATTTGAAAAAACATTTGTTTCCGGTCTGGGTGTATGTCCTTGTGTGTCTCCCCACCGTGCCTCGGAGAGCACGTAAAGCCGACGGTCCCGGTTGTTAGTAGTTGAAGACACCGGATAACGATCGTTACCCATGGTAGAGAAATTATGAGCGCTCTATAGGCGTAGGCGGCTCGCATAGGCGGCCAACCGTCGCGCGTCGGGGCGTCACGGTTGCATGCGCGAGCGATCCCGTGGCGCCCCACTACGACGATGAGGGCTCCGTTGGATTTTTACGGGTATTCTGACAAGTTCTGCGTGCCAGAGAGTCCCACATACCCGCGGCCTCTTCGCGGCGGGATGCGTAAATGCATTTCTCAGCGATAGAAAAAATGGTAGGGAAATTATCCACCAACCCGCAGTGGAGCAGCGTGGTGGATTAAGCTCTAACCCTTCATCTATATGGAGAAGAGGCCTTCGCTCAGCAGTGGGTGGTTTACAGGCTTATACATTCATGAACAGATTAAAAAAAAAAACATTAATAACTTTTAAATTTTCCCTAAACAGTAAAAGCATACCTTAACGATTTTTGGAATTTCTGCTGCATTCGTGATATGAGATTTCGTAGTTCTATCCGACAAGGAGCCATGCTATCTGTGAGAAAGAAATAAAACTATGATTATAGCAGGTTTATTAATTTATTGTACAGATACCTTTAAACTTATTTTTTTTTTTTAGTTATTTTAATATAACACTAAATAATTCAAATATATATTAAAAAGTTAGTACGATATTAGTCTGACACACGAAAATAAATTTGATTTACAACAGTAAATTACCATTTCTTGAATATTATTTTAGTGTGCCCATTAAAATACTTGTAAAACTATATTTCAAAATAATTTTTAAAAGTTATTAGTTTTTTAAAATTCTATATTACAAATGAGTATTTATTGTAAGTTAATTCAAAAATAGTTCAACAACGAAAATAAATTTTAGTTTTTTAATTATTATAACACTAGCTGTGTTTGACGGTTATACCCGCGGTATAGTAGTGATAATTTGGTAATCATTAAGTAAAAGGTTCCGTGTCATGTGCACACACAGGGACAAACAGACGGACAGACATTTTTTTACTGTGTATTTGGTCTTTATATTCTTAGAATAGACAATACTAGTCGATCTTAAAAAATATATGTACAAAAGGACTTCGATCCGATTACACACAATTGTTTAGGGGGCGTTCAAGTATTACGTAACGCAATTTTCGAAATTTTTTTTATCCTCCTTCCCCCCGTGTAACGCGCCGTCACGTTTTTCTGTACCTTCCCATCCTCCAAAACGTTACGTAACACTCAAGTTACCATTTTTACCTGAAAAACTCAATTATGTTGCTTAAGGTACTGGAAAGTTGCTAAAATACCTTTGTTATTGTTTTGATCGTGTTTGCGGTAATAATAAAGAAAAAAAGTGATTTTAAACTCGTAATATATGGAGAACAAAATAACAATGACGTACAATACAATCGAGGGACTCGCCGTAAAACAAACGAAAAGGGTTGCTAACTTGGGAGACTATAATTTCCTAGTTTTTTTATTTTTACTAGTAAGTAAAAAAAAAACAGTGTTATATAACGCGTTGTATGAACGCCCTTGTAACGCATTGTAATGTTTTACAAGACCCCTCCAAGACTTGAACGCCCCCTTGTAGCGTAGTTACAAACAGACAGAAATTGTAAAAAAAAATTATTTTTTTTTGGTTCTATTGCTTTCATATTTTAATATAATTCATTTTTCCTAAATATATCATTATACAGATATTAGTCGTTTACAATTTAATTATATAAATAAATATGTTTGACATACACACGCGATCGTCTGTTCCTAAGGTAGGCAACTTAATGCCTGTGTTTTAGGTAACAGTTGACTGATATAGGTACATATATTTTTTTAAATAAATATACATATAAATAATACATATAGAAATAAATACATGTTACACCCAGGCTCGAGGCGGGAAATCGAATCCACAACCCTGGAGCAGAAAGTAGGGTCACTGCCAACTGCGCCAATGGGTCAGTCATATAAGTAGATTATTTTTTAAGTATCTGTGTTAGTACTTTGTAATTGATCTAGTCTAGGGATAAAACAGACAACCGAACCAGCTTGTCAACATCTATATGGAAAAAGGGCTGAGTTTAATCAACCACGCTTTCCCACTGCGGTTTGGGGGGTACCTACTCTGAGTTATTATCGATATTAGGTGTATATGAAAACCACCAGGACCAACAATAGGGACACTCAATTAAGTTACTTATTGTAATATTTAATAAAGCCGATGATATAATAGTAATATGATATCCACCGAGACATTAACATGTAATAATTTGACATATTTATTTTAAATAATTTTTTTGGACATTCGTTAAGTGTGATAAATCATGTTATGACGAAATAAATATTTTCATTTTCATTTCATTTCATAAGGCGCCTTCTCGCACTGTTACACAAGAATGCTTGCTAGATTAAGGGATACCATGCCAAAATTATTAAAGTACCCTCCCATTTATAACAAGTTTCCCTGTTTTTGTTGTATGTATGCATATGTAAAAATATATATAATATAAGCATTAGTGTATTTACATTGCACATAGCTGGAGCTATGTCCCATCTGCGAGTTAGACGGCTGGCTGATATTGACGCTGTTCTGAGCCGCACCTACGCTTGTCGTACCTTGGCCTGATTGGGTCACTTGTTCTGATGCTGGGGACATTGCAACCACCATTTTAGTAGTAAACTTTAAGCTCTAATCCTGGGGCCACATTAACGGGAAATGCAGTTTAATATCGCGATGAACGTAAGTGTAGCCACGACTTAACGCGATAATTTCACAACGGCCTATTGCCGTTTGACGTTAGGTGATAGTTCAAGTGACAATATAGTATTAAAGCCTTCACGTTGAACGTTCAAGTGTAGTCACTCACTTTATCGCGTTAAAACTTAACGCAATGTTTATCGCGATAATAGGCATTGACGTTTCCCGTTACTGTGGCCCCAGCGTAAATCGTTTCCATTCTTATTAGTTTTTGGGAAAATGTAACAATTACAAGGACTAAGAGACGTGACAATTCCTTTCATAAGTTTTCATCAATCAGAAACATAAAAGTATTTAATATTTAGGAGTGCTGTAAATGAACAAAGATATCCCGAGAGGTGGTCAAAACAAGTATATTAGTTTCTAGTGAATTATAATTCGTAAATACTTTTTTATTTGTGAAATTTCGTATAATGTAAGTAAGAAATCTTGTAATAAGAAAAAATACTTATATATTAATTCTCCATTATGTTATTATACTAAAATTATGTAATGATTATTAGTCGAGAGATTTAAGAAGGATAATCCTTATATTATCTCTAACATTATCGGAATCGTCATAAATATTTATGTTTCAGCATATATTGTGCACAACCACCATGAATAGGCATAATCAATAGATATAATAAAAATCAAAGCCATATAAATACTCCCGGGAAAAAATTATCAGGCCTGATCATGCATGAAAATGACCAGGCCTGAACAGGCCTGATTAGACATGAACAGGCATGATCATGTCTAATTTCAGGCCTGCTCATACATGAACAGGCATGATCATGTCTGATTTCAGGCATGAGTAGGCATGACCATGTATGATCAGGTCTGAACGTATTTTACTCTTCAGATATCATCATGCATGAACAAATCTGAACAGGCATGATGTTGTCTAATTTCAGGCCTGCTCATACATGAACAGGCCTGATCATACATGAACAGGCCTGATCCCGGCTAATTTTCATGTATGATCAGACCTGTTTATTTTTTCCCGGGCTGCTATGAAGAAATTTACAATACTTTCCTAGTAAATATAAAAGAAAATAATACAATCTACAATATTACAGTATAATGTGATCAATTATCTTAAAATTACCTTACCTTTATAAGTTACCTTACCTTTCATTGATTGGTCTTGCGTCTGTCCGAACATATGTTGCCATTCGGTGTTCATTTGCGTCTCTTGGGATAAGGATGTTTTATGTGACCTCCTGGAGATAGTAAAAATATTACTCATCTATTATCTTCCAAACTGTTATGGTATTGACCATTCTCACGTAATTAATTTATTGGATTTTTTTTATTTCTTCCGTTATTTTTAAAAATTGACAAGTTTTAATGACTTTTATGAAACATAATGATGACAGGATGAACTAATTTTGACGTCACGAATAATTACTCTCAAAACATGAATTAGTGATTTTTCACTAATTTCAAGTGAATATTCGCTTTTATCAATGTGGGAATCGTACCACGCAGAATTAGTGATTGTATGAATATGTGAATATTAGAGTCCATTGATTTGATCATTGAATATGTGTATGTGTATTAGTGAGTATTCACTAACTTGTAATTGAAACTCACTGATATGTAATGAAAACAGCTTCATTAACGTAATTAATGAAAATGTCACTGATACACGTTTAAAGAATAAAATTTATTTGAAGTTCTTCTTCAAAAAACCCCATACAAACGAAGCGCGGAAATCGCACGATTATTGCAAATTGCTCAATTTTAGCTAATTTTAGCTAACAAACACGACACACCGACCTTTGAACGGATGGCTGATAGATCTTGTCAACGGGTTGAGATAAGGTTTCGCTGTCGAGATGCGCCGCGCGGGAGATGCTCCCGCCGGTCAGCACCAGCCGCCCCGGCGCGTCTGTTATGTGCTGCAACAGGTGCGGACCGTAGTGACAAAAGTCAAAAAAGTCAAAAGTCAAAATATTTTTATTCAGAATAAAATTATTACAATTATTCACTGAACGTCATGAGTCTACCACCAGTTCGGAAAGAAGATGCCTCTGACCTGAGAAGAACTGGCGAAAGAAACTCAGCGGGACTAATATATTTTTTTAATGTAATGGGTTTTTTTTTTCAAAGTAAATTGTAATTAACAATAAGTAATTCTCTATAAATTGAAATAGCCTGGAGGCGATCACATCATTCCCAAGGCGTACTGTCTTGTAGAAAATCGTTGATAGAATAATATCCTTTAGTACACAAACGTTCTTTCACAATTTTTGACAGCTTTTTTAACACTAAACCTTTTTGAGATTTTATTTAAAACTAGCTTTTACCCGCGGCTCCGTTCGTATTGAAGCCATTAAATAAGTATCAGAGATCATTACAATAGAAATGAATCAATTGCTGGAATGCTAGATGGCGTTGAAGTAGCTAGATTTTGAGATTTTTTGACAAACGATTTTTTTTTCTTTTGTAAAAAAAAAATTCTTTTTCAATGAAAAGTATCCTATGTTACTTTTAATACCTTCAAGAATATATATACAAAGTTTCATGATTATCGGTTACGTAGTTTTCGCGTGAAAGCGTAACAAACAAACTTACATTTCACATTTATAATATAGGATATTAAGGATAAGGATTAAGGGTTGATAATTCTAAAAAACTTAAAAAAAAGAAATAGGTACTATAAAATCTTTAAATTTTCCAATGTCGAACAGAGGCTACTATTTCTAAATAAAAGTTTAAAGGCTTTTTACACCACTGCGGATCGGTAGATAAACATTTCTCAGAACCTGTGTATCTTACAAGAAACTGAGATATGCGAGTTTCCTCATTATCTTTAAAATAAGTATATCAAAATAAAAATTGAAAAATATTAAAAGGTACTTTAAAAAATTTAATTACCTGTGTAGAGCTGCTTTGTATTTTGATAAGATGGGCACTCATTGCCAACAATTGATTTTCTACGTGTTCCGTCATTCCTGAAAATATTAATAAAAATATAAATATATATTAAGCTGCCGACCTAAAGCAAGACAGCAATTTTGTACATATTGCAAAATATTTTCTAAAAAAAAATAAAAAAAAAATAAACGTAACATGTTAATGTAAGTAATAGAACGTTTAAGTGATTTCCATTAAATCGAACTTTTCTAAAATATTCGTGAATCCTATCTAAAATATTTATCCAATTCAGCAATAAAATTAAATTTTACCATCCGAAGCTAATCTTCTAAATAAATTCTTCAGCTGTTGCCCCATTTCCGAGTATTGAGGCATCATACCTTGTTTAACCTAAAATTAAATAGTATAATAATTGAAATAAGTTTTATTTATAAAAATTGAAGCAATAGAAAATTATGAAAATACTAAATAGTCTTCAAATTCAAATTAATTTTATTGTGAATATAGGTTTACAAGGTTGTCATAAATATGACAATGTATGTATGTATTGTTAAAATAACATACAGTGAAAACAATAATAAATATAAGATCATATTACTCTCACTCAATACACTTAGTCATTTATTTAAATAATAATATGTTTACAGATAGTCAATTACCTAAAAAAAAAATTTAAATATATTTTGATAACTAAAATTGTAACCAATATTAATAATAAAATATACGATAAAGAAATATTGCTTCGGTAGATCGTCCAGCATCTTACCTTTAACCGAGCACTCCGCCTTTCTCTCAACGTTTGCACGAGACGGTCCACGTCTCCGTGTCTTAGAACAGCATCTAGAACTTTCCTAGGAATCGGCTCTGAAAGGCTCTCTAGAAGAAGTTCGACTCTATCGACCTTAATGACAAAAAAAGTGTCTGTAAAGTCGGTTTACGGACGATAATGTTACGTGATAACATCATAAGGAAATGAAAAATTGTATACTTTTATGAATTGAATAATTATCACCGAATTATCATTATTTGGTATAATACAAAGAAGGAATTAATAGAAAATTACAATTTTTTTCAATAAATTTATTTGCACTCGTCAATCCAAATATTTTTTCTCTTCTACACGAACGCATCTGCCGATGGAGTGCAAGAGAGATAGATGAGTCACAAGCCGAATACTTAGGCCGATCGTGCCTCACTATTGCTTGTTCCGCGCTCTCGCTCGCGGAACGTGACAATGAGTCATGCTTGTTCGTGCGTGCAGCCGGCGTTCATCGATTTATAAGACGTTATCACGTCAAAAATTAAATTTTATATACATCAAAAACTGTCAAAACTGAGTGAAACTTAATTATTTCTTTAAATAAATTTTGGTTAAAATTTGATATATTCAAATTATTTTAATAGAAAATTGTGAAAAAATTTACTGAAAAAATAACAATATGTTAATAATAAAAATAATGAACCATTAATTGAAGTTAAATGTTTTTAAAGTAAAATACTTGGGGTAGTGGAAATGGATGAAATTTTTAACGTTACCTGTATTAGTTTGTGTTTAAGGTGCGGCCACACGAGCGGTAGTACCTTGCAGTTCACGTCGATCGGGTTCAATAGACTCGCTATACATGACACAAGACCACATACTTCGTGTCGTATCTGTGTATCAATATATACAAAAAAAAAAGTGAACTTGTGTTCTTCGATCAAACTTAATGTAGTTTTTAATAAAAGAGAAGTGCGTTATGGTATTAAAAACTTTTAGATCACCGTCTTACTTAAACTTATCGTACATATGAGAATCAAACATGTTGAAAAATTTTGCCCAGAACTACATATACACTATACCTACTATATACACACATACAAATGGTTTTCCATCATCGAACCCAGAATAAAACTGGCTCTGCTTTATCCCTGAAGTCCCCCGTGACCGGTGGAACTATTACCTCCACTTTATCCTAGAAATCTCCCGTGACCGCTGGGACTATTACGTAACTTGCGCTATCGCGAGAAATCGCTGTGGTGTGGAATTTCAATACTAGCTGAGCCTCAATTAGTATTGAAATTCGACACCACAGCGATTTACGTAACACGTACGTAACAGCTCACGAAAATCGCGCAGCTCCGCGGTACGTACCCAGAGGTTGGGGTGCGCGAGGTAGACGGCGCTCTCGGCCAGCAGGTCGCACAGCGCCTGCTTGGCCAGCAGCCCGAGCGCCGCCAGCAAACTGCTGGCGCGCAGCGCACTCGCGATTATCCACTCCGACTGGTCCGTTAGGCCCTGTACACACACGCGTCTATTGTTGTACAGTACTGTACAGTATCAGCCTGTAAACAACCCACTGCTGAGCGAAGGCCTCTCCTCCATATAGGAGAAGGGTTGGAGCTTATCGAGCAATCAACTGCGGGATGGAGGATAATTTCCCTATCATGAGTAACGATCGTTATCAGGTGTCTATGATAACAACCGGGACCGATGACTTTACGCGCTTTCCGAAGTACGGTGGGCAGACCCACAAGGACCTACACCCAGACCAGAAACAAATATTCATACAAGTACAAATATCTATGCCAAGCGGGAATCGAACCCGCGACCGTCGGCGCGCGACGTTGAGGCGACTACTCGCACCACTAAACCAGAACGGTCGTCATCGTTGAGTAGTCCGTTAGGCCCTATTAGCCACACTACATTATATTATTTTGCACCATCAACGATGAACCATCGAACGATGGGACCAAAAAAAAAAAAACGAATAATACACGACTTCATTTATGTTGCATGTTTAAAAAATAATCAAAATAGTTGCCAAGTATGAAAGAAAGAAAGCTATAATTAGATAAAAACTAAAAAGAACTTAAAGTCAAACTGGCTTTTATAAATTATTAAATAACTTCTATGGAATTCGTTTTACTACTACATATTTTACATACCAACACATAATAGAATTTGATTCTTCATGCTTCAACCTCTATTTATGGAAATAAAAAAGAACAAACAATTTACAATGTGACCGAGAACTTCTGGTGACAATACTTAATTTTTTTGGTAACCTTTTTTTTATAAATTGAAAACCCGTTTGATAAAATTATTACCAACCCGTACAAAGTTTTATGAATTAAGTGAACTACCAATCGATTAGCATCTGTAAAGAAAACTTACTTGCTGAAGTAATGGCAGAAGTATGGGCGCAGCGTGCTGACCCACATACGCTACCACTCCCACTACACGTTCAAAGAAACAGCCGCGTAACGCCACTTCTTCTTTATCGTTCAAGAATGTCACCATATGCGAGAGGATAACGTCGTTTGCTAGAAATAGATATAATTTTTGAAGCAATAACTTCTTATGGAAGGATAAACCGCTTCGTTACGTAACGCGTAACGGCGCCGGTCTGTCTGGCATCCCTTTCTCTCACTCATACAACTCTCTCACTCTAACCCACAGCGCTAGCCGTATTTCGGACAGACGCTTTTAGTGATAAAATATTATAAATATACGCGCGTCCATAGAGTAATAATAATATAATCATAATAAAATATATATTTTATAATCATAAAAAGATTATATTAATAAATAACCTTTCCTTATATTATCATATTAATATACATACAATTTAAGTAATAACCTAAGCTTTTCTCAAGTTTAATATTTTCAATATTAAATAGTTCAACTTAGATTAGTTTCAGTTATCACTTCTGTCGGGCGCCCCAGACGTACACATGGTTTTTATATGTATTTTACCAATGACTCCTGGTATAGCTAGACGGTTAGTTTAGTTATTGAATTATTTTAGAATTTTAGATAAAACCTCCTCAATTGCAGTTTCGACATTAGCATTTGTACAATTGACTCGA
Source organism: Euphydryas editha (assembly GCA_036937285.1). Classification (NCBI taxonomy): domain Eukaryota; kingdom Metazoa; phylum Arthropoda; class Insecta; order Lepidoptera; family Nymphalidae; genus Euphydryas; species Euphydryas editha. The sequence continues at coordinate 8,484,757 of JAUPFZ010000024.1, forward strand.
TTGACGAAACTTTTGTCCAATCCACAGTATAAAGTTGTGATTTTATAATATCTTTATCATCCAAGAGCTTTAAATCAATTTTAGTACGTAGTTTTTATTTAAAATAAAGGTGTCTAATATTGAGAAAAACGAAGTATTAACTAGACATTAATATTTTTGCAAATGTTTGCTAAGTTTCCGCCTTTTCTAGATCTGCTCTGTCTGGACATTTTATATGTCATTTATTATTTCAATTTTGACTCAAAACATCCAACTTGATGCATCAAAAGTTAAGAACATTATAATATCAAATTATGACCAATAAGAATAATAGTACAAAAATACAAGAAAGAAAATTTTAGACAAGGGAGTGCAGTGCAAGTTAGTTTTTTTATGATGAATCTTTGTTGAGATTTTGATAAATTTTCACTAATAAGAAACGCCACATTATACTTAAGTAATAAAGGCTATCTAACGTCACGCAACAAGAGTGAAATAGAGAGGGATATCTACTAGTATGTTGCAATATCAGCTGTTCTATTACCTTTTTGTTTTCCGAAGAAAACGCACAACTTCATTATACCATTCTCGACGAGAGCACGCTTCACAACCGCTTGGGAATCCGTTAGTAAGTAGGAAACGGTAGAACGGACCTGTCACAATATTTTTTCTTATTAATGAGCCTAAAACTTAACCCCAAAGGACTTTTGTGTCATTATTTCTTTAAAAATAAGGACATTCTATAAAATCATTAACGCTCAAAAGTTATACTATCTTATTACGATCTATTAATGTCCCATTAGTACACAAAAGTGGAACTGGCAAAAGGCCTATTTTCTTATGTATAAGGATGGGATCATATAATTCAGCAATGATAAATGTTTACTTACCATTTCATGCAGCGCCGACAGCTCAGTTTCGTAATTGATATTCGCTGCTGCTTTATCAGTTCGGTTTTGGGTTTGATCGAGAAATCTTAATGCCGTTTCTGCTAACTTAGCTGCAAGAAAAAAAAACATGATTAACTTAACTTTTTATTTTATTATCAGTTGAAACAATGTAATTAGGTAATTTTAATAATTATAATAAATTGAATAAAAATAATTTTGTGATATTTGATGAATTAACTATAACTAATAGATGGATATACACTTTTAGGATATTTTGTACGACTGAACTTAACTGAACAGAATCAGCCTGTAAACGTCCCACTGCTCGGAAAGTGCCTCTCCTCCATATAGAAGAAGGGTTGGAGCTTAATCCACCACGCTGCTCCACTGCGTGTTGGCGGATAATTACCCGACCACGAATACCGATCGTTATCAGATGTCTATGTAAGAACCGGGACCGAAAGCTTTACATGTTCTCCGAGGCACAGTAGGGAGACCCACAAGGATATACGCCCAGACCGGAAACAAATATTTATACAAATACAAATATCTGTTCCGAGCGGGAATCGAAATGTAATGTAATGAAATAATATAATGAATATACACTCACCGGCACGGAATCTTGGCCAAACTCATAACATGTGATAAAATTTTTTTAAGTGTGTCTAACTTTGTTTTTATTGTATAAGTGGGTAGAAATAATGTTTACGTTAATCCTAAGAGGGTAATTAACTAAGTTGAAGTGCATTATGGTTTGGGTTCTGAAGTTTAGTTGAATTGTGTCATTTATCCGACGAACTCTACATTTTGAATTGTGTTGTGGAATTTGTAAGTGTTAAGTTGCCGAAGTTCTTTGGTTTTATTGTGATAAATAAACATCTAAAGGCGCCTAAGGATCCATAAAAATGCCTTTGTCACCAAGTCAGATAGCACAAGCAGTGTCATTAGTGGAACAAGGGATGACCCATCGTGAAGTGGCTACTATCCTTAACGTACCACGTTCTTCAATGCAATATGCATTAAAACGGTACCAACAGACTGGCCTCTGTACACGCAGACCAGGTAGTGGTGGTGTACGTTGCACGTCAGCTCGTGACGACCGCTTTATCGTGTTAGAGACTTTAAGAAATCGCTTCCTTACTGCGGTCGAGATCCAGCAGCGGCTTCAAATCTCTAGGAATGTAAATGTTAGTGAGCGTACGGTGAGAAGACGTATGGAGGAAGTTAATTTAAGAGCGAGAAGACCAGCCCGTGGCCCACAGCTCCTCCCACAGCATAGAGCAGCTCGACTTCAATTTGCCCGCGAACATGCTAACTGGTCTCATGAACAATGGGCAAGAGTTTTGTTTACGGACGAGTGCAGGATCGCTTTAAATGCACCTGATGGTCGACAACGTGTGTGGAGAAGGAAAGGTGAACGATATCTGGCGATTACTACCACTCCAACAGTGAGTTTTGGTGGAGGCTCTATAATGATATGGGGTGGCGTTAGTTCTGATGCACGTACAGAATTGGTCATCGTCAATAACGCTCTAACTGCAACACGATATATCGAGGATATCCTTCAAGAACATGTTGTACCCTTTGGAGGGTTTATTGGATATGATCAATTCATTTTAATGCATGATAATGCACGTCCACACGTCGCTCATATCGTAAATGAGTACCTTCAAGAGGTTGGTATTCAAAAATTGCAGTGGCCAGCTCGCAGCCCCGACTTAAATCCAATAGAGCATATTTGGGATAAGCTAAAAAGGACAATTAAAACAGCATCGAACCCACCACAAACTCTTAGCCAGCTTCGAGATGCCGCACTGACTGCATGGCGCGACTTATCGCAATTGGACATCAAAAATGTCATCCAAAGCATGCCAGATCGAATGCAGGCGGTCATAAGGGCTAGAGGAGGAAACACGCGATATTAAAAAGTTAAAAAGTTTACCAAAGATCAAACAGTTTTTAATTACTAGTGCTCAAAACTGCAGTGTTTAATTTTGTGTAAATGTGATTTTGTGCTTAAACTTCATTATAAACTTAAAAAGAACATTATTTATGCTTAAAAATGATTAAAGACGTTAATTGGATGAACAACGATCAAAATTGGCCTAAATTTGTAGTGTAAACTGAAAAAAACTGAAGTTATCACAAATTTTATACTTGGCCAAGTTTCCGTGCCGGTGAGATAATTTAATGAATATAATGAAATGAAAATGAAAAGAAAATGAAATTGAAATGAAAATGAAATTGAAATGAAAATGTAATGAAAATGAAATGAAAATGAAATGTAAATGAAATGAAATGAAAATGAAATGAAATGAAAATGAAATGAAAATGAAATGAAAATGAAATGAAAATGGAATGAAAATGAAATGAAAATGAAATGAAAATGAAATGAAAATGAAATGAAATGAAAATGAAATGAAATGAAAATGAAATGAAAATGAAATGAAAATGAAATGAAAATGAAATGAAAATGAAATGAAAATGAAATGAAAATGAAATGAAAATGAAATGAAAATGAAATGAAAATGAAATGAAAATGAAATGAAAATGAAATGAAAATGAAATGAAAATGAAATGAAAATGAAATGAAAATGAAATGAAAATGAAATGAAAATGAAATGAAAATGAAATGAAAATGAAATGAAAATGAAATGAAAATGAAATGAAAATGAAATGAAAATGAAATGAAAATGAAATGAAAATGAAATGAAAATAAAATTAATGAAAATATTTATTTCGCCAAAAACACTTACAATACAAGCTTAAGTAATGTACCCAATATTATCAGCTACCGTAAGTTAATTATTACTAATTTACATCTAGAAATTAATGCAAACTAATCTCTAGTGTCTCGGTAGACACGAGACGACCACCGGCGTTGAGGCTACTCGGTACTACTCACACCACTACACTGCGCCGCGCACCACACTCACCGATATTGTTCGCGTACGCGATGCGCACGGGCAGCGCGGGGTCGGAGGCGCGCTGCGCGAGCTCGGGCAGCACGTACTCCGGGAACACGTTGCTGTCGGCCGGCGGCAGCGCGCGCACGCACGACACGCAGCGCGCCGCGCACCACACTCACCGATATTGTTCGCGTACGCGATGCGCACGGGCAGCGCGGGGTCGGAGGCGCGCGGCGCGAGCTCGGGCAGCACGTACTCCGGGAACACGTTGCTGTCGGCCGGCGGCAGCGCGCGCACGCACGACACGCAGCGCGCCGCGCACCACACTCACCGATATTGTTCGCGTACGCGATGCGCACGGGCAGCGCGGGGTCGGAGGCGCGCGGCGCGAGCTCGGGCAGCACGTACTCCGGGAACACGTTGCTGTCGGCCGGCGGCAGCGCGCGCACGCACGACACGCAGCGCGCCGCGCACCACACTCACCGATATTGTTCGCGTACGCGATGCGCACGGGCAGCGCGGGGTCGGAGGCGCGCGGCGCGAGCTCGGGCAGCACGTACTCCGGGAACACGTTGCTGTCGGCCGGCGGCAGCGCGCGCACGCACGACACGCAGCGCGCCGCGCACCACACTCACCGATATTGTTCGCGTACGCGATGCGCACGGGCAGCGCGGGGTCGGAGGCGCGCGGCGCGAGCTCGGGCAGCACGTACTCCGGGAACACGTTGCTGTCGGCCGGCGGCAGCGCGCGCACGCACGACACGCAGCGCGCCGCGCACCACACGGCCGCCGCGCGCACGCGAGCCTCGGGCGCGTGCGACAGGTAGATCTAGGATATTTCAATACGGTGGGACTATTACGTAACTTGCGCAACCGTGAGAATGCGACAGGTAGATCTTATTGTTAGATATTTCAATACGGTGGAACTATTACGTACCTTGCGCGACCGCGAGAAATCGCTGTGGTGTCGAACTTCAATACTAAATAACGCTCAACTAGTATTGAAATTTGAGACCACAACGATTTCTCGCGATCGCGCAAGTTACGTAATAGTCACCACTTGTGTATCAAAATTAGGACTTAAAAGTGACACTCAAAATAATCCAAAAAGCATTCTAAAAGTATTTTTACTTATTGACATTAATTATTATTTTTTTGTTTTTTGATTCGCCACTCTGTGAACTTATAAATATACAGTGGTGATTAGTGCCACAGTGATCAGGCGGTCGTCGACCGAGTGACACGTGTCGCCCAGAAATTCACATGATTGGTAACTCTCAACACGCACACATGGTCACTATATCTGTAGAAGTTTACCCAAGCATACCTCCGTGCGCCACGACTTGAAACATCTATATATTAAAATTAATTTTATTCGACTTCTTTTCAAAACGAATATAAACCAAAATTTATATTTAAAAAATTAAACATCAAGATAGAACTTACTATGTAGGGCAATATCCTATCCAAAATGGTTTCAGAACTGGAATTTTCACAAAGTAGTTGCAATATCTCTAGGCAGTGCAATTTCGATGTGCAATGATGTAACCCTCGGATGCATGACGTTACCAGTGACGTAATCAATATCAACCCTTCACTGTCAGGACCCAACGTCTTGATTTCCGGGGTCTTAGTGTCACTTTCCTCTTCAAAATCCGCGACATTGATTGTCATAACCCTAAAACCTTCCTTTATTAATGCGTCAATTTCGACATTTTGACTCTCCGTCGTCTCGTCGACTAAATCCTGGTAATTTTTCGAATTTGAAGGTTGAGTAAAGATTTTGATGATATATTTAATATCTTGGTATATGCGCGTTATTTTTTCGTCGGCAGGTAATATCGGTTGCGCGGAAAATATAAGCATGTATGATTGAAGGAATGAGTAAAAATATTCAGGAAATAATCTGCAAAGAAATATTATTTATGTGAACACATAGTATTATTTTATGGGAATATTTTCAATGTGTTGAGCCAAGATTGATCGAAACCAGTTTGGGATTTAAATTTAGGTCAAAAAACTGCTCTTCGCTACCTCTTCAAGAGCTTTGTGTGAAAATGAACCTGATACAAACACATGAGTCCCAGGAAAAATTTTGAGATATATACGCCCACAAAACCACGTTCTGAATGCATTTCCTTGGATATATACATATATCCAAGGAAAGGAAAAGGATATAAGGATATATAATATTTTTACTAAATTCATCACTCGAAACCTAACGGTTCGAGCATATCGAAACAAAGTCAACTTAGCTCTCCAGTTACAGGACTATTTTTTTTTTTTTAAAAACAACAATATGCAAAACAAAAACTTACTTTCCCCTAGCCTCGTCTAAATACAACTCAGCGCTCCGCCTATCTTTAGGGTTCCGTTCGGTCATGGAAAGCAAGAGATTCCGTAGTTCCGGTTCACATGTATCCGGTAGGGTCATGGTTGGTGGTCGGTCTTCACCATTCCTATATGCCAGCAACCCTGGCAAGTCAAGAGCTGGTGTACCATCGTTCCAAAGTTCCACTAGAGCACATCTAGACAAAAATTTTAAACATATATAAATAACTTAAGCCTAGATTTTTTTCTTTTTTGAAAACGTTTATTTCAAGACTAGTGAGGTTAAACAAATATTAAGCAATTTAGCTATCGCGCAATCGATTGCTTTATGTCAATCATAACCATATTACGTAACAAGTTAATTGGTAATCGCTCGAAACTTGCGCTATAAATAATTTAGTAGTAAATTATTATAATTCATAACAAGTATTCATATTTTAGTTTACAAGAGGTAGTAGAGGTAGAGGTTACTCTTACAAGAGGTAGCGTTATCAGTCGCTTCACTAGTAATACAAAATTAAATTTAAATTTTCAAAAATTGAAAAACGACTTAAAGCCTTTATGATATGTCCAGCACTTACCCCGTTGAAAATATATCCATACTTGGTACAAGTTCGCCAACTTTACATGGCGATTCGCTCAATAAAAGACCGCTATTTTTGTCATCTCCCTGCACAAATAATATAACTTAATATTCATTTATTTATTCTTTATTAAATACAAAAGACGACAGTTCTGGTGTAGTGGTGCGAGTAGTCGCCTCAACTCGGCGGTCGCGGGTTCGATTTCCGCTTGAGGCAGATATTTGTATTTTTATAAAATAAGGATTTGTTTCCGGTCTGGTTGTATGTCTTTATGGGTCTCCCCACCGTGCCTCGGAGAGCACGTAAAGCCGTCGGTCCCGGTTGTTATCATAGACGATCGTTACTCATGGTAGGGAAATTATCCGCCAACCCGCAGTGGATTAAGCTCCAACCGTTCTTCTATATAGAGAAGAGGCCTTCGCTCAGCAGTGGGTTGTTTATAGGCTGATACAGTACAGTACAATACACAAAAAATACATATTAATAAGATAATTATTTTAAAGTTTAATGTATATGTTAAACTTTAAAGACGAGATCATAGCGAAGGTCGTCTTGTAGTAAGTACTACAAGACAGCCTTCGCTATGATTCGCTATGACTAGTAAGTACTATAGTCTATTCGCGTTAAGAAAATAGTGACTCATCAAAGTAAAGGCGTATTCATACTGGGGTAAAAATTAAACCATTAATATTAAAGCAAACTTTTTATGAGAGTATTTTAAAAATATTAAAATTATGTAGTTATTACATTAAAAAATTGATTAGAATCGTCAGAACCGTATTTTCAGAAACACCGCATATGTGCTAGCCTTTTTCACTACTATACTATAGTCACGTTTTGGTCACCACACTGTTTAAAGTACTTAAAAACATTGTAAATCACTCGTCTTTCTCCGCTATGTAATATTGATCCACTATTATTTTTAAGAATAGGTGAGGTATTCATTTTTAAAATTGGCAAAGAACACGTCCATACTGTCTGAAGGGCTTCAACTGTTCAAAGTGAACACGACTTTATAATTTACTGTGATCTTATAGGTCAAGAGGCGTGGCTAAGCTGACTGACAACGATGAGTCACTATTTTCTTAACGCGAATAGACTATAGTCCTGAAAACAATTCATCATTAAGAAAATTTTTATTTCAAATCCTATTTGAAGTATAAAAACAAATTGTATCTTCGTTAAAAAATGAATTGAGTATTAGACGCATGTTCGTATCAATCAATGTCAAGACATAGTTAACGTATCCAATTTTAAAATATATTTCGTTTCAGTAATCCGGCTATACCTAGTAGTTTTTGAATAATATAACTCTTATTACCCGACTGCGACAGGAGGGTTATGTTTTTCGAGTGTATGTATGTATGTATGTATGTATGTATGTATGTATGTATATATGTATGTATGTATGTATGTATGTATGTATGTCCATTTCTTTGGCACGCCCTACAGCGCCAGCGGCTGGACGGTTTTTGACATATGAGGTGTCGTTGGATTTGTCTAAATTGTAGTAGTGACATAGGCTATATAAATTTTCAAAATGGCGCCCGCAAATGGCGGAATGAGGGAGGGAGTTGAATTTTTTTTCTTACTGTAGCAATATGGGTATCAAATGAAAGCTAGTAAATTGTTTTATTCTTTTTAGTTTATAATAAGAGTATTTTACGCAGTCGGGTTTTTTGATTTTTTTAATTAAGCATACTTGTTCTTGACTTAGTTTTGCTTTTTGATTACACGTCCCACAATGCTCTTAGCAACAAGGAGAGCAGCGCGGGGATGGTCGCATAAGGTCGCAAGAAGCAAGTCCTGTCATCGATGTTAGACGGGTTAGACCCGCGTTTAAATTTATTTTCGCGTGCATTAGTTTATGCGATAACTCTTAAGATATTCATTTAAATTATATGGTGTTAAGGATAATCATAATTTCCATGAAATTTTTAAGGTACCTAAAATAAATAAATTGATAAGGATGAATACTGTATCCGTCTAAATAGCTTTACAATTACCGCATTGTACGTGATCGTTAGAAGTTAGTATTGGTATAGTACGCGGCGGGAGATTTTTGTTTTATATATATGTTATATTATATGTAATGATAAAAACCGGTATAAAGACTGTGGTTTTATTTAAATTATCGTAAACATAGTAATAAGAATAATATGCTGAGTAGTAGATGCTTTTTACCTACTAATCGCCGACTAAAAATATAGCCAAATACCCGGCTTTACCGAGTAGTCGGTACATCTCTGATAAATATAAATTTCGATTTGAATACAATATTTTACATTCATAAAATATAATAGAATGCCACACATCTATTTTTGTGCTCTTCAGTAAATTATGATGAGCTTGTTTGAATGTAACCCAATTGTAATTGTACAGGTTCTTTAGGACGCTTTTTTTATTACGTTGAGCCTTTTCTAACAATTGTACAGTCTAAAATAATAAGCGCATGTACTTAAGTAATTGTCATATTTTTCAGGTGAATATTTTTTTTTATGTATGCCTAGTTGTTAATACAAAAAAAAATCTACATAAGTTCCTCAAAGTCACTATTAAACATTAGTTACTGATTGAATACAAAGAGCCTTATATTCGGGCGGCCGGCCTTTTGTTTAGCGAAATGCAGGTAATCATTAGACCAATCGGCTCGTTTTGAGAACAATGTCAAATGCTTTAAGGTTCACTTTTGCTTGACGAATTAAATTAAGAACTACGATTTCGATTCTATTACTAATGGTAACGGCTTTGGTCTTAACAAAAAGTTAGATTCAATGGAGCTTTTAACAGAGAATTTAACATAACTTGGGACAATACAAATAATATATCTCCAAACAACTAGCTCTTCCGAGCCGTAAAATTATTATTATAACGGTATAAGTTAGTAAGAATAAATTGATATTTACTGTCATATAATAGTATGTTTTAACAAATACTAAAAAATATTACAAAAGTAATAGGTAAGTTCTGTTATAAAATGAATTTTATATATAATAATTTTTTGGATAACTTCCTAACCTTTTAAAATAAGAGTCGACTTACACATTAAAAACGTCTTGAATAGGTAATAAGATATTGTTAAATAAAAATTTATTGCAAGCACATGACTTATAAATATTAATATCCACTATCACTTCCACATCAGCCATTGGATGTCCACTGCTGAACATAGGCCTGCCCCATTATTTTTAGGGGGGTTTAGGAAATACTCATCATGCTTGGCATGCAGGTTGGCAAGCAAAGTGTGTTTTGTCATATTATGGTGACGCTGCTGTCCAAAACTATACTGGTTGGTGTACCCATTAAGCCCACCGGTATGGCCTTAGTCGACTTTTACGACACCTCGCCAAGAAAGAGGTCGAGACTATTCTTCTCTGCTGGTTACCGCACGGCAATACTAATATATATAATAAAAATGATGATTTTTATATTGTCTATTTTAAGTTAAAGTGAATCTTACCGCAAACCTAGCATTCGGATCCGGGGCTTTAACAAATCTTTCCGGTGCTACATAACAGAGTCGTCTCCTTGATGTATCGAAGAAGTAACTAAAGTCTGCTGGATTATCATCCGGTAAAAATGTTGGTTTGAAGGAAGCAATGTCCGTCAATAAAACCCATAGCCAGGATGTAACCATTATATTCTCCAGCTGAAATAATACATTATCTTATCAATAATAATCATTAAATTTTACTAATTTCCTTAGCTAAGTCTCTAAATCAGTTTTAGGTTATTATATAAAGGTAGCTTCAACCCTCGTGGCAATGTTCAAGACATATATGCTGCATGTCAGCTAAATACTTAAGTAGTTTAATGATCTTTAAGGTGATAATAGCGGAAAATGTTTTAATCCTAAATTTTACCATAAATATAAAAGCAGGAAATAAGTAAAAATTACAAAAAAAACGTGATTAAACAAAATTAACTATTTTTTTACAAATCGTGATAATTTTTCTGAGAATGCCATCACTTAATTATTTCATGAGTACACACCTTTATATCACCATGGCAGATGCCCAATTTGTGCATTCGATGCAAAGCATACAGAACTTGGAATGTGATCCATTTCTTCTCAAGTACCGTGAGAAAGGGTCTTGTAACCATTCTATCATAGACACTATATTTGCAATATTCTCTTATAAGGAGACCAGCCTTATCTGTTAACTGAAAATAAAAATAAAATAAATTTTGAAAAAAGTTTGTAATTTTTTATAAAACAAAAAATATTTTAGATACAAATATTGGTAACATGGTAACAAAATAGAAAAATGTTATTTAATTTATATATGCTATATAAATTAAATTTAATATCATAAGAGATAGCCTAATTTAGTGTAATACTAAATTTCTAAAACAAAAAGTAAAAGTTGCTTACAATAACCCTCTGAAAGGGTAAGCAATTAAAAGCAGATACAAGTTGTTCTTTTATCTTCAAAATCCGCTCCTTATGCTCTGCCAATGGCAGTGATGGATCATGGATGGCAAAAACCTTGACCACTACTAATCCCTCTCTCGTCCGAGCTCGAGCTACTTTGAAAAACCTTGTCGAACCTAGACTGTTTGAAAAAAAAATTAGTAATATCATAGTAAGTAGTACAGTGTATAAGCCATGGAAATATAAGTACCTTTATTTTCCTAAATTTTAATAGATTTTATTTAAGAGAAAAGAAGACAAGTCCAAGAGATCATTATTTCTTACCTTTGATCGAATGTTAATTCCACATGGTCACTTAAATAGTGTTCTACTGGAAATATTTGTGAAGGTGCTACACCTACAAGTTGATTTCCCATTTTTCAAAAAAAAAAAAAATCAATACAACAACGTATTTACAATGTATGCTATATGCGATTAACAATACACCAAAGTGCCTTTCACATTTTTCTACGTAAGCTCTTCCTAAATTAACTACAACTTAAATATGTATTAATTATATTAAAAACAATGAAAGTGCGAACAGCTTGTTTTGACAGTACGAATCAAATCATCACAGTGACAGTAAACAGATGGCATTGACTGCCATTGACAGTTTAGAAATATGAAACAGTTAGGTTTCCAACACACGTCATTTTTAATATCAATTATATTAAAAGTGAAGGTAAATCCGTAAACAGACACTATAGTTCTTATTATTTAAATGTAGTTACGCTTAAATAATGAATTTAATATTACATAAAAAGCAATTTTGTTGTTAATCATTTGTTTTTACTTTATACACCTCATCACTAAAAACGGCTGTCACTTTTGCTTTATGGTGCGTCTTCTAGTCTTCTACAAATAAGCACTATTTCATATCCACCCTTTTGTTTCAATTTATCAATCGTTTATTCACAGAAATGACTTCTAAAAGTGAAAAAGATCGCGCAAAACAGATTCAGGATCGATGTCAGAATATATTATTACAATTGTTAAAGGATGAAGACAATAAATATTGCGTTGACTGTGACGCTAAGGGTGAGCAAATTCTTTTTATACATTTTTGTTTCTTTATTACTAGCCTAAATAGTTTCCATGGTCATAGTTAAAATTAAAAACGAAAAGGCATTGTTCATTTGAATATAACCACTTAACACTAAATTTTTGCGTACAAAAGGTCTTCGAACCTTAGTCTTCGATTTGTGTAGAACTGACTCACGCTATCTACAAACTATAATTTGTATTCATTATCATTGAGAACATCAATGCCAATAATTTTTCTAAATATTCATCACATTCTTTCAGCTTAAATTCAACCTGATAAGATATTTAAACTACATTTTCGGATTTTACAGCAACTGATAATAATAACTGGTTAAAAAGTTAAGTGTGTATGTTTGAATGAATAAAAAAATTGTAATTCATTATCCTAGTCGGTTATCATTGCAATAAAGATAACTAGCAATTGTTATCTAATTATTTAAAATAATACTAGTGTTAACAACTTAATGACTTATAAATGCTAATAATATCTTTTTAGTGAAAGTAATGACATGTAAATTCTTACTTTGTAAGCATTATGTTTAAAAAAAGAAGTTTTAAATTGCTACCATTATAAATTATGAATCTTAATATGAAATATAATACTGTGTAAATATTTAAGGCATTTGTGTTTTAAGCTGTTTCATTCAGTTAACGATTTATAATATTTGTATACATCTTTTCTAAACTTATATTAAAACTGAGATATTTATTAATTTGAGGAACTATGAGGATTTATGTTTATCAAAATTAATCAATTATGATTTCATAAATATAATTAATCGCCCCAGATTAAATGGCATAAACCATTATGACATTATATACCAGTATATATCAGCTTCATCCGCGTGGGTGTATTGATAAAAAGTAGCCTGTTCTTGCCCAGGCTTCAGACTATCCATATCAAATTTCATCACTAATGGCTAAGTAGATTAGCCTTGAAACTGCAATCCTGTAATCAAATAAACAAAAAGAAAAAACAATTCTAATATGACTGCAATTAAAATAAAAATTAATCTATATTTCTACTTAAAATATACTAACTAAAAATAATAATTAAGGCCTACTGTACTAATTGTAAGTAATAAATCGCTTTGAGAATCAAGAAACTCAAAATTAACATAATCATCAATGACGTCTGCCCTCACGTGTCTGCCCGTGTTCGGGTCGCACACGCGGTGATGGCGCGTCATTTCTTGAACCGCCCCTCCACCCACCACCTTTAAATGAATTCTCGCGAAAAGAAGGTCGTATGCGCCGTAGAATAGGCGTCACTTACGCGTTTTCGCGTGATAAGTTTTAAACTTTGATATATTATGGCCAAATTATACAAAATGTTTATAAATTGTAGCCTATGTGTTATTCTGATGTATAAACAATATTATTGTAAAGATTCATTTAAATCCTTTCAGTAGTTTTTGCATGAAAGAGTGAAAAACAAACTTTCGTATTTATAATATTAAGTACCTGGATGACCAATAATAGTTTTTTTCACAAAAGAAGAAATTTGAAAAAAAAATGGTCTGTAGACACCTTGATTCAAATCCGGGTTTTTTGATTTCGAATCCGCCCGATTCCCATCAGAGTTATTATTAGCTTATCAATGACAGCGAAATTGACCTTCGTATTCTAATGATATTTTTTAATTGCGTAAAAAAAGGGATAAAACGACATTTCCTAAAAATAAATCTTAGCTAGATCGATTTATCGCCCCCGAAACCCCCTGCATAGTAAATTTCATGAAAATCGTTGGAGCCGTTTCCGAGATTCAGATTATATATATATATATATACAAGAATTGCTCATTTAAAGATATAAGATAGGATAAATAGTATTCTTAAAAACAAGTATTACAATATAGATAAACTATGTCTAGGTTAGGACACGACCTAAATTGGCAGGTTTCCTTTCTTTGAATATGTCACTTTTGTTGGAATTAGTCAGTGTCGAGCTAAACCGTTAATTATATCATATTTTTCTTAATTAACACTTACATTGTGAATATTTATCATATCAACAAACTACTTGGTTTTAATATTTTTCCTGATAATGTTTCCTCATAATTTTTTTTAAGCCATCAGCTAATATAACAAAGGAATAATAAATGGAATGTCCTGCTCTAATTTTTATTACATATGTAATAAAAACCTGTGCGAAATGATACCTATTGTTTAGTAAAAACTTTTTATATTTGAAGAATTAATTTAAATTTTAATGCAGGAAGTTTTAATTATATATGATATCCACTTGAATTTGATATGAAGGGCAAATTTTTTGTTATAATTTAGCTAATAGAACAAGTTATTAGTGACGTTACATTTATTGAGTATTAGTTGCACCCGCAACATTGTTCACAATTACACATTTTGAACTTTATCATCTCTTCCAAAGGAATCATACTGAATTTCAGGATGAGAAGTGTCTAGTGTTCTTTGTAACTCATAGTATTGGCTAAAATCGTGGCATGTTTCATTCAAATCCAGTAGTTTTTATGTGATGCATGTCCAAGAAAAAAAAATTACAGTTTTACCTTCAAAATTTTATTAAAAGATTATGATAATCTGATTGAATATTATTAAAATAATTAAATGACTACCTGAATATTGCATTAAATAATTCTTTATTTTTCATTCTATATTTTTCTCAATGCTTTTAGCTTTCTTTGCAATAATTATGAAATGACCAGTATTTGTTCTCTTAACCAATTATACTGGAATAATAGCAATAGAAAAGAAATATTAATTATAATTAATAAAATATAAACATTGCAATAGCAATAGAAATTTTGTTTTTATTCCTTAAAAAATGGCACTATATATTTAATTAGTGGTTATTTATTTATTTATTAATATATTATGGCACAACACAATATTAAATTGTACAAACGGCGGGCTTAATGCTTAAATCATTCTCTATCAGCCAACCATAGGACGTACGAGACTAGACATTTGTAAGTATGCAAAATCAGAAATTAAGATTTTTTATTTTCAAGAAAGGGAAAAATAAGATAATAAAATTAATAATAATCATTATATTATGATTATGCTGAGTGATTGAAAAAAAAATCTTGTCACTTGTTAAATTGTATTAAATAATAACTGGGTACACTTTCACCCATGTAAATTTTGTTACTTCAAATTTTTCTTTCTCTATGAGTTTAAACATATTATTTTTTTAAAATAATTTTTAACTGAAAAAGTAAATCCTGATATTAGCGTTTTTAAACAATCTTTTCATTTGTATTATATTTGTATAAATGTCTACCTCTGTGGGAGAACAAAAAAATGAGAGAAGTTTAGGTATCATAAAGAAGCCATTTATATGATGACCAGGTCAATTACGTCTAATGATTTCAATCATGTTTTTATTATTTGTTCTACTGCACTATTGAACTTTGATTCTTTAGCTTATTAGTACTCTATAATGTGTTTATAGCCTAAGACTATCTACATGTAGAATAATTAGTATACATATAAATTAGATTTCAGTATGATTCGTGACAAATAAGAAAATGTAAGACACAATCATTCCACAATTAACTTGTTTTAAATTATGTTATATATTTCACAACCGACTTGTCAAAACAACTATTTTATATGTCTGATAGCTCTTTCATTGAACAACACATTTAAATACTATGACTTATATAGTTATAATAAATAAACTAGCTCATTTTAATAAATAGACTTAACACTTATAAAAATCCTTTAAGTTAGTCAAGCTGAAGATTATGGAACAAGTATGCTTAATTAAAAAAATCAAAATACCCGACTGTGTAAAATACTGTTATTATAAACTTAAAAAAATAAAACAAATTACTAGCTTTCATTTGATACCCATATTTCTACAGTAAGAAAAAAAATTCAACTCCCCCCCCCCTCATTCCGCCATTTGCGGGCGCCATTTTGAAAATTTATATAGCCTATGTTACTACTACAATTTAGACAAATCCAACGACACCTCATATGTCAAAAACCGTCCAGCCGTTTGGGCTGTAGGGCGTGCCAAAGAAATGGACATACATACATACATACATACATACATACATACATAAACTCGAAAAACATAACCCTCCTTCTGTCGCAGTTGGGTAAAAATAACCAAATTGGACAATTTTGTTATGCAAACGTCAGAATAAATTTAACTAAGCAAAAATTATTTCTTATTGCCATTATATTAATATAAGAAATTTGAAAATAATGTAATATTTTGCAGGTCCTCGATGGGCGTCATGGAATCTTGGAATATTTCTCTGCATCCGCTGCGCTGGTATCCACCGTAACCTCGGCGTCCATATTTCAAAGGTGAAGAGTGTCAATCTCGACTCATGGACCGCTGAACAAGTGGTATGTATTTTGTAAAAAGGCAGTACAGTGCTTTTCATTAGTCATTGTTTCCCAAGCTCTTTCAGGAGCTCAGAAACTCAAATAGCAAGTCTCAAAATTTCTCACTAGACAATGTTTCTGTGCAAGTTAACCCATTGTGTGATAATTTTTTTTAGTGGTTGATAATTTAACTGTGCTTAGTCAGGATTTACTCTAATTATTGGATCAAATCAGCTCTTTAAAACATAAAATAAAAAAATATATCATAATAAAAATCTGTTAAAAATGTAATATGTGAAGGTGAGAATGCATGTATTATATTTTATTCATTTTAATTATTTCACCCATATTTTGTGAGCTAATCTAATTATAGCTACACTTGACGTACATAGGACTTAAGAAACTTTTTTTATTTAAATTTTATATTGCCGGCTTTTCTTTGAGTCAATAAAAAATTAATCATTAAAGTTTTAACTATATTATCATATATTTTCTTTCTTTCAATCATATAGTATCTTTTCAGGCAGAGATGTACAAGATACCCTATACAAAGTATCTGGAATACAAAATGCAAGATACTTTAAAATCAAGTATTTCAGATACCAGATACAAATACCTTTCTGGAATGGTATCTGAAATACTAGATACAAAATACGTATCTTCCAAATACTTTTTAAAGATACAATTCTTTTGTAAGAAAATAACATTTTATTGAATGTAAGTTTATTTTTTTACGTGAATTATTTACAAATACCTACATCGCGTTGATCGCGTAAAAGTGAGAAGATAAAATATTATATTATTAAGGTTTTAATTGAAACTTAAGTAAAACCAGTTATTCAAACATTTTATCACTCATTTTTCTTCGATGAGGCTTGATAACCATACCCCCAAAAGAGAAGAGTCGCTCCACAGGAGCAGAACTTGGCAAACAGTTGTTATATTTGAAAAATATTTTTCTTATTGTAGCGTAACCATTTAAACTCTTTAAGTTGGTATCTTTATTGTTAAGGTATTGCAGTGTTTTTAAGTCAGCGGTGTTGCCAGTAGATCCTGTGTTTTCGCCACTTGCAATAGAGGAATCAGAATCCTCTAAAAACATTTAAAATTAATGTCACCATAGAAACTTAACCCAATCATTTTAGGTTTTACCTGCGAAAATATAGTGAGCTGATTTTTTGTATACACCTTTATTACGGCGTTGTAATGAAGATGTGAAAAATCGACATTGAGATGCCGGCTAAAAAAGTTATAAAGGTTAAAAGGTCACGAAAATCAGTTTTTCTCAAATATCACGCTACCTATTATTCGTAGGTCAATATAGATCATTATAAAAATTGTTTGTCGTAAAATTATCTACAAAAAAATGCTTCTTGCATTTTTCTGCAAAATTAACCGTTTTTGGAGTAGAGCGCGGAGAAAGCGACTATTACTAAAAGTATTTTACCAAATATAGTATTTACAAAATACTAAGATACCAGACAACAGGAATTTACATACAAGATACAAAATACATTTTAAAAAAGTATTTTAGATACAAGATGAAAATACGTATTTTGTATCTTGTATCTGTATTTCAGATACTTGTATCTTAAATAAGTCACATCTCTGTATTTCAGGTATATCTTCAACAAATGGGTAACTCTCGTGCTCGCGCAGTTTACGAAGCTAATTTACCCGATTCTTTCCGAAGACCTCAGAACGATTCCTCTTTGGAAGCTTTTATCAGAGCCAAGTATGAACAGAAGAAGTATATAGCGAAGGAATGGGTACCGCCTACTATGCCCAAAGTTAACTGGTGAGATATTATGTATATTTATTATTATAATGTATAATTATTATCATCTTTTCTAAGAAATGGTACAAGCAAAAATCAATCTTATGCGACACTTTATCTTATCTGTATCAGCCTGTAAACCACCCACTGCTGAGCGAAGGCCTCTTCTCCATGTAGAAGAAGGGTTGGAGCTTAATGAAATAAATGATAATAATAAAAGGTGCGAGTAGTCGCTTCAACGCTGGCGGTCGTGGGTTGGATTCGGGGCAGATATTTGTTTCTGGTCAGGGTGTATGTCCTTGTGAGTCTTATGTTGTGTTGAGTGCTGGTTATTATAAAATTATATTTTTATTGCACATAAGTAAATTTGGGAATAAAAATCTACCATAAATAGATTGATTATATTGTATATGCGTAAATTATTATAGGGATAAAGAAATAGACGAAGAATTAGAAAAACAAAAACGTAAAAAGAGGGCAACGACGTCAGGTTTAGGACCCCTACCTGCGCCATCGGCTGACAAGAAGTATAACGTAAGTATTTAAAAATATATAAATCTTTGGGTAATTAAACTCGGTGTAAATACCTAGAGGTCTAGAATATCACAAAGACTATTTTTATGCTAAACGTGTCGCGGAATCAGGACGTAGATAAAACAGCGAGACACAATTATTAATCTATAAATTAAAAAATATTCTTATTTATTTGTTCTTAATTTTCAGAAATCTGATGTGATACCTAGTATACCAAAACCAATATCGTCAGTGAGTCCAAAATTAGGCAGAAATACGCCAACACATCAGACAGATACCAGTAAAACTTCAAATGGTTCAGCGGACCTACTTGGACTAGAGACGACTAAACCAGAACCAAAGTCATCTAACAACGATGATATATTCTCAAGCTTCTTTTCAGCACCGCAAGAAAAACCGGCAGAAACTAAACCCGAAGAGCCAACATCTGATCTCAAAACGGAGGAAGAAAATTTTTTCAAACAAGCTGCACCTACAGAAAAGGAAAAATCCAAACTAACAAAAGATAGTATTTTAGCATTGTATAGTCAAACACCGGCTAACACGTTAGCGAATCAATTTAATCTTTCCCAACAAGGACAGCCGGGAAATGCTCTATTTTCAACAGTATACCAACCACCAGCTTACAACAATATGGGCATACCAAATGGAATGCAGTCTTTCAACCAATTTCAACCGATGCCCAATCAATTCCAACAACCGTTTCCAAGTCAAATGCCACAGCAGCCTGTTCAAAATGTTCCAGCGTTTCCTCAAAATCAGCAGTTTTTTAACACTCAACCAACCCAACATTTATCTCAACAATTTGGCAGTCTCAACTTAGGACAGAATTTCCCCAACGCGTTTCCCCCAAACCCTAATGTTGCAAGCAATACAACTTGGCAATAATAGTTCAATAAAATAACTGAGGTTTATATTTCGTTACGTGCGTTGTAAAGAACGCATTATTGAGCGTTGTTGTTTTATATTTCGGCTGATGTTTACGGAACACGTTATAGAGAAATGTCGATATATTTAATTGTTCAACTTATAACAGATCCATCTCTGGTATGGAACAAAAATTAACAATGTATGCAAACTTATTTCCAGTATTTTCCATTTGATAAATAACAATGATACAGGCATATCAAAATTTTTGTAATATTCTAATAATTTACTTGAATTAAATTCCATAACCTCCCTTATGGAAATATTACCTTTTTTGCAGAAAATTCCGAAATTTCAGACAACAAGATTTTGAGTCTTTTCAGAGAAATCTCTAAAAGACTTTGAATGTCTTATTATTAATAAGAAACTCTGAAAAATGCTGGTAATTCTGAAAAAGTCAATAATATTGTCTGAAATTTCGGAATTTTCAGTTTAAACGTGAATATTTCCATATGGGCTATAACGTGTTTGGTGAGCTTGCTATAATATAATGCTGAGGTAAGTTCCCATTAGCCTTATTGTTTTTCAATTGTGTGATATTGATGTTTATAAACGTAGTCACTCTGATTAAATTTGTACAAAATGTAAACAAGTAAATAATAACCACATTATGTTTTATTCTATACATAATATATATTTACAATAAAAAAGTAAATTAATTGTAGCTGAATGTTTAGTTTTCAGTACATTTGCTAAAATCTTATGATATTTTGTTGTTAAAATGGATAGTTTTCATTGGATCTAAATCCAATATATGGGACCATCCTATAACATCTATTTCAGCTACTTAAAATATAATTTTGTATAGTTCTTGTATTTATAAGGGAACGTTTTATTTTTTGTGTACGTTTTGTACAGATTCCGGTGAAATGTTTTATATAGTTTTTCTTATTAGGTGAAAATTCGTTGATACCATGGACAATAATTGTCGTATCGTATCCTCTCACGTCAAGACTTATAATTTTCCTTATATATAATTTATTGTTATTATTATAGTTGTGCTTGTGTGAATGTCGTGATAAAATTAAGGTTACTTAAAGCACCGAGAAAAGAATATAATAAATAAATAAATATTAAATAAAGTTATAGATATAATTTGTCGTAAGTATGCAATGACAACGTG
This sequence comes from Euphydryas editha, assembly GCA_036937285.1. Lineage (NCBI taxonomy): Eukaryota > Metazoa > Arthropoda > Insecta > Lepidoptera > Nymphalidae > Euphydryas > Euphydryas editha. The sequence continues at coordinate 8,505,590 of JAUPFZ010000024.1, forward strand.
ATGAGTATTTGAATGAAGATTTTTTTAAATTAAATTTTCGGATTGTAAATTAAAAATTAATTTATAATTTGGTAGATATTTAGTATTTTTGTGTATCTCGGTGTATATTTCACGTTTAAAATTTATTAATGATCATATATTTGATGTGCAATTATTTTCAAAAACTTTTTTTTTTCATATTTACAATTATAGAATTTATTTTTTTAATTACTATTTTACACGTTGTAGTATTATTTTGCACTGATACACATTAAGTGTGATGTATTTGTGTTTTGCAGTACCTATATAATAATGTACACAATAAATATTGAAAATCTTAACTAAAAATACATTATCCTGCCCTTTTATTCACCAGGGAAAATATTATTATTATTATTATTTTTACTCCATTATGCCCACAGAGATTTGTTTGTTATAATTTTTTAATGAAGTAGACTTGCATAGTAAAATTAATAATAAAAATAATAATAAAAATGGATATGTCCATCATTATTATTTAGAAAAATGCTATTTATATATTTAAAATTGATATTGAATAGACTTTGATACAAATGCATTTCTTAAGAAATTTAAATGTTTTCGTTTCATCCTTAGTTTTTAAAAAAAAATATTTTCAATCCTACGAAAGTCCTAAATTTTATTGGGAATTCGGTTTGTTATGTATTATGCCATTTATGTCTCTTATATGCTTAAAAACGATTGACAAACCGAATTCTGATAATAAGTAAGAAATGGTGCGAATTTATTATTCCATTACATGATTTTTTACAATCGTACTGTAACTCGAGTTAGAGAAATATATAATTATGTAATAGAATATCGGGATTATAAGTATTACCTTCACAGAAGCCATTTTTAGAGTTTTATTTTGTCTGAAAAAGTATAGTACATAGTATCTTGACTACTATTTCGCTTTGTCCATTTTCCATGATTATTTTTCGGAAAAATATTATTCAATTTTCCTCTAAAATTTCTAGAGACGTATTTCCATCTAAAAATTCATATAATTTGCAAGCTACGAGAAAAATAACTACACTTTAAACAACCTAAAGTCGAGATATTTTTGTATTGTAACATTTTATTTTTATGATATACTTAATTGATTACGATTATTTGGTATGTGCTTAACTAGATAATTATGGAATTAAAAATATATCAAATTTCTTTTCCATCAGTTTTGTATTTCAAAACATTTGTTACTGTTTGATTTAACTATTGCAATAATTCTGTTAACAGTTTACCGAGTAACATAGATATAGAATATTGGATGCTATTTGCATTTAGATAATGAAAATAAATAGTTATTGTTTTATAAAATTCACAATCAAGTTTTGCGATGACTGAAAATTTTTGAAGTTATTTCAATATTCATACAATTTTATTGTAAAATCAAATGTTTGATGTGTTTAGTTAAAAAGTGTAATTAAAAGCCACATGTCATATTGGCATTGTTTGGCTCCACAAATCTGTATTTAATTTTAAAATAAATATAATTCCCATAGTCAATACACTTATGATTTTTTATTTTATAATATCTGGTACCTTATCCCCATCCTCTGGTTACCTCATCAGATATATATATATTGTATATATATATATATATATATATATATATATATATATATATATATAATTCTAAATCAAATTAACAATATGGATTTCAAGTTTTACTTATAGATTTAAATCTAAAAACATTTTATATTATAGTTGTACGTAGTACATAATAATTCCATTGTTATATTAATTGTTTATGCCAAATTTTCAAAGTATAATTATTATTTTCAATGTAAAAAGTAGTCCATTTTTTTATCAAAACAGAGTTGTAAATGATTACTTAAGAATAAATATTAATAGATTTCGTAACGAGTCAGTATTTCCTAGTACAATTGTAATTAAAACGTTACAGTAGTATTTCTTTTTCACTTCAAGCTTTACTTACAGACATAAAGCCTTAACTCGAAGAAAATGGTATACACCAGTTCTACCATTGTGCGATGATGGATGTGATTATTGATTCGTATTTAGGCGACTCCTTATAAAATAATGTAAATGCCAACGGTGCACCAACTAGTTAGAAAATCTACCTATAAGTATATAACTATATAGTCGGATTGCGGAGCAGGAGGAATTTTGTACATTGACCTTTTACTACCTACGTACGTTTATGTACGTACGTACGAGCAAGACGCAATATATCGGACAGACACGGGAGTGACAGAGACAGGTAGTAAAAGGTTAATGTACGAATTTCCTCCTGCTCAGCGATCCGACTATAGCCGAAAATCCGGCCATATTTGTAGAAAATGCGAATGTGAAAATTGCGAATTTTGTAATTAAATAAATACATTAGTGCAGCTAGTTTTATTACTTAAATATTTATAATTTTACATTTATTTACATAGTTTATTTATGGATTATAAATTTATAATTATTATATGAATAACAAAATGAATGAATGAATCATTTTAAGTATTATAATATATGAAAATTATATTTTTAATATATCCCTAGTTAAATAACTTTAACTTAAATGTAGACTGACTACAGTCTACATTTAAGTTAAAGTTATTTAACTAGGGAATGAAGCCAATCGGAAATTCAAGCCAATCGGAAAAAATTACGCTGAACTTGAAATGGAACGTATTTTACTAAATGTGTGTTGAGGTGTTTTATGGGTGTTTTCGTTTTGTTGTTCAAAAATATAAACTTTTCCATTATTAGTGTTTATTTTACATTTATTTTCAAATAGAGATTGATAATCATTATAATATTTCCTGATGGAGAATAGGTAAGACAGACACAGGAAACATTTTATTTACAACTCTTCCAATAGTCTGATTTAGTTTTAGTTCAGTTTTGGCGCGCGAGGCCATGTTGACGGAACAGCTGTTGTCGCGAGGATTTATTTTTATTTTAATTTCTTTGTGCTGTTGACAAAAAGTGGAATTATATCAATATAAACAATGTTACTAAAGTTTTAATAGCTACTTATTAACTAATTTTGTCTATAACTTGTAGTGCAAAATGTTTAAAGAATAATAACAATGGCTTGTGGGCTCGAAAGTTATGCGTGCAGTGACATTACGACATTGGAAGAACGGGAATTCAATGAGAAATGGGGCAGATTTTCCGATTGGCTTCATTGCATCTGCGTTGTAACATTCGATTTGGAACTTGGACAGGCAATGGAGAGCGTTTATCCCCCAGGAGTGAAATTGACAGATCAGGAGAAATGTAATATTTGTTATCTAGCATTCCCTGATTCGAATTCCGGTTGTATGGGAGACACCCAGTTCCACGTAAGACTACGGTCCCTTGTGCCACTTACGCCCCAACAATTAATTTATAATGAGGAAAGTGTTCCAACGCTACGCGCTGATTCGACGCACTACTGGGGCTTCGTATATTTTCGTCAAGTAAAGGATTCTTCGTTGCCGCGTGGATATTTTCAGAAAAGCATAATATTATTAACGCGTTTACCATTCATCAATTTATTTTATAAGGTTATTCAGTTAATAGCTCCAAAACATTTTGAAGATGGTGAGAGTAGTTTAGAAGCTGCCTGCCATGATATAAACAGGTGGCCAGTACTCGATGCTGGTCAGAATACACTATTACCTGTCTTGGGGAGTGTTTTTCAGTCATATATACCTAATCAACAAACTGGGAAAGTTGCAAGGTCAGATATAATAAAGCAAATACATTCACCAAGCATACCACACATATTGGTTTCAATTCAAGATGTCAATGTGTTTGATGCTTTAGCCAGTCTAATATCACATTTACACTTACTATGGGAGCTTGTGTTGACTGCTGAACCTATAGTGGTCATGGCAAGTTCACCAACCGAGTGCTCTGCATTAGTACAAGCCTTGACATACCTTATTCAGCCTTTGCCATATGCTGCAGAGTACAGACCTTATTTCACAATACATGACAGTGAATTTAAAGAGTTTACTCGTAAGCAATTCAACCCACCTTGCGTAATATTAGGTGTTACAAATCCATTCTTTACTAAAACATTGCAACATTGGCCTCACACTATCAAGTTGAGTGACACAACTTCCATTAAAACAAAATTGAGGAAAGTGGGTAGTATGAAGAACTTAGACACTGCTCCCGGTGTTTATACACAGTACAAACCATTTTTAGAAAAAGATAAATCTATTATTAAGAAACTTCATAATGGAATCCGGACTGACCGTCCTTCAGAAGTACAGACGGCGATGGTAAAGAGACATTTACTTGAATTGACTCAGAGCTTTATGATTCCCTTAGAGAGATATATGGCTTCTTTAATGCCATTACAGAAAAATATTTCACCTTTCCGAGCACCACCAATACCAAACCCATTTAATCCTGAAGATTTTTTTGCTACATTACAGCAAGCAGGACCTCACTTAACAACAGGGATTAAAGGTGACTGGATCGGCCTGTATAGAAATTTTTTCAGAACACCAAACTTCAGTGCATGGTTTCATGAAAGACATAGCAAATTGACAAATAAGTTACATGCTTTGCAGCTAGAAGCTTTAGCTGAGAGTGATCTGAAGAAATGGTCAGTTGGGAAAAAAGAAGTTGAAATAGTTGACATGGTTTTAAAGCTAAGAGAAGTTTTGAAGAGTGATCCTCCTGTTGCTGACAATACACGAACATTGTTAGCAAGAAGACTGGACGATTTGAACTGTATTCTGCCAGAAGATATGAAGTCAATATTAAATGCAGCATCGTGACATACAGAGTGCTGCACCTCAGGGCTGAGAGGTTGCAGCATCGACTGCAAAATTCAGTTGAAAAACACTTACAATAGGACTGTTGCTTGTGTTACATAAAATATTTAGCGTAATTAATAAAAAAGATATTATTTTCCTACATATAGTTTACTTACAGAGTTATGCTATTTTTTAAACAAATACAGTAATGTTAATATTTAAAAAAGTTAATAACTTCCTCCTAATAAACATTCTTACCAGTAATCATTAATAAATATTTGTGGCTATATTTAGTAAAAAAAAATATAGGCTATGCATTTAGTTTATAAACTTAATTAATGTTTTATTAATGTAATTAAATAAATTTACATAAGGTAAATACATTTTGAAACATTTCATGTTATTTTCCATGTTAATGCATCTGTTAGTAGTTTTATCCCAGGTATTTTGTACCAGGATTCACCTAAATACATACTTCAAAGCAATCACTTTGATGGTATTAGTGTGCCACAAATCAGATAGAACTAATTAATGTTGAAAATGAACTATTGAGTCTAAAAAAAATGCAGTAAGAAGGAAGAGTGAGCGAGTTCCTCTCTTCTAAAAATAAGGAAAGAGAGAAAAAAAAATGGCAAATCTATTTTAACTTCGTTAGAAGATATTTATAACTAAAAAAAGGTATATAGGTAGAGATTATTGTCATGGAACAAAATTGGATTTATTCTGAATTGAATACAATAAATCATGTTACATTAATGCATATCTATTTGTAATGCAAAAAGTCGTTAAAATTTTTTAGAATTAAAAGAAAATACTTAAAATCTTGAAATGTATACTGGAATCTCAAAATAATCAAATCAAATAAAAATTAAATCCATCCAGTGATGAATATTTTAAAGTAGTTGTAAAGATAAGAAGTAGGGGGATAATGATAAAAGTTTTTATCTTATTTCGTTACATTATATATACCTATATAGATTATATAACTGTATGATCTATGGCCCATTTTATCAACATTGCTATGGACTAATGTCAGACTGATTGAATTGCTTCAATTTTATTGTTTATAATTGGTGCCAAATTATTCATTCATTTAATATAATACTTCTATATAGACTTAATTCAAAAATTGAATTTGTGTTGTTACATCACTGAAAATTTATAAGTAAAAGTGCTACTCATATTTCACATATGTATTTTTGTTGTCTTTAGAATAATTTGATATAGCTGCAGTTCAAATTATTAGTAAGAATTTGATCATAACACTGTTAACATGTTTAGTTTTTATATTTGCTCAACCATGTTTATTAAAATAATACCTCCACTGTATTTGTAACATATCCCATCGTCGTGATCCTCATATTTCTCCATTAGCACAATTTAAAAAAATGCTTGTTAACAGTCATTGTTTTCTGATTGCACTCATGAAGGAAATGTATATATAGATGTAGATTTAAAAATTAAACAATAACTTTTTTAAACAAATCGTTTTATTTACTTATGGCATGGATAATGCTACTCCTGACTCGATATAGGGCTCAGAACCGATTACAGGAAAACATTCCAATTGCACTAATCTAAACAAGTGAACAAGACATGGTGCAAACAAATCTCGTATACACTTGGCAGATCCTTTGGTGCTGACAGCATAACATAACAATTAAATATATTATTTACATAACTAATTAAAGGCGGTTTCACATTCTCATGTATCTTGCTTTACTCCATATATTATCATTATCTGTGATTAGGGTGTACAATCCTGCGAGGGTAAGTCCGGCAGCTGCTCCTAAACCCATTGAACGAAGTCCAGATGTGCTTTTGTAGAGGACTCCAGTAGCTGTAGCAGCAATGAAAGTATTAGTGCTATCTTCTTGATCACGGAGCCAAGTGACTCCGAGGGCTATGGTTGAATAAAATGATGCAAGAATACCTAATGTACAGCCAGTTGTTGTACCTGTAAAAAATATGAATGTCCTTATTATTTAATACCCATTACAGTTAGAAAATATTTACTGTTTATTAAATAAATCATAATATGTAAGAACATTACAATAATTTATTATAATATCTGTTTCATAAAAATTAGCATTTACTTATTACACTATAAGCAGTTATAAATTTAACAGTTTTAATTAAATGCAATAGTAAAGAGGTTTAAAAACACAGTTATGTGAATTAAATATTTGTATTTAAAATGCAAATTTATTTTTTGCTTACTTTTTTTTAATATATATTAAGAACAAGCATCTTGCTCAAATATTTAACAAAAAACATCTACATTATCTCATTACTTATTCAATATTTTAGATTAGCACTAAGTTGCAGTTAATAAAATTGAACAAAGATGTAACATTTTATTTTACTAATAATATGTTTTAAATTTTTAGAAGGTTTTCAATCAAACAGTGTTAATATACAGTGGAATCTCTATAACTCAAACCTCGTTAAGTCGAAATTCTCAGTAAGTCGAAAAAAAAAAAAATGCAATTCCCTTCCGCTGAACACCTAAATATGCGGTATCTCAAATTATTTAGACTGTAACTCGAACAAAATTTTATTACCGTATTAAGTGTTGATAATACATATTTATACTCTATAACTCAAATTTCAAAAGGGAAACTCCATAAGTCATAGTTAGTAAAATACAATGACGTCTTAGTTGGAATTCCCCAAAACAATAGCAATAAAATCCAAAATGAAAGTTCGGATTTGGGGCTTCTAATTTATTGTTTTTGTCTTGTACATGTGCAATGAAATTTGAATTTATCTCAGCAAATTGAAAAATGTACTTATCATGCCTTTGTAAGTCGAAATTTCAGCTGTCGAATCATAAGTATCTCGATGTTCTTGTTAAGTCAAAAATTAATTTACTCAAATTTTTTTTTTGCCTTTTCCTTGACATTGGCCAAGTAGAGATTCCACTGTACTTGGCCTTTAAGCAAATAAACAAAACAAAAGAATATCACTAATACACATTATATAAATATAATTTTTATAAATACTGACCTTGTTTCATGACATAGTTAATTAATTGTGTCCTCCGAACTTTGCCTGTTTGTCCTGCCAGTGTTGTTGCTCTTAAACCTTTGTAGAGGCCAGCCATACCACCTAAACCTGAAATTATGATTAGCTTTGTTTATATACTTAAAGGTATTATAGTTAATTTTAGCATAATAGATTGAATAAAATTGGTAAAATAGAATTGGAGTTATTTTATGGGTCTTTTGGCGCATCTGAACTGAATCAGCCTGTAAGTGTCCCACTACTAGGCAAAAGCCTCTTCTCCCTCTATATAGGAGAAGGGTTGGATCTTAATCCACCATATCCACCACTTTGATGACCGGCTGGTCGAGTGGTCAGGCAACTGGACACTTTACGCAGCGGTCGCGGGTTCGAATCCCGCCAAGTGCAGATAATTTGTATGACGAATATAGATGTCTGCACCGGGTCATGGATGTGTATTTATGTATATATGTATTTATATAAATTTATTTCCGTTCCTAGTACCTGTAACACAAGTTCTTACGAACTTAGCACAGGGCTAGGTTAATGTGTGGTGATTGTTGGTTAATATTTATTTATTTATTATTTATTTACTCCACTGCGAGTTGGCAATCATTTGGTACACTTGTATATTTGTTTCTACAATGATTCAACCAAGCAATTTAGAAATACATATTTATGTTATGTAAAATGCTAAGATTAAGAGGTTACTTCATAATAAAAGGATATTGCGTTTACCTGAGCCGGTCATAAAAGACATTCCGATGATAGGTAAAGCGACGTTCGATCGTCTTGCAGTCGAAGCCATGTGGCTTTCATCAGGGTATAGAAATTCTGGTTGCATTTTTGGTATATAGTGTGGATCGAAATTTAAGTACGGCGAAAGATTCGCGCTTGCTTGTTTCTTTTCATCATTTTTATTTATCGGGATTATATCACTAAATAACGACATTTTTTATTTGTACACTAAATTGGCTACACTAAACTAATGATCGTGACTGAAATCACGCAGAAAATTTTAAGGGTCAAATTCGAAATGTCAATCAGACATTGTAGATGCACTGACAGAACTTGCGTTATAGACTAAAATTCGATAGATTATTATATAGTTTTTTTACAATTTTTTATGACAATTATTGCCATTGCACAAAATTTAATATATACATGTGGCTATGTTCACGGCCCCTTTCTAAGTGAAGATTTTATTTACTTTAATAGGAGCGCATACGCACGTTATGCATTTAACATGTGCGGAAATGGGACATCGCTACTATCAAACTAAAGAAAATCTTCACTTATTGTTAGAAGGGGGCCGTGGACATTGCCTTTTAATAATATTAAGTTATGCTTTTGTTTTAGGGAAGAAAGAACTTCGGAAGACGTAAGGAAAGTGATAAAAACAGCAAAATTACACGAATCCGAATTAACTGAAATTACACAGATATTAAGATTTCCAGACTCAAGTGAACATAATTTAAATCTGAGACTTATGCTATTAGATGATAATTTGTTAAAGGAAATTGAAGCAGGAAATGAATTAATATTCAAAGGTACCTAGTCTAATAAATCTATAGGTACTGAGTACTATATTGTGATAAAGAAGAATTGGTTTTTTTGTTTGAACGCACTACTCTCAAGATCTACTGGGTCGATTTTAGAAATTATTTTTTTTGTTAGAAAGTCTTATTACACACATTTCCTTGAAAATGTATGCCTTTTGTCATGACGAAGCCATATGAGAAAGCATAGATTCAAAAATCTATTTATTTAAAAAAATCATGTCATGTCATCATTCAATCGTGGTTATTTTAAAACGCATGCAATCCGTACTCGTAATGGACTAATAGATTTTTTTTAAATTGAGAGCTTTTATAAAACTTTTTTTAGGCTTTTAAATATATTTTACATAACAGTGTTTTTGAAGATTTCTCCCTTATGCGAGTGAAATGGGGAAGAAAGTTTTTATGTAATTTCTGAGGTTATTAAAGTGACAAGTATGAAACTTTATACCAAAGAATTTATATACAAACTAGAATGCGCACGTGGACTAAATAAAACTTTCCTAAGAGAGGGGTTGCATCTCTTTCTGCCATGGATTCAAGGCAACTCGTAAGAAAGAGACAAAATACCAGTAGTCAACGAAATGTTTGGAACGATTTTTTTCACTTTACATGTTGAAAACAAACTTCAACGTTATGACAGTTATTTCAAGGTGCATATTTGAATATACAGTTTTATTAAGTGAGCGTTTCAGTTTATGATATAAATTCCTTGCTTTATACTTAAGTCATGCTTATGTCAATTTAGAATTATGTTAGAATAAATATGTAAAGGCTCCAGCTTTATATAAAAAAAAAATCTCTTCGGAATGAAAGTTCGGGTTGTCCGGAAGAAATGGCTAAATAATCATAAGACCGCTCCTTGTACTACGCAATTTGTACTTGCATTAAATGTCTGTATTTATATTATTATGATTTGTTTATAAATAAATAAAATGGTATTGGAGGCCTGCCCTTACAGAAGTTTAAAGCATGAGGCATTATTTGGAGTAGTTGTTATGACTCCCTGTGTTAAGAGCCGGTATTAATTAAGACAATTTTTGTAGTTCATACATTTTTAGTTTCCTAAGATGTCACTAGATGGCTTTAGTGGTAAGATGAATCACGCAATCGTTGTGCTTCCCTTGTTTAAAGACTTCGTTTGTGTTTTTGTGAATAAAATGTCTTGCGTTCAGGAGTGCTTGTTTTATTGTTAAAATTAGCTTCTCATCGCCCTTTGGGGTCTTGTGCCGGTCTTGCACAAAGGTCCTTCAGAGTCTGGATGCTTTTTGACCCGTAAGGGATTGGGAAGTCACAACATAAAGTATAAATGAGTTGGTGAATGTGCGAACTATCTGAATATTGGAGCTGACGGCGACAGCGCTTGTAGCGCCACCTGGTGGACAATTTTGGCAACTTCATATAAGGAACAAACTAAACTTAGAAAAATTGCAAGAAAGGTTTGGACAGTGATCAGTGATATAAGTGAAGCAAACTGTGAGTATTTTGTGCGTTATTCAAAAAGACTTAGTAAAATTTTCATTAATGCATGGACTTGTAAAAATCTCAAGATTCAATTTAGACTTAGAATAATTTAAAGAAAAGTGAAGTGACGTGGAATCCATGCCCGATTTTAGTTAGAGTGTGAACTGTTTTAAAACACTTAGAAAATTTCGTGAATCGGAACTTAGAATTTTTTTCGATATTTCAATATCAATCAATATGGAGAAAGACATTAAAGTTATGTTTAGTATATTGGATCAAATAGAAAAAGGAAAGGTTAACTTTAAGAAGTCGCCCAAAGATAGACTAACGGAGGGTTATATGGCTGCAAGACTAGAAGGCTTAGAAGTACTGATTGGAAAGTTCACCGAGAAACACGAAAAAATCATTAGCACCTATGACGAGGATACTCTAAGCAATAGTAAATACACGACAGAAGACATATTCGATAAGGGGTATGAGCTGTATCTGGAATACAAAGGCGAACTCTTAACCAAGCTCAAGAAAAAAACATCGTCTGTTCAAGGTGAAACGTCGGACTCGGGACAGGTCGCAGGTACTTCGTCGACGTCGAAGCTGCCAAAGATAGCAGTTCCTACTTTCAATGGGGACTATGAAGAGTGGATAACCTTTCATGATCTATTTGTCTCACTCATACACAATAATTCTGCTCTCGATGATGTGCAACGCTTGCATTATTTAAAGACTTTAGTTTCTGGTGAGGCACAGCGCCTCATTAAACATGTTTCTATTACTTCAGCTAATTACAAAAAATGTTGGGACATATTAAACGCTAGGTATAACAATAAAAGATATTTAGTTAATAATATTCTAAAACGATTGTTTAACCAACGCACTCTTAAGCTGGAATCTGCCAGTGGTTTGATGAATTTGTTAGATACAACAACAGAGTGTTTACACGAATTAACATGTTTAGGTATAGATATTTCTAGTTGGGATGTTTTCATTATATATCTTGTAAGTTCTAAGTTAGACTCAGTAACTCGGAAGGAGTGGGAGCTGGAGGTAAATAGATCCGGCGATGACCTACCAACGTACGAAAGCTTTACTGGGTTTATGAAAACGCGATTTAAGGCTCTTGAAGCCGTAGAGCCACCAAAGGGTAAATCAAAACTCAATCCGAGTCGCTTTGCTACAAATCACACTATAGAAACAAATCAACAACAAAAAATTAACAATATAATATGTCCACACTGTACCGACAACCATAGGCTGTACAATTGTAAAGAATTTGCCAAACAGGATGTCAACAAACGGCGTGAAATCGTTCGCACTTTGAGCCTTTGCTTTAATTGCTTAGGTACCAATCATGCCGGTAGCCAATGTCGCGTTGTGACTAAATGTCGCGTATGTCAAAAGCGTCACCATACATTATTGCACCCTCAAAATGTTAATGTAGTCGCCACCGCCACGGCGGTCGATACAATCAGCGATGAAGAGGGAATAAGTCTCTCCGAGGACGAAGATCAAGATGATTTCTCAAAGGAAATCAAAGCCCATCTTTCGACAGGTAACGTGCACGGTCAGACGTTATTAGCCACAGCTCTTCTAAGGGCTGAGTCAAAGAATGGGTGCACACAGATATTGCGGGCCCTTCTAGACCAAGGGTCACAGGCTTCATTTATATCTGAAGCCGCGGTACAACTGCTGAGGCTTCCGAAAGTGGCCTCCAAAGGTTACATAGTCGGAATTGGTGGAGGCAAAGGTGAATTGACATCAAAATCGGTTGTCATGGTAAATATTCATTCACTTTATGACCCCACTTTTCAATTGCAGATTAAAGCACATGTACTTAGTACTGTAACTTCGGTTTTGCCAAATAAACGTTTCTCCATGCAGCCGTGGTCTGAACTTAACGAATTAGATCTAGCTGATCCACAATATAATATTCCGAATAGAATTGACATTTTATTAGGAGCCGAAGTGTATTGTAATATATTAAAAGAAGGATTCAAGAAAAATCCAGTCAGTCCTATGATAGCACAAAATACTCACTTCGGCTGGATATTATCGGGTCAAATAAAGAGTGATGAAGAAAGCGCAAGATTCGTAAGTATGCACGTACAGGTACAAGAATTCGATATCCTGAAACGGTTTTGGGAAATCGAGGCTGAACCAAGTTCATTGATCAAAATACTTACCCCGGAAGAGCAGGAATGCGAAGACCATTTCAACAGAACTGTACGTCGAGACGAAGATGGTCGATATATAGTTGAACTGCCATTTCGATCTGCAAATCCTAATTATGGTCAATACGGAAACACTCGAAACATTGCAGTAAAGAGATTGCTGTTATTAGAAAAACGTTTAAATAAGGATTGTGTTAAGAAACAGCAATATTCGGAAGTATTGAACGAATATCTCGAGCTAAACCATATGGAGCAAGTTCCGGAACCTGAGGTTAAAAAGTCTGCCGGTGGTGTTTGGCTACCTCATCACGCGGTGATCAGGATGGACAAAACAACTAGTAAGACGAGAGTAGTGTTCAATGCATCAAGCAAAGGCACAAATGGTGTATCTCTTAACGACACATTAATGGTAGGACCCACCCTACAGCCAGATTTAAGACATACTGTTATGCGATGGAGATTGCATTCAATTTGTTTGACTGCAGATATAATTAAAATGTATCGCCAAATCAAGGTGGCGTCGAAACACGCAGATTTTCAACGAATCGTATGGAGACACGATTCTAAATCTGAAATCAAAGATTATAGGTTATTAAGAGTGACATTTGGCACGTCTGCCGCACCTTATCTAGCCGTCAAGGCGTTACAACAAACAGCTGTAGATGAAGGGCGTTCGTATCCATTAGCTGCTGGAAGGGTGGCTACAGACTTTTATATGGATGACCTGATGACCGGATGCGACACTGAAACAGAGGCTGTGAAGATTTATGAACAAATGAATCAATTATTGAGAAAGGCGGGTTTCACATTGCAAAAGTGGTCCAGCAACAATACAGAGCTATTGAAAAAACTGAAAATAGATACACGTAATGATTTGGAAATTAAAGAGGATGCAATTACAAAAGTTTTGGGGCTTACCTGGAATAGAGATTCGGATCACTTTGATTACTCGGTGAAACCGCCGCCGAACTCGTCGCAACCCGTTGCATCTGAAACAAAAAGAGAAATTATCGCGGAAATATCACGTATGTACGACCCAATGGGGTGGGTAGCACCTTGTATTATAACAGCAAAGGTATTAATACAGAAGCTTTGGATCGCAGGTTTAGATTGGGACGATCACTTACCAGAACACCTCCTGCTGGAATGGCGTAGTTATCGGGAAGAATTGTCGCAGCTTATTAATTTTCATATCCCTCGTTGGTTGGGAAAGGGTCCAGATGATACAAAAGTAGAGCTACACGGGTTCAGCGATGCCTCCAATACAGCTTATGCCGCTGTCGTGTATATGCGGGTCGAAAAGGCGGATGGGTCAATTTACTCCAATTTAGTAACAGCAAAAACAAAAGTTGCACCGATCAAACAAATTTCCATTCCACGTTTGGAATTGTGTGGAGCATCATTAGTAGCTAAGCTACTAAAAGAAGTTTCCGATGTTTTGGAGATTAATTCGGCTGATCTTCACGCTTGGACTGATTCCACAGTCGTTTTGGCATGGTTGAGTGATCATCCGAGCCGTTGGAAGACATTTATTGCCAACCGTACAAGTGAAATATTGAATACCATCAATTCGACGCAGTGGTCGTATGTACAATCAAAGGACAATCCTGCTGACGGAGCCTCTCGAGGTCTTACACCCTTTGAACTGCTGAAGAGTAAATTGTGGTTAGAGGGTCGCAGCTGGCTTAGGAACCCTATTATTGATTACTGTAAACCTGCTGCAATATGCACCCGTACAGAATTAGAAGCCAGGCAAATAAAAGTTCACGTTGTCAGTAGCATCAACAGGATTTCTCAGATTTTTCCATGGGATAAGTACTCCGACTTGCGAAAATTAGTTCGAGTCGTCGCTTATTGTCGCCGATTTCTAGTAGCAAAATTCTGTCGTCAGACCGGAACTACCCTTACACCCTACCTCTCTGTTAGTGAAATAAGAGATGCTCTTAAATGCTGCATTCGATATTCACAAGGCCTATTTGAAGACAGAGATTTATATTCTAAACTCAAGTTAAAAACACTCAACCCTTACAAAGACAACGATGGCTTGCTAAGAGTTGGTGGACGTCTCGACAATTCGTTCCTCTCGGAGGACAGCAAACATCCTATCCTTATTCCCGAAAAATCATTTTTAGCGAAACTTATCGTAAAAGACGCTCATGAACGGTCGATGCATGGTGGGCAGCAGCTTACCATAAACTATATTCGGTCTAAATATTGGATACCTAAAGTAAAAAATTTGGTGCGATCGTTCATACATGAATGTATTCCATGCATTCGACACGCCGCGGTAACAAAACCACAGCTCATGGGACAATTACCGACCTGTCGTGTTACTCCAAATAAACCCTTTCTGTGTTCTGGTGTAGATTATGCTGGACCCATTAACATTAGGGTATCTAAAGGCCGTGAACATAAATCGTATAAAGGGTACATTTGTCTCTTTGTTTGTATGTCCACAAGAGCAATACATTTAGAAGCTGTTTCGGATCTTACAACCGAAGCGTTCTTGGCAGCATTTAAGCGGTTTGTTGCTCGGAGAGGTCGGTGTAACCAGATTTGGAGTGACAATGGTACAAACTTTGTGGGTGCTGCCAGAGAGCTTAAACGACTATTCATTGACGAAGGACATGTCATGCTGAAGGATATTGCCTCGATATTAGCAAATAATGGGACTGATTGGCGTTTCATCCCTCCCCACGCTCCGAATTTCGGCGGACTTTGGGAAGCAGGGATCAAAAGCACCAAACATCATCTCAAGAGAGTTATTGGAGACTCCACCCTCACTTTTGAGGAGATTTCGACCGTCTTAGCACAGGTTGAAGCCTGCCTTAATTCTCGTCCTTTGTCTCAAGTGAGTACTAACTCTGACGATCCCATACCTCTGACGCCGGGTCATTTTCTGATAGGTGAATCTTTGTTGATTGCTCCTGATGGTACCTATGAAACTATCCCTGTAGGAAGTTTGCGTCGTTGGCAGTTAACCCAAAAAATGGTGCAAAGTTTTTGGAAAAAATGGGCTCAAGAGTATCTAGCAAACTTCTTCCAGAGATATAAGTGGAATACTCAAACACCAGAACCGAAGATAGGACAAATTGTATTAGTTCGGGAAGATAATTTGCCCCCGGCCAAATGGTTGTATGGTAAAGTTGTGGACATTCATCCCGGTCGCGATAACATAACTCGGGTAGTAACTTTGCGTTGTAAAGATACAACTATTAAGCGCCCTGCTTCAAAACTATGTGTATTACCTATTTGTGACGAATAATGTACCTATTAAATATGTATAAAAGGGAGAGATAGTTTTTCCTCTCACTAAGCAGTGGAGTACGAGTTCTAGCTTTTGTTTATTTTATTTGATTTTATGTTATGGCGTTTGCGTTGACGCTTGTTAATTTCTTTTGTTTTGTGTATTGGTTTTTGTATCATTTTTACAAAGTAATTTATTAACCTTGTTTACTTTATTTTACCTATTTTGTCTCGGCTATTATGTTTTCATGTGACTGTGAAGGACTACTGTAGTCCTTGGTGGGCAGTATGTTAAGAGCCGGTATTAATTAAGACAATTTTTGTAGTTCATACATTTTTAGTTTCCTAAGATGTCACTAGATGGCTTTAGTGGTAAGATGAATCACGCAATCGTTGTGCTTCCCTTGTTTAAAGACTTCGTTTGTGTTTTTGTGAATAAAATGTCTTGCGTTCAGGAGTGCTTGTTTTATTGTTAAAATTAGCTTCTCATCGCCCTTTGGGGTCTTGTGCCGGTCTTGCACACCCTGAACAAATTATATTCATAATAAAGATTTCATTTTTTCCGTTTTCATCTTCGTTTTTACACTTTTTTTTGTGTATATCGTTACTTCACCTAGCTGGATTGCTTCCCACACTGCCTATTTCAAGTCGGTCCATTAGTCGATCAATTTGTCTTCCAATCAATTGGGCAGTTGCCTATCGACCCACTAGATAGACTATAGTTGTCCGATTAGTTAATCGGACAATAAAATTTCGGTCGGGCAACCAGTCGGGCTACTTGTTAGGCATTTTGTCAGCAAATAAAAAGTAAATAGCTTGAAATTTTGAGGATGGCTTATGGAGGAAAGGCTTACGGGGCAAATATCGTTAAAATGGACCATACATGTAACAAACCGTGTGCAACACGTATGCGTATATATGTATATTATGTATTTATATATGTATCATTTTTCTCCATTTTGCACCCTTCCCACACCTCTTACGTTAGTTCTATGCCGAAAGCCTGGAAGTTACCTAAAAGAAATCGCTGTGTTAGCTATAGGGCCGCCTGTTGCAACTGATACAACTTGGTTATTATGTATTCCTTTTTTGTTTACTTTTGTATTAGTGTGCAGAAAGTATACATAAATCAATAAATATAAAACATCTGTAGATGTTATTACCTGAGGATATAACAATCTAGTTTATAGAGATTTACAGATATAGATTTTTTATCTCCGAACAAAAAAAGGGTGTAAAGAAAGAAGTTATTTTTATATACGTTCTTAATTAATTCTGAATCATAAAGAAATTTCACTTGAGTCAAGATTCCATAAAATTCTACAAAAGCAATAAACTATTTTCTACCATTTTAATTTATATAAATTTAAAAATAATTTTGTTATCTACTATTAGTTCTATATTTCAGGTGACCCAGATGAAAATGCAGTTTTATGTACTAGTAATAAAACCTACGATATTAAAGAAGCTGAGACTTCGAACAGTTTGCTATTAGTTCCTGACTTATTATTTGCAGCGTCGACAGGCCTCGATGAAACGTTAGCAAATAACTCTATGGAAAGCGACTCTGATTCCTCATTCGAAAGATCCAACAGTAGCTTAAACAAGTCTACCGATTCTGATGATGGAAAACCGCCGAGAAATATCGTATTTAAAGATATAGTAGGCACATTTTTTACCTACTACGAATTGAAACCGTGCAAACCAAGATTATCTAAACTAAGAAAACTTCTAGAAGGTTCAAAATATAGAGGATTTGAACTCGAATATTCAGTGGACAAATCGAAGTTATTAACTTATGAAGCAATTGCTGACGAAGTGCAAGCGTCTAAAGCAGAGTTAGAGGAGGAATTAGTAAAGATTCAAGCGATCAAAATAGATGATCATTATCGATTATTAGAATTCGATTACGAATTCCGAGTTCTTTCTTACATGTTGGATTTAATCGATGAGAATTCGTGGTCGTTGGATAGAATATCGAAGGAAATTACTTTTGAAAGTCTTAAAGATCTCGTTCCTCGATGTATTTTGGAATCAATGTTTATGTTTTATACTGATAAATCAGTTGAGGAAGATGGTGTCCAGTTCTATAAGTATAAAGAGGATAAAGTGTGTAGGTTTTTGGCGCGAGTGCTATTGAAAAGTGCGGGAAAATTTAATTTAGGTGAATTCTTGCAAGCTTGGAAAGATTCCGTGCCTGAAGGAATGAAAACTGACGTAAGATTTGTGTTCATATTTGATATTGTTAGTTACTATTCACAAACCTTCACTCCGTTGTTAAGTGAGTCGAGCGACAGATAACGTTCCGCAGTAATATACTCGTATATGGATTATGTCAATGATTTTTTTCTTTACAGGAATCATTATTATCAGGTATCGCTTTGATAGACAAAACCTGTACCCCCCGAGTGGTGTGGGGATTTTCGGAGACGGATTTACCTGAAGACATTAACGAAAGGTTCAAAGTCTTATTCCAAACTAAAGCCAAATGGACAGTTGCTGAAATATCGCCATATATCGAGTTAGTGTTAACGATTCTTTGTGTACAAGTAAATTTGTAAAACAAGTGTGCTTTAAAAGTTTTTATTTGTTGCGTTGGTTTTCAAATAATTTATGTAATGTTAAGCTTACCAGATTATTTGTTTATTTGTAAATTTGTTTTCAGATTATATGCTACTGAAAAATTAAACGTGAATGCATTGTTAACAAAGTATGCGCGCGCATCCACTCAGGATGGAGTCAGAGTTTTCTCAGCCAAACATATGAAATAATATAATTACACTTCTAGTCTAGATATAAATTATAACTATTTTGCTGATACCTGTTTTTTTATTTTATTGCAATATTTATTGATGATTAATATTGATCGAGCAGCATCAAACACTGTCAAGCGCTAACGATCCTTAGCAATGGTAGTCCGATGCAGCTATTACGTAACTTACGCGATCGCGAAAAATCGCTGTGGTTTCGTATTTCTGTACTAGCTGAGCCCAGGGCCGGATTTAGAGTTGTGGGGCCCGGGACAATGGAGGAGTGGAGGCCCCTTGATCATAAATTGCTTTTTTTCCTTTCTTGCAGAAAAAAATGACGACGAAAAAAAAAGGTCTTTGCAATCTCACGCCAATATATTTATTATCGTTGCCAGGTAAACATGTTCCTAAAAAAAAATGTCATCACCTATTCCTACTCCTAAAGAAAAAAGTCGTCCCGACTCCGGATCGCTCCAACTCAATTGCCTTAGCTCTATTGTGGAAGCCCCTCTTGCGGATGTGGGGGCCCCTCTTGTGGATGTGGGGACCCCTCTTATGTGGGGGCCCGAGGCAGTTGACTGCCGGCCGGGCTGGCTGAGCCATAGTTAATATTGCATCCCCCTTTCGATATATTATGTTATCTCGGACCATTAAAATATGCACTTATAAATTACTGTTTACTCATTTGAATTCCGTAACGTAAATAGTATGGTTTTAGTGTATTAACTGTCGTGTGTGTGTGTGCGTGTGTGTGTGTGTGTTCAGTTTCAATGGTAAATATTAGGTTTAATAAAAAACTGTTTAAAAATTGTTACATAATACAATTTACTAGAAATTATATAGGTACAAATTATTGTAACATTAACCTAAAAAGCACAGCCTTTGAATACATTTCAATATACATTTTCAAGAGTTACTAGTATGAAAAAACTATTTAATTTTTTTTTCATGAAATTGTCAATTTTTATATTTTTTAATAACTTACATTCATAAATTAATAAAATACGAATATTTAATTTGAGACTGCAAGATAATCATGTCATATTCATATAAAGTAATTTTACTTAGTCTAGTCTTAAAATCTAATATCTTTGGCTAAGTCTAGGACAGTTGAATGTTTTTTCTGAGTTTTTTCAATTCGTCCCACATTTCGTTCGGGAGATCGTCACCTACTTCTTCTTTGAAGTACTTTTCTATGCAATCGGCCTGCAAATATAAAAACTATGAATAAAAATGTCAATTATTTTATTATATTATTATTTATAGTGATCGCACGTCTAACAATAATTGTATATATACACAGGAGATGAACTTTTAAAAAGGGTTTTTTGTATTTTTAAACTAGACTTCCATCGTTGTTACACCCACGTCATGATTTCATAATTTTCAGTTTGGTTGTCTATTTTAATGTCATTACGCCATTCATATGAGTAAAAAATCTATGTTTTACCGATGTCTATACCATACTCTTGAATAAAAAGACTTTAATACAAAGAATTATTAAAATTGAATCAATTATTATCGAATACAATGTATACAGTAAGTGTGTATAGTTATAAATTGTCGTTACTTTTTTATTTTGTAAAATATGCATATTTTTTTTTATACACGCTCGCTCATTGTACCTTAGGTATATATAATTATATTATACATGTTGTATCTACCGTGAAATACAAGAATTTAAAAAATAATCATACTAATATTTCATTACTCACTTCCTTCATCCAGAAGTCCTTAGGTATGCTAAACAGCTGTTTCAAATCAACATCACCGAGACCGTCAATATTCAGGGCGCCGTCCGCAGGCAAATGTCCCAGTGGAGTATCTTGGTGGCAAGGTTCCTCGTTACAGCGACGGAGTACCCACTCTAGTACGCGGGAGTTTTCTCCGAAACCAGGCCAGAGAAATTTACCCTGGAAAGATTTGGGCTGTTTAATTTGTACTGTTTAAAAAAACCACGTGTGCGTCTCAGGACGCCCGACAGAAATTATAACTTAAAGTAGAACTATTTAATATTGAAATTGTTTAACTTGAGAAAAGCTTAGTATATTAATATGATAATGCAAGAGAGGTTATTTATTAATAAAATCTTTATTGATCATACTATCACTCTATGGACGCACGTATAACTTTTATTAAAAGCATCTGTCCGAAATACGACTAGCGATGAGGGTTAGAGTGAGAGAGCTGTATGCGTGAGAGAAAGAGAAGCCCGACAGACGCCGTTACGCGTTACGTAAGAAAGCGGTTTACGCTCCCATAAGAAGTTATCACTTCAAATATTCTATCATTTTGCAATAGCGGAAATATTCTTTCTGGTAAAATAGAAAAAAGTAAATGCTTTGATTAATCTGAACACCCCACTGGCGGACTCTTCTATGAAGGAGGAATAGAGCTAAATCCACTAAGTTGTTCCAATGCTGATTGGAACTATTATTATGCATTTGTTTGACAAAAGTGAATAATTAAGTCTATTTAGCTGATTTGGTAGCTGTCGGTGAAAAATTGACTTATTTTTGTAGTTTTTGTCTAAAACAACTCGTCATATTACAATTAGTTTGCCTAAAATTAAAAATCCGACCCAATTTAAATTAATAGTTCTTAGAAAATGTAACTATATTTACCTGTTCATTTTTCCTGAACCAGTTGACGTGGAAAATCTTTGGCATTTTCCTGCCTTCCTGAGGCATGGACAGCCAGTGGCGGAGATACTCTCCGAAGTTGTAGCCAAAGAATGGACGCATCGCAAACGGGTCGTGCATTATTACTTTACCCTGGAGATAATATTTAATTGTAATAATTAATCGCAAAAATTTAAAAGCAGACAATTTGAAAATTCGTGTTTTGGTATAAGTACCTACAAATATTAAATTAACTTAGTAAAAAATACCTTTGTTTTGACTTTTGAAACAGATATGTACTTCAATTTTTTTTTGTATGAAAATAACACGGAAACTGAGTCAGACGATACTTTAGAACACATTGATTATTGATAATATACTAGCTTCTTCCCGCGGCTTCACCCGCGTGGATGTCGGTTATCGCGACCAAAAAAAAAAGTATCCTATGTTACTTCTAAATCCTCCAAGAATATGTATACAGTTTCATGATGATCGGTTAAGTAGTTTTCGCGTGAAAGCGTAACAAACTTTACTTTCGCTTTTAAAATATTACTCTGATTGACACGTTAATTCCTTCGTTTAAAAATATTTTTGGAATACTCAAAGTAATAAACTAACCGAGTGTTCAGCAGCAGCAGTGGCCTCAGATCTCATGGTAGCTCCCATGAACACACCATGTTGCCAGTCCCTCGCTTCTACTACTAGAGGTACTCCTTCAGGACGACGTCCTCCGAATAAGATGGCGGAGATGGGCACTCCTTCCGCACTCTCCCATTGATCGTCTATTATTGGGCACTGTTCTGCTGGCGTGCAGAATCTGTAAGGAAATGACTGTTAGACCAAAATTGTTTTGGACACTTCGGAAGATTCGGAAAGTTTTAAACAAATATCAGAGAAATAACAAGTACCTATCTAACGTTTTTTAAGTAGGTACTTAAAATTTTAATGTAGAATATCCCCCTAGATTTTTTTAAAAGTATTTATATGATTATATATTTATTTTTATTTTTATTAGCTTCTAATATAAAAAAAATACTTTGTGACCTATTTAACATTGGAAAGTAGAAAAGTTTGTTTGGACACATCTTCGCTCGGAATGGTCCAATTAAGAAAACATCTTTAAAAATATTTTTAAACGGTAAAGCTTATAAAACATCACCCAAAAAAGAATAGAAGCGCCGAAACGAGTGAAATTACTAGTGTCATCTAGTCTCAATACATTTCGGCCAGGTGGCTCACCTGGAGTTGGGATGCGCGGCGGGGGCGGCGGGGGCGCCGGCGGCCGCGCTCCACGGCGCGCCGCGCCAGTCCAGCGCGGCGGCGGGCGCGGCGCCCATGCCCTCCCACCACACGCCGCCGTCCGCCGTCTCCGCCACGTTCGTGAACACCGTGTTGCGGAACACGGACGCCATGGCGATGGGGTTCGTCGATTCGGACGTACCTTACACCAGTATATGTATAAGTGATGAGAATATATCGTCGGAGACGATATATATCTACGGCTTCATTTATAATAGAAACCCACATTTTTGGCCTTGTTTTTATTTATCCGTGAATTTGGCGAAATATTAACAACTTCTTCTGAGCAAATTTTATTACCCGACTGCGACACAAGGAGGGTTATGTTTTTCGAGTGTATGTATGTATGTATGTATGTATATATGTATGTATGTATGTATGTATGTCCATTTCTTTGGCGCGCCCTACAGCCCAAACGGCTGGACGGTTTTTGACATATGAGGTGTCGTTGGATTTGTCTTAATTGTAGTAGTGACATAGGCTATATAAATTTTCAAAATGGCGCCCGCAAATGCCGGAATGAGGGGGGGAGTTGAATTTTTTTTTTCTTACTGTAGCAATATGGGTATCAAATGAAAGCTAGTAAATTGTTTTATTCTTTTTAGTTTATAATAAAAGTATTTTACGCAGTCGGGTTTTTTTGATTTTTTTAATTAAGCATACTTGTTTTATTATTAGCATAACAGTAGCCGTATACAGTTTCACTATGAGGTGAAACTGAAAAGGACGTTTAGTTTAAAGTATATTTATTTTCTTCTCACCTGGTGCAACACCAAAGAACCCATTCTCAGGGTTGATGGCCCTCAAGACGCCGTTCTTGTCAAACTTCATCCACGCGATGTCATCTCCCACACACTCCACCTTGTATCCGGGGAGGCTGGGCGTCATCATTGCGAGGTTCGTCTTCCCGCAAGCGGAAGGGAACGCAGCTGCAATGTACCGCTTACGACCTTTAGGATCTGTAATTCCTACAATCTGAAAACAAAGTTTATATTTAATTTACTTCATTTTCTTCCCTCGTGGTCTTGACTTCACGGTGAAAACACAGTGGAGACACAGTGTATCCACTATTGAGTTCACTGTGCTCTCACTGTACACTGTTTGTTCCATCGGTTCACAGTGTTTCCACAGTATTTCCACAGAATTATCATAGTGACTATACTCAAGGGGATGGAGAGCGGGCGACGGGCTTTCGCACTGTCGATGAAGGGAAATTAATTAATTTATCCGCCCTATATTATTTTCTGATAACGAAACCATAGCGCGATTCAATAGACATACAACGCTATGGAGCTCGAATGTAAACTATGATTGGTGTTGAGTGCCGTGGGTTCAGCAATAAACTACTATGGATACAAGGTGTTTGAATGGAACAAACACACGGTAGAAACATTGTGGAACCTCCGTGGCTAATACAGCTTTTCTACGAACACAGTGTTTCCACAGTGTTTTTACGTGAGGTCAAGATCGCGAGAGTTTATAATTATGAATCTGTGTTTTTTATTTTATTGATGTAATTACAAAAAGAGTTATTTTAAAAAACAAGATTAGTATTTTTATAGAGCATTTAATAAGATATATTTACCAGCATATGCTCAGCAAGCCATCCTTCTCGCCTCGCCAGTACGGAACCAAGACGGAGAGCGAAACATTTCTTGCCGAGGAGACTATTACCTCCATAGCCACTGCCTGTGATGAAGTATTAAATTAAATTTGATAAACAACATTAAAATAAAAAAGAAAATGTAATACAGGAAAAGTAAATATGTCACTATGTTTATTAAAAATGGTATCAAGGGCAAAAATCAGGTTTACAAAAAAAGTCTTAACACCTTTAAAACCGCTAGTTTTTATAAGTTTTTTTTTTTTTAAGAATTAACCTCACTATGTTGTTTTACTCCAACGCGTTTTTATGCTAATCCTTTTAGAAATAGTAATTTTATCACTACATATTATATAATTAAAATTGAACAATAATAACTATTAGAAAAAAAATATATAATTTAGCAGCCTTTGATATTAATCGCGAGTTTTATGACAAAAAACGTCGAAAAGAAATATTAACATAAATTAGACATAAAAATATAAACTAAAAGGTCGTTCAGTTAAGAAATAACGACGTTACTGCTACGAGTATGTTATCAATGTTGAAAAAAGAAAGGACGGCAAGTAATGACTACCATTGACACAATTAGATATTTTAAACACTGATTATAATACATCTATGCATTATTTTAGTGTAATAGCCTGAAGTATTTTAGAACTCTAGAGTTATTAGAACTCATAGAATTTGTTTTATAAAAATGTGCGATAATTTTTAACTGTAGGTACATTAATATACGAGTATATATATCCTTATAGAAAATGTTGTCTTGAAAGATTTTGGTCTTATCTCTTACTCAATATTTTACTTTAATATTATAAATGAATTTTATACTACATAACAAATCTTGCTGCTAATTTAAAAAAATAATGTGCTAAATAATAAAAAACTAAATGCTTAAATATTTTTTTTTTAATTTATCTTTCGTAAAAAAAATATTATTTTTTTAAAATAAAAAGTATCCTATATTACTTTTAATACCTCCAAGAATATGTGTATAAAGTTTTATGATGATCGGCTAACAATAAGTAGTTTTCGCTTGAAAGCGTAACAAACAAACTTACATTTCACATTTATAATATAGGATTAGGGAATTGGGGATTAGGGATTCCACTTACCGTAGCTGATGATCTCGTTGTCAACGGGTCTGTGTAAGATGATGGTACGTGGCGGGTCACACGGCCAGCCGGTCGTAGGGCTGTTGGTGCGGCCAACGGAGTGCAAGCAGCGGACGAAGTTCTCGTCCTTGCGCAGAGCTTCCAGGACTTTGCTGCCTGATAAAGGGACAGGACTTCCATCAAATTTTGGTACAGCTTCTACTACGCTTAAATTCTACTACTACGTTCAAATAATAATTTTCTTGTGACAATAGCATTATTATTTGAATTAGGGTCATTGGCGTAGTAGAAGACGTAGCAAAATTTGATGGAAGGTTTTTTTTATTAATTAGTGGTATAGCTGAAAAGCATTTTATTTTCTAAATCCACATTTGAGTTTCTATAGTTCTAGGAATGCATCTAATCGATATCGCTTTTTATGAAATTACTTTAATTTGTATTAATATGATAAGTACGACGACCGTTTTGGTGTAGTGGTGCGAGTAGTCGCTTCAACGCCGCGCGCCGACGGTCGCGGGTTCGATTCCCGTTCGGGACAGATATTTTTTTGATATTTGTATTTGTACAAATATGAGTTTCTGGTCTTGGTGTATGTAATTCTGGGTCTCCCCACCGTGTCTCGGAGAGCACGTAAAGCCGTCAGTCCCGGTTGTTATCATAGACACCTGATAACGATCGTTACTCATTGTAAGGAAATTATCCGCCAACCCGCAGTGGAGCAGCGTGGTGGATTAAGCTCTAACCCATTTTCTATATGAAGTTAAGAATTTGTTTACAGGCTGATACAGTAGGTAATATGATAAAGCTAAATGTTTATTTGGAAAATTGTTTTTGTTAATGTAAACAGTAATAAGCTTGTTTGGTATCAATTGAGGTAAATATCAAACTAGTTTTAGAAATACGATAAAATACATTAAACTATAAACGATATACAATTGCTCTTTTAGCTCTTTTTCCCTATTTATGTTATTAAGTTCAACTATAAATTCATGTAATAAGTATAAGAATTTACGCGAGTACTTTTAGGGTTAATTTCTCGGCTTCGATTTGGAATTAAAGTTCATTTTACTTACCCATTCTGGTCATGATACGCATAGAGTAGACAACATAAGGTGAGTCGGTAATCTCGACGCCAATCTTTGATAGTGGAGAGCCCACCGGTCCCATTGAAAATGGAATAACGTACATTGTGCGACCTGACAAAATAATTTTGATTCAGTATTGTTTTAATTAGTATTTTAATTCTTATTATTACAGGACTTACAATTTCAATTTCAAATCACACCTCTAAAAAAATCTACTTTCAAACAATTTTTAACCATATTCGGCATAAATAATGTGGGTAATGTTGCATATCATTTGAGAGGCAATTAAATGGAGATCACAAAATAATTCAATTAATTATTTTTATTTTACTGGAAAAGCTAAAAAAAAAAGAAATGTCCAAAACACTTGCAATTTTGCTCCTTTAAACAGCCGCTACTTGCGCTACCTTTTGTTGGTATAAAAGGGTATAATAGATTCAATCGGGATCATTCGCTATCCAACAGATGGTGTGGACACACCAGAAGCTTATTCCTAAGAAAAATACCACTAATACTATAATAATATAGTTAATGAAGCCGCCCAAGTGATTGCACTACTGCAATCAGGAATGCGACAGTATGATGTCGCTCGGTAACTCAACTTGAGCCGTTTTTCGGTTCGAAGAGTGTACCAGCGTTTTCTGGTGACCAGTGACTACGTCCGAAGGAATTGAAGAAGGAGTTTTTGTGCTCTTCATTTTATCGACTTTCAAATTATATCCAACATTACCCTCATTATTGATGCCACATAACATTTAAAGCCGACGCCGAATACATATATTTTAAATACAACCTTATCTCTATTTCGTGTTTTGTATTTCAAATTATGCAACGATGCCAAGGATCCATTATTAAAAATGAAAGAAATATATTCCACCTACTTAGCTAATCCGGTATCTATCTACATTCTTAACGTAAAACCTAACTTAATATTAATTAAAATTTTGATGAATGTTTATTTTTATTAGCTACTACGGTAGAAACAATTCAGCGAATACTAATAGATTTACTTCTAGCTGTGACGTGCTGTGGCGTATTTCCGAATGCAATGGGAATATTTTAATCCGGATCTTCAACTATCCACATACCAAATTTAATCACATTCGGTTCAGTAGTTTTAGCGTAATAAAACGGATAAAACGGACAGTCGGTTTACCTGGTGGCAAGTGAAAGCGACATCCATAGATACCCGCTACACCAGAGGATTAGCAGGTGCGTTGCCGGCCTTTCAAATGAGAGAGCTTTCTAATATTTGTAAGGATTCCTGTACTCACCACGCATACATCCAGGGAATCTATCAGTTACAGCTTTATCATAATCAGCTGGAGATATGTAATTGCCCAGCGCCGACTTCTGACCAGTTCGGGCCACTGGGACCACGTCTCGTTCGTGTTCAGAACAGATGAACGTTTTGGATTCTACTCGTGCCACGTCAGCCGGATCGGTTCGGGTCAACCAACTGCAAGATACAGAAAATATGTGTCGTAAAACGTATAGTTATGATAAGAATAAATATGTCGTCGGTGATGGTAATAGCATGTACTGTACTATATCAGTCTGTAAACAACCCACTGCTGAGCGAAGATCTCTTCTCTAAATAGAAGAAGTCTTGGAGCTTAATCTACCACGCTGTTTCACTGCGAATTGGCGGATAATTTCCCTACCATGAGTAACGATCGTTATCAGGTGTCTATGATAACAATCGGGATCGTCGGCTTTACGTACTCTCCGAAGAACGTTGGGGAGACCCACCCAAGGACATACACACATACAAGACATGTCTATGATAACAATCGGGACGCGACGGCTTTACGTGCACAGTAGGAAGACCCATAAAGACATACACCCAGACCGAAAACCAATATTTGTACAAAAACAAATATCTGTCCCGAGCGGTAATTGAACCCGCGACCGCCGGCACTCACTTTGAGGCGGCTACTCGCTACTTTTTTTCGCGGCGGCTTTTATTTGTGTGTAAGTTACATTGATAGTCTTCAGATACGAAAAATTACCTAAAAATAATATTATAGAAATATTCAAAATTGTCCCACCATTTTTCAGCATTTGCAAAATTTAAATGTTAATATGAATTCTTATTATATAAAATTACAGCACAGAAAATAACTGCTAGATACATTTGTAAATAAAAATAATCCGTGCACTACATATTATTTCTTGATTCTTTACTCACCAGTTCTCATACTTCGGCAACGGCTTCACGGTGCCTTGTTGCTGCATTAACTGCAGCAGCGCAGTCGCTTCAGCGTCTGTACCGTCACATACATGTACATGTTCGGGCTCACAAAGCGCTGCACTACGCTCTACGAATGCACGTACCTAAGGAATAAAAATAATATTATAATAATCCAATATACACATGTGTATACGGGAGTTGAATGACATATCATACTGCAGTCGAAAGGAATAAGAAACATTTGGACCATCGTTTCTTTTTATTACCTCGAGGTTCACTAAGTAGCGATTTTTTGTAATTTGACTCCTATATGGTAAACCATTCGTTTTTTTTTTGGTTTTTTTTTATTTTGTTTTATAATAATAAACCATATATTTCCTTCAAAATTAGTTATTTTTCGTGGCATTTGTGGTCGTGGAGCCCGAATCCGTCTTTGGAAAGACTTTAGTACCTACATATGGATAGACT
The DNA here is from genome assembly GCA_036937285.1 of Euphydryas editha. Taxonomy (NCBI): domain Eukaryota; kingdom Metazoa; phylum Arthropoda; class Insecta; order Lepidoptera; family Nymphalidae; genus Euphydryas; species Euphydryas editha. The sequence continues at coordinate 8,534,883 of JAUPFZ010000024.1, forward strand.
TAAAGTTAGATATATTTAAAATAGCATCACAATATATTTATGATAATATTATGTTTCTCCACAAAAACATCAATATTTACCCGACTGCGACAGAAGGAGTGTATGTATGTATGTATGTATGTCCAAACAGCTGGACGGTTTTTGACATATGAGGTGTCGTTGGATTTGTCTAAATTGTAGTAGTGACATAGGATATATAAATTTTCAAAATGGCGCCCGCAAATGGCTGAATGCGGAAGGGGAGTTGAATTTTTTTTTCTTACTGTAGCAATATGGGTATCAAATGAAAGCTAGTAAATTGTTTCTTTTTAGTTTATAATAAGAGTATTTTACGCAGTCGGGTTTTTTGATTTTTTTAATTAATTTACTTATTTATTATAATATTCAGACTTAACAAAGTAAATACATAACTCCTTAATAGGACAAGTTATTCTTGTACGAGTATATAATAAAATCCGAGAAACGACTTTATAATCGCCCTGAAATATAAACTTTTTTAAAAACATGTTGTTATAAGTTAATTATCTATTTTGTTTTGATAACAAATAAAAATTATCTTGTGCTTTATAAATTATTTCCTAATTAATGAAGGCATATTTCGCATAATCTAAACAGACACGGACAGTTTTATCGGACCGAGATAACCTATCGATTTCATTTCTGTTCTAATGGTGAATGATGATGGTTAATATGATCACACACGATAATGTTTTTAGTTATCAAATGGGATCAGGAAGGGCGAAGTCTACATGTACCAAGGTCCTTTGATATTTATCGATACAATTAGTAATAGAATATTGTAGAATTATGTTATAATTTATTCCGTATCTTTTACTGTTCTTGTACAAAACACAAACAGGAAAATAATTTTAAGCTAAGCGATTTTTTTAATACTTAGATCTGTAACGAAACTAAAATAAAATGATGTGACATAGTCACCATTTAGAAAGTTAAAAACACTGCATACACAAAAGGAAATTGCATGTCTTATCTAATATTGCTTAAATCTGTGAATAAATTAGTCCGAATACATACCTTGGGGGTTAGTGTAGCGATTTGAGGGTTGAGCTTGATAGAGCCGCGGAGAGCGGTTTGGTGAGCAGCCCTGCTGCAATCTAGGGCTATTTGGGCGCATCTAAAAATAAAATAATCATTGAAACATTTTCTTTAGAACTCATTTTTTGCTCGTGCGTAAAATTAATTTTGATTTTGACGTTTTGATTTTAGGCATAAACACTTTTAAAATGTAGAGTGTTGTGCCGCTTCTTCCCAGCGCTAGTGTTAGTTTCTCATTAGTAGGTACCTACGTTAAATATTTTTTCAAAACAATACATAGCTGTTACGCATTGTACTTAAATTGACTTTGTCAAAAACAATATTTTTTCATAACGTTTGTCTATTTGTATAAAGAACCTGGATGACCGAGCTTTGCTCGGTTATATTATATTTAGATACATTACATACTGATGAAACATAAATAATATTTTGGATCTTACCGACATAAAAGTAAAATAATAGGGATTGGTTATTTAAATAAAAAATAAAAAGAGGTCTCAATTCAAAAAAAAAAAAGGAAAAAAATTGGCCTGTAGACACCAGGATTCGAACCCCGGTTTTCTGATTTCGAATCCGCCCGATTCCCATCCGAGCTATTAGAAGCTTGTAAATGACAGCGAAATTTACCTTTGTATTCTAATGATCATTTTTAATTGTGTAAAAAAAGGGATAAAACGACATTTTCTAAAAATAAATCCTAGCTAGATCGATTTATCGCCCCCGAAACCCCCTGCATACTAAATTTCATGAAAATCGTTGGAGCCGTTTCCCAGATTCAGATTATATATATATATATATATATATATACAAGAATTGCTCGTTTAAAGATCTGGAGGCACGGCAGTGCCTCCGCCAAGTCGAGCAAAAAAAAAAAAAAAAAAGTGGCACGGCCGTACTATCCTTTTCTCGAAGCAATTCAGGCCATTTTCGACCCCCTATAACTTCGTTGCGGATAAAACTAGAAGTCTGAATTTTTAATACCCAAGCAGGCATTGTATAAACACGGTATATTTCAAATTTCATTCAATTTGAACCAGTAGTTTAAGAATTATAATTAGTCAAAGTTAACGATTTTGTCACTCACTGACTGACCGATCATCAAAACTCTAAGGCACTTCTAGCAGACATAGAAGCTTCAAATTTAGAATACCATTTGTGTTTAGTATATAAACCGAGGAAAAATTCAAATATTGTGCAATTTCGGTCCAGTTTTCTAGATACACCAACTGCATAAATAACTTTGTAATCTCATATAAATATATAGGATTACAAAGTTACATATGCAGTGGATAAATCAATGTAAATAAAAGTAAATAACTTTTAAAATGGTCAACGGAATGAAAAAGCAAGAATGGAACATGTCTTATGAAATTGTACCAAAATCTCGAAAAGAATTAAAGTAGACAAAATTGAAAAAAAAAAAGAAATAATAAGTACTAATAATAAGTACTACCTACTCAAAATAACTTTTGTATTTTGAAGTTATACTTCTTGATGAGACTAATTTTTACGATACGCGCGCACACTGTGACAAAAATAATAAAACCGACAACATGAAGGTAACTAGTAGGCGCCGCGCAATTACACTAACTTACTTCATTGCGCTGATGTGTCAGCTCAACAAGATTTTATTTAGTTTCACCTGTCCCGATGTTTGTCATCAAATCTTGCAAATTAAATTTGATTCAAAATAATAAGAATAATAACCGTGTGATAATGCAATATTATGATGACAATCATGTTGCTAATCTGATGGAGGAGCTAAAAGGTGGCCATAAGAACTTCGCAATGCAACGACACAAACTCATCGAGTGGGCTCGTCTGAATCTTCTTGAACAGTAGTTTGTCTTTCAATGGTAACCAAGGTCTGATGATGGAGCTGGAAGGTGGTCATAGGAACTTTGTAATAAAACAACGCAACTTCAACGAGTTTCGGCTCGTTTGATTCGTCTTGACGACTACTTTATTTTTAAATGGTTACCGGGGTCTGATCGGATGATGGAGCTGGAAGGTGGCCATAGGAACTTCGCAATGAAACGACACAACCTCATCGAGTTCAGGTTCGTTTGAATCATCTTGACGAGTAGTTTGTCTTTCAATGTTAACTAGGGTCTGGTGATGGAGCTGGAATGTGGTCATAGGAGCTCTGTAATGAAACGACGCAACCCCATCTAGTTTCGGCTCGTTTGATTCGTCTTGACGAGTACTTTGTTCTTAAATGGTTACCAGGGTCTGACCTGATAATGGAGCTGGAAAGTGACCATAAGAACTTCGCAATAAAACGACACAACCACATCGAGTTCGCGCTCGTATGAATCGTCTTGACGAGTAGTTTGTCATTCAATGTAAACTAGGGTCTGGTGATGTAGCTAGAATATGGTCATAGGAATCCCGTAATGAAATGACGCAACCCCATCGAGTTTCAGCTCGTTTGATTTGTCTTGACGAGTAGTTTGTTTTTAGATGGTTACCAGGGTCTGACCTGATAATGGAGCTGGAAGGTGGCAATAGAAACTTCGCAATGAAACGACACAACTTTATCGAGTTCGGGTTCGTTTGAATCATCTTGATGAGTAGTTTGTCTTTCAATATTAACTAGGGTCTGGTGATGGAGCTGGAATGTGGTCATAGGAGCTCTGTAATGAAACGACGCAACCCCATCTAGTTTCGGCTCGTTTGATTCGTCTTGACGAGTACTTTGTTCTTAAATGGTTACCAGGGTCTGAACTGATAATGGAGCTGGAAAGTGACCATAATAACTTCGCAATGAAACGACATAACCACATCGAGTTCGGGCTCGTTTGAATCGTCTTGACGAGCAATTTGTCTTTTAATGATAACCAGGGTCTGATGATGGAGCTGGAAGGTGGCCATAGATACTTCGCAATGAAACGACAAAACCTCACCGAGTTTGGGCTCGTTTGAATCGTCTTGAAGAGTAGTTTGCCTTTCAATGGAAACCAGGGTCCGATGATGGAGCTGGAAGATGGCCATAGGAACTCAGTAACTAAACGACATAATCACATCGAATATAGGCTCGTTTGATTCGTCTTGACGAGTACTTTGGTGCTATATGGTAACCAGGGTGTGATGATGGAGCTGGAAGATGGCCATAGAAACTCATTAATTAAATGACATATACCCATCCAGTATGGGCTCGTTTGAATCGTCTTGACGAGTACTTCAATGCAAGATGGTAACCAGGGTCTGATGATGGAGCTGGAAAGTGACCATAATAACTTCGCAATGAAACGACACAACCACATCGAGTTCGGGCTCGTTTGAATCGTCTTGACGAGCAATTTGTCTTTTAATGATAACCAGGGTCTGATGATGGAGCTGGAAGGTGGCCATAGATACTTCGCAATGAAACGACAAAACCTCACCGAGTTTGAACTCGTTTGAATCGTCTTGAAGAGTAGTTTGCCTTTCAATGGAAACCAGGGTCCGATGATGGAGCTGGAAGATGGCCATAGGAACTCAGTAACTAAACGACATAATCACATCGAATATAGGCTCGTTTGATTCGTCTTGACGAGTACTTTGGTGCTATATGGTAACCAGGGTGTGATGATGGAGCTAGAAGATGGCCATAGAAACTCATTAATTAAATGACATAAACCCATCCAGTATGGGCTCGTTTGATTCGTCTTGACGAGTACTTCAATGCAAGATGGTCACCAGGGTCTGATGATGGAGCTGGAAGGTGGCCATAGGAACTTTGCAATGAAACGACACAACCACATCGAGTTCAGGCTCTTTTGAATCGTCTTGACGAGGAGTTTATCTTTCAATGTTAACCAGGGTCTGGTGATGGAGCTGGAATGTGGTCATAGGGACTTTGTAATGAAACGACATAACCACATCGAGTTCGGGCTCGTTTGAATCGTCTTGACGAGAAACTTATTTTTAGATGGTTACCAGGGTCTGATCTGATGATGGAGCTGCAAGATGGCCATAAGAACTTCGCAATGAAATGAAACAACTTCATCGAAATCGGGCTCGTTTGAATCGCCTTAACGAGTAGTTTGTCTTTCTATGGTAACTAGGATCTGATGATGGAGCTGGAAAGTGGTCATAGGAACTCTGTAATGAAACGACGCAACCCCATCGAGCTTCAGCTCGTTTGCTTCGTCTTGACGATTACTTTATTTTTAGTGGGTTATCAGGGTCTTATTATACATGGCGCGCACTAACCGTTAACTCGGAGCATCAATTTATTGTAAGTACCTATACTTCTTACGTGCGTATATAAGTACACATACACTTTTTAAAAAAAAAATTAAGTTTATTTTCGTGAAGAATTAGGTGTAAAAAATCGACAGAAACCTGACAATATTGTTTCCGGCTAAACATACTTAATTTATCTCTCTTGTCAAGTATCTTAAGTTGTCAACTTGATATCACAATTTGTATGACATGACGATCAAATAAAAGATTTTTTATTTTTAAATTTTACTATTCGTATTTATATCTGTTAATCGTATTCCTGTAAGAAACAAAAAACTCTTGCGTACCAGTACTATCTATACCAGTAATAGCTGAAACTCAAGAAGTAGTACCGGAAAAGAAAAAGAGGAAGATTATATACAAAAATAAAAAAAAGATCATACGACAGAGCGTAGGTTTTAAGAAAATGCATTGTTGGTATTTAAGAAGTAGAAGACACTGGAAAGGAAAACAAGTAGGAATATCTACAAAAAGAAATGAGATGCCATCAAAAACATAACTTGTAAAAAATCCAAGTCTCGCAACTCAGTTCTTCTACTCTACCGTAAAAAGTTGTGAGATCCATGTATTACCAAGTCGGCTAATTTATTCAATCCCTACTTAAGGGTCCTTCTGTCTTAAGCTATTACGTAATTAGCTAACCAAACAACATATTATAGTGACCATATCAATATTAAATTTTTTTAATGTTTTAAATAGATAGATTGACTTGGCAATCGCACTAAACAATCTAATTTAATACAATACTCGTATGCATTACTTGTGAGATACATTATGTTTTCATGCGATTGCCAAGTCAATCTATCTATTTTAAACATTAAAGATTTTTAATATTGATATGGTCACTATAATATGTTGTTAGGTTAGCCAGTTACGTAATAGCTTAAGACAGAAGGACCCTTAAGTAGGGATTGAATAAATTAGCCGACTTGGTAATACATGGATCTCACAACTTTTTACGGTAGAGTAGAAGAACTGAGTTGCGAGACTTGGATTTTTTACAAGTTATGTTTTTGATGGCATATAAGATACGGAAGATGACTGAATGTCAAATCTAGCTGTTATTCGATAATAACTATACAGTGATAACAATACTTCCTAGTTCATTTTTCGACTTACCTACAAGGAAGTAAAAAAATATTTCTTTTTGAAGTAAATATCATAATATCGTAGGTACTTTGAGAAACTAATAGAGGAATAGACGTTGTATTGTTTTAGATTACTAGGTTAATATTATTAAAAAATAATTTTCATATCATATCGTAAACGTGCGTAATTCGTATTTAATTCGTTAAAGTTAAACGTATTTAATTCTAATATAATATTATTTTAACGATTAAATTTTAAATTTAACGATGTGTTTGATTCGCGCTCGCTTCAATAAGATGATTTTGATTTATATTTAATTTTTCATATTTCTTAACGCCACGACGGACGGGCGTGTACAAAAACGTGTTACAAAATTGTTCTTTAAATGTTGTGATTTCTGATTCCGTGGGAATTTTAGAATGTGTCACATATCCAGTTATCACAATACCAAAATCTTAGCAAAGATATTGAGTGAAAGACTTACAAGCATACATTATCCATTATCGTTATCATTACTTTCGCATCAATAAAATATTATTGGGATGATTTCACATCAGTAGTAAATAGATACCTAATAAAAACAAATATATTTAAATGTGTTAAGTAATATGTATGTAAAGTTAACTTTATTGAAAATAACTCTAACTCGAAAAGTTCTTAGGGCCAATGGCGTAGCTAGGTAACCAAAGGCCCTGGTGCAAAAAATAAACTAGGGCCCCAACTAAACTGTTTAAGTTTTATCAATACAAGCCAAAATATAAATAGTTATGTTTAAATATTTTAAAGGTATAAAACCGTTCTAGTTAAGTAAATAATCTATTATATTAGCGGTGCCATAACCTTAATTTAAATATAAGAAAAACTGCGTAAGTTTGTAAGTCGTCAAGAAAAAGTGACGAAGTGACAAATATCATATCATTGCTCTTTAGGATGAAAGATACGTTATTTTTGTATATTTTTATTCAACGCTAGGTGCGTTGAATAAAAATATAAATTAATAATTTTACTACTAAAATTTTATTAATTATTTATATATATAATTTTAATTATATTTAACCGTCGATAATCTATAAAAATATATATTTTTATTCTAACTCAATAAATTAAACTATATTATTTTTTATCTAACTCAAATTCAATTGAAAATAATTTCTTTATAAATAGAGACTCGATAAAACGGACAAAGGGGAATAAAAATGCAAGATTTATATATATATATATCCTTAAAATTGCTAAAATATTGCATTAGGCACCGGCCTATGGTTAGTCGTCACCGGACGACTAACCATCGGCTTTGTAAGAACTAAGTACTCGTAAGTGTGTGTTCCGTAACATAAAATATACCTACCCAGCATTCTAACCAACAAAAACGTAAATCAACGCCAATGAGGAAAAGTCGACAATTAGCAATTTCGCATTATATTAATTTCACATTAACGTTGTCATTATAAAATTTCTTTATAATTTTTAAATTTATAAATAATAATAATAAAATTTCTTTGTTGTCATACAACAAGGAATATTTAAATATAATTAAAATTAAATAATTACCCCCGTATTTAGTTAGTACATCGTATTTCAATTAAATAAAGTAGTGAAAATTAATTAAGCATATAAAAATTAAAAAAATATCTTTAGTAACATCAGTCTTCTTTTACCTAACATTTTACAAGAGTTTTTCAAGGATACCTATGATTATTATTCTAATCAGTATCCAACAAGTTTCTGATAAACAGAGCGAATGCCATCTCACCGCAATCAAAGAGGCTAATAATAATAATTTAGCTTATAATAATTAATTTATAAAAAAAATACTAGTAACATTACTATAGTTGACTACATTCACATTATAATTTAGAGATTTGTAGACTGTATTACGGTACACATTCTAAGTAATTTTCTCTAATACATTAACAAAATGTATTGACAATGCTTTACTGCGTAGCGGCGCGCGGAGATTTGCAATTAGCTTTTGCGGTCTTGACCTCAAATGACTTTTGCAATTGCTCAATATTAAACTTTTTCTATGGTTAGAACCAGTCAGAACAATTTTCAAGCTTTGACTACACAAATAATATTCATAATAGTAGCCTGATATAGGAAATAAATACGATTATTATAATCATTTCAAACGAAGATCAAAGATCAATATTTTAGAGTACTGATGGTTTGTTTTTGTTTCCTAATTGGATAAGCTGTAATTATTATACCTCATTAAAAAACTAAACTTATAAAGATAACGATGTCATACAATAAAATTAAAAAGTTCTAACAGTTCTAAAAGTAAAACCTTCAACAGTTAAATATTTAATTATTTTTCTATAAATTTCTTTTGACATAAGATTTTTTTAACATAAGTTACTTATAACATTTAAAGTTAAATGTAATGTTAATGGATTCAATTATAGGTATTATATCTAGAAAATATACATTAGTTATAAAATTATATGTGGGTATCTATTCAGTTAAAGTATAGAAGGTATTTTAATAAATACTATACTATAAATAAATGGTGAAATAAATAATATCATATTTAACTATATAAACTAACATTAATAATAAGAAAACAATTTAAATAAATTAAAAAATAAAACTTACTTTGAACTCGCCTTAACGTAGTTCTCGGGGATAATATTAAAATGCAACATTTTAAAAATATTATTAATAATTTACTAAATGAAATAAAATACTTTAAATTTATAGAAATAAAAAATACTCAAACGGTAAATTTAAATAATAAATTATAATAAAAATAAAAAAATTCTAAATTTTATCCAAATTACTAAAACTGAATAAAAATATAAGCCACTTGTAATATTTTATAATGTCAAATCTTTCACCCATTTAATAACAATCGACTACGTTAAAAATCAAAAAGCAAGTGTCGTTTAAATTGCGTGCGCGCAATATATAGCGAGGGAGTGTGCAAATGGCGAGCTTTGATTGGTCGCATAGGTGGGCTTGGCATGACGTAGAAAACATGAATGTTGCTAAGCAAATTGCGACGGATGAAAATGACGCCTAACGAATGTTGTATTTCGTCAGACTGATCAAAGCTCAAGGTTCAATGGACATATACATATGTATCGATATCTTTACCTGTATATTGTTATATTGGTTTGCTTTAGAGATAATAATGCTCGGCTCTTTGGTGACTTTTATTTAGTTAGAATAGGCTTTTACTATACTGTTCTCTTATATTTACGCGAATTTTATTCATTTAATTAAAAGTCTAAAAACGGATTCTATCGCGCCCACTTAAAGTTACTGTTTAACAATATTTAATTTAAATTATATCCCGACGTTTCGGACCCTTTACAGCGTCCATGATCTCGGGGGACTGAGGTGGTGGGTGTCCGAATTATCCGGTGGGGAAACGTATAAGTGGGGTTATGGGTCCGAAACGTCGGGAAATAATTTAAATTAAATATTGTTAAACAGTAACTTTAAGTGGGCGCGATAGAATCCGTTTTTAGACTTTTAATTAAAAGGCTTTTACTAGTAGAAACTGTTGCACTTGCAACTTGCACATAATGATCCGTGGATAAAGCGGAGCGGATATAGGATATCCATTCCTATGCCGAATTTATTTTATACTCAAAACATTCATGACACCTAGTTTGCGTACATACAGCTGCAGTGGAGGTCAATTCGGTTGTTTACGTCGATAAAGTATGTAATACTCATTAGAATTCATGCAAAACTTTCCACGCAAAACGTGCACAGACAGATGAACGGTGCTATAAAATGATTTTGTTAGTGCATTGTTTTTGTGTGATGCAATAATGAGAACCTTTTCGACAATAATGTTACATGTAGGTGACATATATAATTATAAATACGAAGCAAGTTTGTTTACACGAGCTTATCTCACTTGTTACTATTCTTGAATTTCTTAGTGATCTTTATCTATCCGTGGGTACGGGATAATGTTACGTCATTATATAATATTGCTTAGCAATCATATGAATTTTAAATATCAATCTTCGAACAATTTTTATTTTTTTATTTAAGTTTGAATATAATCGGTATATTGAAAGCCGCGTCCACTATTACATAAGCTTACGGCGAGTTGCACGAAACCGTCGCTAACTTTCCGTTAGTTAAGTTGCAATTAATCTTAAAATTAGTTGATCTTATGATTAATTTAAAGCTGTTGGAATTAATCATCCGTTAGATAGGTCTTTAATTAAACTAAATTTTTTTGTTAACTTAATCAGATGTAGGTTTCGTGCAACAGATAATCACGATTCTTGTGATTAAATTAGTTTAATAAACACTTAAATTTAAAATTTGTTTCGTGCAACTCGGCGTTAGACTTTAAGAATTATTTAATTCTTCCTTATAATAAATAATTTCGGGTGTACTTCCGAAAAGTGGATACCGAATTTTCTCATGAAATTTGGCACGGATATTCCATTTGACTATCTAAGAGTCTCTTTAAAAGGATTTTTGGCGACCCGCAATATTTTTCGAAATATTGGATATTTTGAGTTCGCTGCTTAGCACGCTCTATATAAGAAAGCGAGTCGATCAAAAGGAGGAGGTTGGAGTGTCTTCAAAGCAAGCTTCAAAGTGCATGTTTAGATTAGGTTGTTAGTTTTTTTTTTTTTTTTTTTTTTTCTTTTTTTTTTTGCATGTTTAGATTAGGTTAGAGTAGGTTCTTTTCCTTATTTTTGTCGCTGAGAAATGCATTTATCTACGCATTCTAGGATAGGTTAGATTAGGTTTTTTTTACCCGACTGCGACAGAAGGAGGGTTATCTTTTTCGAGTGTATGTATGTATGTATGTATGTCCATTTCTTTGGCATGCCCTACAGCCCAAACGGCTGGACAGTTTTTGACATATGAGGTGTCGTTGGATTTGTCTAAATTGTAGTAGTGACATAGGCTATATAAATTTTCAAAATGGCGCCCGCAAATGACGGAATGAGGGGGGGGGGGGAGTTGAATTTTTTTTTCTTACTGTAGCAATATGGGTATCAAATGAAAGCTAGTAAATGTTTTATTCTTTTTAGTTTATAATAAGAGTATTTTACGCAGTCGGGTTTTTTTGATTTTATTAATTAAGCATACTTGTTTAAAGGTTAGGGTAGGTTTTTTTTTCCGCGTCGCCAAAAATCCCTTTAAGGGGGACTCTAAGATAGTCAAATGGAATGTTTGTGCCAAATTTCATGACGAAATACGGTATCCACTTTTCGGAAGTTTATCCATAATTTCTTATCAAATTATACAAACTAAAGTAATTTACTGTCGGTAATTAATAGTTTTTTTTATTGTTGTAATTAATCAAAAGTATATTAAATGTATATCTACTCATGATGACTATTTCATTTACAAAAAGTAATTACCTACTGTTATTTTCTATGTACACATTACATACAAAGATGATTGATTAAGTCATCTTTATAATATTTTGTACCTACAGAAAAGACAAAATCACAATGTCAAATCGATTTGTGGTGGATTAAGTTTAACCCCTTCTTCTATGGAAAAGAAGGCTGGTTGTTTCAGTTCAGTACAAAGATCAGATCCATTTTCCATGTAAAGAATGGCAGTCATTTTTATGACGATAACGCAAATCACGTATTATTATGTACGTTACCTCAAACTGTTAGTAACCCGAGTAAATATTGATTAATACTTAATAAATAAAGTTTATTTTTACAGCATATTTTATTAAGTAAGCATTATAAAAGCCTTTTTAATGTACAGTAAAATATTGCGACTGTAATAAATTGTTGTTCCCTTTTTGTGTAAATCGTCTTTGTTTTATTAATAAAATAACATTGTGCCTCGATATACACAAAACAATGTATAACAATCAAAACAACACAATGTACACAATTTAAACGTAAACCGACGCCAAGTTTGACGTCATCTGATGACTGATGTCTAATATGGTCGATGTAATTGTTTGGTTAAATTACTCAATTAGCTATACCAATTTTCTTTGATACATCTTATTGTCAGTATTATAGATCATTTTTACTTGATCTAAAGTCCGTATAAGATTTCAAGCCTTGTACTAAATCGTTTATAAAAACAATATTAGTGTCTCTACTTAAAAATCTATTTCTTTATTATTTTTTTCCTGTTTTATTATTACATTAGCTTTTGTCTGAACTAAAGTTAACAATTATAAAATATAGGTAGATACTTACCTTGCATTTTTGTTGTGTAATGTACTTTGTGAGGTAAAATGGGCTTTTAAATTTGCCTTTGCACTTGCTGTCTTTAAAGTTTTTATATATGTATTATAAATTATGTTAAAGTTTAAATTTTAAGTGTAACTATAATTTTAGTCATCCGTAAGGGAAGTAGCGAGCCATTCCCAATACAAGTGTCTCTGACAACTTACTGGGAAGTCTCGGTGATAAATTAATTGTAACAAAGAGTATAGAAATAAATGATTTTTATTTTATTTTTTTGTCGTTGCGGTTAGTTATGCATTTCGAATTGATGTCAGATGAAGTAGTTTTTTTATTGTTTTTTTTTTTAAATCTTTATTTGAAAAGAGGCTTTGGTCGCTTGGCGACTATGTCAGCCCCATAGTTCTTCATTACAAAGTCACTGTTCTCTTAATCTAATTAATTTTGTATACATGTAATAAAACTTTATCGCTAATTTAGATGTAGGATTACTTTAAAAAGAATTACAAAATCCAATCCACCTAAAATTGACTCCAAATTCCAACTCCAATACTCTTCGTTCGGCTCCGACACGAGCACACTCCACTAATGCGTGGTAAACGTCTTCTCTTGTATTGCATAGTGTACAATTAGGAGACTGAGCAACTTTCATCATGAACAGGAACGCATTCATTGGAATGTGCCCGGTTCGAAGTCTTAAACTAGTAACCAGCATTTGTCGACTTAACTTTGCATTATAGAACCAGGGTATCTTAGGTGGCTCGTTTTGAATTGTTTTATACCATATACCTTTTTCGACCGATCTTTTGTTAAAATACTCTTTCCAATTTTCTAAGGACTTTATTCTTACATCTCGCAAAAAATTGGTAAAAAAAGGTATATGGTTCACAGATATGCCTTCTACAATCGCCATTTTTGCACCCATATCAGCCACATAATTACCTATCAAATTTATATGTGATGGAATCCACTGGAATTTAATATTATTACCATATTCTTGTAAATTTAAAAATGTATCCAAAATAAAATAAGCTACAGGCAGTCCTCGTTTACCCGAGGTGCACCGAGCTAAATGTTGTAGGGCACTTTTAGAATCACTAAGTACTACAAAATTATTACCTTCGCACGAAAAAATGTATGATAAGCATTCAGATATTGCAAACAGTTCCGCTTCTAATATTGATATCTTGTTATTAAGTTTGAATTTTGCAGTTGCATTAGCTTGTGGATCGTAAAATGAAGCCCCAGTTCCAATATCATCCTTGGACCCATCCGTATAAATCTGATAGTAACCGTCATATTTTCGTTGGATAGTCTTTTTACAGTTATTTAATAATTTGTCAGAGTTGAAAAACCTCTTAGAAGTATATATATCATCAATATACAGACATAAATGCGATTTAAAGTCTATGTTAGTAATCCAGGTTGGCAAAGAAAACATTTCTAAAATTTGTGATTTATTTACATTCACATCAGATAACTCATTATATACGATTGAAAGCAAAGGCTTTTTTTTTATTAGACCAATATCCAGGGTTCTCGCACACAGAAGCTAGTTTTGAAATTATTGCTATGGAATCCCCGTTATCGACCGACATAGATTTCAACAGAAATTTAGAAGCTAAGTACTTTCTTCGTAAAAACAGTGGCGGTAGACATAATTCTGATTCCATAGAGTGTATGGGACTACTTTTTATAAAACCACCTATTATTCTCATTGCCTGATTTTGGATCTTATCTAATTTAGCAAGATTAGTTACGGCACTAGTACTTAATAAAAAACTTGCATAATCTAACAAGTAGTTTTTTTATTAGTAAATATTTTTTATTACACGAGTAAAATATTAGCATTGATAATAAAGCAAAAGCTTGACTATCTTCGATATTTAAAGATTATTTGTCTGTGATGACAATTGTCTAATTTAAGCAATGACTCTCTCTACATCTTATGTTTTAAGACATGAAATATCTGAAGTTAATCAGTACGTCAAATAATTATTTTATTTCTTAATGTTAAAGCAAATATGCTTGTACTAGAAATTGCTATTATTTTGGGGCATAATCTTTCACCCAATAAAAAAATTGTACTTCGAGACTTACTCGTATCAGTTTCGGGTGAGCTTACGATTAGTGGGATAGGCACAATCTTAGCAATTTTTAACCAATTTAAAATTTAAATATCCTAAGGATGGTCACATATATATACGTCAATGCTAATAAAGCTAATAAAAACCTAATAAATTCAGTCATACTCGTTATAAATAAAAGCAAAACTCCAATTGCTACCCACTCTACAAGTTTTGAAGGCCACATGAGGTTTTCTTTGTTCCAGATCAGGAAGCTATGATACAGACATACATACGTTCTCTATTTACCGATATTACTGTATCTCAATTTATAAAGCTTTGTTCAATGAATCAATCGAATTATATTACAATACTTTAATAAGACAAATATATATTTTCCGCGTTCTTTTGGTACTGTCTGTTTAGAAAACAAGGTCAGGAATAGTACCTGTAGGTATTAAAACAACTCTATTTATTCAAAAGAGCGAACAAAAAACTTAAGTAAGTAACATAAATAAATTGTATGTTTATTACTATGTTACTGATAAAACTGCTGTGTAAAATAAATAAATTATATATTTCTTTCATTTATGTATATATAATAAATATAAAGATATAGTTCTCCTCCGGACAGTTAGTCCACTGTTAGTAAATAATTTTAAAAATTATGTTTATTATTATCAATAGTATTTTTGTAAGTACAGTCTAAATCTAAATTAATATAACAAAGCTGAAATAGAATGATGTTGTAATATTGAATAATAAGGACAAAGTAATAACTACTTAAATTATAGAAAAAAAGTAAAAATAACTATTTAAATTTATATTAAGATTGTAAAAATCAAGTATTACTTTAAAGCTCCTGGATTATTTTTGTAGCAATAACAATATTGTTATTGCTAAACAGAAACATGCAAAAAATATTAAAAGTGTAATAGTTTAATAAGTGTGATATGCCAGTGATTGAAGATACTGATGATATACCACTAATCAACTGTTGTGACACGATTCTAATTTTTTGACTAAAAAGCGGTTAAATATTAAAAAAAAAAATGTTAATAGCGTTTAAATTAATCTTGATTAATAAATTAAAAATTAATCTTGATTATTGTACTTGTAAGCTAAGACTCTTGGCTTATATCTTTTAAGTGATGAATAAAAAAAAATTGTCACATAGCATCATAATTTCAGTTAGCATCATAATTTCAGTTATGTCCATTCCTTAGCTAAGGAGAAGATTCTAAGCTGAAGCCAAAATGCAAGGCAAGAATCTTGGCTTGGCTCAAAAACGGAAAGTAGGTAGTCCACGCTGGAACAACTGAAACATTGTATCAGTATCAGGCTTCAATCGAGCGTGGAGTGCTGTCACATGAGTAAAGAAGCCGTATTTCTTTACTCATGTGGTGCTGTTGCGATTCGTAGGTGTAAGTGCTAAGTATCCGCTCGATGCTTTGGAACGATACACTTATCTAGTCTAGATAGCTTAGAACAGCGCCACAAAGTTGCCTGTCTATCAATTTTCTACTGGATATATTATTGAAAGTGTGCAAAGGAGTTATTTGATTTTATTATTCCTTTACCTTTTTACTATTGGATGATCAGAAATCGTAATGATTTTCAATCTGTATTCCTACGTAATCGATATCATATCAGTCGGCTGTTACCTATAACACAGGCATTAAGTTGCCTACCTTAGGAACAGACGGCCGTGTGTGTGTTAAACATATTTATTTATTTATTTATATGCCACGGATACGCACAAAACTATTCGCTAACTCGTTTTTCTCTCTTTTTCTCTTTTCCCTACAAGCTATAATATGGACAACCTTAAAAACGAGATTGAATAGGTGACTTCTAGGCTAACGAGCTCTACTGGGGTAGCATCGTCACTTTCGACTGGTGTAATGGCAAGTCAAGCTATTTTGTTATAGGAAATTACAATACAAACAATAAATAAAATACATAATTAAAATAATCTGGTTATTCTTATGTATAGCTGTATTTCAATATACAGAGTGACTGGTAAATTAATATCAATATTTAAGGAGAATACTCGGTACATGATTCTCATGCTTGTTTACATCTAAAAATTGCCAAAGTTCACATCATTTACCTAGTCAACAAATTTGTTGCTTAAACGAGTAAAATATCTTAGTATTTTTGCCTATCTCAAGCCAGGATTAAAGTATTAAGGGGGACTGGATCATGCTTGTTTATCCTGCTACCCTGTTAACACGTGGCGGTGTTTGGACGTAGATAAAGTACCTGTTTTGTGTCGAAGGTGCAGCTAGCTGCTAGGGTGTCCAGACGACGCGTACATAATTGGATAATTGTTGAGTAACTTTACTTAAAAGTTTATTAATATTTACCTGTTTTTTTACATAATTTGAATGAGAATCATGTACCGAGTAGTCTCCTTAAATATTGATAGTAATTTACCAGTCATTCTGTATAGGTATATGTACATATAATCTAATCTGTGAACATTAATTTGCATTGTGGGTTTAAAAACAGTAAGAGAATGCATGCAAGATGCAAGTAAATCAATTAAAAAAAAATGAGAATAAAATGCAGAAATAAAAAAAAATAAATAAATAAAAAAGTATTTCTTTGTGTACATTACGTTGGCAGAAAAAGTTTGGTATAGATCGCAGTTTTTTCTTGAAGTGATATTGCGAATCTAACATAATTATAATCTGTTTTATAATTCCTATTAAATAATTAACCTCATTGTATATGAAAAATAACTGTCTTCGTAGAATGTACATATCTACCAAATAATGAGGTCGTAAGTTCACGATAAAATATTTACAAGAACTGTTTGATCACGTTTTGTGAATAACTGTATAATTTTTATTTATTTTATACTAATTATTTATTAACACGTTTTAAATCATTTTTATTCGTGTTATCAGAACTGCAATAACCTCCAATAAACATATATACAATAAATAAATAAATAACAAATATACAATAAATAACGCTATTTCCGTCCCTCTAAATAAGTTATAGACAAATCATTCGTTCTTTCGCATCACGCAGCAATAATGAAACAATCATGCTCGGTTAAGATCGTAGTACGAATTTGAGTATTATTACAATACGCCGGAATTAAAACGCGACCGTAATAAGCTTACTTTGTTAAAGATTGTGGTAAGCCCCCAGTACTGGGCAAAGGCCTCTTCAGTCCATATAGAAGAAGGGTTGGAGCTTAATCCACAACGCTGCTCGACTGTGGGTTGGCGGATATTTTCCCTACTACTATAATATAATTATAGTAACGATCGCTATCAGATGTCTATGATAACAACTGGGACGGCTTTAAGTGCTCTACGAGGTAAGGTGGGGAAACCAAAAAGACCTAGAACGGAAACTAATATTTGTATACTGCTACTACTACAAATACTACTTCTATACTGATAATAATCTGCCCCGAGCGGGAATCAAACTACACTAGAACGTTGTCCTGATTTGTAAAGTTTTATTATTATTATTGCACAAATGTGTAGCAAAATTGTGATAAAAGTTGCCAACCGATCGCGACCAGTATCAAATTAGACGAAACGAGTTATCGAAGCCATACTTGATTTCTAGATAATTAATTCCAATTTCGTTACACAAAACATAGCAATTCGCTGTGATTTCAATTATATCGACTAGTAACGGCTTCGTCGGCGATGGCTAAGTTTCTTCAAACAAAAAACGAACAGACAAGCTGTACCCACGACTTCATCCGCTATTGCTATCCATTTCAAGCCTATAAGATAAAGTATCAACACCAGCTTAAGATGAACCGTTACGTTCAAACGTTTCTATACAATCCGAGTTTCATGTTATCTAAACCAATAACCGAGAGTCATAATGCCTATAATTTTTGAACTAACAAAACAAAGATGTTATAAAATGTATTGGACATCGCTCAAATATTTCCTTTCTAACAAAAAAATTAATTAATAAAATCCGATAAGGCGTTAATAAGTTATAACTAAGTAGGTACCAAGACATTTTGTCTTAAATCACCCCACTTTCTTCTCCTAAGAGTAGGTACTGTTTCGAATTTCGATATAAAAAGTACACCTCTGTCTCAATTGTGAACTGTGTGAAATCAAATCGTGCCTAGTTTCGTTTAAATTGAATTAATAATTTTGGCATAGACATAAAATTGAATACAGATATAAAATTGAAAAAAAAAAAAAAAAAAATACGCTTCAGTATAGATAGTGTCCATCAAAATTTTTTTTTAAAATATCTTTACTGTACAGAATTGAACCAGTTACAGTTTTATTTTTTGTCATTTTTTTTTTTGTTATAGTTTTATTATAAATATATAGAGTAGGTACAGCTGATGCAAAAAATGATGTAATAATGAATGTTTATTTCGAGCCGGTGATAATATCACGTAGAAAAAATTACAGGACAAGTAAACAAAATAATTATAACATTTTCGTTGATAAAATGACTCAAAGCAACACAAATGTTAAAACACATAAATATGTATATGACATCTTGTAAGATACCTACCATAGGTATATAAGAATCATCGAGAAGAACTCAACCGATGCTGTTGATTTCTTTATTATTATATCATAACTTTAATAAAAAGGTTTGTATGAAAGGAATTTTTCGAAAAATCCAGCGCGAAAGTCGAAAAATGAACATAAAGTTCAGTTTGGCAGTTCTGCTATCAAATGTTTCCATAACAACAAATTCGCAATGAGTGACAGACGTCGCTCAGTCAATAGAGATAGAAGCGTGTTATTTATTAAACAAGAAAACGATAAGGATCAGTTTATGTGTTTGTTTCTTCACTGATAGATTTTTCCACTGATCCAACTTAATATTTCATTTCTGTCTTAAAAAAACATGTTTATCAAGGAAAGTTTATTGACGCATGGAAACGAAGCAGTAAACATAAACGCAAGAGAAACTGCGCTGGAAATCATCTTTGTTTGAAGATGTTTGTTAGTACGCATGTGAGAGATTCATTTTTGTTGAATCTATAGTTGACAGGACAAGGTTTTAATTATCATCTATATTGCTTATTTAATCAATTACAGCCGCCAGAAGCCGGAAATGGTTTCTAATAGAGAATAATAAAAAATAATCGAAAACAAAACCAGAAAATTTTCCTTGTCGTTAATTCTATTTGTTTCCTATTATTCTTCATATCTTGTAAGAAATCCGGGTGTTTATCATAATAAAAGTAATAACACTTTATACGATTATGACGCATGATATTGATATTAATGACTCATAAAGTAAATCAGTACCAAAAATTTTATTTATAGGTAGAACTGATCACATAAAACATTCTACAGTTTTAAGAAAAAATGTTAACTTTATGAAATATTTTTAGTGTAATAAAATTATGATATTTACAATCAATATTTTGAATATTAATCATAAGTAATAAATAAAGACGTTAAATCAGTTTTTGCGTTTATTTTCCTTTTAATGCGAATTACATCGGAGTTGCGTATATTTGTAGTCTAAATTTAGGCTATGGTATAAATATTTAAGTAAAATTGATGTGTCATTTTATTTAACGTGATAAAATTTTATACGCTTTTGTCGGATAATGTTTATTTCTAAAATTAAAAAAAAAATCTGTTCGTAGCTTCAGTGTTTATTGTTTAGAAATTAACATTTATCTATATGTAATAGGTCGCTCTGGGGGTCGATGGGGGAGGCCTACGTTCAGCAGTGAACATCCAATGGCTGATGTAATGATGATATATGTAATAATAATGTAGTGTTGTAAAAAAAAATACTACACGAAACAAATATTTCCATTCGTCATGATCATTCTATTATTAGTGAGTGATAACCGATGATGAAACAGGGGCGTGCGGCCACGCCTCCGCGATAAAGGAACCTTTGCACTTCTGATTACACTTGTTTATTACGTATCATAGTGACTGGGTTATAATGTGCTAATATACTGTTCTCTTATATTTACGCGAATTTTACTCATTTGATTAAAAGTCTATACCGGATTTTATCGCGTTTATTTAAAACTTTACAGTTAACAATATTTTAAATTATTTCCCGACGTTTCGGACCCTTTACAGTGTCCAAGATCCCGGGGGACTGAGGTGGTGGGTGTCCGAATAATGTGCTAATATTTTATATTTTAATCGACGACTGGATAATAACTTTAGTATATATTATTATGCACATATTAGATTATAATGCGCTGTTCGCAGGATATACTGGAGAAATTTGTAAATTAAAGCCTCATATTGTTTTTAAATTAATATATAAAATTTACTCTGTTTAGCTTCCTAATTATTTAATTCGATCGAATAATATTAGTATTATAAGTCATAGTGCATAACATAATGATATTTTAGGCGAAAGACTATAATTATACCGGCACACACAAAAAAAAAAGTTGTCAGTACTTTTGACGGGACCCATGTATCTCTATGTATTTCGACCCGCTGAATCCGAATTTGAGTCAGTTTGACCCGTACACCGTCAAATTTTCGAGAAAACTTTGAAAAACCGAAAAAAAGGACGAAAATCGGCAATTTAGGCGATTTAAAATGATTTAAAAAAAAATTTGATCTGATCTGAAATTTTGTTTTATTATCGTACAATTTTTTTGATTATTAAAACTATTCTATAATCTAAACAGATTAAATAAAAAATAAAAAATAATTAACACTTACTTAAATTTTAATAAACTAGTTTTAATAATAGATCATAATACGAGCATAAAGAACGTGGATATTTGTCCAAGTTTTGAAATAAATATCGAGAGCCAGCCTAATAATACAAGTTTATGATGAACTTTTCCATTTAAGATTTGGAAATATAACGCTGTACTGGTTGTAAAACCGGTGTAACGAGTTAGTCAGCTGCCGCGCCCCCACAACACGACATTCACTTAGACCCCGTTCAGATGACAAGCGCTTAACGCGCGTTATGATAACGCGCGCTTACAACTACATACATTTTATTCAGGCCGTACACATGCTAACGCGCGTTTAACGCGCGTTAGCATGTGTACGGCCGTACGTACGGCATGTGTAGTTGTAAGCGCGCGTTATCATAACGCGCGTTAAGCGCTTGTCATCTGAACGGGGTCGATTATAGCCTAAAGGTGCCATTCACGATAAGAGGGTTACGTATCTTGTCACTCAGGACAAGTTCGATTGTGAATAGGTGACCTTAGTTTTCGTTGTCTATTGACGTGTGAATACAAACAAAAAAAAATTTACATAAAAACATTTTTTAAACAAGAATTGTCTGGTATTTTTTTTATTGTGCATATTTATGAACATTTATCGTATATCATTTCATATAATATTAAATAAGCTTTTATCTTATGATGTAACAAAATAAAATCATTACGATTTTTGTTTTATTATTACCCGACTGCGACAGAAGGAGGGTTATGTTTTTCGAGTGTATGTATGTATGTATGTCCATTTCTTTGGCACGCTCTACAGCCCAAACGGCTGGACGGTTTTTGACATAATTATGAGGTGTCGTTGGATTTGTCTAAATTGTAGTAGTGACATAGGCTATATAAATTTTCAAAATGGCGCCCGCAAATGGCGGAATGAGAGAGGGAGTTGAATTTTTTTTTCTTACTGTAGCAATATGGGTATATAACGAAATATTTGGAGTAATATAGGAGTAATAGTAATATGGGTATATAGCGAAATATTTGGAGAGTCTTGAAGCATCTTTAAAATCTAATCCAAAATTAATCTGGTCATTTTTGAAACATAAGAGAGGTGGGAGTTCGTATCCCTCGAAAATGAAATTGGATAATAAAATCGCTGTCAACGGAACAGATATTTGTAATTTATTTGCCAGTCACTTTTCGTCAGTTTACAAAAGAGATTCGGGAAAAAACTTTTCAATACTAAATAAGGCCACATCGTGCGATAATAATTATTCCGAATTGCTTTCTTTTTCTGTGGACGAAGTTTTCAAGGCATTAAAAAGACTTGACCCTTCTAAGGCAGCGGGTGCAGATGGTATACCATCTATTTTTGTCTGTAATTGCGCTAGTTCCTTGGCAATAATTATTAATACTTCGCTTCATACTAGTACGCATCCAGCTTTGTGGAAGGAAGCTTTGGTTCTGCCATTATTTAAGAGCGGAGACAGAGAGGAGGTAAAAAATTATAGACCCATTTCTCTTATTTCGGTTTTCGCTAAGGTTTTCGAACTACTCATTTGCCCTATTATCACATGGCATTTTAAGCATCATGTAGCAGCGGAGCAACACGGTTTTGTAAAGGCTCGTTCAACAACCACAAATCTTGTTTCCTTTGTTGAGGACATTACTGAGGCTCTTGATTATGGCAAATCCATTGACGCAACATACACTGACCTCAGTAAGGCTTTCGACAGGGTGGATCACGTTGTGTTAGCGAATAAACTAAAAATGATCGGCATAGGTGGACCCCTGTTGGCTTGGTTCCAGTCATACCTTACAGACAGAACATCTACTGTTGTCGTTAACGGTTATGCTTCTTCACAATTTGTTGCTCGAATAGGTGTACCACAAGGCTCCCATTTAGGACCTTTATTATTCAACATATTCATTAACGATATCAGTGGCTGTTTCACTTCATTTTAAACTTCCTCCACTTGTGAGTCGAAGACGCCTCCACGATCTTGTATTTTTGCACAAGTTGGTGAGTGGAGTCATTGACAGTTCCTACTTACTAAATAAATTAAATTTTTATGCCCCTTCAAGGGCAGTAAGAGCATCTTCATTTACTCCATTCGTGGCAAAATTCACAGGTAGTCGTCAAGGACGCCATTCACCAATTAATAGACTGATGATGAGTTATAATTCGTATTATAAGACAAAGAGCAGAAATTGCAATGAAAATAATGTTAAACAGCCTGATTGTAATTTATCTATTGACATTTTTTCGAATAAATTAGCAATGTCTAAATATATAATTGGTAATGATTTATATAATTGCATGCTATAGTACTTTCTAATGTTTTTTATTTCTAATTTTTATTTTCATTTTTTTATATAATGTTTTGATTTTCGTCGATATCAATTGTAAGTTTTATTCTTCAGTATAAAATAACAGTAACTAATAAATTAATATTAATTTAATTCTGCAATCTAATAACGTCATCAATAGGGTATTCTACTACGGTTGAAAAAGTACTTCAAAATGTTGATTTTCCTCATAAAAAGCCACAAATAATATATTTCAGTAAAATAAACACGCTTTCTTGCCATAAAATTTAATTAAATTTTAAACCTTATTTATTCTCGCGAAAACGCTGTCAGACATTATGATGACGTAATATTGTTAAGGTTATGTTCCGATATACACTAAGAGCAGTGTGAAGTGTGTCGTCAATTCAGTATACTGTAAAGCCGTTCCTTTTTAGTTTGATATACTGTGCTATACTGGTTACTGAATTTTTGACATTGTTTTCAAATAAAAATATATACGTTTTCTGTTCAAAATCAAAATCAAAATCAAAATCAAAATCAAAATATTTTATTCGTTATTAGGTGATTGATTACACACACTCAACGAACGTCAAAAAAAAAAATGTCTCGGTAGACATCTACAATTTCATCATCGGCTTTACTAAATATTACAATAATATAATAATGTTCCTAGTGTAGGCCGAGAGAAAAAAAGTCGGAGGAAAAAAAACTCTCGGTACTCTTTTTACCATATCATATTTTGTACATACAATATAAAAAAAATATTCACAAAGAACGAGCAAATCATGTCACTGCCAAGCAGCCTTGTCATTTAAAAAATCTTTAATGCTATAATATGCCTTACTACATAATTTGGATTTAATGAAGTGTTTAAATTTATTTAGGGACAAGTTTTGCACATTACCAGGCAGTGTATTGTACATGCGTATACAGTTACCTACAAAAGAGTTACTTATTTTGTGGAGCCTAAAATTAGGAATTGCCAATTTATTTTTATTTCTTAAATTTATATTATGTCTATCACAGTTCTTGACAAATTTATTTTTGTTTTTATGTGTGTATAATAAATTTTCAAAAATATATTGAGAATAAACAGTTAGTATTTTTATTTCCTTAAATTTATTTCGTAAAGACTCACGGGTGCCCATACCGTAGATAGCTCTGACAGCTCTCTTTTGCAAAATAAATATACATTGAATATCAGCAGCGTTTCCCCACAGCAGTAAACCATAAGTCATGATGCTGTGGAAATAGCTGAAATATACTAATCGCGCGGTTTTGATATCCGTCAACTGCCGTATTTTTTTTACTGCGTAAGCTGCGGAGCTAAGTCTGCCAGATAACTTCCCAATATGAGGACCCCACTGTAATTTTGAATCTAAGGTCATACCCAGAAAGACAGCCTGATCGACCAATTCTATTTCCTTTAAGAAAATTTATTATTTGAATATTGTTGATATTTTTGAATAATAATATTAATTAATAATAATAACAATCATTATCGCTGTTATATTTTTTGATCACGTGATCAAAATTCTGAGAGCACCTTCCTCGAAAGCGCCAGTGCTCACAGTACAAATATGGCGGCTATTTATGACGTCATATATTTCTCCATGGTACTGCAGCAGTGTACTGGCACTCCATAAATGAACGAATTTTGCACAAGAAAGAGCACTGAGCGGTGCTCGTTGCGTATATCAGAACGGAACATTATCCTTCCGACGTCACACCATGGTGGCTCGTGTTTTAGGTCACGTGATATACAGATTAAAAATTACGACTTTTATTTTCAATATAATAAAACAATAATGTGCTTTTATGACTCAAAATCAGAATATTTAAGTATATTTCTATATACATTTTTGTTTTTATCAAATTTCAAAATTTATTTTTCACTACCGAAAGTACCCTATTGTTTATTTGTTCAACTATATGGTTAATTGTTGTAATTTTTATGTATACGTGTTTAATATAATAGAATGAGTGTAACACCTACATATAATTAAGATAACACTTAGCTTTTAAGATCTTTTGCGTGCGATTTCAACTATCTTTTGTCAGTGTATATCTTGTTGGTGTTAAATAAATAAATAAATAAATAAATAACGAGGTCTCATATCTGGGAAAATTTCTTTTTCTTTATTATCACCAAAACATAGCTAGTCATTTAGACACTAATTAATTGATATTTATAAGAAATTTGCAACAATTTGCAGAATTGAAATAATAATAAAAAAAGTATATAGTAAAAACTAATTAACCAAAAATACTAAAATATAATCGTGTTATCAAAGAAGTTTTGTGAAACTTTTTAGTCGATATAAAACTTAACGTTTAATATTAATATAAATAACCAAGTATGATTAAAACCAATTAATATAGTCATACTAACCGTTTTGAGAGTCTTCGTAATAATAACACCATTTTCCTCAA
This sequence comes from Euphydryas editha, assembly GCA_036937285.1. Lineage (NCBI taxonomy): Eukaryota > Metazoa > Arthropoda > Insecta > Lepidoptera > Nymphalidae > Euphydryas > Euphydryas editha. The sequence continues at coordinate 8,560,859 of JAUPFZ010000024.1, forward strand.
AGGATCTGAAACAAGGATAATAATTATGATAACAATTTATTTATTTCTACTTACTTATTTGTTGCCTGTGTTTTAGGTAACAGCCGACTGATATACTTTTTTTTTTAAATAAATATACATATTAAATATACATATAAATAATACATATATAAATACACATATATTACACCCAGACTTGGGGCGGGAATCGAACCCACAACCCTTTGAGCAGAAAACAGGGTCACTGCAAACTGCGTCAACGGTCAGTCATTTAAACATTCAGAAATATTCAATAATAAAAGGTAATAATAAAAACAATAATAAGCATCAGGGCCGTCTTTAACCTATTGAAGGCCCTGGGCATATTAGGGTAATGGGGCCCCTATGACTTTGACAGAACACAATTTTCTTAGAATAGACAAAGAAGGTAAATAAACATGCTTCTATAGATTTTATTATTTTCAATTTGGAGAAGGAGTGTTCCCCACTGCAGATAGTTACCATCATGCTTAAAAAGAATTAAATACGATTTCTACATTTGAAAATATGTCTTTAATTTTGTTTTCTTTCAAAATTTGATATATTTCCAATATAATATGAGTTCCTTCGATTTCACTGTGAACAATTTTCAAGTAGGTAACCACCTATTCTGTTATATGCAGACATTCCATTTATAACTCTTTCTCATTAACGTCTTCATAATCAAATTCTGCAAATTCTGAGCAAATTTCTCTCAACTCTTCGGAATTCAGAGCTTTCAAGCGAACAAAATAAGTCAAAACGTTTACTAAATGTTCTTATACGAACTTAATCGCTGTTTTAGATGAAAGCTCAGAGTATCATTTATGGGAAGAAAGGTTTCTATTTTGAATTTCTCTCTTCCATTTAGTTCAATTGACGTTGCAAAGCTACCAAAAAGCTTCTGTGTTTTGTTCTTTGAGATAGGTCCTTGTCAGATTCAGATCAGTCTAGTCAGATTCCGGGTTTTTTTCATTAGCGGACAATTCGCATTAAAAAATCTTCGGTAGTAAATATCGGTTATCGTTCAGTGATCTGGCAAGAACTAGTGGGGCCCCTATTGATCACGGGGCCCTGGGCAAGTGCCCAGAGTGCCCAGTGGGAAAGACGGGTCTGATAAGCATTAATTAGATTAATACAATTAATGGAAAATTAATATGTCATTAATACAATTAATGAAATCGCAATGAAGTAATAAAATATAATAATGTCATACAAATATAGTCAATAATGTATTATAATTTTTTACAATTCATTTTGTTAAATGATTACCAGTTTTATTTTAAGTACCTAATTTATCAAATAGTTTATTAATAGAGGAAATTCCCAAAAAAAAGTCTTGATTTGGTTTTTTGGTTGGTATTATGGACAATATATGGAAGAAAAATGAAATTTTTTTTTTAAATTACGATACATTTCTTGTCACACATTGTGTACATAACGGCCTTCACTACGTGAGTGCTTCTATCAAAATATTTTATTCTAAATGCTTATAATACGTAGATATTCAACAACTAGATTTTCTTTCCAGATCTAGAATACTCCTTCTAAAGAAATTACAATATCTACACTTCAACAGGTCATATATTTTTAATTCAGAAATTCACGTGTGTACAAAAAGAATTTACGCTTAAATTAGTGGCCATTAGCGGAACCGTGATACGCGGGAAATGTAATATTGTAATAGTATTATAGTAGATAAACTATGTTTTAATTAATGTCATGCATTTGGATTTTAGGTGACTTATTATTCAGTTTATAACTTAAACTAACAATAGATAACGTTAATAGTTTAAGTAATTACGATAAGTAGGTACCTATTGCCAGTTTGAGGTTATATCACATTTTTCAAAATATCTTCCAAACCCGGGTTCTGATAGTAAAAATATTAATATGGGACAGTCTTGAGTTAATTACGAATCGTCTAAAACAAGTTTGGATTAGATGCAACTCTGGACGGCGGTCCATACATTCATGAACATTCTCCTTTCCTTAATACTCTAACGGTATTGTCATATCTAAAAAAATCCATTTCAACCTAGTTAGTAACAATTTCTGGCGATATGTCCGACGCTTCACATCTTCGTCTCGCTGCTTCAATACGAATGGGCAGAAATGGTGTATACCGTATACGTACGTGTTTAGTATGGTAATGCTATAAATCAAAATACATAAACACCTCACAGGCCACAGCTAACAGTACAATTAAATTCTGTGTGGGGTAAATCCCGTCCCAGAAATACACAAATACAAATCCCCCGACAAACATCTGTATGGCCCATACAGACTTTTTATTGGTCATGAACGGGGATCGAACCCACGACAGCGCTACAGCATGTTGTTGTGAGTTGTGACCAATGGAACAGCTTGTTGTTATAATAATATAATAGTATTTGTAATGTAGTTTACCTCACCGAGCCCGAGACAAAGAATACAAAAAAACTAATCATTGAGTGTAACGTACTAACCGCATGTTTGATCTCGTGCCCTTTTTGTGGTGCACGTGTTCTTCTAGGCCATCTTTGTTTATTAATTAGTATATCTTAAGAATGTGTCTGGGTAAACAGGAACTTTTCATCTGTTTATTGTTTATTGAAAATAACATGCTTATTTAATCTATTATTTCTACATTTTTAGTTGACATTGCCAAACAACTAATTTAATAACTAATTAATTCTTAGAAACAATAATTGTTTTGATCTGAGATATAAATATTAATATGAAATAAATTTTAGGCGAGTTTTGCTTAATAACAGTATAGGAATTTTGTTATTATTATTTTTTGTTTTGTTTTGTATCTAGTTTGTATTAACGGAGCCTTATCACTAAGACTTCGGCGCCAGCTCGACCTTCTGTTTATCACAAAGCTATCTTCTTCTCATCTATCATTAGAAACGTAAGAGAATACAAGATATTTTTACAGAGTATTTAAGAATAAAATTTCTCTGTGTGCAAATTTTACTGCTTGACTTCGACTTCGTAAAATTCGAATTAAGCACTTGAACTATCTATCTTTCCACTTACGTTTATAGGTCACGATTTTTCTTAAAATGCGTATTGTTTTGATAAATTTATCAAAACGGGATTTTTTTTAACAAATATTACATAAAACGATTTGACCTTGGCATTAAAATGTCGTTTACTTTGATTAGATACGAAACATATTGTCAAATATTTGATAATAAAACATATATATTATAGTAACAACGCTAGAACGAATAGAATTTTTGTTCTTGAATCTGTAATACTTAAATTGCTACAAAAAACATATACATTATTATTTTAAAAATACATATTAAAATTAAATTATCGAAGCCCGACAATCCCTTTCTGACGACCTTCGCAGGCCCTTCAAACTGAGTGAAATCTAGTGAAACCTGGATAAATATTTAAATAGCACATGAGGCAACGAGGCTTCAATTATTTTTCAAGTTTATTTTACCTTTTATTAGACATTAAAGTCTACTTAAAACGGATCTAAAGATATAGTCCTTTAACAGACGGACGGGTAGCTCATACTCTTGTTCAATTTTTTTCGCCTGCTATCAGAGGGACCCTACCTCTTGGACCCTTTTATATAAGTTTATAGTAACTACTCAATAACAGTTCTATAAACATAGTGTATCTTCGCTGAGTGACCAAATTAAATCACCTAGAAGAAACGAAATGTTATAAGAGTGCGTTCAACACGTTGTGAGTCAGTAAGTTAAAGAATATTTAAAAAATTTATAAAAGAATTTTTTATAAAGATAAATAAAAGTAAGTAATGGTAGGTATTGTTCGTGTATAAATGTAAAAATATATATTTTTTAGGATCGTTATTATCGAATTGCTATGGTAGTTACTAGTTATATATTTAGCGATTGACGAATTAACGATAAGATACGATAAATGTATGGAATCAAAATTTATCATAAAAATCATGTTGCTTATCGAATGTTTTTGTCGCTATGTTATATTGTCTATCAAGTGTAAGAAAACATGTCTACATAAACATATTTATGTTTTTATTAACTTTGTTCGATAATATTGATAGCAAAGATGTAATCGATTAACTATGAAATTACTGAACCGATTTTAGTAAATATTTCACCATTAGAAAACTACGTTATCCAGGATTGACATAATATGTACAATTTATAACCGCACGAAGAATTTGATCCGAACAGTAATATAAATGTCAACCAATCTGACGAGTCCCAAAATTCAACGTGAGTAGGTAAGTGTAGTTATAGAATTATGTAAAACCAGTCCGAATCAGCCTGTAATGTCCCATCACTGGTAATAAGCCTCTTCTCTCGTATCACGGGAATGGAGAAGAAATTTGGCTGGCGCAAAGAAAATAAAACTATAAAATGCTTAAACTTTTTCTATATTTAACGATAAGTAGATATATTCTAAAATAGAATGTTATGCTTCATTCGCACTGAATATTTTAGAGCGATTATTCAATGTTGCAGTATTGTAATTCAATTTCGCTTCACGTTAATCACCAGTGCGAATGTGACGTAAAAGTGCATCGACCAAGTCGTCTGTGAATGTATTTTTAACCGCATACTTTGTTTTTGTTCTCACTCTGTCCAAGTCTTTGGAAGTTACGCAATTAGACCAGACTGGTATACAGGATTTCACTGAGAAGTAATAGTAAAAAAAGAGGTTACATCCATATGGTTTTGTTAAAATATATGTCGGAATTGCTATAAAAAAAACAGTAATCAATCTAATCAAAAAATAAGATTACTTTCATTAGAAAAATAATCTCAGACGTAAATTGTTAGACGTAATGTGTGCATACCATTTTTAAAAAATTATTTTTTGTATATTTAGTATATTTGATAATGTTACGGATAGAGCAACTAATTAAAATACATTAATATCTCATAAACCTATTTTAGCGATTTTCATGTCAATATTTCTTAGTATAACTATAAATTGTCTAGTAACCAATTGTCTCCATTATCCGCTTAATTGGTTACAATTCTGAAACTATCGTATCACTGTGTCAAAAGACAATTGAGGCAATGCTTATACTTATGTATTTATTAAATATTTTTTATCCGTGTTTTCCTCTCGTGTTTAGCAGATCTGAACAAAATATTTATTCCTTTACTTAAACCTTGTGCAAAAATTCCGTTCGTCATGAATACTTATAGCTTATACACTGGACTGTACTGTACTGTATCAGTCTGTAAACCATCCACTGTTGAGCGAAGGCCTCTTTTCCACGTAGAAGAAGTGTTGGAGATTAATCTACGACGCTTTTTTCCTTATAATGGGTAACGATCGTTATCAGGTGTCTATAATAACAACCGGGACCGACGGCTTTACGTGCTCTTCGAGGCACAGTGGGGAGACCCACAAGAATATAAGTACACCCAGACCTGAAATAAATATTTGTACAAATACAAATATCTGTCCCGAGCGGGAATCGAATCGCGCAATATATCTTATATAAGGAGCCACAAGTTCTTTTCGTTGCGACAACATTGCAAGCCGAGGTATGTTGTCGTTAGAAGACGCTTTTGAATCCTCTCGTTTCAAGGCTGTCCTCTTTTTCAAAGCTGAGTTCCAGTACTCGGCTCTTCTAGCCTTGTTGATAAGACCAAAAGGGAACAACAGCTTCATTTGAAACAGCGAACACAAAATAATGTGTTGTGATTAAAACAATAACGGAAAAGGCTTAACGCGGGTAAAACCGGGATCAATGATTGATGATTTTTTTTCTTATGCGCACCAGTTTTTATATATACACTGTAAATGCCTTTCTGATATCAGATTTCAATATTTAGATTGTTTGTCAAATATTGCGGCCTTGTTTTTATGTCAATTGAGTTTGTGATTATTTTAAGCCGCGTTTACACGACGAGACTACACTTGAACTAGTGAAATAAGTATCCAAGCTTACTCGTATTCAACAATGAAATCTACAAAATAAAATTTTAGAATGTTGCAGAAGTAATTTACACTCGTATTCTATTAGACTACAACTCTACTTGAAAATTGCAGTAATTGCAGATATACGAATTCCAAATTAAAATTTATAATCAATCTCAGCAATGCAATGAGTGTATACATCTTTATATCTTCGATATTTTACATTCCGTACAATCTTTTCTGCATTTCTTTTTTAAAAGAAATTTAAAGAAAAACGTAATTTGCAACGTAATTTGCAGTAATTTTTATTTCATTAACCGGTCCAACATTACCGTGTTAAGCAACATCTACATACATAATATATAGTAGGTACGAAATGCGTTCCCGTGGTATTTGACGGCCGGCTGGTCGAGTGGTCAGGTAACTGGACACTTTACGCAGCGGTCGCGGGTTCGAATCCCGCCAGGTGCAGATAATTTGTATGACGAATATAGATGTCTGCACCGGGTCATGGATGTGTATTTATGTATATATGTATTTATATCTTAAATTTATTTCCGTTCCTAGTACCTGTAACACAAGTTCTTACGAACTTACCACGGGGCTAGGTTAACGTGGTGTGATTGTTGGTTAATATTTATTTATTTATTTATTATGTATTTATTCGAGTACGCTCGATCCGTCTGCACGTTGTGCTAACGCGGCTTTATAGTTTAATACGGTCAAATAATACCTACCGGAAATTTGTTGAACTGCTGCGCCTGTACTTTATCAACAATGCTACTTTTATAATAACGGTCGAAAACATTCGTTCTGATTATGTATAAGCTCAGTATTATTTTTTGTTATAGGTACTAACTTTTGGCACGATGGTTGCATGAAAAGATCGCTCTATTAACGTTAAAGCCGCCGATTGTATATAATGTATTTGTCTGTTTGTTACCTCTTTTATTATATGTATTATTTTGTTTTAAGCCTTTGTTTACAATAAAATATATATTTCATTACTTTTATAATTCTGACTTTTGAAAAATTATTAAAATATTACAAACGAGTATTCATCCTCGTGACGACCGTTCTGGTGTAGTGGTGCGAGTAGATGCCTCAACGCCGACGGTCGCGGGTTCGTTTCCCGCTAGGAGCAGATTTTTGTATTTGTACAAATATATGTTTCCGGTATGTTCTTGTGGGTTTCCCCACCGTGTCTCGGAGAGCATCTAAAGCCGTCTGTCCCGGTTGTAATTATAGAAACCTGGTAACGATCGTTACTCATATTAGAAAAATTTTTCGAGAATCCGCAGTGGAGCAGCGTGGTGGATTAAGCTACAAACTTAAACCTATGTCGTTAGGGGGGCATCCGTTAATTACGTGAGCTCAAAATGAGGGGTAGGGTGTCTAATAAAATCTTATTAAGCCACATTTAAACTTTATAATCGAAAATCTCACGTCAATTTTAAAAATATATAAATTATTTAAAAATTAAAAAAAAATGTGTCACGTACTATGGTTACTTTGTCCTTACATGGGAAAATAAGAAAATACAAAATCAAAAATTAATAACACTATAATATAATGTACTAAACATAACCCTTGCTTAAGGGGTTATCAGGAGGTCTGAAATAAATTTATCGAGCGAACGTCTGGCGGCTTTTGGTAATTTTGTAATACCTATTATACTCTATTTAAAAGAGTAACTATTTAATTAATTTAAATATACTATCAATAATCTTGTAAACAACAGTTAACTGCTAAAATTCCGCAAAATAAAAATCATACCTATAAATCTAATAAAACAGAATCAGCTGATTCTAGCAGTCGCCATTTTGTAATAATGTCCCTACTGTTATCGCAACACTAGTTGAGAAACAAACCAGTCTATTCCACTTATATCCCTTCACTCAAGCGAAAATTAACATACAACTTAACTTAGTTTCGTACGAAAAATATCGATTTATAATACGCAAAAATCTTTAGAAAGTCTAACGTCATTCACATATAAATATTCAGCATCATACTTACCTATATTACAAATGCAAAAGTTTGGATGGAGGATTGTTACACTTTCGTGTAAAAACGACTTAACCGTTTACAATGAAATTTGGTACGTAGATATATTATATAGGAGATCTGGAATAACACATAGGCTATCCCAACATTCCCATGGGATCAGAAGTTACACGAGTAAAACAGCAGGTGCAGCTAGGTCAGAAATATATAAACGGATTATGTGGTGAAGTATTATTATTTTTTTTATTTTATTAAAGTGCACAACATGTTAAGTACCATTTTGTTGATGAAAACGTTTTATTAATAGTTTTTGATATTTAAAATAATATTTCAAACTAAATTAGTATTTACATTATTAATTAATGATAATGATGTTACCATAAGTAAATTAACAAGTTTGGTTCGTTATAAATTGTTACTATATTCTAATAAACCCTTACATCAATTTTGAATATTTTTACTATCTATATGTATATTTTATAAAACAAAAAGTTTTGGATTTAATTGTGAGTGCCTATAATGAAATTTGCACACATACTTATTTGCTACAGCATATTTCAAGTTTTTAAGCATAATTTCTCTATTAAAACAATATAATTATTGTACTTTAAGCAAGGATTAAATGTTAACATTTTATTATTATTATATCAAAACTAATAAACACAAAAACAATATTACATACATACATGTTTTGCAAATAATGTAATTAAATTAATTTTCATTAATCTATGTGATATAAATATACTTATTATAGATATAATATTGTGTATAAATAATGACAAGGTCTATCTATTATTATTGTAGAAGAATTTCAATTCTTAATATTGCTTAACTTTTGTTTCACTTCATATTATGTCAAAAAATAAATAAATAAGGCAAGAAAAATGCAATTTCATTTTCTATCACCAACAACAAACCTAATGACAATTATAGATAAAAAAAAACTCAAGCAATATTAGACCTTATCACGTTTCGATCAAATATATAAAGAAAAAAAACTTACCGTTATTTTATGCACTAGTATTCAACGGTTTTCAACGTACTGTTATAATACTATAGGATGTAAAGACGTGTTGTATTGGATCCAGTTGGCGATAAACTACTTTATTTCACAAGAAGAAAACAACGTAATCGTGATAGCTCTACTTTGATTGCTTTGATGACGTTTAATGTTGAGAACGATTACCAAAATATTAATTTATTTTCGTTTCTTTTCTTAATTATGCTATTACAGAAAAAATAATTTGAACCGATAAATCAATCTGAAATTATATAATAATGCATTAAAGAATTTGCTAAGGGCAAATTTATAAAATAATAATAAGATATTATATTTAAAAAAAAAAAGTGTTGTAAATACCTAGTTAATGATAGCTCAGCGTAGTGTTCACGTCACTGGCGGTTAGGCTGGAGGTCGTTGGTTCGATCCCTCTTGTGACAAATTTATACAGGCCTTATAGATGTTTTTCGTGCTGTGGGCGTTTGTTTTGTTTGTGTGTTTTAGGACCCCCGATACAAGATTTCATTTGTTTGTTGATCAAGTGAGAAGCGTTTATGTTTTAATTTTTGATGTGATAACGTCTTGTAAATCGATGAACGTCGGCTGCATGCACGAAAAAGCATAACTCATTGTCACGTTCCGCGGGCGAGAGCGCGAAACAAGCGATAGAGAGGCACGATCGGCCTAAGCGTTCGGCTTGTGACGCATGTATCTCTCTTCCACTCCATCGGCAGATGCGTTCTAGAATAGATGAAAAAAAAATTAATTTATCGAAAAAATTGTAATTTTCAATTAACTCCTTCTTTGTATTATAGGTGATAATAATTCAATTCAATTCATAAAAGTATGCAATTTTTCATCAATGTTTTCTTATGACGTTATCACGTAAAATTATCGTCCGTAAACCAACTTTACAGACAACCATTTTTTAAAATTAATTATTTAATTACAAGTAAAACATACATATTGTATTGATTATATTAAAACATATTATTATTATTGGAATTGAAAAATATTGATTAGATTAAGTAAATTATTATTATAGTCGTACTGCCTATTTTTTTTTACATTTTTGCTTTAAATTTTTGTCATCTGTATTTATGTTACATTAAGAGATATGTTCGTTTGTTTATAAGCGCTAATATTAGAATTCAATTAAAAATACTTTGACTTTAACTTGTTATTTCACTATGGAACAAGAATACAGACTATTAAAATCAGGTTACTTTACACTGCACTATACTGTCTCAGCCTGTAAACAACCCACTGCTGAACGAAGGCCTTTCTCCATATCGAAGAAGGGTTGGAGCTTAATCCACCACGCTGCTCCACTGCGGTTTGGCGGATAATTTATCTACTACGAGTAAGAGTAACGATCATTATCAGGTGTCTATGATACCAACCGGGACCAACGACTGGCTTTACGTATTCTTTGAGGCACGTTGGGGAGACTCACAAGGACACACAAACCAGACCGGAAACAAATATTTGTACAATTACAAATATCTGTCCCAAGCGGGAATCAAACCCGCGACCGTCGGCGAGCGGCGTTGAGGCGACTACTCGCACCACTACACCAGAACGGTCGTCTCACTTTACACAGAACTGCATAAACCTAAAACATCAAATAATATAACAAGTATAAACTTAACTTAAGTTAAAAGTTCGAAAATAGAAACAATGTCGTTAAGACCGCGAGTGATCTCTAGTATAGGATAAGTATGACATAAGAGTATACTCATTGAGAACAGGTATATTGCATATTATATTTTTTAGTACTCACGTTGACCCTGACTTTGAAAACATACATTCTATGTCAAGCCTGCATTCAACAACTATAAAGCCGTACATAAAAATAATAATAATAAAAAAAAAAGTTTTTATTATTTCTAAATCTTATACAAACACATTGTCGTTGAGTCTTCCCAGTGAGTAGTCATAGACACTCGTTTGGGGAATGGCTCGTTACTTTCCTTCACTACAGATTTAGAGATATAACACCAATAGTTACATGTATTACAGAGAAAAATCAAAACTATTTTTAAAAAAAAGAAAAATCTGATTAAATTATATAAATCTAAGTTTCCTTTCTTCTCAACTAGCCTAAATGTCTACGATATCTCTGGAACTATGAGACCTAAAAACTTGAAATTTGGTAGGAACATTCCTTTTGTCGAGTAGATGTCAGCTAAGAACGGATTTTGAGAAATTCTACCTCTAAAGGGATGAAACAGGGAGGCAAACTTTGTATGAGACAACGTGTTTCCTTGGTCCAATCTGCTTCAAATTTTGCATAAATATTATTTAACAGAATTGATTGAAGACGTGTTTTTTATTTTATCGAAATTCATCCCCTAACCGGGTTAAAAGGGGGTAGAAAGTTATTTTGATATCAATACTCCTTAGTGCTTTTTTTTTAAATTACATTTTATTTTGACACATGTTTGACAACTCAATCCGTCTATTATATTATAATATTTTCCAGTATTGACGCAGGTGTAGGTGATATCTTTTTTGAAGGAACGGCCAAGACTTTATATTAAACGTAACAAAATTGAGTTGTAAATATAACGTGTGGTCGCTTTATAGTAAAATAGTGTTTTATATTATATTTTTTACTTAAATGTTGGTGTCGTTTTAAGTCAAGGGTTTTAAACTAAATGACTCATCAGCAAGGCATCTGTAGTTCACAATGATACAGATATAGAAGACACCGAAGTGAACTTGGAAACATTTTTGAATTATACGGATTAACACCCTAATTAGTACAGTTTGGCACCATGGACTAATGTTGGAACAAGATCAGAAAAAACTATAAATCATTTACCCATTTAACTTTATCTTACACTAAAACTAAGAAGGAGGAGATAAAAGCTGTCTTGGACTTTTATTAAATATAGGTAAATATATGTTTGACATACACACACGATCGTCTATTCCTAAGGTAGGCAACTTAATGCCTGTGTTTTAGGTGACAGCCGACTGATATACATTTTTTTTTATAAATATACATATAATTAGTACATATGGAAATAAATACATATTACACCCAGTCTCGAGGCGGGAATCGAACCCACGATCCTGAAGCATAAAGCAATGTCACTACCAACTGTGCCGAGTCAATCAAAATTGAAAAAAATAATTACTTGCAGATTTATTCAAATCTAAGAGACAAAATCGTATTGACTTGTGGTGTAATTATACTAACGATACAATGAACGAACCATTGATGACCGTTCTGGTGTAGTGGTGCGAGTAGTCGCTTTAACGCCTCGGCTCAATCCCGGTGGTCGCGGGTTCGATTCCCGCTCGGGGCAGATATTTGTATTTGTGCCAATATTTGTTTCAGGTCTGGGTGTATGGAGACTACGTAAAGCCGTCGGTCCCGTTTGTTATCATGAATACCTTATAATAATCGTTACTTATGGTAGGATATTAGCCGCCAAATCGCAGTGGAGCAGCGTGGTCGATTAAGCTTCAACCCTTCTTCTATATAGAAAAAAAGCTTTTGTTCAGCAGTGAGCTGTTTACAGGCTGATACAATACAGTACAGTACAGAAGCATTTGTAGCCTGCAGTGACGAAACTGAGCCTTACCATAAATATTAGAGTCCATCTAAGGGGAGATTTTACTGCCGGACTAATCTCAGACCTGTTGCTTAAAATAAGAAATGGTGATTTCCGGGAACTGGATAATAATATAATGCATAAGTGTATATGAGTATGTATTTACCATAAACAAAGCTTAAGGTAAAACTTCTAATGGAGCGGGAGTATACTTGAGCGAAAGCTGCTTCTCTCTCTCACAGCCAGTTGTATGTGGCATGTTCCAGAGTAGGCTGGTGATTCTAGCACCTCGAAGGAAAAACAAAAATATTGTTTATAAAGAAATACTACGGAAGGTGTAGTATTTCGATTTCATTGTAAAAAGATAATACTCCCATGTAACTTTTTTCAGATCAAAGGCCGAGCTTCGTGTTCGTAAAATATAACAATTTTTATTTTAATGTTTATTTGAACATTAAATCCCAACTCTATAATACAGTTATTTTTTATAAGTATTCAAATATTTTAAAATAATAATTTATATGTTATAACAAAATTAATAACGTAAAAAAAACAAATAAAAATCCTATTATAACCATTTTCGACTTCTACGCGGACGAAGTCGCGGGCTAAAATATTACGTTTGACAACTCAATGCGTCTATTAGGAAATATTTTCCAGTATCGACGCAGGTGTAGGTAATAAAGAATATCAATATAAATTCTTTGAAATTTTAGTTAAATACCCGTGCGAAGCCGGGGCGGGCCGCTAGTATATATATATATATATATATATATATATATATATATATATATATAGGTATATGAATTTTCACGGGCGTGCAGGTGCGTGTGTGTGTGTGTGTGTGTGTGTATGTGTGTGTGTATATGTGTGTGTGTGACTTGATCTCTCATTTGCATTAGAGTACATACATGATTCATTATTGTTTTGTAAGTGTTAGGTTCCTACGAACAACTGTAACTGCATGCCCTACGAAATACGAAGCTTCTTGGGTTCGGATCAACGAAGATAATTGTCCACATGCAGTTACGTTATCCTTTCTAACAGATTTTTTACTTCATCGTAATTAAGTGTTTTTAAAAAATCAGTTACAACTTTTTTGCACATATGCAGTTGTTTGGGGTATATGTTCAATTTTATTCACACAATCCTTTCTTCTTTTGTTCAAAAGGTTTTTTTGCAAAGACATGTCTTTATGAGCATGAAGTAATAGATTTAAGACGTACAATTTCCTGACACTGAGTGGCCCGCTGATTCTGTAGAGATCGTCCGTGGGGAATCCAATTGGTTTTGAGTACATTACTTTGATCAGAGATCTTTGTGCTCGTTTCAGATCCAAAAACCGTGTCTTATTAGCACCTCCCCATATTGAAATGCAATAAGTTGTAACCGATTGAGCAAGGGCAATATATATCTTGTTGAGGGTGTTGCATGGTACGAGGTGTCTCAAGGTTTTAAATAAGTAAATGAGCTTTCTCAGTCTGCACACAATCAATTCAATATGCATATATCAACTGAGTCGCTGATCAACCAAAATACCAAGATATTTGATGCAGCTGACTTTCTGGATCTTCGGGCAAGGGCAATTTGGGTGTTTCAAGGCACATTCATGAATCCTTATGCTGAAGCTATCACTCGGTTGGGAACTCAGATACGGTGCAAAACAAACGTAGTTCGTTTTAGAAATTTGAGGGTTAAGAGATTGGCTCTCAGCCAATCAGCCACTCCTGACAAACCTCTCTCAGCCAAGATCTGAGCAGTCTCCCAGGACTCAGCAGTAAAGATAATAGCCGTGTCGTCGGCATAAGAAACAAGTTTTCCTTCAATGTCGTTAAGGTCATACAATTTGTTGATGTATAGCAGAAACAGTGTGGGGCCGAGACCACTACCCTATGGCACACCATAGGTAGCATTTGCTTTACTACTAACATAGTCACCAATCTTGACTTGCTGTGTTCTTTCATGTAGATAGCTGTTAAAAAGTGACAGAGCAGTGTCACGGATACCCACACTCTCAAGTCTACGTACAAGAATAGGAATAGATGCAGTATCGAAGGCCTTTTTAAGGTCCAAAAAAACTGTAAAACATTTCTTACCCCGATCCACTTCCTTTACAATTATGGAGGTCAGGTCCAGAATGGCATCTTGTGTTGATAGGCCTTTTCTAAAGCCATACTGTGAATTAGAGAGTAAGTTATATTTATTTATGTAACTAACTAGTCTATTATTAATGATTTTTTCGACAATTTTTGAGATAGTGTTTAAAACTGATATTGGTCGGTAGTTATTTACGTCATCACTATTACCTCCTTTATATATGGGTGTAACAATGGAACGTTTAAGTGCAGCTGGAAACACTCCGGTGTGAAAACAAAGGTTGGCCAGGTTAGTAATTAGCGGTACAAGAACCTTAGCAGAGAGTTTAATGAGCTTGGTTGGTATACCATCCCATCCCGAGGAACTATTTGAGTTAAGACTCGATAAAACAGAATTAACTTCTTGAGGAGTGGTATCCAACAATACAAATGAAGTGCTATGGATACGTTTAGTAGATAGACTATAAGATCTAGGGTTAGGAAGGGTCAAAATATTTTCCGCCAACTCAAGTCCAACGTTAACAAAGAAGCTATTCACAAGGTTAACCGAAACCAGAGGTTCGGAATCCATTTTAAGAAGATCATTATTTTTGGTGTTTGTCGATTTGTATTGAGTGATGTCATTAATTGTTCGCCAAAATTGCTTTGGGTTATTTTTAGTCCTATCTATCAAATGTTTATTATATTGTTTTTTTAGTTTTTTAATAAGATTGCTACAAAAATTTCGGAAGCGTTTGTATGTAATTTTTAATATATTGTTACTGGGGTCTAGTCTTACTTTTAACTGTAACCGGTTTCTCAGTCCAATACAGCGCAAAGCACCCGCCGTAATCCATGGCTTAAGCACTCTTTTACTACATGGAATCCTCTTTTGTTTTGAGTTGGCAAGAATTGCTGTCTTGATCATACTTATCAGAGCATTTGCATATGTGTTTGGGTCTTTATATGTGGTCAAATGAGATACATCCATATTAATAAGTGTTTTATTAGTATTTTCAAAATCTACCATTGTCTTAATCTTATGACGTGCGCCTCTATCTATCGTATGTTGTAGGTGTAAGACTACTAAGACTACTACTACTACTACTACTTTTTATTTTTATTTTATTTTTCTTTTTTTATTTTTTTCTATTTCTATTTTCTTATTAGGTTCTTATAGATGCTTACTATGTTTTGAGTTAAGATTGTAAATTGAGAATATTGGTAATATTAATTATTATTAATATTAATTATTATTAATATTTAATATTGGTCAGAGATAGTCGTGTTCAGCACCGCAACAAGAGCCTTGTTTTTATTTCTTTCTAGTTTCAATATGACCTGATCCAAACAACTATTGCCTCTTGTGGGCAGCGTATGACCTGGCATCAAACCATGAGAGTGTAGTATATTAAGATAGTTAAGTCTGTTGCTACGCTCATAAGAGTGCTCATTAGGTGAAGCAATCAAGTCAATGTTAATATCACCCAGAATAAGAACACTATGATGCGTGATAGCAGCCAACTGTGCGTCTAAGCTGTCAATGAATTTTGAAGCATTTGTTTGCGAAGGTGAGCGATAAATACCGAAAATAGAGAAGTTAGAAATAACAATCAAGACTCCGGTTGCCTCACAGAGGTTAAGTTCGCTAACTTTAGCCTAACACGTATTTTTTAAATATGCCACGACCCCATCGTTCTGATTGATCTGATTTCTAGTATAATAAGAATCATAATTAGGTAAATATGGCAAAGGTTTGTGTGAGTGTAATCTGCATTCCGTAAGAATTATAATATCAGCTTCGATTTTCAATTTTGTAAGAGTAATTTCTAAGTCAGGTAGGTTCTTATAGATGCTTACTATGTTTTGAGTTAAGATTGTAAATTGAGAATGTATGTTGTGTGTGTGAGAGTGTAATTCGTGAATGTTACATTTAATATAGTCTGCAACTTGAATGTCGTCTAATATCTGTAATGAATCAAGTCTATCCATTTTGATAAAAGCTAATTTGATTAAGTGTGTAACTAGTCGTATATACATTGAGTGAGTTTGAGAGTGTGGAGTGTGTGTGTATGGCTAAGTACGTAAAAATTTGTAGAAGGTTGCCTGTGGTCATTTCTGATTGAGTTTTTCTTTTAAGTTTGAGAGAAGATGATATTACTTTAAGATCAGACCTATAACGTATGCATATATTTAGTAATTTAAAATAAAAAAAAAAGAAAAACAAATATTTTTTTTTCGATATTTTTTATATAATTTTCTTAGTGACCTGTAAATTATCTTTTTTTTATATTTAAATCTATTAGTAATATTATGACCTGATTTTTTTTAAATAATTAAGGTAGGTATAAAGTAGTAAAAAATTAGTATTAACATTCACTGTTTATTTATAAACATAAACAAACACGCAGATTTCATTTCAACTTCAATTTCATTCACCGCAAACCGCCGCAATCTATGCGAATATTTCTTAAATAAAATTAATTAAAATCTCCGCTGTTTTTGGTTTAGATTTTTTTTTAATATAAAGTGGGGCACACGATCAGACAGACCACCTGATGTTAATTAGTTACTGCTGCAATTAAACTAAACGCAAAATGAAAATGGAGTCGCGTTTGCGATGTTACCTTCAGGGAAAATGTGTATAGACACATCTACACATCTGACATAGACACTCTCGACGCTTGAAAAACCCCAAAAAATAGCGCTTAGGGAAAACCTCAACAGAAAAGTAATTATTCTAAAGTCTGCACGTACGCGAAAAAAATTTGCGTGAAGCCCGCACATTGGAGGCAAAACCAGGCATCTAAGTGGATGATGACGAGTACTGTGGCGAAGAATATGATGGTAAAAACGTGACGATTGCACCATGTCAAAGAGTTCTTCAAAACACATTGTATAGACGGTAAAACACGCACAAAGAGCTAACGTCTCTTCCTACATTTAAAGGTTCTAAACAGTCTGTAAGTTTGGGATCATCGATAAGGCGAACTGTAGGCAATGAATGAAGGCAAGGTTTTTTTTTTTTTTTATAGCTGCACCTCCGAATTTTAATGTCTTTTTTTATCCCCATTCTAGTCCATTCCAGTATTTCCTCCATTCCCTGGCCGTCGAGGCGTGAGGACATCTGCGAAGGGCTCTGCTCCAGGACAAACATATAAGTTTGTTCTGGATCAATGCCCACGCAGGACTAGAGAGGAACGAGCGTGCCGACTATCTGCCCAAGGAAGCTGCGCTGAAGTTAAAACGCGCTTTTGACTATGACAGCTGCCCGGTTTCATGCATCAGGCGAAGCATTCGCATGCAATCGCTTGATGAATGGAACCAGCGATATCGTGACGGCGAAACAGCAGGCGTCATCAGGGTTTTCTTCCCTGACGCGATAGCCGCACACAGGATCATAGGTAAAATAAAGGTGGACAGATTTGTCACCCAGGTGTTGACGGGGCATGGCGAATTCTACGAGTACTTGCATCGTTTCAAGTGCAAGGAGAGCCCATCATGCGTCTGCGACCCTGGGTGTTCGGAATCTGTCTTCCACGTCCTCTTGGACTGCCCGACTCTCGGTTTTGAGAGACAGCGGTTGGAGTGCAAAATAGGTGTAAAACTATGCAAGGATACGTTGCACGAAATTCTACAAAATGATAATAGCAGAGACTGTTTCCTACAGTTTTGTAAGAAATTGGGCAATAGTCGTTAATAAAAGAAACAAGATCTAGAAAATTATGTTATATAAATATAGTAGAAGGCAAGGGTTGGAGTTGATGTTAGTGGGGGGAGGGGGAGTTACTGTCCCAAACGAGCGAATAGTACTCCACAGGGGGACGGACTTTGTAAAGTAAAAACCGATGTCCCAATATGAAGCATCCAACCCTGATCCATACCTTCTGTCCACTGTGACTTTTTGAGATTGAGAGTAGCAATGTTGTAGAAGTTTTCTAAAGGTATTACGTTTTAACATAATTATTATATCATGTCAAAAACATAAATTTGTTTTATTTAAGTAGGCTTCAAAAGCATCTATGAATCTTTATTTTATAAAAATATATTTAACCTACCACCGGAAATAAAATATTGATTAGGCTAGAAGAACCGATAAGGATTTCAATACATAGTTCAAAACATATTTTTTTAAATATTATTGAGTCATTTATTTATTGCAAGTGATTATTCTGTTCTTTACTAACTCCTTGAAAGAAGTCACGTTAAAACACTAAATTACGTATTCTCTTTTTAACTAAAGTGTAAAGTAGCTAATTGTTTACGTTTAGACCGTAGAAATATGTCTGTGGCCTTATATTTTTTAAACGTAAAATTAATTATGTCATTAAGTTGTTTGGTAAAAAGTACATGCCTTGATGTAACAACACTAACTGGGACTTGTATCACTAATTTATATTACAAGGAAGACATTTTACCGAGCTTAAATAAATAATAATAATAAACGCCTCACACTCAACAGCCCCCAGTAGGATGTGAATCCTGTGTTCGGTGTCCGGACACAGACACAATAAACAAACAAGCACAAATGCCCAGACGAAAAGCATCGGTATGGTCCAAACAAATATTTGTCATGTGCGGAGATCGAACCCGCGATCGTATCGTATCGATAAAACTAAAAGCGCATCATAAGATATATTGTATGGTTTAAATCCTTCAACTATCTTCGATTATCTGATTATTGAATGTATAAAAAATGGACAGCTTAGTAAAACAAATAGATAAATTCGTTAAATAAATATGAATGAGTAATTATTGTAAATTATATTATACTTGCATATTAAGGAATCATTAAGAATTACATTATTGAAATCGATTCAGTACTTTCAGTATATTAAACACAAATGAACAAATAAAAAAATTGCTTTTTGAAATTATCACATAAGTTTTAGACATTTAATTTCAGCCTGTACTCGTTTCTTTTCGTATGCGCTATAATGAATATCTCTTAGAGATAAGCATGCCGTTTATACTTGTATTTCAATGAAATTTAACTTGAAAATAGATATTTCTGTTCGTACCTATAATAAAGTAAATAAATAAATAATTAAAATCAATTATGCGGATTTTTTATCTACGAATGACTCAACTGAAACAAGATTAGCAATGATAATAAAGCAATGGATGGATAAGTGAATGAGTGGAATTGAGAATGTTGAAAGATGATAATTTTCAATAATAAAAACTCCACATTTGTATGATGAATTATTTACTTTTCTTACATTTCTTATCTTATCACAACTCTCGTTATTTCATTGAAAGTAGAGAAATGATTTATCGAGTATTAAAAGAAATCGTTTATACTTATAAAACAACATAAACTTGCCTGTAAATACTAATTGGCTGCTTAACTTATTCGTTATCGCTAAGCTAAAACCATTGAAACCATTATTTAGGATTTTAGTATTCCGTTACAATATACAGAGTGACTGGTAAATTACTATCAATATTTAAGGAGAATACTCGGTACATGATTCTCATTCGAATTATGTAAAAAATATAGGTACTTAATTTTTGACCAAATTTTCATAAATTTCAAATAATTGGCGTAGCGTTACACTTATAGCGTTTTTTTTTTAAATTGTTTAATTAGTGATGAAAATTTGTATGGCTTTGTCATTATTAAACTTAAAATATAAATGAAACTATATACGAAATTTTATATTAGGTTTTAGTTAAAAAATAAGGCTAAATATTAAATATGACCTTTAATTCCCACGGTTCATCATCATCATCATCATATGAGCCACTGGAACGTAGGCCTCCCTCGTCGAACTCCAGAGTGAGCAGTTGATATTCACCAATTTAAAACCAATACTAATGTATTACAATCCGTGACTGCGAAATAAAAAAAAAAAAATAATGTCCAAATGTATGTATAACATAATTGTACCTCTTGAAACGTTGCTGAACCTCCTTAGGTTGCTCGCATTTTGATATTTGAAATTTACGTGGTATTTTGTACACGTGTTTTTATTTTTTATTTTATTTTCATTAATTATTTTAATATTCGCAACGATTAATTTTCGTAATAAGTAGGCGCTTAGACTAAATATCAATATTTTTCCTTCACTTCTATGAAATCTAACGATATGTATATAGTCTTTAATTTTTATCAACAAAAAAAGGGGTTTTTAACCTCAAATACAATTTTTATGCTAACAGGCTCTTATGTAATAATTAAAATTATTTATTAAATCTGAATTATTACTTTTCAAAATACATATTATATATCAAAACTAAATAAAAATTATACTTAAAAAATTATATATAGAGATATTATATATGTCGTATAAATTGAGAAAAATATATATTTTCTTATCGATAAAAATAATTTTAATCCGATATGAAAGATTTGAATGGGTGTTACGAGAAGTACGCATTGATGTTCTATTGATAGTCAGATTTAAACTAAGCGTGTCTCTTTCTGTTTTTAAGCCGTTCAATAGTTTTTGATCGGTTTATCCATAAATAACCAACACAATGGGGTGTATTTGTAAAGGGCACCTGTCGCATCTCAGCCATTGTGGACAGACTGTAAGGAGATAACTGAAAGAATTTATGTACAGTATTATTCGTCTCTTGTGCCCACCTGTTTATTGTATTGTACCGGGACATTCTATATGCTGACGAAATGTTTCAGTAGATAAAAGACGTGAATCGATACCAGATAGTCGCGAGTTTAAATCCAACCGGTACTGGTGAACTTTCGAGCCTTTAAAAAATCATCTCATGATTGGCTCTGAAAGAAAAACAAGTACTATTTTTTTCGTTACGTTCACTTAATGCAGCTAGGCTAGTCATATTCTGGCTCTACTTATTTGTAAGAGTAGGTGCCTTCGCCCAATACATGGATTTTTACTTGCTATAAGTAAAAATCCATGTATTGGGATACTTTTTTTTTAATTTGCTATAAGCGCCAAAATAACAAATTACAAAAAAGAGATGGTTTTTATTTTGATGTTTTATAATGGAATTAGCCTATGGTAGCGCGAAATCTGTATCTACTTTACACTCATGGTAATGGCAACACTCATTTCAAATCGTTTGTCCAAGATTATAATTAAATATTTTTTCCGAAAAATAATGCACTATGTATTTTTCTTTAAATTGCTACACAGTGAATTATCAAATAAGGGATGTGATATTTGTAATCCGTAAATTACATATTTTATGTAAGTACATAATATATAGGACGTCTGACTATTATACAGAATGACTGGTAAATTACTAACAATATTTAAGAAGAATAAGTACTCAGTACATGATTCTCATTCGAATTATGTAAAAAATAGGTACTTAATTTTTGACCAAATTCCCATAAATTTTAATTCAAATAAATGAAGCGTGGACACTTTTCCAGTCATGCCGGCGGCGCCTGCACAGATGTAGTACTGTGCCACTTGTTCACATCTAAAAATTTCCAAAGTTTACATCATTTTCCTAGTCCGCAAAGTTGCTTAAATGAGTAAAATATCTTAGTATTTTTGCCTATCCCAAGCCAGGATTAAAGTATTGGAAAGGGGTATTGGATCATGCTTGTTTATCAAAGGTAGCCTGCTACCCTGTTAACACGTGGCGGCGTTTGGACGTAGGTAAACTACCTTGTTTGTGTCGACAGTGTAGCTAGCTGCTAGGGTGTCCAGACGACGCGTAAATAATCAGATAACTGTTGAGTAACTTTACTTAGAAGTTTATTTATATTTATGTTATATTTTTACATAATTTGAATGAGAATCATTTACCGAATATTCTCCTTAAATATTGATAGTAACGCAACCATTCATTCTGTATATCAGACTCCAAAAGGGAGGGAGTTTGCAGGTGTTATATATCACGTTCCGTATGAAAATATTATTAAAATTCCTAGCTTTTTTTAATGTTCACTTTTTGCTTAATATACGAACTACTCTGCTTGCATCTACTGCATGTATCGTCCAACGGTGGCACGCTCACCGTTTCACTTAATTATTATCAATACCTTTAAAATATCATTCGAATAATCATTAGTAAAATAACAAAAATCTCGTGCGCATCTTAAACGAAAGATCAGCTGTGAGACCAAAAGTTAGCGACGTCACAAATGCTGAACTGTGATTCAGTCACTGACTTCGCGAACTGACCTCTGACAATAATTCGGTAACTCGGGTAGATACGTACTACATATCACATAATATGATTCCGATTCTTCGTCTAACTTGACCAAGCTGTGGACTGGCACAATTTTTTTAAGAATATTTTGATAATCAAATTAATAAAAATTTGTAATAACCTTTTCGTAGACAGACCTTTTAAAGCGTCTTAGAATTATATCAGTCACATTACACTGAATATTTATTGTGTTAAAACAAGTTGGCGTGATCAAAAATTAGATAGTTTGAACTTACCTGGAAACATTAAAATACTAATCAATTTCCAAAAAAAAAAAAAACAATTGCTGAATATTATTTATTGAAGTTCTACTTATTTTCGCGCATTAGGGAAAAATGATGAGAGTAAATTTTTATGATGCGCGTGCACACCGTCACGAAAAACCGACATCCTGAACATTTTAGTTTTTATTAACATATTTAAATAAACTTTTTAAACTAGATAATGCGTTATAATAAAACTTACAATGTATTAAATAGCTTTTTTTTCTATTATTAGTGTTATTCTTTAGTTGTTATTTCTTTGGCATTCGACGGGTAGCAAACAGACAAAAAAAAGCATATTTGGCTTCAGCATCCATTACAGGATGCCAAAAAAATGTTCTTCAATTAACAGAATTGGATTTGTTATTATTATAATAAGTATATCCCATCCCATAACGGTTAATAATTCGTCAAATTCTTTTTTTAAGCGACTCAAACACGACTGGTCACATAATATATCGATCAAATGATCGCTTTAAAAATAAAAAATGTTTTTATAAACATATATCACCGGTCCTTTCTTTGAATATCAAAGAACGCTTTAATATGGAGATGCGCAGTACAATACCAGAAACGTATATAAAGGTATGACGCTCTTTATATTCCTCAATTTCATTTGAAATTTCTACAAGATAACTTGAAAACTCTTTTCAATTCGAAACATTAAGATAACACTCGAAATGCATACCAATACGTGCAGGTGAGTGATGAGTATTTTTAAAGCAATTAATAGAATTGTGATTCGTTTATAATTTAAAAAAAAAAATGTGTTAATCCGTAATTTTTTTAGTTAAAGACCGCTTTTTTTTTTTGAATAATTTTATCGACTGTAGTGTGCTTTGCACTAGCTGCAAGCTTAAATTTAATCTCTCATCTACCCCTTAAAAGTCATACTTATAGTATTTATATATAGTTCTCCTGCCAAGGTATTTAAGTATCTGAGATACAGCAGTACCTACTAAAAAGATCTACAAGTAAATAATGTAAATTACTATAGATTAAAATTTCATAGTAAGGATGATGCGTGTGCCATGCAACAGGATGTTGTCTTAAATTCTAACTGCATTAAATATCATTGAGGGCTAGCTGCAGTTTCAGTGGCTTAGAAAGATCTTGGGGTAACTTTTCAGCTATTTTAAATATAGAATTCCTAATATTATAAATGTGAAATGTAAGTTTGTTTGTTACGGTTTCACGCGAAAACTACTTAACCGATCATCATGAAACTTTGTACACATATTCTTGGAGGTATTAGAAGTAGTATAGGATAGGTAGGATTTTTTTTGGTCGCGATAACTGACATCCACGCGGGCGAAGCCGCGGGCACAAGCTAGTATTATATATTTCAAATACAAATATTACTAAAAAAATATTTTTAATTGTAATTGTTCTGCTAGCTATTAAACTATTAAATCGATTTTAATAATCTACTACTACTATCTACTAATAGGGGACCATCCGCGTGGAACTCTAATAGTCAATATAAAAATGTTTGTGGGGTTCTTCCTGGCTGATCAAGGTCTCAGGTCTGTTGCGGTAGGCTGTGCCTCTCCACCTAAGCATTCATATAGTGAGGATAATATGAATTTAATCTTTGTGCAGAAGTGTGACAATGGTGACAGTGTGCGTCCTGGTGGCGCTAGTGTCAGCTCAGGTGACATTCAGCCGCGACTGGTCGGGCGGAAAACGGTCGCCGCCTGCTGTGTTCGATTGTGACCAGTTCGCGCGCCTTTGCCGACATTTCCTTGTAAGTTTTGAATAATTATAGTATGTGTTTTGTACATCGATTAAATACAAAAAAAACACGACTACCTTTTTTTACTAACTTCACATGAATTAATATATCACTTCACTTGAAATATTATATTGTAATGGTATAAAATCAAAAAATCAAAATCAAAAATAACTTTATTCAAATAGGCCCTACGAGCACTTTCGAATCGTCATTTTACAAAATTAATATTGTAGTGATTATTATTATTTTTTGTAAAAGTAAAGCTACCACCGATTCGGAATGTAGATTCTGCAGAGAAGAATCGGCAAGAAACTCCGCAGTTACTCTTTTGAAAATAATATATAAACTGTGTTTTAGTACACAATTAGTAACAGCTTGCATGAAATACAGCGCCACTAAGTCCACACGTCTTTATCAGCTAAATAATCCTGGACCGAATAATAAGCTTTATCTATTAACTTTTTCTTAATAAATTCTTTAAATTTATTATGAGACAATTCCAGAATTGTTTGTGGGATTTTATTATACATGCGAATACCATAACCCAGAAAGGAGACGTTTACTTTGCGCAGTCGGAAGCTTGGAGTTACAATTTTGTTATTCCTTCTAGTGTTTACAGCGCGATTAATACTATTTATTTCAAAACAACGAATATTCTGGTGAATATATATAATATTGTTATAAATATACTGCGACGCAACCGTTAATATGTCTACCTTTGGAAAAACATCCCGTAGGGAGACTCGAGCTCCAAGATCGTAAATGCCGCGAATAGAATATATAATATATAGTCAGGATTGATTAAAGCGATCAAATAAAACCAAAAATTCACTCACTATAAGTACCTTTTTTTATTTAATTAATTGAGTTTACAAAATATATTAATAGCTAGAATCGAATATATACTAACCTATGAACGAGAGTGGGTGATGACTACAGATCATGGGTGCAATTTGTAACAGTGTAGGCTACCGATTCGGAATGTAGATTCTGCAGAGAAGAATCGGCAAGAAACCTTCATAACATATACACTTACATTTACATACATTACATATATATACACATTATATATATTTATACACATTACATATACACATATACACTACTTCATAATACAAGTATGAACTTAAATCTTATTTTATAAATCACACATAAAAGTGTAGGTACTATAGGTATGTGTGATGTGTGAAAGCCTGAATTCAACGATTAATAGTCTCAACTGGTGGCAGTATGGTTATTGGTCAAGGAATAGGAACTGATCTTTACGAGGGAAATGCATAATATATAATATATATATGTATAATATATAATTATTTAAAAAAATATATTGAAATAAGTCCAAAAAATTAAAAGCGCTGGCCCGCTAGGTACACGTAGTAACTTATCCGATTATTACAACTTATATTTGATGCAACCGTCAACATTAAAACGTTTTATAAAGAGAAAAATATTGCCAATTGCCACTAGTTTATAAAAATACACGACACGTCACGCCAACGTCAGTTAAACGAGTAAAAATTTTTTTCAATCGTTTACCTATAATATGCTCACTTTTAGTAAACTAACATACATGTACAATGTTTATGTTAAAATTGTCATATACTAATAGTTTTTATATTTTTATTTTAGCACGAGCTAAAGCAAGGCATGTCAGATGATAAACTGATGAAGCACCGACGTCTGGAGCCAGAAGAGATAGCGGTAACATATGAAGACGAAAAATGAATTAGAAATCCTATATGATGAAAATTTGAACACATATTTACGTATATAGTAGCAATTTCTATTTAGAATCTTTGTGTCATAAATTCCTTCGAGTTATATTTTTGTCAATTGATATGAATACAAGAATTTTTAACTTTACAAAAGTTATATATATATATTAATCGAAAACCTTGAAAACTTGTGCCTAATTGGCACATCTAAAGTGTAAGTCACTTTATAACTATATATATGAGAGAACATTATATTTATACTCGCTTCATACTGTAGTAAACTACGTTAATAATAATAAAATAATAACAATTAAAAGTTAGTAACTTACTGTTGTCTAATTTTACCAAAATATAAACAAACATTCTGACGAAGACAAGGATCACGTTTTGGATTTTACTTTAGAAAAATACTATAACTAAATTATGGGTTTTAGCTGTTGTTTAAGACGTGATATTAATTATTCAGTACAATCAAACAAAAAATTATAATAACATATTAACTCACAAAAAGATTTATTGGAACATATTATATATGACAAAAAATAAAAATATATACAATTAAAACAATATTACGTAACATACATATTAATAAAAATATCTTTCTACTATTTTAATCAACCTAGATTCTTTTTTGGAGTTTACTTCTAAAGAATCGATTTTCATATAAGGACCCCGGTATGAAAAGAGGAGTAAAAACCGTCAATCGCGTTGTTTTTTTTTTTTGTGCAACTTATTTTCACTATTAAGAGGTATCCGCGCGCGAGCTTCAAGGAATCGGTGGTTGAGGAAGGGGCGGGTGTGCACCGCGCCCGGCCGTCGCTTCATACCCCGCTCTCTCCCACTACTAGTAGTTATCGAGTCTTTTTTAATTAAGATTTATTTATTCATTTATTTTATTTTTTTTACTTTCATTTTTTTTAAATAAATGTATAAATCACAATGAGTTCAGATGAATCGACATTTAACTTGCCGAAGACGAAATTATTCGTAATTTTGATGATGAGGCCAAATTAATAACGGACAATTTACTGTCTCAGAAATCAAATTGCGCTATATTTTCGCGTAAAAACTGTAAAAAAGGCGATAAGTGTTATTCTGTGTCACATACGAACTATTTGTGCGTAGAGAATCGTGCTTAAGGAGTTAACTCCAGTCGTGCGTCGGAGCAGAGATTTTTTTTTTTAATAAAATAAAATCAAAATAATATAAGTATACTTCAAAATGCTTTACTGATTCATTAGTGCATCTTTTTATGTACACAGATATTGTTCTTATTGTATTTGGGTATTTTAAAAAGGTAGTAAGTGATTACAACATATGAACATTAATTTTTGTCTGCACTTGACTGCACCAAATCCAACGAAGACACCAAAATTATATAAAGCCTCATGGGTGGTTAGAGATGGTTGAAATTCCAGGTAGCTAGGAAGAAATGAAGCGCATATATAGCAGTCAGTATTTTTATTATTAATAAATTGATTTTATTTACAATTAAAAATATTTCATAATTAAAATACAATTATTGCAATACAAATCGACTTCCATTATAATTAGTATAAAAATCTTACTATAAGTGGTATAAAATATGTTAGTCTACAAATAATACTAAAACTAAACAGACTTACATATGCGAATATTTAAGCATTAATAAATTGTTACAGTAATTGTATATGTTAATAATAATACATTTAAAAAATAACATTTGATTGACATTTAGGCTCCTTACGAACGATGTTTCAATTAGAAATTTTCTAACACATTCTCAATGAATCATGAAAATGTATGGATAGCTCACTTTTTGATATTTGTATAAAAAATGTTCGATGTTGCATATGAATTCATTCAATCAGTAGTATTAATCCATGTTAATTGACATCAAAATTGCATAGAATTAAAATCTGAACTAGCACTGCTGAATTTTCATTTGTTAAATGGTTTTTAAACATTCTCATGTAAGTGGGATAAGGAAAATATTGTGGGATGTCTATATTCCGGAAGAAATTACAATACACGTATATTCCCCACTCATTCTAAATAGGAGAAGGAGCTTATGTCAACCAGTGGGACCTATACACCATGATATGGTTACAGTTACATGTGTAAATATTTTGCACGGATGACCAATTTTAAATAAAAAGTTTTTTTATTTTATTTAAAATGATATAAGAAAATATTTAAAAAATAAAACTGATTTCTAATATATGGGATAATGTATGGGATCTGATACAAAATGTACACAACGTCTTACGAGTCAATGTCAAATGATTATTGTACTTGTTTAAAATTATCAAACGTAAAATAAAAATTAAGGTATTTTATTGGTAAAAAAATTGGAGTATAGTTAATATTATTTATTTCACTTTATCAACCAAGTTTAGTTTTTTAATCAAGTTCTAAGTGGACCTAATGAAATTAAAAAGATAATTTGTTCTTTAATTTAATGCCATGTTCCTTTGCACTTAAAATGCACCTGCACATTAAAATTTATTAATATTTTTTATAAAAACTAAATTATTCATTTTAGCAAGATGACACAATTCATAATTTTGTATTAAGTCAAAAATATCTTATAAAATATATTATTTACTAAAATTAAAATGTTTCAAGTTGTCAAGTTTTCAACAGAAATTAATTTAACACGTTCACGGACAGTATCAGCTCAATGTTTGATCGTGTTATGACACTACAAAATTTCATATTTTGCCTAGAGGCGTTGTGTCACAACGCAAAAGTAAAAAATGATGTGATGTGACAGTACAGGTATAGGCGTACTCAGTATAGGAAATGGAGCGCCGTGTGGTGTACTGATTGTACACAAGTAAAAAGTCAGACGTCGATAGGCGTACTGTCATATAAATTTTTACAGTGACAACGTCGAGAGGCTTTCTGTCCGTGAACGAGTTAAATTTTCTTTATTTATTTATTTTTTTAAATTTGCCTAATTGCTTGTTTTGATATATTTAGTTTATACAGGAACCGGAACAGGAAGGAAGGATCATTACCAATGATATTTTTAAGCCTACAGAAAATTTTGTGTTTTTAAAGCTGAAACATGTTAAAGCTATTTTTATAAAATTGTATAGCTAATTTGATTTGGACAAAACAATATCTGACGAAGCGAATGACGAAAATTTGCAAAGAATTGAAAAACTTAGGCACTGTTTAGAACGCCCCGCGTCTTTAGTGCACTTTCAGACTAATTGTTTTTTTTTTGTATTAGGAAGCCTATTTATGGAACCAACTAATATTACGTCATGGTATGACAAATGACATGGTATTAGTAATGTTAAACGCAGGTGAAACCGCGCAGGTCATCTAGTTTCTATGAAAAATTAATTACAATGTAATTTTTATGTTATATGTAGACGATATTGAAGCTTTAAAATTCATGCGTACCTTCTTTACGGCGCATAATTATGTAACAGTAATAAAGCTCGATACACACTCACTTCACGTTGCACACACCAAAAAACTAAGTCCAATAAAGACACATTTTAATTTCAATCATCATCAGTGCTTGAACAACGGACGTATTCCAATGCACTGTTCAATTTGTCGAGCCACATGTCCCGGTCTTTGGGAGTATCTGCAGCTAGGAGGTGTCGTCTCCGAATCGAGCCGTCGGCGCAGTGCACGTACACCAGCGAACCACTGTCCGGTACGATGAGGCCAGCGGGCACCGATGACTCGAACAGCAATGTGTTGGGTCGAGCACAAAGATCTCTTGGTGCCCTTATGACCTTTTCAGAGATGACCGTTGATAAGTCGATGTCACCGATTGGCATCTGAAAAGCGGAATATTTTAGATTAACTTAATAGAACTTAGAACACACCCTGATATGGAAGACTGGGGTGTTTATTAAGGCATCAAAAATTATGTAAGACTTTTGATGTGTACACGACTGTGTAGTTTCACACTCGACTAATACTGAAATTGGGTCAATAAGTACATACAATTGACAGGATATGGCAACTAATGAAAGCTTAAATGATGACTGTCTGTATCTGTTATGATATATACCTATTCTACATTATTTGCTGCTTATTACTTTCTATATATCTCAGACGATCGCACATTTACTTCTTTTAACGTTTTATATTAATATACATGTCGCCCTAGTCACATTGCCACTAGAGCAAAGCCCACATACGTAGGAGCGAGAGAATGGTCAGCAGTGTTAGTGTCACCTCAACTACCCACTACCACTACCCAGGAGCAGACAGGTGACAGGTACCTTCTTGTGCACGTCGTCGGGGTACTTCCAGTAGGCGAGGCGCGGCGCCTGCAGCCGGAACCAGCGGCGGTGCCAGGCGCCCAGGCCGCTCACGTCGTCGAAGGCGGTGAGGAAGGCGGCGTGCGGGTCGGGCGGCGGCACCACCACGCGCGCGCTGATGTCCACGCTCAGGGCGCCCTCCAGTGGGCTTGCGTGTGGGACCTGTGAAACCAGTACACGATACAATGTAGAAGTGTGCGATAATTATCGATAATTCGTAACTACTCGATAATTTAAATCCGATAATTTGAATTCGATAATTATCGATATATTTTATCCGATAATTATCGGGTAAATATTTCGAGAGGTAGAAGCGACGACCTTTTTTTTGCACTTGCAAGACAGGAAAATTGTCGATATTTAAAAAAGACCGTATTGGCGGCAAAAGTCACATTAAACGTTACTACCAAACAGATCAAAATTTATTCATGTGCTTCTCTCGTTTTTCCCTCACATACTCCTGGAGTAAAACAAATCATTTCCCACTAGAAAATTATCCCCAATTGAACCTGCACCAAATCTACTGCTGCTGTATTCTAGTCCCATTAGTAATCCAGTAGTATCCATCAGTATCTGTATTCCAAGCCTATCAGTAAGGTTAATGGAAAATGAATAGGTAATGGAATGATGAGAATATATAAGAGGAAAAACACCTATTCCACTTCCTCCATGACTAACGTCAGTTAGAGGGTTTTAGTCATTGCATGAAAATTAACTGAAGCTTTTTCAGAGTCTAATATGAGACACAGTATTTTGTTTCAACAGTGTTAATTGCTACCTACGCCAAGTAAATGAAAAGATTTCTATAAACTACCAATACAAAAGAGAAAACTCGGATATTAAATCCGAATTAACCCCAAGACAGAACAGATTGTAGAAGTAATTACTTATTCTTAAGAAAAAATTAATATTCTCAAATACTATTGAAACGATAAGAAACATTTTTAAATGTGTGAAAAGACCATACCAAAACCTACTGAATGACGAGTAAGAAAAAAAGCAAGTGAAAAAAGAAATGAGACAACACCATCATATTATTGGATTGATCCTTAGCTTTGACCTAAATACACATTTAGAGTACTCTTCTGTTCCATACTCTCAAAAAGAACCAAATATGAACCAATATGGTCTGAAAAACTATGAAAGAGGATTTTAAATTAGATGAAAAAAAGATGGGGATGTATCATCAATCAGTAGATCTTCTGAAAGAAGATAGAAAAACCAAGAGATACATACCTTATTTAGGGTAAAACTCTTTCGGGTAGCCTGTGGTAGTGCAAATATGCAATACCCATGCAACTGGAACTGCGGGCTTCTGACTGCCATTGGTCCAGCTGGGCTTTGGACTCGGGGTGCTTTTAACTCTGACACCTTGGACTTGGGTGTCAATAGTTTAGAGTTGCCCTGAAATATATTATTATTTATAAGTATTGCGTTCATAATAATAGAAACTTTTTTTGACTATAATTATATATACATACTTTTTTGTTCGTTATATGATATTTCACATTATGTGGTAGAATTTCCTTGGATGCTTGAAGTAGATATACTTCTACGGTCACCTGAAAATTTAATGTACATAAGATTTTTTATTGAAAGTTTGTAATTGCATATCAATCTATTATTTACATCACAATCCGAACTCATATAATATATCGGGCTCATAACACTATTTACTGCATTTGCTAAAGAAAGTTAAATAAAAACATCTTCATAGGTATGTGAACAATACCAGAAGAGTATTACACCAAATTTTGTTTAGATTTGATATGAATTATTTGATAAATCGAATAATTTGAAAAATTTGCCAATATTGATATATAAATACAGAAATAAAAATAATAAAAATATAAAAATAAGAGTATAATAATGCAGAAGATTTTTTTTAAAGCAGGTACCATCCCAATTTGAAATATTTGTTTTGCATAGAATAAAACATTACGCGGCTACACAGAAACGAAGTAATAACTATAAATACCATATAGCCTGACATGTGAAATTGGATGGGATGTCTAGTTACTTTAAAACAATATAAAAACGCAAATAACCTTAAAGTCGCTAGTAAGTCCATCCATCCGGATCTCATCGGGGAAGTGTAGAGGTGCATTTGGTTTTGTCAACTGCATACTTGTTGCTAGAACTCGGTCTCGACACTTCAGAAGGCAAACTGCATGGTGTCCCACTGCGCCATCTGTTAAATACATTTCTTAGGCCGTGTTCAGAAATACAGTGCGAGCAATGCCCAGTGCTGTCACTAGTGAAAAATTCGTTCCATTATAGACACACACTTTATTCTTTTTCATATCCTTTTCTCAAGGTTGTCTGGAAGAGATCGCTCTTTTAGTGATCTTTTCCCCTCTTTTGTTTTTGTTAGATATCATTTATATGTAACATGTTCTTTTTTTGATTGTGCAATAAAGTATACATGTATTGTATTGTAATATCCATTAATAGGTGGCGAAGATATCGCGTAATATAAACGTTTCACACTCAACGGCCCCCAGTAGGATGTTTATCCTGTGTCGGGGGTCCAGAAACACACACAACACACAAGCACAAATGTCCAGACCACGACAAATATCCATATGGTCTATAAAATATTTGTCATGTGCGGGGCTCGAACCCGCGACCGCTAGCCCATAAGCCAGTTGTTGCGACCACTTCGCCAACGCGTCGTCAATATAGAATAGTGTAGTAGTGTTTCTAATGAATATAAAACCCACCGGCGTTAAGCTGTCGGATGTAGTCTCTCCGGAGCGGCACGCGCAGGTTGTGAATGTGTAGGGTGGCCATGCCGGCCGTGGCGGCGGGACCGGCGCCCTCCACCTGCAGGCGTTGGACTTCGTGCAGGCAGGCTTGACGACGGTGGGCTAAACGACATATGTTAATATAATGAAGCATCCTAATATACATACATAATATACAAATATTAAACCCAAGCTCGGGGTAGGAATCGAACCCACGACCCTGCAGCGGAAACCAGGATCAATGCCAACTGCGCCAACGGGCCAGTCAAAATTATAATAAAAAAATCGCGTAGTAATTATGTCGTGCCTAATTAGGTAATAATAGACATACTGCTATACTCATTCTGATAGTTTAATATCTAGTTATAGTTATCTTTTTGACAGTTCGACATTAGTTACACCCTCACACGTTACTTATTCGATTTGAAATAATAATCGATTTTATTTAAGAAGATTTTTCAATCGATTTAATGAAATATTTTTAGTTTAAATATTAATTATTCGTTTCTTAGTTTTTTTTTTATAACGCGTGCATAGTTAGCAGCCGTCAAAAAATAAATAAACCAATGAACAGAATCATTGTTCTTTACTCTTGATTTGAACTTAATTTCCAAGATTTCGACTTAATTCCTTGCAAATATTTAATCTTGGAGTCATAGGTACTATTTTTATTTTCTTTTTTTTAAAATTAACATTACAGAAACAATACTTATATGAAGTCAAATTATTTTTATCATATGATCGATTTGTCGATCGATATATTTCAAGACCTGTTTTATAGTCTGTGGATGTTTGTTATGCACAGGCCACTTCACTACCCGTCTATAAAGTACGACATTACTGTAGTACATTATTCCGAAAAAAATAATCTGTAATTTATAGACGTGAACTGTCAAAAAGATAATAAACGGTTGGACAAGGTATAGTACTTATACTCACTTGCCAACAGTAGTAACCTTTCGCCTTCCGCTTGCTCGGTCGACCCACTGAATTCGACGGTGGCAGCACATAGATTGAGAGCTTGACTAGCCTATAAAAATACGTTAATAAAATAAATTAAGTGCAAATTTGACTAACGTTTTAAAAAAAATGTTAATTTTTATTATATTGTGCAACACTAGGACGAAACAACAATTATTTTATATCTCCCATTAATTTTACTACCCAATAAAATATCTAATTCCATACGCAGACTGCGATTTTTGGATTCAAGGATATTTTAGAACACGCTGTGTGTATCTGCAGCTCGCAGACATACTTAAACTGTAAATGCGAAATAAATTTCTGTCTGATCGTCCATTTAATTTACTGAATTGTGATGAAGTTTAATATGATGATAGTTTGAATTCTGCGGAAGTTATGACTGTATGCAGCCAATTACATACTCTTTATGATTTTGTAAATGAGAAAGAAGTATGGGTTACTAATGATATGTGATGATAATTATATTGATAATTTTTAAGTAACTGCTGAGTTTCTTGAGTTCTTCTAGCGATTAACTATATAAATATGTGTCGTCTGTTCCTAAGGTAGGCAACTTAATGCCTGTGTTTTAGGTAACAGCCGACTGATATACATTTTTTTAAATAAATATACATATATAAATAAATATAATACCCAGACTCGGGCGGGAATCGAATCCACAACCCTAGAGCAGAAAACAGGGTCAATGCTAACTGCGCCAACGGGCCAGTCAGCTATAACATATTATTGTACAATGATAAATAAATAAATATTAATAAATATTAACCAACAATCACACCACGTTAACCTAGCCCCGTGCTAAGTTCGTAAGAACTTGTGTTACGGGTACTAGGAACGGAAATAAATTTAAGATATAAATACATATATACATAAATACACATCCATGACCCGGTGTAGACATCTATATTCGTCATACAAATTATCTGCACCTGGCGGGATTCGAACCCGCGACCGCTGCGTAAAGTGTCCAGTTGCCTGACCACTCGACAAGCCGGCCGTCATGATGATGATTCAAAATTGATTTTAATGCCTATTTGAATAAAGTTTATTTTAATTTTGATTTTACTGCACTAATAGTTTAATAAAATGCGGTAAGAACTAACTTAAAGAAATATTAAGTAACTTAAAGAAATATTTATAGTTCCTAATGTATCAATTGTTTACCTGTGATATAATCGTCTGCTGCTTGGATATCTCATTCTGCAGCTCCTTGATCCTTTGCCGCACGGTGGTCACGCTGGCGACTGGTTCAGGGGTCGGTGGTATTTCTCGTTCAGGTGATGCGTGGCGGATCACACGCATCGGCGTGGTAGGAGTCGAAGACTTTAAGTGAGATTAAATGATTAGGATTATTTATTTTTTTATGGCGAAAAAAATATACATGTATTTTTTCGTAGAATAGAATGGGCAACACGGGACGAAAGTACTATATCTTTTCCTGCGAGTTTGCCAATTTCACACGCGGGACAGAATGTAGTACTTTCTTCTCTTATGACACAATATATTATTGTTCTAAGCATAACTAAATTATGCGGTTTTCAAATCCTTCCATTTTTCAATAAATATTATTTAAAAAAAAACCCATCATGAAAATTATGATGTCTGTAATAACAACCGGCACCGTTAACTTAACGTACTCTCCGTAGCGCGATGGGGAGACCCATAAAAATACATCCAGACTAGAAATAAATATATATATGTATATAAATATCTGCTGCGAGCGAGAATCGGACCCGCGACCCATCGACGTTAAGGCAACTTCTCGCACGACAACACCATAACAGTTGTTAAAACTTCTAGTAATAAGCAATAATATAGCTAATAATAAGCTGTTCAAATGTTATAAAAAGTGTCAACAACTCACAGCCTGCATACGCCTGTAGAAACTGACGCTGTGCACTAGTTCGTTCCCCCGGTCCTGCCTGGCCGGCGTGACTTGCCCCTTCAGCGGTGACTTGAAACCCTTGTCCTGGTACACGAAACTCGATGAAGATAGGCTGTCGTACTGCAAGCGTCATTATATTACGATCAATTGGACACATGCCAAAAAAATAAAAACCATAAATACTCTTTTTTATACGTACAAAATAGTTTTAACTGAATGACGATGAATTTGTCCAATTCAGACCATAATATGAGGACGCTCGTTATTTTTATTTAAATACATAAATGGACATGCATGGTTGAATTTCGCTAATGTTTATGTACCATGACAGAACTTGTTTTTTAACTTAATTTTTTTTTAAACTTATTTAATGAAGTTCATATAATATACCTAAGTAAATACTTATAACGACAAAGTTTATTTTTATGAAGTATTTATAATTGGCGAGTAAGCCTAATTCGATACATTTATGAGGAACACTCTAATCTCTATTGGTTTTCAAACAAATAAATAAACACTCTAAGAAGAACTTTATTGAATTATTTGCATCGAAATTTCTCTAGGTTTTAGATATTGCTATATAAATGTGTAATTAATTTTATAAAATCGTTTTGTCTGTTTGATCCTAATCAGTATACTAAAGTTAATGAATTGATTTTAATAGTTCTTCCACCATTAGATCATCATATTTATTTTCGACGGCCGGCTGGTCGAGTGGTCAGGCAACTGGACACTTTACGCAGCGGTCGCGGGTTCGAATCCCGCCAGGTGCAGATAATTTGTATGACGAATATAGATGTCTGCACCGGGTCATGGATGTGTATTTATGTATATATGTATTTATATCTTAAATTTATTTCCGTTCCTAGTACCCGTAACACAAGTTCTTACGAACTTAGCACGGGGCTAGGTTAACGTGGTGTGATTGTTGGTTAATATTTATTTATTTATTATTATTTATATCAGCCGTTGGATGTCCACCATTAGATATCTACACTATATACAATAAACTAGGCTATAAAACATCATGCTATGACTCGTAGTTGAATCGTAATTGCAAATATCAACATGGATTAATTACGAAAAACTAGTTGCTGTTTTGTACAGATTATTAATTATTATTGTCAATGTCTCTTAAATATAAATATAATAATTTTACCTCATTCACCTTGTTTAATTTGGCCGGCGTCGGTCCCTCTTCCTCTAGGGCCTCGTCCAGTAACTCGTCCAACTCACTGTCACAAGCACCGCCCGATTCGTCCGAGTCACTTTGAACTGCTTTTTTGTAACTTGTATTGTTTTTCTTCACAACCTTGAAAGGTTATTTGTATAATTAAAATAATTTTAAATTTACCACTAAGTAAAATCAAATCAAATAACAGTTGATATAACATCTATATATTTGCTTTTATATTATCTATACAAATAATAAATCTGTTAAAACCTCCGTTTTATTAATACACTATATATCATCAAGAATAAATTTCAATAGCGCGTTTTTTTTGTATCAGCGCCATCTCTTATCGTGTTTTTCTGTGTTCACGTATCACGTAAAAAGTACAAAACCAATGTAAATAACTTTAATACATAAAAATTTAACATAATTCACAGTATAATTTAGTTTTTGTTTCATTGTAATTAAATTTAAAAATAAATATTTAAGAAAATAGAAATAGGTACCTACGCCGCCAACGCCATCCGGT
The DNA here is from genome assembly GCA_036937285.1 of Euphydryas editha. Taxonomy (NCBI): domain Eukaryota; kingdom Metazoa; phylum Arthropoda; class Insecta; order Lepidoptera; family Nymphalidae; genus Euphydryas; species Euphydryas editha. The sequence goes on from JAUPFZ010000024.1 coordinate 8,598,835, forward strand.
CTAAGGTAAGGTACTATTATGTTAAATGTCACTAAATATAAAAACGATATTCTACTATTATACGATAGATGGCGCGGCGCATGTAGGTGATAAAAAATATAAATTTATAATTTTTAAAATTTTAGTTAAATACCCGTGCGAAGCCGGGGCGGGCCGCTAGTTATTTAATAAAAGTTGAGTCAAAATTAAACACCAATCACTTTTTACCAGAATTATCTTCAAATATTTCTAGTTCTTATTTAATTTATTAAACTTTTTAAGATTATTATGGTGTTATACAATGCGATTATCATCAAATACCATCTTTAGTCATTACGAAAACATCGATCCTGATTCCATTAGGAAAGGATATAAACTTCGTTAAATATTTTTAAATTAATCACATTTAATATTATATTAAAAAAGAACGACAAAAGTGAACGATACATTATCTACTTCGGATATCGCCATCAAAGATAAAATGTTGAACAAAATAAAATTCTAATACGTAATTCAATAGAAAACAATTTTCTTACATTCATAACTTCCCTTCCGAAAGACGTTTCAGCCCAGTTGTCCGATTTATTTAGCTTCTGAGGTATATCATCGACACTGAAATAAAATACAAAAGTTTATAAAAGATCTAAACACGACTGAATCATGTCAAATCAATTCTTAAACATAATTATATCATTTTCCATACAATGCTGCGAATTAATTTACAATGGATTCTTAGTGTGCGTTCATAGCTTTTTTGTTTTATACCGGAATATAATTTAGTAATTAAACACGTTTGTTTGTGTGTAATAATCTTTTTACGACATTTAATTTCTATAATAATATTTTTATATAAATTTATTATATCTATACTAATATTATTAAACTGAATTTAGTTTGTTTATGCGTTGTTATGTTGTATAATTTATTTCTATTCCTATTTTTTCTTAAATGAGATTGATTTAAGGGCATGAAAGGCTACAGTATATTTTAATACAGCCCATTGTAAATAAGTAAACAGAATCAAGCACCCGGATAAGTAACGAAATTTAACACGGGTGAAACTGCGACAAACTCTAACTTAATAGTTTTTTTTTGTCTTTTTTCACATATATCATCGCATTAATCTTCAGTGCTTATAATAAAACTGTCAAGTCGCTATATCTATATATTAAGTAAATATATAAGATAATGAATAATGGTGACTGACATATGTATCTTCGATAAATTTAATTTACATATAGACATTGTTTGTCATTTTATGTTCATTTATTTTTTATATTCAGTAAGATGGGTGGGTAAAATACCCATAAATATTCTAAACAAAATGGCAATAATTAATTTTAATGTGAGTTAAACTGGGCAGATCAGTTAGGTTTTTATTATTTTATGAAATTAAAAAATATGTTTGATTATACTTTTAATACAAATGAAAACATGATGTATATAGAGATTAAATTATTGCACTTTTATGAATTACTAGAACAACTACAGTTTGGTAAGTTATGTGTGCTACATAACTGAATTGAACTGAATTAGCCTCTAAACGTCCCACTGCTGGGCAGAGGCCTCCTCTCCTCCATATGGAGGAGAGGAGGCCTCTGCCCAGCAGGAGGAGAAGTGTATAGGAGAAGGGTTGGAGCTTAATCCACTACGCTGCTCCATTGCGGGTTGGCAGATAATTTCCTTACCATGAGTAATAATCGTTATCAGATGTTAATGATAACAACCGAGACCGCCAGCTTTACACTTTAATAGCATGAACAGTTTAATAAGCATCGAAATTCGGTGAAAGAAAAAAGGAGGTGAAAACGCGAATGCTATAGCAAATCGGCCGACTTTTTAATTTTTTTTTTCAAGAAATTTAAGTTTTATTTACATTATTATTCATTTAATTTTATTCTAACAGAATCATTAATATTTAACAATAATATTGTTACCGGCGACGAATAATACAAAAAAAAAAATGATAATTTCAATGTAAATATTATCTTGACTATCTTGGCATCGCTGGGTTTACTGAGGATACTGAGTACACTTCTGCCCCAACCCTTTGGTAAATCTGTACATTTGTACACACAGTGGCGGTGATCGAACCGAACATTAAGCCATTATCCTGTTTTCTATAGTATAAATTGTGACAAACAATAGAAAATAACAAAGTAAGTAAATACCGACTTAACCGCTATAATTAGACTTATTTGATTTGGCAATAAAATCTATTATTTACACGTTAGCGAAGTCGTACCTAGAGGAGGTATTACACAGGCGGTGTCCATACTAGAATCATCTTTGTTCCTATTATTTTCAGTCCATACAATATGATACAATAAATCTACAGGTAAATCAACTAAAGCTGGCACGCACTACACATTTATACAGTAATCCGTTACAACACGGTATTCTTATAACGCGTTTTCATATTACGCATTGTCATGTCCCTCGTATAACACGTGCTTTCCTCCATATAACGCGGGTATTTCCCACGTTGTATTTCTGTATTGTGAAATTTTTACGTTTGCACATTGTGTCAATTGTTTTCTTATAAAATAAAATTAATGACTATTTTGTACGTAACGCGTTTTACGGGGTCAAAATTATATATACTCGTACAACGCGTTTTCCTATAACGCGAAACTAATCTACCGTGTTATAGGAAGGATTACTTTATATTGTAACTGTGTTGTGATAGTGAATAGCATAAGGAGTGAAATCTTACTGTATACGAATAATGAAAAATCTATTTGACTCTCTTACATACGGGGGATCTTACAAGCGTGTCTTACAATGCTTTGTTTCTGTTACTATTATAAATTGTAGAAACTTTTTTTTTTAAATCGTATGTCAGTTGACAATTTATTTGGTATTATCATTACATTATTGTTCTATTTTCATATCTAGATCTTAATGTATTTAAAATGTAAGAGATCTAATTCTGTACTATGAAAATATTGCGATTTTTTTGTCCGTTTGTCTATATTTTAACCACGCATTACGCCGAAATCACCAATTGGATTTGAATGAAACTTGGTATAATTCAAGTTCATACTACAAGGTGTGGTGTACTCTGTGTACTTTTTAACACGAAATTCTATCCGGTTATTTTAGGAGAGGGGATGAAAGTCAAAATGCCTAATCGCCAACGAAGTCACGGGTAGAGCTTGTTTTATAATAAAATGATATTAGTGTATCATTCATATAATAATAAAATAGTAATATATTTTAGATAACTAAACTATGATCGTTGCCATTAAGAAAAACTAATACAATTATTACATAAATATGAAGTGTCAGTCCTATTTTGAATAACGTATTAAATGCAAAGACTTTTTTTATTACTTCAGATACAAAGCTAACTCTCCTCTAGGAAAAACCGTTTACTTACGCAAGTATATCATTATGAACATAGTCGTGGTAATGCCTGCAATTATAATATATAAGGTAATAAAATAATAGACATAGGATGTCGTATTGACAATTTAAAATATTTAATCATGGATAGCTTCGACGATGTCAAATGTTAATTGACCACGCAGCCGATTCTACTATATCAGAAAAATTGGCAAATTGACTGGAATGTATTTCAGAAAACTCTATAACCGATCTTACAATATTTATATTTACTTTTTTTAATTTAAAAATATAAAATCTTTCAGTAAAAATGTTTAAAAAAAATTATCGAAGAGGCGAAACTTGTTGAATAATCATAAAAACTCAATATATTGTAATATTTTAAGATTTCATGTTTAACGATTTTCGATTTAAGATACAAGTAGTTAGTAGCGATTTTAGTTTATCGTTCCTGTATATAAAGTTATTTGCACACTAAGGATCCTGTAAAAAAATCGCATCAAAATATGGAAAATGAAAAACATTTTATAATTTCAATAACTATTTTATTGTTACAAAATCCAATAAAAAAGCATTTCTACTATCACAGACAAAAACTTAAAAAATAAACCTGAAAAAGAATTTTCACTATGACAATTATATTATGCTATATATTTCATAAATTAAACTTTATTTTAAAGGTCCGGCTACATGCATTGATATATCAAGTTTCCAAACCTTACTGTGATTTTTAATACTTTTGATAGAGTTTAGACATGATTTGTAAGGATTTTATATAAAATTTTTATAAGTGAACAAAAATCACAGAAAGTTAATTGAAACTGATTGTTTGTTAGAGCCTAAGCACACGGCGTATTTTAAACGCGCAGATGACGCGCGTATACGCGCTTCAAACGAGATTCGAACGCAACCTTGTAACCTACGCACACGGGGCGAGCGTGAGACGCGCCTCTACTGCACGTATACGCGCAGTCATAGCCGTACAGACGTGCTGTAGTCGCTCGTAGCTTCCGTGCGATTGCGTGAGCGCGCGCCTCTCCTCCGCCCCTTTGTACGCGCGTTTGTAGCAATGCAAATGTAACAATCAGCATCTACGGCGACGAAAACGCGCGAACATAAAACACGCGTCATCTGCGCGTTTCAAATACGCCGTGTGCTATGCCCGTATCAAGTTGATGATAAGCGTTGATAAATGCTAAATAATAATATCAGATTATTTATTTCTTTAAGCCGACATTTTCAAAGACCTATATTGACTTATTTCTTTTAATGGCTTCTAGTAAAAATAACATATTTTGAATTTTTTGATAAATTGAAATTAAACTGTCTAAAATCGATTGATAATTGTCAAATATATGGTATGAAAATAATTGTCGTCGTGATCGTTCTTTTGTAAAAATTTAAATAATTTCTGAAGTGTAATGATAAAAGTAAAATATCGATTGGTGGGTAAATTAAGGCATATCAAGTTGCAAAGAGAAAGTCGAAGCTGACAATATTCATAAGCCTTATGCTTTTCTATTCTTATGTAAATAAGCGCGCCAAAGTTGGAATATAATGACTGTACACGTATTTGTTTATTTTTGTGCAAATTAAAGTTTTACCTTTGACACGCAATACGTAAATTCCGCAAACGGATTTCCAACGACAAATGTCATACAGACAGACAGTTACATTTGTAACCGGACTATAAGAGACTAATGTTAACATTATATACAACAAAATATTTAATTATTAAAACTTTTATAAAAATAAATATAAGTTTAGGCACAATTCAGACTGGCAAGACAGAGAAAATGGAATTTATTATGCAGCACATAATAGCTTATATCCTAAACAGAAAATAACAGCTTCATTTGTACTTGCGACAATAATGACGTCACATTCTTGTACAACACAACTTAAATTTTAATCGTTTGTCGATAAAAATAAAATTGTAAATAAAAGCGATTAACGCTTTCAACTCTGCCTTACCAATTTGAAAAAAAAAACCTTTAAAATAATAATAATTGGCACTGAAAAATTCTATGCATTTTAAGGATTTTCGCATGAAATGAAATCATTCATTTTAATTACGAGACTGTCAATAGATGGCGCTTTTTTACGGAACAATGTTTGAGAAATATCGTTTTAATTTCGTTAAAGCTAATAACTATTACAGTTATCTATACTTAAACTGGAATAGGTCCAATTCTGTGCATTGAAGATATTTTGAATTTTTTTTTTGAGGGCAGTCTATAATCGATTAAAATGCCAAAAATGTATTTTTTTATTATTATTTTTGTTTGTCTGTTTCGTGGCCACGATTCACGTCGAAACTAATGAATGGATTCGAATGAAACGTAATATGATTGGAGTTCATACAGTTGGACACTGGATACTTTTTATTCAAAAATTCATTCCGTTTCCCTTGAAATCGCGGCTTCAACTTGTTTATCAATAACCATACGATTAGTTTGTGTGCCAAAAATTGTCTTATTTATACTGTTTTGTTTTTTAAGTATAAATATAAGTAGTAAGTTCACTAATTACTAACTTTATTTAAAAAAAAAATTTACGAGTATTTTAAGTTATTATATTATTCAAGAAAATTATAATAAAATGATGAAACGAAGTTTAATTTAATGTAATTACTTTTATAAATACGTTAACTATTTAAGACAATGTATTGATTTGATATTTTAGTTTACTCTATATATAAATAAATTTTTATTATCAATTTTTTTTTAATTCATTAAGATCATATTTTAATTCATATGTAAGATACATTAACGATATTTTTGTTCATTTGATATAAATGAATGGAATATATTAAGTACTTATTTTGTATATTAATTTATTTACAAAAAATCTAAATCTACTTCAACAAGATATAGGCAACATTACAGTCTTGACATCTAAATCCTAGTATTTATAGTATTGATAGGTTTTGATAGTTTCTTAATATGAAAAAGATCTAAAGACATTAAGGATCAATTTGCAATAGCAAATTTAATTGATTTATTTAATGTAAAAATTGTATTCTACTAATTTATTTTAATATGGAAGGGTTTTTTATTATTAAAACTAAGTGAAGCCCTAAGTTTTTTTTAATAGGAATATTATGATATTACAAGTTTATTGTTTGTTTGAAATATTGTCAGAAGAAGTATTTATTTTTTTATTAAATAGATTTAAATAGTTCTACGACCTATTTAATTTTAGGAATTTCAATGAAACATTTTCTTTTTAAATTAAATAATCAGTCGTCTTCAAAAATCGAAAGCACGTCAAAAAACATTTTCGAAAAAAATCACTAATTTCAATAGGCACTCCATAATATACTTATTTTCGCATATTGACATCGTCTATATGTGACAATTTATTACAAACAACGTCACACACCCTTCATTCAGTATCAAATAATATAGAAGTCTCGTCACTTCATATAAGTCTCAATTTCAAATAGCACACCGGTCAGATATCATCTAAGGCAAGTCAATGCCTAACCATTTTTATCTCGAACAAAAGTTGCCCGCATTCTAAGTACCTAGGTACCTTTCAATGCCATCAAGTCCTACATCTATGCGAGGTAACCTTACGGTTTAAATCATCTTATTATACCGTATTAAATAACCTATAAATCTAAATTGACATTTATGACATATGTTCAAGTATCGCCCGCCATTTCGAGCAAATAATTACAAAATGGCGGCGCTATTGTCTTTTTGCATAATGCTTTAAAGTAAAGAATAATGAATCGTAATTGTTTGTCAAATGTCTCATTATTTAGCCAAACATTAGACCAAAAAGTTCAAATGCATAAAAAGAAGAAAATGCATTCCAAAGTGTAGTGTCCACACCTTGATCCACCACAGTCCGAATATTCCTCTTGTGTGTTAGAGTTGTCAGTCTCAATATCTGATAAATGTGGATATAAATTTGTCGGTTGCTGCACCACTGCACCATTCTCTTTTTTATTGTTTACTTTTATTCTTTTTACGTCTTCCAGTACCGATAATACAACTGGGGAGTCTTGAGAACCTGAAAATTAAAAGAAAACTTTTAAAACCAAGCCTGGCAATACTAACATATTATATACATTATGTCGGTAACCTACTGTCCTACACTATTTTCGAATGTAGGTACCTAAGTACAACATATGTACGTAAGACATGTTCTGTAGACATAGCGGGTTGGATTATAAAGTATATAGGTTAGTCCCAATTGTTAATGACAAATGTAGAGACATAAAACTTAGTCGGAGACATGTATGAAAGATAATTTTGCTGTGTTTCACAAAATATAGCATGAAAGTTTTTTTTTCTGTTTGTCAGTCCTACGCTATCGCATATTTATTATAACAACAATATTTAAATTATCGCACAGTCTCAGCCAATTGAGATTGAGACAATTAAAAAAAACAGGTCTTTAACAATTTCTTTTGCTCATCAATTAAAAATTGCATTCTTTCAAATTTTAATAGATCGTTAGAAATAATTTTTGCTATTTTATCAATCCGAGATTATTTTTTTATTATCTAATGCAATAATGAGTACTTACTTCTTCTTTTAACAGGCTGTGCGCCCACAACTTTATCATGTTCTATTTCCTTTTCCACTATCGGTTCGGCTTTCGCCGTAACTTTGGGTACGTTGGCAATGATCTCGGGCTTTTTGGTAGTTTGAGATAAGCTTGTCGTGCTTCCCATCAGTGGAGCCTTTTCTGATTCGTGCTCGCTTTGATCGTCGTCAGAATCATTGTTTCCCGGTTTTTGAGGTCGAGGCTGAAAAGAAAAAAAAGTAATATGTTAATATACGTCTGTTTGCAATTCGAAAAAGTTTTGACGTAATTAAACGGTCTGGAATAATTTATTTTTAATTTTTAAATATATCATGGAATTGATGTGTCCGCATATGAATAAGTATAGCTAAAATAATTCCTCGTACCCATGTTTATAGTAAAACATCCTAAATTAACACTTCATTGCATCGCGAAATTTAGTGTAGATAATAGTTCAAAAGTAAAAGAAACACATTGTTCGTAACGTATTGCACCAATCTATTAATATAATTCACAAACATGTTTCTAGGAATAAATTTCACTAAACTAACAAAACCATATACGTATGGGAAAACGAAACTTTTTAATAAAGTGTTAAAATTAACACATTACAACACAATGGTTCTTCACTAAGGCTTGGTTAGGAATACAAGGGTTTGTCTATCAAGAATTATGTTTAAACTACTGCTCGAAGTAAGTTTATCTTTGGTACAGTATAAGCCCTAAAGATTGGATAAGCTTTAAAATACGACCTGACTTTAGTATCAATTGTATATGTAGGATAGGTAAGATGTAAACTTTAACCAAAATTTAGTATGTTTACGAAGGTTGTGAGTGTGGATCAGGGTCGGCTTGAGGGGTGTGCGACGTATGCAGCCGCACACTCGAGCCTTTTAGAGGGGAATAAAATTGGCCAATTTTGGTAAAAAAATAGGCAATTTCTTAGAAATTAATTTAAATGTTGAGATATGGAAATTTATCTTAGGTCCGGCGGACGTTGATTCCCGCATTAGCTACTTATTCTGAGAGTACTTGCAATATAAGTGTAAGAATCATTGTCACGTGGCCCAGAAGCTTTCATTAGTTTATTTAACATAATTGAGAAAGGTATGCTGAGATGGTTAAGCCATATCGAGAGAATGAATGAACAACGGTTGACGAAAAAAGTGTATAAGGTGAGTGTGAATGAAAGTGCTGGAAGGAGTAGACCTAGGCGGACGTTTCAAGATCTAAATTATGGACATCTTGGAAAAAGGCCAGGTCAAGAGCCTAGCCCTAAACCGAAGAGCATGTATGAAGGGAATAATGAAAGTGGACGAAGCGAAACAAGTATGTAAGGATCGTAGCAAGTGGAAAGAAGTGGTCTCTGCCTACCCATACGGGAAAGAGGCGTGATTATATATGTATATATGTATGTATTTAACATAATAGTGGTTTAAGGTACAAGAAAGAGTATTGAACCTATCCAGTCAATCAAATTGGGAGACATACATTTAATGTTCTAAAAAGCGCAAAGGTGCACAAAAACTGTGTTTTTAGACCTTAAATTTCAAAAGTGTTCCGGAGGCCCCGGACCCATCTTTTTACGCAGCTAGTAGTGTATATTTTATATTTTTAATCTTTCATATTAATCACAAACAAATAATATTAATCCAATACTTTGTAAGTCTATACTGATCAAATGACCTAGTGTTCTCACCCTTAATGAGTATTAAGGTCAAGTGACCTTATTATAACCGCAACTAGCGGATAGCAACCACTTGGATTATATTGCATACTTAGCACTTAACTAAACCGCTATAGTACTGAAGATAAAACTACTGGTACTATACAATAAATAATTTATGAAATTTATATTTCGATTTTAGTGTTTTTTCTAACAAAATAAAAAATAACTAGACATTGAACTGTTCTCGTGTTTGACGGCCTTAAACACTAATATAATTTCAAAAATGCGTGAGAAAAATTAAGATCTTTTTAAACTATACTAATTTTTATATACTAAATTATGAAGAGGAAAGATATCTATATCTCCGTTTGTTTGTTTATCATTGACTAACTCTGAAACTAAGAAAAGATTTAAATAATTAGGTCTATTAGAAAAGTCCAATATATAGAAAGGAAACATAGGCTATAAAATGTCAAGGTACGACTCATTGTAGAAGATCAATGGTCATGAATGATAAAATATGTGAAGTAGCAATAGACTTCTTGAAATAAATATGCTTGAGGTTCAATATAAAAACGTGACGTACATTCTGTCGTATTATGTCGTCTTAAAACAGACGAGTCGTATGTCGAAGATCACAGAGAGGTACAGTGCACTTAACTCGACAAAACAAATAAATCCTCGTATACCGACAGAAATAACTCTAGAGTATAATAGAAGGGTGCGTTATTTATGGAGAAACGGCAAAACATAGCACACTATTATTAATAAAAAAATACTTCACTATAATTGTAAAAAAAAAAAAACATCTATCTATATAATATCACGGGGAAAACAACAGACACTTTGATTTTTATAAATAAGGATAAAGTATTGAAAATTTAAATTACTGATACGGAAAAACTAGTGGATTTTAATTTGATTTTTTTTAAAGGAAATGCTAAAGGTAAATTTTTAATACACCTATTTTTACACGTGTGAAACACGTCATGTGCGTTTTAAATAAAATATATAATAATAAAAGCCGAATACTTTCGTTGGTTTGGTGTAATTCGCTAATCTCACCATCTAACGACCCCATTTTAAAATATATTTTCGCGTTAGAAAGCCTGCTTAAATGTTTAATGAGGAAGATTATAAAAACACACGATATGATTCATTGGAGCGACATAACAAGCATAATGTCGAGAATCTGAGAAGAAAACTTATCGCGAGTGATGTCGCGAAGGACGTATTGTTTATTTATAATGAAAACTTTCAAGATATATTAAGCATTTAATAGAATGAAAAATTTTGGTAACGATGAGTACTAAATATGGTATGGTATTGTTAATGGCAAGGTACATGTATATATATTTAATATATAGCCTGTTTAGATCTAATAGATAAATCATTATATTAATACACTTGTTTGACCGGTAAATTGAGGAAAATCGTGCTATTACAATGCGTATTCAAATCACCTCAGATAGTGGGTTAAGGAGTCACCTGGTTTTTCAAAACAAAAAAACAAAAAATACGACAAAGAACGGTGACTCATTGCTTCCTTATTAAGCAACGAAGGCTAAATTTGTGAAATTTTAAATATCATATTTATGATGGTGTCTAAAAATGGTCTACAGCATGAAATCTAAGATACCACAAGTTTTATAGACGCAATAATTTTTTTTTCTGCTATCTATATCTAAAGTATCGTCTAAGGAAGAAAATTTTAAGCCATTACCTCAAACAAATAAAAACTGGCCTTACCTTGTAATGGAATCTGTTCTGTAGCATCTCCATTTCTCTTTCTCTTTCCATCTTGAACTTATTAGCTATTGTCGTCTCGCTTATCGTCTGCTCCTTATTGAATAGGGCCGCCAGCTTGCCTTTTATCCCACCACCAAGGGAACTCTGACTGATGTTGTCCTCCGCTAAGCTATCTTTAGAATTAGACCTAGAGTTCTTGTCTGGCGTGTTAGATTTTGTTGGAGTTTTTTGTGCTTGCTTAACGGGTTTATCTGAAAGAGCAAAAAATTATTAGTAAGGGGTCAATGGTCAAGTATTCGATAGCTATGTTCAGTGCCAACGGTATCGTTTTTTTTATGCATTCATGTGTGATATTACCAGTTTCTAGACTAATTTAAATTTTAAGTACCCATATGATCGATTTTGAAATATAAAAATGCATGTTTGCTAATATGTTAATAAAGTCTAAACTATGTATATTGAAAATGCAATAAATAATATAAAGATATATTTTATTATAGTGTTGTCGCGATCCAAAGGTTTATCGGGTCAACTGGGCCAAAAAAATAAAACTCTACAAATATTATCTTTAAATACAACACACAAAAAGTTGTTATGAGCATAGCTTGGTTACCACCATATTCTTATAAATGAAATAAGTGTTTGTCGTAACTTTCTAAAGCTAAATGTAGATGATTTACCCTCCATCACCAGATCAAATCTAATCATACTACTCCTTATTAAAACGACACTAAGTTCCTAAGCAATAGTTAATAATATAACATATTATTTTCTACCTATATTCGTATAATAGAGCTCAAGTTAAATAAAAATCATAAATATGAATTTTCATTGTATCGATATTTTAGAAACAGACTAGTTAACCCGCGCGGTTTCAACCGCGTTGATGTATGATCAGTTCAGTTTAAAATATCTCAAGAACGTCGAGGAAAAATAGTCGTAATAATTTTATGTACAAAATATTACTTACTTAACTTATTAAGTTAAGGTGTTCAATTAAACCACGTTGACTTAATGACGTATTGTCGCCTAACGATTAATGCATTTGAAATTGTAAGCGAACAAATGATTTAATGACAGATGGCTCGGTCATATCACTCTAAGGAAGCAGATTTGATACTTGTGGTTCTGATTTTAATTTTTTTTTTCCAGAATCTTTACTAATAATTATAGAGTTACTAGTTTACATTTATAACGGATACAACGAAACTAAGATTTTGCTGAAAAATTGTGTTAATTATATGTATATTATAAGGTAATGTAGCGTCCTTATTTTCTAATGTTTTATAATAATACGTTCTTTGTAGTTAATCATAGTAAAATATAATACTAACTATGTATTTAAATAACATTATGGAGGAAACCGCGTAATTGCTCCGCTGGTGTTAAAATATATAATGCAGATAACTTGACAGTTACAAAATGCAGTCACGTACAGATTATTTTGCAACTCTTGGAAACTACGGTTCAAACGTATTTTACTGTTGAGAAAATATTAAAAATTATGTAGATTTTTTTTAAAGTTAAGTTACGAAGAGATTTTAACGATTGTATAATTCTACTTTAGGTTATAATGAAGTTTTTGATTTTACGATATTGACCTTTTATAAAATAAAAATACTGAATCGTTACATAAAATATCCGAACTACTTATTTAAACTTATAAAACCATGCGTATTTTTATTTATTTACAATCCCTGTAATCTGCGGCGAATAAAGCTATCTATCGACAATTCTATCTTTAAAAAAATTCATACAAATCTGAATTAAGAAAATAAAAAAATAATTTAACTTACACGTATATAACTTAAGGTCGGTCAACCGGTTATCTATTTACACAACTCTAATAATGGTATTTGCAAAATACCATCTAGTATCACGGACACGGTATATCAAAGTTCACAAGTTAATGCAACTTCGTTATAATAAACACGAAACTAAAGAGCAATGCGTCTGAACGAACGTCAAACGACGAAATGGCACGGATCGTCAGACATCGGTCACAGAGATCCGTCAATAGGATTTATGGTTATAAATGACCCTTATGACCGTTGCAATAAGGCCTATAGTATTGTAAAACTAAGGTGTGATCTTCGATACCCACGCCCGCTATTTACTAGTTGTCGTCAACATTTTCGCGGTTGATCGAATCTGAATTTTTCGGAAATGTCGCTTGGTTCCGGTGCTGCCTTTTAACTGTGTTTCGCAATGAGTTATCGGTTACAATTATATTTTCACGTGATTTTAAGTGAAACAAGTGACTACTTTACTATTACGGACTATTAGACTTATATGTCATAAGCATTATAAAATTTCACTACAATACAATACAATCAAAACGTCCACAATTTAAGGGGGTCGGTTTTTTTTTGTACATTTTATTATTTATATATTAGTCTCTATAGACCAACGATAACTGTGTCTATTATTAACCTATTGATTTCGATTTTATTTTCTTTACGTTGGCTATACTATTTTCATTACCTATCTCCTGTTTTTACTACTTTTGCTGAAAGTAAAATGCAATTTAATATTTAAAATAAATTAGCATCTTTGTACAAAATATTAGAGACAGGATATTAATACCATACAAAGGTTATCATTTCGTAAAATCTGTCCACGCCGGCTTCACGACCAAGGGGAAAAAATGACTCAAAATAATTCTCAGAAGCGATTTTGAAAGTTCCGCTTTTCTGTTTCATACATACACATTCGCAACATTATATTCTGGAAATGTTATATTACTTTCTCCGGTTTCGCTTGCACGCATTTTGTTCTATTTCATAATCAAAGTGCTACATAATATCATCTAGCGTAGGTATAGTTTGATGTAATTATAGGTAAATTCAAATTAATGATAAATAATAGTTTAATTAACATACAACTATGATAGTAATGATCCTATAGAACCGAGCTGATTTGAAAACATATATCCCACTTTCAGGGCAGAATTCTCTTCTCTTACACAGAAGATTTGTTGGAGCTTAATTTGATTTAATTTAATTTGACACGCTGTGCAACGAAAGGTTAGTAGATTAGTCTCCTGCCAAGGAAAACGTTTGTATCATGTGTTCATCATAATTACCAACATCGACAGCTTTACGTTCTCTCCGCGTCTCTGCGTGGAGACCAGTATAAAAAACCAGAGCGAAAACAAATACCTACCAATACAAGTATCTGCTTTGAGCGGGGTTCGATCTTGATATGTACCATTTTATTGGAAGTATTTTATATTAAGCCTATTCACTGAGTATACTGAGCGCTACACACACACACACACACACACCGACACAATGAAAGAAATATTCTTAAAAATTTCTAGAAACGAGCACGAGAATTTTATTTTTAGCTTTTGCTAATTGGCTGACATGACTAAGTAATTGCTTTATGTATAAACTAGTAGCCGTTTAGATAAGACTGCATATATTATTAATTGCAAATTCCAGATTAGTCCGTTTAAATAGTTTTTAATAGCAAGTGATATGTTATTGTGCAAGTGGTCGCGGGTTCGATCCCACTCAAGACAAATATTAGTATAGGCCATCCAGCTGTGTGTTATGTATTTCCGAATCCCGACAATATATTTACACTTCCCAGGGCCGTTGACTGTGGGGCGCTTATTTAATGTTTATTGATGATGCTCGGACTTCAGATTTTATAGTATTCTACAGTTAACCTTATATTAAAACGGTATTATTTGTACGTTTGTTCGTTATATCTACTGGACCGAAAGCTTTATTTCTCAATGAAGAAAAGTCTGTCGCACATAACCCCACGAGTGTTGGGGATGAAGAATAGTCATAGACATCAACGCGAGTGTCATATTAGTTGTAATAGGGTTGAGTTAGTTTATTTATTTGTCTGTTTCAACGGGCTAATCTTGCTATATGCCGTTTTTATTTAAATCTTCACTGCGAAAATAACACGTTCTATAAGATTGGAATTGTAACAACTAACAAATTTACAGTCACTAAATAACTTTTTTCTTTAATTTAAAAGGTACACAAAACAGGTCGAGATATATGTATAAAAATATAACGGAGGTATGTAACAAAGTTATGGTATAGTGTAGGTCTTTGATAGTCACAAAACCAAACATATGACAGCTAACATAATATAACATATTATGCGATATACGAATAATTAATTATTTAACGAATTACGAGTAATTTATGAATATTTAATATTAAATTTATTACTTAATTACAGATTACTGATAACTCGTTTTTCTTTACGGAGAATATTACTTCCAGTGTAATTAATATAAGCAAAATAAGACACTAGCTAACATTTTTAAATGCAACAAACATGTATTTCTTTTGTGGAGTATCTTTAAAAAACCTTCAACACTAAGTATAAAACTGTATAAATAAATAAACACAGCAGGAACAATGAAAGAGTAAACAATAAAACTTCAACATTTTATACAATAATCGTAAATTACCAAACAATAGCAAAAGCAAAACGATATTTTTGCATTATTAAATATAATTGCGCAACAATCCATATCGAGTTGAAATTGTTGGGATTAATTGCTTGCAATCGTTGCCATATATCGTTATAAAAAGACGAACTGAACAAAAGGGAACGATGTAAAGAGGTTTGTAAACAGACCTGTCCTGACAAGGTTGACGACATGTGCGCGCCAACCTTAATCGGAGATTTAATGACGTAGGTACTGTATCAGCCTGTAAACAACCCACTGCTGAGCGAAGGCCTCTTCTCCATATAAAAGAAGGGTTGAAGCTTAATCCGCCACACTGCTCAACTGCGGTTTGGCGGATAATTTACTTATCATGAGTAACGATCGTTATCAGGTGTCTATGATAATAACCGGAAACGACGGCTTTACGTGCTCTCCGAGGCACGGTGGGGAGACCCACAAGGACATACACCCAGACCGGAAACAAATATTTATACAAATACAAATATCTAGTCTCTCTTAATGACGTGACTCGAGAATTTTTTTATTTATTATATGTATACCATACTAGTCTAATGTTTACCTTTCGATACTTTCTAAAAGACTTTCAAAAACATAAATCGAACTTGTCTAGCTAGTCCCGTTAGATCAGATGAACCGATTTAGTAATTATCGAATTCTTTTGTCTACGTATCAATATGTGAAATCCAATGTACATAAAAATAACATTCGGTGACTAAACTGAACCGAAACAGTATGTCAATGTTCCACAGTTGGGAAAAGGCTTTCTGTACTCTATAGAAGAAGGGTCGGAGCTTAATCAACCAGCCTTTTTCACTGCCGGTTGGCGGATAATTTTCCTAAGAGAAGATATTTACATAAAAATAACGATCATTATCAAGTATTTATGATAACAACCGATCAAACAGAATGTCTTTATTTTATTTGAAATTTCTAGACGTATCGACGAACTAATTCATCAATTGCTAAATCATTTTATTCTGATGATATCTGACAAGAAAAAATCATTAAGCGGAGTAAGGATAAGTTACTTTTTAAGTCGGGAAAATATTTCACCATATTTTCGTCATAATAATAATGTAAGGATTCTTACGCAATCATCTCACAACATTACGAAAACCATTGTTTCTTGAGGAAGTTATAGGCCATAAAACGTCACGTTTCTATCCAGTCTTATAATAAATATGTAATAGGCCGAATTAATATATATTTTTTAATTGTTGTCTCTCTGCTTATATCTTGGTGGCGCATCACGCCGAAAATACTTAATGAATTTGAATGAAGCTTGGCATTGTTTGAGTCTATATTAAGAGCTAGAATATTGGATACTTTCTATTCCGAAATTCAATACAGTTCCCCTGGGAGAGGAAAGTCAGAACAATCGGGAACATAGTTATAAGTACCTAATAATACTCTTTATAAGATATATTACATATAATAAGATGTACAAAGGCGGTCTTATCGCTAGTAGAGCGATCTCTTCCAGACCACCTTTGGGTATAAGACACGGCGATTAAAAGCGGTAGGAAAGTGTACAAAGAAACTGATAAAGTATGCTACCTACTGAAGAAAAACAAGTACAGATTCAGACATATATCAAAACTTAACGCGTGTGAAATACCTGGTAAGTCTATTTACTCTACAAAACTGTTCTATACAATTGACTCTTTATGAAATATAATGGGAAAATATGAGAAAGTATAAAAGTAACTATAACAGATAGTTACCGAACGTGTATAGTCAGGTGAAATGTTAATAGCTTTTAAATTATATATTTTCTTTCTTAGATACACGCATTGTATTTTTACAATATTTAAGTACATGTTACATCGTTCCAGTTTTGTTAAAATGATGTAGAGTCGTAACCACTTCGCTTACATAGATACTTATTGTTCGTCTGTCGTCATAATAATATGTATTTTGTGATAATCATCGTTATTGGAAGTGTATTGTCATTTTATTATCAAGTTCGTAGAAAAAACTAAACAATATATAATTGTAAGTGAAGTGAAAAGTAAACCAATTAATCAAAACAACGAAAAGTACAAACTACAATTAAAATATAGAACTACGACGTTGTATTCGATTTAAATTAAAACAAAATTGTAATATATATTTATATTACAAAATATCGTTTTGTAGATTGAAAAAAAAAAATCCAAGATAATTACATTTAAAGATTTTTTTGTTAAATAAGGAAATTTCTTATATTCCAAAGTAAATTTTAGCTTAATAGAACTTTATTTAAAGTTCACAAATTTATCAGGGCTTTAAGTTTTTAAGTACCTAATTACAACCGAATATCGAGTTAAGAGTTGATGGAGAATGACGTTCGGAAACCAGCATGTTTAGAAAGAAATTTCCTGACGGATTAAGCTTTCGTCTCATTCCTTAAAAATATAATTGAGCCTTTAACATAGCAGTGGGTATATTTATATTATGCTGTTAAAACAGTATATTATGGTTATAATTTATGTACATATCTACTGTTGGATCATATAATCTAGATGAGCGTTATAAAATCATATACATAATTATATATACATTAGGTATATATCATTATTCCACTTTACGCAAGATTTCACAAGGAACAAGAAGATTCGATACGCCATATAGTCCTACTTCTACAGACATTATGATAGAACGCATTTGTCCAATTTGACATACCATTTGAATATTCTTACCATATCCGCACATTGTCACATAACAAATCTATACAAATAATAAATCTGTTAGAACCTCCGTTTTATTAATACACTATATATCATCAAGAATAAATTTTAATAACGCGATTTAATTTCAATCAGCGCCATCTCTTATCATTTTTTGTTCGTGCACGTATCACGTAAAAAATACAAAACCAATGTAAATAACTTTAATACATAAAAATTATACATAACTCACAGAATAATTTAGTTTTTGTTTCATTGTAATTAAATTTAAAAATAAATATTTAAGAAAATAGAAATACGCCTACGCGACATAGAAGCCATCTGGTCTAACGAATCTTAAAAACTCACAAAACTTATTTTTGAGTTATTATTTTGTTAAACTTAAAAGTTTTCTAAATATGTCGGATAGGAATAGAAATCGTTTTAATATTTTAGATAAACATCATTTTTAATTAATATAGGTACTATTATGTTAAATGTCACTAAATATAAAAACGATATTCTACCATTATACGATAGATGGCGCATGTAGGTGATAAAGAATATAAATTTAAAATTTTTAAAATTTTAGTTAAATACCCGTGCGAAGCCGGGGTGGGTCGCTAGTATTATAATAAATAAAATAGCTCGTACGTAAATTAAAGCTCAATAAATATAAAAAGTAGTAATTTATTATTATTAAAACAGTAAGTATATTATTTCTTATTTCATTTTTTTAACTCATTCAATAATAGAATATTTATATATATATTTCAAAATCGGAATATACAAATTTCAGTCACTTTCTTATTACAGTTTAAATGAACCTTATTAGAACTACAAAAACTTCAATCGAGTTATAAACCATCAGTTTCAATTGTCTTGTTGTGGAAAATTGAACACTATTATTCGATTACTTCGAACTATTAAAAATGAAGCCGACGACTAGTAAAAATTTGCTATAATTATTCAACTGAGCATATTAAATATTTGTTACAAAATACCTTCTAGTATCTCGTACTGATAAAAAAAAATAGTACGACAACTCTGCGACGAAGCGTAAGCGGGAATTTGCGATGCATCAAAGGCGTTGGATCTAAATCTATGCTAATACAAAATAGAATTAAGAGATTACTTTGTAATCGAAAACTTTGAAACTACAGGATCACTTTTAACAATTCACCACCTTGAATATGGAATAAAAAAAGCTACATTTACCTTACATATATCTATATACAGTCAAACCTGGATAAGCGAGAGTTCAAGGGAGCACCATCTCATTCTCGCTTATAGAGGTTTCTCACTAACCCGAGTTTCTCGTTAATGCAGGTACATGGGTAGCATTTCTCTCTTGTAGAGGTACGCAGCAATAACAAGTCACAGCAAGTACGAATGTAGTAAATAGGTAATATGATAAAATTATGTGCATAATATGCACAACATATATTATGTACATATATATATTTAATAGTGTGTATATGTTACGTTCATTATATAAGTACTTTATAAAGGTAGGTATCAAGATGCTTACGAAAACAAAACAAAAATTCATGCACTATGTTACACACAAAAGTTAGAATGAGTCATAAAATAGCAGATGTTAAATTTGTAATTTGTTTTGTCATTTGTTTACTGTATGTGTGTATCTCTTATGTATGTATGTATTTTTATTGTAGCCATAGTTCCTCTTAAATAATATAAATAAATAAAGCTTGACTGTCGCTTATAGAGGTATAGATAAGTAGCAGTCTCACTTACGGAGGTCCATGAGGGAAAAACGACTATCTCTTACAGAGGTTTCTGTTTCTCGCTAATAGAAGGTTTTGGGCAACTTAAAATGACGGGTCCTGGCTATTACTCTCACTTATAGAGTTTTCTCATTTATCCAGTTCTCACTTACCCAGGTTTGACTGTAAATAAAATGATAGAAGTCTGCCGTTGTGTGCATTATGAAAAAACTACTGGACAAAGGAAATGGATACTATTCCATACATTCTTGGGCTAAAATGTAATGAAATGAAAATGGTATCAATTATTGCATTTAGGCTTATGGATAAATCACTGAAAATTCTCTATATTTTGGTTATTTTAAATGTTTTGTAAAAATGAGGTCATGTTACAATGTCTATAAAAAACCCGATCACTAAGTTCTTAAAGCACTAATGTTTATTATATTTAGTGAATAATGTTTGAAAACTCATTAAAAATATCAATAACTTGAAACAATAATAAATACCAGTCAGAATTTAAAAAAAAAACCTTTGAATGTATTTCATACTTTATTCTTCTTCTATTGTTATTAAAATGTCATCTAGGAAATGTATGTAATTGATTGATTGATTGATTGGGTTAGTGGCTTTCAGTTGTGCCAGTTGAGCACGGTTGATTCCGCCAATGTCACGTAGAGTGGAGAATACACGGAGGAGATTGATCGGTGCGATTGAGATAACAGTCTTAATTTAATTTGAAAACAGGCAAAATAGACAGATTTTCATTGTTACACCGTAACCTAAAACAACACAAACATTTAATGTTAGACTATGACTACAGTTGTTAGTAACTAAAATATTACAAACTAATTACACTAGGACAGTCACATGATGTATTTACAACTTAATTTTATTTAATTCAAAATATTTACACAAAAATGTACAGTAGGGACTAAACACCAACATTAACAAACATTGAACATTTATAGGACGTGGGATATCACAGGGGAGGATGTCATATACAGGACGGAGGAGTTTGGGACAGGAGAAGAGGATGTGGGAGGCCGTGCCTTCGTCAAGGCCACATTCGCACAATGAGTGGTCACGAACTCTGATTTTAGCAAGATGGACAGGTGTACATGCATGGCCAAGACGCAAGCGACAGATGCTAGATGTGACCCAGCGGCTAGCATGTCTATAGAAGAAAAACCAAGGGCGTCTTGGAATATCTGGCTGAATATTTGAGTAAAATTTACCCTTCACCAATTTTGATGCACTCCATAATAAATTCCAGGACTTGTCCATATGGATTTTTGCTAGGGAGCGGAGGTCTTGACAGGAATTTTTGTAGTGATCAAGGACACCGGTTTGGATTGCAGCTTTAGCACATGAATCTGCTGTCTCATTGCCAGCAATGCCAGAATGGCCTGGAATCCAGACAAGCAGAATATGCAGACCCTTTTGATTGCAAGAGAGCAAGGCCTCTCTAATCTTAAAAATAACAGAAATCTTCAATCTGCTACGAAACGGATTTTCCTTAATTGCTAAGAGACAACTTAGTGAGTCAGAAAAGATAACCGTCGGTCCTAAGTCATGGGAATGGGCAAAGAGGATGGCTTCCAGTATGGCGATAGCCTCACCGGAAAACACAGATGTTTCAGGGGGGCATTTATATTGCAAAATAATTTTGAATTTTGGAATCCAGCAGGCAGCACCAACACAGCTGGATGGGGAAAGTTTGGATGCATCAGTATAGATGAGATTATGATTCAACCAATTTTGATGAAGTATTTCTTGAAATTTGTACTTAGTATCAGGATCACCTTTTTTAAGAGCCAGATCTGTGATGACGGGAACGTTGTGAATAAGGGCTTTGAAGGATGTAGAGTACAATGGATTGATGAGGGAGGAGGCGAGAGGATTTGGGAGGTTGGAAAATTTAAGGAAGCTGTTTAACAGGAAGGGGCGTGGATGGTTTGTGTTGTAGAGTTGGGAGAGCTTGTTGAGCTTAGGCCAAAGAGGGTGGGAAGACAGCTGTAACGATTTGATGACAAAACGATCGCTCAAAAATTGCCTTCTTATTTGCAAAGGGGGATCGACGCACTCCACCTGTAGGGCATTAGTGGGCGAAGATTTCATGGCACCTAGAATAATGCGTAGGCTTTTATATTGGATTTTGTCTAACCTTTGTGATAAGGATTTACAGATGGGCTCTAAGACAAACAAACAATAATCTATATGGCTGCGAACAAGGGAATTATAAATTAATTTTAGGCAGTAGGGATGGGCACCCCACCATACACCTGATACTGCTCTTAATACATTAAGCGATTTTTCACACTTTTTGGAAATATAATCTATGTGGGAAAATCCATTCAGTTTAGTATCGAGTATTATGCCAAGAAATTTTGCCTTGTCCACCAGGTTGATACGTTCACCCTCATAAACTAAATCGAAAACAGGGACTAGTCTTTTTCTAGTGAAGGTGACTGCCTGGCTTTTGTTTATCGATAAAGATAAACCGTTGTCAGACAGCCACTGGCCTAGATAGTGCAAAGCAGAATTAAGGCGAAAGGATAAATTTTCAACTGATTTAGATTTGCAATATAGAACTATGTCATCTGCGTACTGCAGGATGTTACAAAAACTATCAACCGACATATCGAGGTCATGGGTATAAATACTGTAAAGCAAGGGACTGAGGACAGAACCTTGAGGGAGACCCTTCCATGCAAGTCTGGGAGGAAGCACGAGTAGTGGATGTCTTACAGATATTGTTCTGCAGGATAACATGCTACATATGAAATGAATCATTCTTGGCGGAATACTCAGCTGGTGCATTTTCTGCCTGAGTATTGGAAGAAGGACATTATCATATGCAGAGGCTATGTCCAGAAAAACACCTACAAGATATTCTCCCTTAGAAAAAGCTAGTCGAATGTCAGTTGTAAGTATACTTAAACTATCTGTTGTGCTGAATCCCTTCCGAAAGCCAAATTGGGAGGGAGACAATATGTTTCTACTTTCCACTATCCATTCCAAACGATTTTTCAAAAGGTGCTCAGTAATTTTTGCCAGAGTAGACGACAAAGCAATAGGGCGGTAGGAATTACAGTCTAAGGGGTTTTTACCTTGTTTTAAAATAGGGATGATAATTTGGGATTTCCAAGATTGTGGGATGATTCCTGTCATAAACAAGGTGTTAATTATATTAAGGTAACAATGTTTTGCTTTATCGTTTAAATTTTGAATAAAAGAATATGGGACGCCATCTTCCCCAGGGGTAGAGTCCTTTAGCCCATTCAGAGCGCACTGCAGCTCTGAAAAGGTGAAAGGGGCATCCATATCATCCTCAGATGAAGCTGGCATAAGAAGAGAAGTACTGAAATCACAAGGGACGAATGGGGGAGCGAGCTTGTCAGCAAAATCATTAAGCCATATGGAAGGATCATTGGAAGATGGGTTATTGGGGTTTTGGGAGCGGCGAAATTTTCTCAGGTGGTTCCAAACTAAGCGGGGGGAAGAGCGAGGACTAAGGGATTCACAGAAATGTATCCAGCTAGATTTTTTCTTTCTTGATACTAGGCGTTTGAACTTAGCGTCAAGTTTTTTATACCTGATAAAGTTCTCAGGGCACAATCTCAGAGAATATGCTTTCTCTGCTTCTGACCTTTGTTCAGCAAGACGTTTGCAATCCTCATCCCACCAGGGGGTGGAACGCAAATGTGTTTTTGAGGGGTGCTTTTTGGGAAAATGAGTGTTTGCCGAATTTAGGATAGCTTTAAGGAAGAGTTCGTAACAAATTAAAATATTTCCATCATCTTGAGAGTCAGGGAGGGAATCTATCATGCTATCAACAGACGCAGCATATGCAGAATAATTGCTGCATCGGAGTTTGTACTTAAGTAAAGGATTAGGGTTAATGGGACAGGAGGATTGATGATTCATTGAGAGGATAAGAGGAAAATGATCACTGCCAAAAGAGGATGGGAGAACATTCCAAGATAACATAGAAGCAAGGGAAGGAGAGGCTAAGGACAGGTCTATAGCGGATTTTGGGTTCTGACCTGGATATACCCTACGAGTTGGTGAACCATCATTGAGGATGCAGAGATTGGCATCATCAAAGAGGTCCAGCAGCAAGAGGGCAAATCCATCAGTGGAGTGGGATCCCCAGGAAGTGTGATGAGAGTTAAAATCTCCCATGACAAGGATAGGGCTGGGAAGAGAAGAAAAGATGGAACGGAGTTCAGGAATAAGGGAAGGACTAGGATGGGGAATGTACAGAGATAAAAAGGAGATGTCACAGGATCTAACAGCGACAGCATTGATATGCTGGCTGTGGGAGGATAGAGGGATTTGAGAAAAGGGGATTGAGTGCCGAACAAGGACGGCACTGCCAGCATACCCATCACTTCTGTCATCTCTCAAACAGGAGAAGCCCGGAACCCGAAAACGAGAACCTGGGACCAACCATGTTTCAGAGATGGCAATAACGGCGGGATTATGCAGGTTAATTAAGGATAGGATTTCGTGTTTTTTTGGGCGGATGCTTTTACAGTTCCATTGAAGGAAGCTGATTGGAGCCATTATTTACAGTATGGTAAATTTGGGTAAGTAATACGGCAACGTGGGACGGTAAAGGTATCTCGCTACATGTAGTAACAATACTGTGGACCATTTGGACTAGGTTTTCTAGTAAATTATTACTAGAGGAGGGGGAGGTACTATTTGGGTTGTTAAGAGCACAACCATTAGGAAGATTGGAAGGGGAGACATCAACAATGGATTGGTGGGCTTGTTTATCGTACCCTTTGCCTAAATCGGCTCTGGGACGAGGAGTGTGCGTTACCGTTTTACGATAGGACCTATTAGGTGAAGAAGGAGATTGTGTTGAGGAGGTAGGAATATATGAGGGAGGGGTGAACATTTCCTTTGCCATCTCTGCATATGACCTACGGACAGGAGGATAGCGAGAGGATGCTTCCATATAAGAGATGTTATCTTGGGACATATCGGATTTGATTTTAATTTGGCGTAGGTATTCAGGACAGTCCTTCTGGGTTGTAAAATGTCTACCAGAGCAATGTAAGCAAGTCGCATTTTCTTTTGTTACGTTGCATGAATCACCTGTATGCTCTTGAGAGCACTTGTAGCACCGTGGTTTGGATCTACACTGTGACTTAATGTGGCCAAAACGGCAACAGTTAAGGCACTGGATGGTAGGTAAGTTATAAGTCTCAACAGGTAAGGATGTATGGAAGGAAAAAACTCTATTTGGAAGTATTTGGCCTCTAAATGTTAAAACAACCGACTGGGTTGGAATCCAAGATACAGAGCCTTCCTGAATGTTCTTACGATTTAATCGACGCGCTTTCATGACTGCACCACAGCCAGATGGTAGCTCCAATGATTCCACTAATTCTTCCATTGACCAGTCAACCGGAATACCTTTTATAAGACCCATTCGTGTTATGTTGTAAGTCGGTACAGAAGCTTTATACTTACACATTTCAAGCACTGGGTTTTTTAGAAAATTATTAGCGGCTTGCGCTGCAGTGAATTCCACAGAAATTTTATTCCTACCTACATTTTTGACGCCATCTTTTACAACTGAAGCAATTTTGTGTGTGTGTAAAAATTGGCCGAATTTTAAAGCTCGGATCGTAGTTCCTGAGGCTGGGTCTGGGGTTTCACGGGAGACATGGACAATGAAAGGGCCTTTGTCGTCATCAGAGTAACTTTTAGGGCCTTCGGAAAAGGATGGGTGTGTGTAAAGTGATTGGATAGACGGACTAGCTGTGGATGGATGCACAATGGTTTTTTTAGAAGATGGATCACTGGAAGAGTCAGTAGCCGGTCGTTTTCTCACAATTTGTTGAGAAGAAGAGGATTCAAGATCTCTCTGCTCGTCAGAACCACCCGTATCAGGTGGGTCCGGCGGACGGTCGAGATCCATTTTAACGTTGAATATTTACACTAAACTAAGATACTATTACAAATAAACACTTACCTACAATAAAAAAGTTAATTAAACCACTAATCCCACTAAAATCTACTATTTACACTGTAAACAATATGAAAAAATAGTAAAGAAAACACCAAGATCACTCAAACACGTGTGTTAACCACAGCTAACGCAGGCGGCCCCGAAATGTATGTAATAAACGGCTAGTATCAATGTCAGTCAGTTGTTAAAGCTGTCACTAAAAATATGATTTATTTTAAATCAATACAAAATCGATATTATTATCAAATATTAAATAATATTTTTGCTATTAATGTAACTTTATTTAAATGAACTTTATTGTTTACAACTTTAATTGTGCATCTAAATACTTTGATAACTCAAATTAACTAGTGGAAACCTTTCTATTTTTTAAATTCTGTAATCGATTTAAGTTGAATCGATACCCAATTAATTTGATGAAAACAATCTTTATTATTTTTCTCCGCTTCCAGATTCAGAATTAAGCTAATTTTTTTTTAAATATTTTAAGATTATTTTATTTTTGCTGTTACTTTAACCGATGCATTTGTTCCCGTTGTAATTTTTGTGAACTAAATTACACGCGTTCTACTTTATAGTTGACAGCTCGTTTTGTTTGTACGAACATAGTAAACCCGTTTTAGTATGTCGACGTAAAATATGTTCCTTGCATAATATTTGTTTTGTTTTATTTCGTTAGACTATAAAACAAAAAAAAATCTCATGAGCTAAACTGGCACAGAGTTTGGATTGCATGGAGCAAAATAGGATCTCGCAATTATTTTCTTTGCTAGAGAAGCAGAGGCGACAACATTTGAAAATTTACATTAAAGCTTATAGCTTGACATTATATGCTTGACGTTTTCGGAACTTCGAATAAATAAAAAGAAAGTTATTGTGATATCTAATCACAAAAACTTTCGTTTTATTTATTTTATTAAAGAGTATCAAAAATTCTACTTTAATATATTTTATTTAGCCGGTTATTATTATTAAGTATAATATTTTTTATGCTACATAATCAACAGTCCCCCGGTAAGATGAGAAAGCTTGTGTCGGGGATCCAGAAATAGACAACACAAATCCAAATTAGACCAGACCACGACAAACTAGTGTGTAGCCTAAGCAACCGTAAGCGCAACAGCCAGCTGCAACTATACAGCTGTAACCACCGCGCCAACCCATATAAACTATACAGGTGAAGATTACACTTACACTTACTGGATTATTATTAATACATTATGAACTGCAATATAAACATAAAAGTCAGTGAATAAAGATAAAGCTATCAACAATATTCAATATTAAATTAATACTTAAAATCTTGTAACTAATAAATAATAATCTAATCTTAATCTTATACTTAATCTTAAATCTTAGACGACTTATGCAAGGTCGCCGGCGGAGGCTGGATGAGGATTGCGGAAAATCGGGATAATTGGCGCGAGCTTGGGGAGGCCTATGTCCAGCAGTGGACTGCGATAGGCTGATGCGATGCGAAAATAATAATTACAATTAAGGTTCTAAAAATATTTAGTAACAGGTTATTCAACATTTTCAGAGCCCCATAGTAATTCAAGAACCAAGGTTACCCACTTGTCATTGAATGGATCCCATTGAACATTATTGTCCAAAAGCGTGTTGAAAGACACAAATGAACGCGGTATAGGTGCCTAAGTTCGGGCAACAGTGCGACAATATTATCGGAAACAAGTCTTTCCTCCGTGAGCGAAGATTTTATGGAATCTGTGCATCGACATCTGCTTGCAAAATTCGGCACACAATTTTTAGTTTGTTGCAAGTCCGTCTGACCTCTAAGGAGTAGAAAACTAAACAACCAAGAAGATATATAGTGGGATATAAGAATAGGTAATATCCATAGGAACATTTGAACAAATATCTGAGGAAGACTTTTTGCACTTTTTCTAATATGAACCCATATTTTTTTCACGTATGGGTGTCAGACGCAGGCGCTTATTTGAAGTTTGATTTGGACTAAAGCATAATATGCAGCATTACAAAAGGTTGACCTTTGGAACCTCCGAGAGCTACGCAAAACAAATCCTAATCTTCGGAATAACTAACTCTTTTGCAACTGTGTTACCTAATATTGTCTCGGACGGTTAATTTGGTGTCAAAAATTTAGGAAAAAAAAAATTAAAAATACCTACCAACATATTATACACAATAGATGTACATTTGTAAAATAGGGAACTAAAGGTCTATATTGTAATAACTTTTTCTGTAATAATTTACTTTGTTACGACTGTTTGTTTCTATAAAAAAATAAATAAATAAAAAATAAAAAAATTATAATTCCGTCACTAATAATTCGAATTCGCGGCAAAAGAAGATCGTAAGCGCCAAGAAATAGGTAGCACTTACGGATTTTCGTGTGATATTTTTTAAACTATGTTATAACTATAACTGTATCAGTTTGTTAACCACACACTGCTGAGCGAAGGCCTCTTTTCCATATAGAAGAAGAGTTGAGCTTATTCCACCACACTGCTTCACTGCGGGTTGGCGGATAATTTCCCTACCATGAGTAACGATCGTTATAAGGTGTCTATGATAACAACCGGGACTGACGGTTTTACGTGCTCTCCGAGGCTCACCAACAAAAGGACAAACAAGGACATATACCCAGAACGGAAACAAATATTATTTTGTACAAATCCAAAAATCTGTCCCAAGCGGGAATTGAAAGCGCGACCGCCGGGGCACGGCGTCGAGGCGACTAATCGCACCACTAGTCACTACACCAGAACGGTCGTCAAACTATGTTATATTATGGCCAAATTACACAAAATCTTTATAAATTATAGCCTATGTGTTATTCTGATGTATAAGCTATGTTACTGTAGAGTTTCATCTAAATTCGTTCAGTAGTTTTTGCGTAAGGAAAGTAATTTCCACACACGACAAGCTTCAGAAAGAATAAGGATAAATAAAAAAAAAATCCGTGTAATTGACCGTTATACGTGCCACATGACATGTTTATGCATGCACATGTAAAACTGAACATCGGATGTGTGTCACATTATATACATTATATTCGCGAGTTGCAAACACGGTGACACACTTGAAAGTAAATAAAAATCGATCGAAAATTTTACCGTTCAAACACCGTTATTGTTTAAAACGAGACTAGATTAACCGTCGAGATGTCACAACAATGATTACAATTTAAAATGTTACCGTAAATTACGTTTAAAATTACGATTAGTGACGAGTTTAATTGACTTTTAATTGAAATGGTACAATCAACGTTTTCCAATAAACTTAGGTTTTTCACTCACGCTGCACTCGCCTCACACTTACCTATAGTTATATTTAGTATTTATGTAGTATTAGTATTCAGTATATTACTATATAATGGTTTTTTTGTTTGTAAAAAAAGGATTGATACTTGTCGCGCTGAACCTAATAGATTATCACTGAAAATCGGTGTTGGGTTTTTTTTTCTTTCAAACCCAACTTAATGCTGAGTGATAATCCTTTTTGGGGCACAACACGAGGTTACAGATTTATGTTTTTTTTTTTTTTGTTATTGTTTTTTTTTCTTTTTCATGTTTTAATTGTGTTTTTTAAGGATATTTTTTTTTTGCTTTTTATATTTTAATTATTGATTTTTATGTTTTTTTTTCTTCTTTTACAAGTTTGTTTTTATTTTTAATTTAATTGTTGTTGTCTGTGATATTGTGTAATGTCCTAAATAAATGTGTCATTTCAATTCATTAACGGTACCCAGTAAGATGAAATCTTACGGAAGATCTTGTTTCGGGGTTTCGGAAACACACAGAACACCCAGGTTTATAGCTTATGTGTTTCCACCCACACACACAAACATTGCGTATTGATCGATGATTAGAAGTCAAACGCTGTGAACACTGCGCCAGTCCATCATCACTTTACCGCTAAAATACATATTTTAACAATTTTATCAAATATAAGATTTTATATAATTATATTTTATAATGTGATATTGTACATCGTTTATAATTTCGTTACATCCATTCAATTGTTTCCGTCTAATTCGCAAACACGACAAAAAAAAAAAACAATAAAAATATAATTTATGAAAATTTTATTTTGTCCTCATTATTCGAATAATTATCAATGCAAACAATAGATTATTCATTAAATAGCGTAACGAAACAGCTACGAGTATTTCTTATCAGATGGTCGATAAAAATGACATATAATTATATTCAGCAGATATTTTGTAATATTATCGTTATGATGAGAGACATGTGGATTAAAATCATAACGCATTTATTAATAGCATAGCGCAGTTGGTAGTGAACCTTGTTACCGCTACAATGTTTTGATGTTGATTCCCGCCCCGAATTTGATTGTAATATATATATATATATATATATATATATATATATATATATATATATATATATATATATATATACAGGCATTAAGTTGCCTACCTTAGGAACAAACGTCCCTGTGGGTATGTTGAACATATTTGTTTATTTAATATCTCCTTTCTAACAATAATAATGAATGAAATCAAACTACGCGTTATAACTAAGTAACCGAATTATAACTAAGTACGCATTTTGATTATATGCCTTCTCCCGCAAGGGTATCGTTCCGAATTTCGGTAAAAAATATACCTAGTTGCCTACCTCGTAGTATGAACTCAAATCATACCCAGTTGAATTTAAAATCAATCAGTAGTTTTGACGTGATGCGCGGATAAGATATGACTGACAGACAGACATATAAACAAAGAAACAAAAATGAAAAATTAAAGTTTCGGCTTCAGTATCGATTGTAGTGCCCTCAAAAGAAATTTTATTTATAGACAATCGTATTATATAGGCAGATATTTGTACAAATATTTGTTTCTGGTCTGAGATATATCCTCGTGGGTCACATCGTGCTGTCGGGGCGTCACGGTTGCATGCGAAAGCGATCCCGTGGCGCTCCACTACGACGATGAGGGCACCGCTGGGTTTTAGTGAGGTATTCTGGCACGTACTGCCGTGTCAGTGAGTCCCACATACCCGCCACCTTGTGCGGCGGGATGCGTAAATGCATTTCCCAGCGATAAAAAAAAAAAAAAAAAAAAGGGTCACATCGTGCTTCGGAGACCATGCAGCCGTTGCTACCGGCTATCATAAGCACCTGATAGCGATTGTTACTCATGGTAGGGAATCTATCCGCCAACCCGCAGTGGAGCAGCGTGTGGATTAAGCACCAAACCTTCTCCTATTTGGAGAAGAGGCTTTTGCCCAGCAGAGGGACGTTTAAAGGCTGATTTAGTTCAGTTCAATTCAGTACAAAATTGGACCTGTATTATAAGAATAGATAAAGGAATATATCAGAATGAATGAACTCATATTGAATAATTGATTAAAACTTCTTTAATGAAAAATGAAATAAAAAATTGTACTAACAAATATATATATAATATATGACTGACCCGTTGACGCAGTTTGCAGTGACCCTGTTTTCTGTTCCAAGGGTTGTGGGTTCGATTCCCGCCCCGAGTCTGGGTGTAGTATATGTTTATTTATATGGTATTATATTATTTATATGTATATTTATTTAAAAAAATATATCAGTCGGCTGTTACCTAAAACACAGGCATTAAGTTGCCTACCTTAGGAACAGACGACCTTGTGTGTGTGTTAAATATATTTATTTATTTATTTATTATATAAACTATTTCAATACCAATAAAAACGTTAACAGTACAAGATCTAGATTCTGGATGATGGATGAAGTATACATTGCAACAAAATAAATTCTTGTCTCAAGTAAGAATCATTACTTTAGCGCTGGGCTGTTTTAAACCGGCTATATCAAGACGTACCTATGGACTATTTCGTTTTATTAATATAAAATAAATACAAAAGAAGTCCAGGATGATACATTTTGTTATAAATTTACTGTTTATTATTATTATTATTATTATTTATACTTCAGAAACTATTAAATATAACGTTTAAAAAAGTAGCCAATGGTTTTGTTATTAATTATTTATTTAATTGAGCTAATATGAGTCTTATAATATATGAATATTGAAGTAAAGTTTTTTATTTAACTTATACAAGTAGCTTTAAGTCTAATATTTATTCGATTTTTATAGAAAAATGTTTTTAAATCCTGTTATAATTTCTAACCGATATGTTTTCATACTTAAATTATATGTTTACCATAAAATCGTATAATATTTATAAATCTATCTGTAGTTGTATAAATACTGAATATTCAAACGAAAAGTTTCAACTGAAAAACTTTTTTTTTTTTAAATAATATATTAATTTAGTTTTTACGTTCATTACATCATATGTATTTTTTTAAAATAAAAATTAAATCGTACCCTAGACCCTACCTACCTAGAAAAATATCACAATTTTTTACATCTATCAAACAGTACACTGTGTTTGTATAACTTAATACAAACAAACAGAAATCGTAGAAAGTACGTAAATAATGGCGGATCCACGGAACTTAGAT
Organism: Euphydryas editha; assembly: GCA_036937285.1. NCBI lineage: Eukaryota > Metazoa > Arthropoda > Insecta > Lepidoptera > Nymphalidae > Euphydryas > Euphydryas editha. Next base: position 8,631,401 of record JAUPFZ010000024.1, read on the forward strand.
GTAAATGTTTACATTCGATGCCATTAATATCACATTAAACAGCGCTAGCGATCCGTTAGTGTTACAGGAAATAAACACCACGGTCAGTGAGGCTCGAACAGACTGAGCGGTTTATAGAAAAAAAAGGCAATGTCTGCAAATATAAACATGACTATTGTTTTATTTAAGGAGTTATTACGACCTACGAGGTTTATTTATATATTTGTATATAAAATATTTACATATGTGCGTCAATTTAGTCCTAAAAGACTAAACTGATTTTCATAAATATTTTTGCATTTGCATTATTTGGTTATGTTTTTCGAGTGTGATATATGAGGTGTCGTTGGATTTGTCTAAATTGTAGTAGTGACATAGGCTATATAAATTTTCAAAAAGGCGCCCGCAAATGGCGGAATGTGGCGGGAAAGTTGAATTTTTTTTCTTACTGTAGCATTCTGGGTATCAAATGAAAGCTAGTAAATTGTTTTATTCTTTTTTGTTTATAATAACAGTAATTTACGCAGTCGAGTTTTTTGATCTTTTTAATTATTGAATATCATCCGTACTTGTAACGGATTTTTTTTTTGTAAATACCTATGTAGTTGTGTGGCATGATATTTTATTACCATATTATTACCATTTATTTATTCCTTTTTTCTAATAAAAGTATACTAATTCCACATATTTACAGGACTACAGGATATGCGTCTTCGTGACGTTTTTAATACGAACGAACGAGCGTTTAAAACGTTCAGTGTGATTAATAAATAAATAAATAAATAATAAATAAATATTAACCAACAATCACACCACGTTAACCTAGCCCCGTGGTAAGTTCGTAAGAACTTGTGTTACAGGTACTAGGAACGGAAATAAATTTAAGATATACATACATATATACACATCCATGACCCGGTGCAGACATCTATATTCGTCATACAAATTATCTGCACCTGGCGGGATTCGAACCCGCGACCGCTGCGTATAGTGTCCAGTTGCCTGACCACTCGACCAAAAAAAAAAAAAAAAAACAATAAGTAATTAATATACGTATTAAGTATTGTTAAAACATTTGTGCTGGTGGTGGCGATTTAATTTATACCACTTAGAATAAACAATGCAGATATATAAATGAATATTTTATATATAAATAAAATCCTCACACTCAACGACCAAGGATAACAATGGTCCAGACCATGCCAATCATATGTTTGATTTAGAATAACATATTATGAGCGGGGATTGAACACGCGACCGCTAAAGTAATAGCCAGCAGTACCTAAAGCCTCTATACCAACCTGTTATCAACATTTTAACTTTTTTTTATGTTAGTTGGATAGGCAAACTGGCAGACGTGCCTCCTGATGGTAAGTGGTCGACGCCGCCCATGAACATAAACTAGTTTACCTGGAACTAACCCCGCCAACCCGTTTATGTGTTGCCCATCCTGAGACATATGATGTTAAGTCTCGGTGCCAGTAACAGTACACTGCCTGTCTTGCCATTCTTTCCGAAACACAGCAAAGCTGTTTCACGGAAGAAATAAGCAAGATGGTGGTACCCATGCAGCCGGGAGCGCGGCACAGCGCATCCCTCCCACCGGTAAAAACTTTTTGTAACTTTTTTTTTTTTTTTTTTTTTTTTTTTTTTTTTTTTTTTTTTTTTAATGTTACTTGGATAGGCAAACTGGCAGACGTGCCACCTGATGGTAAGTGGTCGACGTCGCCCATGAACATAAACTAGTTTACCTGGAACTAGCCCAGCCAACTCATTTATGTGTTGCCTAACCTGAGACATATGATGTTAAGTCTCGGTGCCAGTAATTACACTGCCTGTCTTGCCCTTCTTTCCGAAACACAGCAAAGCTGTTTCACGGAAGAAATAAGCAAGATGGTGGTACCCATGCAGCCGGGATCGCGGCACAGCGCATCCCTCCCACCGGTGTAACTTTCCGCTTACATCTCTCTCCGAGGTATAATAATAATATGAAGCATTGCATAGTTTTAAAATGAATATTTTTTGTCCAGTCATAAGGTGTTATTAATTCAAATACAATTTAAGGATAAAGTTGAGAATTAAATTGTGTAATTGAATTCAATTCCTGGAATATTTAATAATAATAAGAATAATTATTCATTGTTTTGTACCGTTTTCATTTTCAAAAATAAATAAGAATCGTTCTGTGAATAATGAAACATAATCCACAAACGCGTGACCTCATTTATCATAATTTTCCATTTGTATAACTAGCAACAAATCTATTTATTAAAAGTGCGCCGATATGCGTTGATATACACGAAATAAAATTGAAATAATATAAAGTTGTGTATGATTTATTTTTGAGTAAGAAACGAGAATATTATTATTACAGTTATTTCATTATAAAACATCCGGAAACTGTTTTAATAGTATCACAATAAAATGTGATATTAGGCACTGGAAAAACTCTTAATAATGACATGTTAAAAACGAAAGTTTCTCTTGATAAGTGTTAAGACTATCTACATGGATATGTTTAAAATTTTGTTCACTCGCATGAATTTGAAATTTATCTGGCGTACTGTTATTTGAAACATATTATTAATATTTAATGTAAATTATCTAACTATAGCTTATTATTTTTCATAAACCCATTTTTATCGCCTCTTTTGTTAAATAAATCATCTGTACTGTTAATAGATTTAGTTATATTCACAATATCACTCGAAGCAAATTGGTGTAATCACATTCTTACCTAATGAGCTTGCATCACCTCAGATCATTCGCATACCATGTTAAGACTTAAAATTGATATTGCATTTAATCAAACGTAGTTCACATTTTACTGTGAAGAAAAGTAAACATAAGTTACATTTAAAATAACGCAATAAGTTTTAAAATTGCTAGTATCGTTTTTATTTGCATTGAATAATTTATGTCAAATATTGAAAAAGTTTTTCTATGTAAAAAATTATAAGAATTTTTTTATCATAGTAGGTACCTATACAACTTTAAATATGACTTTTAATTCGATAAACAAATCTATTTGACGTAATTATCTATACGTAAAATATTTAATTACAAAGAACTGACTACTTTGGCGTATTTTATTTATATATTGTGTATTATTAATTTTTTTTTTTACATTTTAAAGCCTATTTATTGCAGAAGGTTGTATAAAATGTTGTAATAAAATATCGAACTACGACTAATGCACCACAGTAGACGCTAGTTAAACTACGAAGATTGTTTTAAAAATATTTCCATACTAACATCTACAAATCAACCCACTAGTCTAAATATACAGCCTTCTGGCAGTGGAATTTTAAATTTTCTAAGCACTTAAAATACGTAGGATACGCGAAAAGTATGAGGTACCTAACCTGTATAATCTAGAATCTAAATCGGATAAGCGAATTAGATATTTCAGTGTTATATATTTAGTAAGCTTTACAGACTATTATCGCTTGTACATTGTAATTCGTGATCTTATGTCGATGTATGCAATGACCTGTAACTAAGGCGGATGTGAAATACATTGGTTTTTTGCTAGCTTTGTCTTAATATGAAACTTGTTCATTTTTTTATACCAATAATTATAAGCTGTTTGTACTTAGAACCTTACCTAACTATATACCCAATTAATGTCTTGCAGTTATGTTTTCAATATCCAAATTATCTACATGCCAATTATTAAAAAAAAATTCGAACATTTTCTGCCTTATAATTGGACAATTAAACAGATTACTATAGGTTTTTAACAAACCACAATAAAACAAAACAAACAAAAATATAACTAATTGATTTAGTGTTATAAAAAACAATATATTCAATCAAAATGCAAGTTAAATAAAAATATCTTTAAAATCCTTTTTACTATAATTAAAATATAGTAATAACTAGCTTCTGCCCGCAGCCTCGCATGCGTTGCTTCGTCCTATGTTACTTCTAATACTTCCAAGAATATGTGTACAAAGTTTCATGATGATCGGTTAAGTAATTTTCGAGTGAAAGCGTAACAAACAAACTTACATTTCACATTTATAAAATTAGGGATTTAGTTTTTGCACTCGTAGGATGGAAGGAATAAATGTCAGTCTTATAACCAGGGTCAATGAACCTTCTTGAAACTTGTAATCCTTATCAGCCGGTAATTGTAAAAGTGTTAGAATCTCCAAAAATCAATAAAAAAGGATAATTATCTGATTTATATAAAAATATAAAACGTTAAAATATTTTATTACTTACTTAAAGTTAATGTACCACTAAATGTCATTTAATGTATTACGAGTTTTTACGAACTTTATCACGGGACTAGATGTCCCGCGCGGTTTCGTGCGTATATTTACATTGCTTAATACTTTGTTTCTATGAGTTCAAATGAGAGATTTAATAACCTAACCTTAAAAAGCTATCTCTTAAAAATCGGATCCGTAACTCAGCGAATTTAATAATTCCTTAAGCTATCTATCAAATATCGATAATTGATCAAAGAGACTGAGAATGAAATATATGAAGATAGTAAAATTACTGTGAGATTATCTATAGTACCTACTGTATTGTACTGTATCAGCCTGTAAGCCACCCACTGCTGAGCGAAGGCCTCTTCTACATATGGAAGAAAGGTTGCAGCTTAATCCACCACGCTGCTTCATTGCGGGTTGGTGGATAATTTCCCTATCATGGGTAACGATCGTTATCGGTGTCTGTGATAACAAACGGGACCGAAGGCTTTACGTGCTCTCCGAGTCACGGTGGGGAGGCCCACAAGGACATACACACAAACCGGAAACAAATATTTGTACAAATACAAATATCTGTCTCGAGCGGGAATCGAACCCGCGACCGCCGGCGCGATGTTTGAGGTAACTACTCGCACCACTACACCAGAACGGTCATCTAATATACGTCTAGTAACGGTGTTTAATATAAATGGGTGGGAAGATAATGTGTGAAGATGTTTTTATTAACATGTATTGTGTTGATTGGGGTGAAGTTTTATAACAATTGATGAAATATGATTGAGAAATGAAATATAAAACAAAAAGATAAGTACGTACGTAACTTATAATTTAAAAAAAATATAAAACTTTTTAAATTAAAGTTACTAGATTTTAGGGATTTCGCCTTGGATTATATTTTTATTCCATCTATTAGTAATTCTAGTATAATTAGAATATTATTAAACATCAAACCTTGAAATTTATAAATACGTCAAATTATTGCATAATTACAGTAAATATATCCATCACAAGTATTATAGCATATTATGATATAAAATTGGAGTAATGACATTATTTAGCAATGTGTGCAAGACGAAAATTTGAAATCGAAATATTATAATGAAGTATGGTTTACATTTACACTGTAAATTGAAAAAAAAAAGTATATTTTGATACTCATAAATATAAGTAGTATTTTATACGATCGATATTTAAAAAAATTTGTAACGTTCCATGAAAAAAAAAAAAAATGTTTGATCCTTAAATAAGATTATGAATGATTCTGAACTCAAAGGTAAAAAATGTGTCAAAGTGTAAAAACTTTTTTCTGAATACCTCGTCAAATAGTTAAAAAGATCAGAAACATGTTATAAAAAGTGTTTGTTGTGTATCTTACGACCATTAGCACTGAACTATAAATAGATCTGAACTAACTTACCTTTCGTGTCTCCGTGCAGTGTTTTAGCGGAGGGTGCGAGGCCGAAGGGAGCCTTCGGAACGATCGCTGCACCCTTATTCTTTTCGAACAACGCTTTACGTTCACGAAGCGACATTTCGGCGGGGTCCTTCTCCTTCGACCTAGGGCTGCCGGCTTCGAACATAGCCGCTTTAGATAGCACTGAACTCCTGTCCACATTGCCGTTCATCCTGGGCACGAGTTTTCTAATAGCCGGCGAGCCCTCGGACGCCGGTCTGTCATCTTGCTTTGTTTGTATACAATCGCTCTCCGTGTTGTCATTTTCCTCCCGCTCGACCACATTGTTCTCTTTGTCCTTTTCACTTTCACAGTTCTCATCCAAGTCCGATTTACTCGGTGGAGTCGGCGCCTTATACTTTTTGATTGACGGTTTTTTCGTTACAGCGACCGGCGATGAGGCCACCATAGTTGCCATGTTGAGGGCTGAAGCTGCACTGGGGGTTGTCGCGCTCTTCGGTCCCTGTCGGTCGAGTTCGTGTTTCGTCGGGGCGAAATCATAAACGAGCCGCGATTGGGTGGCGGAGACGCGGCGGTACCCCTCGCCCTCCTAGGATTGGACAAGGGCAGCGGACGGCGCGGGGTGAGCACGTGCTTTCATGAGTTGTATCGATACACCGGGTTAGACGTTATGTGGGTTAGCGACGAAGTTGCATCATGACGTTCGTAGTTACGTAATTAGTTAAAAACAGGTCAGAAAATCGGGTTAAGTCAGAAACTTGTACGGATTGAAAGGTCGTTATTGTTTGTGTCGTCGTCGTGCCGTTTTGCCGTGAGGCTCGGGAGGCGTCTAGCAGTCAACTGGCGCGTCGAACCACCCGATGCCACACGTGCGGAAACCGGCCGCCGATAATAATTATTTTAACGCGCACACTACGGGACGTTGCAGTTTCATTCGAGGATATGTTAATGAGGTTCAATTTTCGGTTAATGAGGACGTTGCGACGATGACGACATACGTTTATTTTAAAATAGTAAACAAAAAAACAGAACAAAGCGTCGACTGAACAAACTGTTAGACTTTAGAAATATATGAATCATTAAATAAATAAAATGAAAACAATATACAGTCTTAAAATATACTTGAAATGTAGAAACCGTTAATTAAAAAACAAAACCGAAAGAGTGCTGATTGTATTTGTTTTCAATATTTAACGTAAATAGACCGTTTCCAAATAGTTCTCGGCTTTTGACACAAAGGCCGCTGTAGTTTATTTCAAAGAACAGCTGTATTTAGTACACCTTATTTATATCATAATAGAGTTTATTATCGTACTGTAGATATTGTATGAGTGTACGCGCTAATCGTGAACAATGATCTTTTTCTACTAAACACAAAGGAACGACTTATTTCAACTCGATACAAAGGTGGTTTTGAAATTTCGTTTACTGCGAAAATTCGGGACAGACTTGACATAGATTTTTTAAAATATAAGATGCGCCTCACAGTATTATCACAGATTTTTTCAAATATTTAAAGACATAGCTATACATTATATAGCATATCTCATTAACTAGATACTTAACATAAAAATTAATTTTCAAATCGGACCAGTAGACTACGTTATTATTAAATTTTACAAACAAATTCTCTTTATAAAATTAATATTGTTCTTGTGAAAAAAAAAAAAAAAAACAAGATGATCTTAGTGTGGCACTAATACACCAATAACTTATACAGTTATTATTTTGAAATCAATAAGTATCATAATATGTTAACAACTTAACTATTACCAGGTGTGAAAACACAGTTAAGATTGTTTTGATTGTCTTAATCGTTTTGGGATTTGTTTAGGGGCCATTCATTTATTACGTAAAATGATTAAGGGGGGGAGGGGATCGACCATGTCTTATTTTTTTTTACAAGGGCTGGGGGGGAGTCTTGATAGTTCTTACGTAAGATCACAAAAATTTGCAAAGTTATCGATAATAGATCTCGGACGACCTTTTTTTTTAGGGATTCGGATAGGCTACAAGGGTAAACATCGATGGTAGATCTCAGATGACCTTTTATTTAGGAATACATATAGCCTGGTGGCTTTTGTTTCCTTTAGATTCTTACGTAATAAATATTAAACAGGGGGGTGGGGGTCAGCCTATTACTATTCTTTCTTATAATATGGGGGGAAGGGGTCGAAAACAAGCAAAATTCGTCTTACGTAATAAATTAATGGCCCCTTACCTATATTTTATGATAACGCCGAAGATTATATTTATATAGATGCTCTCTAATTCATTAGTTAATGTCTATTATATAACTTTCTATTTTTTAATGGTTGCTGTGTTAGTTACGTCTTTAAAACTTCGTTTAAATTATTTTTATTTTACATTATTATTATTTTTAATAAAAGTACCATATGTACTAAACTATAAATATAATAACATAAAACACTCATGTTATCGTTATCATTTAATTCTCCTAAAATTTTAAATTGTTGTGAGCCCCTGGATGGTCTAAAGTTGCCGCGCATCAGAATAACTAGCGACACCAACTAAGTATGTATACATTTCCTTATGCCACCGGAGAAGAATTTATTGCACTCTCGTTTAAGCACTCTTTAAAGCTAATATACACTGGACGATTGTAGCGGGTTAGTCCAATCTTTCTCCTTATTAGTATAAAGAATTCTTTACCCAACATTAGAACACTTACTCGCTGTCATTACAGCTAATTCGAATATACGCATAATGCCTTTAAACTTTATCATTGACTGGCTCTGCCTCGCGGTTTCACCCGCGTTAATTTGAGGGAATTTTTTTTTTCCCCGTTTTTGTAACATTTCTAATTATTGCTCAGCCCCTATTCGTTGTAGCGTGATGCTATATAGCCTATAGCCTTCCTCGGTAAATGAGCTATTTAACACAAAAATAATTTTTCAATTCGAACCAGTAGTTCCTGAGATTAGCGCGTTCAAACAAACAAACAAACAAACTCTTCAGCTTTATAATATTAGTATAGATACGAGTCATTATCGAATCCATATTTGATGATTTTTCACTGTTTTGCGTGAACAACTACGGCCTCGTTTATTCAATTAATAAACATGTAACAGGCCCGAAAGGCGGTAAGAATTACCTCACCGAATTGGGCAAGGTCATGTAGGTCTGTACTCGTACTCTGGGTTAGATAACATTGTTTTTACCTTCTCAAGTTCATGTATTACGTTAAATAGCTCGATTTTCATTAAGTCTTGTAGTTGATATTAATAAAAACATATAGGTAAGATTATTGGTACCCTAAAATTTAAACTTTATTTGAATTTTAAATTGAACCTATAACATACTAGCTTCTGCCCGCGGCTTCGCCTGCGTAGATCCGACATCTACTTATCGCGACCAAAAACAAAAGTATTCTATGTTACTTCTAATACCTCCAAGAATATGTGTACAAAGTTTCATGATGATCGGTTATGTAGTTTACGCGTGAAAGCGTAAAAAACAAACTTACATGTCATATTGATAATGTTATAGGTAGGTAGGGATTGCTGTTCACTTAGACCCAATAATATTTTATATTTAAAAATTTAAATACATATTTCTAACAATGTTCACGACATAAAAGGGCAATTAACCTAACGACAATTTAAGGTATTCGCAATAATGACAAATAGAAAAAATAATTTCACAGAAAATGTATTTATTTAATTAGTATAATTATAATATCTAAAATATATCGCAAATTCAAATGTCTTTAAGTTGTTTGCATTATTTTATTATCAAATATATCGTGAATTGTTTGTTTTATATCAAAATATCAGGAAGTCTATTTGACAATGTACATCAACACTTTTTTTTTCTGTTTTGAATGCTTATATGCCTCCTAAGTATGCGTTAGTTTATTAATCAATTGTTTTTAAAGTTGGGGTCACAACGAAACTATGATAGACACACCCCAAATTTGAGGTCAATAACTTCATAATTTAACGTTTAAATGTTTTGTGAAGTTTCCTGTCCACTAACATTGCAACATCTTCTAATACAAGAGATTGTTGTATTCCCTAAATAAGAGGAAGGGCCATATGACCTGAAAGTAATAACCAGAGGGATTTTAAATGAAATCGAACAGTTAAGTTTTCAAATGCTAAATTTAATTAAAAATTAATGTCGTGTTCATCGTAGAATCTCAGGTTTCTGAGGATCCTGTGCGGCTCAATTTGACAAGTTACTACTTTCAAATATTTTTTTATTTTATATTAGTTATGTCACGTATCCATCCAGAATACTTCCTTTTAAAAATAACACAAAAAGACATATTATTCTAAATTCAAAAGAATAGAACAAAGCAAATAGAGAAGCGCGGGTAGGAATTTTTTTTACTAAGTATTTTGCAAAACCATAATATAATAATTATATATTATACCTGAACTTGAAGTTGCAGTCCTTTCAACAACTAACAATCGTTTACAATAGGCTAAATTTGCTCACAAAACGGAAACAAACAGTAAACGAGGTTTAAATGCCTATGTAAAATATTATGGGTGGTGGACCACTGGTAGGTAATATAATAATTTATGATATTTTAAATCTATTTAGTATTTACAAAAAAGAAAATTTTTTTTGTTAATGTTGATATAAGTTTTTGCATATTTTTTAAATTTTAATAGAAAATCAAAAATAGGTACCTAAACTTGATTATAAAGTTAAATATTTTTTATTTTATACTCACGAATTAAGGGCGACAAAATTAAAAATATAAACGCGCTAATCAATGTAAATATCGGTCTAATTTTCTGTTTAAAGAAGAAGGTTATACCTATATGAAACATTCTATTATTAAACAAAACATTATATTTAACTATTCACATCAGAGGTGTAAAAATCATTAACGCGGTTGAAATCGCTAAGGTGGTCTATAATAATAGAGACATTTCATTACACTCAAATCTAGAATTACGGTCCAGCTAATTATAAATTATTTACTAGCGACTATTCTAATCTAGTACATCTTGGACGAAAAAAAAAACCAATTAAATACTGTAATAAAATTGCTGTTTATATATTTTATCTGAAAGTTTATTTTAAACTACCGGCCCGCCCTGGCTTCGCACGGGTATTTAACTAAAATTTAAAAAATTATAAATTTATAATTTTTATCACCTACATGCGCCATCTTTCGTATAATAGTAGAAAATCGTTTTTATATTTAGTGACATTTAACATAATAGTACCTATATTCATTGAAAATGATGTTTATCTAAAATATTAAAACGATTTCTATTCCTATCCGACATATTTAGTAAACTTTTAAGTTTAACAAAATAATAACACAAAAATAAGTTTTGTGAGTTTTTAAGATTCGTTAGACCAGATGGCGTCTATGTCGCGTAGGCGTATTTCTATTTTCTTAAATATTTATTTTTAAATTTAATTACAATGAAACAAAAACTAAATTATACTGTGAGTTATGTTTAATTTTTATGTATTAAAGTTATTTACATTGGTTTTTTACTTTTTACGTGATACGTGCACGAACAAAAAATGATAAGAGATGGCGCTGATTGAAATTAAATCGCGCTATTAAAATTTATTCTTGATGATATATAGTGTATTAATAAAACGGAGGTTTTAACAGATTTATTTATTTGTATAGATATAGATAAATCTTTAAAAAAGTCTGTTTTTTTACTTTTATTTTTATAAAGAACTCAGAGTCACATTTCACTCTTTTAACTAATTAAACAGCTGGAATTAAGGGAATATGAAAAAAATCATACACAAAAAAAGGCATAATTACCTTTCAGCACAATAATATTTAGTTTTAAATAAAATAAATAATATTTATTTCTAAGTATTATTTAAATAAACAACCAGTACAACTTTACCTTGAGTTCGATGCACTTACAAATAAAGTCAGTCCCAGCATCAAGATAAAAAAAAACTCAACTGGTAAACGCTACGCAAAAACTAGGTTCGACGTACTATAACACAAGGGAATTAAATACACACAGGCAATCTTCAACTTTATACAATGTTATGGTCTTTTTAGCTTGAAGACTTTATAGCTTGGGAATCGAATGCTGATAAATTATGTAGTCTTCTAATGAAGTGCTTAGTCGAAGTGATTATGACGTTGCGAAATTGTCGTTTGTCGTGATAATTGTACAACAGCTGTGAATCGCTTACATCAGATGAAGCGTCATTTACACGTCGTCAGTCAGTTGTTGAATTACCGTTTTTTTACTGTCTTATTTTATTTAAGGAAATGAATACAATACATTGGTTTACGTATAATCTGTCGCTATTGTATTTAATTTCTTTACAATCCACTTAATTATAAACAGCCCTGGATCTAGGAGGGAGGGGGCAAACCGGAGTACCGGTACCGGCCCCTGGCGACTGTTAGTTAGAGGCGTCAAAATCTTAATACAATATAGTTTTAAAATAATAACTTCTTCATAAAGGACCTGGCATCGAGTGGGCGACACTCATATTTTTGTCCCGGTTCGAAAAAAATCGCAGATCCGGGGCGGACGCTTTAGTAAATAGTCAAATAATTTTAAATTATAAAGTTCCTTATCGTTATCTATTGTTCCGACTTTACTTTTTTTTTCTCTTTAGGAAGGCAATGAACTACTGAGTAATAGGCTAAAGACATCACTGATAGGAACGAAATGGTATTCGTAAACGCATAGGAAACCTTCGTCCAGTGAATATACAAAATATTACATAAAATATGTTGCGAAATTTTACACAATTATTATTGTGTATTATCATATATATAAAAAGGAAAGAAAACGAGCAGAGAGCGCCACCTTACTGTTGCCCATGAACATCTGCAACATTAGAAGAGCTGCGGGTGCGTTGCCAATTAAGAAAGGTAAGATAATTAGTTTTTAAATATACCAGTAATTACCTTAAGCAATATCCGTACGTTCGGTTACTGAATTAGTCCGCTTTGTCTAATCGTTCTGCGCTAGAACCAAAAATCTACTAACCTATTTATTGTTGGTTAAGTGATGATTACACAGATATATTCACAATACAGTGAATATCTATCTAATACATACAATAATAATTATGATTACAATTCGCGACATCTAATACCTTTAAGCGAGCAATTCTATATGTAACGGCTCCAACGATTTTCATGTTTAGTATACAGAAAGTTTCGGGGGCGATAAATCGGTCTAGATAGGATTCATTTTTAGAAAATGTTTTACATATACACACAGTCCGACTGTGACTGACCTTTGAAACAGACGACTGTGACAATCGTCTGTTTCAAAGGTAGGTAACTTAATTCCTATGTAATCCTACCTATGTATATCTAAATTTAGCAGACGACTGATTTATATGTACATAGTAAAAACATTTTTTAAACCACTATGTAAGGCTACTGTTCAACTACTATAAGCCATAGTGTGATATTTTACAGACTGTGGTACTCCTACTTAATGTATCTTTCTAATAATAAAAGTAAAAGAAATATTAATATTAATTGAGTCTTCTTTATAATATCAGTAAAGTTTTTTAAAATAATCAAATAAAAATAATCCCATACCTACCACATTTAAATAAGTTTTTGAAATTAGGATAGAAACGCTTTTCAGATAGAATCGTAGTACGCCAGTAAGCAATGCTATAGGTTATTATGTATGTTCATCTCACATTGTATCAGGATAATGACGTTCTGGAATGCAAATCAATAAAATAATTCTGTTTGATGCGTAGTTTTATTGTTATATAACTGACTCGTGCTATTTCACTTGCGTTTATTAGTTGAATAATCCGTCATTTACATGACGTCATAAAATTATATTTATTTTCTTTGTTAAAGACAATTAATTGTCTAATTCGCTAAAAATGTTTTTTAACAAAACTACCCGTTTATATTAACTTCTTCGACTTTTTTTTAATACACACTTGACGCACTTTTTAGTATTAGTAGAAAAATTATATTTAAAAAAACTTCATTATTTTATAACATTATTATAATGATGCTAAAACGAATAAGTATTTGATATGTACAATATTGAAATAGTCGAAACATCCAGTGGCAGTGACACATAAACGAAGGTCATATTATGTTAAGATAAGGTGGCCTTATTTGGGTCCCATGCACATTATTCTAACGACCCATTGATGTAGTAGAAAAATATGTTCCATTTAAGCTTTATCATTTACTATTCATATTTCCATCAATATAGGGAATAGAGAGCGTCAACCCTTCTTCACTCGTCTCGAAAAAAAAGTCGTCTATACTTAAAACATTATAGCACAGATACAAAATAGTGTAATTTTTTTTTAATTTTTTTCTGTCCGTCTGTTAAGTTCATCAATATAGAGAATAGAGTGTCAACCTTTTATAATAAAACTGTAACAGCTCCTGTTCTGTACATTGAATATATTATATTTAAAAAAAAATTACGACAAATTGAAGAAAGTAATTTTTTTTCTGTCCGTCTGTTGAAACTTGGTCGCTCATCACGTTGATACTTCTGAATAAATTCGAATGAAACTGCATTATTCGAGTGTATCCTAAGAGCTAGGAAATTGAATATTTTTTTTATCTCCAAATTCAGTAAGGTTCCCTTGGGAGAGGGGATAAAAAGTAATATTTGTAACCGCGAGTAAAGTCGCTAGTAATGCTAGTTTTATAGAAAAAAAATTGTGTTCACAATAAAATTGATCTTTTCCACTTTTTTATTTTTTATTTAAAGAGTGATTTTGTATAAAATTTGTATGGAACCATGTATGAGATACTTGTTAAAGAGAGTTGGGCAAAGACACTGTCTAATATGCGTTTTTAAGTTCGCAGAATGAGAGGGTTGGAAGGGGGTCATTAGGCTCATTAGGATCGTAACGTGTTTAGTGACTCATAATTAGTATAAATACGAGATTTCATTGTTATTAGACTATTAGTCTTTGAGCTATCGCCAACCATGCAACATAATCAGGAGTGAAAAGTGAAATATGGAAAAAATCGAATATCGTGCCGTTATAAAGTTCCTTACCAAGCAAAGAAAATCAGTTGCGACCATAATGGATATCATCGATTTACGGTGACTCTTGTCCAGGAAAAACCATGGTGTACAAGTGGCACAGTTTGTTTAAAAAAGGAAGGGAATCCCTTGAAGACCACCCGAGGCCGGGCAGGAGCATCGAGGTGACCACGCCAGAACTTATCCAAAAAGTCGAAAAACTTGTACTCGACGATGCTTGACTAAAGAAGAAACAACTCGCAGAAATGGTTGGAGTATCCGATACAACCATTTTTAAAATCCTGCACGATCATCTTGGCATGACTAAAGTCAGCTCAAGATGGGTACCGAGAATGCTCACGCCGCCGCAAAAACAACAACGCGTAGAGTGTTCACGTGCATTTTTGGACCTCTGCAATGAAGACAAGGATGGTGTATTGAGTCGAATTGTTACTGGAGACGAAATTTGAGTTCATCATTATGAACCTGAGTCGAAACAAGACTCTATGCAGTGGCATAAAAAGGGCACAGCACCCCCCAAGAAGTTTAAGGTGTCACAGTCAGCTGGGAAACTCATGGCAACGGTCTTTTGGGACTCAGAAGGAATATTATTGATCGATTATAAAGATAAAGGTGTTTCTATAACCGGAGAATACTACGCTTCAATATTAGAGCGATTAAAAGAAGCCATGAAACAGAAAAGACGGGGAAAATTGACAAAAGGTGTGCTGCTTTTGCACGACAATGCGCCCGTCTGCAAGAGCCGCGTTGCGTTAGCTGCCCTGCTTAAAGTGGGCTTCGATATGTTGAACCACCCACCCTATAGCCCAGACCTGGCCCCGAGTGATTATTACTTCTTTCCAAAAATGAAAAAAGAGCTGCGGGGTAAAAATTTACCACCGATGATGAAGTTAAGGAGGCAGTTTCAGCGTATTTTGAGGACAAAGACAAAACATTTTTTATGAGGGTATAAATAAATTAATTGAAAGATCTGAAAAATGTATCCGTCTTGCAGGTGAATATATTGAAAAGGAAAAATAATTTGGTTTTTATATTTCAACCCTTTTTACCCTTCATTCCGCGAACATAAAAACGCTCCCTCGTATATCAGTATATATACAATCGATCGACGATATAATAAGTCTATTAAAACTAACATATTCTTTATCATAATTTATTTTAAAAACACCAGGATATATTAAAAATTTAACACATTCAATCACAAGTAAGCACAAAAGAACACTGAAGAGTTTGTTTGTTTGAACGCGCTAATCTCAGGAACTACTGGTTCGAATTAAAACATTATTTTTGTGTTGGATAGCCCATTTACCGAGGAAGGCTATAGGCTACATAACATCACTCTACGACCAAAAGAGGCTGAGCAATAATAAGAAATGTTACAAAAACGGGAAAAAAAATTTTTTTTTGAGATTCCGTTACGTCCATTATTTCTCTTCTCAAGACATTTTTTAACTATAGTTATAAAGTAAACAATCATAATCACTGTTTTACTGAGAATTTTTGAAAAATAAAGAAGTCAATAATACGTTGAACGACCCAGGAATCATACCTGAGACCCCTTGCTTGGCAGTAACGCTTGCGATCACTCGACCAACAAGGCTCTTAGAGTCATTTTATTGTTTAAAAATATTTAAGTACGTTTTTCCCTCAAATTAACGCGGGTGAAACCGCGTGGCACAGCTAGTTCATTAATAAATTGCCCGCATGTCTGTCTACGAGACCCTGTTTCTATGCGTAGTTAGTTATAATTGACATACGGCCGTGCCTAGCACTGGCAGCACACAATGGTAACTTTTTTTTTAAACCTGGAAGATAAGTATTTCATTTTTAGCTGTAAGTGGATTTTCGTTCCTCATTTTCAATATAGAAGAATATTTAAAATCTTTTACCACATTTAGTATTTCTCTTAAAAAAGTAATTTCGCCCTATTAACATAAATTAGGTTTTAAATTTATTTCTAAGCTTCTCATCAAGGTATATATTATATCATCTTTCTAAGCCGTTGGTAAAATTAACCACAGTAAATAAAATCATCTACTGATAAACATACCGAGCTATACTCGCCACGCTTCTATGACTACCGTCATGTGGCATTGCCGCATGATTGATGACCATACTATTCGTATGCGACGTTGCACTGTCAATAGACACCGTACTCACGGTTATTATTGTCATTATTATCTTTACAAAAAATAAATAAACGAATAAGCCACGAAAACACATATTATACATACATGATATGAGTTAAATATTTATGTTTTAAATAAAAAAGAGGACAAATTTGTTTGTTAAATAACTGATATGTTATCAAACAACATAATACGAATTTAATATTACTTTTTCCATTAGAAAGTCAAAGATTATCATAAGGCTACGATTTACAGTAACAGGACAGTAACCAAAAGCGTCTATATGGGTATATTTCGAGGGGTCTAGAATTTTTTTTTTTTTTAATTTATACTCAATTTAGTTTAATTTTATTTACACTCTACGCTATATTTTTGTCAATTGTAATTTGTTATTGTTTTTAGATATAATATATAGTATATAACAACAAATTATAATCGTAGTAAAGAATAGTATTTTTATTATCAGGCAAAACTCGGTTAGCAAAGTTAAGTACCATAAAGTAAGTTGGTGAATTGATTTGAAATGTTTAAAGAAGACACTTTAATATATTTTTTATCATTATATTCGCGAGAACGAGAGTCGAGATTCGGATGAAAACAATTCTACCTGACAAATTTCTTAAAATAAGTATTTTTATTTAAGCACAACGAGACGTTACCAAGTTTAGCTTGTTTTTAACCGACTTCAAAAAAAAGGAGGAGGTTCTTAATTCGACTGTGTTTTTTTTTGTGTGTGTTACCTCATATCTTTTTACTGAGTAATCAAAACTTCTATTACTCTTATATAAACTTTATCACTTAAGAAAATTAAAACAATATTCTTAAATGACAAATTTTAATTAACACGCTGTTGCATATTTGGACATAATTGCATTATTATTCTCTCCAAAATTTTACATTACTATAATATAACAGAAGTGTTGATCACACTGCTTTTTAAGCGACTTTTATAAAAAAAGTGAGAACATCATCAACGTAGTCGAAGGCAATTCAATACGCATTATTGGGGATAATACTACCCGTCAAATCTTGCTCATATTTAAATGGGGTCTCATTACAAGCACCAGCTTTCGAATATGAAAAGAATCATCAAAATCGATACAACCAGTTAAAAGTTATGAGGTAAACACAAAAAAAATATACAGTCGAATTGAGAACCTCCTCCTTTTTTGAAGTCAGTTACAAAACTTAAAAATCGCTGTAACGCTACGAGTAGATAATAAATATGGAAAGTTTTCGCATTCGTTTAAAAGCTTGACAAGTTATTAATAATCTATAGTTAAGAAGTGGGACGGACGAGTTTAACGTGATCATTTTACGTAATACTTGTCTCGTAACTGACGGGGAAGATGTGGAGCACGTCACGTCAGCCGTCAACAATACTACCTAATATTATAAATAGAAAAGATTTGTTTTAAAACTACTGAAATAATATAGTTCTTGCTACACTTTTCTAAAGTAATATTCTATAATATTAATAGCCTATAATATAACTTTAACCGTTCTGGTGGGACGACCGTTCTGGTGTGGTAGTGCGAGTAATTGCCTCAAAGCCGATTTCCGCTCGAGACAGATATTTGTATTTGTACAAATATTTGTTTCCGGTCTGGGTGTATGTCCTTGTGGGTCTCCTCACTGTGCCACGGAGAGCACGTAAAGCCGTCGGTCCCGGTTGTTATCATAGACACCTGATAACGATCGTTACTCATAGTAGGGAAATTATCCGCCAACCAGTAGTGGAGCAGCATGGTCGCCTTCGCTCAGCAGTGAGTCGTTTACAGGCTGATACAAAATAAAACTTCATTCTATATACTGCTATATACCATTGTAGCGGGATATTTGTAATAAATGGTAACGCTAGAATTGCGAGTAACGTTATATTATCATAAATTATTTTACACTAGTAAAAGCTGGTAATACCCCCCCCCCCCATCTATAGGTAGAAGGTAATACATATCTCAATGGATATTAGTTCGGAATTCATATAAACTACATTTGAAAGGTATGAAAATAACTTTCATTCACCAAGCCCCTTTTATGACAGCAGAAATCAACCATCTTGGCCATTACTAACTGCAAAGATACATTTGGCTTGTAACGTTTCTAATGGGTCAACTATAGCCATAGTTGACCCATTAGAAACGTTACAAACGCTATAGGATCAAATTGAATAGTCTCGGAAAAAAAAATTAGCCCTCTCAAACAACTCGCGGAAGGAACAACACAAATATACGTGATCTGAACAAGGAACCCTTAAAAGAGACTTTTAAGAGACAATCGAAATATCGGTAAAATCCATAAATACCAGAATGTAAATACAAAATAAAACTTAAAAATATTCGCCGAAAGATTATTTCGACAACAATGCTTTTCTTTCCATCTTTTAGTGGTAATAAAACAGAACCCAGTGTAACAATAGGCTTTTAATGGAAACCTGAACCATAAAAAATATTCGGTTGTGTGAAACAAAGGTGGCCACTCATAAGCATATTATTACGATATTTTACCGTAAGAGTTAAAGAATGGCTGTAGACTTTACGATCGTTGCTTACACGATTTTATTTCCAAAATAAAAGAAATATGGCGTCGTAGTATTATTTTCAAAAAAAAAAAGTTATATCGCCGCAACAGTTGCCAGCTATTTGAGTTGTAAATAAAAAAAAATAATATTAAAAATACTAAATTGACTTAATTTGAAAATACTATGCAATATCACGCTAAGCATATAAAATATTTTAGCGTGAGCTATAGCAAAAATTTGTCAGTAGGTATACAAAAATTTTATATTTCTTTTTCGGTCGCAGATCGTTGCATCGCTTATACTTTTTTTTTAATATTAATAAACTTTATGCTTAACAGCTACCTACACGTAGAATAAACTATGTACCTAATATGAGTATCGGCATATAAAATTTTCTCGTTATATCCACATCCACATTTATTAAATTTCTTTGCAACACTAGACGTCTCCCACGGTTTCACCTATGTTGATTTTCGAAAATCTTCAGATTCAGAACAATATTAGTTGGCGAAAAGGAAAGGGTAACTGCGATATATCTATTTTAACAGATGTTGAAAATAATTACTATAGCTTCTTGACTAGCTTTTTATTTATACGACTAAAAATTGTATACTAAAATACGTTTTAACTTGTAATAAAAGGACTTTTAAATATTATGTATTCTTTAGAAAATTGTTGTACGTAAGAAGGCAATTAACCTGTTACGTTTTTGTCAGATCGTTAATCCTATGATCCTATAGAATATAGACTAAATCTACCTCCATACATGTTGTGGTTGTCAAATTGTCTATAATTTGTCGTCGTTATCAAAATAATTTGTCCTCAATCTAACATTTGACGTTTAAAAAGCAACGACATCAACGACAAGTAGACCAGGGCCGAAGCCTTCAAAAATAGTAAAAAATGAAAAAAAATCACAGTAGGATGAAACCCATTAGAAAAGGAGGGGAATATGATCAAAATGAAAGGAAAAATAAATTACGGTCGATCCGAGTTCGGGAAGTGGGAGGGGGGGGGTTTTAAGGGTAAAAAATGGTTTATCTTGATTTCCGGCAAAACTACAAGTCCTATGGAAAAAAGTTAAATGGAAAAGTTGTAGGTAATAAAAAGATCTACAACTTTTGTATTTGCAATTTTTTCACATAACCTCAAAATTTAGGTGAAAAATTCAAAAAACCAAGTTTTTGGTTTTTTATTTATATCTTTTTCAAAAACATTTTTTTTTTCTACGAAATTTGGTAAAAACTTACCTTATTATGTCCCAAACACACTGTAATTTATTTGATTTAAAATATTTATTTTTTCGCCTTATTTTAACTTAATATCAAAAAAGCACCCTAATTTTCAATCGAAAATTCTGACGTCAAAATATCAGTTTTTTTCAAAAGTTTTGGGGGCTTTTTGTTCGTTGAAATATCTACTTTCTGATGGTGTAAAAAAATATATACATTACTATAGGAAATTTTCTCAGAAAATGCTACGAAATTACAGGTAGTATAGTCCAGACCCTCCTAACCTCTTCCCCACTTCTCTATGAAATACCTTTTAATGGGCTAAAATTTTCCGTAGGTCACTCAGGTATATAAGTTATCTTAAAATATCAATAAACAGACATCTATACATATAATTTAAAGAAGTTTCCATAATTTTCTCAAAATATTGTATATATCTTATTAATTTTAATCTTATTTCGTAGCATTTTCTGAGAAAATTTCCTATAGTAATGTATATATTTTTTTACACCATCAGAAAGTAGATATTTCAACGAACAAAAAGCCCCCAAAATTTTTGAAAAAAACTGATATTTTGACGTCAGAATTTTCGATTGAAAATTAGGGTGCTTTTTTGATATTAAGTTAAAATAAGGCGAAAAAATAAATATTTTAAATCAAATAAATTACAGTGTGTTTGGAACATAATAAGGTAAGTTTTTACCAAATTTCGTAGAAAAAAAAAATGTTTTTGAAAAAGATATAAATAAAAAACCAAAAACTTGGTTTTTTGAATTTTTCACCTAAATTTTGAGGTTATGTGAAAAAATTGCAAATACAAAAGTTGTAGATCTTTTTATTACCTACAACTTTTTCATTTAACTTTTTTCCATAGGACTTGTAGTTTTGCCGGAAATCAAGATAAACCATTTTTTACCCTTAAAAACTCCCCCCTCCCACTTCCCGAACTCGGATCGACCGTAATTTATTTTTCCTTTCATTTTGATCATATTCCCCTCCTTTTCTAATGGGTTTCGTCCTACTGTGATTTTTTTTGGTTTCAAAAATTATCGACCCTGGTCTAAAGAGGTCAGAACAAGCAAACTTTTAAACTTTATAACTGAATCAGCCTGTAAAAGTCCCATTGCTGGGAAAAGGCCTCTTCTTCATAAATGTAGTATCAAAACAATATCTTAAATTCTACGAACTTTCCAATAAAAAAACTTTACAGAAACCACGCTGTGATACTATCTGTATAATATTAAACTATTTCTTAGTTTTACGCACATACTGACAGACTATCGAGCACATTATTAGCTTATACATCTCGACCACCCATTATGAAGACGGAAAGAAGTAAAAATATTTTGTAGAATCGTAAATTTGGAAATCGTAAAACTCCGTGGAGTAATTAATTATTTATTAATACGATTTAGTATTCAAAATACATTTTTAGTATATTGCTATCCTATTTATGTTAACTTTAAAAATTATAGCTAAAGACTGAAGATGGCTGATTTTCCCGCCATTTTGTTTTTGATGATGTTCTAATTACGTCATAGGATTTACAAGAACGAATTTTGTTTCTTGTTAACCAGATATTAGTCTAGACCAGAGTTCCCCAAACTTTTTTATGTCATAGACCCCTTGCCATGTTTTTGCGTGTTGGGTAGACCCCCTACTTACCTGATATTGATTTCCTGTAAATTTCTAACTGTAGTGAAGTTTAGTTTAAAAACTTAAAGTAAAAACACATGTTAATTTATACATTTATTAATTGAATTTAAATTAAAACTACTCAAAATAAAATTTTATATCTGTTATGTAAAATATACGTAACATTAAATAAACATAAAATAAACTATAAATAAAGTAACATAAGCAATAAGTCAATATTTTTAGTTGACTCTCAGGTTTTTAGTACAAAATGTATTGCGACCACAAAGCGAGTACCAACATCCTACAACTTACACAATTTTATAAACATATATAATAAATTTTTTACTACATAGGTACTTTTATAAATAATGTATATGTTTTGATATTATAAGATAGTATGATGTAAGTAAATAGGTACTATCAGTGTATGTGTTAAGATCCACTATCATGGACCCCCATTTTCATTTCATGGACCCCCAAATTTTTTTTGCTGACTTAGACCCCTTGCAGGTTGTCATAGACCCCTAGGGGTCGATATAGACCACTTTGGGAATCACTGGTCTAGACGATAGCCTATATAACAAATTGTTCGGTATAAAAATATACATGACATATTTATGCAATTTTGTCAATGAGTCTCTTTGTCTGTATACAAATTGACTGGCCTGTGGCGCAGAACTTGGCAGTGGCCCTGTTTTCTGCTCCAGGGTTGTGGGTTCGATTTCCGCCCCGAGTCTGGATGTATTATGTATTTATTTATATATGTATTATTTGTGTATTATGTATTTATTTATATATGTATTATTTGTGTATTATGTATTTATTTATATATGTATTATTTGTGTATTATGTATTTATTTATATATGTATTATTTAAATGTATATTTTTTTTCAAAAAAAAAAAAAAAAGTTTATCAGTCGGCTGTTACCTAAAACACAGGCATTAAGTTGCCTACCTTAGGGACAGACGACCTTGTGTGTGTGTTAAACATATTTAAAAAAAAATAATAAAAAATATGTCTATTATGTTATTACTAGATAGGTATATTGTTGATAAACAATTCGGTACGTAATTTGCAACGTTACTTATCCGGTCAGCGGCTGATTTGCAACAAACTTAATGTGATACGCAATTTGGGCCAGTCCAATGTATCAAATGTCTCTAATTACTACAACGCAGACTTTTGATAATAGAAAAAACATGAGTTTGCATTTAATTTGAAAATCAAAGTTAATTAGACTCAGCAGCCGAAAATGATTCGCCTAATGGCCTGCTTTGGCAACAATCTTCCAAAGGAAAGAAACATTGACAATCTCTTTGTAATAATGCACATAAACAAATATTTTGTTCATAAACAAACGCATTGTTTTTCAGCCTACTATTTTTATTAATAACATTTCCGTAAACAAAACACATAATAAAATCGACTGTATATTTTTAAACGACGATAATAAAACTGTAGTCATCGAAACTTAACACTTACGAAGTAAAATGTCTAAAAGTAAAAAAAATCAGAATGGACCAAAAAAAAAAACCCAAAAAACGACAGTTCTTAAGTTGTCAAGACGTTAAAGATAAAAAAGGGTTAAGACATTGGATTAAATGTTACGATTGACACTTTAATACTTATATATTAACCTACAGAATCAAAGAACGGGTAAAAATAAAAGTTATTAACATTTAAAAATGTTGGTGTCAAGGATAAAGTTAAATTATCCCAAAACAGATGCGTTGTCGTTGTTTTTATTTGTTTCAATGTTTGATTTTATTTGTTGCTAATAGAGTGAGATCAGATTTTAAAATACGTTAAAAAGGCTGTTTTAAAAAGGCTATGGAATTTCATGCATGATGCAAATAAATTATGCTTGATAGGCGTCTTCGGCGTATGCCATATGTATATAATACTTGTATTACATAGCCGTGCGGTAACCGGCACAGAAAAAATAGTCCCGACCTCTTCTCTCCTTGCTAAAGTGTCTTAAATGCGACTAAGGCCACAGTGGTGAGAACAACGGTACACCAACGAGGATGGTGATGGGCAGCAGCGTCACCATATCCTGCCACAACACACTGCGCTAACCAGTGATGTACAAGATACCCTATACAAAGTATCTGGAATACAAAATACAAGATACTTTAAAATAAAGTATTTCAGATACCAGATACAAATACCTTTCTGGAATGGTATTTGAAATACTAGATACAAAATACGTATCTTCCAAATACTTTTTAAAGATACAAATTCTTTTGTAAGAAAATAACATTTTATTGAATGTAAGTTTAATTTTTTACGTGAATTATTTACAAATACCTACATCGCGTTTATCGCGTAAAAGTGAGAAGATAAAATATTATATTATTAAGGTTTTAATTGAGACTCAATAATCGTCGATATCTTCAGTTTTTTATATCATTAAATGTTGCTGACAAAACGTCGAGTGGTCTTATTCCTATATTTAAATCGAAATCTTTATTATTTTCATCATTGTTTGATCAACTGTTGAAAAGGATGAAACTAATAAAATAAAGTCTTTAACAATAAAACTATAATTTATTATTATTTATAACTATAATTTTACAAAAGAAAATATATACTATATATTATTTTTTCTGTATTATCATTCAAATAAAAAATTATTCACTCTTAAAAAAATGTATTAAATTACTAAAAAAAAAAAACGAACCTTGCATTCTTCTCGAAGTAGGTAGTGAGGAAAAGTGCATGTAGTCGCTTTCTCCGCGCTCTACTCCAAAAACGGTTAATTTTACAGAAACATGCAAGAGGCATTTTTTGTAGATAATTTCACAACAAACAATTTTTATAATGATCTATATTGATATCCGAGTAATAGGTAGCGTGATATTTGCGAAAAACTGATTATCGTGACCTTTTGACCTTTGTAACTTTTTTAGCCGGCACGATATCAATGTTGTATTTTCACATCTTCATTACAACGCCGTAATAAAAGTGTATACAAAAATTCAGCTCGCTTAGAATTTATCCACAGATTGAGGCTTAAAATGCCTAAAATGACTGGATTATGTCATATTTTGTGAATGAATGCATAGAATAACTATTACTAAAAGTATTTTACCAAACAGTATTTACAAGATACTAAGATACCAAACAAAAGGAATTTAGATACAAGATACAAAATACATTTTAAAAAAGTATTTTAGATACAAGATGAAAATACGTATTTTGTATCTTGTATCTGTATTTCAGATACTTGTATCTTAGATAAGTCACATCTCTGGCGCTAACCAACCCGCCTGACAAGCATGGCGTGTATTGACCACCTATTTGGAGTATTACAGGCGGGTCCCAAGACTGTGACCATGATGGGAGATGCCTACATTCAACAGTGGTCATCCAACGGCTGATGTGGTGGTGGTGATGGAGGCGTCTAGTTTTGTTATATATTTATTTTACACTTTCTTGTACGTAAAGAGAAATAGTATGATATGTCATTGTAAACAAGTGGAAGAGTCTGCTTATCCCTAAAAGAGATTTCTTCTAACACACCCGAAAAACAACAATTGCAGACAGAAATTAATTTAAGAACTGACTATCATCTCACGTCATTTTGAAGAATGAAGCTCGATTAAAACGGAACGAAACCATATTACTTTGACTCCACTGTAATGGCAAATAATCAAAATAAAATAAAATTCAACACGAAATAGTGTACGATCTTAACAAATATGTGTTGTTAAATATTAAAGGTACTTAAAGCCGGTTTTTTCACATGTTAATCTTTAATATATCATTAAATATCATTATATATCATTAAAATCTGATCAAATATAATATATCATTAAAATCGTAAGTAAGAAAAAGGTACCATCAAGAACGTGACTAAGTTATCAAAATATTAGCAATGTCATGTTATATATAAAAAATACACCAACAACAATAATATAATTTAAAAAAAAAAAAACACTAACGATCATTTATCTCTAATTAATAACGTTAGTTCGACATAACTAATAGATAAGTGAATATTTTTTGTCAATAACGGTTTTAACATGAATTATTAGTAGGAGTATACTCATTACTAAGAATTGATAGTTGATACGTAAATTTTTTTTGAATTGGCGAAAAAAAAAAACGGTTTTACCGTTTATGTAATTAGATCCTTATTAATGATTTTGTAGTAAACAAATTTATTTCAATTCTTTATTGCTTAACACAACACAACACAACTAACAGACAAGTTAGAACGTACAAGAGAGGACGTTTGTAGATGTGTGATGGGATATATTCAGTAAAGTTTCATTTAAAAGAAAAAAAAGAAATAAATAATCACATAAACATAATAATAATCACAGAAACAATACATACATATAAAATTGTACATATATAATATTTAGATATTTCTTATAGGAATAGAATATTTCAAAATAGAAAGAAGATTAATTAGAAATATTTTATTACTTTTTATTATAAAAAGTTTGCTTTTAATTTGTTGTATAAAGGCACAAGGTCATTGGCCTCTAACCAAAATCTTGAAATTAAGGCAAATTATCTTGACGATAAAGTGCTATAATATATTAAAAGTAGTTTTTCGAGAAGGTTTTTCTATTTGTCGAGAAATATTAGTACATAGGCAATAAACGTAGGAGATAAAGCCGTATGGATTATCCAGTCCCGATAAATTATTATAAAGTCACTCGATTTTACCCGCATAACTTCCGAAACCAACCAACAAAAGTACCAAGTTTCATTGCAATGCGGTTCAATAAATTATTCAGTCATCTTTTTAAGCTTTTTAGGGTTCCGTAACCAAATGGCAAAAAACGGAACCCTTGTGGATTCGTCATGTCAGACTGTCTGTCCGTCCGTATGTCACAGCCAATTTTTTCCGAAACTATAAGAACTATATACTGTTGAAACTTGGTAAGTAGATGTATTCTGTGAACCGCATTAAGATTTTCACACAAAAATAGAAAAAAAATTTTTTTGGGGGTTCCCCTTAGAATTGAAAAAAAAATTTTTTTTCATCAAACCCATACGCGTGGGGTATCTATGGATAGGTCTTCAAAAATGATATTGTGGTTTCTAATATCATTTTTTTTTCTAAACTGAATAGTTTGCGCGAGAGAAACTTCCACAGGTGGTAAAATGTCCCCCCCCCCCATGTAACTTCTAAAATAGGAGAGTGATAAAACTAAAAAAATAATACATTACCATGCAAACTTCTACCGAAAATTGGTTTGATCGAGATCTAGTAAGTAGTTTTTTTTTTTTTAATATAAAAAATACACTAATATTAAAACATCGATCAAAGTTACAACGAACTACAAGAACTTTTATATATTATGATGTTACTTGCTGCTACGGAACCCTTCGTGGGCGAGTCCGACTCGCACTTGTTTCATTTTTTTAAATATTACATTTGTTTGTTAAACGTTACATAATTGATTGATTTTTACGCAATACTGGTTGCTGATAAAGTTAATCTCGCAAATTAGTTACTGATAGACTTTTGCTTTTAGCGTCTGTTTTACCTCAACTAATAAACTATAAATTTTAAACCTGTAAGATAAAGTGCAGTTTAATTATGAAAAAAAATATATATATCATAAATTTTTATCTGTTGGATACCGTTACCTATACGTCAGATAGCTTTACACTTGAAAAGCAATATAACAATGTGATCATAAATAAGAAGTAAGAAAAAAAGAACGCAGTGGTAAGAAAAGACTAAGTAAAGCATTTTTTTAAAATAATTATCTTTAAAAGTTTTGCATTGTAAATGTCTCATATTGTAATTTTTATTTGTAACATTGTATACCCTTTTAACCTTCCACATTTATATATAATAAAACTTTAACAGGACCAATTATGGACATAAGAACTATAAAAAAATGTTTTGATGACATTCTATGGTCGACACTGAAGGCAAAAGTGTATTTTGTTTTAATTTTTGTCTGTCTGTCTGTATTTGGCCGTGCATTACGTCAATATTAGTGACTGAATTTGAATGAAACTTGGTATGATTTGGGTCCATACTACGAGTCAGGACACTGGATACTTTTTATCCAGAAATTCAGGAAGCTTTCTTTGGGACAGGAGATGAAAGTTAAAACACGTGATTGAGAACCTCGTTCTCAAGTACCTACAAGTTAATTTTTTTTTGTCTAACAGAATTGACCCCAAATCTCATAGCGTCCACTAGTGACAGAAGGACTGGTGTGTTTTTGCCCAGAGAAATGCTGCCAGTATTCTCGGCACCATTCCACGCGGACATGATTTATACCAAAATTGTCTGTAAATAATTACTTTTAAGTTTTGCATTGTAAATATGTATAATATTGTACAGTACAAATAGGATTAAATAACTAATAAACCCTACCTCACCAACCAAAACTTCTTGGATCCTCGACTTGACACGCATTCACTCGAGCAAAAGGTCTGGTCCGTTGATATCGAAAACAAAAGTATAATATGTTACATGCTAATGCGAGATACGCAATTTAGATTAGCCGTAAACGTGTTCTAACTTGGTATGCCGCGTGCTCGCGTCAAATTGTCCCGCCGTGCGTGCCACTAATCGTAGATTAGACGACACCGGACTGAATGGAGAGGTTAATCGAGTGACTTATATTTTATTTTGTAAATTTTTACTTGGTATTTTTTTTAAATATCCTTGTTAACGTTTACGCACGATTGTTAATACTTAAAATAAAATAAAAAAACTACTTTGTATTTTAGAGTAGGTAGTACAGATTTTTATCAGTCAATTTATTAAAAAATATATTCAAAATTAATTTATTAGAATATTTATTATACGATTTCATTTAAGCATTGGAGATTAAAGAAAAAAGCATATTACCAACAATAATAAAAAAGGCCTACGTTCAGCAGTGGACTGGCTGATTGATATGATGATGATGATGATGATGAAAAAAAAAATCAGTGCTAGACAATACCTTTATTTTCATGATACAGAACCAAATTATTATTTCTTAATTCACATGTAAAACACATGAAATAATAATATATAAATGAAATTGAACAGGTGAACAAGGGAAGTCACGATATCTTATTATGTAAAATTCCCGGAACCATAAGAAATAAAGGATAAAAACTAGCATGTTTTATTCATGGTCGCCAATTATCTACAAACTAAATTTCATCGCAACTGGTTTTCAAATTCGATTTATTTTTACGTTAAAAAGTAACAAAGATCCATAATAAATAAAATTAATAAAATTGTTTTAATTCTACTCCATAGTTATACGAGTTCGAACGATAATAAAACATTTGTAAAGGTCGCGTCTTACGTTACGTATTCAAAACGAGTGTACGCAAATTTAAGCTTGGTTTTAAGGATTGCTGAATATATTTCATAACAAATTATATCATCATTGTATTATACAGCAATATGTAAATAAACCAATAAGATGAGAAAATTGAAAGCAAACAGTGAACCGATATGACTTCGGCACCTTCAAGAAAAGACCATACTCATATTTGAAAGGCCGGCAACGCACTCGCTAATCCTCTGATTTAGCGGGTGTCTATGGATGTCGCTTTGACAGGCGCACCGATTGTCCGTTTACCCCCTCATGCATTAA
Organism: Euphydryas editha; assembly: GCA_036937285.1. NCBI lineage: Eukaryota > Metazoa > Arthropoda > Insecta > Lepidoptera > Nymphalidae > Euphydryas > Euphydryas editha. The sequence continues at coordinate 8,661,106 of JAUPFZ010000024.1, forward strand.
AAAAAAAGTTAAATGCAACTGACCCGTTGGCCAGAGTCTGGGTATAATATTTTATATATAAGTCAGCAGTTATTTAAAACACATGCATTACTGTTGCCTACCTTAGGAATAGACCACCGTCTATGTTAAAAAAAAAAATAGTAACCGTCTCTCTCGGTGTTGCTGGTGTGCAGTGAACTGAATCAGCCTATTATGTTCCATTGTTGAACAAGTACCTCTTATATAGAAGATAATTATATAAATATATATTAGAAAATACATAACATAGAGTTTTTATATATTTATTGATGAAAATATTTGTTGTTTACTCTCTGCTAAGTATATCTATATATGTAAATATTGTATATACTGTAATTTCAAACGTTAAATTGAACTGAAACAGTCTATAAACGTCACACTGTCGGACAAAGGCGTCCTCTCCATATTAAAAAAAAGGTGTGAGCTTAAAAAAACCTGTAATTATATAAAAATATATAACCTGTAATAAGATCTTTTTAAACTTCTTTTAGAGTGAAATATTAACAAATAGTTATTGGTGAAAAAAAAGTTTAAATATTAAATAATTTGATAATATCGGTAGACGAACATAATAAGCCTTCGACTATACTTGGCTTGGTGCCTTTCGTTTTCCGGGAACCGTTCCAAACAGTATTTTAAATTACTGTGATAGATTTAAGGCGTAGGCTACTAGACTAGACTACATAGGGCCAATTCTACAAATATTTGGGGGAGTGAGGAACAGAGTGTAAAGTTCTTCATCCGCCATTGAGAAGGGAGGATCCTCCGACCAGACGGGAGTTGTGTCTGGTGGGCTACTGCCCCCGACAGTTGTTGTCGGATTCTTGTATATATGTTCGATCGCTGGGATAGTTTTGAAAGCGCGATGTAGGGATACGTCAGTTTTTAGTTCGTATGTGGCGAGATACATGTCACAACAAATACATTTTTTTGTGTAATAAAGATTAGCTCATAATTTTTGTTTTGAATGTTCTGATAGTCATCCACTATTCAATTACTTACTACTGACGTTTACTGTAGTATTTTTCACATATTTATACAATTTACATTACATTCATTCATTACAATCAGTGTACAAAATAAATCTTTAGCAATAATGAGAGTATAGAATCAAATTATTAACTTTTTAAATAAAATAATTTATAAACTCAGTTATGGTTATAAAAATTTAAAATTTTATACAGTTTGCAATTATTTAATAATTATTATTTCTTAAAAATAATTGGACTAATCATTTATTAATTAAAATAAGTAGAAAAGAGACATATCGTTAAATTTTACAAAGTAATTAATTAACGTAATAGCCGCAAAACGTCCAAATAAATTACCGATATTGATAACTCGAATATAATTACATTAAACACAAAACGATGCAACTTCGTCACTGTCTTATAAATAAACGAATGAAATCCCTCCACCTTTATCTTTTTTTTTTATCTCTATGAACCGCCACCCTTATGCCCAAATCTTAGGAACTCGCTTGTTAGTTACATTATATTTTAATTTATATTAGGTACTTCTACGTTTTATTTTATTCATATTCAAGTATATAATAGGTATGTAAATTAAATTTTAATCCGACTGTATGAAGTCAGCCCTCTCACTCTTTCTGTCGAAAAGTCGAGCAAAATTTAAAGGTGCATACCTAATATTACCTCAAAAAGACCCATAAAACACGAATATGAGCTCCTTGTAAAAATCAATAATAGTAAATCTAATATCACAATGAAAAGTAAACTAATAATGTATAAATAATCTTATTATTTTAATTTGTATTCTAAAAACAAATTCAGATATAAGAAAGTCTAATATCATGAATTAAAAAAAAGTTGAGTTTAAATAAATCCGTTACAATAAGATCATGCATCAATATTTAATATCAATATATAATAAACGATAATTTATTTAGTGGATGTTAGGACACAAATAAGTTCTTCTATATATAGTTAGATTATATAGATTTATATAGAACAACATCACACGAGGTGTTTGTAGTCATCGAAATCCAAATTTAATATTTTTATTTTTATAATAACTTACTCCAATAAAGTATTATAAGCATTTTTTTTATGTATAAGGTTACGCTTATTGTTATTATATAAAACCTAAGTATTAATTCTAATAAATAGCAATCACAACACTATTAATAAATTATAAAAAAAATTGTTCCTTTTTGTAAAGTAATGATTTTAGACTGCAATCATCTTATATAATGCTTTTCTATATAAGGATCTATTTACTTGTTTATTAATAACGTAAAAACAAACTTACCTTTGTTATAAGCAACTTTTATAATTTTCCACGCTTCATAAAACAACTTTGAGTAATTTTTTAACTCTTATTTGTATGACCGATAAACTTTTCCTAGATATATTTTTATTACAATACACACTAATTAAAATACAATAAACAATATTTCAATTAACCTGCAATAATTTTTTTTTCTTATACAGTAATACACCAAACTTATGCGATTGGTAAGACTGAGCTGTAATCGTGTAAGTTGAATTCGCTTAAGAATTCCTTTACCGTTTTATAAAGATTAATTTTGAATAAAAATGTAATAACGAGAAAAACGGTATGAATAAAACAAAAGGAATGATTTAAAACCGCGTAAGTTCGGATTCGATTCAGTCTAAGTCGAGGTATTACTGTATAATATCTTATTGTTCTATCACTTACCAGTTCAGCAACTATTTTCTTCTCGAGCCGTTGACACTCGTTCATCGGCTTTATAAATTTGTGTGTGTTCACTGCATTACTCTGAAACAAATAAAATATATTTATTAAACATATATTTTTCTGTATTCATGATTCTTATTAAGGTTATATTAGAATACTACTACTACGAATTGCACATTTTCTCTATTATATGGTTACTAAAAATATATTAGCAATTATAAAAGCTTTTAAATTTAATAGCTTTCTAGCACAAACTGCTTTCAAAGCGTTAAAAAACCCTTTTCTTAAATATTAAAAATGAAATTAGAAAATTTAAGTCAAAGTTGAAATGTTTATTTTGATATTGAAAATTTTATATGCCTTTCATTAACTTATAATATATATACACACACACACATGTAAATTTGAGTGACTTTAATTAAAATATGATACATTATATGTAATGTTAAATACATACAATAAATAATAGCACAAATTAAGCCCTATATTATATACTAGCTGTGCTCTGCGGTTTCACCCGCGTTAATTTGAGGGAAAAACGTACTTAAATATTTTTAAACATTTACTCTAAGAGTAGGTACCCGCCTCGTTGGTCGAGTGGTAGCAAGCGTTACTGCCGCGCAAAGGTGTCAGGTTTGATTCCTGGATCGTTCAACATATTATTGAGTTATTTTTATTTTTCGAAAATTTTCAGTAAAAGAGTGTAATTATATTTACTTTAAAAGTAGGACTATAGTTAAAAAATGTCTCGAGAAGAAAAATAATAAAGGACGCAACGGAAGCTCTCAAAAAAGATTATTTTTTCACGTTTTTGTAACATTTCTTATTATTACTCAGCCCCTTTTGGTAATAGCGTGATTGTTATAGCCTTCTTCCGTAAATGGGCTATCCAACACAAAAATAATTTTACAATTCAAACCAGTAGTTCCCCAGATTAGCGCGATCAAACAAACAAACAAACCCTTTTGGTAATAGCGTGATTGTTATAACCTTCTTCCGTAAATGGGCTATGCAAAACAAAAATAATTTTACAATTCAAACCAGTAGTTCCCGAGATTAGCGCGATCAAACAAACAAACAAACAAACAAACTCTTAAGCTTTATAACCTAAACCTAATAAATTAGTAGATTTCTATACAGCTATCTACCTTCTAAACCCTTCCCTATATAGAGAGGAGGCTTTTGCCCATTACAGGTTGTTTTCGCTCTGTAATCTATATCGAACTTTATAAAAAAAAAAAATACAATAAGTAGTGTGATCATTTACATAAATTATTATGAGCTTAACAACAGAAAGAGAAAATATATATATTTAACATAATAATTAGAAAAAAAGTACTACCTTTATAGACACATTTACAATAACAATATAACAAGATAACTTAGATATAACTAAACAGAAGCTAATGAAGTTGCTACTTTTAAAGAAAATATATTTTAATGATATGTGTATAAAATAAAAAATATTTTAATGATATGTGTATGATAGAACACGGCAATCCTGAACAAAAAGTGCCTTCACATGGTATATTTAAAAATCTTTTAGTGGTAAATGATATTATTGTGAAGAAAGCAGAAAGCATTGATTGGGAGAAGTTCTGTGAAAGGTATCAGCTAATCTGTAATGGAGCAGTATTACATATTAAGTTTCAATGATTCTGCATCTCAAATGCAGAATTATTTATTGTTGTTGTCTTATTTAAAGATAGAGACCTCATTTTTAGATATCTATCATATACATGCTCATATTATTGTGTTAATATATAATTATATTGTCTTATTTAAAGTAATACATATATCCATAGTCACTGGTCATCATATTTTTCGAAACATTTTTGTGTGGTCGCTATTTAGTGATAAGACTACTAATTTTATACAGTTAAAACTCACTTGTGGTGTCAATTGTTGTATTTGACTAAGGTGTATAATAAATTATATATACCTTTGTCCACCAGTGGGACAGATATATAGTGGGACAACATACCTTATTAGACTTGGTGGCTGTCTGTAGAACATTATTAATATCTTTGAAGGAGTGGATAGAAACGTCAAGTGTGGAGGCTTCGAGTTTCTCTTCCTTTGCTGAATTTGACTTTTTTACTTCTGGTTGTGACTGCTGTAGAATAATAAAAAAATATATTTTTAATTTGTATCAATATTTATTATAACGTTTAAAGATTTTATAATAGTACCTGGATGATCGAGCTTTGCTCGGTTAAATTATATTTAGATACATTACATACTAATGAAACATAAATAATATTTTCGATCTTACCGACATAATAGTAAAACAATAGGAAATGATTATTTATATAAAAAATAAAAAATAAAAGCAGCTCTCAATAATAGTTTTTCTCACAAAAAAGAAATTTGAAAAAAAAAAAAGAAAAAAAATTTGGTCTATAGAAAACGGGATTCGAACTCGGATTTTCTGATATTGAATCCGCCCGATTCCCATCTAGCTATTTTAAGCTTATTAATGACAGCGAAATTTACCTTCGTATTCTAATGATATTTTTTAATTGCGTAAAAAAAGGGATAAAACGACATTTTCTAAAAATAAATCCTAGCTAGATCGATTTATCACCCCCGAAACCCCCTTCATATTGAATTTCATGAAAATCGTTGGAGCCGTTCCCGAGATTCAGATTATATATATATATATATACAAGAATTTGTCTTTTTACTTTGTCTCTTTGAAATTTTGTCTCAACTCTCCGTAGTGATCGGAATTTACACGAGTAAAACTACGAGGCAGAGCTAGTCCTACTAATATGATAAATACGAAAGTTTGGATGTATGTTTCTTACTATTTTTGGCAAATAAATATTGAACCTATTGCAATTAAACTTGGTAAGTAGATAACTGGAGATCCAGAATAACAAATAGGCTATATTTTTCCCGACATTCCGCGTTTACTTTTTATCGGAAGCTACGCAGGTGATACCGCAAGGTGCAGGTATTGTATATAAATTTCAAAGGTGTGAAGAATTAAACAATTAAATAATATAAATTCTAAGGTCAAACTATTATGAGCTATATAACATTACACATATATAACATTTTATGAGCTATATAACATAGTAAATCCAAATTATGTTTGCACGATTTGTAGTCAATAAAATTTAATTAATAAAATGTTATTATATGTATTATAGTGTCCTAAGTAAATAAATAAAATAAAAATTACACTACTGGAGCTACTCATGCGAGCTTTTAACACAGGTTAAGTTGAATATTATATCTAGTGAATATTTATATAACTGAAAATTTTATACAACCACACAGAAAAAGTGATGTTAATGAATTTTCAAATATATATGTCTCATTGCTGAGAAAATGTAAATATCAACGAAGACTTTAATCCACCACATACATTATACTGTTTATTCATTTAAATAATATAATGTAAAAAAAGAACTAGATATTTAAAGTAAAATAAAAAAATATATAGGTATATACTTACATAAGTATGATGTGACAAATCATCCTCCCAGTTATTTATCTGGTCAGCAAGAGCCGCCAGTCTACCGTACTTCTTCCCACAAGTTTTAGGTTTGGGATCTTCCTTGACTAGAGGCGGAGTTGCTGATGTGAACTCCTGCTCTGTTCGGTGAATGGGTGAAGATAGGTCTGGTTTATCTGTAAACAAATTGGTTTTATTGACTAGATGTTCTTCTCGGTTTCACCCTTATTAAGTTTTGATACCAGACAAATCGGTTACAGGTTCATACAGTTTAACATTTCTTGTTATCACTTTGATCCTATAAGTCGTAGTGAGATGTTTTTTAGCCTATGTTACTTCGAGATAATATGGCGATTTTTTTCTATCAAGATAGAGTAACAGAAAGCCGACTATAAGCTAATACAATAAACAGCAAGTCTCTCTTTATGTCCTATGTCTCCTGGATGGGACAGAGGGAGTCCACAGTGTGCTGCCATCTCGCTCGGTCTTGGGCTATCAGCTTCATCTCGGGCCAGGAAAGCCCGACAGTCCTCATCTCCTCTGTGACGGAGCGGCGACAGGTTTGTTTGGGACAGCCACGTTTCCTTTTCCCTTGAAGAGTCCACTCTAAAGCCTGTCTCGGTATCTGAAAGAGATCCCTTCGGAGGGTGTGACCGATCCATATCCATTTACGCCGCTTTATCTGGTGGCCGATTGGGATCTCTTTGCAGAGTTTCATCAGGTAGTCGTTTGATTTTTTTTTCGGGCCACCAGATGCCAATTATCTGTCATAGGCATCGGTTGATGAAGACCTGTATTGGCTGTGTGATGGATGTAGCAATCTTCCAAGTCTCGCATCCGTACAGAAGAACGGTTTTAACGTTTAAAAATTTTGAGTTTGACTCTTAGTGTCAGCTTGGCTGACTTCCATACGGGTCGCAATCGAGAGAAGGCTGCCCTCGCTTTGGCAATTTTTGAAGCTGTGCATACCTTCAGAAGTATGTGAAGCGTTAAATGCGTTTTAATGATAAGAAAAAAAATTGATTTTATAGATAAAGAAAATATTTTCTATCAAATTCCGAAGCATAATGCACAGAGGAATTGCATATTTCATTAAATTAAAAAGAAATATATACAAAACAGTCCAAACAATAAGTAAATAGTTTAATTTATGTACTTTTATATTTTTATTTTAGCATGGCTCCTAATGCATCTATCATTCATCCACTTTAACAAAAGAAACATTATCTAATTACATTATCTGTTTAGGAAATGCATTGTGATAATAAATTTAGAATATGAATATTCTACTTATTATGGTTTAAATAAAATTGGCCACAGAACTTTTCCAGCGCTAGTTTAAATTCTAAACCAATAGTTCCATGCTGTAGTATTAAAGATTTTTAGAGATCTAGATTATTAAAGACAGAAACAAGTTTTTGATATAGGAACTTTCTTTAATTTTTTACTCTATTTACTGTTCTCTTATATTTACGCGAATGTTACTTATTTAATTAAAAGTCTAGAACGGATTTTATCACGTTTATTTAAAAAAAAAAATTTAGTTTTTCGATTTTTAAAATTATTTCCCGACGTTTCAGATCCTTTACACCGTCCATGGTCTCGGGGGACTATCTATTTTATTTTTATTACTTATTATAGCAGCTATAGAAAGAAAGCTCTTGTTAAAAATTTCAGTGTGTACATATAACAGCTCTAAATGTCTAATCTCTTTTTATTGACATCCTTAGAGTAGTGAACCCTATATAATAATAACTGCTACATTAATTTTGTTATATATTTTGAAATACTGTGAAGTTAAATACCATTGATATAGCAGATTTTAACAAGTTTGCTACACGACAGTTTTATTACATACTAGCTTCTGCCCGCGGCTTCGCCTGCGTGGATGTCGGTTATCGCGACCAAAAAAAAGTATCCTATGTTATTTCTAATACCTCCAAGAATATGTGTACAAAATTTAATGATGATCTGTTAAGTAGTTTATGTGTGAACCCATAACAAGCCAACTTTCTTTCACATTTATAATACATATTAGTATGATTTATTCTTTGTGACAGCACAAATATATATTTTTGTACTATGTAACAATACAATATTTAAATTTGTAAATACTTGAAAGAACTAATATCAATAAGAACCTCACCAGAATATAAATTCCCGAGCCTGTCCAGTCTTGATTTAAAGTTATGACGTAGAGCCGCCTTTTCAGTCTTTTCATCGGCCATCTCTATCGCTTTCTTTTCTAATTTCGGTGTTTCGTCTGCAATATTATAACAAACATTTAAATAAAAATATTTTAGTATGATTTAATAGAATAATAGTATGTGTAAAAAAGACACAAAATATATCTTATAAATATCATGTTACTTAAAAATTCACTAAAATAGATGAAAGCAATACAAAGTATATTTATTATTCAACAAAAAAAAAAAAAACAATAACTAACCATTAGTATAAAAATTGAACATCACATATTTTAATACAAAATTCTACAGTTTTTTTATTTTTATAAACAAAAAAACAGGCAGTGATCAAACAAGCGTCTTATAACTTAATTATTATATTGACAATTGACCAAACGTTTGTTAATACTTCCCAAGAATGCTATCTAAGAGTGAGTAATATGCAAAACAAACAGGAAAACATTTGTTTAACCATTTGTGTTGTTGACCCTTGGTTTATGAATAAACATTATTGATTTTATAAAGATATACTTAGCCATCATATTAAATCTAAATATAGACAATGCGACAACACCAGTAATAAAATTACAACCAGTTGGTACATATGACACATTTTAAATAATGATTTTTTTTTAACTTTTTGTCCATCTATCTATCTAATATATTTACTAAGACTTCAAGTTACAAGTAATTTGAAGCAGTTTTTACAGTTATATTCCATGTGTGCATTGTAAACTAATTATAATAATACATAATGTTTTATTTTGATAAACCCATTTGGAACTTGGGAATTAATGTATAATAAAGAAACCTATATCATATAATAATACAAAAACCTAATTTCACATATCAAACATATGAAGTATCATCAGCCAGATGTCTAATTATCTACATGTTTATTATTTTTTTGGGCAATTTGTTATCTTAAACTTGGTAAAGTGTTTAAGATAAACATTTAGAAATTACTGTATCAAATTTAAGTAATAATATTACACAACTTTTGGGAAATTCGTAAAACCAATGTACGTGATACATAAAATAAATAAATTAATATTGTACTTAATTATATAATAAACACAAAACAGTGTATTGCTTACTTCAAATTATTATTTTATGTAAATTTTCAATGTTACATCTAAGATGTTGTTCTTAAATGCTATTACCTACTTGACTAAACCGTCAAAAGCCTAATTAAAAATATTTAAAATCATACATTGGTATTGGTATTGGTATTGGTTGTGGGCTCAATTTTCCGCATTTAGACTCGCTTCTGGTCCATTATGCGTGAAAGAAGACTGGCTAATTCAGCCAGCCAAGCTCCTTCCAGAAGCTCAGAAGCCTCCTGGGGCGTTCGCAGGCTTCTCATCATAAATCATACATTATATTATGTGGGTTACAATTATATTAATTCTTACCTTCGATTTCCTTAATAATAACATTATTCTCTCTTTCAGCACTGGCATCATAAACAATACTAATAGGGGCATCCCTTTCCTCAACTTGGACCTCTATTTGAATGTCATTTCTATGAGAAATATTTATCTCCACCGAAACGTCCGAATTGCGGCGATTGAGACTGTGCTTAGGGCTTTTAAACTCTTTCCTAGTAACTACGATGTCATTGCGAGGTTTCTGTGGCGTTTCTACTAAGGTTTGGTCGGATTTCTGAATAACTTTCTTAATTACAGGCGTATCATGATTCACTTCTTTGAAAGACTTTTTGGGAGACGATATGGAATCCCTTGTGATTTTTGTCGGTGATTTAGCAGGTGAAACTTGATTTTTAATTATGTTCTCTGTTAACGGTTTCCGTTTCGGAACAGCCTGTCCAGAATTAGCTAGTTTCTGGTCGATTTTTTCTTGTCTAGCGCGCGCCCTTTCTAACATCCGCTGTAATATATTGTAAATAATATAATAAAATATCGTTTGTTAATTTTAAGATACAATGAACGTTAAAGAAACTTGATCTAGACCTACCTGAGTGAAAGGATCCATATTTTTATAAGTGAAAATAAAATGAAGTACACAATATCACACATATACCATACCGTTGCTAGCGTCTTATTTATCTTATACACGCGCTAAATATATCAAGAATAGTTATGTACTAAAAAAATTCTAGTACAATTTCATCCGTTGATATGACATTATCAACAAACCGAAATTTTTGAATTAACTCGCTAGTCGCAACACTATGGATAGAAGAGTTGCGGGAGGAGCGCACATAAATCTTTACCATAGACAACTATAAAGTTTACTTAACAAAAATACCTATAATAAATATAGGTTTTATGAGTTGCTTTAATTAATATAATAAATACATTGAGTATATTATTTCATACAGCTATTTCATTTTATTTTTATTTGATTTAAAGTTGTGTTGCTCTAAATATGAAATTACTATTGTAGCAATAATCGTGAAGTTTAAAAAAATATAAATGAAAATTTAAATTAAGGGCTTACTAAAAATTAAATATATGATTAGATCTTTAAGAGATTTAGACAAATGTATGGTATTTTTTGTAAATAGTCTAACGATATGTAGAAATTAATGCACATCATAATGCTCGGCAATATATTATAAAAAAAATTTGGCTATTAATTTACATCAGGCATTTATATGCTTAATGAAGGTAAAAAAATAGTCATTTTAACAACCTTAAATGGCCTTATAAATCATTGTACTAGATTTTTTTTTTAAACATTTATACAAGGGTTTCTATCAATAAAATTATATGGATTTTTTTTAGAGTAACGCAGACTAATATCAACTTTAGTAATAAAATTCTAGTTTAGTCGTTTTATATACGCGTTCTTGAATCATTTAAATTGGTCGACGGATGTAACATATTTAGTGGTATTAATTTTATTTTATTTATACTAGTTAGATTATAATTCGCATATTTTATATTTAAACATCGGTAATAAGATGTTCGAGAAACATACTTGTTTAATTACTATAAACTATAAGAATTAATTATATCGATACTGGTACTGCTTGTTAGGAACTAGTAGTACCTGCTTATTAATAGCCGGACTAATTGATCATTACTAGTCTAGTGCATTTGACCACGTGAAAGGAAAATGTACTATTTGGCTATATATACAAGGCAATTACGTCAATCATCAGAAAATATTTAAAAATAAGGAACGTTTCGATTTCCAGTGAACATCTGTTTGAATTTTGGATATCGATAAGGATAAGCCCTGCTTTAAAGCCCTTAGTCTCAATAAAACAGTATAGAATATATTATTTAAAAAGTTAAATCCTTTACAAAACTCAACCTTGTATAAAATAATATTATTCTTTTATTGCAGAATATCACAAAATCGTCACTAAGGACAGAATCGCAAAAGCCTTTCTAGAAAGTAAGAGAAAGTTGCGTCTGTAATAACAATACGAATCTGCAAAATAACAGCTTGTAATCAACCATCATATAAAAAATATGTAACTGTGATTTTTCAAAAAACACCCATAATGCATTTATTTTCAGCAAAGATCATTTAAATATCTGTATCTGTGTAAGAATATTTAAACGGCCAGTGGTTCTCAAGCCCTTCCGAAAGACAGATTCAAGTATTAACGAGTGGTTTTTTATAAGTCGTTTTTGTTAAAGGGCTTTTAGTTAGTGTAGATGATAAAAATATAAATGACGCGGCGTTATAAGGTCGCGGGTTCTATCCCCGCACACGACAAATATTTGTATAGGTCATACAGGTATTTATCGTGGTCTTGACGTTTATGCTTGTGTATGGTGTGTGTTCCCAAACTCCCGAAACAGGATTCACAGTTCTACTGGGGGCCGTTGAGTGTGAGGCGTATCTTATATCTTTAAACGACCAATTCTTGTATATATATAAATATATAATCTGAATCTCGGAAACGGCTCCAACGATTTTCATGAAATTTAGTATGCAGGGGGTTTTCGGGGCGATAAATCGATCTAGCTAGGATTTATTTTTAGAAAATGTCGTTTTATCCGTTTTTTCAGGCAATTAAAAAATGTCATTAGAATAAGAAGGTAAATTTCGCTGTCATCGATAAGTTTGTAATAGTTCGGATGGGAACGGGCGGATTCGAAATCAGAAGACCCGGATTCGAGTCTAGGTGTCTCCATACCAATTTTTTTTCCTTTTTCTTTTTCAAGTTTATTTTCTGTGAAAAAAACTATTATCGAGAGCTCTTTTTATTTTTTTATATTTTTTATATTTAAATAACAAGTTCCTATTGTTTTATTATTATGTCGATAAGATCGAAAATATTATTCGTATTTCATTAGTATATAATTCGTTTCTAAATATAATTTAACCGAGCAAAGCTCGGTCATCCAGGTACTATTTATTTATTTACAAGTAGATATACAGGATGACTGACTGACTGACCACAGATATTTGAAATAAGGAGATATGTTATTTCATTAAAATATACGAGAACACAATGTCGCCTGTCTCTCCCACCACTTTTCGCAAAATAGCGCAGACATATACAATTCATAAATCGTAACGTTTTAAACAATACAAATATGAACCTCATGTCTTTAAACGCAGCGCTCATGAAACATGCACCGTAGATACGAACCGCTCGGTCTCTTTCTAAGCAAAACTGCAAAACGGTAAAATATGCGACATTACCATTATGATAGTATCGTTTTGTAAATTTTACATTGCTTGTCCAGTTACTCCGTAACATACTGAGATAGTGGTTAGAAAGCAATGTATTTGATGTAGTATAAGCCCGAAATATTTCTCGTATACTTTTTTTTACGATTTGTAAGTAAAATATTGTAAAAAAGTAATATTTACATGTGGTAACTGATTCCATGACTTGTTAAATGTTTGATTTGACTTCTATTATTACAACAAACCACTGAACAAGACGGCATTGTTAATTGTTTTTTGTTTTCTCGCCCGCGGTCGAAATCATACTGATTAGCAGTGACGGCCATTTAAGAAATATGTGAGCGTTTTGGGCAAGTTGCGTCTACGCGGACACTCCCCCATAACACTTCTCCTGTTCTTAATATTTCTATGACTGGTAGTCACCTGGTGAGTTACTATCAATATTTAAGGAGAATACTCGGTATATGATTCTCATTCGAATTATGTAATAAAAAATAGGTACTTGATTTTTGACTAAATTTTCATAAATTTTAATTCAAATAAATGAAGCGTTGACACTTCTCCAGTCATGCCGGCGGCACGTGCATAGGTGTTGTACTGTGCCGCTTGTTGTTGTAAAAATTGCCAAAGTTCACATCATTTACCTAGTCAACAAATTTGTTGCTTAAACGAGTAAAATATCTTAGTATTTTTGCCTATCCTAAGCCAGGATTAAAGTATTAAGGGGGATTGGATCATGCTTGTTTATCCTGCTACCCTGTTAACATGTGGCGGCGTTTGGACGTAGGTAAACTACCTGTTTTGTGTCGAAAGTGCAGCTAGCTGCTAGGGTGTCCAGACGACGCGTAAATAATTAGATAATTGTTGAGTAACTTTACTTAAAAGTTTATTAATATTTATCTATTTTTTTACATAATTCGACTGAGAATCATGTACCGAATATTGATAAATATTGATAGTAACTCACCATTCATCCTGTGTATGTGTTTACATCCAACGGGTCTCTTCCTGTTTTCGAAAAAATATAAAATATGAAGGTTTACAAGTTTCCGAAACAATTGTTACGTGACTAATAATATTTATAACATTAAAAAGTAGTTCTTTGCTTTATCACTTTAGTTTAAAATAATTTGGCCTGTTCATGTTGAAGTTCTGAAAATGACGTTACATAAACATTCTGAGTGAAGAACGTAAAGCAGAGGATGCCACCATGTAAGATATAATATTTTCTTGTAAAATGTTTTTCCGTTTAACAAAAGAACATGTAATAAATTTTTGTCATGTTAAATTTCCTTCAAAATATTATATAAACTTACAACACTAAAGTGTAGTAGTAAGTAAGTTCAAGTTTGAGAATGTCTGAAGTGTCCGAGTCCTTTGTCTTATCCAATATGTTTATTGGCATTCACTTCATGTCTTTTATTATATGTATATGTTACGAATAGATTGTTGTAATTTACTGTACTTTAACGAAATGTAAATCAAAGATTTTATACATTTATTTTTGCGTTATCTCATTGTTGACTCAGCTGATTCTACAATTTCCATAATTTCGTTAAGAAATGTTGGTATTAGGCGTAAGCAGGTACTTTATCGCGAGTTTTTTATTTTTTTATTTTAGTTGGATAGGCAAACTGGCAGATGTGCCACCTGATGATAAGTGGTCGACGTCGCCCAAGAACATAAACTAGTTTACCTGGAACTAGCCCAGCCAACGCATTTATGTGTTGCCTATCCTGAGACATTATGATGTTAAGTCTCGGTGCCACTAATTACACTGCCTGTCTTGCCCTTCTTTCCGAAACACAGCAAAGCTGTTTCACGGAAGAAACAAGCAAGATGGTGGTACCCATGCAGCCTTGAGCGCGGCACAGCGCATCCCTATGCATCCTGTGCTATAACATTGCTAGGAGTGAGGTTGGAGCTTAATCCACCCAGCTGCTTCACAGCGGGTTATCGAATAATTTTCCATTAGTAACGATCGCTATCGCCGACCGAGGACCGAGGGTCTTACTTGCTTTCCGACGCCCGGTAATAAGGCCCACAGGGACATACACCCAGACAAGAAACAAATATTTATGTTCTGTATACTTATTTTTATTTTTTCTCTTCTTTTTTTTTTTCTTTTAAATATTATATGTGTCAGTACATACGCGTATATTTTGTATCTACGACTATATTTATCTACGCTTACACTATCCCGCATTTTATTTTATTTTATTATGAATAGTCTCCTTCGCCTGGGGTTGTCTGGAAGAGATTGCTTAGAGCAATAAGACCGCCTTTGCATGCTGTCAGTAAATCTTTCTACTCTTCACTTTTTTTTTTCTCTGAACATTTATTAATATAATATACTATGTTAATGTTCACCTCAACTTTGTGTATGCAATAAAGTGTTCAAATAAATAAATAATAAATAAATATTTGTGTAAATACAAATACCTATCTGTCCCGAGCAGGAAAATGCAAAACGGCGTTAAGGCACCACTGGCACCATTTCACCAGAACGGCTGAAAGTATTATTTTAAATTAATTTTTGATATATTATTTTATTCTCTTTGTCGACTATTAGGCTGCTACGATGTGAGACATAATTAAGTATTATATAGGACGTCATACTGATTCAATTCAGTGGTATTTTAGCGCAAAGCTTTAAGAAAAAGTTATCGTAACCTTTTTATAAAAAATCCATTATTTTTGCGAGGAATTATAAACAGTCCCCCCCCCACCAAGTATATTACACTTCTAATATTAATCTTACAAAAATTACCGTACCTACATATTTAGGTTTCTTTTTTTTTTTTATTCCTTATTCATATTGTTCTAGAGACAATGAGAGGTCGTGATTAATACAAATTGTAAACACCTTGTTATAGGTAATGTACGTAGAACGAATAATGTTGCCTCATACTTTAGAACCACTACCACTTTGAACAGTCTGAACCAGTATTGCGTGGTCATTCATACAGAAACGTTGTGCGTAAATAAAATTTTGTAGAAAAATAAACAATGGGTGAGTGTTTAAATAAATACTTTAAACATCTTTATGTCGATTATAAACTAAAATATTACACGAATTTTAAAAATAGAGCTATAAGACATAACTATTGGCGCTTGGGTTCGATTCCCGCGCCGAGTCTGAATGTTGTATTTATATATGTGCGATGTATTTAGCTTTTTACATCGACTATTTTGCAGTTTTATTCTAGAAAATAAAGGTAAAACTTAATATTTTAAGGCATTTTGAATCTATGAAAAGTTTTTGAAGAAGATCGTCTATAAGGTGTTATATAAGAGGAATAAACAGTTAATATAGAGGAAACTGCATTGGATTTAATGTATCTGTGAATTGGTGTTATGATTAGGGGAATCACTAGTCCCGGGACAGTATTTGAAATAAAATAAAAAGTTTTTATAACATTATAAGACAGATATTTCTAAATTATATTACATACATAATTATATCTAATTGCTTAATAAATTATAATTAATCGATACAATTTAATTAATAAAAATAAATCTCTTTGTGCTTCATTTAATTTATGATCTTAATTTTTTTTAACCATATCTGTAACTATTTTTGACTGCTGTAACATAAATTAAATAATGTAAAATCGGATAAAAGTAATCATAATCGTTTTTTATGTTTAACAAAAGTAATCTCTAGCGTAGGTAAAACTCATTAATAAGGTGTTTCTATATTTACAATTACAAAAAAAAAACACAATTTTAGAAATAGAAAGAATTTTACTTCGTATACTTCGTTGAAGTTTTTATTTCAACTTAATAAGAATAAGCAATTCAATAAGATTTTTGTATAAACGGAATAAGCTCTTTTGTGAATAAGTATCTGAAATCAAACTTCATAATATTCTACTGAATTTGATTATATCTTCTTTTTGCTTGCAAAACGTTAAGAACAACGACTCTATACTCTTAATTAAAAATTAAAAAAATAATTAAAAATATACTTGATATTTGCCGCCGTATTTATAGGTATATCGTTTTTTAAATGCGGCTATTATTTGAAATAATCTTAACTCGAACTCATGGGATTATTATGGGTCTGTTTCATCGATTGCTGATAAAGTTTCAGATAGTTATTCGACGTATAACGGTATCTAACAGATAAATAAATAAATATGTTTAATACATAAAAAATAGGTACTTAATTTTTGACCAATATTCCATAAATTTCAATTCAAATAAATGAAGCGTGGACACTTATCCAATCATGCCGGCGGCACCTGCACAGGTGTTGTACTGTGCCGCTTTATCACATCCAAAAATTGCTAAAGTTCACATCATTTACCTAGTGGTTAGAGAGCTGGCTTAAATCTGACAACACATATTTTACGGTACCTGAAATTTCGTCTAGTGATACTGGTATACCCAGTAAACAAGCAATGGGTACTAGCTAAGCCCGGCCGCGGTAGGTTTGGGGTCCCTCGGGCTAGCCAGGTATGAAAATTAAGCAATTTTTAAAGTATTTTACGGCATCTGCCATTTTAATATGTTATAATATACCTCTAGAAAAATTGAAAAATAACTATAGCTGCTGATTTTAAGGGTTGCAACATCACGGCAGCCACTTTTCAAAATTCGAAAAAAAATTTTTTAAGTATTTTACGGCGTCTGCCATTTTAATATTTTATTTATTGAACTATTTTAAGCTAATATTGAAAATGGCTGCCATTTTGTCCGGTTGTAACTATCCGTTTTACAGCGTAAAATATGTGTTGTCAGATTTAAGCCAGCTCTCTAACTATAGCCAACAAAACGAGTAAAATATCTTAGTATTTTTGCCTATCCGAAGCCAGGATTAAAGTATTAAGGGGGATTGGATCATGCTTGTTTATCCTGCTACCCTATTAATACGTATCGGCGTTTGGACGTAGGTAAACTACCTGTTTTGTGTCGAAAGTGCAGCTAGCTGCTAGGGTGTCCAGACGACGCGTAAATAATAATTAGATAACTGTTGAGTAACTTTACTCAGAAGTTTATTAATATTTACCTATTTTTTACATAATTCGAATGAGAATCATGTACCGAGTATTCTCCTTAAATATTGATAGTAACTCACCATTCATTCTGTATGTTACACCCTAATTTACCTAAATACCTAATTACCCTAATGAACGGGCCAGTCATTAAAAAGTATCTTATGTGTTTATATTTATATTCGCAACCTCGGAAATCATAAATTGTAGTTGAAGTAAAACAGGCCATATAAATATATAGGTATACATTGTAAGTACAAACATTTTCCAACTTCACGTCGAACTACTTAAGTATGACTTAAAATTCCTATAATGTGTGTATTTATATGTAACGAGTGTACCTGTACTATATTTTTATAGTATTTGTTTGTTGGTTTTATTATTTTTTCTTTTTTGTTTGGTTCTCCAATTTGATAGCAGAATTAATTAGTAAACCATGCGCGGAATTAATAGAAATAATAAAATTTTTTGAAGTTTTTTATACGATATTTACGAACTGAGATCATACCAGTCCTTACAATTAGTCATGTAATGTGTAATTCCCTTAATCCAATCTTACCATTGCGTCATGTTATAAATCAGTAGTCAAGTTCATTACCGGAAAACACAATTTCCTTTTGTTTCGTCGCAATAAATAAGCCATATAATACAGTTTAAATTAACGTGCAAATGACATAAACTTTCCTAGATGTTAAAAAAATTAACAGCGTACTTATATTAATAATAGTAAATTGAATTAATGAAATTCGAATTTCAGTAATTAATTTCGGTTGAACTTTAATGTAAAGCCTTCTTTCTACAGTTAAGATGAATTTAAAAATATTTCTAATAAAAGGTTAAAATGTTTATAAAGTCCTTAATTGTATTCCAAATACATTCTTAAGACCAGTTTCACTAGTTGCTGATAAGGTTATGTGACGTATAACGGCATGGTGAACCAGGCCCTTAATCATTTAGGGCCTATTTCACTTGTTGCTGATAAAACTATCTGATGTATAACGTAGGGTTGCCCACATTTTTTTGTCTGAATATAATATTATAGTATTTTATAAGAAGAATAAAAAATAGACTAAGTTATAATTTTTACCATTTTATTTTTTTATTAAAACTATATTTTTGGCACTGTTTACGGGGTCAAAAATTGCGGAATCTGTTTTTTTATTACTTTTAGTGCTGCAAAATATAGACATTGATCTATTTTACTGAAAATTTCAGTCTAAAATATAGTATTTTCGCGTACTATATATTTTTTCAATAGAATTATTGTACGGAGTTCCGAAATACAGTACAATACTATATCAGTATATTATATATTATAGTACGGTTGGCAACCCTAGTATAACGGTATCTGATATGTAAGCGTTTAGGATACATTTTTCTTTTTCACAATCAAATACCACATTATCCGTTAGATATTTCTATTTGCAACCTAAGAATGCCCAAGTAGTAGTTTATTAATTGAAGTAAAACTGGACCAAATGGCTTGTTTTACCCTCTACCGGTAAAGCCTATCAGCAACTTATGTGCAAGATAAACTTTAACAGGAACCGGTGACACAGACTTCAGGTCGAGATAAATACTGGTACATTGCATCATATATTTAGTTTACGCTCGTGAAAGCAAACTAGTACTATCGTAGCATCGTTCTTATACTGCGCTAAAACATACTTTTCTATTTTATTATATCTAATATATAGTAAAAATCTATAATTTCATACCCTTTTACACAAAGTACATTAATATAATCAGTTTACAGTACAGTTTATAGAAAGCTTACTTCCATTCGGAGAAGTTTCTCCATATGTGAATTAAATAATAATTTGCTCGCTATCATCATATTTATTACGAAATAATGTATTTGAGTTTGACCATCAAACAAGATTACGATCACCTACAGCTAATGAAACAAACTAGATTTACAGGTTCGCTAACTCATATTTATGATATATTTATTTAGAACTTTTTTCCACATGCAATTTTAATAAAAAGGCGTTTTAGGCGAATATTTTTATTTTATATTAGCTGTGCCCCGCGGTTTCACCCGCGTTAATTTGAGGGAAAAACGTACTTAAATATTTTTAAACAATTCTTCTATAAATAGGTACCCGCCTCGTTGGTCGAGTGGTCGCAAGCGTTACTGCCGAGCAAGGAGTCTCAGGTTTGATTCCTGGGTCGTTCAACGTATTATTATTATTATTATTTTTTTCGAAAACTCTCAGTAAAATAGTGATGTTATATTTACTTTAAAAGTGGAACTATTTAATACCCGTTTCTGTATCATTCCTTATTTATTTATTTATTTATTTATTCATTCAAGGCTCATCAACGCACAATACACAAGAAACATAATATATGAGGTACATACATATTGTTAAATAGGTCGTGTACCCGCAATTACAGATGGGCACATTCGCAATACTGACACTCGGATAATTAATTAATCATATTTAAATGTTAATTATACAATAAAATTAATAAGAATATTTTCAAAATGTCATATCTTATAATCTTACAATAAAATACATTAGATAAATAAAATTCTTCTAGATTAAAAACATACGTATTTAACTAATTACTTAATTAACAATTGGTTTAAATTATATAAACAATAAAAAAATATTTAAAAAAATCAGAATGTCGTATGATGTGTCAAATAAGATCATTAAATAAAATAATAAAAAACAAGTGAGGAATACAAAAAGAAAAAAAAGTAAACATGCATATAGAATAATAACACTGCAGTTGTATTATTTTGGTTTTATCGATAATATCAAAAACCAGAACAAACATTCAAGGTCTCATATTCAGCTATTAAATACATTACAAAATGAATAAAAATATTAAGAAAGATAGCATCCTCCCAAGTTTCAACTGGTTTAAATCTTATACTGTCAGTGATTACAGTTACAATTGAGTTACAATTTTTGATGGTTTAAATCAGTTTAAATGTTATAATGTCAGTGACAAAAATAAACAATATACGATCATATTATATTCAAAATGTCATATATACAAATTAAAATAAAAAAATAAAAATAATTATAATAATTAGATATGCATCCAGTTTAAAAAATATTTACATTTGATTCAATTTGTTCAATAAATAAATAATTAAGATGTCATAATTTACAAAAAAATTCGGCAAAATATTGATATCCATCCAAAATATAGAAAAAGCAGTTTACAATATTTGATTAAGTTTTGTCAATAATAAAATAAAAATAAGTAGTTATTTGAAATGTCACATTAAAATTGTGTTTAAAATGTCATACTTACAATTGTAATCATTAAAAATTATTTAACATTTTTGTCATCATCCTAAGATCAATACAAATAAAAACAATCTGCAATATTACTGGTTCATTTCAAGATCTAATATTAACATTATTAATTTATTGCAATTCAATATTTTGATACTGTCACATTATAATATACACTCAACAGAGAAAAAGTAACAGTAACAATAATTCCAAAAACAACAGCAAAATGCAGCCTAAAGCTGAATGATCATGATTGGATATGATTAGATATTATATTAAATTGTGGTCATTTATTCTTAATAATTTTTTTAAACCTTGTCAAGGTGTCGCCAAAAATGTCTATTGCTAGAGTAGATGTAGCTAGTTTGTTATACTCTCTCACAAGTCTATTCATGGGAGAGTTTGAACCAAGGTTTGTGCAGCTGCGTCTTGACACAAAAGGCTTGTATTTACCTAGTCTCGGCATTCGGGTGGGTACATGGATATCTAACTCATTCAAAAGTTGTGGACAATCAAGTACACCATTTATTAGCTTGTGTAAAAAAACCAAATCGTGCATGTGTCTGCGCTCCTCCAACGAAGTCATTCCGAAATGTTCGAGCCTACTACGGTAGTCAGTCATCTTATTATTGGTCGTAGCGTGATGTTATATAGCCTCGGTAAATGGGCTATCCAACATAAAAAGAATTTTTCAATTCGAACCAGTAGTTCCTGAGATTAGCGCGTTCAAACAAACAAATAAACAAACAAACAAACAAACAAACTCTTCAGCTTTATAATATTAGTATAGAAAAGTATAGATGGATTATGTAAGATATATAAATAATAGCCATAATAAATATCTGTCAACAGAATTGTGCATATGTGTATATATAAAGACGTTCGTTTATTCATAATTGAAAAGTCGAACTTACTGGAGGTAAAAACATAATTTTTCGAAGAGGATAAACTTGTGTCGCAATGATTCAATTGGGGACAAAACAAATCTTTACTTATTGACTTGAAACTAAACATACCATTTATTGACTTAGCCTAAACTCATATTAAAAAAATCAAGCTACGTATTAACTGCATAGTGTAGTAGGGAAATCATACTCATTACTCTTACCATCTTCTATTGGTCTATTGCAAACAAATATAATGTTATTCGTCTAAAAACAGGCTCTAGACCTTTTTTTTTTATCGCTGGGAAATGCATTTACGCATCCCGCCGCGGAGAGGCGGCGGGTATGTGGGACTCGCTGGCACGCAGAACGTGCCAGAATACCGCACTAAAACCCAGCGGTGCCCTCATCGTCGTAATGGGGCGCCACGGGATCGCTCGCGCATGCAACCGTGACGCCCCGACGGTCGGCCCACTTATGCGGGCCACCTTCGCCTATAGAGCGCTCGCAGGCACCGTGAGCGCTCTATTGCCCTAGTGGCGAGTGGGTGGATTATAGGTGCCCCTCCCACTCTAGTGCGGAAGGTGAAGGAGCGCGTAGCGGCGTCTCCTTCTCCCCGGTCGTCTCCTGCGGAGCGGGTCAGCGTTAACGTCTGCTTCACGCTCCCGCTCCGCAGCCTCCTTCAAAGCCATGACCTCCTCGCAAAAGGAGGTCACAGCCGACCAGCACCTCTCGCTGCCGAGCATGCAGCGGATCACGCTCGACAACGAGAGGTCTCCGCCTATCACGGCCACCAGGGCATGGCGCTGGGGCCCCCAGGCAGCGCACTCCTCGAAAGTGTGACGCGCCGTGTCGATCGGTGCGCCACACTCGTTACAGGCAGGGGTGGCTTCCCTTCTTGCAATTTGATGCAGGTACTTACCTAAGCACCCGTGCCCGGTAAGTACCTGCGTCAGTCGAAAGGTCAGCACCCCGTGCCGCCTTTTGACCCAGCGACGGAGATGTGGACGTATGGCGTCCACTGTCGCTAGGCCTGCCGCTGGGGACTCCAGGTCAACAGGCTCTAGACCTGAAATTTGTCTTATCCTAACTCGAAAAACTTATGTATATATATATATATATATATATATATATATATATAATGTGTTTTGATATCTGTATAACGTGTAATTAAATTTGTTCTCAAATCATGCTCAAATATCATAATACCCAATAATTAATATATACACCTAAATACTTTTATGAATTCTAAAATACAAGGAAAAATCCATCTTATTGACAAAACAATACAAGGAATGTTATTCCTAATTTAGTATTTCTAGCAAAAGACATGTGTATTATATAAACTATATTATACGTTACACGATAAGTTAAACAAATTCAAGTTAACATACAAGTATCTCAATGTAATATACATATAGGTATGTATATTACAAGAATACTGGGTATTTTAATACATTCCATATTTATTAGTCCTTAGGTAGAAATTAAAACTAAAACCTTAAAAATATATATTAATCTTTAAGCGGCTAAGCCTTAAGATTCAATATTTTTTTCTTATTTGAAGATTCTTTATGCGTTTCTTAGAAAACCCGTTTAACTACACTAAAAATAACATAACATACGGTCATCTACCTTGGTATAAAAAGGATAATAAATAATATACCCTTGTGTTTATATTTCATAAGTAATCTTATAATCACTACAGCGTTGAAGCAGATATACAAATTATATTTACATCAAAATTACACTTGTGATTGTGATGATGTGCACTCCTTGACCTTATTGCGATTTGACTCAACATGACCTCCTTTCGCTTATGTGATAAAGTGTTATAGTTCTCAGGGCTTCCCTGAGATTTATCGTGATTATTGCAACTCAAAAATTGTATATCGAAATTTATTTTGTACTTAATTTAATGTCTTCTTATGAGAGTGACGTATGCACCAGTAATTGGCATGCATACCAGACAGAGGCGTAGCGTGACTTAGATGGGACGCTAGTATTTACTCCGTCTGGCTATATGTATTCCAAAAAAAAAAAACAAAACCTCTTCGTAACTCCGAACTAATTTCTGCCCCGAACTCTATTCTGGGGGCCCCTATAGACCAGGGGCCCCTATCATTGATACGGCTGATACGGCGGTAGCTACGCCCCTGATACCATATTATGTATAAGACCAAGATCATTGTAATGTTTTGTATGTTATGATGTTGGTGTGTCAGTAAATAAATAAATTTTATTATTTAATTTCTTGTGTCTTTAAGCGGCTTTAAGAAATATATACTTTTTTTTGCTATTTGTTTATTGAAGGAGGGTTACTTTTTTAACGTATAGTATTTGCTTTACCAACTTGAGTTGGTAAATGTCAGGGTTTAGATAATACATATATACATGTATACATACTAGTACAATTTTATATATTACTATAAATAAATAATAAATAAATAAATATGTTTAACACACACACAAGGTCGTCTGTTCCTAAGGTAGGCAACTTAATGCCTGTGTTTTAGGTAACAGCCGACTGATATACATTTTTTTTAAATAAATATACCTACATATAAATAATACATATATAAATAAATATATATTACACCAGACTCGGGGCGGGAATCGAACCCACAACCCTTGGAGCAGAAAACAGGGTCACTGCAAACGGCGCCTACAGTGCACAGTAAAACTAACTTTTGTTTATGGGGCATTGCATGTATGTATATTTTAATGTATTAATAAATAAATAAATAAAATAGCATGACTTTCCAGACTTATTATATCGAAGTTTAGTACATTCTAGCGCTTACTAAAAATTATTAAATGGAACTGTCGATAATAAATCTTGACAAGTAGGCGCAGCAACGTTTTTGTTTTCGTAAACCAAGCTTTGCTTGACCTTCCATGGACATGATTTTATGATGTTATGGCAGACGGACCCTCATTGCGTTCTTTTTGTAAAAAACACACAAGGGATGTGACAAAAAATATCCATTGGTCGGAACTTGACTTTAGTTACCATTTTTCTGATGTAACACATAAGATACTATCTAAAATACTGAGGGAATTTAGTAATTTCTGACTTATATACCTACCACATTCATTCAAGTAAAACCAAATAAAAAATAATATATCAATAAACGGGTTTTTCACGAGTCTATAGGTTAAATATTTTGAAAATTTAAGCGTAGAGTTGTCATTATATTTGTAATTTACAATTTGATAGTGAGTACAGTTGTTTTTTTTTTATAAAGAACTAGCCACTCACTCGGCTTCGGACGGGTGCAATACTTATTTGTTTGTGTAACTTTTAAACTGTTCAATACACATTGACCTCCGCGCCCCGTCTACTATTCTCGTACGGCCAGCGGCAGTGACAACGCAATAATTTTACCGGCTTATTGTCTTTATTTCGCATTATCTTCTGACCAACTCCATCAATTAATATGCTGTAACTTTATCTCCATGAAAGTTTCATTTTGATTTAACTTTTTGTTTTTATAAGAGTTTGTAAAATATACAATATGTGAAACCTGTATCCAAACTTAATGTTGTAATTCTTTTTTTTTTTTTTACTTTTAACATAAAAAGCATATTTTTGACTTGAAAAATGAAACTTATGATAACTATATGGTATGGTACCTGTATGGTTAACTATATGGTATCGAGAGCTGTAAAGCTAAAAGTAATCAATATTTTTTTTACAAAGCAATAAATATTTTTCTTTCTTTCAAACCGTTCGGGGTAGCGCACACCATATTATAGAATTTTTGCCGACTTCAATTGCATTTATTGTAATTAATTATTGAAAATATATATTTATCAAAATGAAAAGTATTCTATAGTACTCAGGGATAGTACACCTTTCTATCAGTGAAAGAATTTTCAAAATCGGATTAATAGTAGGCACCGGAGATTACCCCGAACATACAAACTCACAAACTTTACCTCTTTATAATATTAGTATAGATTTAATTGCTTTAGACAACCGTTCTGGTGTAGTGGTACGAGTAGTCACCTCAACGCTGCGCGCCGACGGTCGCAGGTTCGATTTCCGCTCGGGACAGATATTTTACATGTATGTATTTGTACAGATATTTTACATGTATATATTTGTTTCCGGGCTGGGTGTATGTCGTTGTGCGTCTGCCCACCATGCCTCAGTGAGCACGTACAGTCGTCGGTTCCGGTTGTTATCATAGACACCTGATAATTAGTGAAAATTGTCTCTTAATTATATTTTTAACTGTTTCAGGTTCATTGTCGATTGCACTGTGTCTATTCGCCGTGGTCTACATCATCGGCAGCACTGAGGCCGGTAAATACACATTTTTTATAAGAAAAATCTAGAAACTTTAGGTAGAGACTGAGAACTTAAAACTATACTAACAATAAGTATAGTCAATAAAAAATATGTCCCTACTTATAATGTAATGTAAGTGTAATCAAGGACAAAAATATATGTAGGTACATAGACAACAAGTATACCTATATAATATTTTTTTTTTATATATGTTAGTTGGATAGGCAAACTGGCAGACGTTCCACCTGATGGTAAGTGGTCGACGTCGCCCATGAACATAAACTAGTTTACCTGAAACTAGCCCAGCCAACTCATTTATGTGTTGCCTATCCTGAGACATATGATGTTAAGTCTCGGTGCCAGTAATTACACTGCCTGTCTTGCCCTTCTTTCCGAAACACAGCAAAGCTAAAAATTATATAATATGTTAAAATGAATACATACACTATTACGCCTTGTTTCGTGTTTAAAAACAAAATTTAAACTTAAGCTGCCTTTGTGACCTAATAAATTTAAGAATTAAGTCACATATTTATAATATTTGCACCAAAATAGTTCATGTATACATATTTCTCAATCTTATTAAATGTTTGTGTTATCAGTGATTGATTACGAGCGAGTTTAGTTAATCGTCAGCTGAGATGAGTCAGCTTAGGATCACATTGCAGTTTTAAAATATACCTATTACCTTGTAAAATGTATAATTATTAATTGGATGAAATAAAATTTCAAAACATATAATGAAAAAAAAAACAAAAATTTATAGACGTAAGCTGTCAAAAGATAATAAACGGTTGGACAAGGTATAGCATTGCATTTAAATAACCCAAACCGAAAGGGTTTAAGTCGTGTCGAGTCCATTTTTAAATTGCCCCTCTTAACTATCAAATTTCCCCCCAGTGGGGCGTGGGCCCCACGTTGGGAAACACTGGGTTAGCTCGTTTGGACTAACGGGTAATTCTATTAAACAAAGTTATTATTATTGGAAGTCGTAAGTTAATTTGTCCGCTTAAGTATTTAACTCCTGCCACTTTTTTTTTATTGACAGTACTACTTACTCCATTTGGTAATGAAGTTAAAATTGTTGCTATTCTTTTTGATTAAAGTTTAATTTGTACTTCACAGGCAAATACAGAAATCTGTTAAAATATTTAAGATTTTTTTTTTATATTCGTAGGTTACGTAATTTATTGCCGATCCACCAATATTGCCTTAGCACTAACAATTATTCTATTAATTAACAATTAATTCTTGATTATGACAAGGTAGACCAGTTAAATAAAGATTTCTAAATCTTTGTATGTAGTTTATATTTGGTCTTAAGGAGTCCCTTATAAGTAAACGTATTTTTACTACAAACCTTGTTAAGATCTGAATTAAGACGTACATTTTTTAACGCATGTATTAAATAAATAAATTTGGTGATTTCAGCTACTGGAAACTGCCCTCTACCATCTAAAATCAACGGTTGTAGTCCAAAATGCTACCAGAACTACGAATGCACTAACGGCAAGGTGTGCTGCCCGAATTCGTGCAACGCAAAATCTTGCGTCGATCTTGCAACAGTCGGTGGTGGTAATAGTGGAAAGGACAAGTACTCACAATGTTAGTTTTATGTTTCTTTGTTTGTTTTATTATTATTTTAGCATAAACTTCCGAAAAGTGGATACCGAATTTCGTCATGTTTGGCACGAACCTTCCATTTGACTATCTAAGAGTCCCCTTAACGGGATTTTTGGCGACGCGCAAAAAAATCCTAGCCTAACCCTTAAAAAAACTTACCTATCCTAGAATTCGTAAATGCATTTCTCAGCGACAAAAAAAAACCTAACCTAACCTAACCTAAACATGCAAAAAAAAAAAGAAATAAAAACAATATTAACAACTTAACCTAACCTAAACGTGCAAAAAAACCTAACAACCTAATCAAAACATGCACTTTGAAGCTTCCTTTGAAGACGCAACCTCCTCCTTTAGATCGACTCCCTTTCTTGTATAGAGCGTGCTAAGCAGCGTACTCAAAAAATTCAATATTTTGAAAAATTTGCGAACCGCTAAAAATCCTTTTAAGGGGGCTCTTAGATAGTCAGATGGAATGTTCGTGCCAAATTTCATGAGAAAATTCGGTATCCACTTTTCCGAAGTACACCCACCCTTATTTTAATTCTTTATTCGGACACATTAATAATAATAACAGCTAGCACAATTACTTAACTAAATTTAGGTGCATGAAAAAAAGATCTTAGAAAAATACACTGAAATAAATATTTTAAACAGAGTGAAAAACCAATTAGTAATAATTTAAAAAAATAAGTATATGTAATACCCCAAAAAGTAATGTCTCACAGTAATGTATGAAGATGGACTTCAAAACTGATTTTAAATAACTTTAATAAACGTTAAGCTGTCATTAAAGTCGAATTTGAACCTGGACAAAATTGATTAGCGATAATTGTTCTCTTATATTTACGCGAATTTTATTCATTTAATTAAAAGTCTAAAAAACGGATTTTATCGCGACACCCACCACCTCAGTCCCCCGAGATCATGGACGCTGTAAAGGATCCGAAACGTCGGGAAATAATTTAAATTATATATTGTTAAACAGTAACTTTAAATAAACGCGATAAAATCCGTTTTTTAGACTTTTAATTAATTGATTAGCGATAATATAGTTTTTGAGTATAGTCTTAATGAAAACACCAAAGCAATATCACCTGATTGGCCTACATTGCTAATTTTTATGTCATTTTTACACAAATTAAATCGTTGAGAAACGAATTTAACAATTGCTAAAACATTTTTTTGTAAAATTATCACTGACAGGAGTGCAAGTCTGCTTTTTTCAATGTATCCTACTAGTCAATCAGTAGTCAACAATTGGCGTAACAATTATCAATACTAAAACAAATTATTTTAGTCTGTTTCGGTAGGAGATCACTTAAAATAGCAAACAGCCAGTGGTATCTTTATGTTTGATATCATTATGGCACCATTACTGTGCCTTCCGGACGTCTTTATAACACAATTGAATTAGCGGATCACCAATCAACAAATATCGGACCTTTATTGTGTTATTTATGTTTTGTTTATGTTGACAAAATTTTAGTTAGACTATTGATCCTACTAACACTGTACCCACCCTGGTCACGCACATACATCAGCAACTTAGAACCGTATGTTTGGTAGCATATTGAAAAGTATTTATAATTTCCCGAATTATTGTACTACATCTAAGATTTTTCAAGATCTAAATGTGTTTAAGCATTTTTATTTTATTTCTAGCCGGCCCTGGTTCATACTGCAACAACCAGAAGTGTAATCCCTTCGAAGTATGCAAGGTCGATCCTACAACCAAGAGGATGAAGTGCATGCGCGCTTAAATATATATTATTAATAAAAAAATTATAATCCATAATTATACCTACGATACTATATTTATGTGTACTATCAAAGAAAAAAAAAACCTCATACTGTCCACTTGTAATAGTTGAATAAAAATTAAAAAAATGTAATGTAAGAATATTTATGCGCATATTTTTTTTCAATTTTTTTTATATATCGTATACAGTAGGGTAGGGCGGGGCTAGTCGAGCAATTTTTCATTTTAACGGTCTTAACGCCTAACCATTGGGTAATTGATTTGTTCTTTTTCGAAGGTCTCTATTTTAAATATTTCTAACAATTCTCATTTAAGTGAAGAAAATCAGATATGCTAAACGTACCCCAAAGGCGAGGTAAGTTGAGCAAGAGTATGGAGTAAGTTGAGCAATAATATAAACAAACCATGCCTTAGATATTTATCAGACATAGAATAAAATAATTATTTGTCAATCAATCTTTTATTTATAATGCTTTAGTGATATAGCATATTACACAAAAAGTAATTTTCTTTGAAATAATGAATTTAGAAAATTAAATTAACAAAAACTTTTGCTTAATCATGCTTACCTATATTTACAAAACAAACTTCAACTTAATATTTGGATTACTCAGTATTTATATTTAAAATCAGGCTGTTAAATGTTAACATTTAAATAATTAATTAAATAAACTAAAAATAATAAACAAACATTATAGAGATAATCATTGTTTAATAACTCGATCGTCGTTGTCACTGTTTCAATTAATGCCAACAGAAGTAACATGAGCACTTTGTGCACATTTTTATGTGCTTGGCACTGGATCCTTTTTCTCCAGGCAACCTTTATTAGCCCCCCTCTATCCTATAAGCTACTCGTAGAATATAAAAATAATATTATTTGTTATTGCGTCCATACTATTATATATGCTATTGGTTAGCAGGGAAGAGGATATCACATCTGCTTTACACGCAGAAGGCCGCCAGTTCTACCTAATGTCCTCTTCCCTGCTAACCAACAGCATATAAAAATAATAATGGATACTCTCTATACTTAATGAGATTCTACTCTATAAAATTTAGACAAGTAAAATATAATTATAGATTATTTATTAATCGTTTTGTTATGTATTACAAATATGGTACTCATTTTATATTTTTTATATTTTTCAAATTAATAAAAATATATTTCTACCAGTAAAATTGTTTCATTAAGGACTGTTTCACCAGTAGCTGATAAAGTTCTTCTCACAAATAAGTTACTGATAGGCTATTATAGACTGTCTACTATTAGGTAAGCTACCACTTTTTCTTTCATAGGTTGCGAATAGAAATCATACTTACCTATATTATAAACGCGAAAGTAAGTTTGTTTGTTACGCTTTCACGCGAAAACAATTTAATTGATCATCATGAAACTTTGTACAGATATTCTTGAAGGTATTAGAAGTAACTAGGAGGATAAGTAGGATACTTTTTTTGGTCGCGATAACCGACATCCACGCGAGCGAAGCCGCGGACAGAAGCTAGTATCAGATAAAGTGGAGTTTGAGGGTGAATCAAAAAAATATACATATCAATAACTTTTATCTGTTGGGTACCATAAAACGTTCCATAACTATCTGAAACTTTATTAGCAATCGGTGAAAGAGGCTCTAAGACTCCTTTTTTTAAATATGTTAAAATACGTCATCACTCGCAATGGAAAGTGGAATAAAGCCGCATCCGATTTCATATAAAATATATAGATATTTACAATAAATGCATACAATGCAAAAGTTAAAACATAATTATTTATTATATAAAATTATACAATTATCTATAATATAAAAATAAGTCGGGTTTTCCTTCCTGACGCTATAATTCCAGAACGCACGAACCGATTTCCACGGTTTTGCATTCGTTGGAAAGGTCTCGGGCTCCGTGAGCTTTATAGCAAACTAAATTCAGGAAAATTTTCAACAGAAAAGCAGGAAAACAGGGAAAATCATAATAATATAATCTTATACTCTCATAATGAACTGAAGTGCATTGAATCAACTTCTAAACAACACATTGCTTGGCAAAGGCCTCTTCTCCATATAGAAGAAGGGTCATCATTGACTCTCATCAAATGATTTAAAAATTATAAATTTTGTAATATTATCTATAATATAAAAATAAGTCGGGTTTTCCTTCCTGACGCTATAATTCCAGAACGCACGAACCGATTTCCACGGTTTTGCATTCGTTGGAAAGGTCTCGGGCTCCGTGAGCTTTATAGCAAACTAAATTCAGGAAAATTTTCAACAGAAAAGCAGGAAAACAGGGAAAATCATTTTTCACATACAGCGCCATCTCTGATACATAGCATGTACGACAAACCAATAAGGTTTTGCATGGTGGCAGTACGTGGTGTGAGTATCCCTCACGAAAATAAGTTGGTGGCGAAACGGAGTTCGCCGGGTTTGCTAGTTTGTTATAAATCATGTCCGCGTGGAATCCTGCAAAGAGTGCTGACGGCAATTTCCCGTTAAATTTCTATTTCGATAAATGTTACATGAAAATAAATAAAAGAATAAACAAACAAAATCCTAAATAAACGGTTATTTGAGGCAAATAAATCAAATCGAGTTGTTCACTCCTGACCATAACTCTTATAAATAAATGAAATTAAAAAAAAAGTCGTTTTTCAACTCGCATATCCAAATACGAATATAATTATATTCTTAACTTTAATCTACCGAATAACCGAGTTTGCTCAGAATATAGCGCACGTAAAAATTACCGTAAAAGGTCATGTTCAAATTCGGTTGAATTTTAAAATGCATCTACTGATAACTGTACATCGTTTTTGGCAGTTAAAATAAAACAATAAGGATACCTGCATACCTTGGGAGAAATCCTGAGATTTATATCCACAAGTCAACAATTGTTATTGGCAGTAATTGTATTGTTGTTGGCAGTGTTATGGATTAAGCTACACATTTTTAATTTTTAATTAATACTGTATAATATAATGTTTTAGTACAGAATAATAATATAAAAAATGACACAAATAAAATTGGCGCTAATATTAGCACGATAAAGTGCGTGTTAGTCTGTGGTTGAACAAGTCTTAGATGAAAATATAGCACTGGTAAGGGTAAGCACCCTTGTATAGTCGATATTTCTCATTAGTAACAAGTCGACGCTCGGCAACATCGCTACGACTGAGCGATTCGTGATATCGCGAATAAAAATATAGTTAACACTGTAACATATATTAATATTAATATTAAATGTAACAATATTATTGAAAAAAAAAATCAGTCTATTTATTAAGTGATATTAAATAGCTTAAGAAAAAGTTTATTTTAAGTTCTTACAGTGACCATTTGTAAGTGGAATAAAAAAGTAGTTAGCACACTAATTCAATTAAAAATGTATAATTTGTGTACGTCTATATTTTTAAACAGGGACATAAATAATAATTATTTATTAAAAATAGCTTTTAAAAGTAATATTCAATTTACGTATAATTTTAAGATAAAACGTAGAAGAGTCATATGTTACTTTTAATACCTCCAAGAATATGTGTACAAAGTTTCATTATGATCGGTTAAGTTGTTTTCGCGTGAAAGCTTAACAAACAAACTTACATTTCACATTTATAATATAGGTAGGGATTGTTTTTGAATACTAATAATAATAATAATTTTATTTCATTACACGTTTTCTAACAACAATATTTTAATAATTGTCTGACACCGAAACCGACGGTTAAAATAAATAACGAAAACAAAATTAAAATTATTTTAACCACTTCATCAGTCGTTTAATATTAGTCCATAGGCCAATTTCACCGGTTGCTGATAAAGTTTATCTTGCAGATAAGTTAAAGTAATGATAGGTTATCGGAAATTATCTGCAGGAGCTGAAACGGGCCCTTAGAGTCACCTCAACTAATAAACTACGACTTTTAGTTGCAGAGTTTGCGATTATTAATTCCGTATATAAACCGGTTACCACTTACCAGCAGCCCTATATCCTAACC
Organism: Euphydryas editha; assembly: GCA_036937285.1. Lineage (NCBI taxonomy): Eukaryota > Metazoa > Arthropoda > Insecta > Lepidoptera > Nymphalidae > Euphydryas > Euphydryas editha. The sequence continues at coordinate 8,694,895 of JAUPFZ010000024.1, forward strand.
CTAAGCTCAACAGTTTTATAAAATTAAAAATTAATAATTACAGACTCTTAATGATCATTGATTACAATTTTCAATGATTCAAAACGTGCTAACGCAGTATTTCGTTGTAACCCCAGCATACATTATGCTCGAGGGCAACGATTAGAAAAATTACAGATTTCCTCACGATGTTTTGAAGTTTAACTATGGACAAATAGTACACTATTATTTGAGTTGGTAACATTATAGCGCGATCTAACTGACATACAGCGCCATCTAGTACGCTGATGTAAAACTAATGGTTATAATTTGTAAGCCGACTACAAACTATTGTTGCATATCTAATATAAGCTTTACTTATGACAAAAGTATTAAATATATCTGTACCTATTTCATTAAAATCTGTTTAGTTTGTAAGTAAATTATAGTGCATGTATCATGTATTGGCCTTGCAACTATTTTATTGTAATTATGTTCCTAAATTAGACAAAGATCCGCGGTGTCACCTACTTATGATCACTGTATACTTTATCAGCCAGTTAACCACCCACTACTGATCGAAGGTTTCATCTCTACATAGAAGAAGGGTTGGAGCTTCCATCCACCACGCTGCTCCACTGCGGGTTGGCGAATAATTTCACTACCATGAATAACGATCGTTATCAGGTGTCTATGATAACAACCGGGACCGACGGTTTTACGTGCTCTCCGAGGCAAGGAGACCCAGCAGGATATACACCCAGACCGGAAACAAACATTTGTACTTTGTATCTGTCTCGAGCGGGAATCGAATCCGCGACCGTCGGCGCGCGGCGTTGAGTCAACTACTCGCACCACTACAGCAGAATGGTCGTCATGGGCCTTATGATCACTACTCTTCTTTTATAAGAATAAGATAATAATTTGACTTACTAATTGGAATTTTATGAAGATACAAAAATTATAAAAACGCTTCTAAATATTAATTCAACTATACTGCGTATGTTAAAAGAATATGTTTAAATTAGAAAAAGTAAATCTTTATTTATATAAACATATATTTTTGTGCTTACAAAACCCAAATTATCTCGGAAACCCGGTATAAATCGGTATTGATATCTTCTTCTACAAAGAGAACTCTATTTCAAAGTCTTTTTTTAGCTGTTTCTAGAATTTCACTCTATCGTTGCTAAAATTTTACTCCTTCTTTATCTTTAAAGTTATATAATAAAATTTATTTAGACTACTTATTTAGATTATATAAAATTAATTTATAATTAACTGGCTAAAAATACTATCATAATCATATCAGTAATTACAAAAGTAATAATTACCTATTTTAATGATTTTAATGACTACTATCTTATGATGATATATCGCTAATGTAGACTTCGAAAAATCAAATAATTATTAATACAATGTTACTAATATCAGAGTTGAATTTATATTAACCCTTAACTGGTATCGTAAATTTGACATACGTAACTGGTATCGTGGGGGCCGTGCGGCCCCCATAGTATGTTTGCTCCTAGCAAGTAAGTACTAAAAGTTACTAAGTTTAACTATGTACTTGAATAGATGGTCAGAAATAATAAATAATAGGCTTGTTTTATGTAATCAAATAGTTTTTATTAATATAAATCTTCTTACTTCAATACTAGAAGCGATCACAAAATATTATCAACATTTTGGTAATATTTTTTTCTACATTACAAATATCAATGAAACTAATAGTTTAAAAACTTAAAATCAAAAATAACATTATTTTGCTTAATTTATAATACGTAAACTAAAAAATAAATAACGTTTTATAATCTGTACTCAAAATTACACAAAAATCAACATGAAATAAATCACTTGTAATTTTAAGGCTAAAAATACTAATATGAGACTTTGTTCAGTCTAGACAATTATTACATAGTGTTTTTGTGCTACTATGGACTTTGCAAATAAATTGTGAACAATTATTACACTTTGTAGCACATTTCCCAACTTTTTTTCTATCACATAAGTATCAGCGTCCCCTTTTCAAAGCGTTTTGGCATGGAGTAGCAACATTAGACGTCTAGGGTAATGGTGCCATGTTAGCTGCTAAGAAATTATCAATTTTATCACGCAAATATCTTGGGTACTTCAAATACTTAGCTTTTCTGTTTATGATGTGTTCTTTGATGAGTTCTACACCAACAAATTTTACGTAGTCCTTGCGCTTCATCTTTTTCTCAGTGTTTGAACCTTTCCACAACACATAACCGTTTACACAATCAATATTTAGAATACCAGCAAATACTACACTTGGCACTGAGGAAGACGCTTCCGTATCAGAATCCACGTCCTGATTATCGTTCAACAAACCAAGTGTTACTGAATCTTCACAATTACTTATAACTTCACTATCACTACAACATTCTTTTTCTGACCTCTTACCAATCACTGATTCGGAATCTGAATATTCGTGTAAGAGTTCTTCTATTATTTTATCACTCATAGGCCGCGAAATCTTGAATTAATAACTGTCAAAAATAACGAACAAAAAAAAATGCTATGTAAAAAAACTTACGTAACTGGTATTGTGGGGGCCGCGCGGACCCCAACACGTGCATACCTGAGTCCCAGTAAGTGATACAGCACTGAACGTCCAGCACCCACCGCAAATAGCGACATAAGGAGAATACTTAAAATGGTGGCTGCTCACGATGCTTAGTTAACTAGAAAACCAAGAAAACGTAATGCGTGGGGGCCGCGCGGCCCCCACGATACCAGTTAAGGGTTAAAAGATAAAAACGGGTACATAGTTATATACCAGGATATAGTTTTTGAAAATTTCTCTTGAAATCTCGTCGTGACTACGGACCATATACATAACTGATCCGAAATATCGACAAAACGTCAAATCTACATCGTGGTATGTCCTCGGTTTTATCTATTCAATTAAATTATGTTTGAAAAACGCGAGTGTCTATCAGAGTGTCTCGACTCAAAACGAAACAAAAAAAAAATGTCTCTATGATAATAGTAGAGCTGGCTGTAGTTTATCAAGTTCTTGTTTAAGGAAATATGAACATAAAAACTTTTTTATTTCTTTTTGGTTTAATAAATCATCTATACTGAATTAACTTTATATAAAGCTAAGCAACACCATCTGTCATTAAATTGAAAAAAAAAACGACTTATTTTTGACATAATTAAAAAAAATGTTAGTATTTATAATTTATCTCTCTTATGGAGAAATAAATAAGAAAATCAACTTTTGAAATAAACAAATCTTTTGTCCTTGTATTACTATATAGTATAGACAAAATGAACGGTAATATATCGGAAACGGACGCTCGCGAACAAGAAGCCTCGTGCCCGCTATGGGAGAGGCTGGGATGCGCGCGCGCAGCTCGGCTCTGCAGGCGGCGGCTCAGGCGCGTGGCCCCGGAGGGCGATGGGAAGGCGAGGTGAGTTAAGAATTATTATGTATGACTAGCAAAGTAGAAATAAATGGTTTTAGTGATATACTTTTAAATAAATATTATTAATTATAAGAGGTAGTAGAGACGTAACAACAACTGTGTCATAACGCAGTTGCTGTTGCGGCTGTGCGAATGCGGCTGTGTGAAATGCGAATGGAGAAGAACATATTCTTCTCCATTTGCATTTAAATTACATTAACCATCTCAAAATCTGTATTTCTATAGGTTTGATCGTCACCGATGCATACTAACAACCGATTTTAGTTAACACACAAAAAAGTTATATAAAAATATGTAAGAAATACAACATGTAAAAATATGTACGAAAGACAGTCTTATCGCTAAAAGAGCGATCTCTTTCAGGCAACCTTTAGCAAAAGACATGAAAAAAAAAAGGGAAAATTTTTCTCCAGTGACTAGTTTTTTTCCCGATTGATATGGTTGCTCGTTGATAACTTAAGTAATGACCCGATTAGGATGGAATTTGGTACACATTGTAATCTATAATATAAAAATAAGTCGAGTTTTCCTTCCTGACGCTATAATTCCAGAACGCACGAACCGATTTCCACGGTTTTGCATTCGTTGGAAAGGTCTCGGGCTCCGTGAGCTTTATAGTAAACTAAATTCAGGAAAATTTTCAACAGAAAAGCAGGAAAACAGGGAAAATCATTTTCACATACAGCGCCATCTCTGATACATAGCATGTACTACAAACCAATATGGTTTTGCATGGCGGCAGTACGTGGTGTGAGTATCCCTCACGAAAATAAGTTGGTGGCGAAACGGAGTTCGCCGGGTTTGCTAGTATTAACTAATGAGTCACTCTACTAGCGCCTACCTGGATGAACATCACCTCGTAGAATAAAATTATATTAGTGACAAAATTAGCTTAATCATCATCATTATTATATCAGCCATTGGACATCAACTGCTGAACAGGCCTTTCCCATCGACCTCTAGAGTGACCAGTTCGAAATAGCTTACACCCAACGACTTCCAGCGGCTCTTCTTAAGTAGTTAGTTTAAGAGCCTGCATTTTCCGGTACGTAGTCTCCACTCGAGAACCTTTCTGTTCCACCGGTCGTTAGTTCGACGAGCTATGTGCCCACTGCCACTTCAGCTTGAATGACAATGCATCCCTGTCTAACTGGATTCGACGATTGATCTCTGTCTTAAAGTTATACCTACCATGTTGGACTTTTTGTCCTAGGTAGATGTACTCTTCAACAACTTCGAGAGTCGAATTGTGTGATCCTAACTGATATCGGGGCGGACACGACATGGACATTAGACATAATAACATTAAGCACATAAAATTCAGTTAGAACAAAATGATAAAAGAATAAGTCTGCCCTATTCTAACACGAAAAGCAATGTCATTTGTCAGAATTTTTTTATACATTGAAAACGCATAAAAAGATCTCAAAAGTACAACAACGGTTTTGACTGATCGTCTCAGAGCATATCCCACGAGGAAATGTGGCAGCTATAAAAATATAAATTCAAATAAACTAACGTCCGAAAAAATCAACAAGTATATATAAGTTTCGTACCTACTTAATAGTGTATATATTGTTTAAATAAAGTAATATTTTATATAGCTTATAGTATACATAAATAATTAATCTTATCTATAATATAAAAATAAGTCGGGTTTTCCTTCCTGACGCTATAATTCCAGAACGCATGAGCCGATTTCCACGGATTTTGCATTCGTTGGAAAGGTCTCGGGCTCCGTGAGGTTTATAGCAAACAAAATTCAGGAAAAATTTCAACGGAAAAGCAGGAAAACAGGGAAAATCATTTTTCGCATACAGCGCCATCTCTGATACATAGCATGTACTACTTCATCTTTTAATCCCCAAACGAAATGTTACAAAAAACGAAGCCATCTGATGGCGAAACGGAGTTCGCCGGGTTTGCTAGTTTGTAATATAAAGTGTTACCAAAATAAACTAACGTTTTATAGTCACAGTTTTGCAAAACCCATTTAAACGTCTAATTAATTTACAAATAGCTGCCATATTTACAACAAAAATCAAGATAACCAGAAACCTGGAGTTAAGTAATAAAGATTTTATAACGGTTAATTTTACCCCTTGCTTTATATTTATGTAAATGAGTTGGTTTACGTATTTTTTAATTGCTAGTGGAAGGACAAAAATGTAGTCTACATTCGAGTATAAAATCCGAAAAAACTTTATGACACACTTTTGATAGAGACTTTAAATACGTAAATTTATGTGCTAGATGTTTATCTATATTATTTTATTACTGATTTCACTTCAAGATGCTTAATGAAGATATATACATAATATTGAGTTTGATGAGCTAATTTTTTTCCAAGTTTGTTCAGTAACTACGTGATGCGAAATTATAGGTACAAAGATAGTCTAAAATTTAAATACCTACACACTTTTTTTATCTATGTAAATTTAAATAATTAAACATCCGTATTTACTAATTATAGTTGGTTCAGACACATTATTCGATTACAATTATTAGAAACAACGCTTTGCATTTGTATCTTAAATTTTTGGTAACAAAATACGCTTACAGAAATCCTAAGCTTTTTGAAAGACAAATTAATTTTATTCGTTCTTTTATTAATGCACTAATTACAAGCTTTATTAATTTCATGAAACAATCGTTATGTATTTTTAATTTCTAATTTCGAATTGCGTAGCTACGTGCGTGGTGGTCAAATCGGCTTAGCACGAGTCAAAGGTGTATGGTAGGTTCCGTACAATATACGATATTTATTTATTTATTTACTCATTAGGGAAACATACAGTTTAGTTTTACAGAAAAAAAAAGAAATTTCAATTATACATAAACCAATCAAGTTTCCACAATTTACTAACACATAGCAAGCATAGGCACAAGCAATTTAAAATGTAACGAAATTATACAAAATAATTATTAAAACCAAAACAATACATTAAAAATTAAATTAAATTATAGAAAAAATAAAAACTATATATATATATATAATATATATATATATATATATATATATATATATATATATATATATATATATATATATATATACGGTACAATTAATAGGGACGTAAATTAATATTATACGAGTATTACAATACCTTATACCTATAAGTTCTTTTTTAATGTTAAAAGAGGACACTGAAATATATCAATATTATTAAATTTCTTATTATAATTATTGCAGACACGGTAAATGAAAAGATTTTGGGAATACTCTATCCTTGTAAAAGGCAAGTCAAATAAAACATGGCTGCGACTATTAAACTTGGGACACCTGAATATACCTAAATATGGGCTATCTATATAATTATTAACAATTCTGAAGAGAAAAACCTGGTCCCTAAGCATGCGGCGAGCAGCCAACGAAAAATTTTTTGGCGCACTTTGGCTATAATCAGGGAACCTATACTATACTATATTTAACATTATAAATATTTTTAGATCTAGAAACAAAAACTAAAACGTTAATGATTCTACATGAGATTGGCGAAATAGATGATTTGTTCTTGTGTTCTTTGGGCACAATTGAAAGACATAAATCCAAATGAATGAATGAAAATAGCAGTGTTAAAATGTAAGCTAACAATCCTGTGAGGTGATGCATTATTAGCACCTAAAATTACACCGACTTTGACTTATTAATTATATACTAAGTATCAAATTAAAAATAACGACAGTGCTAGTAATGGACCCTTAAAAAAAATTTGACGATCGGTCGATAGTTTGGGGCACCCTAAGGCTTGGTAGCCCTTTATAATTGATATAGGCAACACGGCAATAGCTGCGCCTCCGGTTGATGACTAAAATACTTCTTACACAGTTTCTAATACAACTTTTGGTATATTTTGAATTAGAAGACAGTGATTTGTGACTTAGCGATTATGTTAAGATATTAAAAATTCTTTAACTTAATCGTTAAATGTGCACATAGGATTTTAGAAGCTGATATATTTTTATAACAAAAATAAATAATACCTACTTCCACAAATGAACTGTGAAAAAACATTGCTTTAATGATTATGTGTGCAAAACTTATGTAAGTAGATTCGTCAGAATACAGAAATAGAAATAGAAAAATTATATTAAAATAAATATAAAAAATCTCAGTATTATATATAATTTATAAACATAGCCAAATCTTGTGTGTCTTGATTGTTTTTTTTTGTGAAATATTTATTTGAAAGCACTGTAACAATAAATTATTATCTATATTATTCTTATAATAAAAACTGTAAAAGGTATTACTGTACTAGTACTGCTATATATTAGGTACTGTACTAGTATTGCGTTCACGACGCAACGCGAACGTTACGATGCAAGTCGTAGTTAACATATAAGAATACGTATTTTATTAGAAAATGAATTATCGAAGTTCTATTTTGAGACTCAGGTTCTATTTCGATCTTATTGAGTCTCAGACTATATTGAAAAAAAAAAGACTGATTTTTAAATAATGTTTAGAACAACTGAAATGATTCCATTAAAAAAATCCTATATGATTATTTCTATAGTAAAACTTTGCATATTACTACGGACTACTGGATAGTGTAGCTTTTTAATTGGGTTTGGTAATCTATTTTTTCGTTTCTTTGTTTATTAGTTGTACGCGTTAGTTGCGCTATTTATTACAAATGTCCGTAAGCTAATGTGTTGTGAAAGTGAGTTATAAATGCGGAAAAATCGTAAATTACGTATTGACAGGGTTTGTTTACTAAATTGGACTATTCTAAAAAAACAGGGTATACGTAGGTAATTTACCAATAATTAAAGTATTTTACTATATAGGTCAGATACAATCAATTTCGTTCGTGCGAAGTCATAAAATCAACAAAAATATAAGCCCCAACGATAATAGCTCGTTGTCATTCGACCATTAATAAATAATCATCTTTCATGCTAGACATACGGATAGAAAAAAGTGTTACTCGTAAAATTAAATATAAATGTTTATAACCATTTTTATCTCTTGTTTTTAAAACTATTTTTCTTTATTTTTCAATTGAAACCTAGTCTCTAACTTTATACATTGTTTCAAATAAAATAAAAAAATTTTCCTCAAAATCGTAAGAGTAAGACTTATATTAAGCAATAGTGAATATGCATAATTTTTTTACTGGCTTATTTCATTTTTCGCATCATAATGATAAACTTGTTAAAAAATATAAATATTTTTGGAAGTGCTTAAATTAATTCTTAGGATAATATATAAAATATCGATTTAATTTGTCATGTTTGAACATCAAATGCCGCCTTCTGTGTTATTAACTATATAAACAGTTATTTTTTAAGATATTCGCCTAAAAAAACATTTTATTGATATAGCTTACTACCACTGTGCCAAAGTACTATTAAAAGTACACCAAATAAAGTCTTTTCTTTATTTTTTTAGTAAGTTTTTCTTTATTAAGGTAATGAAGATAAAATGTCTCCAATATCGAGTTTATATCTTATTTCGACAATTAAAATGGTGTGAATCGCTCATAATTAAGTTTTCTGGACATAAAAAGCGGAAGGTTGTTTGTTTATATCTCCCTGACCAAATTTAAAACAACATAACTCTTTTATAGAACTATAACTACTGAACTAGAACTATACTACAATTATTCATGCCTAATATCCGAGGTTTTACTGGGTGTTTAATTTATTTCAGATTATTTTAATAATTCATACACACAAAATTCACCTAAATCTGTCACAATAAGTATAATAAAGTTAGTTTCATGTAAAAACAACATTGAGGTTATGTTTACATTTACATTACCAGTAAGTATTAGTGCACGTTTGAATGAAAACCTACTCAGTAAATTAAAAAATATCATGTTTTACAATAATTACTTTGCTGCTTTCATCCCCGTTTGGATTCGATACAAAATATGCGGTCGTCATTAAACCATCTACCCTCGCAGTCTTGAATTCACGGTGAAAACACTGTGGAATCAATATGTTCGTGGAAATGCTGTGTAAACCACGTAGGTTCCACAATGGTTCTACCGTGTGTTTGTTCCATTCAAACACCGTGTTTTCACAGTAGTTTCTCTCAGAACCCACAACACTCAACACCAAACATAGTTTACTTTCCAGCTCCATAGATGGCATTCTAGGTCAATTGATTCGCGCTTTAATTTCCTTAACAGAAAATAATATAAGACGGATGAATTAGTAAATTTCTCTTCGCCGACAGCGCAATAGACCGTCACCCACTCTCCATACCCTTGAGTGTAGTCGCTATGATAATTCTGTGAAAACACTGTGTACCGATGTAACAAATACACAGTGAAATCAATTGTGGTTACACAGTATCTCCACTGTGTTTTCACCGTGAAGTCAAGACCGCGAGGGTATCTATTTTTGATAGATTTTCCGATAAGCCCCTAATAAAACCACTTTTTATCATTGATCTCGATAATTCCTAATAATAAAATAAAACTAAATTGAATTTGTTAATCGTAAATACAACAGGAATATATATAAAATGTTTTTTTTTCTTAAACACTACTACACTAGCACAGTATGAATATTGAAGCTAATAAATCCCGTGATGTATATTGTATCATCATCTTTTCATTAACCAATGGTGGAGGGTTTCACAAATTTCACTTTCGCTCTCTTAAACTACCCCACCTAAAGTTACATTTTTATGCAATTAAATACAAACTAAATACGAAAATTGTTTTTTTTTTTTTAAAGTCAGGACCGTAAAGTATCGAAGAAAATAAGAAACAAATAAATTTTATACATATTTTAATATATGACTTGCATATTCCCTATTATATTATTTTAATTTTCTAATGTAAATACTGACGGTACTGCTGTGTGGTACACAATTAGGAGTTTTAATTCACTACCCTTTAACTATCAGTTCGAAATAGAATTTCGTTTGATATACACGAAGTTTTTTCTCATTGCATATACCGTATACATAAAGTTCTAGTGCCTTACGAGTACTAGCTCTTAAAAATATTCTAAGCAACTGTACCAATATCACAAAGTTAATGAGTGCCTATAAAAAAAGCAATTATCTAAAATCAAAATCCTATAATAAAATAATTGTTTAATGCTGTTTACTAAGGATGATTTTAGGCTGTAAAAATTCTCGCTATAATAAGATATGATAAACTGGAACCAATATCAGCTACTTTTTATCTTAAAAGGCCTAATATTAATACATTAAAATTGGGTTAAAAACTAGGTTAATAATCCGATAACTTCTTTTAACATAATAATAATAAATTCTTTAATAAAAAATCGTAACAACTTACATATAACATAGTATCAAGGAATTTCTATCAAAACTGAAACGCTCACTTAATAAAATTGTATATTCAAATATGCACCTTGAAACATTTGACATAGGGTTGACATGTAAAGTGAAAAATTGTTCTGAGCATTTCGTTGACAACCGGTATTTTGTCTCTTTCTTACGAGAGTTGCCTTGAATCCATGGTAGAAAGAGATGCAATCCCGGCTGTAGGAACGGTTTTGGAGTGCATGTAAGCATTCCAGTTTTGTATATAAATTCCTTGCACAGTATACTGTTCTGTCACTCCCGCGTCCGTCCGTAAATATATTGCGTCTTGCTCGTACGTACATTGTATGAGCAAGGTAGGTAAGGTAGTAAAAGCTCAATGTACGAAATTCCTCCTGTTTCGCGATCCGACTATAGAACCTAGCGTTTAAACAACTCATAGGTACTGTGTTCGTAGACTTTTGTGAAAATTTTATCATCATCATTATCATCATCATATCAGCCGTTGGATGTCCACTGTTGAACGTAGGCCTCCCCCATCGACAGTCGACTTCCAGAGCGACCGGTTCCAACGGCTTCCGCTGACTTTCCTCAAATCGTCTGTAAATCTCGTGGACGGCCATCCGGAATTTTATATGAAGAATTATTTGTAAAGGTCAAATCTTCGTTTGTTTATTTTTTAAGGAAAAAGGTTTCTTATGAGAATAAATATTGTGAGTTTGTTGCTAGTTTGACATTCAAAAAACATGTTTTAGAGCGATTATTTCGTGATAAAACTTTAAATTGTGGAAGTCAGCATTAACCATTAGAGGTTAAACTTTAACCTTGAATAACTTTTAAAGGAGTCGACTTAGCGAAAAATCATATAAGACCTTTTTTAAAGATCGTTCAATTTCCTACAAGAATAGGAATGAATAGGTATTGGTTTCTACAACTCGCTGATTCATTAACGTGACCAAATTCTAAACAAAAAAATCCCGTGTTATTTATATGGGAAATCACAAATCACGAAGCGCCACCTTTTTAATATTAAATTTAAGAGCTGCAGTTTTCACAGGCTAATTTTTTTGTCATCTGGAACAATCATGGTAGGTAACTAAAGAAGAAAAAAACATAGGTATATATCGCCTTTTACATACATATATACCGACTGCTAATGTTTTGTACCTTAGCGAGATTCTGTGATAAGTTCGAAATTAAAAAGTATATGAAAATATTCTTTGAACGAGATATAGGTAGTTAAAATGAGTATTTGCTGTGTGGGGGATTATATCCTTTTTCAATAAATAAAAAAATCTAAGTAAAATTATATTTTAAATCGGAATGATAGATCCTCATACTAACGCATTTAAAGAAACATACACCTTAGCTTTATAAAATTACCAAAAATAACAATACAGTTTTTATAAATCGTAACACCACACTCGATAATGTTTTTTTTTTCTTGTATTATAAACATTTTTTAATATATTTTAATTTAGAAAAAAGTTTCAAATACGAGCACATCTTTGAACTTATTTTATAGGTATCATTTTATAATAAAAAACAAGTTAAAGTGCAATTTAAGCAAGACATCATCTAAAATATTCATATTTCTCAATTAAGTACAAGTTGTATCTCGATTGAGATTATTTAAAATATTTCCAGGACAAATGTTGGCCTTCTCTAAATAATACAATTAATAAAAGAACGAGCAAAACAAATTGAAACCGACTTTGATCAACCCAAAATTATATTTAAAAAAAAAACTTAGTGCATTGTGTGCAATTTATACTTGTGCAATTTATACCTAAATACTACCTTAAAACATTATATTTTTATTCTACTTCAAAAAAGAAGGTTCTATGTTCGTCTATATGTTTTTTTTTTTCGATAAAACCAATATGAGACTAATAAAAATATGTAAATCCTACAAACAAAAATGAATAGAGTATCACATACAAAATCAAATAATCGTCGAAAATCTAGTATTATTTTTATTAATTTCCATCGATTTTATTTCTTGAATAGGTAAGTGTCTACTTTTTTTTGTGTATTAAATTCCCGTAACTGTAGATAGTCTGTTGACCAGGGTACTACAACCATAGAGATATAAATAGAGCAGGGGAGCCTGCCCTCTATAGCTGTCCCTCGGTTAGAAGAGAGAGACGATCGCGGTACCAGTTGAATTACATACCAATATAATATTACTGTGCATATTTGGAAGGCGATGGTCTCCTTATGCGAGACCGTAATGTCCCAGAAGGAGGCCGACGAGCGGGTGAGAGAGGAGGCCGCCGACGTGGCCTCCATCCGCGGGCGACGAATGGGGGTGCGTACGAGGCGCTACTTAATGCGCCTCCAGTAACGCCCCTGTGCCCGTGTCGGGCCGGGATGGGAACCCGGTTTTGCTACACACGGCGTCGTCGGGACTGTCAGAGGTAAGCCGGACAGTCCCCATGGAGGAGAAGTCTGGCCTTTTCGCCGAGGCCAGCCTGTCGCTGGAGGGATCCTGTTGCCTGCAGATCCGGGACCTCCCAATTAAAGCGGCTGAAGGCTCCGCAGGGGTTTAGTACGGTATTGCACTCCCAATTCCCAAAGTTCCGAGTCCAACATAGGTCTAGGACTGCCGACCCGGGCATCTTGGATATCATCCGTAAATGGATTCCCCTGCGAAAAAAAAAATTACTGTGCATATTAGAGTTGTTTCTATGATTTGTCGTCTATGATAGTCGAAAAATTAAAATAGAAGTAAATAATTGATGTTCACAAAAAAAAAAAATTATCGAGATTTGAACTTGAGACCGCAAGGCCCATTGGCCTCACGATACCCCATTGGGTATCGTGATTTTCTCTCTCTTTATAACCGTTGGACGTTTCCGCTTACAGGCAGCCGTATATATTCTCTACTATATCTATAATACCTCTATGACTACAACTCTCTCGCAGAAAATCAGGGAGAAGTAGATACTAGTATACAGTAGGTATAGCTTCATTTCTTACAATGAGAGAGAGTTAGAAGCCAGCATACACTTTTATCTTTCAGCATGCTTCCATTCTTGTAATCTCTTTCTCTTAAGCGAGTAACGTATTTGTGGCTCCTCTGGTGCATGAGTTGGTAGGTTACTGGCTTTACTATAGAGAAATCAACATACGCACCTATCTTTAGTACGTGTTAAGTACGCCTATTTCTTTTATTTTTCACGTAACGTAAGTTTAATAAAGAATATAATATTTAAACCACTATTTACCCCACTAACGTCTTAGTTTTATAAAAAACGAATAGCTTGTGATGGTAAAGTGTTTGTTAGCATTTCGCATTCAAGACATATTAAATGTTTTTTCTCAACGTCACGTAATAATTATGACCTCGGCCCTCGTTGGATATACTTCGTTGTTTAAACATGTTGTAAATATATGTTATTCCCACCTATAGCAATAACCACAAATACCACAGATTTCTAAAAATAAGATCGTAGATACTACGAGTAAAACAATGTTATATAACAATTTTTTTGTACCGTCCTGTAACAGCCGGTAAATTTTACACTGCAGGGCAAATATTTCTTTTTATATTAAGTAGAGGGGACCTTGTGGAATATGCACATGAGATAAGTTTAAACAACTTATTTCACCAGACTTGCTCCATCCAAAGCGGATAGGCGGAAATACGTTTTTTTTTAAATCCAAACAAGTGTCCTTATGATATTTTCCTTAATCGCCGACCGCAATATAAACATCAAAATAATTTTACTACTTTTAAATTCAACGTGTCGTGTCAGGTTCCTTTGAATCTACTAAATCTTTCGGTTATGATTCATGTTTTGAAATCAATAGGTGATCTCGGCTTTTATTTTTAAAAAAATGTAATCCTATTTACATTATAAAATAACTGCTATAAGGTTTGTTATATGACGTAACTTTTATCATTACTGTGGTGGTGACATGTTCATATATTTTTTTTGTTTTATTCAAAAATATATTAAAATGAATATAAATCAATAAATATTAAAAATATATAAAAATCAATAAATATTCTTCGTTTGTTGTATTTTATATCTCTAACCGCTATGTCCCAAATAATTTGCTTTCTATTCGTTTTATAATTTATGTACTAATTCGTGAATGGTTCGTGAACACGACTTATAGCATGAATCTATAACATTCATAACGTTGATTACGTTTTATTATAATAATTATGCTTCTTAATATTAGGTCCTTATATTTGAAATTGGCGTTTTGTCGCACTAGTCATTTTGATCTCAAATATTTCCTTTATGGTTAAGAATCCCAAATTTAAATTTATACAGCTATTTACTACATTTGCGTTTCGAAAACCGTAATTCATTTGTTTTTTCGTCTCTTGTTTTTTATATATGCGTCACTCAGTTTAAAAAATGGAAAAGTTGAAAAATCGTGTTATTTATGATTACGAGTTCCACCGTGGTGCGATGTGCAGTGCGGGAAATGTAATAATACAACGTACGTTGATTCTCAAATGATTATTTATTGTGTAAAAATATAGGGTATCTGCTATTTAGAATTTTCATAAATTCAATGACTCAAAACTTAACTTCTCTCTATGTAATGACATTAATGTCTTGTGGAAAACAAGTCATTAAAAAGCATTTACGTTCATTCTTCCTTAGTCTATTAGTTACATGTTTTGATTTTTGTTCTTATTTTATTTGTTACATTCTAAACAGTCATACAGTCAAACATACCAGACCATTAAGCGTTAGTTCCAGCCTGATGGTTGGAACTTAGACACCAAGTCTGGTGGTGAAGATTTGATATCTTCACCACCAGTCTTGGTTTGCGATTTTATTTTAGTTTTTAATCCGACTCCGTCCCAGCCTTACCCGAGGAACTCCTCAGCTGTTCGAGCACATCCTCAATGACGGCGATGTCTCTTTTCTGTATTGCCAGCTTGAGGGTATGCTCGAGTATTACCTTTGTTGTAGCCTCCACCGCCCTCTTGACAAAAAAAGCGATTGCATTACCACCATCGTCGGTGTAGTAGACACTGGTCTTTATGTGTCTAGTCACCGCGACCACAGCGTGCGTAACAATGTCACAAATCCGCAGCCTCCTAGCCTTGGTCTGGAGACTTTTCAATATATTATATTGATTCTCTTCTAGAAGTCGTGAATCCCGTCGTTGCATCAACCGACCTCCGTCGGCAGTATACAGCAGGCTCAGCGAAGGCATACGACTCAAAACGCCTGCTGCGTTGCAGTGCGCGCTCTTTTGTGGCGGCGCGCGCTGTCAGTATGAACTGCCGCGACAAAGCCGTGCTGCCATACAAGGTGTCTATTCTGATTGGTAAGAATATTTTTTATGCTTCACTGTAGTATTTTTATCTAATAATAACAAGCAAACGAAACAGTTTATCACCAACTGCATTGCAGCACAAACAAAGAAGTAATGCACGTGTTACTTGACAGAATAAATGTCCAGTTATCATGACAGTAATGGAAGCCTCCAGTAGGACGAGAATCCAGTGTGATCCGATGTGACCAATGCTCCAACCGATCGTCATCATCATTCAATAATTCGTCAATTCAACCGTCATGCTACTTGCTTAATCCCGCTACTTTCTTAATCACCACATGAAACGCAACAATTATGACGACTACTTTTCGAGAGAAACAGTATTATAAAAGTATAGACAAAGTCATCCATATACCATACTCTATCATAATAAAGGATATATAGGTTCTTCTATCTATTATTAATTCAATGATTCAATGTATAATTTCATAATATAAAAATAACACAACACGAGCATTAATATTTTTTTTATTCGTGACATAATTTTTTTTTTTTTTAATGAGAGTTTATTTGTGAAAAATAGACAGTTTGGGTAAAAGATCACCATTTTTATTTTTTAACTCTCTACATAGCTTTTAAATAAGCAAAATGTTTACGAAAAACAGTTTAGATTTTTCGTAATTTTTATTTTCCATGTGAAAGCCTCAAGTAAAAGGAAGTCGCTGGCACGACAATTTAATATTTCTTTGAAAAAGTGTCCTTAATACTGTAGCCAACATCAGCGAACACTCGTAATAGAAAACGCAGCAGGGTAAAAAAAGCTTAAAAACAATATCGCGTGACTTCCATTAGGGCATTCGTGTTTCATTAATTTATTATAATATTCATTATTATTTCACCTTACACGTCGCTAAATATTGTTGTAAATGTAACGAAACACACGTCAACTACTTGTAAAACTAGTACATACGTATAAAATAAAAAAAGAACAGAAAAGTTTGTTTGTAAGACACTCGGAGTGTACTTACTAGATTTGAAAAGTTATTTTTGCATTAAACTTATTAACCTTTTACTTGATTAATTATATATAGACTATAATAAATCACGCTATAACTCATGTGATTAGGTCAGTAACTAAAAATATTAACAAATCTAAAAAGTATCTAAATTAAAAGCGGGTAAAATCGCGCCGATCGTATAATATACCTGTAACCTATAAAAACATATACAACAAACTTATTACAGATAAATGTTAATTTTATTAAGCAATCGTATACATTTTTATTCTTGAAATATATATCTATTAATTGCCGACTAAGGGTTCCACTTACAGTCGTGACTTTGACATACTTTAATTACAATTTCTTGCTAATTTTATTCGAAAAATTATACTTAGGTATTTGTCGTAACTAATTTAAAAGAAACCTCACCTACTACAAAGCAGGTATTTTAGTTTAGTGGTAATTAACTATCATTAAACTTAAAACAGTAAATTTTTACATACTCGTATATTAACAAGAAATATTCTGTTTTAAAAAATATTCTTCTCAAAACACGAGTTCTAAAAGTTTTTAATGTTATCGGGATATCTTTTGCCATTGTGGAATGTTTTTCATATAATGAGAATGAGAATCACTATAATATATTAGGTAAATATCTTCTATAGATATAATAAAATTGTAACACGCTGATGTTACATGAGAAATATTTACGAAAATCGAATTGTATGGATCTTTATGTTATAGCAAAATAATAAATAGAAGCCAAATAATTATTTTTAGAATTTTTGTCTGTCCATCAATTTGTCTGTATTTTTGTTCACACATCACGCAAAATTTGCTTCATGAAATTGGATGCGATTTTAATCCTAAAGGTCTACCTTAAAATCTGGTATAGGTTTTATCATACGCCATCTAGAAGATAAGATTTTACTCTACAAACAATACGCCCATGACTATTAACATCGTCGGAACTGCAAAATCGATTTTTTTTTGATTGATTTCATAAAACGTTCCTAAATAACCAAGTCTAACATCAGCTGAAAAGAAAAATATTATTTTATGCATAGTTCTTTAATCACTTAGGTAATTTATAAATGTCGGTATTTTAAAAAAATATGTAAAAAGACGCATGTAATTTACACTTTGCATCGCTCTCCTGTAAAGTTATTTTTTTTCATATCCGACATTTTTAATAGTCATGGGCGAATAGTCATTGTAGTGAAATCGTAACAAAGTTGTTTTGTACACATTTTTTAAACTATAAACATAAAGACGAACTTTACAATAAAAAAAAATCTGCCTGTATGAACATCGTGCTATGACACATTTAAGGAGAGCAGTAAATATTAAAGTCAACATGATTAAAACTGCACTGATCGAAATAATAATTAAATATACTTACTATAAAACAACAGAATTACAATAAAAATAAATTTTAAGACGTTTTTCGTTGATGCTTAATAATATGTCATGCAATATGTACATACATCACATTTACAGGGTCACAGATGACATCCTCGCGATGGCGCGCCCGAGCACCGCCAGCATAGCTGCCAGGAATATCATACAACAATTCCATAGGTATGATATTCTTTAATTTATATCTAAAAATTGTGTTTTCAAACAACTGGATAATCACAAACTTTAACGATCGTATGGTAGGTAAGTTTATATATAAACTGAACTGAATCAGCCTGTAAACGTCCCACAGCTGGGCAAGGGCCTCTTTTCCATATAGGAGAAGGGTTCGAGCTTAACCCATCATCAGTGGAGCACCACTGTGGGTTCAGAGGTTGGCAGATAATTTTCTCTATCATGAGTAACGATCGTTATTAGGTGCTTGTGATAACAACCGGGATCAACGGCTTTACGTGCTCTCAGAGGCACGTTAGGGAAACCAACAAAGACATACACTAAGACTGGAAACAAATATTTGTCTAAATACAAATATCTGGCCCGAGCGGGAATCGAACCCGCGACCGCTGACGTTGAGGCAACTACTTGCACCACTACACCAGAATGGTCGTTTCTTTATATAATAATAATAAATATATAATCATAATGAGTAAGTATAACTACAGTTCGCATGCATAATAAAATCCCACAACAATTTTGGAATTGTCTCAACATAAATTTAAAGATTTTATTTAAAAAAAATAATAATAGGTAAATCGTATTATTCGGTGCAGGATTACTTAGTCGATAAAGATGTGTGGACTTAGTGACGCTGTACTCGTATTTCATGCAAGATATTACTGATTTTGTAGTAAAACACAGTTTTTATATATTATTTTCAAAAGAGTAACTGCGGAGTTTCTTGCCGATTCTTCTCTGCAGAATCTACATTCCGAATCGGTGGTTGCTTTTTAAAGTGTTAATTTGTAAAATGACGATTCGAAGGTGCTCTTGGGGTCTATTTGAATAAAGTGTTTTTTGATTTTGATTTTTAATTTTGTATGCCACAAAGAAACAAAACAAACAAACAAAGAAAGATTTACTAAATAAGCGGTCTTATCGTTAAAATAACGATCTTTTCCAGACAACTTTTTAAAAGGACACGGCGTAGCAAAATTGTAATATATAATCAATAATTAAGAAGAATATAGAAATTTCAACCTATTCACAATCCGCCATTTTGACGAACTAAGTGACAACAATATTTTTTTGCCTCAACATAATATGAAGTAACTTACAAACACTACTTATCAATTCAATAATTTAAATATTTTTAAAATAGTCGTATAACATTGAAACTTACTTATTGACAGCGACAAGAATTTTTTTAAAGTAATGAATTTTTAAACTTATCTACAGATTAACTTATGAAGTTACCTAACAGTGTTAGCTGAACTTAAGTCTTTGAACGTAATATTTCAATCTTCCATTTTTAATATTGAGCCATTTCGATGAATAGAGTAAGTTATGTATAGCTCATACATTCATTTTAAAAGTTCATAACAAAGTTGCTTGCGAGTAATAATAAAAACCCTTAATGTTTTTTTTTTATATACGACTAAAACTATATATACATATTGTACATTAAATATTTCAAAAACTTTTTTCCTAATTCTAAAGGTAAGTAGATACGTCTTAATTTTTATCAGCCTTAACTTTATTTATAATTAGTGAGAATAAACGCTTATTATTTTGAAGCTGTAATATAATAAATTATAAGATTCATAACAGCTTTACGTTTATAACTACGGAAATAGCTTGTCCAAACGACTACAAAATGATTATCTTCCATAATAAATGACGAGAGCTGCATGCATGCTAAGCTGCAATTTACTTTTCTATGTTTTAATTTTTTTTTAAATTATAATAGGTCTAATTCTGTACATTGAAAATATTTTGATGATTCTTTTTAGAGGGCAATTTATAATTGATACTGAGGCCAAAAATTTACTTTTTTTTTAACTTTTTGTCTATCTGTATCAAAGCCACGTATCACGTCGAAACTAATTGGGTTTAAATGAAACTTGGCATGATTTGTTTTATCCCGAAATTCAGTACAGGGCTGGGGAAGGGGATTGACTGGGCTGGGGCTCATTGGGAGAGCGGATGACAGTCAAAATGTGTAATCGCGAACGAAGTCGATATATAATTAATTGTTTTAAGTTATTTTTAAAAGTTTTAATTAGCCCTGAAACTTTTATTAAAGATTTTTCATTGACAAGGCAGGTATCCATCTAAACAGACCAAAAAAAAAACATGGTAGAGAACACGATAATTTGACTCCGTCAGGAGTTATGGTTTCAGACGAGTTTAGATTCTGTTTATACAAACACGAAGAGAGGAAAAGAGTGTACAGAAGACCGGGAGAGCGCTATACTACTAAGCCTGTATAGAACAACAAGTACCATTAGGCGGAGGCTCTGTTCACGTGTGAGCTGGGATTTCTTCCGAAAGCCGCACTAAGCTAGTGGTGATAAAAATGGAACTTTAGCTGTAGAAAGATATATCACTGAGATTCTGAATGACTATGTTGGCCCATTTTTAGTGGACATGGGCGAGAATACTGTTTTATGCAAGATAATGCCCGCCCGCATACAGCTCAGATAGTTTTTGTCTATTTTCAAGAAGTCGGTATCACACACATGGAGTGGTCAGCACGCAGCCACGACTTAAACCCCATTGAGCATACATTTGACGAGCATGCATGAACTGGGACGACGTGTACGTCAGCGGGATCCGCCGCCAATCACGCTATCTGAAATGAAAGAGGCTATAATAGAGGAACAACAGAATATTCCGCATCATCGCTTCAAAAACCTAGTAGAAAGTATTCCAAATCTCATAACAACAGTATTGCGAGCTTTGGGAGGTAACATAAAGTACTAAAATCCATGAAAACGGCACATCTGTAACCAATCTACATTAAACGAAAATATTGGAAAAACTACACATTTACGCAAAAAGCTTGAATTCATTTTTTATTATTTTCATTTAAGCACATTAAAATATTCTTTAATTTAGAAGAAATTGTCATATTTAAATAAATACACATGTGCTAATAAATTTTTAAACGTTCTATTCTAAGTGATGCGAGGCGTATTATCGCCACCTGTCACGGGTTCGATTCTCGCTCGAGGCAGATATTTGTATTTGTATAAATATTTGTTTCTGGTCTGAGTGTGTCCTTGTTAGACTCCCCACCGTACCTCAGAGAGCACGAAAAGCCATCGGTTCCGATTGATATCATAGACGCCTGATAGTAATCGTTACTCATGGTAGGTTGCGACTGCATGGGCATGCAATGGGCATGACAGGGAAATTATTTTCCAGCACGCAGTGGAATGGCGTAGTGGATTAAGCTCCAACCCTTCTTCTATATAGAAAAGAGGTCTTTGCTGATTCAGTAATTAATTGTGTCCAAATGAAATATATACTTAAAAACATTTTCTTTGTTTCATTTACTAACATAAATAAATTAATTATAAATTATTATTACTTTTATAAATTTGGTATTATACGGTAACAATGTCGTTTTCAATGTTTGTTGTATTCGCTGAGTATAAATGAGTTAAGTGTTTTTCCGCAGACATGATCTGCACGTTAATAGTTAAATTACAATATGAGTGACCTGTTGGTGTAGGTAGTAGTGATCTTATGTACATATACATTTATTTACAAAAAATATGTCTTTGGTTGTTACCTAAACACAGGTAAGCATATAAGCCATTAGGTACTGACGACCGTGTTTGTTAAATATATGTATTTATTTAAACTGTTTAATACATGCACATAAAGTACATTTAATTAAGTTTTTGTTATCTGTAACAATAAACACTTTCTACTTTATGTATGAGTTGTATGATTTCAGTTGGACGTTTCCAGAATATTACAGAATCGTGTAGTATACGAGTAATAATAATACGTATTATACAGACAGACATGCACAAATTAAACTGTGTATAATTAAAATATTTACATGACCTTAGTAACCACGTATATTTCTGTATTAATTTGGAAAATAAATAGTAATTAATTACATAAATTAGAAATAAAGAAAAAAAATACATACACAAATGAAGTTTTCACAATCTACAAATTCTTACAGTAGGTAGGTACAATGCATATTGTATATAAAAAAACAAAATAGTATTAATGAAATAAAAAATTAAGAACGGTACTACGAGTTAAACTTTTGGAAATATATATACCATAGTATTGTTTCATGATAAGTTATAGATTAAGTACAGTTGGATGAAACCGTTGAATTTAATTATACTTTGATTAAAAAATAATTATCTAATGCTTAACCAAACTTGCTCATCTCGGAAGCAATTCTGAAACGTGTGATATCTTTTAATCCCCATTCTTCATTCTTTTAATAAAATAAGACGCCTATTTCTAACAATAAGATATTTAAAATCTTTTACAGTGTAATTTATTGTACGTACTCGTACTTAACTCTGTTTTTAATGACAGTTGGGGAATCCGAACAGTAATAAACCTTCAAATACCAGGAGAACATGCGAGCTGCGGACCACCACTCACGAAATCTGGCTTCACTTACGATCCTAATGTATTTATGGCTAACGATAGTAAGTCGTACATTTTTTCGTTATGTAGAATTGTTATGACCATTGATAAAAGTTCTATTTCAGAATTCGTTACTATAATTATTTCTTTTTTGCGTTGGATGGCCTATTTATTAAATAATATTATAGGCTATAAAACCACACGGTAAAGATTCATAGGATAAGAGCTGTAACAAAAAATATTAATGAATTTAACTAGCTAACTGGATATGTCTTGTGTAGTCTAAGTAAATAATAAATTAACAATTATTTTCAGTATATTACTACAACTTCGCGTGGCCGGACTATGGTGAAGCGAGTCTCAGCGGATTACTGGATATGGCGAAAGTGATTTCCTTTGCCCTTCAAGAAGGCAGAGTGGCAATACATTGTCATGCAGGTAATGTAGTGTTATTTTAATACCTAACAAGACATAAACATATATGTACATACACATATTTGTGATGATGAATGAATAAACATTTTGCGATGAGAATGATCCCATATGATAGTTGGAGGACTGGCTTATTACATAAGTATCTTATAACTCAAAAATTCTTAAAGAATCGGGATTTAAAAACGTTGAACTATGCCGACGCTGTGCCGTACTACGAATGAAATACTGTCGAATATATTCATAGTTGACCGAGCAGGATCCGTGCTTGCACGACAGATGGTTGATGTACGATGACGAAGTCTCATAGGGTATTTTTGACATTTATAACGCGAATTGTGAATTGGTTAAATTTGTCGAACGCACGTACGGCAATTTGACAAACTGACGGACGGCAATTTGACAAACTGACGGACGGCAATTGACTGGCCTGTTAGCGCAGTTGGCAGTGACCCTGTTTTCTGCTCCAGCGTTATAGGTTTGATTTCCGCCTCGAGTCTGTGTGTAATATATGTTTACTTATATATGTACTATTTATATTTAAATTATCAAATTTAAAAAAATGTATATCAGTCGGCTATTACCTAAAACACAGGCGTTAAGTTGGCTACCTAAGCGACAGACGACCGTGTGTATGTGTTAATATATATATATATATATATATATATATATATATATGTGTGTGTATCCAATTTTCGTGAAAATGAAACTGGGTCGGACTCTGCCCAGTTCGGATAATAAACTACATTATCCAGAAGGAGCATTGATTATAAAACATCAGTATGTTAATAATCGTTGAGGTTTAACGTAAAAGACACTTAGAAAGAACATTCGATTGGTTTTTTTTACCTTCCTCTCAAAATATCACGTGAAAGGCACGTCGCATACACTATACTGAGATAGACTAAAAAGATAATTTATATTCATCTGAATACTATTTTCCTCACATAATTCTACCGACTATGTAAGCTATTACGTGAACTGACAAATGTATGTGCTATCGTTGTGATAATTATATTTAAATATAAACATTAGTGTACATTTTAAATATACACAGTCTTGATTCAAGCCGTGCGGGAAAATGTTGTCGTTCGTGTTACATTCGTCGTATATTTTAGCTACAGTTCTTGCCGGTCTAGTTGTGACGTTTGTTATATTAGTCGTCGTACTTCGTATTATTTTGGAACAACGCAAAGGTGTATGCAAATGCAAGACGGAACTACAAGGAAAAACAGTTCTGATAACAGGCGGCAATTCTGGAATAGGGTTAGAAACAGCCAAGGACCTAGCAAGAAGAGGTGCGAGAGTCATAATTGCTAGCAGAAATGTCGAGAAATCTGAAGAAGCAGTGAAATATATAAGGGGATCTACCGGAAATAATAAAGTCGAATATCGTTATTTGAATTTAGGGAATAAGGATTCTGTTGTAAAGTTCGCTGAAGATTTTAATAAAGAATTCGATCGTCTGGATATTCTAGTCAACAATGCTGGATGCGGGGTTATCAAGAGAAAAACTACAGAAGATGGGATAGACCTTTTGATGCAAGTAAATTATGTTGGACCATTTCTCCTCACACATTTGTTGCTTGACAAACTAATCGCTTCAAAACCGAGTCGAATAGTCAACGTATCATCTATAGGCCATATATTTTCAAAATTAAATGTAGAGGATTTAAGAAAGTGTGGAAGCAACTGTTTTTTTATCAGATACAGTAAAACTAAACTTTGTGACGTGCTTTGGACTAGAGCATTAGCTAAGAAGCTTCCCCACGGCGTAACAGCGAACGTTCTACATCCAGGAGTGGTTAAAACTAATATTTTTGAATTCTTACACCCGTATATTAAAAAAGTTGTTTTTCTTGTGATTGATTTACTATTCAAAACTCCGGTAGAAGGTGCTCAGACGATAATACATCTATGTGTGTCACCAAATTTGGATAATGCCACCGGAGGTTACTACATGGATTGCAAACGAATCGAACCATCAAAAATCGCTCAAAATAATGACCTTGCAGAAGAACTTTGGAATAAAACTTTTGAGCTAATTAAACAATGATTGTCAAAAATAATTCATACAGACATTATAAAGACAACTTATTATTAGTTAAATGGACAATGGAGTTAAAAGAAAAACATAATTAAAAAAAAGAGAAAATTTAAATTTTACATCTTTAGAACAAAGGGAACTATGTCATGTGCACATAATCAATTTTTTTTTTGTTATATGAATGAGTTAAAAATATATATATTATAATAATAAAAATAAAAAAATTATAAAAATAAATTATTTAATTTATTTATTCACTATGGTATACAAAACAGAATACAATCAATAAACTTTTACATAATATAGATCGTTAACAATTTTATTTTTTTAATTAAGCACACACATTATGCAAAAAGAACTCAAAATCCGGCATCCACTTTTTGTTTATCTATGCAATTAATGTATATAAATAAATGTTAGAACTCAAGTTCAAATGTCTGTACTTAGATCCAGATGTATGATATTTTTAATTTTATAAATTTCTTACATAAAATATCAACGTAATTTTTTTTTGATGTGAAACTTCTATATAGATGGGGGTCTTAAAAATTTTTGTGTCACGAAAAAGCGTTATGGTCAGGGAGCCGGGAAAATCTTTGGTTAGTTATTTCCTCTCGAACGATAATAATCTAATCAATATTTTTTTAACGTATACTTCTTTTGGCGCGTTATGGAAAAATTATGAGATGAGAAACCATGAATGTCTGTCTGTCCCGATGTTTGTTATTAAATTTTGTAAATTAAATTTGATCCACTTTCCGGTTACCGATTAAGCTGAAATTTTGAATACATGTGTAAATTGCGTGACAATGCAATATTATGATAAGATGGTGCTGATCTGATGATGGAGCTAGAAGGTGGGCATAGGAACTTCGCAATGAAACGACACAACCTCATCGAGTTTGGGCTCGTTTGAATCGTCTTGGCGATTTGTTTGTTTTTCAATAGTAACCAGACTCTGATGATGGAGCTGGAAGGTGGTCATAGGAACTCTGTAATGAAACGATGCAACCCCATCTAGTTTCGGCTCGTTTGATTCGTCTTGACGAGTGCTTTATTTTTAGATGATTACCAGAGTCTAATTACAGATGGCGCACACTACACATTAACTCGGCGCATCGTTTTATTATAACTTCTTACGTGCGTACATAAGTACACACATTTTTTTTATTGACCGTTTGATGAAAACGTGTAAGCTGATTGTTATGTACTGCTGTAATAAATTAAAAAAAAATCAGATAGCAGTAAGTTTTTTTCTTCGTGCGTGGGAGGGTACCGACGCTTATCCTCCCAACGGAACCGCAGCTGACTTTCGCTATGCTTTATAATACAACTCTCTGATGCATTCCGTGGTAAGAGACGGTGTTGCGATATCTATCTCGCCACATATGAACTGACGTAAGTAGTGTGTATTCGTGCATTCTGGATCACTTCCTCGGCCCTCATCGGCTGACGTCGGGGCGACTGATCCTAAAAAAAAAAGGTTTTGGGGTCATCTAAATCAATTGCGCGCATCCATTTTGTTCTAGCTCTAACGGTTCGCAACTTAGCTTTCTGCATTTGCAACGTCCACTACATTAATTACAATTGCCATTAAGCAATTAATTACTACTTAATTACTATGCAATTAAAAAGCAATTACTATTGACATCATTAACAATCACTACGCTTCTTTTGACGGCTGGCTGGTCGAGTGGCAACTGGACACTTTACGCAGCGGTCGCGGGTTCGAATTGATTTTTGGTGAACAGTTAAAAATTACCTTTATGTTTTCAACAATTAAAGCGGATTTTTAAAATAAAACTTTAGTTCAAAAAAATTTAACGGGTTTTAGAGTAATATCTTAGAGATGTATACATAGGTGTACATTTAGATTTTTGGCGAACAATTAAAAATTACCCTTATGTTTTCAACAATTAAAGCGGATTCTTAAAATAAAACTTCGGTTCAAAAAAATTTAATGGATTTTAGAGTAATATCTTAGAGATATATACATAGGTGTACATTTAAATTTTTGGCGAACAATTAAAAATTACCCTTATGTTTTAAACAATTAAAGCGGATTCTTAAAATAAAATTTTGGTTCAATTTCAAAGAATTATTTATTCCTTCATTTCGTTACAATTTTTATAAAAAGTAGGTACGTATAACACCTCTATGGCTGTAACTAAAAAAAAAGACCTAACAACCTATCGAATACTAGGATGCATATTAGATATAATGTGTAACAATTAGGATTATTGGCGCACAATCACTATTTTTTGTGAAAGAAAAATATAATTACTGTTATAAGAGAATATTTGCTGCGCAGTACAATAAAGAAGTGTAATAGGTATCTTGGTGTAATATTGAATTTGTTTGGCGTATCATATTTTTATGGCCGAGTAGTTCAATTGCAGTAAAATAATTTAACGGGTTTTAGGGTAATATTTTAGAGATGTATACATAGGTGTACATTTTGATTTTTGGTCAACAGTTAAAAATTACCCTTATGTTTTCAACAATTGAAGCGGATTCTTAAAATAAAACTTTGGTTCAATTTCAAAAAAATTATTTAATTCTTCAATTTTGTTACAATTTTTACTTCGAAAATGGTTTTGCTTATTATCCATAAAATAGGAGCGAAACATCTTATCCACTAAAATATCATTGTGCAATGTAATGCCCTGTAAATATGCTCGTAAAACTATGCATTGTAAATCTCTGAAAAGTTTCAGAGAATACATTAAGCAATATTCGCCACAAACTGAAGTCCACTCACAATCAGTCTGAATCATATCAACATTCCAGTCCCATCTTTTACAGTTCCTTTTTAATAACTCTATATGATATTGTGCAGGTGATCGTCCATATGAATCAAAATATTGACCGATGCCATTCCTATCGAAAAAAAAAAGACCTAACAACCTATCCAATACTAGGATGCATATTAGATATAATGTGTAACAATTAGGAATATTGGCGCACAATAGTAAGTACATTAAAAAGTACTCTCCACACACTGAAGTCCGATCATTTTGTACCCTACTATTATTAAAACGTCATTTCCTTACATTTCTATTCAAAAACATTCTATGCAACTCCATAGGAAAGCGGCCATACGTATTAAAATATTCACCGACGCCATGCCTGTCTATGTGGATGACTACCCAGTGAGATCCTGGTTTTAACTTCGAGTCCAAATTGTTTATAAGGTATGCGGGAAGCGTCACATACATCGGTAATCGGTCCGCAGCATACACATTATTTTTTAAGCTTGGATGAATCTTTTTTAAGTATGATTGTATTTGTAAAGTATTCATAATTCTTAAAAAAAAAGACTTATTAATTCGCTCTATCATACACAAGTGAAATAAATAAGCTAGACCTTCTTATTTAACATGCAATCGACAGGGGTTATAAAATAAAATGAAAACACAGCTTCAAAATAATCATTTACTTACACATTAACAACATACATTATTAGAGAGTGAGAACTTAATAATACTTAGAAAGGAAATACAATATTCATTTTCTTAGCTACTATAGTCAACGGTTACATTGCCATTTTTATCAATTTCAATAAAATTATCAAATTCTGCATAAGCAACGCCATTGATCGTTTGAGTCAGATCAGATTCAAAGCGAGCTTCTTATCTAACACTACCATGTCTAATTAGATTCCAATGACTAGATGAATTGCCTGATAAATCAGGTGTGAGATCAAATGCTAGCACACAATAACCTTTCGAATACTTATCGTGAGATATCCCATTACCTTCGTTAAGAAAATGTATTCCTGTTCCTGAGAATAATGTACACTGTTAAATTTTTTTACCAATTTACTACATGTTTAGTTAAGCATACTAAAATTACAAAACCTTGTATTTATTGCTATTTTAATAGGCATTTGTTTTAATATTACATCTTGTTATAGCCAAAGTACTAAACAGGTTGAAATTTCACAATATTTTTGTATTTTTCAGATACTTATAGTAATTTTATGGTTCTGTGTAGTAGAATTGAATCTCACATTTCGTAAATTTTCTACACATATTCGGAATTTAATTGTACTAAGATAATCGATAAAAATACTAACCAAAACTTGCTATTTTAATTACAATAAGTATTAGGAAATAATATACAATATATATATATCTCATTTAAATCATGTATGCTATGTGTTTTTACAATTCTTCGTTGTAATTTTAAATTAAAAATTTGTAAATAATAAATAAATTGTCAATAAAATTACAAGGTAATTTACAAATATGCCATTTAAATTACAAGAAATAGTAGAGTACAGTATTGATAAAATCTACGTAGGTACGCATTTTCAAAATTTTCGACTACAATATTAAAATTGACTTTTTTATTGTCATCAGACAAATTTTCATTTACACATATTGACATGTAAACAACGTTTAATAAATAAAATTGGGTACAAAAAGTTTTCAATTCCTGTAAAAATTGGTAGCATTTTTTCTCAAAATCAAAAAGTGATGCATCAAAGCAAAAATGGTCGCTCTCTATTAACTGAGGACCGGACTCCCCTTGCCGGCGCTTATACGTCGGCATAGTACGAAGCATGGCACTGTACGGTGCGCCCATTTGGTGTGATGCACTCACCGCTCGGAACAAGGCCCTCTTGAGGAGGCCTCAGAGGGTCATAGCGGTGAGGGCAATACGTGGATACCGTACAGTGTCATGGACGGCGGCAACACTTCTCGCACTCTCTCAAACTCCAGGCGGAGGTGCTCGCGGAAGTGTACCGTTTCCGGTCGAGCCTCAGAGCTAGAGGACAAGTCCCAAGTGCGGACCAGACGGCTCCGATCAGGGCTCAGGCTCAGAGAGCCCTGATCCAATGGTGGAAGGAGGATGTGGAGTCCCCAGCGGCGGGCCTGGCGACGGTGGATGCTATACGTCCACATCTTCGTCGCTGGGTCACAAGGCGGCACGGAGTATTGACCTTCCGACTGACGCAGGTACTTACCGGGCACGGGTGCTTTGGTAAGTACCTGCATCAAATTGCAAGGAGGGAAGCCACCCCTGCCTGTCACGAGTGTGGCGCACCAATAGACACGGCGCGTCACACTCTCGAGGAGTGCGCCGCTTGGGGGCCCCAGCGCCATGCCCTGGTGGCCGTTATAGGCGGAGACCTCTCGTTGTCGAGCGTGATCCGCTGCATGCTCGGCAGCGAGAGGTGCTGGTCGGGCGTGACCTCCTTTTGCGAGGAGGTCATGGCTTTGAAGGAGGCTGCGGAGCGGGAGCGTGAAGCAGACGTTAACGCTGACCCGCTCCGCAGGAGACGACCGGGGAGAAGGAGACGCCGCTACGCGCATCTTCACCCTCCGCACTAGAGTGGGAGGGGCACCTATAATCCTCCCACTCGCCACTAGGGCAATAGAGCGCTCACGGTGCCTGCGAGCGCTCTATAGGCGAAGGTGGCCCGCATAGGTGGGCCAACCGTCGGGGCGTCACGGTTGCATGCGCGAGCGATCCCGTGGCGCCCCATTACGACGATGAGGGCACTGCTGGGTTTTAGCGGGTATTCTGACACGTTCTGCGTGTCAGCGAGTCCCACATACCCGCCACCTCTCCGCGGCGGGATGCGTAAATGCATTTCCCAGCGTTAAAAAAAAAAGGGTACAAAATGATCGGACTTCAGTGTGTACAGAGTACTGTTTAAAAGCAATTTGGACTCAAACTTAAAACCAGGATCTCACTGGGTAGTCATCCACATAGACAGGCATGGCGTCGGTGAATATTTTGATACGTATGGCCGCTTTCCTATGGAGTTGCATAGAATGTTTTGAATAGAAATGTAAGGAAATGGCGTTTTAATAATAGTAGGGTACAAAATGATCGGACTTCAGTGTGTGGAGAGTACTTTTTAATGTACTTACTATTGTGCGCCAATATTCCTAATTGTTACACATTATATCTAATATGCATCCTAGTATTGGATAGGTTGTTAGGTCTTTTTTTTTAGTTACAGCCATAGAGGTGTTATACTTACCTACTTTTTATAAAAATTGTAACGAAATGAAGGAATAAATAATTTCTTTGAAATTGAACCAAAGTTTTATTTTAAGAATCCGCTTCAATTGTTGAAAACATAAGGGTAATTTTTAATTGTTCGCCAAAAATCTAATTGTACACCTATGTATATATCTCTAAGATATTACTCTAAAACCCCTTAAATTTTTTTGAACCAAAGTTTTATTTTAAGAATCCGCTTTAATTGTTGAAAACATAACAAAGGAATGTGGTTTGACAAGAATAAATAAATAAAATAAAATAAATAAATATTAACCAACAATCACACCACGTTAATCTAGCCCCTTGCTAAGTTCGTAAGAACTTATGTTACAGGTACTAGGAAGAAATTTATATATTATAAATACATATATACATAAATACACATCCATGACCCGGTGCATCTATATTCATCATACAAATTATCTGCGCCTGGCTGGATTCGAACCCGCGACCGCTACGTAAAGTGTCCAGTTACCACTCGACCAGTCACCCGTCAAAAGAAGGGGTGATTGTTAATGACGTCAATAGTAATTGCTTTTTAATTACATAGTAATTAAGTAGTAATTAATTGGTTAATGGCAATTGTAATTAAGGTAGTGGACGTTGCAAATGCAGAAAGCTAAGTTGCGAACCGTTAGAGCTAGAACAAAATAGATGCGCGCAATCGATTTAGACGACCCCAAAATTTTTTTTTTTTATCATACATTACGATTGAATATATATAAAAGAACCTGACAACAACCGTTGGGGGCAGTAGAACACCAGACATAACACCCGTCTGGTCGGAGGATCCTCTCTTTTCAATGGTAGATGAGGAACTTTACACCAATATTCCTCATCACTCAAAACGGCAACGGTGGAGGGAGAGAAACGCTGGCGACGGCGGAGAGATGGCAACGGCTGTATTAGATGGATATAATGCGCATTTATGAACACTTTTTTTTTGGTTCTTTTGGATTTAATTCAGTTTTTTTTTTGTTTGTTAAAATAAAATATGCTCAAAAAAAATACAAGTGACAAAAAGAATCGCAACGGAGAAGTGGAAAAACGAACGACAACGGACAAGTGGAAAAACGAATCGCAACAAAATCTGTTCTTGAAGTTTTACGGAAAGATTGTTAATGTAATTGTCCAAATTTGAAACCGGTTTTACTTGAAGGTTTACCTGCCCGTATATTAAAATACATTCGTATAAAAATAATATTTTCGTATTTTATGACGTAAATATTTATCAGTATAAAGACTGACATCTATTTTCCTATTTATTTCTTTTGTATTGTATGCATGTGCATAATTATATTAAAATTATTCTACAAGTTACGGTACGTCGTTAAGCTATTTAGACCAGTGCCGAAGTCTTTAAAAATTGTTAAAAGTGAAAAAAATTATTTATATTATTTCCATAGGACTTGTAGTTTTGCCGGAAATCGCGATAAGCCGTTTTTTTACCCTTAAACCCCCTCCCCCCTCCCTTCCACTTCCCGACCTCAGATCGCCCGTAATTTATTGTTCCCCGCATTTTTTTTAATATTCTCTTCCTTTTTCAATGGGTTCCATCCTACTATTATTTTTTTTCGTTTTAAAAATTATCGAAACTGCTCTAATTAGTTTGTTGTTAAACTATTTGTGAATACTAAGGCGATATACCATTCGTTCAGTGAAAGAATGACATTTCGTTTTAAAGTAACGTGCTTGATTGGAGGAGAAATATCACTAAACATGTAGCAACGAAACAGTTAACATTTTTGTCGATAAAAAGGCACGTTCAGTAGTTTAGTTTTAAATTAAATGTTTATAATGTGTCTTTATTTTACTTTTATTTCATATACAAAGGGATTACCTACGAAGAAATAAAAGGAAAAAAATTAAGAAACATGTATTACAATTCAGCTTCCTCAAACAAATAATAAAGAATTAAAGAAGATAAGAATCAAAAGAATAAAGAATTAGAGAAGAAGAAGTTGCATATTTAAAATATATTTATATATGTGAAAAATATAATGATTCTTTAAAACATTCCTAGTAAATTTTTAAAGTGATTTATTATATTAAAATAAATAATTTCCCGAAAATATTCGTTGTAGCTCCTACAAGCTCGAAATAGAAAAAAAGTTTTATGTACATTACGTTCTTATAAGCCGGTATGTGTAATAATAGGAAAGAAGGATTGTTACTGAATGCTGCATGATGCATTTACATCACGCCCAATTCTTGTAATCATTGTCCGTTTATCAATATGTGTTCCTGTAAAGCGAATCAGAAACATCAGATGTTCACTGAAAAATAACTGATGTTGAAGTTTTTTTCATCGTCTATGAAACAACGGACTTTTTTGAAGTTACGACACACTACTTTCTCGTACCTCTGCCACCTTATGGCTATTGCATCGAAGTAGCTCACATCGTTACAATGTTTACATGTAAGACAATAGCAGAAAATTGTTTGTCATTTTCCTACTGTTAATTAATTCGTCACTGGATTGAATTATAATAGATATTCATTTCATTATGAATGTCAGCTTTTGATAGTGAACAAATAACAGAAATAATTAAAAAAATCAAAAAACCCGACTGCGTAAAATAGTCTTATTATAAATTAAAAAGAATAAAACAATTTACTAGCTTTCATTTGATACCCATATTGCTATAGTAAGAAAAAAAATTCAATTCCTCCCCTCATTCCGCCATTTGCAGGCGCCATTTTGAAAATTTATATAGCCTATGTCACTACTACAATTTAGACAAATCCAACGACACCTCATATGTCAAAAACCGTCCAGCCGTTTGGACTGTAGGGCGTGCCAAAGTAATGGACATACATACATACACTCGAAAAACATAACTCTCCTTCTGTCGCAGTCGGGTAAAAACTAATTATCTATGTTAAATATAGTGGAGATTGTCTGCCGTTTTGTATTTACCTAATTATTACTCAACATTTTTTTTGCATAAAGTTGGGTAACTACTAGTACTTTTCATTGTTTTATAAGTTTTTTAATAAAAATAGTGTAATAAAAAAAAATAAACAAAAAAATTAATTTTTACTAAAATTTTTATGGTAATTTTCTGATTACGTAGCTTGATTCGATATTATACTATAGTTTAACTTATAACAAGAATTTTAAAAATTGATCTATTCTATCACAAAACCAGAAAATTTTCACCTGTCGAAAAAGAAAACGAAAAAAAAGAAACGTCTGCAAAACTAAGGATATTTTGAAATAACATCTACGGAATTCTACGGAAATGTCGACGCCAACCTACGGACTTGAAATATTCGAGTTTGTTTACATCAGGTAAACATAACAACAAAAAAAAAAAACTTTACCAGTTTAATATTAAAACGTAATGCTGTTCAAATGAAGTTGCATTAGGTTAGTTATTGTATTATCTATATATAAATAAATAATAAATAAATAAACGTCTCACACTCAACGGCCCCCAGTAGGATGTGAATCCTGTGTCGGGGGTCCGGAAACACACACAATACACAAGCACAAACGCCCAGACCACGACAAACATCTGTATGGCCTATACAAATATTTCTCATGTGCGGGGATCGAACCCGCGACCGCTAGCGCATCAGTCAGTTGCTGTGACCACTGCGCCAACACGTCGTCATATATTAATATGTGAAGCAAAAACTTTGTACCCCTTTTTACGAAAATTACGCGGACGGAGAAGTATGAAATTTGGCACAGTTAAAGTTTATATAGAGAAGAAGTGCAGAATGCTAATATTTTATAATAATGCTCAAAAATACATTAAATTAATTAAAAAAACACTACACACACTATGACACACATAGATATGTACAATGTACATAATTATCTTTATTGTCAAAGTCTGTTGTCAACACGGTCTTTAAATACAGGTCTTCCAACGAATTTTTTATGAATTTTTTTATCACAGATTAGGTCCAATCACTGCTGCATATACTCACCATGTT
This sequence comes from Euphydryas editha, assembly GCA_036937285.1. Taxonomy (NCBI): domain Eukaryota; kingdom Metazoa; phylum Arthropoda; class Insecta; order Lepidoptera; family Nymphalidae; genus Euphydryas; species Euphydryas editha. Next base: position 8,730,253 of record JAUPFZ010000024.1, read on the forward strand.
ATGCACAATCATATTTTTATAATGTTGATAATGCTGTTAATTAGAGATTAGGTCGAATTTCGACCACTGGGCGACCACTTAATAAAACCGAAGACACACATACATATATATATATATATTAAAAGCGAACATATATTAACACCGCTATATTTGTAAGGATGAATGGATGGATGAAGGTTTCTTATTCTACCACCCACAAGATTCTAAATTATTTGCAGTCAGCTGCGCCTCATGGTTTTACCATAATATACCACATAACTTCCGATCCCGTTGGGACGTTGGAATAAAATGTAGCCTATGTATTTTGGATCTCCTGTTTACCAAATCTCATTGCAATCGATTCAGTACTTTTTGCGTCTAAGAATAACAAACGTCGATCGATACTTTCGCATTTATAATATTAGTAGGTTGAAACTCGGTATTTAAATTGTTGAAAACCCTTTTCATGATGTAGAATTTTTATCTCGAAATTTCTATAAGACTCAAGGTATTATGTATATGGTAAAAAGCGCGGACGCTTCATTATATAAATTAACTGCAAGAAAAATATATTTTGTTTATCTAACAATAAGTTGAATAATTGTCAAACGCAGTCATTAATATGTATTTAAATGTAAAACGGAAATCCTGACACTGGGTTCACGTATAATTTAGGTTAATATTAATACGACCAAAAATCATTAAGTGAAGAATAATAATAAATATTAATGATATTGAATTATAATTTTAAACAATGAGTATTATCAAAGTAGGTACTTTACATGACCGATGATGACCGAATGATGATGATTTTAACAAATACATAATAATACTTGCCCCGTCAATATTTCAAGATCATTTTTTTGTTAGTTCAAAATATATCATAACCCTCAGTAATAAGTCTAAATAACCGGAATGTATAGAAGACACAATAATAACAAAAATAGAATGTAATAAGGAAGTCGGAATGTACAGAAACCTTTTCGAACGCTACGGCATTATACTCGTAGGTTTAATTAAATGGATGGTAATCACGAACAAATTCTCGGGCACAGCTAGTTTTAAATAAGAAAGTATTTGTGAAAAATATATATAAAAAAAACTTTTCTGAATACACCAAGATATATTAAAATTACTTGGAAAAAAAAACAAAACAAAGTAACATACGGTACAAAAGGCTATATCGATGAAAAGCGATCTCTTCCAGGCAACCTTGGGGCTGAGGAAATGGTCATTTTACAGTGTAGTGTAGTGTAGTATAGGTGTACAACTTTTACATAGTTTTTTTTACTATAATTATACATATTATGTATAATTATAGTAAAAAATTATGTGTCTGTCTGTATACAAATATGTATTATATCTATACATAGGACACGTATACTTATTAGACAAAAGTTCTATCGAAATATATTGTTATTCTGTTTGACATTCTTATTATCATTCTTTTTTCATTTAAATTGTTTATAATTCGTTTGTTTTAAAACAGATATTTATTGTTACTTTTGTTTCAAATCTGAATAACAATTAAATACACAATAATATAATTAAGTATATGAATAGTACAAATAAAGTTGTATGTCAATCGTTTCTTGACTGACTTTTCAAAAACTGCAAGGGATTAGGCACGTTTAAGGATTACGAGATGAATTTCTTAACATTTATTCAACCGCATTCATTACTGCTTTGGGGATGTGTTGGACAAGGTGTAAAGTTCCTCATACACCATTGAAAAAGGAGGATCCTCCGACCAGACGCAGGGCCGGATTTAGAGTTGTGGGGGCCCGGGGCAATTGAGGAATGGAGGCCCCTTCATCTGAAATTGAATTGTTTTTTTTTCTTGCAGAAAAAAATGACGACAAAAAATAAGGTCGTCGCGATCTTACGCCAATATTTTATCGTTGCCGGGTGGATATATTCCTAAAAAAGGGTCGTCACCGATAAATAAATAAATTCCTATTTATAAAAAAAAGGTCGTCCCAACTCCGGACCGCTCCAACTCAGTTGCCTCTATTGTGGAAGCTCCTCTTTAGTGGATGTGGGAGCACCTCTTTTGTGGATGTGGGGGCCCCTCTTATGTGGGGGCCCGGGGCAATTGCCCTGCTTGCCCTCCCCTAAATCCGGCCCTGACCAGACGGGTATTGTGTCTGGTGGGCTACTGTCCCCCGACGATTGTTGTCGGGTTCTTGTTTATATGTATATTCAATAGCTCGTATAACTTTAATAGCGCGATGTAGGATACGTCAGTTTTCGTATGTAGCGAGATAGATGTCGCTACAGTGCTTATAATCTTATTTTCTAAAATTTTAAAAATTTACTATGGAACGAACGAACTGAACTAAACACAAAGTTCAACAAATATTTACCAATAAAAGGACTACTATGAGGTAGAGTATCAGAGGGTAGAGAACGGCTCAGTAGCTTGATTTTTTTAAATTTTATTTTTTCTACTTTATAAAATTCACTGTTTACTTCAGATTTTCAATATACCTGGCACCTAAGGCCTCGCAAAGGCTGTCACTAGTCTGACAACTGGACAAGAAAGTCCGGACAATTCAAAAATATAATTACGACTTAAAAACCTACCTTCGACAAGATAATATTTACTCAACGAATGGTCTCGAATGGAACTAACAACAAATGGAATAGTCAACTATCACATTATTCCATCAGTAGTGACTTGAGTGATTCGAGATACAGTTTTTTCTCAGTGACAGTAATATTTAAAATAAGTGTAATGTAATAAATATATATGTAATATATACCTAGGAATATAAATTAATGAAGTCATAAAATTTAGGTTTATTGGACCACAAACACGGTAGACGATTCCAGAAAGATAATAAACCTATGGAAACGATTCCAGGGTTAATAGAATACAATGTTTTCAATTTGTTCAAATATTTATGTTATTTATTTACCTAAAAAGGTTGGGATCTATTTCTCTATAAAAATGGATTTTTTTAAATAAAAAAGGGGTATTCAAAAATCATATGTACAATAACAAATCCTGTCTGAGATAATTTTCATAATATCTTTTCCTGTTTCTGTACAAATTTCAAAAAACACATCACTTTTAAAAAAAACACAACTTTTTCCACGTTTAAAGATTATGCTGTAATCATATTGAAAAATACATATAAAAAAACATCTAAATCTTTATATCTTTCCAGGCTTAGGTCGCACTGGTGTCCTAATCGCTTGCTACCTCGTGTACTCTCTCCGTATACGGGCGAATGACGCAATTCGACTGGTGAGGAAGAAGCGCCCGAGATCGGTGCAGATGAGCGGCCAGATTCTTTGCGTGCAGCAGTTCGAGCATTACCTCTTGCCTCAGACTATTGTGTTTAGTACAAAGTATGTTGTTATGTTTATTTATTTATTTAACATACGTTCGACAGCTAACTGATATAAATGCTATGCTAGCTGCACCAATGGGCCAGTCGTTATTAAAACATAGTTAACGACAAAGAAAAGAAAAAACCAATTCTCTTGGAATTTCGTACGACACGATAAAATATTAATATTGATTTATAATCTTGATGGTCTGGATCGAAATGTTCTAAGAAAGTAAAGCCTTCAGAAATTCATATTAATTTAAATGAACTAATTTTAAAAAATATGCAATGTGTATAGTTATAGTTAATAGGCAATCTAAAGCATAAAAAAGAAAAGTAATAAAAAAAAACTGGTAGGTACTTAGAAGTTTACAAGTAAACCTATTTTTATAGGGAGCCATTGATGCTAACAAAAGATCGGAAAACATCGGAGTTCACTCTTCGACAATATTTGTACAGACAGAGAGCTGTATTGCACGGAGTTGAAGAGAGGGCGTTCAAATTGTTGCCAAAGGTTAGGAGAATATCACTTAAAAAACTCTCCATTGGAAATAGCGATAAGAGTTCAAGCCACAAACATAGATATCTTATTTTTTATTATACTATGTGATGAATACAATGCAGTTTATTTGATCTTTCCTTTTATAGTGTGGCAATTTTGTTAAATTATTTGATAAGCCTAATCTAAGAATAGTTTCTAAGCCTCTTGCCTCTAATGTTTTATATTAATTACCTTCTTGTAATTAAAAATTATTAAATAATAAATAATAATAATAATAATTAAACTGTACTATCTTTACTTTTAAAATTGCCAAATTGGTTGTTGCCGTGCGGTCACTGGCAGAGATGAATAGTCCCGACCTTTTTTCTGCCGAGATGTCGTAAAAGGCGATTAAGGCCATAGTGGTGCGAACAACTATATATCAACCAGAATGGTGATGCACAGCAGCGTCACCATATCCTGTCACAATACACTGCGCTCCCCAACCCGCCTGCCAAGCGTGGCGAGTATTGGAAAACGCCCCGAGGTGGCCTACGTTCAGCAGTGAACATCCAATAGCTAATTTGATGATGACGTATGATGATTTTCTTTACAATAATTAGTAAATAAATTGTGTTCCACCAAATCGATATTTTCAGATAGTGTACTGCATCTGCGAACGTCTCCTTAAGCTTTGCGGATGTCACCAGATCTGTGGCCTTGACGTGAAAATCAGAAATAGGCCTTTTTATAAGACCTTTCTAGTATACAAGCTGAAACAAGCCAAAGAAAATGGTCCGCAATCTTCGGATGAGTTCTTTCCAAGTAAGTAAGTATTTAATATACAATATAATAAGTGTCTTGTAGTTTTACTCGCCACATTTACTTAGATCATTACATTTTGTACCATGAGAATCATGTAACTTTATATGATTTAAAAATTAAAATCGATTCAGTAGTTATAAAATATAACGATAACAAACAAATAACTTTTTTGTCTTTATTATATTAGTAAGAATATCTTATTCAATTTAGTCGTACATTACGTAGGACGCAACTACTCGATGCAATTTGCCAATCGGTTTCAGCATTCCGAAGATTGCCGAAGCATTCCAAGGAAAGAATCCGAGTGCTTAAACATACCTGAACTGAACTTATCTGAACTGAATCAGCCTGTAAACGTCCTACTGTTAGACAAAGGCCTCTTCTCCATGTAAGAGAAGGACTGAAGCTTAATCCACCAACCGCTAAACTGTGGGCATCGGCTAACTTCCATGAATAACGATCACTATCATGTGTCTATGATCAACCGGGACCGACTGCCTTATATACAGTCCGAGGCACGGTAGGGAGGCCCACAAAGGACGTACACCTAGACGAGAAACAAATATTTGTACAAATACAAATATCTGCCCTGAGTGGGAATCGAGCCTACCACTGCCAGCCTTAAGATGACTACTCGCACAACTACATCAGAACAGTTTCATTGAAATACAGCGACCATCATATAGATTTTAATATCATTATAATTAACTCAAATCAATTAAATTAAATTATTGTCATATTATTAAGTTATACTTTTATTAATCGCATAAAAATCATGTAAGATTTTCCTTTTGTTCTATATCCTAATAGATCATAATAAACTTACAGATCAAGTAACAGCTCTACCAATGGTAGAGTGGCGAGATCCCATTGAAGAAGCCATCGATAGAAATTTAGAGTCAGTGAGCAGAATAACTGGCAGTACCAATGGTGGAAGTATACCGGCGTTAAATGTTCACGAGGTTAGAATTTCCAAAAAAGTGATTAAGTTAATAAGAGGTCAATCGAAATCTAGTAACAGCAATCTCAATCTAGAATCCGCCGATAATACGAAGATGGCTTGCTCTATTGCCCTCCTATTCTACACTTAAGACTGAGTCGTAGATGAAAATATATTTATTAATTTGCATACAGATCATATCTATTATAAGTAGTAGAACTTAGACTTCCCATTACATATTCAACTACTCGTAGTAGATAAAGTCAAAAGTTATTGTAAGTTTTTTTAAAGCGCTAGAAAAACGACCTAATATATTGTACTGTACTGTACTGTATCAGCCTGTAAGCCACCCACTGCTGAGCAAAGACCTCTTCTCATGTATCTAAGTTCAATATTTTACACTCAACGATTATGAATCGGTTACTCAATAAATAAATTAGTTCATGTTATTTTGTAATCTATAATATAAAAATAAGTCGGGTTTTCCTTCCTGACGCTATAATTCCAGAACGCACGAACCGATTTCCACGGTTTTGCATTCGTTGGAAAGGTCTCGGGCTCCGTGAGCTTTATATCAAACAAAATTCATGAAAAAATTCAACAGAAAAGCAGGAAAACAGGGAAAATCATTTTTCACATACAGCGCTATCTCTGATACATAACATGTACTACTTCATCTTTTAATCCCCAAACGAAATATTACAAAAAACGAAGCCATCTGGTGGCGAAACGGAGTTCGCCGGGTTTGCTAGTTATAGATAAATTTAAACGACGACGGGTTGACACAGTACTATTGCGCTAGATGTCGTAGATTCGATGTAAGTTCATGAAAAATGTTCGTATAGGCCAGGATTTCACAAAATGTTTTGTGCAAGGCACCCCTTTACCAAAATGAACTGATACCTCACACCCCCATAGCCAAATTACTTTAAAAATCCTATCTCTAGTTTTTTATTTCCTATTGATACAAAATACTTACTAATTTAAAAACTTTGCGGTTGGTTAAGTAAGTAAACTTGATATCATTTTACTAAAGATAAAACAAAATATAAAAAAATATAATTTTTAGTGTGATGGAAGATCCTGGTAAGTTTCTTCCAATCTAGCTCTATCTGGCAAATAAGAACTTGTATTGTGTCGACCTCCAAAATCAGTTTTCATTTATATCGATCCCTGGGAAACCGATTTCGACCCAAAGGGGTCGATATTAACTACTTTGGGAGTACCTGATATAAACCATACAGCTCTTTGTAGTGGTGGTATATGTATATTTTCTCTATTTTATTACGTCGTCGAGTTTGAAGCGCTTATTTTATTTATTTAATTTTTATTATTATTAGTTCGAATATTTAATAAGTATCTATCTATTATTTTTTCAACAGGCTTTTATTACCGACTACGAAAATCTTCCAGATGATAAACAAAAATATCTCAAACAATTACGAACGGACATTAATCAAATGAGAGATGCCATTAGTAAATTAGACAAAGAGGTACGTTATATTAGTTTATATAATACTAGCGGCCCGCCCCGGCTTCGCACGGGTATTTAACTAAAATTTTAAAAATTATAAATTTATATTTTTTATCACCTACATGCGCCATCTATCGTATAATGAAAGCATATCGTTTTTATTTTTAGTGACGTTTAACATAATAGTACTTATATTAATTGAAAATGATGTTTATCTAAAATATTAAAACGATTTCTATTCCTTTCCGACATATTTAGTAAACTTTTAAGTGTAACAAAATAATAACTCAAATATAAGTTTTGTGAGTTTTAAAGATTCCTTAGACCAGATGGCGTTGGCGGCGTAGGTACCTATTTCTATTTTCTTAAATATTTATTTTTAAATTTAATTACAATGAAACAAAAACTAAATTATACTGTGAGTTATTTCAAATTTTTATGTATTAAAGTTATTAACATTGGTTTTGTACTTTTTACGTGATACGTGATCAGAGAAAAACACGATAAGAGATGGCGCTGATACAAAAAAATACGCGCTATTGAAATTTCTTCTTGATGATATATAGTGTATTAATAAAACGGAGGTTTTAACAGATTTATTATTTGTATAGATTTAATAAACTATGTAACTACGCACTAAGTTTGCCTTCTTTATATGACTTTTCCTCCCATGAACCTACTGAGAGATATTTCTTAAAGGAATAAGTTGTGCTCTAGTAAAAATATTTGTAATTCCACCCCCCACTATTGTTACTTAAAATAAATAAATAAAAATACGACTTTATTACTTGCCTTCTGACAAATTTTAAACTCAATTATTTATTAGTGCTTAGAATTTATACTCAATACACTGACCAGACCTTACTAGCTATTGGAAGTAGAAATAGAATTTTGATAGGAATTCACCGTATTGAATAATTTTCACTCAATGAAAAGTTTATTTTCGTAACATACTCTTTATCACACCACATAATATGTAAATGCCCTTTATACCAAGTACGTATTGTGCTCAAAGTGTCTTTAGTAACTAAAATATATTATTATTCTGCACAAGATCATATAAATGACGAAGATTGTCTTTCATTCAGGACACATTGAGTTTATAACGGTTGAATAATATATTGACAGTTTTTAAGAGTAACATTCTTCTTAGCAGGATCAACATTCCGAAAATCTTCAAACTTAACAGCCTTACATTACTGTACTATACTGTATCAGTCTGTAAACAAGGCACAGCTGAGCGAAGGCCTTTTCTCCATATAGAAGAAGGGTTGGAGCCTAATCCACCACGCTGTTCCACTGCGGGTTGGCGGATAATTTCACTTATCATGAGTAACGATCGTTATTAGGTGTCTATGATAACAACCAGGACCAACGGTTTTACGTGCTCTCCGAGGCACGGTGGGGAGACCCACAAGATCATATACTTAGACCGGAAAGAAATATTTGTGTTCTTTTGAAGCCTATTTGGATAAAGAATTTTTTTTAATTCAATTTTAGCATTTTGTTTGTTTTTAGGATGACCCACACGTTCTCACAGGCTTATTATTCGAATGGCTCGAAGGATTGAAACAACCTGTACTGGACAGAGAAGATTTATCATCCATTATCGGACGATGCAAAGATGTGAATACGTGCATCGTTTCTTTAGAAATGGTAATTGTGGACCTGCGTTATTCCGACTACTCCTATCTACTCCTGTGGAAGCCCTTCTAGTCTAGAAACTTTTTGAAAAGATTTTTGATAATGAAAAAAAAGTGTTTTAAAATTTGACGAATTACTTAATTATCGACAGACAATCGGTATATATTTAAAAAAAAAATGTATTTTTTTTTCTCAGGAGGACGTAATACTCATAGAGTATTTATTACGCTTCGTCATTCGGTTGAGACCTCTCGCAGCGCATAAGAAAATCGACATCATCAAGCGTTTGATCGCCGCATTAACACATCAAACGGTTCCAATTAATGGAAAAATTCTTCCTGTCAAAGATTTTCCTAAATTAAGGGAAGGGACTTGCAGTCAAGTTATCAATTTTATGCTACGTTTTGTCGTTGAAATACAAAAAGATATGGTGAAACCCGGTCGAGATGACACAGACGTCATCGTTCAACCTCGTAGGTTGAGAATAAAAGCTTGGAAATAAAATTGTTTTTTTTTATCTATAATATAAAAATAAGTCGGGTTTTCCTTCCTGACGCGATGATTCCAGAACGCACGAACCGATTTCCACGGTTTTGCATTTGTTGGAAAAGTCTCGGGCTCCGCGAGGTTTATAGCAAACAAAATTTAGGAAAAATTTCAAAAGAAAAGCAGGAAAACAGGGAAAATCATTTTTCACATACAGCGCCATCTCTGATACATAGCATGTACTACAAACCAATATGGTTTTTTCATCTTTTAATCCCCAAACGAAATGTTACAAAAAACGAAGCCATCTGGTGGCGAAACGGAGTTCGCCGGGTTTGCTAGTACTTTTATATTTCTATTTGATTTTAAATATTCAAAACAGAAATATATCGACACAGACAGACAGATAAACAACTTGGACAAAAAAAAAAAGAAATAAAATGTTATTACTAATTAACCTAGTTAGGTTAATAAGTAATAACATTTATTTGAAGTTTCAAGCAACCTGTTAACGTTCTACTGTCCCACAAATGCCGTATCACTCTTTATAGGAAATTATGTATTAAATAATTACGATAAATGTAAAATCAGATAATGGTAAAAAACAGAACGAAACTATTTTCTGAGAAGTATCTCAAGCTATTAGTTAGATAATTAAAAAAATTTAAAATATTTTCGTGCAGAAATTAATCGGGTTTATTAGGACAGACATCTTTATTTTCAATTTATATAAATATATATTCGGTTCGAATTATTTTTAAACACTAACTAGCTTTTAGCCCGCGACTTCTTCCGCGTAGAAGTCGAAAATCGTTCTAATAGGAATTTTAATTGGACGTTTACGTAATTAATTTTGTTATTTTAATATATAAAAGCGAAAGGTCACTCACTCATCACGATATCTCTGGAACTATAAGACCTAGAGACTTGTTTGGTAGGAATATTCCTTTTGCCGAGTAGAGATCAGCTAAGAACAGATTTTACGAAATTATACCCAAAAGGGGGGCAAAGTTTGTATGGGACAACGTGATTCCTCGGTCCCATCTACTTCAAATTTTGGATAAATATTCTTTGACAGAATTGATTGAAGAAGTGTTTCGTATTTTATCAAAATTCATCCCCTAACGGGGTTAAAAGGGGATAGAAAGTTATTTGCTTCGAAGTTGATATCAATACCCCTTAGTGCTTTTAATTTAAATTACATTTTATTTTAACACATGTGTGGGGTCACCAGAATTTCTAGTTATCCTATTAACCTCACATTTACTTAGTTCTTACTTACGGATATAATTTACGTAAAAGATATACTTAGTTTTGAGATATGAAATTATGTGCATGAGATGTTATTGACACGATTTAATATGGAGATGAATTTAATGCACAAAAATAAACTATCCAGTTTGGCGTAGAGAGGCTGCCATTGAAAAGGAAGGATCCTTCGACCAGACGGGAGTTGCGTCTGGGGGGCTACACGCCACTTAACATTTGTTGCCGGGTTCTTGTATGTAAATTCAATCGCTTTGAAAACTTTGATAGCGCGATCCAGGATACGTCAGTTTCTTTTAGTTCATATATAGCGAGATATTATAAAATATTGTTGTGTACAGTTGTCCACGCCGGCGAAGGTGTTCGAATTCATCGTCCAGCGCAGATGTCTCGAAGGTGCGCGATCTGGGAGTTGGGGGAGTTGGTCTCACTAGTGACTTAAAGTTCCGAGATCACATTACAAAAGTCTGTAAAACTGCTTACAGAAATTAAGGTTTGTTCTGAGGTAGGCATGGCTTTTCTCTAGCATTACTGTTCTCAGGGTACTCTATGACGCAGTGGTCAGGAACCATCTGGAACACAGTGCAATCATATAGGCCCCACATGAAGCCAAATACGTAGTGATGCTAGAGAGGGTCCAAAATAAGTTCATGAAGTACCTGTACATGAAATTGTACTTTATCTATCCTATGTACCTGTTGATGTAACCTACACTTTTTGTATTAAGTATGGTTGGATACAACGAATCCGCATGGAGTTTGCACTGAGCACGCGTGCTTCAGTTACTACATGCGAAAGTTCATAGCACGGGAATACTGCCTCGCCTTGAGTTGTACTGAGGGGATGACGGTCAAAATGTGTAGTCGCGAACGAAGTCGATATAATATATTTAATGAAAACATTTTTTTTTAACTTCGGTTAAAGGATTTTTCCTAAGGAGTCAGGTCCATCGAGCTAAACCGACCACAAAGATTTAATGAAGAATATACTTCATATTCAAACAAAGAAGTTCATCTTTATAAAGCTTTTGTTATTTATCATATCAAATAAATACATGTGCTAATGAATTGTTAACCGTTTTGGTGTAGTGATCCGTGTAGTCGCCTTAACACCAGCTGTCGCGGGTTCGATTCCCGCTCGAGGCAGATATTTGAATCTTTATAAATATTGGTTGATATCATAGACACCTGATAGTAGGTAATTATTACTCATGGTAGGTTGGAAATGCAAGGGCATGGAATGGGCATAATAGGGAAATTCTTAAATAGTATTTCAGCACGCAGTGACACAGCGTGATGAATTAATCTCCAACCCTTCTTCTATATAGGAAAGAGGTCTTTGCTTATTCAGTAATAAATTGTGTCCAAAATGAAAAATATATTTCAAAACCTTTGTTTCATTCACAAAAATAATGTATTACTTTTATAACTTAGATATTAGGTGTTAAAGATATTTGTAAGTTGTTAAACCTACTTTACTATGAGTTGTATGAGTTCAGTTGGACGTTTCCAGAATATTACAGAACCGTGTAGTATAAGACGTACCATACACACAGTCATGCACAAATTTAAACTGTAGATAATTAAAAATTTACATGACCTTACTTAATGACCTTAGTAATCACGTATATTTATCTATTTATTTAAGAAACAAATCGTAATTAATTACTTAAAATGAAAGAAATAAAATATTCAAAAAAAATTACATACACAAATGAAGTTTTCACAATTTACAAATTCTCAAAGGTACAATGCATATCCCTATTTTTAATATATAAATGCGCAAGTAACTCGGTCTGTCTGTCTGTCTGTTACGCTTTCACGCCTAAACCACTAAACCGATTTTGATGAAATTTGGTATGAAGATAGAACTGAACTTGGGAAAGGACATAGGATACTTTTTATCGCGAAAATAAGGGTAGAAGGGGTTGAAATAGGGGAATTTCATATGGAGGGAAAGTTTGTATGGAAGTTCCTTATTGTCAAACATAAAATCATGTAAGATTGTTCAATTGTTTAAGACAAAGACAAAAAAGGCGTGCACGGTGAAAGGGGGGGAGCGTATAGGGTGGTAGGCGGGGCGCAGAGCGGCGGCGGCGGCGGCGCGCTTACTATGTCGCGCGATAAGCGGAAAGCTAATTAGCATATAAATAAACAAAATAGTAATTATAATAAATAATAAAAAAATAACATTACGAACGGATACTAGTTAAACCTTTGAAAATATATTATATACCTTACTGCTTATAATTATATATGTAGTATTGCTGCATGATAAGTTATAGGCCGTGCGGTGACCGGCAGAAAAGAATAGTCCCTACCTTTTTGTATGTGTCGTAAAAGGCGACTAAGGACATAGTGTTGCGAACAACTGTACACCGACCGGGGTGGTGAGTATTGCTAAATTCCCTCCGTATAACAATTGCAAATGAGCCCAGGCCCCCAGTCCCCGGTGGCCCTACTATTCCCGGCTACAACAGCGGCCTGGGTAATGGTATTGCAGGCGGTGTGAAGAATCTTCGGGTGAGATTCCGCTGCCACCCACGACGACACCTGGCCCTGGTGACGAACAACATTCGCACTTTGAGGTCTCACGAAAAGAATGTTGAGCTGGAGGAGGAAATGAACAGATTACATTGGGATATACTGGGTTTGTCTGAGGTCCGAAGAGAGGGGGAGGACACGATAACCCTAGAATCCAGTAACCTGTTCTACTAACGGGAGAGCGACCATCAGTCCTAAGGAGGTGTCAAATTTATGGTCCGCAGGTCCCTCATTGGCAACATTGTAACCATCTGAAGTGTGTCGGACAGGGTTGCGTACCTTATACTCAGAGTATCTAAAAGATACTCGCTGAAGATCATACAGGTATATCCACCGACCTCGGCACGTTTGAATATGGACAGTGGAACCAAAAAAGAAAGAGGCTGGCCGATTTTCTGGAGAAGGAGGGACTCTTTATAATGAACTCCTTCTTCCAGAAGCCGTCTCACAGGTAATGGGCCTTGAAAAATTTTTTTTTTTTTTTTAGGGGAATCCATTTACGGATGATATCCAGGACGCCCGGGTCGGCAGTCCTAGACCTATGTCGGACTCGGCACTTTGGGAGTGCAATACCGTACTAAACCCCTGCGGGAGCCTTCAGCCGCTTTAATTGGAGGGTCCCGGATCTGCAGGCAACAGGATCCCTCCAGCGACAGGCTGGCCTCGGCGAAAAAGCCAGACTTCTCCTCCATGGGGACTGTCCGGCTAACCTCTGAACAGTCCCGACGACGCCGTGTCTAGCAGGACCGGGTTCCCATCCCGGCCCGACACGGGCACTAAGGCGTTACAGGAGGCGCATTAAGTAGCGCCTCCTACGCACCCCCATTCGTCGCCCGCGGATGGAGGCCACGTCGGCGGCCTCCTCTCTCATCCGCTCGTCGGCCTCCTTCTGGGACATTACTGTCTCGCAGAAGGAGACCATCGCCTTCCAGGACTCGTCGTCGCCGAGCATCGCGGTGATGACGCTCGGGAGCGACAAGTCCCCTCCGATGACCGACGTCAGACCTTGACGCAGCACCGCCCATCTCGGGCACACCTCGAGGGTGTGCTGGGCAGAGTCCACCGCTGCGCCACAATCGTGACACTCAGTCGTCGGCTCCCTTTGGGCCGTCCGACACAGGTAGTCACCAAAGCAACCGTGCCCGGTGAGAACCTGTGTCAAACGGAAGGTGAGGAGTTTGCGTTTTCGACGCATCCACCGCTCAAGGACCGGGCGAATAGCAGCCGTTACGCGTGTGCCATATGGCTGCACCGCCAGGTCCTCCCCCCACCTCCGCATTAGCGCTTCCTGCCCTATCCGACGCACACGTAGGATCCCGTCCAAGACCTGGATAAGTCCTGATGGTTCCACGAGGAATAAAATAGACTTCATCATGACCACCAGACGACAGATATTTAATGACGTCTGCGTGATCCATAGGGTGAAAACCGGGAGAGATCACCTATTAGTTAGAGCCACGTTGAATATCAGTGTTAAACTGGAACGGTCTTGCCTGATGAAGCCTACACTGCGACCATCTAACGCACATATCCAAAACCCCGAGAGCTTTCAGCTCGAATTATCTAATCGTTTCGATTGTCTTGAAGATTGCATTTCTGTGGACGATATAAACAGCGAGTTGGTGAATACTGTCCTTACAGTCTGGAGCCGATTTTACAGACCCGGCCGTAAAAGCGGCCACCGAAAGCTCTCTGACCAAACTCAAAATCTTATGGAAGAGCGACGCCTATTAAGCCTCTAGTTCTCTGGTGACGCTGAAGCATATAGGTGGATCAACAGATGGATATGGAAATCTCTGAGACACGATATGCGTGTCTTTAATACAAAACGTATTAAAAATAGGAAAGAGCGGAATCGGGGCTCCAAGGTGTTCTCATAGGATTTGTCTGTTGGTCAAAGCCGGTTGTCGAGGCTGAAAACAGAGGATGGAGGTACGGCGTCAACCAGGGATGAGATATTGAGGAAGTTCAATCAGTTTTACGGACAGCTGTATACCTCGGTCAACCAACCTGTTTGTAGTACGGCTGAAGATCCACGAACCGAACTATTCCGAGATTATTTTAGCCAAGAACAGAAGCGTGATGGTGCTCTTCTTTAAGAAGGGAGATAAAACCTTCTTAAGGAATTACAGGCTAGGGTCATTACAAATCGTCTGGCGGGCAAGCTTGATGACTTCCAGGCTCCCGAACAAGCCGGTTTACGAAAAGACTATATTACCATAGACCACAAACATATGCTACGGCAGATTATACTAAAGACCGAAGAGTATAATCGACCATTGTACTTGGCGTTTGTGAACTATTAGAAAGCCTTTGATTCGATCGAAACTTGGGCGGTGTTTCAATCTCCCCAGCGGTGCAACATTGAATAACGGTATATCAAAGTGTTGTAGTGCTTGTACAATAACGCTAGTATGTCAGTTTAAGTATAACACGAGAGCGATTCCAATGTATCAAGGTGTGAGACAGGGAGATGTCATCTCTCCGAAACTGTTTACCGCAGAAAAATAAATATATTAACAATTAGACCTTTTCTTAAATGAGAATAATCTTCTTAACCCCTTGTAATCCGGTTTTCGTAATGGTTATAGTACAGCTACTGCTTTGATAAAAGTTACCGATGATATTCGCTTAGGTATGAACAACAGACAACTCACCATTCTTACATTATTAGATTTTAGCAATGCCTTTAACATAGTTGATTTTGACATCTTATTGAGTTTGTTCCGTTCTCTTAACATTTCTCCATCAGCAATTGACTGGTTTCATAATTCGTCTTGGCGCGATGTCCATTCCAGTGTTCCTCAAGAAGGCGTGTTGTCACCTTTGCTCTTTTCTATCTTCATTAATACAATAATAACTCATTCTATTTCTTCACCCTATCACATGTATGCAGATGATATTCAAATTTACACACTATCGTCCTTTGAACATATCTCTAATGCTGTTTTTAGTATAAGATTTTTACAGTGGAGTGATTCCTACGGTTTGACGGTAAATCCTAACAAATCACAATCCATCATTAGGTAGTCAAAATATTATTTCAAGTGTTGTTTGGACAGACTTACCACCAATTTTATTTGATGTTGTCATAATATCGTATAGCAAAACTGTAAAAAATCTTGAGATATACCTTGATAGTACTTTATCTTGGACATAATAATTAAAAGTATTGAGTAAGGAGACATTTGCAACTGTGAATTCCTTGCGACGATTGCGTTCTTTTCTTCCAACTGCCACTAAGATTACGCTAGTAAATGCACTCCTTCTTCCTATTTTTGACTATGATGACGCAAGCTATATTAATATTACTGATGAACAGTTAAATAAAATTGAGCGTCTACAAAACATGTCAATTCGGTTCATATTTGGCTTACGCAAATATACCATGTGTTTTAATTTAGCACTCAACTCAAGTGGCTACCTATCCGTCTTCGCCGGAATCGCTACACATACTCTCACTTTTGTATTGCATCTTATATAATCCAAATAGCACTTTTTATTTAAAAGAAAAATTTGTATCTTTGGAGAATAGGAAAGAAGAATAAACTTGGGAAAATAGAACTAATGTAAGATCATGTCGTCGACTTCTCCATACCAGAACACACACATAAATTTTACAAGAAATCTTTCACTGTTCACTCCATCTTATTATGGAGGTCATTCATTACTTTTACGCATAAGACAATCTCAGACACTTCAGATTTTTAAAAATCACCTCAAAACATTATTGTTTAACTAATGCACACTAATTATACGGTATCATTTTTTGTTCGATCGCCCTGTGTGAATGTGTGTACTTATTGTGCAAATAATATTTAGGTATATATCTCTGTAATTTTTCTTTCAAAAGTGGTGTACATTAAAGAATTATAAATAAATAAAATAAAATAAAAAAATTCTACCGACTATGTGAGCTATTACGTGAACTGACAAATATATGTGCTATTGTTGTCATAATTATATTTAAATGTAAACATTATTGTACATTATACATACATAACAGTCTTAATTCAAGCCGTGCGGGAAAATGTTGTCGTTCCTGTTACATTCGTCGTATATTTTCGCTACAATTTTTGTCGGTCTAATGGTGACGTTTGTTATATTAGTCGTCGTACTTCGTATTACTTTGGAACCCGTCAAAGGTGTATGCAAATGCAAGACGGAACTACAAGGAAAAACAGTTCTGATAACAGGCGGCAATTCTGGAATAGGGTTAGAAACAGCCAAGGACCTAGCAAGAAGAGGTGCAAGAGTCATAATTGCTAGCAGAAATGTCGAGAAATCTGAAGAAGCAGTGAAATATATAAGGGGAACTACCGGAAATAATAATATCGAATATCGTTATTTGAATTTAGGGAATAAGGATTCTGTTGTAAAGTTCGCTGAAGATTTTAATAAAGAATTTGATCGTCTGGATATTCTAGTCAACAACGCTGGATGCGCGGGTATCAAAAGAAAAACTACAGAAGATGGGATAGACCATTTGATGCAAGTAAATTATGTTGGACCGTTTCTCCTCACACATTTGTTGCTTGACAAACTAATAGCTTCAAAACCGAGTCGAATAGTCAACGTATCATCTTTAGCCCATAGACTTACAAAATTAAATGTTGAAGATTTAAGAAAGTGTGAGAGCATAAGTAATTTAATCAGATATAGTAAAACTAAGCTTTGTGACGTGCTTTGGACTAGAGCATTAGCTAAGAAACTTCCCCACGGCGTAACAGCGAACGTTTTACACCCAGGACTGGTAAAAACTAATATTTTTGAAGTATTACACCCGTATCTTAAAAAAGTTCTTTTTATTGTGATTGATTTACTATTCAAAACTCCGGTAGAAGGTGCTCAGACGATAATTCATCTATGCGTGTCACCAAATTTGTATAATGCCACCGGTGGTTACTACATGGATTGCAAACGAATCGAACCATCAAAAATCGCTCAAAACGATGACCTTGCAGAAGAACTTTGGGTTAAAACTTTGGAGTTAATTAAAAAATGATTGTCAAAAAAAAATTCATACAGACATTATAAAGACAATTTATTATTAGTTAAATGGACAATGGAGTTGAAAGAAAAACATGATAACAAAAAAATTTTTAAAAAATATTAAAGATTTTTAGAACAAATGGAACTATGTCGTGTGCTATGTGAAATCAAAGGATTTTTTTTTTCATTTTTTTTTTGTTATATCATTGAGTAAAAAATAAATAATATAATAATAAAATTTATAAATAATTATTTTACTTATTTATTCATTATGGTACACAAAACAGATTACAATCAATATACTTTTACATAAATATAGATCGTTAACAATTTTATTTTTTCAATTAAGAACAGTGTATACAAAAAGAACTCAAAATGCAATTAATGTATTTAAATAAATCTTAGAACTCCCAAAGTTGAGAGTCCAAAGAGTGTGCGCAGGAATTGCATCAATTAATTCCCCCAGCACCATTCCACCATCGGACAACTCGACGTGGGCAGGGGTTCCATCCATACGTGGTCGACATTCCTCCGGCTCGTACCTCGCGGTTCGCATCATCTTTCATTATTAGAACTGCAAAGGAATGGAATTCTCTTCCTGCGTCACTGTTTCCCGATGCGTACAACCTAGGGATTTTTAAGGCAAAAGTGAACAGGCATTATTTGAGTTTGCGTGCTTCACCTTAGACTTCATCGTTGTTTACCATCAGACAAGATTGAGGTCAAACGCACTCAAGTTTTCAATAAAAAAAAAAAAAAGTTCTAATGCGTGTACCTAATGATATTTTTAATTTTGTAAATTTCTTACACTAAGTATCAACATAAAATATTTTTATTTTTTGTTTTATTTTTATAAGTAACAAAAATATCCACGGGCTTATATTTGCTCGTTCCTTTTTTATTTAATGTATGAGAATTTTTAACATAAAATATTCATAGATTAGTTTATAAATATTTTTGTAAAGGTATTTATTTCCACATATATATGAGTGTGGTATAAATATGTACTACATTCTAGGGATCGTCTATTAATCACGTGAGGCTCGAAATAGGAAATCGAACCCCTCCCGGTTCGAAAAAAATCATGAAATATCACAAAGATGGGACACAGAGCTAATGAAATATCACGTGTATTTTTTTTTTTTTGGTAAATATATGTTTTTAATGTGCTTGTTTACACCTTTCTTTGATATTTTTTATGCATTATGCCAATCAAAAACAACATGTCTGCCTGGACATTCAAGATCAACGTCATAGTTAAATGTCCATTTTCTTAATAAAAAACAACCGCTTCGTAACAGTTCGGATGTTTTATTGCAAATATCTAATAATTGATCCAATTGATCATCACCAGTGAGGACATCGTCAACATGCATATCATCTATATGGTGATGACTTGAACTATGCGCTTATCATTACACTCCGCCGCTAGTTAGTGTAAACAACGTATACAACGTACGGCGCAGACGCAGTGCCGTATGTAACTGTATTTAAATTATAAATAAGTACGTAATGGGTCATTTCGACTTGCTCTCCACACAATAAGCTGCAAATCTCGTTGATCCGAGTGAATTCTAATATTACGATACATCTTTTGAATATCCGCACATACTACGTATCTATATTGTCTAAAACGTAACAATATTGAGAATACATCGCTTTGAAGAATGGGGCCAACGTATTGTATTTCATTTAACGATTAATTAGAGGTAATAGTAGCACTTGCATGAAAAATAACTCTCAATTGTCTTGTTAAGCCCGCCACCCTCGCGGTATACTCCATGGTGGGGTAAAAAATAATATGGGGTTTTCATGTTATTTATATCCTCGGTCCATAACGACATATGTCCCAACTCTTCGTATTCTTGTATAAAATCAATATATAATTTCTTATATTGAGGAGAACGTTCTAATTTATTTTCTAACGAAACAAAACTATTTCTTGCCCTAGTGTACGGGTCGCCTAAAACGTTTGCCGGCTCCCTTAATGGCATGCGTACCTGAAACCTGCCATGCTCGTCTCGTACCGTTATATCTAATTGCTTCGTGGTTGTATCTGTGAAGATTTTTTCATAAATTTCAACCTCACTGGAAAAAGTAAGAGACATTATCCATATATCCTTGCAAATTTAGATAACAATTATCTATCTATCTATCTATCTAATATCTTTAAACGAGCAATTCTTGTATATATATAATCTGAATCTCGGAAACGGCTCCAACGATTTTCATGAAATTTAGTATGCAGAGGGTTTCGGTGGCGATAAATCGATCTAGATAGGATTTATTTTTAGAAAATGTCGTTTTATCCCTTTTTTACGCAATTAAAAAATATCATTAGAATACAAAGGTAAATTTCGCTGTCATTGATAATCTTATAATAGCGCGGATGGGAATCTGGCGGTTTCGAAATCATTAAACACGGGTTCGAATCCAGGTGTCTACAGATCTATTTTTTTCTAATTTTTTTTTTCAAATTTCTTCTTTTGTGAGAAAAACTATTATTGAGAGAACTTTTTATTTTTTATTTAAATAACCAGTTCCTATTACTTTACTATTATGTCGGTAAGATCGAAAATATTATTTATATTTCATCAGTATGTAATGTATCTAAATATAATTCAACCGAGCAAAGCTCGGTCATCCAGGTACTAATATTATAATATCTAAAATCGAAAGAACGAAATGTACCGTAAAACTTTTTTCTATATAGAGCTTGTTGCACCTACAACTTATATTTTCCGGAAATTATTTATCTAATATATAAAATTCTCGTGTCACAGTGTTTGTAACAAAACTCCTCCTAAACGGCTGGACCGATTTTTATGAAATTTTGTGGGTATATCAGTAGGTCTGAGAATAGGACGTAAACTATTTTGCGTACCCCTAAATAATAAGAGTGATCCACCCCAAAAGGAAAATATTCACTACAAATAATTTAAATAGCAAAACAACGTTTGCCGGGTCAGCTAGTTTTAATATATTAAAATAACTTTAAAATGTTGACTAGGAATGTTTTTAAGAATCATATTTTTTGTATATATAAATATATTTTAATTATATATGTTTTCAAATAGAATTTTATATTTTCATAATCGCTTTAATTCTTTATTATTTGTTTGAGGAAGCTGAATTGTAATACATATTTCTTTTTTTTTCCTTTTATTTCTTCGTAATCTCTTTGTATATGAAATAAAATAAAGATACATTATAAACACTAGTGGTCGCCCAGTGGTCGAAATTCGACCTAATCTATAATTAACAGCATTGTCATTGTGGTGAGCATATTATGCAGCAGTCATTGAAGTTGATCTGTAATAAAAAAAATCGATAAAAAATTTGTTGCAAGACCTGTATTTAAGACTGTGTTGACAAGAGACTTTGACAATCCAGTCCCCCTTAATACTTTAATCCTGGCTTAGGATAGGCAAAAATACTAAGATATTTTACTCGTTTAAGCAACTTTGTTGACTAGTTAAATGATGTGGGCTTTGGTAATTTTTAGTTGTGAACAAGCGGCACAGTACAACACCTGTGCACGTACCGCTGGCATGACTGGAAAAGTGCCAACGCTTCATTTATTTGAATTGAAATTTATGAAAATTTGGTCAAAAATTAATTATCTATTTCTTTTTTTTCAATATTCCAATGAGGATCATGTACCGGGAATTCTCCTTAAATATTGATAGTGGCTCACCAGTCATCTGTATAATCAATAAATAATTCAAATGGTGAAGTTATTTAATGTTAAATTTTGTATATATCTGATATGTTTATATAAATATTATTTCTTTTATCAATTTTACGCCCACTTATTTATATATTTTTTGATGATGACAGACTGACGGACTGACGGATGGACGGACAGCGGAGTCTTAGTAATAGGGTCCCGTTTTACCCTTTGAGTACGGAACCCTAAAAAGAACTCGATTAGCGAAGTCTTTCGGTCGTTATTATGACCGCATACAGGATCCACACATAAAGACACACGGACTTTTTTAAACAGTTTTCCAATTAGTTTAAATAACAAAAATGGCATTAAAAGTATAATGAAGTGTTAAACATTGGGTTTTTTCTTAATATGTGTGTGTAAACATTATGTTACAAGTGCAATATAGGATGAATAATCACTCGTTTTGCGTGAAGTGAAGTAGAACCCACCTCACCACTGAACGCTTCGCTTATGAGTGAGTGAGTGAGAACATACCATGTTTATACAATAGACCGATGTCGATAATTTTTTTTAAACCAAAACAGATTTTTTTTTTCACTTTTGACTATTTTCAAAGACTTTAGCACTGATCTACAATGACTGTGTGGTTACTGAAAATTCAGGCTTCTACTCTTATCCACAACGAAGTTATAGTGTTGAAAATGGCCTGAAATGTTTTGAGATAAGGATAGTACGGCCTTGCCGCTTTTTTGCTCAACTTAGTGGAACCACTGTGGTGCCCCCAGATGTGCTATCGTTGAATCGTTCAATGAGAGGAATGAGGGGGAGGAGTTGAATTTTTTTTCTTACTGCAGCAATATGGGTATCAAATGAAAGCTAGTAAATTGTTTTATTCTTTTTAGTTTATAATAAGGGTATTTTACGCAGTCGGGTTTTTTCTGATTTTTTTAATTAAGCATACTTGTTAAATTAAGTAATTATGTGATATAAAGAAATATTATTTTTAATGTGAAGATATGAATTTTTGTTTAGTTCAAGAAAACATAAGCATTTTATGGTATACAAGTTCTGACAATTGCAGCTGCATTCTGACTGGTTAACCGTCAACGTTTAATTATTTATTCTAACAAAGAAAAACATAGGTTATATAGGTAACAAATTAGTAAAACTTACTTTTTCATTAATATACAGGATGACTGGTAAATTACTATCAATATTCAAGGAGACTACTCGGTACATGATTCTCATTCGAATTATGTAAAAAAAAACAGGTAAATATTATTAAACTTTTAAGTAAAGTTACTCAACAATTATCCAATTATATACGCGTCGTCTGAACACCCTAGCAGCTAGCTGCACTTTCGACACAAAACATCACATCACATTGGATTCATATTGGATGTGTCTTTTTTTTTTTTTGAAGTAACGATACATCCACAGGCTTTATTTGTCCTATAATATATAGGACAATATATATTTATATATTGGATGTGTTTATATGTCTGACTTTGTTTTTCCAAAAAGAACGAGGAAAGACAAAAACGGAATATTTCCTGATTCCCGGGAATTCCCGGGAAATTCGATAATTATTTCCCGGGTCCTGGGAATAAAAAAGGGACGGGAATCCTGAGACGCTATTTCGGATTCGCCTGTGACGTCATTTGACCTATCCTAGATCGCCGTACCACGAATCATTCAAGTAGGCATTCGTTTCTGAGTGGCGCCAGCAGGGCTCTTGCTTCGTTCGTGTTTATTTAGTTATTTCGCTCCCCCCACCGAATAATATGGTAATAGATAAATCTAAATTTTATAAGAAAAATAAAAAACTATTTTATGCCATTGAGATATTATAATGTACTAGTACATTATATATCAATGTTTTATGCGTATATCTCAGCACTGGTAGATCGTAAGATAGAAATTTATACGTCAAAACAAAGGTAATTTTTAATAATCTATTTAATATTGATTACATATTTGTAAAAGTTTAACAAAATTGAGTTAATGACAAAAATAATGTTACTAAAATTAAAGGGCTTAAGTATAGTATGTAACGTATCATTACCATATTATTCATTACCATATTATTTATTGTTAAAAAACCTAACGGCAATATGATATACGATATTATTTGGGTGAAATATAACCGATATTGTAGACTGTAATATTACTTTACAATAATATTAGTCAATTTGTAGTCAAACGATTAACAGTAATATAATGTTTGCAATACATGTTTTAAGAAATAATTCATTAACGAAATCCTGTAAATAAAAATAACACACAAATATATTTGTTTTAAACTTTACGTGGAAAAAAATATGCATTTCTTACGCGAATATAATGGTAATCGTCGCTTACCAAAAAAGTTAACGATAGAATAATCTGTAATAACTTGTTATGGTATTATTCGTGCAAAAATTGTGTTTATATTTTATGAGAATAATATTGTATGTTCATTACGGTACCATTGAAATTAGTGTATTTTTATAAATATACGTAGAAAAAATACAAAAAATGTATACAAGATGGTAATTAATACTCTAAACACCATTATGCAATAAAACGAAAACTGTCGTAGTACCACATTACCATATTATTCGGGGGGAGCGATTTACGTACAGTCGTTTTTCTTTTTATTTACGAGTATGATGTCTAGTTTTTACAGATAAAGATTTATAAAATGGGATGTAAAGAATTTCTAGAGAAGTATAAAAAAAAGTAATTGACGACTGTTTTGGTGTAGTGGTGCGAGTAATCGTCTCAACCCCACACACAGGCGGTGGTCACGGGTTCGATTCCTGTTCGGGACATATATTTGTATTTGTACAAATATATTCCGGACTAGGTGTATATCCTTGTGGGTCTCCCACCGTGCCTGGGAGAGCACGTAAAGCCGTCAGTACCAGTTGTTATCATAGACACTTGATAACGATCGTTACTCATGGTAGGGAAATTATCCGCCAACCCGTTTAGTATGCAGGGCGTTTCCGGGGTGAATCGATCTAGCTTGGATTCATTTTTAGAAATTGTCGTTTTATGTGTTTTCATGCAATTAAAAACTGCTACAGTTAGAATACGAATGTAAATTTTGTCATTAATTACAAGGTTACAATATCTCAGGTGGGGTGGTCTCAACTCAAGGCGACTCGGGCGACCCCGGTTCGAATCTAGCTGTCTTCGGTTCAGTTTTTTCCCCTTTTTTATCAAGTTCCTTCTTTTGTGAGAAATACTATTATTCGGAGCTCTTTTTATTTTTTATTTCAATAACCAGTTCATATATATATACAATATATATATTTATTATTATATCGGTAAGATCGAAAAATATTAGGTACTCATATTTCATCAGTATTTAAACTTATCTTAATAATTATATTTAGATAAGATAATCGTGTATAACAGTATTTAATCGTATCTAAATAATTATATTTGATACGTAAATCATGTTTTGGGATAATCCATAAAACACGATTTACCAAAAAAAAAAAAATACCGAGCAAAGCTTGGTCATCCAGATTTAATATATAATATAATAAAAAATAATATATAATATATAATAAATAACGATAAAAAAATATAAAACTTAATTTTGAAATTGAGTCTTATTTGCAGAGTTATAAGGTCACATTTAAATAATACCTACTATTAAAAACTTTAAATTAATTTAAACCTTATCAAACCATTTGATAATTTTGAAATTTGAATGTGATTCCACAATCCTCTTAGATACCTATGAACCTTACCTTATCCTATAAAATTTATATTATGTAACATCGAAGTACTTTTACAGTTTAATGATAGGTAGCGCAAAAAAATTGTTTTTGATTTGACGCATTATTTGTATACAAGTATAATACCTCTATGATTATTTGGGCGACACGGGCGACATCGGTTTTATATTATAAATAATGTAAATATTTGCCTGACATGAAAATTGCGCAAATAAAAAGCCCTAAAGAAATGATAAAACATATTAAATGTTTAAAAAAATGTATACATTTCAAGAATAATCGAAAAGAAAAATGTATGAAAGTCGACCTATGCACGGTCGCCTTAAACGTTTCGTGATTTCGTGCGTTAGATACGATTTAAGGAATCAATATCTATAATTATTTTTATCGTAACTTTGGTTTGTGAAGACTGAGTTTAAGTATAATGAATGAAATTAACTTTTATAATATTGATGTTTTTTTAAAAGGTTGAGTTTCATGCCGATTCTTCTAGGCAAAATCTACATTCTGAATCGGTGTAGCTTCACATTAACTTTTTAATTAAAAATATCAAAATATGTAGTTGGTAAAATCAAAATTTCAAAGTTCTTTTGGACTCAACTTTAATAAATAAATTAAAATGTAAATAAATAAACATGTATATTTATACAGTCTTTATACAAATATTTATTATTATGTACATTATAATCTTTACGGAAATCACTTCTAAGCGCCATCTAGTTTCAGCGTGATTAGTTATTGATTAGTTCCATTGGATTTAAAACTACCGGTATCTAATTGATTTACAAGATGGCGCTATACGTATCTTCAGATTGTTTTTAAATTAAACTTTAAAATATTTTTATTAAATACACAAGCCTGCCATAGTGATTTTTTAAGTTCTTTTCTAACACAGACAACTATATTAGAATAATTATGTAATAATAATTACTAGTCTAAAATATAACACGACTAGCTTCTGCCCGCGGCTTCGTCCGCGTGAATAGGGAATGCAAATCTCGCGAGATTTGGGTTCAAACGAGATCTCGCGAGTTTATGAATAACAATACCGCGAGATCTCGCCAATTTCGAGATCTCGCGAGATTGGCAATTTTGTGTGTTTTTTGCAAATAATCGCAATATTTGAATAAATTAAGACAAAAATAATGAAAATTATAAGTATTTTAAGATAAACATTTATTTTCACGAACTTTATTCAATAGAATTTTGCATGCATCAAACATTACTCGTATTTTACGGATCTGTCTCTAATTTTAATAAACTTCTAAGTAGTAAACTTTGACATACGTATCTATCAAATAACAAATGAAAGATACAACCAGTTTTTTCTTCTAATATCAAACAAAAATCTTTTAGTAGTAAAACAGTTCTTTTATAACAAACAAAACAGCAAGAAGTCAAAAAAAATGAAACTTATTATCAGTGTTAGCATTATTTGCTGACAGTATTAAAAAATATTATCTATTTTCGGCCGTAAAGTTATCGTTTTTCGTTCCAATGTATCGTACAAATACAAAATTTTCACACAGATACTTTTCGACTGTAACAATATATATATCCGCCTCTCGCCATCAAGTTAAGACAAAAAAAAAAGAAAACGAAAAAAAAGTCATCAAATGTACATGTCCACGATATCTATTCTAAAAAGCTAAAGTAGATGTTTAGAAACTCGGAAACTAAATACGAGAGGGCAGTTAAGTTGTTACCATGTCGATGGCATTTGAACGGAAAAAAAATTCGCAAAATTATATTGTGCACGTTGGATTATCGTACAATTTCGACACCTCTATGTTCGATCGTACCGAGTGCTAAATTATGTGATTCGTACGATAATTATGTGACGAATGCTAACGCTGCTTATTATCTAAGTTCAACAGATCGCAGCTTCGTCAATGTCAGTCCGCGCTTCGAATAAGACTTTTTGTATTCTCGAGTGCAATCTCGTGAAACTCGCGAGATCTCGCCCCTTTTTCGTCCGAGATCAATCTCGCTAAAAAAGGCCGAGATCTCGTGAGAACGAGATTGCATTCCCTACGCGTGAATATCGGTTATCACGACCAAAAAAAGTATTCTATGTTACTTCTAATACAAAGAATATGTGTACAAAGTTTCATGATGATCGGTTAAGTATTCGTTTTCGCGTGAAAGCGTAACAAACAAACTTACTTTCGCATTTATAATATTAGTACTTATGATTCGCTTAATTCCATAATATCTCCCTATCTCCATCTGTCTATAGACGTAAGCGAGAACGCAATATAGGCTATAGTGCTTGATTTGGTTAAAATCGGCTTAAATCGGCATTACGTATAGTGAATTGTGAATATCTAAATATAGGGCGATATTGATATCGCCGAAGTGTATATTGTATAATCTATGCTCGATATCATAGAGTATATCGTCGATACCGTGATACGCCGCAACGGACCAATCATGAATCACGATTTACGATATCCGCGATATCGTAATATATAGTTTCAGAATATCCCGATATATAGATATTCGATATTGCATCAATATATGTATATCGACATCCTATACGATACGTATCGCTCACCTCTAAATTACTCAATAGTCTTGATTCTAGCCGTGTGGGAAAATGTTGTCGTTCCTGTTACATTTGTCTAATATTTTGGCTACAGTTCTTGTCGGTCTAATAGTGACGTTTGTTATATTAGTCGTCGTACTTCGTATTACTTTGGAACCCGTCAAAGGTGTATGCAAATGCAAGAAAGAACTACAAGGAAAAACAGTTCTGATAACTGGCGGCAATTCTGGAATAGGGTTAGAAACAGCCAAGGATCTAGCAAGAAGAGGTGCGAGAGTCATAATCGCTAGCAGAAATGTCGAGAAATCTAAAGATGCAGTGAAATATATAAGGGAAACTACCGGAAATAATAAAGTCGAATATCGTTATTTGAACTTAGGGAATAATTATTCTGTCGTAAAGTTCGCTGAAGATTTTAAAAAAGAATTCGATCGTCTGGATATTCTAGTCAACAATGCTGGATGCGGGGTTATCAAAAGAAAAACTACAGAAGATGGGATAGACCTTTTGATGCAAGTAAATTATGTTGGCCCGTTTCTCCTCACACATTTGTTGCTTGACAAACTAATAGCTTCAAAACCGAGTCGAATAGTCAACGTATCATCTTTAGCCCATAGACTTACAAAATTAAATGTTGAAGATTTAAGAAAGTGTGAGAGCATAAGTAATTTAATCAGATATAGTAAAACTAAGCTTTGTGACGTGCTTTGGACTAGAGCATTAGCTAAGAAACTTCCCCACGGCGTAACAGCGAACGTTTTACACCCAGGGTTTGTTAAAACTAATATTTTTGAATTCTTACACCCGTATCTTAAAAAAGTTCTTTTTCTTGTGATTGATTTACTATTTAAAACTCCGGTAGAAGGTGCTCAGACGATAATACATTTATGTGTGTCACCAAATTTGGATAATGCCACCGGTGGTTACTACATGGATTGCAAACGAATCGAACCATCAAAAATCGCTCAAAATGATGACCTTGCAGAAGAACTTTGGAATAAAACATTGGAGCTAATTAAACAATGATTGTTAAAAATAATTCATACAGACATTATAAAGACAACTAATTATTAGTTAAATGAACAATGGAGTTGAAAGAAAAACATAATAAGAAAAAAAATTAAAAAAATAATTAAGATTTTTAGAACAAATGGAACTATGTCGTGTGTGCAATCAATGTTTGTTTTTTTTCACATAATTATTTTTTTTTTGTAATATCATTGAGTCAAAAATAAATAATAATATAATAATAATGATAAAAATTATAAATAAATTTTTATTTTTATAAGTAACAAAAATATCCACGGGCTTATATTCCTTTCCGTGCCTTTTTTTATTTAACCCTTAAACAGGCCCAAAAGAACCGCTGTAAGAAATAAAGTGTTATATATGGATTTAGGATTTAAATAACGTCCTGTATGATTCCTTATAAAAAAATTCCTGAAAAAATACTGAAATGTCTGAAAAAAAATATGGGAAAACGTAATCCCGTTGCCTGGTTAGAGACTACGCTATAATGTATAACTATATAGAAATTGCGAATGTTTGTTTGTTCATATTTTTTAAATTGTTTTTTATTAAAATAGTTTATTATTATTTTCAATTTAGCTACAGGTAAATTGCGTAAAGTAAAAAAAAATATATATAATTGTTAATTATTTATTAATATTATTGTAATAATTAAGTTTTTTTATGCCAGAGAAAGAACTTGATGGAACGATTTCATACATTTTATACACACATAATGCAACATTACAAATTTCGCAAATGTATCTGTTTTGAACATTTTTCTTGTTTACAGCTGCACATTCTTCATCCTCTTCATCATCTTCTGAAAAGGAGTTTAATTCATCCAGAATTTGTTCTATTTATATGTCTCTAAGCCGACCATGTAAAATATAATATTGTATAAATTAAAAAAGTACTAATTTTTATTATACAATAATCCCGATTTTAATAAAATGTGTGTAAAATTATGTTATCTTCCAGTAGAAATTTAATTATATTAAAAATCAGAAACCACGTAGGGTGAAATAGCTAGTATAATTTAATTATGTAATTTGATCAGGCAAAGGATATATAGCTTCCACTAATTAGTTCGACTCAACAGGTTATGGTCACTTGTTTCCCACATTATTATTTGCCCAATTTCAGACAAATTAGCAAGAAATCAGCTAAAACTAATGAAAATCTAATTATAAAAACTCAAAATCTACATAATATCAAAAAATTGCACGACTTACCTTTCTTTGTTTTGCCATAATCGAAAGAAAACTTCCGCACTCACTAAAAATCAGCCGTTCAACGGTTCGACTAAATTCAAATGGCTGTCAGTGTCACATACATTCAGATATACTGAGTTTCCGAATTCAGAACTATAGAGTATATCTTAGGGATATAATTTTGACAGATCGTGGGCTTTCCAAAACCAAAACCTGGCTACAGCATCAAAAAATCTATGTGGGAAGCATATGTCCGCGGCTTGGTTAAGGGTTAATGTATGAGATTTTTTAACATAAAATATTCATAGATTAGTTTATAAATATTTTTGTAAAGGTATTAATTTCCACATATATATGAGTGTGGTATAAATATGTACTACATTCTAGGGATCGTCTATTAATCACGTGAGGCTCGAAATAGGGGGAGGGGTTCGAAAAAAATCACGAAATATCACAAAGATGGGACACAGAGCTAATGAAATATCACGTGTATTTTTTTTTCGTAAATATATGTTTTTAATGTGCTTTTTTACACCTTTCTTTAATATTTTTTATGCATTATGCCAATCAAAAACAACATGCAATCTTAATGTCTGCCTAGACATTCTTTATGCTCTGCTTAATTTTCCAAAATTTTATCAGATTATACCTGTATTCAAAAATAATATTATGAAAACGTTAATATACTTTGTATCAATATATACACGTGATTTTAGGTACCTATTGGTATTCTAAAACCTCACCACATATCACCAGTGGGGGAGAGTTTGTTAAAAAGTTGCTAAAAACATCACGAGATTAGTGGACGACCCCCTACCTAGTTTAGCATTATATATACATATATTTAAATTTATTTATTCAAAAATTAATAATATTTTCGTATTTTATGACGTAAATGTTTATCAGTATAAAGACTGACATCTATTTTCCTATTTATTTCTTTTGTATTGTAAGCAAAATTATTATACAAGTTACGGTACGTCGTTAATTTATTTAGACCAGTGCCGACGCCTTTTAAAATGGTAAAAAGTGAAAAAATTATAATAGGGGAGAGTTGGATAATACCGCGCGTTTGATAATTCCACGCCCTCGCATATTTCAAAAACTAAACGCGCTATCCAGTCCTTAAAGATCACAGTCCGAGTCCTCTACCCCTCCCCGTGCACGACGGTAATTTACCATCAGGTCCGCTGGCCTTGTTCACGTCTAGAGTTTGCAGGATTTTAAGGATCTCTTTTTGGCGTATGCGTGCTTCAGCCATAATGCAGTCAGCACGAGTTGAGATGGGTGGAGCTTTTCCTGCAACATCCAGACGCGAGTTCTCAGCAAAAAGAGATGCAAACAAATCCGCTTTCTCTTTTGCAGAATGGGCCAGTGATCCATCAGTCCTCAGCAATGGTGGAAGTGACGGCCGACAAAAGTTAGATTCAGCGGCTTTAGCCAGGGACCAAAACGCTTTGCTCCCAGAAGGATAAGAAGCTAGTTTGGCCCCAATGTGGCTGATATGGTTGAATCTAGCCCTGCGTAACGTCCTTTTACATGACTTGGCGGCTTGGTTAAAAGCTTTCTTCGAATTCCGAGATTACTTTTACTCGTTAGATTTACTCGGAGCAGCGATTAAGACACATCGTGTCTTACAAGTTTTTACTCTCGTTCCTTATAATTTCGCGGGCATTTTTGACAAGAGGTAAGCTATTCTATATTTGTATTGTAACACATTGATTACTTTTATTTTAATCCTAACATATTATAGAATTAATGACTAGATTGATTTGAATACACAATTAACTTGACTGTATTATTTTGAGGTTATAAAATGAAATAACAGAGTTTGTCAATTCCGCGCCCAGGGCGTGTACGAGTGAACACCACGTACCGGCAAGCACAGTGTCGGACGGCCATCCACGAGATGAACAGACGACTTAAAGAGAGTCGCTTGATCGTCGTTGGATGGAGGCTGCTTTGAAACGGAGTCGATGGGGGGAGGCCTACGTTCAGCAGTGGACATCCAATGGCCGATATGGTTATGATAATTAATCTAGTCGTAAAATAATAATTATATCTAGGTATAGAAAGGAGTCTATGCTTCTTTTTCTACGAACGAGTTTATTCAACGTTGCATTTTTTTTTTTATTCTAAGTTTACTGATAGAAATTCACGAAATTATTATGGGCACGGTTTTATCAAACCTTGGCACGATATTATCAGACCAGTCTGATAATACCACGCTTTCCCGTTTTTTTATTATTTTGCAATAATTAATTTTTGTTTATATTTTGAAATATTTTGCCGTGATGTATGCGTAGCTAAATAAATTCTGTACTATTTACTGCATTTTTGAATATATATATCGAACCTTCTCCGAATTATAGGTCCAAGTTCTTAGAGGCTCGGTAATATAAAACTCTCCCCTAGTAGGATGAAACCCATTGGAAAAGGAAGAGGATATAACAAAAATGTAGGGAAAAATAAATTACGTTCGATCTGAGGTCGGGAAGTGGAAGGGAGGGGGGGCTTAATTTAATGTCAAAAAACGGCAAAGTCCTATGGAAAAAAAATAAATACTATTATTTTTTACTATATTTTTATTATAAAAAAATTAATACTATTTTTTTTTTGGTTTTAAAAATTATCGACACTGCTCTAATTAGTTTGTTGTTAAACTATTTCTGAATACTAAGGCGATATACCATTCGTTCAGTGAAAGAATGACATTTCGTTTTAAAGTAACGTGCTTGATTGGAGGAGAAATATCACTAAACATGTAGAAACAAAACAGTTAACAATTTTGCCGATAAAAAGGCGCGTTCACTAGTTTAGTTTTAAATTAAATGTTTATAATATGTAAAGACATTATAAAAATTTAATTTTACTTTTATTTCATATACAAAGATATTACGAAGAAATGAAAGGGAAAAAAAATTAAGAAATATATATTAGAATTCACCTTCCTCAAACAAATAATAAAGAATTAAAGAAGATAAGAATTAAAAGAATAAAGAATTAGAGAAGAAGATGCATATTTAAAATATATTTATATACTAGCGGCCCGCCCCGGCTTCGCACGGGTATTTAACTAAAGTTTTAAAAAATATAAATTTATATTTTTAATGCGCCATCTATCGTATAATGGGAGAATATCGTTTTTATATTTAGTGACATTTAACATAATAGTACCTATATTAATTGAAAATGATGTTTATCTAAAATATTAAAACGATTTCTATTCCTATCCGACATATTTAGTAAACTTTTAAGTTTAACAAAATAATAACTCAAAAATAAGTTTTGTGAGTTTTTAAGATTCGTTAGACCAGATGGCGTCTATTTCGCGTAGGCGTATTTCTATTTTCTTAAACATTTATTTTTAAATTTAATTGCAATGAAACAAAAACTAAATTTTACTGTGAGTTATGTTTAATTTTTATGTATTAAAGTTATTTACATTGGTTTTGTACTTTTTACGTGATACGTGCACGAACAAAAAATGATAAGAGATGGCGCTGATTGAAATTAAATCGCGCTATTAAAATTTATTCTTGATGATATATAGTGTATTAATAAAACGGAACCTCCGTTTAACAGATTTATTATTTGTATAGATGTGAAAAATATCATGATTCTTTAAAACATTCCTAGTAAATTTTTAAAGTGATTTATTATATTAAAATAAATAATTTCCCGAAAATATTCGTTGTAGCTCCTACAAGCTCGAAATAGAAAAAAAGTTTTATGTACATTTCGTTCTTATAAGCCGGTATGTGTAATAATAGGAAAGAAGGATTGTTGTCGATGCTTGCAAAACTTAACGAACATTATACGAGTAGAGAGGTCTTATGATTTACTCGACGACGCGTTGGCGCAGTAGTCACAGCAACTGACT
The DNA here is from genome assembly GCA_036937285.1 of Euphydryas editha. Lineage (NCBI taxonomy): Eukaryota > Metazoa > Arthropoda > Insecta > Lepidoptera > Nymphalidae > Euphydryas > Euphydryas editha. The sequence goes on from JAUPFZ010000024.1 coordinate 8,764,281, forward strand.
GATGCGCTAGCGGTGGCGGGTTCGATCCCCGCACATGAGAAATATTTGTATAGGCCATACAGATGTTTGTCGTGGTCTGTACGTTTTGTGCTTGTGTGTTGCTTGTGTTTCTGGACCCCCGATACAGGATTCACATCCTACTGGGGGCCGTTGAGTGTGAGCCGTTTATTTAGATGTTTCAAGAGAGCGTGCGTCACAACGTGTTGCTGCTGAAAATGACGAACAACGAGAGCTACGTCTACAAGATTTGCGGCAGCGTGCGGCACAACGTGTAGCTACTGAAAATGACGAACAACGAGAGCGACATCTTCATGATTTGCGACAGCGTCTGGCACAACGTGTACCTACTGAAAATGACGAACAACGAGAGCGACATCTTCATGATTTGCGGCAGCGTGCGGCACAACGTGTAGCTACTGAAAATGACGAACAACGAGAGCGACATCTTCATGATTTGCGACAGCGTGTGGCACAACGTGTACCTACTGAAAATGACGAACAACGAGAGCGACATCTTCAAGATTTGTGACAGCGTGCAGCACAACGTGTAGCTACTGAAAATGACGAACAACGAGAGCTACGTCTGCAAGATTTACGTCAGCGTGCGGCACAGCGTGTAGGTACTGAAAATGATGCAATTGTGTTTCAATTGACCCATCACTGTTTCAACCGCCCTTGTATGGGGGCGATTGAAACAAACCTATTTTTTTTTCAAATTTGATTTACTATTAAAAATAACACATCTTAAATATCACAACTTAAGTCACATTACCCATTTAGTAGATAGAAACATGCTCTTTTATTAAACACACATTTTTAATAAATATACAGGTGACTGGTAAATTACTATCAATATTTAAGGAGATTACTCGGTACATGATTATCATTCGAATTATGTAAAAAAAAACAGGTAAATATTAATAAACTTTTAAGTAAAGTTATTCAACAATTATCCAATTATGTACGCGTCGTCTGGACACCCTAGCAGCTAGCTGCACTTTCGACACAAAACAGGTAGTTTACCTACGTCCAAACGCCGCCACGTGTTAATAGTGTAGCAGGATAAACAAGCATGATCCAGTCCCCTTTAATACTTTAATCCTGGCTTAGGATAGGCAAAAATACTAAGATATTTTACTCGTTTAAGCAACAAATTTGTTGACTAGGTAAATGATGTGAACTTTGGCAATTTTTAGATGTGAACAAGCGGCATAGTACAACACCTGTGCACGTGCCGCCGGCATGACTGTAGGTTGTCAACGCTTCATTTACTTGAATTGAAATTTATGAATTTTTGGTCAAAAATTAAGTACCTATTTTTTTTACATAATTTGAATGAGAATCATGTACCGAGTATTCTCCTTAAATATTGATAGTAATTTACCAGTCATCCTGTATATATATATATATATATATATATATATATATATATATATATATATAGCAAAACTACGACAATATAAGCAAAATTGTTTCAACCGTACCCAGCCTACCCTTCTTACAAGACTTCATCCCTGCTTCCCATATCCCACCGAAATGAGGGGCATATGGTGGAATTAATGTAAACTTTATACTATTATTACTTACTAGAACAATCTATAGGTAATATCATTTGAATTTTGAAATTTATCCATTATCTGAAAATATTTGGTGTGGCTTGCCACGACGAGAAATGAATCGATTGAATGTCAGAATAATTATAATTCTGCGACTCTGCGTAGACAAACCACCAACCAACTCTAAATTAATTGCGCATGTTGAAAAACATGTAAACAGACAAGTATAATTTTTAATTATTCGAGCACCTCTGCCCTTTTTATTTAAAAGCATATATATAGGACCCGCGAAGTCTACTCCGCAGTTCATAAATACAAAACCTGCCTCCAGTCGTTCAGGTGGCAATTTACCCATAACCGGTTTTAACATTTTTCCCACAAGGGACACAGTTATGCATAAAATTTTTAGCTAAATTCCTGACTCCCAGAGTCCACCACAAGTCACGCGTGGTGGATACCAACAACTGAGGCCCCGCATGAAGTAAACGTTTATGTTCCGAAGTAAATATAAGCCCCGCGAATCGATGTTATTGCTGTGCGCTTAATAAAATCGGATATTTTTTATCATAATTAAACTCAGCGTCACCTAAACGACCGCCTATTCGCATTATCGAATTTTTACCTAAAAATATATTTGATCCGGATATTTTATTTATTATTTTATTATGATTTACGTCAATAGGTAAATTATCTAATTGTTTAAGATTGTGATATTCATCGGGAAACGATTGCTGTTGAACGATGCACGTCAACATTTGCAGTGACTCATTGATTATTTTTATCTACATTTAACGAACCGGTTTTACGTTTAGATTTATCGACACGAGTATTAGGTATATATAAAACGCAATAAATATGCACCCATTCTTTTAAGCGATTAAAAGACGAGAATCGTTCAAAATCAATGAATTCATTAAAATTTACGTTACATAGGTTGACCGTGGAAACCTTTAAATCGGGTACAACGAAAAAAGTTGAATCGTATTCATCATAATCATCAGTACAACTTCATTTCGAATTATACGGATCTCTCAAAAAAGGAGGACCACACCACCATAAACTATTTTCATCGTATTGAAGAGAACTTAAATCTACTCCTCTTGTCAACATATCACTGGGATTTAAAACACCTTTTACATGCCGTCAAATCATATCTCCTCTAAGTTTGTTTATTTGTGTGACCCTATTTTGCACAAACGTTTTAAGTAAACGGAGACATGCTGATCCAGCTTAAAACAATAGTGGAGTCCGTCAAAATATAAATGTTATCAAAGGTTAAACGTAATGAATTTCTTATTTTATTCTATAATTTTGCAACTAACAATGCTCCACATAGTTCAAGTCTGGGAATACTTATTGGTTTTATTGGGTCCACTTTAGACTTAGCACACAATAACCTAACGCTTGGTGGTGATTTATTATTAACGAATGAACGAATAAATGCACAGGCGCCGTATGCGTTTTGTGAAGCGTCAGAAAAAATATGCAATTCCTTTATTGTACCATTTTCTATTAGAACATGACGCGGAATCCTAATTTCAGGTAAATATTTTTATTTTGAAACGAAATTATTCCAGTTTTGTGCAATGTTAGTGGAAACGGTATCGTTCCAATCTAACTTGGATAGCCAAAGATTCTGCAATAAAATTTTTGCTTGAATTATAGCCGGAGCTAATAAGCCTAAAGGATCACAAATTTGAGAAATAACTGATAACATTAAACGCTTAGTAATTTTTGAAAGGCTATTTTCTAACTTAGTAGTAGGTATAATTAAATTCATCTTTTTTATTAGACCAGCCTAACCCTAAAGTTTTTGACTGACATAGTTCATCACTGCCTAAATGTTTTATTGTATCAAGATCAACGTCATAGTTAAATGTCCATTTTCTTAATAAAAAACAACCGCTTCGTAACAGTTCGGATGTTTTATTGCAAATATCTAATAATTGATCCAATTGATACAATTGATCATCACCAGTGAGGACATCGTCAACATGCATATCATCGGTGATGACTTGAGCTATGCGCTTATCATTACACTCCGCTGCTATAGTTAGTGTAAACAACGTATACAACACATTTAACAAAATATAAAATATGAATCGGCAATAGGAAGTGGCTTAACTAAGACACAGACACAGGACTAAGTTCCCGTGCTGTTAAAGTGCTGTTTTTCAGCCATTCTCTTCTCTCTGTGATGCTAGGCGGGAGTAAAGCGGTGTGCTCCTCGGTTTCCGTACAATTTTGCACTTGTATACAAAGCAGGACTTTGACCAAATATTCTAATAATGAAGTCAATGAATTCTAATTAAAAAGTGTATATATATATATATATATATATATATATATATATATATATATATATATGTATATGTATATAATATATACTCTTATATTATTATATTATATTATTTATATTATGTATATATAGGAGACTTTCTATAGATATAGTCACTCATCACGATATCTCTGGAACTATGAGACCAAAAAACTTGAAATTTGGGAGGAATAGGTATTCCTTTTGCCGAGGAGAGGTCAGCTAAGAACGGATTTTACGAAATTCTATCTCTAAGGGGTTGAAAAAGGGAGGCAAAGTTTGTATGGGACAACGTGATTCCTTGGACCAATCTACTTCAAATTTTGCATAAATATTCTTTAATAGAATTGATTAAAGACGAGTTTTGTATTTTATCGAAATTCATTCTCTAACGGGGTTAAAAGGGGCTAGAAAGTTGTTTTGATATAAATACTCCCTATTGTTTTTGATTTAAATTACTTTTTTTTGACGCATGTTTGACAACTCAATCTATAGTTCACAATGATACAGATATAGACACCGAAGTGAACTTGGAAACATTTTTGAATTATTGGGCATTAACACCCCAATTAGTACAGATTGGCACCACGGCCTAATGTTGGAACAAGATCAGAAAACATTATATATCATGTACCCATTTAACTTTATCTTACACTGAAACTAAGAAGGAGGAGATAAAAGCTGTCTTGGACTATTATTAAATATAAATACTTATATGTTTGACATACACACACGATCGTCTGTTCCTAAGGTAGGCAACTTAATGCCTGTGTTTTAGGTAACAGCCATACATATATATATATAAATAATACGAATAGAAATAAATACATATTACACCCAGACTCGAGGCGGGAATCGAACCCACGATCCTGGAGCAGAAAGCAGGGTCACTACCAACTGTGCCGAGTCAATCAAAATTTAAAAAATAATTACTTGCGTTCGCTTCATTATTCCTTCTATCAACCATATCTTCTATCAATCAATTATTCAAATCTAAGAGACAAAATCGTATTGACTTGTGGTGTAATTAATTAATTATACCAACGATACAACGAACGAAACATTGATGACCATTCTGGTGTAGTGGTGCGAGTAGTCGCCTCAACGCCTCGCCTCAATGCTGGTGGTCGCGGGTTCGATTCCCACTCGGGGTAGATATTTGTATTTGTGTCAATATTTGTTTCAGGTCTGGGTGTATGTCCTTGTGGATTTCCCCACCGGGCCCCGGAGAGCACATAAAACCGTCGGTCCCGATTGTTACCATCAAAATCAATCCAAAAAAAAACAACAAAGCAATATAACACTTACGATATTTTCTTTAAACAGTCCTTTGAAGTTATATGAAGAACCGGCGAGTTATCTGTACGTCGAACCTTTATGGTGCAGTTGCGAAACCAGAAATAGCTAGAAAGATGATCATTAAAATATATTGAAATGAAATGAAATGAAATGAAATGAAATGAAATGAAATGAAATGAAATGAAATGAAATGAAATGAAATGAAATGAAATGAAATGAAAGGGAATGAAATGAAATGAAATGAAATGAAAATATTTATTTCGTCATAAGGTGATTTTACACACTTAACGAATGTCAAAAAAAAAATTGATTTAAAACAAATACGTCAAATGATTACAAGTTAATGTCTCGGTAGACATAACATTACTATTATATCATCGGCTTTATTAAATGTTACAATAAATAACTTAATCTAATGTCCCTAGTGTTGGCCGAGAGGAAAAAAAGCCGGAGGAAAAAAACTCTCGGTACTCTTTTAAATAATTAAGCGTCATACAAAATAAATTAATAATGCACAGTATGACCATGAAATGATTAGGACAAACACGAGACAGCCAATCGTATATGCCAAAATCACCACATGCCACCTGCTCACAAAATTGTATAACTATATCTAATGACAAATTACATATTGATAGCCTGGCCGAGTTATATTCAATCCCATGCCTTTTTATCATTTAGAAATTCATTTATGTCATAATAAGCTTTTCGACACAAAGTTTGCTTAATAGTTTTTTTAAACTTTTGTAAAGGCAGAGATTGGACCGCAACCGGTATTTTATTGTAAATTATAATAGACATTCCAATAAAGGAACGACTTTTTTTACTGAGCCGACATTTAGGTAGCGCTAGTTTGTGCCTGTGGCCGTTCCGGAGTGTTACATTATTCAAGGCATGATCACTACGGCTAACAAACAAATGCCTATTTTTACGTATATACATTATATTTTCATAGATATATTGCGATGCAAAGGTCAGAATATTGATCTCTTTAAACTTTTCCCTCAGGGATTCTCTACATTTCATTTTATATATGTAACGGATAGCCCTTTTCTGCAGAATGAAAATAGTATTAATATTCGCCGCATTGCCCCATAGCAAAATGCCATAGGACATTATACTATGGAAGTAACTGAAATACACTTATCTAGCTGTATCGACATCCGTTAGTAGACGTATCAAATAATATCCGTTAGTAGACGTATAAAATATTATATTTTGCTTTCCCAAAAACCCAATATCACAAGCCTTTAAGTTTTTTTTAATTTTTGAAGAGATGTTAGAAAGTCGTCTTTTTTATAACGGGCCTGCATTTTTAATATAACTGGCTTAGGTCTACTGTCATTCGAATCGTTTTTGAAAGCGACTCTGGTAACAAAAATGTTTTAAAATTCTTCTATGAATATTTTATGTTAATATTTTGTGTAAGACATTTATAAAATTAAAAATATCATGTATCTGGATATAAGTACCTACAGGCATTTGAACTATGGGAATTCTAATACATAAATCGCATAGAGAAACAAAAAGTGGATGCCAAATTTTGAGTTCTTTTTGTAGACTGTGTGTTATTAATTAAAATATATACAACATATTATATGAAAAGTAAATACAAATAAGCATGTCCTTTACTATTCTATCTATTAATTTTTATTAAATTAAGAAATAAAATTTTATTATTATTATAATAATATTTATTATTAACTCATAGATATAACAAAAATCATTGATTATATGCACACGACATAGTTCCAATATATTTAAAAAAAATCTTTTTTTTTCTTATTATGTTTTTCTTTTAATTCGTTATCCAATTAGCTAATAACAAGTTGTCTTTATAATGTCTGTATAAATTATTTTTGAGATTGTTTAATTAGCTCCAAAGTTTTATTCCAAAGTTCTTCTGCAAGGTCATTATTTTGAGCGGTTTTGGATGGTTCGATTCGTTTGCAATCCATGTAGTAACCACCGGTGGCATTATCCAAATTTGGTGACACACATAGATGTATTATCGTCTGAGCACCTTCTACCGGAGTTTTGAATAGTAAATCAATAAGAAGAAAAACAACTTTTTTAATAATATACGGGTGTAAGAATTCAAAAATATTAGTTTTAATCACTCCTGGATGTAGAACGTTCGCTGTTACGCCGTGGGGAAGCTTCTTTGCTAATGCTCTAGTCCAAAGCACATCACAAAGCTTAGTTTTACTGTATCTGATTAAATCACTGTTGCTTCCACACTTTCTTAAATCTTCAACATTTAATTTTGTTAATCTATGGAATATAGATGATACGTTGACTATTCGACTCGGTTTTGAAGCTATTAGTTTGTCAAGCAACAAATGTGTGAGAAGAAACGGGCCAACATAATTTACTTGCATCAAAAGGTCTATCCCATCTTCTGTAGTTTTTCTTTTGATAACCCCGCATCCAGCATTGTTGACTAGAATATCCAGACGATCGAATTCTTTTTTAAAATCTTCAGCGAACTTTACGACAGAATAATTATTCCCTAAGTTCAAATAACGATATTCGACTTTATTATTTCCGGTAGTTTCCCTTATATATTTCACAGCATCTTTAGATTTCTCGACATTTCTGCTAGCGATTATGACTCTCGCACCTCTTCTTGCTAGGTCCTTGGCTGTTTCGAACCCTATTCCAGAATTACCGCCGGTTATCAGAACTGTTTTTCCTTGTAGTTCCGTCTTGCATTTGCATACACCTTTGACGGGTTCAAAAGTAATACGAAGTACGACGACTAATATAACAAACGTCACTATTAGACCGACAAGAACTGTAGCGAAAATATACGACGAATGTAACACGAACGACAACATTTTCCCGCACGGCTTGAATCAAGACTGTTGTGTATATTTAAAATGTACACTAATGTTTATATTTAAATATAATTATTACAACGATATTCGGTAGAATTATAAGAGGAAACTGGTATTCAGATGAATATAAATATATTTTTTAGTCTAGTAGTTTATATAAATATACACAGTGCATGCAACGTGCCTTAAACGTAATATTTTGAGATGAAGGTCAAAAACAATTGAGTGTTGAGTTTCTAACTATCTTTTACGTTCGACCTCTACGATTATTAAAATGCTTCATTATAGCGTGATGTTTTATAATCTAATGCTACTTCTGGATAATTAAGTTTATTATCCGGTTTAGGCAGAATCCGACCCAGTTTTACTTTCACGAAGCTATGTTGTCATCAAACTTCACCGAGGACTTGGTGGCGATCGTGGTGAGTTCTGGAGCCCCAACCTCCCCCCCCCCCCTCCCTCATCGTCAAGGCGAGGGACCGTGGGTACGTGGCGGCGGTTCGGGGAGAGGTGGCTTTCGTTGCAATCTATTTCTTCCCGAAACGTGATCTGGTGGCCCTGAAACTGTTTCTTGACGTTCTGGGGCCGCTGGTGGGGCAGCGAACCCCCAATCCAGGTGTAAGTAGCTGGCGACCTCAACGCCAAGTCCACGGCTTGGGGTAATCCGGTTACAAACCCAAAAGGGAGAGAGGTAGAGGAGTGGACGTTACCTTTGCCACGCCAGCCATCGCGCGCAGAGTGGAAGGATGGAGGATGGAGACGGGGGTGGAGACTCTCTCGGACCATCGTTACATAAGGTTCGAGGTGTCTCCAGCTCCCGTCCGTCTGGCGTCGTCGTCTTCGTCAACGTCGTCCAGGGGGCGAAGCCAGTTTCCGCGTTGAGCACTCTCCATGCTCGACCGGGAACTGGACGAGGAGGCCGCAATCGTCGGCCGCTGGAGCCCTCCGCTGTCGGAGTCTGGGGTGGATGGGGCGGCTAGCCGGCTCTGCGACGCATTCACTGGCGTCTACAGAGCGGCTATGACGCCCGCGAAGCTTCCACCCCCGCGGCGGGCGCTATACTGGTGGTCGGCCGAGATAGCCGGTCTCCGGGCCGCCTGCAACGGGGCCAAGAGATAATATACCCGGAGCAGGCGGAGACGCCCCAGGACGTTGACAGGGACGACAGGCTGCGCAGGATCTACGTAGAGAAAACGTACTTTACTTACGTTGATAAAATATATAATAATTATAATATTTAAAGTTGTGAATAAAAATCCATTACAATTTACCTTAAACAATAACTATAACGACTGTTAAAAAAAATCCAAATGTTACTTATCTGCGAAATTTTTCCATCTGTGCTATCTAATTTGGGGTTGTTACGTTGTTAGATGTATATTAGTAATTAAAAATGGGATTTTTTTTAATAAGCTAATTTTCTCTCGTATTACTTATTTGGCGGTTAAGTTCTAGGAAACAGTGTTAAAGTAAAATTTTTAATGTATAATTTTAATTAATAAAAGTGTGACAACCCTACATTTCTTGTTCGGTGCCGCTGCCGTCGCTGTAGCGACAGGGAATTTGGTTCTCGGGATATGGTTCGGAGGAACCAAATTCTACTGTGTGTTAGCAACATGTATATAAGTTGTAAATAAATTGTTAATAGCACATTGTTACTTGTAATTAATCTGTATAATTTAAGTACTAAAATATTTGAATTTACGAGTGCAAATAAATGTTAATTTATCGAAAACAATTGTAATTATGTTGTATTGTACAAAATAATGATAACTCAGTGATAATAATTCAATTAAATTCATAAAAGTATGCAATTTTTTTTGAATGTTTTATTATGACGTTATCACGTAAAATTATCGTCCGTAAACTGACTTTACAGAGAACCAATTTTCCTTTTTATTTGACGTGTTATTTACATGGGAAATGGAAAACAGCGATGAGCGACCTCTAATTATTAATAATAAGGGCTCCGCTATTAACAGGCATCTTTTCTCATCCCTCTCAAAGTATTGCAGTAGTTATTGTGAAAAAAGAAACAATGTCGTTTTTTTTGAACTGGTGTAATGTATATATATATATATATATATATATATATATATATATATATATATATATATATATATATATGAGTGTGTGTGTGTGTGTGTGTTATAAAAAATGTAGTAATAATAAAATTAAAAATGACTTGGACCAGCATAAATGCCGGAACTGGAAGAGTTAAAGATCGCAATGGTGTCAGTGAATTGATAATTGACAATTACTTTATTAAATCAGATCAAAAAGTGGCAAAGGCTTTGGAAAATCACTTTACTAACATTCCACTTTCGACAACTAAAACGCTTATATCTTCGCCTGAAGTCGCTGAATCGTTGCTAAAGCAAAATGTAAATGCTTGCAAAGGTGATTTTACGTTCAGACCCATAGACGCTAATGAGATAATCAAAATCTTTAAAACTTTAGATATTAAGAATACTATAGATCTCTGGGGTATCTCTGTTAAAATAATCGGTACAATTGTTGACATCATAGCACCCTAGCAATTATATTTAATGAATGTATTCTAAGTGGTGAGTTTCCTGATCTTATGAAGCATAGTAAAGTTATACCTTTGTTTAAGTCTGGATGTCCTAAGGATCCGACAAATTACAGGCCTATTTCTATTCTACCTGCCTGTAGTAAATTATTTGAAAAAGTAATTCTCTGTCAGCTTTTAAATCATTTTACAAGAAATAAGCTTTTACATAACAAACAATTCGGTTTTACTAGAGGACGCTCTACAACAGATGCTGGTGTGATGCTGATGAGATGAAAGCTTTACAGCTTTTTACCTCGATAGTCAATGCTTGGGAGGAGTCACGGGATGCTTTGGGTGTGTTCTGTGATTTGTCTAAGGCATTCGACTGTGTACACCACGAGACTTTAATCAGGAAACTCAGTCACTATGGCATTAAAAATACCGCGCTAAAACTTCTGAGTTCTTACCTTAGTCACAGAACTCAGAGGGTTGAAGTAAATGGTATTACGTCGTCTGGGTCTCATGTTCAGATGGGGGTTCCACAAGGCTCGATTCTAGGCCCGTTCTTATTTTTAATATACATCAATGACTTACCATATTTGGTGGAGAATAATCATGAGATTTGTATTGTTTGCTGATGATACTTCATTAATATTTAAATTACATAGACAAGAGACAAACTATGACGACGTAAACAATGCTCTCTCAAAAGTAGTACACTGGTTTAGTGTAAATAACTTACTTCTTAATAGTAAAAAAACTAATTGTATCAAATTTTCATCACCTAATGTAAGACAAGTCAATATGCAACCAGAACTCAATGGTGATAAACAATTTAGTTAATTCAACGGTTTTTCTTGGAATCACTATTGATTCAAAGTTGCAGTGGGGACCCCATATCTGTCGATTGGCGGATAAACTGAGTTCTGCAGCAAACGCGGTTAAAAGGATACGTCTACTAACGGATGTCGATACAGCTAGATTAGTGTATTTCAGCTACTTCCATAGTATAATGTCCTATGGCATTTTGCTATAGGGAAATGCGGCGAATATTAATACTATTTTTATTCTGCAGAAAAGGGCTATCCGTTACATATATAAAATGAAATGTAAAGAATCCCTGAGGGAAAAGTTTAAAGAGATCAATATTCTGACCTTTGCATCGCAATATATCTAAGAAAATATAATGTATATACGTAAAAATAGGAATTTGTTTGTTAGCCGTAGTGATCATATCTTGTATTATGTAACACTCAGGAACGGCACAAACTAGCGCTACCTAAATGTCACTCATTTACGGGTATTTCGTTTATTTCGTGCAAATTTTGTGAAATTTTTAAGTTTCAAAATATTGTCAAATAACTTAATTTTTTTGTCTTATATATGTAATACATAAATAATATTTCTACTTTTTGTAAATTATACTTTATTTTTGCTAATAATAATGGAGTTATTATCATTTCAAAATTCCGTGTAAGATGGTAATGATAATTCAAACGAAGGAAATTATTACAATCAAAAAGTATAGAAGAAATTATAGAAATGCTTTTATTTCAAAACAAATATACGTTTATTAATTATAGAAATCTTTGAGAAAATGAGATTTTAAAGTGTAGATACATAATAAAGCTTAATAATTAATACAAAAAACAAAAAAATCTTTGCTTTCAGCACAACGTTGATAAAAAATCTTATAATAAATGTGATCAAAACTTAAAAACAGATCTTATCAAAGATCTTATAACTCATATTTACGGTATTTTTTTTCAAGCTTTGCGTTCCATACTTTATAATTTATATTGAACGGAAATATAACTCGCACACACAATCAATCAAATCAGCAGATATTTTCATTTATCTTTCCAAAATACTTATCATCATCATTACCATAACTATCATTATACCTTACTTCTTCTTGTTACGTATCATGTTTCATATCTTTGTATCTGTGTCTTTTCTATTAGAAAATATCTTCATCATCATCACTGCAAAAATTCGTTACTATTTCTTTCTTTTAATCTTTATTTTTTTTTTGCTATCATCTTCATTTGTAAAGAATTTTTCAAAATCAAAGCTGGACGATGGATTAGATCGCATGTTTGAGAAAACTATGTCGTTAATTTCGTATATAAGCTCTGGTGTTGTATTTTCATCGAGAAATCTTTGAAATTGACTGGTATTGACTTCATCATCGCAAGATGGTACCTACATCATAATATCCAATGTGTTTGCCATGACTACACATAACTTCGTTGCTGCACATAAAGCCACTTAGTTTCCTAAGACTAATTTTGGAGCACCCAAATGACCAAAGGGCTTGGTGAACTGTCATCGTACCTTTAGCTGCCATTAGCTTTTATGGAAAACATTTTGCTTTAATGTCAGACCTTGTGACGATACGAATCTCGATATACACTCTAGTTCTAAGACAAGCTACTAATGAGTCTATATCACTACCAAAACGAACCACTTGGTCAGCTACGTACGGCTTAGAACGGCACCGACTCCGTCGGGTGCACCTTTACCATGTCCAGCTTCCAAATAATTCCAAGAAATAGACTTCAATTGCGGAAAATCACGATACAATTGGCTAATCATATAAAAAAAAACCGATTTCGATATTGGCTAGTTGGACTATCAGAAATGAAATGAATGGAATCAATTTGTCTCGAAAGTTCAATCACATATCCGATGATTGGTATTAAATGTACCCAAACGGCTGCTGCATCATGTTGGGTACATTTGCTTACTGTACTAAAGCTATATTGTTTTTTAATACCAACTTCAGGATCAATCAAATGCAATACATGTGTGTAATAACAATTGCTTTCTACTGCCACCGAAATGAAAACTTTGAATCTCTTCGTTATATTTTATGCAGTATTTCTCACTGAAATCAATGTGAATTTCTGCTTCTTGAGGAGTTAAATTATTTATTAGTTCTTTGTTATTTTTAAATTGATAATTCGCTCTCTCTTTTGCTTTCTGTTCTGCATACTTTACAGGATCTTCTTTTATTTCTGCATATTTTCTTTTTTTTTGTAATCTATCGCGTTCTCGTTTCTGTTCTAAAGTTTAATTGGTTTTCTTCGACATTCTTAATTTCTGTAAAATAAATAAATATAATAAGTAAGAAAAAATATTCATCATAACAATCTTATATATAAAAATAAGTCGGGTTTTCCTTCCTGACGCTATAATTCCAGAAGGCACGAACCGATTTCCACGGTTTTGCATTCGTTGGAAAGGTCTCGGGCTCCGTGAGCTTTATAGCAAACAAAATTCAGGAAAAATTTCAACAGAAAAGCAGGAAAACGGGGAAAATCATTTTTCACATACATCGCCATCTCTGATACATAGCATGTACTACTTCATCTTTTAATCCCCAAAAGAAATGTTACAAAAAACGAAGCCATCTGGTGGCGAAACGGAGTTCGCCGGGTTTGCTAGTATTAAATAAAATTGATTAAAATTGTACATTTATTATAAAAATTCATCTAGTTTTAATATGTACTTACAAGTAAAACTCTACTTAACAATCCGTCACATGGCAAAACATAACTTATTTTATAAGTAACTAATTAACAAAAAAATATTCTAATTACCGTCGCTTTGACTTCATTACCATCTAAAAAAAAACGATGGTAAACGAAGGAAATGAAGACGAAGGTAGTTAGGTTTAAGCATTTAATCCGTTTTCGCGCTAAAACTATCAGAACTATAAACGTTTTCAGTTATTTAAACTATAACCGTCTTACTTATAAAAATCACGTTAAGTAATATTTAGCCACCGTTTAGTTAATCCACTCATAAGCTATAAATCAAGGATTAACTTTTGTTTACTTATAAACATTGACTAGCTGTTACTTAGTTAAGAAACGAACAAAGAACGGTACATAGGCATTGGCACAGATTATAGCCAAAATAATCGATTAGATAGAGAAATTGAATGAACGAAATTGTTAAAAATAATATTCAAGCGACATCTATTAACATTATAGAGAAAACTCTCGAAGCTCGATACTGTAGTGAGTCACTACTAGTGACCTCTATTGACAGGAACTTGGATCAATATTCTAATTTCTAATCATTTTTATTTTGATGGGTAGTAGTCGGATCCTCAATTACAAAATTCAACAAAGCTTATTAAATATTAAATTAATAAATTTACTTCAGATATAACCTAATTTAAATTGTTATTATAATTAAAATTAGGTACCTCTAAATATCTGTATTAAACAGACAGATAACGCTAATTTAGTATATATTAATTTTTAATATAGAGGAAATTTCATTCTAAATCTCTTCTTACTAACAAACAAACGCAAGTAAGTAGATCAGACGTCGTCATAGAACAGCTGATTTATGTGAAATCCGCCATCTTGCCGCTCAACGAGGGTTAAACTATGTCTCGGCAGGGTTTAATTTTGACAGCGATTTACGCATTACTTAACGACTTCTTTACGCTAAATAGTGTTTATGAGTGAGGTTTTTGCTGATCAGTTGTTAAGCAATGGATTAAATATTAAGAAACGTTTATGAGTAAGACCGTAAATGTCCTTATTAGAGTTAGTAATCAGTTACATAATAAACAAAATAATGAATACTAACTTTATAATATTGTCGATAGGAAAGAGATTTCTTTTAGAATAATCACCTAACACGATGCTTTACGAGACTATATTTATCCTACACAAGCAATCATGCACTCACTCTGACGTTTGCTAGCTAAATAAGAGGTGTACGCGGGTTGTAAAAGCAAACTTTTATTCCAATTTCTTTTCAAACCTACGGTAATTAGAAAAAATAAAATACAAAACTTCGTAATATCGAATTTTGTTCTATTTATAGAGTTAATGTTGTAATTTTATATGTAAACATTTTGCATTTTCATATACTTTCTAAGTATGGTTACTTTATTTATGTTAAAATTAATATGTTTAGTTAAAATTTAAAATGTATTTAGAAAAACGGAAAACGGACACCCGAAGGAGTTGAGAATTAAGAAGATTTATTGTCTATATTTTTTAAATCTACCATTTTAATTGAGTAAAAATTACATGCACATAAACGTAACATCGTACTGTTTGAGTTTTTACACAAATAATTAAATTTTGTGAAAATTAGGTCACTTTTTTTCAGCTGGACATGGAATATGCACGAAATAAACGAAATACCCTTACAATAAAATACCGGTTGCGGTCCAATCTCTGCCTTTACAAAAGTTTAAAAAAACTATTAAGCAAACTTTGTGTCGAAAAGCTTATTATGACATAAATGAATTTCTAAATAATAAAAAGGCATGGGATTGAATATAACTCGGCCAGGCTATCAATATGTAAATTGTCATTAGATATAGTTATACAATTTTGTGAGCAGGTGGCATGTGGTGATTTCGGCATATACGATTGGCTGTTTCGTGTTTGTCCTAATCATTTTATGGTCATACTGTGCATTATTCATTTATTTTGTATGACGCTTAATTATTTAAAAGAGTACCGAGAGTTTTTTTCCTCCGGCTTTTTTTCCTCTCGGCCAACACTAGGGACATTAGATTAAGTTATTTATTGTAACATTTAATAAAGCCGATGATATAATAGTAATGTTATGTCCAGAGATGTGACTTATTTAAGATACAAGTATCTGAAATACAGATACAAGATACAAAATACGTATTTTCATCTTGTATCTAAAATCCTTTTTTTAAATGTATTTTGTATCTTGTATCTAAATTCCTTTTGTTTGGTATCTTAGTATCTTGTAAATACTATGTTTGGTAAAATACTTTTAGTAATAGTTATTCTATGCATTCATTCACAAAATATGACATAATCCAGTCATTTTAGGCATTTTAAGCCTCAATCTGCGGATAAACTCTAAGTGAGCTGAATTTTTGTATACACTTTTATTACGGCGTTGTAATGAAGATGTGAAAAATCGACATTGATATCGTGCCGGCTAAAAAAGTTACAAAGGTCAAAAGGTCACGAAAATCAGTTTTGTTGCAAATATCTCACGACCTATTGTTCGGAGGTTAATCGAGGTCATTGTAAAATTTATTCGTCATAAAATTATCTACAAAAAATGTGTCATACATTTTTCTGTAAAATTAACCGTTTTTGGAGTAGAGCGCTGAGAAAGCGACTAGAATGTACCTACTCACATACGGTTTTGTATACCGTACACCAAGGCTTAAACTCTATTGATTTTTATTTGGAGTTTTAACACAAAAACTTTTATTAACTATTTGTGAAACTCTGGCAATTATACTGAGTCAGTTGAAAAATATTTCTTGAGTGTTAAATACTTTATTTTATTAGTTTCATGCTCTTCAACAGTTGATCAACCAATGATGAAAATAATAAAGATTTCGATTTAAATATAGGAATAAGACCACTCGACGTTTTGTCAGCAACTGTTAATGATATAAAAAACTGAAGATATCGACAATTATAGACAAAAAAAAAATATTATATACTATATATTATTTTTTCAGTATTATCATTCAAATAAAAATTATTCACTCTTAAAAAATCTATTATTAAATATCATGGATTATTCATACGGGGAAAACCATGTAAAAAAAAACGAACCTTGCATTCTTCTCGAGGTAGGTAGTGAGGAAAAGTGCATGTAGTCGCTTTCTCCGCGCTCTACTCCAAAAACGGTTAATTTTACAGAAACATGCAAGAGGCATTTTTTGTAGATAATTTTACGACAAACAATTTTTATAATGATCTATATTGACTTCCGAGTAATAGGTTGCGTGATATTTGCGAAAAACTGATTTTCGTGACCTTTTGACCTTTATAACTTTTTTAGCCGGCACGATATCAATGTCGATTTTTCACATCTTCATTACAACGCCGTAATAAAGGTGTATACAAAAAAACAGCTCACTAGGAATTTTTCCGCAGGTAAAACCTAAAATGACATTAATTTTAAATGTTTTTAGAGGATTTTGATTCCTCTATTGCAAGTGGCGAAAACATAGGGTCTACTGACAACACCGCTGACTTAAAAACACTGCAAAAACAATAAAGATACCAACTTAAAGAGTTTAAATGCTTAATCTACAATATGAAAAATATTTTTCAAATATAACACTTGTTTGTCAAGTTCTGCTCCTGTTGAGCGACTCTTCTCTTTTGGAGGTATGATTATCAGGCCTCATCGAAGAAAAATGAGTGATAAAATGTTTGAAGAACTGGTTTTACTTAAGTCTCAATTAAAACCTTAATAATATAATATTTTATCTTCTCACTTTTACGCGATCAACGCGATGTAGGTATTTGTAAATAATTCACGTAAAAAAATTAAACTTACATTCAATAAAATGTTATTTTCTTACAAAAGAATTTGTATCTTTAAAAAGTATTTGGAAGATACGTATTTTGTATCTAGTATTTCAAATACCATTCCAGAAAGGTATTTGTATCTGGTATCTGAAATACTTGATTTTAAAGTATTTTGTATTCCAGATACTTTGTATAGGGTATCTTGTACATCACTGGTTATGTCTACCGAGACATTAACTTGTAATAATTTGACGTATTTGTTGAAGTTCACTTCAACAAATACGAACAACAAAAACAATACAAAAACTTCTTTATCGGGGTTGGAAAAAAATTTAGTGTAACATTTTTTCGTTACGCGTCACATTTTTCCGTTACGCGCCATCTTATTAAAATTTTTACTCCTGATCAATCGTCGTTCGTCATTCTGCGCCCAAACGTGCTCGTGGAAGCACGGGTGTATCGCTTCATCGCAAGTAATAATTACGTAAAAAAGGGAGTGCCTTGTGTATACTGTGCTTGAACGAAATTGATACTTTTTCGGACCGAAATAAAATAATTGTCTTTGCGATGCATTTGGTTTATATTAAAAAATAAAATAAAAGGAACAACACAACAATCTTCGCAATTTGTTGTCTTTACACTGCATTTGTTTTATTTTTTATTTTATTTTTTTATATTTTATAATATAAAATAAAAAAGAAAAATAACGTCATAAAGAAGTTTCACTTCTTACGAGTGTACGCTAGTATACGCACATTTTTTTTTTAATGATTTTTTTTTGACATTCGTTAAGTGTGTAAAATCACCTTATGACGAAATAAATATTTTCATTTCATTTCTTTTCATTTCATTTCATTTCATTTCATTTCGTTTCATTTCGTTTCATTTCGTTTCATTTCGTTTCATTTCGTTTCATTTCGTTTCATTTCGTTTCATTTCGTTTCATTTCGTTTCATTTCGTTTCATTTCGTTTCATTTCGTTTCATTTCGTTTCATTTCGTTTCATTTCGTTTCATTTCGTTTCATTTCGTTTCATTTCGTTTCATTTCGTTTCATTTCGTTTCATTTCGTTTCATTTCGTTTCATTTCGTTTCATTTCGTTTCATTTCGTTTCATTTAGTTTCATTTCGTTTCATTTCGTTTCATTTCGTTTCATTTCGTTTCATTTCGTTTCATTTCGTTTCATTTCGTTTCATTTCGTTTCATTTCGTTTCATTTCGTTTCATTTCGTTTCATTTCGTTTCATTTCGTTTCATTTCGTTTCATTTCGTTTCATTTCGTTTCATTTCGTTTCATTTCGTTTCATTTCGTTTCATTTCATTTCATTTCATTTGTGTGTGTGTATCTGTCTGGTTGTTACCTAAAACGTTGATAAGTGTCATCTAAATTTTCTCCTTATTTTAAAATTAATTTATTGTTGCGATTTTGTACATAGAAAATACATAATATAAAAATTAATATATTACATTATGGCAAATAAATGTAACCAGTGCGGGAAGTTCGTGTCGTCAGCAGATAGCGCAAAATGCGTAAAATGTACTTCTTTACTTCATCGAGTATGTGGAGTCAACGCTAGTACGGACTGCCGCTCACCGCCTATTTGGATATGCCGCAGTTGTAATGCAAAATCTACGCAACAAGGTACAGTCATTGTAGCGTCAAGCGCAAATAATTACTATACAAAGACTGGAACAGAATTTGAATCTGATAATGAGTTATTTGACGAAACATTCCTTGACAACACAACAATTCGGTGACTCTGAGCCAAACTCAGCAAATTAAACTTCTCAGGGTGGACCTCGTGTCAGTCAGCCGAGAAATGTCTTCTTTTCGACAAGAGCTTGCTGTCTTAAATACAAATGTAACTGAATTTAATAAACGAGTTGACAAAATCGAAATGCGTATTTCTACTCTTGAAGAAATTTTTTTAACGGCAAACAAAGAAGTGAGTGATTCGAGATCTAATGAAATAATAAACCAATTACGACAGGAAATCAATAACCGAGAGCAAGAAAACCTGCTTAATGAAATTAGCATTACTGGCGTGCCTGAGAGTAATGGAGAGAATCTGACACATATCACATGTTTAATCTCCAAAAGCTAGGAGTAGAGCTACAACCTAACGACGTTGTCAATGCAGAAAGATTGGGGATACGACGTGGGTCAGAAGACAACACTCACCTCCGCACCTTAACTGTGCGTCTGACGCGACGCGCTCTTCGTGATGAATTACTTAAAGCCGCACGTGTACGCCGTAACATCGATACGGTTGGTATTCTCGACGGAGACCCTCACAAGCTGTATTTAAACGAAAGGCTTACGCGAAGGAATTATCAACTATTCCAAAAAGCACGCGAGCTCGGTCGAAAAAATAGTTGGCGTTACATTTGGACACGTAATGGTCGCATATATGCCAAACAATATCCAGGGGCACCAGCGCAGCGTATTCGAATGGAACAAGCATTAGCTATTTTTGGTTAAATGCCGTTTGATACCCTGCCATCTAGTTTTTAATTACTTATTTTGTTATAATATTAATATTTTTATTTTTATTTGTAAAGTAAGTGGTGTAATGTCAAATGTAAATAACACATATTTAATTATATTTAGATTCATATATGTATATAGACTAGTTAGGTATTTTAAATTATATATAATATTATATTATTTAATTAATATGTTTGAATGGCAAATACGTATAATACTAAAGGACATGCAAATATATATATCTTATTATAAATGTTAATTGACAAAAAATATTATTTTTAACTATATATACACTGTATGGTATATTTATGTATATAATACATATCTAATTGTAATTAAAGCAAGACATAATTGTGTACGATTATATTTGTTAGATAGATTCTGTGTGCGAATATTTAGATCAAAATGATTAAACAGTTTGATTAAAAGTCTATATCGGATTTTATCGCGTTTATTTAAAACTTTATATTTTTACAATATTTTAAATTATTTCCCGACGTTTCGGACCCTTTACAGCGTCCATGATCTCGGGTGACTGAGGTGGTGGGTGTCCGAATAATGAATTAATTGTTACATACCCCGCTTTTTATACAATTTTAAATTATTACTATTAACCGTTCCTATTCATGCAGAATGAGCTTATTGTGTCTGGAAGTCGTGCTGTGTTCTTATTTTCCTTGGGTTCAATTAATTTTAGTACTGGCTCCCAAGCTGGTGGTACGTTCCAACCATCCTCTCTATTGAAATTAGGATGTTTTTTAATTTCAATAGCCTCGCGAATCATCCTTGGTAGGAATCGGTGTTCTTTAGCGAGAATTTGTGGCTTATCAAATCTGATATAGTGGTTGGTACCTTGTTGAGTATGTTGATACACAGCAGACTTTGTCGACCGTTGGTGTTTCATGTCAGCTATGTGTTCTTTGACGCGTGTCTCTATACTCCGCTTAGTTTGCCCTATATATGAGAGACCACATTCACAGTCTAATTTGTAGACCCCTGCATCTTGTAAAGGTATTTGGCACTTGACAGATGGTAATAATTGACTTATCTTCGTTGGCGGCTTGTAGTAAGTTTTGATTGAAGCTCGCTTCAAGATGTAGCCAATCTTGTCAGTGACTCCTTTGACATATGGTAGTACGGCAGGCTGGCGCTCAACTGTGGCTGTCTTCTTTCTCCGGGATCTGTGACGCTGACGCGGTGCTCGGAGGTTGTTGTCTCGCAGTACCTGCTTGACGTGCTGTAGCTCTGCGTCCAGGTGTTTCTCGTCACAGATCCCGCGAGCTCTCTGAAACAGAGACAAACCAACGGCAGAGAGTTGTCTAGGATGGTGGTGAGAAGCACCGTTTAAATACTTGTTTGTGTGGGTAGATTTTCTATACACAGAATGGCTTAAACTATGATCAGGATTTCTGATTATAAGTACATCTAGGAAAGCTAGTGTGTTATTTGCCTCTAACTCCATGGTAAATTGAATATTGTTATTTATGGAGTTAAGGTGTTCTAGGAATATGCAAGTACTGTCTGTTGGTAATATGGTGAAAGTGTCATCTACATACCTTTTGTAAAATCTAGGAGAGATAGGTGCTGTCTTTAGAGCTCGATCCTCGAAGTCCTCCATGTAGATGTCAGCCACTATGGGGGATACTGGAGAGCCCATAGCCACGCCATCCACCTGTATGTAGTATTTGTGGTTCCACAACAGGTAGCCAGTTGTAAGGCAGTGCTTGAGTATTATTGCATATTCCTCTGGCATGTCGTTCTCCACTAGTCTCCTTCGTACAATTTCAATGCAGTCTTGTACCGGTAAGCATGTGAATAAAGACTGTACATCGAAACTCACCATTGTTTCATTCTGAGTGAGTTGTAGGTCTTTAATCTCACTCACAAATTGGTAAGAATCCTTCACATACGCTGTTGTGTTGCCTCTGAGTGGTGACAGTACCTTTGCTACGTGCTGAGCCAGTTTGTAAGTTGGACTGTCGATCTGGCTTACAATTGGACGTAGAGGTACATTTATTTTGTGTATTTTTGGTAGGCCATATAAGCGCGGTGATTTTGCACATGTGGGTAGTTTAACATCAATTTTTAATTTGTCGGAGTATTTCTTTATTAAATCATTTGATTGATTAATAAAGAAATACTAATTAATAAATACTCATTTGATTGATTTAATAAAGAAATACTCCGACAAATTAAAAATTGATGTTAAACTACCCACATGTGCAAAATCACCGCGCTTATATGGCCTACCAAAAATACACAAAATAAATGTACCTCTACGTCCAATTGTAAGCCAGATCGACAGTCCAACTTACAAACTGGCTCAGCACGTAGCAAAGGTACTGTCACCACTCAGAGGCAACACAACAGCGTATGTGAAGGATTCTTACCAATTTGTGAGTGAGATTAAAGACCTACAACTCACTCAGAATGAAACAATGGTGAGTTTCGATGTACAGTCTTTATTCACATGCTTACCGGTACAAGACTGCATTGAAATTGTACGAAGGAGACTAGTGGAGAACGACATGCCAGAGGAATATGCAATAATACTCAAGCACTGCCTTACAACTGGCTACCTGTTGTGGAACCACAAATACTACATACAGGTGGATGGCGTGGCTATGGGCTCTCCAGTATCCCCCATAGTGGCTGACATCTACATGGAGGACTTCGAGGATCGAGCTCTAAAGACAGCACCTATCTCTCCTAGATTTTACAAGAGGTATGTAGATGACACTTTCACCATATTACCAACAGACAGTACTTGCATATTCCTAGAACACCTTAACTCCATAAATAACAATATTCAATTTACCATGGAGTTAGAGGCAAATAACACACTAGCTTTCCTAGATGTACTTATAATCAGAAATCCTGATCATAGTTTAAGCCATTCTGTGTATAGAAAATCTACCCACACAAACAAGTATTTAAACGGTGCTTCTCACCACCATCCTAGACAACTCTCTGCCGTTGGTTTGTCTCTGTTTCAGAGAGCTCGCGGGATCTGTGACGAGAAACACCTGGACGCAGAGCTACAGCACGTCAAGCAGGTACTGCGAGACAACAACCTCCGAGCACCGCGTCAGCGTCACAGATCCCGGAGAAAGAAGACAGCCACAGTTGAGCGCCAGCCTGCCGTACTACCATATGTCAAAGGAGTCACTGACAAGATTGGCTACATCTTGAAGCGAGCTTCAATCAAAACTTACTACAAGCCGCCAACGAAGATAAGTCAATTATTACCATCTGTCAAGTGCCAAATACCTTTACAAGATGCAGGGGTCTACAAATTAGACTGTGAATGTGGTCTCTCATATATAGGGCAAACTAAGCGGAGTATAGAGACACGCGTCAAAGAACACATAGCTGACATGAAACACCAACGGTCGACAAAGTCTGCTGTGTATCAACATACTCAACAAGGTACCAACCACTATATCAGATTTGATAAGCCACAAATTCTCGCTAAAGAACACCGATTCCTACCAAGGATGATTCGCGAGGCTATTGAAATTAAAAAACATCCTAATTTCAATAGAGAGGATGGTTGGAACGTACCACCAGCTTGGGAGCCAGTACTAAAATTAATTGAACCCAAGGAAAATAAGAACACAGCACGACTTCCAGACACAATAAGCTCATTCTGCATGAATAGGAACGGTTAATAGTAATAATTTAAAATTGTATAAAAAGCGGGGTATGTAACAATTAATTCATTATTCGGACACCCACCACCTCAGTCCCCCGAGATCATGGACGCTGTAAAGGGTCCGAAACGTCGGGAAATAATTTAAAATATTGTAAAAATATAAAGTTTTAAATAAACGCGATAAAATCCGATATAGACTTTTAATCAAATGAGTAAAATTCGCGTAAATATAAGAGAACAGTATGATTAAACAGTATTAGTTAAAGGTTGGTTTTTTAAATCCAGATTCACAACATGATATCAGGTACCAAACATGAGGAAGTCTTGGTAGCTATGTCTCGTCATAATGTAGATATCATGGCAATCAACGAAACATGGCTTAAGACAGGTGAAGAAGACCGTGCTCCGCGTTTACCTGGTTATCGTTTGCATCACATACCTCGACCTTCAGAAATACGCGGTCGAGGCGGAGGAGTGGGGTTCTATATTAAAAAAGACATACCGATACAAATGTTATCTTAAGTCCACAACTCTAAAGTGGAGCAAATGTGGATTCGTGTCAAAATTAATGCACAATCAATGGTTATTGGTACTGCATACCGACCACCTTGGCTACAACCTGCTATTTTTTTCGATGCATTGACAGAAACAATCTCTTCTACTTGCACTAATAGTACAATTTTACTTTTGGTAGATTTCAATATAAATCTACTAAATAAAAATGATACTAACACTCATATGTTAAACGATTTTTTAGTAGTTAATTGTTTGTCACAAAAAGTTACAGAACCAACACATTATTCCAACAGCGGTTGCACGCTGATTGATCTTATTTGCTCTAATATTAATACTAATCGAGTCAATGTTGACCACATTCCTGATCTTAGTAGTCATTCTCTTGTGACTTGTGAAATAGACATTGTCCGACAGAAACCAAAATCAATGCGGTTGTTTTACAGGCCTATTAAAGAAATCGATTCTAGTAAACTGGAAGAACTTCTAAGTTCAATAAGTTGGGTTCAATTTTCTAACTCACAGGATGTGAATGAAATGGTTGCTGATCTCAATAAAATTATTATCTTAATATTTGACAGGCTGGCACCGATGAGATCGATTTGTGTTAAGGAAAAATATTACCCGTGGATTACTTATAACATCAAACTTATGATGAGGACACGAGATCAGGCTTATAAGAAATCACGTTCTACAGGGTTTGAACAACATAAAACATATTATAAAGACCTAAAGAAACAAGTTCATTTAGCATTGAGTAGTGAACGAAAAGCATATTTTAATATGTACATTGATTCTAATTTAAAAAATTCATACTTGCTCTGGAATAATATTAGAAAGCATATTAATTTTAAAAACAAGCATCGCTATAATCTACCTAACCATCTTGACGATCCTTCTAAAATTAATAATCATTTTCTTACTATCCCAGGTAATAACTACGTCAGATTATCGACTATAAACTACTATGAAACAAATACTTTTTGCACAGGTTCACTTATATTGAAAACTTCAGATGAACAAGAAGTGCAAAATATGCTTAAATCTTTACATACTAACACCATGGGGGTCGACAATATATCTTTAGAAATGTTGTTACTGACATTACCTTACACTCTAAGTACTATTACAAAAATTATAAATAAATCTATATTAACTTATGTGAAAATTATTAAATATATGTGATTTTAAAGATTTAAGACCTATTAGTATATCACCTTGCCTGTCCAAGATTCTAGAGAAAATAGTGCTCCGACAAGTCACTAAATATGTAAATGATATGAACATATTACCTCATAAGCAATCAGGGTTCAGATTTAAACACAGCACCACTACGGCCTTGGCTGATGTTGCCGGTAATATATTAGAAGCACAAGATGCCAGTGAGGGTACTATATTGGTGCTATAGGATTTTTCTCGTGCGTTTGATAGTATCAACAGAGCCTTACTATTTTCTAAGATAAAGTTTTATGGTTTTAATTTAGAGACAATAAAATGGTTTATGAGTTACCTAGAAAATAGATATCAAACTGTAGAGATAACAAGAGAAGACGGATCTAAGCATTATTCAAATTGCGATTCAGTAAATAGAGGTATTCCACAAGGATCTGTTCTTGGACCTCTCATTTTTGCATTGTACAGTGCAGATGTTGTTGAAAATTTCAAAAATTGTAATTATCATATTTTTGCAGATGACATACAAGTATATATTTCCTTTAAGTTAAATGATCTGAACAAGGCGGTGATAAAGCTTAACGAAGACCTGAAACGCATTGAAAATTGGTCGGAATCACACACTATAACACTTAATTCCAATAAAACCAAATATTTAGTATTCGGTACAAAGAAATTTTTGAGAGAATTATCGGCCAAGGACATAAATATTCATTTGAAAGGAACTCGGATAGATAGGGTAGCAGAAGCGCATACCTTAGGAGTAATAATGGACGAGAATTTGAGATTTCATAAACATTACATCAACATTGTAAAAAACTGTTATTATCGGCTTAAAATACTTTATCGGTTTAGAGACGATATTGATGTAGATTTAAGGATAAAGTTATGCGAGTCATTAGTATTATCTAAACTTAACTACGCTGATGCTGTTACGGGTCCAAGACTATTGTCAACTACAAAAAGATTTATACAACAAGTTCAAAATGCATGTGCTAGATATTGCTTTAATAATCCATCTAAAGAACATGTTACACCTTTCATCAATAACGCTAAGATACTCAAAATGGATTACCGAAGACAACTCCACTTTGCAACATTGTTGTTTGGCATAGTTAACTACCGTATGCCAACATACTTATTTAATAAACTACAATGGGCAAATGACTTTAATACAACATACGATACTCGTGCGTCTCACTATATACTTTGACTCCAACCCACCGAGCATCTGCGTTTGAGCTACCCGCTTTCGCTATGCGGCCACCAAGTGCTGGAACAATATACCGCCGCCTTGTCGAAATGTCGATACAATTTACAGCTTTCGTAAGAAGTATAAAAAATATTTATTAAAAGAACAATTACAAACTCCAATGACTTCTTAAATTCCTTTTTTTTTTTTTGATTAACCTACGAATATGTGCGGATGATTTATAATTAATACTAGCTTTTACCCGCGGCTTCGCCCGCGTGGATTTCGGTTATGAATTCGGTTAAATCGCGCTTCTTAGTTTTCCCGTATATATAGAGTTTAGAGTTTTTAAACCAAAACTGCGTGGTAAACTATATTATATGTTTTACGTTGGGGAGCAAAAACATGCAAATTTTGGGCACTGGATACCCGGGAACACGCTACATAGAGCTGGCCATGCGAAAAACAATGCTTTTCTAAGTGTACTCCAGCAACCCTTAGAGTTTGACCTTGTGCTTTATTAATGGTCATAGCAAATGAAACCCTTATAGGAAATTGAAGTCTTTTAAACTGAAATGGGAGGTCTGTTGGAATAATCGGAATCCGAGGAATGAGTACACTTTCACCCTTTGCAGCGCCAGTTAAAATAGTGGCGGTAACAATATTCCGCCCAAGGTGAGTGACACGCAGCCTGGTACCATTGCACAGTCTAGGGGCATCGAGATTACGCATGAGCATCACCGGAACCCCTACTTTTAATTTTAATTTATGTGATGGCACCCCAGATAATTCCAAAGAATTTAAGAACTCTACAGGATATGAGGTACTATTTTCTGAGTCTATCACCGTGTCTACAGATAAATATTCAGTAGTTTCTCCCATAACTTCATCCAAAATATTTTCATTTATTTTAGTGACCGTTTCGTTTTTTGGTGCTAATATTGCGCGTTCGCAGAGCCATTGGTCATCATGTATATTATTGCGTAAGTCAGTATAAACTTTGGCTACCAACTCTGATTCGCTGCCCACAACATTACAAAAATCTTCCGTTAAAGTTATCATTCCCTCTGCATCTACTGTCATTCTCCCATCACCGATTTTTAACAATGTTTCCGCGTAATGACCTGAGTGAAAGTCGTTAAATAATCTTACTCGCATGTTTGTTGTCAATTGGAATTTTATGACATGGTCCCATAACTTAGACGATTTTAGGCAAGCTTTTATTTCATCTGCTGGAGTCCCCCTTTGTATCCAAGCGCCATCTATCGCATACCTTAAGAACTAAATAGCGTAACTGCTAATACTTTATACTTATTTCAGTATATTTGTCAGATTTGCACGTAATAACCTACTTTTTTGAAATTTCTTCACTTTTGTAAACCCTCTGGAACAGTATTATACCAGGATAAAGGGTAGGTAAATAATAACAGAAGTTTTTGCAAAGAAAATTACTAAGTACACAGGATTAGTAGATGTAAAAAACCAGTTTAGAAGATAAACCAAATTCCTCATTTTCGGGGATTAATTATCATATCATTTACCTTCTAAGTTTACATTGTGTATATTCGTATGCAAAACATAACTTTATTTTAAACTACACACAGCACCATCTATCGCCATCATCTCCGAACTAACAATATTTTTGTTTTCCCTCGGGAAAATCAAACTTTTCCGGGATAAAAAGTACCCTATTATTTAATCCGGACTTCTAACTTTACGTCTGCAAAATTTCAAAGCAATCGATTCAGTAGTTACGGCGTGAAAGCGGAACAAACATACAAACTCACTTTCCCATTTATAATATTAGTAAGGATAAGGATAATTTAGATTTTATTTTTTTGACATAGGTTTATATACAGTAGGTATAGTTAGATATGTATATATATTAAATAGTACGGATAGTTATATGTTATATATATTTTATATAAGTAGTTAATAATTGTAAAATAGTATTAATATTTTAATTTGTTATTTTATTTTAAATTAAAACATAAAAAATTCAGGAGATCACTGAAAATCAGCTATGAAGTATTTACGTACTTCATAATAGCTGTGACACTCCTTTTCGGGGACATTACACCACTTCTGTTTTTTTTCTGTTTTTTTTTTTCTGTACGTTCCCGAATAAATAAATAAATAAAACACAGACATTAAGCACATTAGGAACAGACGACCGTGTGTGTCAAAGATATTTATTTAAAATGTTAATGTGTACATATAAGTATATTTCATTAACTTTTTTAACCTTTAACAATAAGTAAAATAATAACCATATAAGTACATTTAATTAACTTTTTAAACCCTTCTTACCTTATTTATGTATGAGGTTATTGCCCTTCAGTTGGACGCATCGCATGAAAACACAATGTATCTCACAAGTAATACATATTATATTAAATAAGATTGTTTAGTGCGATTGCCAAGTCAATCTATTTATTTAAAACACAAAAGATTTTTAATATTGATATGGACACTATAAAATGTTTTGAGATTAGCTAATTACGTAATAACTTAAGACAGAAGGACCCTTAAGTAGACGTCCGTGAAGCTAGCCTTGACGACCCAACCCAATCGAATAAAACTTATGTGCGGATTTAGTGCTATTTATGTGCTAATTAGTTGCTCTATTCGCGAATTTGTTGCTCATCCCGGGACCGAAATATTGCTGACAAGGCTAACTTTTTTTGGAAGCTAACCTTGTCACCCAGCCCAATCGAATGAAACTTATGTGCGGATTTAGTGCTATTTATGTGCTAATTAGTTGCTCTATTCGCGAATTTGTTGCTCATCCCGGGACCGAAATATTGCTGACAAGGCTAACTTTTTTTGGAAGCTAGCCTTGTCACCCAGCCCAATCGAATGAAACTTATGTGCGGATTTAGTGCTATTTATGTGCTAATTAGTTGCTCTATTCGCGAATTTGTTGCTCATCCCGGGACCGAAATATTGCTGACAAGGCTAACTTTTTTTGGAAGCTAGCCTTGTCACCCAGCCCAATCGAATGAAACTTATGTGCGGATTTAGTGCTATTTATGTGCTAATTAGTTGCTCTAATCGCGACTTTGTTGCTCATCCCGGGACCGAAATATTGCTGACAAGGCTAACTTTTTTTGGAAGCTAGCCTTGTCACCCAGCCCAATCGAATGATACTTATGTGCGGATTTAGTGCTATTTATGTGCTAATTAGTTGCTCTATTCGCGAATAGAGCAACTAATTAGCAAAGTACTAAATCCGCACATAAGTTTTATTCGATTGGGCTGGGTGACAAGGCTAGCTTCCAAAAAAAGTTAGCCTTGTCAGCAATATTTCGGTCCCGGGATGAGCAACAAATTCGCGAATAGAGCAACTAATTAGCACATAAATAGCACTAAATCCGCACATAAGTTTTATTCGATTGGGCTGGGTGACAACGCTAGCTTCCAAAAAAAGTTAGCCTTGTCAGCAATATTTCGGTCCCGGGATGAGCAACAAATTCGCGATTAGAGCAACAAATTAGCACATAAATAGCACTAAATCCGCACATAAGTTTCATTCGATTGGGCTGAGTGACAAGGCTAGCTTCCAAAAAAAGTAAGCCTTGTCACCAATATTTCGATCCCGGGATGAGCAACAAATTCGCGATTAGAGCAACTAATTAACACATAAATAGCACTAAATCCGCACATAAGTTTCATTCGATTGGGCTGGGTGACAAGGCTAGCTTCCAAAAAAAGTTAGCCTTGTCAGCAATATTTCGGTCCCGGGATGAGCAACAAATTCGCGATTAGAGCAACTAATTAGCACATAAATAGCACTAAATCCGCACATAAGTTTCATTCGATTGGGCTGGGTGATAAGGCTAGCTTCCAAAAAAAGTTAGCCTTGTCAGCAATATTTCGGTCCCGGGATGAGCAACAAATTCGCGAATAGAGCAACTAATTAGCACATAAATAGCACTAAATCTGCACATAAGTTTCATTCGATTGGGCTGGGTGACAAGGCTAGCTTCCAAAAAAAGTTAGCCTTGTCAGCAATATTTCGGTCCCGGGATGAGCAACAAATTCGCGAATAGAGCAACTAATTAGCACATAAATCCGCACATAAGTTTTATTCGATTGGGCTGGGTCGTCAAGGCTAGCTTCACGGACGTCTTAAGTAGGGGCTAAATAAATTAACCGACTTAGTATTACATGGATCTCACAACTTTTTACGGTAGAAGAACTGGGTTGCGAGACTTGTTTTTTTTTTACAAGTTATGTTTTTGATGGCATCTCATTTCTTTTTGTAGGTAGTTCCTACCTTTTTCCTTTCCGGTACCTTCTACTTCTTGAATACCAATAATGGATTTTCTTAAAGACGAACGGGAAGCGTGAAAGCTGCGGCGTGGGCTAGCCACCTCCGCCGGCCGGTTACACAGGTTATGATTTATTAGTGTTCGTTGATGTTTGTATGATTTATAGTTGTTTGTTTTTGGGCAATTTAGTCTACTTTAAAACTTTACCGGATTTTGGTACAACTTCATAAGACATGTCCTATTCTTGCTTTTTCATTCCGTTGGTTGCGAGTTACCTTTGAACATACTTATACCTATTTAGGTACCGGGTAGGTTACAGGTACACTGATTCGTTCAGTGCAAATGTAACTTTGTAATCCTATATATTTATACGGGATAACAAAGTTACTTATGCAGTTATTGTATCTATGTAGAAATTAGACCGAAATTGCAAAATATTTTAGTTTTTCCTTGATTTATATACTAAATACTAATTGTATTCTAAATTTGAAGCCTCTATGTCTGCTAGAAGTGCCTCAAGAGTTTTGATGATTGGTCAGTCAGTCATTGAGTGACAAAATTAAGAAACTTTGACAAGTCATATTTGGATATATTTAGGCGTTAACTGTGGTTAACACACGTGTTTGAGTGATCTTGGTGTTTTCTTTCTTATTTTTTCATATGTTTATAGTGTTAATAGTAGATTTTCTTGGGATTTGTGGTTAACTAACATATTTATCACAGGTAAGTGTTAGCTTTTAGTTGTATTTTGTTTTGTTTGGGGTTTTTTTTAATATAAATATTTTACTTTTAAAAAATGGATCTTGACCATCCTCCTGATCCGCCGGATACTGGTGGTACGACTGACGGTCAAATTATATCGGATTCCTCCTCCTCTCAACAAAGCTTAAGAAAACGTCCTGCTATTGATAACCCTTCCAGTGATTCCTCATCCAAGAAAACAATAGTACATCCATCAACAGCTACTCCGTCTATACAATCAATTTTTACTCACCCATCCTTTTCCGAAGGCCCTAAGAGTTATTCTAATGACGACCAGGGTCCCTTCATTGTTCATGTATCACGTGAAACCCCAGACCCAGCCTCAGGAACTACTATTCGCGCCCTAAAGTTTGGCCAGTTCTTACATACGCATAAAATTGACTCAGTAGTTAAGGACGGCGTAAAAAATGTAGGTAGAAATAAAATTTCTATTGAATTTAGCTCGGCTCAAGCAGCAAATAAATTTTTACAAAATCCGGTTGTTGTAATGTGCAAATACAATGCTATTATACCAACATTCAATATTACAAGGATGGGTCTTGTTAAGGGTATTCCTGTGGATTGGTCAATGGAGGAACTAGTGGAGTCATTAGAGCTACCATCTGGCTGTGGTATTATTGTGAAAGCACGAAGGCTGAATCGCAAGTCTTTACAGGAAGGCACAGTAACTTGGGTTCCTACACAGTCAGTGGTATTAACTTTTAGAGGTCAAATGCTCCCAAATAGAATCTACTCCTATCACACATCCTTACCTGTCGAAACATATAATTTACCCACGATACAGTGTCTTAACTGTTGCCGTTATGGCCACATTAAGACTCAGTGTAGATCTCAACCCAGGTGCTACAAGTGTTCACAATCACATACAGGTGAGTCTTGTAATATTTCCAAAGAAAATGCAACATGCTTGCACTGTTCTGGCAAGCATTTTACCACGGAAAAGGACTGTCCAGAATACCTCCGTCAACTTAAAATTAAAATTGATATGTCCCAAGACAACATTTCTTATATAGAAGCTTCCTCTCGTTATCCCCCCGTTCGTAGGTCATATGCAGAGATGGCCAAAGAAATGTTCACTCCTTCACACTCTCCTAGCACCTCAACACAACCTCCTTCTTCACCTACTAGGTCCTACTGTCAAACTGTAATCCGTTCTCCTCGTCCCAGAGCCCCTGTAGGCAAAGGGTACGATAAACAAGCTCATCAAACTATTGTTGGCAACAACTCTTCCTCTCTTCCTAATGGTTGTGCTCTAAGTAATAACCATAATCCTTCCCTCTCTTATAACAACAATCTTCTAGAAAACCCTGTCTCTCCTAGAAAATCCTCAGCATCGTTACTACATGTAGTGACATGTCCATACCGACCAACGTTGCCCAATCACTTACCCAACTCTACCAAATCCTGCAAAATGGCCTCAATCAGCTTCCTGCAGTGGAACTGTAAAAGCATCCGTCCAAAGAAAAACGAAATCCTTTCACTAATCAACCTTCATAACCCTGCCATTTTTGCCATCTCTGAAACATGGCTGGTTCCAGGTTCTCGTTTTCGGGTTCCGGGTTTCTCCTGTTTGAGGGATGACAGAAGTGATGGATATGCAGGTAGTGCTGTCCTTATTCAGCACTCAATTCCCTTCTCCCAAATTCCCTTATCCTCCCACAGCCAGCATATCAATGCTGTGGCTGTTAGAGCCTGTGACATTTCTTTCCTATCCCTGTATATACCTCATCCTAGTCCTTCCCTTATTCCTGACCTCCGCTCAATCTTTTCTTCTCTTCCCAGTCCCATCCTTGTTATGGGAGATTTTAACTCCCATCACACTTCCTGGGGATCCCATCTTACTGACGGATTTGCTCTGTTGTTGCTGGACATCTTTGATGATGCTAATCTCTGCATTCTCAATGATGGTTCGCCAACTCGTAGAGTATATCCGAATCAGAACCCCAAATCTGCTATAGACCTTTCTTTAGCCTCTCCTTCCCTCGCTTCAATGTTGTCATGGAAAGTCCTCCCATCTACCTTCGGCAGTGATCATTTCCCCATTATCCTCTCATTCAATCAATCAACTCCCCTCCCCCCCCTATTAATCCTAATCCTATGTTAAAATTTAAAATTAAGAATATTAATTATTATCCGTATGCCGAATCTGTTGATTCCATGATTGACTCCCTCCCTGATTCTCAAGATGATAGAAATATCCTAATTTGCTACGATCTGTTTCTTAAAACTCTTTTAAATGGTGCAAATATCCATTTCCCCAAAAAGCACATCTCAAAAACACATTTGCTCTCCACCCCCTGGTGGGATGAGGATTGCAAACGTCTAGCTAAAATAAGATTAAAGGCAGAGGAGGCATACTCTTTTAGTATGTGTCCAGACAATTTTATCAGGTACCAAAAAGCAGATGCCAGGTTTAAACGTTTAGTATCAAAAAAGAAAAATCTGGTTGGATGTCGTTTTGTGAATCCCTCAGTCCCCGCTCTCCATCACGCGTAGTTTGGAATCAACTTAAAAAATTTCGCCGCTCCCTTACCTCTGACAACTTATCATCCAATAATCCTGTTGAATGGCTTAATGATTTTACTGACAAACTTGCTCCCCCATTTGTCCCTTGTGAGGACAGTTTTCTTACCTCAACGCCAGCATCTACTGTGGACGATCTGGATGCCCCCTTTTCTTTTTCTGAGCTTCAATGTGCTCTAGACGGATTAAAAGATTCAACACCTGGGGAAGATGGCGTTCCATACTCTTTTATTAAGAATTTAAATGATAAAGCAAAACACTGTTACCTTAACATAATAAACACTCTGTTTATGAAAGGAATCGTCCCTCAACCTTGGAAGTCCCAAGTCATAATACCTATTTTAAAACCAGGTAAAAACCCTCTAAACAGTAATTCATACCGTCCTATTGCTTTATCTTCTACCTTGGCAAAAATAACTGAACATCTTCTGAAAAATCGCCTGGAATGGATAGTGGAAAGTAGAAACTTACTGGCTCCCTCCCAATTTGGCTTCCGGAAGGGTTTCAGCACCATTGACAGTTTAAGCTTACTCATAACAGACATTCGAACAGCTTTTGCTAAGGGAGAATATCTAGTGGGCATCTTTCTAGATGTAACTTCTGCATATGATAATGTCGTTCTTCCAATACTCAGGCAGAAAATGCACCAGCTGAGTATTCCGCCAAGAATCGTACGTTTCATATGTAATATGTTGTCTTGTAGAACTATATCTGTAAGACACCAACTCCTTACGCTTCCCCCCAGACTCGTCTGGAAAGGTCTCCCTCAAGGCTCTGTTCTCAGTCCTTTGCTTTACAGCATTTATACCTACGATCTCGATTTGTCTGTTAATAATTTTTGTAACATTCTACAGTATGCAGATGATATAGTTTTATATTACAAATCTAAGTCAATAGAAAATTTAACCTTTCGACTCAACTCTGCTTTGCACTATCTAAGCCAATGGCTGTCTGACAATGGCTTATCCTTATCGATAAGTAAATGTCAGGCAGTTACCTTTACTAGAAAAAGAGTATCCCCTGTCTTTGATTTGTTTTATGAGGGTGAACGCATCAGTCTGGTGGACAAGGCAAAATTTCTTGGTATTATACTCGATAACAGATTGAACGGATTTTCCCACATAGAGTATATTTCCTATAAATGTGAAAAATCACTTAACGTATTAAGAGCAGTGTCAGGTGTATGGTGGGGTGCTCACCCCTACTCTTTAAAATTAATTTACAATGCCCTCGTCCGCAGCCATATGGATTATTGTCTTTTTGTTTTAGATCCAATTAATAAATCCTTATCACATTAAGTACTTATTTACTTTTGCTATAAAAACGTCTGTATATAACAATAAAATATATGTAAAGATAAGGGTATAGGCGCATGTAAGCCTGTAGATGTGAATAAAAAAAAAAAATCCTTGTCACAAAAATTAAATAAAATCCAATACAAATCCCTACGTATTATACTGGGTGCCATGAAATCATCGCCGACTAATGCCCTACAGGTTGAGTGTGTAGACCCTCCTTTAGAAATCAGAAGGCAATTTTTATGTGACCGTTTTGTCATAAAATCGTTACAGCTGTCTTCCCACCCCCTTTGGCCTAAACTGCACAAGCTTTCCCAACTTTGTAATCCAAACGGACCACGTTCTTATTTATTAAACAGTTTTACTAAATTTTCCAACCTCCCAAACCCTCTCTCAACCTCTCTTATGAACCCATTATTTTCCACCTCATTTAAAGCTCTTACCTATAACGTTCCCATTATCACAGATCTTGGTTTCACAAAAGGTGACCCTGACACGAAACTCAAATTTCAATCGATTCTTCATCAAAATTGGTCAAATCATCATATCATCTATACTGACGCATCTAAACTTACCCCGACCAGCTGTGTTGGTGCTGCCTGCATACAATATAAATGTCCCCCTGAATCATCAGTGTTTTCCGGTGAAGCTATTGCTATACTGGAAGCCATCCTCTTCGCCCTCTCCCATGACTTAGGACCGACGGTTATCTTGACTGACTCATTAAGTTGTCTCTTAGCTATTAAAGAGAATCCCTTCCGTAGCAAGTTGAGATTTTCTATTGTTTTTAAGATTAGAGAGGCCTTGCTCTCGTGTAGTCAAAAGGGTCTGCAAATTCTGCTTGTCTGGATTCCAGGCCATTCTGGCATCGCTGGAAACGAGACAGCAGATTCGTGCGCCAAAGCTGCAATCCAATCCGGTTCCCTAGATCATTTTAAAAACTCCTGTCAAGACCTACGTTCCCTAGCAAAAATTCATATGGACAAGTCCTGGAATTCATTTTGGAGTTCATCAAAATCGGTGAAGGGTAAATTTTACTCAAATATTCAGCCAGACATTCCAAGACGCCCTTGGTTTTTCCTTCATAGACATGCTAGCCGCTGGGTCACATCTACAATCTGCCGCTTGCGTCTTGGTCATGCGTGTACACCTGTTCACTTGGCAAAAATGAGAATACGAGACCACTCATTGTGTGAATGTGGCCTTGACGAAGGTACAATTTCTCATATCCTTCTTGACTGTCCCAAACTCCTCCGTCCTATATATGACGTCCTTCCTCGTGATATTCCTCGCCCTATAAATGTTCAATGTTTGTTAATGTTGGTGTTTAGTCCTTACTGTTCATTTCTATGTAAATACATTGAATGTAATAGAATTAAGTTGTAGATAAATCATGTGTCTGTCCTAGTATAATAGTTAGAAGTATATTACTAATATTTTGTAGTTTTAGTTTAATATTGAATGTTTGTGTTGTTTTAGGGTTAAGGCTTAACAATGAAAGTCTGACTATATCACTTGCTTTCAAAATTAAATTGAGACTGATATCTCAATCGCACCGATCAATCTCCTCCGTGTCTTCTCCATCCTACGTGACATTGGCGGAATCAACAGTGCTTCTCTGGCACAACAGAAAGCCATAAAATCAATCAATCAATCAATCAAGTCATATTTCTTAAACAACTTTTTTATGAACTTTTAATTTTATTAACTCTTTAACTATTTCTTTAATACAAGGTGTAAAGTATCATTTTTTTTTTAATAATTCTTTAATTATTTATTAATACAAAGTGTAATGTGATAAAAACGCAAAGATTTATTACAAGGTGTAAAGTATCCTAATTTTTTTTTTCTAATTATATTAATAACTTTTTGGTCATCCATCTAATCCAGTGATTCCCAAAGTGGTCTATATCGACCCCTAAGGGTCTATGACAATCTGCAAGGGGTCTACGTCAGCGAAAAAAAATTTGGGGGTCCATGAAATGAAAATGGGGGTCCACGATAGTGGATCTAAGCACATACACTGATAGTACCTATTTACTTACATCATACTATCTTATAATATCAAAACATATACATTATTTATAAAAGTACCTATGAAGTAAAAAAATTATTATATATGTTTATAAAATTGTGTAAGTTGTAGGATGTTGTTATTCGCTTTGTGGTCGCAATACATTTTGAACTTGTAAAAACCTGAGAGTGAACTAAAAATATTGACTTATTGCTTATGTTATTTTATTTATAGTTTATTTTATGTTTATTTAATGTTACGTATATTTTACATAACAGATACAAAATTTTATTTTGAGTAGTTTTAATTTAAATTCAATTAATAAATGTATAAATTAACATGTGTTTTTACTTTACGTTTTTAACACTAAACTTCACTACAGTTAGAAATTTACAGGAAATCAATATCAGGTAAGTAGGGGGTCTACCCAACACGGAAAAACATGGCAAGGGGTCTACGACACAAAAAAGTTTGGGGAACTCTGATCTAATCAAAGGCAGAATCCACATTCATAACAAACGGAACAAACGAACTTTATTTCCCCAAGATGGGGTCGCATATTCACGTCTACCAAACCACCACCACTCACCACTCATCAAAAACGGTCCACCCATTAACAATCTCAGATTCCGTTGATTTTTATATATGTTGTAGAGTAGTCTCCCCTAAATGATTATTTGAAATAGTAAAACGCACTTCGCTTTCATTTTCGAGAAAAATAAATTTAAAGTTCACGTCCACTCGACTCATTTTTTTTTTCAAATTTATTTTTATTAAATAATTTGTTATCTTAATTAATAAATAATTCAAATGGTGAAGTTATTTAATGTTAAATTTTTTATATATCTGATATATTTATATATTTCTTTTGTCAATTTTACGTGCAATATAGGATGAATAATCACGCGTTTTGCGTGAAGTGAGAGTAGCCGCTATTATGCTCGACTTGGCGGAACCACTGCCGTGCCCCCAGATGTGCTATTGTTGTCATAAAATTTAGCGTACATTTTACATATACACAATAGTCTTGATTCAATCCGTGTGTGAAAATGTTGTCGTTCCTGTTACATTTGTCGTATATTTTCGCTACAGTTCTTGTCGGTCTAATAGTGACGTTTGTTATATTAGTCATCGTAATTCGTATTACTTTGGAACCCATCAAAGGTGTATGCAAATGCAAGACGGAACTACAAGGAAAAACAGTTCTGATAACTGGCGGCAATTCTGGAATAGGGTTAGAAACAGCCAAGGACCTAGCACGAAGAGGTGCGAGTGTCATAATCGCTAGCAGAAATGTCGAGAAATCTGAAGATGCAGTGAAATATATAAGGGGAACTACCGGAAATAATAAAGTCGAAAGTCGTTATTTGAATTTAGAGAATAAGGATTCTGTTGTAAAGTTTGCTGTAGATTTTAATAAAGAATTTGATAGTCTGGATATTCTAGTCAACAATGCTGGATGCGGGGCTATCAAAAGAAAAACTACAGAAGATGGGATAGACCTTTTGATGCAAGTAAATTATGTTGGACCATTTCTCCTCACACATTTGTTGCTTGACAAACTAATAGCTTCAAAACCAAGCCGAATAGTCAACGTATCATCTTTAGTCCATAGATTTACAAAATTAAATGTTGAAGATTTAAGAAAGTGTGGAAGCAACAGTGATTTAATCAGATACAGTAAAACTAAGCTTTGTGACGTGCTTTGGACTAGAGCATTAGCTAAGAAGCTTCCCCATGGCGTAACAGCGAACGTTTTACACCCAGGGTTGGTTAAAACTAATATTTTTGAATTCTTACACCCGTATCTTAAAAAAGTTCTTTTTCTTCTGATTGATTTACTATACAAAACTCCGGTAGAAGGTGCTCAAACGATAATACATCTATGCGTGTCACCAAATTTGGATAATGCCACCGGTGGTTACTACATGGATTGCAAACGAATCGAACCATCAAAAATCGCTCAAAACGATGACCTTGCAGAAGAACTTTGGAATAAAACTTTGGAGTTAATTAAACAATGATTGTCGAAAATAATTCATACAGACATTCTAAAGACAACTAATAAATAGTTAAATGGGCAACGGAGTTAAAAGAAAAACATAATAAGAAAAAAATAAGATAATTAATAAAAATTTTGATTTTTAGATTAAAGGGATCTGTGTCTTGTACACATAATCAATAATTTTTTGGTGTATCAATGAGCTAATAATAAATATTATAATAATAAAAACAAATTTTTATTTTTAATTCATTAATAATTATTAGACAAAATAGTAAAGGACATGTATAATATACTTTCTATATAATTGTGTTGTACATATTTTAATTAAGAACACAGTATACAAAAAGAGTTCAAATTCCAATTTTGTTTCGCTATGTGATTTACTCGTATGTATTTAAACAAATCTTTGAACTCTCAAAGTTCAAATGCCCGTATTTAGATCCAGATACATATCCAGATATATATCACATGATATTTTTCATTTTTTAAATGTCTTACATAAAATATTAACATAAAATTTTGATAGAATATATTAAAAACATTTTTAAATGTATTTATTTCCACACACATATGAGCGCTTATGCCAGTCAAAAACAACCTACAGTCTTAATGTTTGCCTGGATATTTTTATCTCTGTGGTAAATTCTCCAAAATTTAATCAAATTATACCTATATTTCTTCTTCTATATGGAGAACAGGCTGAGACAGTACAGTACAGTACAGTCAGTATACCTGTATTTAAAGATCATATTCTGAATTTTTTAATATACTTTGTACTTAAGAGGTGGATAAAAAGCTGCTAAAAACATCACGTGATTAATGGACTACCACCCGATATTCGAAATGATATCTATAAAATTAAAAATTTCAATTAAAATTTCAAAAAACCTGTTTCAATCTATTTACTAGCTCGTCTGAAAAACTCATTAAAACATCACCCAAAATACTTTTGGAAATATGTTTAAAAAAAATGGTGACCTATAAGCTATCCTTCTAAATTCACACACAATAATATTGACAATACCAAGGGCGATGATATAATATGTAAAGTATTTAACAAATTTTTCGAGTATCTTCTTAAACCCTCAGGGACCAAGTTCTACAACACCTATTACCTTCACTCACCATTGTAGTGAATATTTATCTAAAATTAATGTTAACAAACATTATGTATACCTAACATTTTTTACGAACTCTAGACAAAAGTAAAGGTACAGGTGTGACGGTATTCCGCCGTTGTTTTTCGCTTCTTGTGCTGATAACCTCTGTTATCCTATTACAATTTCGTTTAACAGATCACTGCAAAAAGGATTTTTTCCTGCTGCTTGAAAAAAGCTCAAATTGTCCCAATTCATAAAAAGGGTTCTAAGTCCTTAATTACTAACTGTCGTCTAATATTCATCCTTAATACTATCGCTAATCTGTTTGAAAAGGTGGTGTATGAAGATATCTACCCAATTATTGCTAAGGGCATTCCACGAACACAACACGAATTCCTTCGCGGTACCTTATCTAAATTAACTTTGTTTTCTGATTTTTTCCTAAAAGCAATGGAGAAAGGTGGGCAAGTTGACATGGTCTATACGGATATTGAAAAAGCTTTTGACCGTGTAAACAATGTTATCCTTCTTCAAAAGCTACACAGTCTCGGAATTCATGGTGGACTTGTTACGTTGGGTGCAGTAATATCTTACTAACCGTACACAAACTGTTGTTCTTGGAAGTTATAGGTCTGAGTATGTCAATGTACCCTCTGGAATACCTCAGGGATCCCATCTCGGCCCTCTCTTCTATAGCGTGTATATTTATGACATAGGTACGGTTCTTGTAAACTCAAAACACTCTATGCTGACGACCAAAAAGTTACATGACCGTGCGCATGGTTGATGATTGTAAGCGGTTAAAACATCAATCTATTTGATTATTATACAAAGAATAATATAAAAGTTAGTAATCAAAATTTTCAATATCTTAGTTTCACATGCAAAAATAATCCTATTTTGTTTAAATTTCATCATCAATCATTTTGACGACGTGTTGGCGCAGTGGTCACAGCTGGCTGATGCGCTAGCGGTTGTGGGTTCAATCCCCGCACATGACAAATATTTGTATAGGTCATACAGATGTTTGTGTGATCTGGGCGTTTGTGCTTGTGTATTGTGTGTATTTCCGGACCCACGACACAGGATTCACATCCTACTGTGGACCGTTGAGTGTAAGAGGTTTATTTATTTAAAAAAAAAATGTAATTTTAATGGAATTGAGACATAATTAGATCCAAAGCACACATCTTGGTTTTGTAATGCGAACATGTAGTCCATTTAAATATCCCCTCCTAACCTTCAAATTAGTTTATTACGCATATATTCAAAACATCTTAGAATATGCTGTTCCTGTTTGTTCCCCGCGGTACGATGTTTATATAAAACACATCGAAAGTGTACAGAAGAAATTTATTCATTACCTTAAATTTAAATGCAGAAAAGCTGACATAGGCGAAGAATGCATAGATATCTGCCGAGCTTATAACCTTCTTACATTAACGGAACGGAGAGATATTAGACATGCGGTTATTGTATGATATAATTTGTGGCCACCTAGACTGTCCGAAACTAGCTGAACATATTTTG
Organism: Euphydryas editha; assembly: GCA_036937285.1. Lineage (NCBI taxonomy): Eukaryota > Metazoa > Arthropoda > Insecta > Lepidoptera > Nymphalidae > Euphydryas > Euphydryas editha. Next base: position 8,806,632 of record JAUPFZ010000024.1, read on the forward strand.
CTGAACATCCCTTGACGTCGAATGAGACACACTCCCATATTATATGGCCCGAACTGCCAAGTACTATGTACAGAATTGTGTTTTCACAAGATTACTCAACACCTATAATTTGAAATTTAAAGGCATAGATATTTACAATGGATCTAAAAATATATTTAAAAATAAAATCCAACGACAGTTCTTTAACCGACATAATCAAAACAATCCCTACTAATATATAAATGCGAAAGTAACTCTGTCTGTCTGTTACGCTTTCACGCCTAAACCACTGAACCGATTTTGATGAAATTTGGTATGAAGATAGAACTGAACTTGGGAAAGGACATAGGATACTTTTTATCGCGAAAATAATGGTAATTCCCTTGGTCTGCTATGCGTTCGTATAAAGTGGTAAAAAAATAATTCAATACTCAATAGGTTTACTTGCCATCTATATATAGGTTACAATTTTGTGGGTAATTTGTGGGTTTTTTTTTTTTGGTCGCAGGGGAATCCATTTACGGATGAAATTCAGGATGCCGATCGGCAGTCCTAGACCTATGTCGGACTCGGCACTTTGGGAGTGCCATAGCGTACTAAACCCCTGCCGGAGCGTTCAGCCGCTTTAATTGGAGGGTCCCGGATCTGCAGCCAACAGGATCACTCCAGCGACAGGCTGGCTTCTGCGAAAAGGCTAGACTTCTCCTCCATAAGGACTGTCCGGCTCACCTCTGAACAGTCCCGACGACGCCGTGTCTAGCAGGACCGGGTTCCCATCCCGGCCCGACACGGGCACAGGGGCGTTACTGGAGGCGCATTAAGTAGCGCCTCCTACGCACCTCTATTCGTCGCCCGCGGATGGAGACCACGTCGGTGGCCTCCTCTCTCACCCGCTCGTCGGCCTCCTTCTGGGACGTCCAAAATAAGTTCATGAGGTACCTGTACATGATATTGTACGGTATCTATTTTATGTACCCGTTAATGTATCTTACACATATTTGTATTAGATATGGTTGAATACCTACAACGAACTCAGAATCCGCAGAGAGTTTGCATTGATAGCACACGTGATTAAATTACTACATGGGGAAATTCATAACCCGGGAGTACTACCTCGCCTTGAGTTGTACGTACCAAAACGATATGAGTGCAGAAGGCGTCACCCGTGGTGGGTGGTAGGTGCTGGTAGTGCCTACGGCCAGGAGCAACCTGTTGGCCAAAATATGAAGGAAAGACATGACATAATGAGGTACATTACGGGCTCATCATATTCTCATATCGTGTGAGCGAGTTCCCAAAAGTTGTTATGTATTTGCCATCTTATAATAAGTTATAATTGCTTAGTGATTAAGGTTCAAGTGATTGAAAATTATAGTAATAGTAACATTTAATAAAACAAAATATAATAATGTAATCAAAGTAACTTAGGGATACGATTATTATAATTTCATGTGTGAGACTTTCAATTTCATGTATGAGACTACATATTTTTTAAGAATAAATTGTATAATATTATTTTTCAAGTATCAGCATCAGTTAATACTCCTACTACTACCTCAATATTTATTTTATTTTCCTGCACTTTGTCAGTTTCAGTTTTCATGATTGAGACTATAGTAAAACTCTTAAAAAACAATTTTTTTTTGTAAGACTATTCGAACATATATAGTTTTGTTCACGGTCGGTGTAGGAAAAAATACTAGGCCGTGGTTTTGTTTATGATTTTAAAATTTGTATTATCTACATTTATTTTGGCTGTGTCACTGTCGCGTACTTTACACGTTGTCAATTTATGATTATTTTTACCTAAATCTTATCAGAATTTATAGCTTCTTTAAATAATTTTATACTTTCTTAAAAGTAAATAAATATGTCATCCCCCGATGAAACTTCGCAACTTAAAGCAGGTCATCCTCCTGCAGGTGAGCCTTCGCTTTTTTGTTTTGTTTACTATACATTTTAAAAAGTATTTAATATTTATGTAGATTTAGAATTTTAGAGTATCAAACAACGCTATAAGGCTGAATTGATAAAAAATATTAAACATATATATGAAATGGTAAACTTTTATAAAGTGTATAATTATTATAATTTAATTAGGTACTCAAAAAAAAAAGTTTAATAACCTTGAATTCGATCGCCGTTTTTTATTTACGTCCCCTTATCTTAGTAAGTGTTTTTAAATAAAGAACATTTCAAGGTCATATTCGTGTTGCATATGTAACGTCATATTTGGTCTAAACAATGTTATTTGTAAGTTAAGTGCTATATAAAAAATAAAAATTAAAAATATTTATTGTTAAATTCCCAAATTTCCATTCTCCGAACTTTGCCCACCTTACTATATAATGATAGCATATATGAATCAAATTACTAGCTTAAATACTAATAATCTTCAATAAGTATGATTCAACAAACATATTGACATAACAAGAAATATTTAACTCTCTTACAAGATATTTTACTCATTCTCGTTGTAAAATACTTTTAAGAGAAAATAACAAAAAAAAACTACCAAGAAAATAAATCTGGTCCTTAATAAAATTCATTTTTATCTAATACAATGTAGTATAGAATTTTTTTCTTTGTTTACTAAATATGTTTTAAAAATTATCATATATCTTACAGTGAAAGCTGGTGGTATGAGAATCACCCAACATAAGGTTCCACACACAAAAGATTCCAAGGAACAATCATATGAAGACTTCACTGGACTCGCTGGTCCATCTCCTGTTCCAACCAACCCAATCTCTATTGTGGGGGCTCCTAACAGAGGTAATGCCGACTTCACACCTCAAGCGGCACAGGTTGCTCACAGTCCTAAGCCTCCAGCACATATTAATATTAAGCATACCACAAATATCCAACAGCCTAGGAAGTAGACTACATCTTCTGAAAGGCATATCAAATTCAGTTTATGTTGGGTGTTTATAATTGAGAATTAAAACCTATAAAGTAATATATTGTTGTAAAATTTAGTACAAAATAATATTGTTGACATGTAAATTAATATTTTTTATTAAAACTACTTCATTGAATAGTTTTTAAAATTTAAAAAAAAAATCTTTGTCATTAATATTTATAATCTTTCAATAACATCTATGTACCATTTGAATAAATAATCGCAAGAACTTACAAATACAGTTGTCTAAAAAGTAAATATTACATTTTAAAACACCTAGCGTAAACTGCCAAGCCAAGTGATTAAATTGATATAAAAGAAATTTGAACTTTATGTAATAAAAAAACCATCAAAGTGTATTTATATATAATATATTGACTCTACAGTAAGTAGATAAATAAAGACTTTGTTAAATAACCTAATAAAAGACTTATTTAAAAATAGGTCTTATTGCATCAATATGATATTTGTTCCCCTATAATGTATTCTTTAATAAATATTATTATTTTATGGATAATTTTACTTTAAAAATTGTGTTAAAAAATATATATTTTATAATTAAGATGAATGCTATAAACAACATCCTCCTAGAGATAAGAATAAAGTAAAAGAAATACTATTTAGAAGTGTGAAAAATATTAACAGAATTAATTTGTGTTTTATAATAAGTTGGTTTTCTATTGTCTGTCTAATTACATTCCTTAAGCATTTTAATTTAAGAAATGTATTTACTTTAAATTTAAAATTTACAAAAAAAAAAAAATAATAATAAATGAAAAAATTGTATTATTTAAAAATAATTATATTTATTAAGATAAAAATTGGGTGCTAATGTGTTTTATTAATTGATTTTTCTTTTTTTTTTAACATTCCTAATTGTTTTCTGTTTCGTAAATTACATAATTGTGTTTTTTTTTACTATTTCTATATCTATGAATGATCAAAATGTTAGCCATTTGGGACCATGTTGATCATGTTTTATAATTTTTAATTTCATTTATTACTTTTAAATAAAATGTTCAAAAGTATTCCTTGTTTAATTTTTATATTGATGTATGTGTAATAAAATATCTCAATTACGTCAATAATTTATAAACTAAATCGATGAATAGTTCACAATAATTTGACGACAGGATGCCACAGTGATGTGGTTCTTGTTTCTGGCTGGTTCTTGTTCCGGATTCGCGAGTTCGATCCACCATTAGATTAATGTTTATATAGCTAGATCCTGGTTTATACTCTTATATGTCATATGTCCTTGTATTGCTTGTGTTTCCGGACTCCGGTCAGGTTTCGACTGTACCCGTTGAGTGTGATTCATTTATTGTTTATTATTAATAATTAGCTACAAATTGTGATTCCAAAATCTTGAAAATAAAAGGAATTAATTATTTTTTTTTTGGTTTTTAATGTGAAGAATTAAATGTAAACTAAAATTAGTTTTTCGATAACAAGTATGCTTAATTTAAAAAATCAAAAAACCCGACTGCGAAAAATACTCTTATTATAAACTAAACAGAATAAAACAATTTACTAGCTTTCATTTGATACCCATATTGCTACAGTAAGAAAAAAAATTCAACTCCCCCATCATTCCGCTATTTGCGGGCGCCATTTTGAAAATTTATATACCCTATGTCACTACTACACTTTAGACAAATCCAACGACACCTCATATGTCAAAAACCGTCCAGCCGTTTGGGCTGTAGGGCGTGCCAAAGAAATGGACATACATACATACACTCGAAAAACATAACCCTCCTTCTGTCGCAGTCGGGTAAAAATTCTGCTTAACGTGCTCTCTGAGGCACGCTGGGGAGATCCATAAGAACATACACCCAGAACAAAAATAAATATGTATTGTACAAATACAAATATCTGCCCCGAGCGGGCATCGAACCAGCGACAGCTGGTGTTAAGGCGACTACTCACACTACTACACCAGAACGGTTGTCGTTGTTATATCTACTGAAACAGATAACTTTTTTATTTACTATAAAACAGTTAAATTTGTATACCTACTTATATAATATTTAATTTTTTTCAAATTAAAAAATAAAAAATGTTGGTAACAAATGGTACAACATTACACACTATCAACACCGATAATTATGGGTTCGATTCTTCATCAGAACCAAATATTTGGTAATAATAGCTCTGTAAAAATCAGTAACTTTTGATTCAGACTAAAATAATTAAAAAACCAAAATAACTGAAATACGGAAAAGTGAAAAATATTAGTCAAAAAAAATTGAACATCGACCTTATATTATTATTCATTATATTACAACAACACAACAAGGAATAATTAAAGCAAGTAGATTGTACTATAATAATTATTATAATCATAATTATATTAATCGTAAATCGTAATAGAATTTTCGCACTTTTTAAATATTTTGGAACTATAGGTACATAACTCTATACTAGCAACACTTCACTTGACAGGTGTTTACGCGCCAAACAATATGGACAATGGTTACTGGCTAACGCAAGAATAAAGTTTCGTTTCACTGTTTTGCTGATTATTTGTTAAAAGTTTTACGTTTGTAAACGTAATCACGTTTACTTGTATTGGTTTTATTAGTTAAATGTGAAATATGCTGTATTAGCAGTATCAAAATTGATTCAAAATTGGACCAAACGTATAAGTAGGCGCCTGCCAGGTGCTAAAAAACTTGACTCATGTGCTTTAACGACTGATATTGATATAAAACAAAATTATTTGATTATAAAAAATGTTAAATATGGCCGCAACAACACCACGACGCTCATTACGAGCTCCTCATATCCATACCCCGAAAATGTCTGAACGAAAGAAAGGACTGTTCTTGACCGAAAATGAAGCTTCGATGGACTCATTGACGAAACACCGTCATCTCCCAGTGGTTAATAGTGAGAGTGATAGCGATGACTGTGACCTAGGCATCATCAGTACCTTGGATTCCAGCTCTGGAGAAGACTCTGATCATAATATTCCTAAAACTCCAGAAAGATTGCTTATGCGTAAGTATCCATTATATCTAGTTTATAATAATGTTTTTAATATCACACTAGTAACATTTTTTCTCTTCTAATATTAGTTGAATAATAACTGAAATATATAGCGTAGACTTGATGAAATACTGATTATTTTATATGTTGATGTTGTCAACATATAAAATAATATTAACTTAATTTCAACATATAATATTTGTGAAAAACATATCAGGAGCATACAATTTCACGTTATCAAAACATTTTATTTTATAATTGGTAAGTTATGAAATTAGTTAAATGTTGCATTCAAACACTCTTCAAGATTACAAAGATATAAACAAAACTAATAATTTCCATATTTCAATATAATAAAGATTGCTGTTGGGGGTATACTTTGCTATGAAATTACAAGTTTAATATTATATTGTTTTAAATATAAATGCATAATAACAATACTACAATATATGATAAACTTAATGCTATTTTTCTTATTTTGTATTTTTGTTTTATAAAATTATTAATAATTGATCATATTTGTACTGATATATAACTTCAAATCATGAAATGTAAATAAAATTACTTTAGGTATTAAATAGAAATGACTATTATTTAAAACTATATAGGTATATAATATTTTTTTTCTAAAATGCTAATATTATCTAATGTAACACTATATCTAGACTTTTATTAAGAAGAAACAAACTAAAATTGTCCTTGTTTTGATTCACCCAAAATAAATAATCAGCCCTTTATATACTGGGTACTATAGGCTAGTTGCCTGGGGCTTTGTAATTAATGAAGACTCCAAGTTCTTGTCATATTATAACTAGCACTGATGCCAAATATGTCTGTCTATATTAAGAAGCAATAATTACTGATTAATAATCAAAGGGCACCATTATTCTAACATGTTCAAGGCTCCTACTAAGTTAAAGATGCCCCTGGAACAACTACTTTCTTAATTTTTTATTTATATGACTCTTATTTATAAATGATAATGCCAATATGATTTCATAGAAAAGTTACTAGCAAAAAATTTGCAATTGCAGTTTTATTTTGCTAGTACCTTAGTATTTTATAAGCAACAAATATTTTGACTACGTTTAATTTTAAATTGGTAGCATTATTATCAAATCTTGCTACATAATAATTAATGCTTGTAGAAACCTTGATCCAGTGACCTCAAATTTATATTGTTAAGACAAATTTAGTTTGCATTTTCAATAGAATTCACTAAGTAGTGTAGAAATTTATTATGAATATATTTGCTTATGTTGCTTTCTAGTTATGTAAATAAAAATCGACCTATTTCTGATACATTATGTTGTATATGGTGTGTATGTAGAATATGGTGATAAAATTTTTGGTTTTGTAGTATCTATATATCTATCTAGTATCTAACTGTAAATATATTTTTTTTTAATAGATGAAACAAGAAGTCACACAAAGAAGTTGCGAGAGACTCAAGATTTAAAAAATTTCATGAAATCTCCATTCACACTAAAGAAATACACAACTCGTTATTCATGCCCTGAACCAAGATACTCCCTATCAACCCCTGCTACCCCACACTTACGAAACCATCCTGGTACACCTTCATCCACACACTCATGTGCAAGTGTACACACAATTTCTTCATCATCAAGCAAAGCTCGTAAAAGCTTAGCTAGTCTCATTGCTGACACAGAAAGTTGCAGTAGCTCATTAAAAGACCTTAACTTCGACACAGACTCAGGCACTGACTCTAAAGAAAATACCCCAACTAAGACCCTTCGAAGGTCATCAAGAAGGCAGAAAATGACTCCCAAACTTCAGAGTTTCAAAGGCATATTAGTCGAACAAAAGAAAAATACTTCTCCCATGAAAACTGCAGTTGTTTGTCTAACAAAAATGGATATGAGTAACTACATTTCACCAACACAGATGCTTAAAACTCCTCATAATATCTCTGAAAATAAATCGCCACCCAAACTTGGACATAACCGTCGTTCTATTGTTGAAATTGGAGAAAGTCCTGAACCGATTCATGATAGTGAGAAGAGTCATAAGAGATTGCACTACGAGGGCATGTCAGACAGTGGACCAGTATCAAAACACCCAAGATTAGATACTAATATTGCTCCAAAAGCCCGCCTCTCACTATTCAACAGTGATAGACTCAAGGAGATTCTGTCTACTAAATCCTTCTATGGCAAAACTAACCCAGATATGAATGCTAGTATTACTACTAAACTATCTAAAGCTATAGAAGTCTCAAATAGCCATCGCCGTAGGCTCTTCAGTTACACTCATTCTCAGAGGCGCAAGAAGAAGTCTGGCCAAATCAACATGGGTGTCAAACACAGAATTCGTAAACCGAAAGTTAACAAATCTAAAATTCTAAATATGAAAGGTTTTAACAATTCTGCACCTAGTGCATTAAATACAAGTGCATTAAACAATAGCATCACTTCTAATAAGTCTGAGAATAATGATATATCGATTTTAAGCCAGTCTTCAATTGATGGTGAGTTAATTATTTAAATATTATAAAAAATACTAGATGTTACTTGTGGTTTCACTTGTTTTCTTTTAAGGCTACTGTTCCACAACTTTCAGTCTTATCTAGATGTTTTATAGCTTATGTTAATTCTTCAAAATATAGCTTACGAATTTTAATGAAATAAATAAAATCTGTTGAGTAGTGTCGTAGTTAATCAGTCACAAACCAAAAAAAATTCTCATTGTTATAATATATTGGTAGCCAAATTAGTGAAAAATCTTTTACTAATGTCATGGCACAAACATTTTTCTATTTACAGATAAAGCAGATCCCTTCAACAAGGAAAAGCAAACGATTGACGCGCTCCTCAGTCAATGGACAGAAGAGGAAGTACCGGAATCTGAATTAATTTATACAAAACCTCAACAAGAATTACCATGCTTCAATAAGAATGTAATTGAAGCAACTAGCCAGATATTTCAACCAATCACAGCAACACCTGTGACCACAGATAATTATAAACCTCAAGATACTGCCGTTATTGTGGAATTAGGTGCCCAACAAAGCACAATACCCTTTCAGAATACCACTATGACACCGAACTTACAAGCTGCCCTACCTACTGCGCAAAGTGTCCCAGAACCGCTAACTGAAACTCAAGATGTGGTCATGGAGGAAGGTCATACTTCAAGCCATGGGGATTTACCTAAATGTGGGGAATTTCTACCTGTCGAGGGAGGCTATATATTTGTTGGTGGGGATGTTGTGCCTGGTAAGCAAAATATGATTAAATTGTATTATTAGATTAGTATACCAGGTTACATAAGGTATATTAGCTATATTGTCCATCATCATTCTTAAAGTAATTTATATTAAGAAGTAAACACTACTTTTTAATAATATATTTAATTTAATATGATAAAATTTACCAACTACTCAAGAAAAACTAGCTATAAATAATTATTTCTTATGTTTCAAACAATCTGCTTCTCACATAATGACACAAGATAAACATTTTCTATTAATGAAGCTTAAATACAACTCTTTTAATTTAAGGACAAAAAGAAATACCTGATTTGGACGAAATTGAACGAGAATTAAAGATGCTCGACGAGCAGATATTGAAAATGGCACAGTCGAATAACATTGACGCTGGCGCTGTTCTAGCTTCTATTGAAACAGAGTCTGTTGTAACCGGTAAATACATAATGTATTAATTTTCATCTTTATACATATATATTGATATATACTAAATATATTAAAGATGAACAATTTGTTTAAGCAAGCTTATCTTAGATTCAAGTATAATTATATCAACAAATCTTTCTGCATTACTATGTTTCTTGACTTATTGTTTTATAATATCAAAATAATATTTTTCATAGGTGAGAAGCAATGATAAATGCAGATGAAACTGTAAGGGTTTAGTGTACTCAAATATATTGCATATTTTGTAAAAAGATAGTTTCTATGTTTTTGATGTTAGATCTATGTTTGTTTAGTTATCCTAATTTAATTATCTATTGGACTTATTTTATAAAAGTAGAAAGTTTTTTAAAAGCATTTTTATACTCATAATCACAGTGTGACTCAAACATGGAGAATAAATGATAAACCCGAGAAAAGCTGTGAAAGTCTTTTATGAAAGAAGCTAAAATAAATTAATCATACATATAGTTAAAAGATTTACAAATGACTATTGACTATGACATACTTCTTGGCACTCTTCGTGCTCATCTGTTGCTATTGTCTGGTTCCATTCATATCCTTCTGGAAACCAGAAGGCTGTAATGTCCAGTGAAAACTTATTGGATTGGTTGAATCTGACTGCTCCTACAAAATGGCATACTTTATCCTTTACTATTTTCTATTTTTACTAACAATATCTCACTATTACTTCTCCCTACCACCTCTACTCTCATATAACAGAGTTATATGTGACTATTAAACTACTAACAAACAAAGACCTTGCTGCTATACATTAATGGGTCAAATCATTCAAACTTCTTATTAACCCAGTAAAATCTCAAGCTATAATTAATATCGGCAGCAGCCGCTTAAGAAGCCGAATTGATTAAAATGCAGTACCTTAGATGACATACTGTGGCACACCAATACTTTATTGCGTCAAAGTTAGGAAGGGTTAGTTAGGGTTGTGCTTGCTTATAGACAAGAACTTATTTTGGATAGCTCATGTCGGCGAAGTCAGCCGAAAAATGCACTACACCTTTCTCTCTCTTAAGCGTCTTCAATATTTTCTCCCATTTAAAAATAAAATGTTGTTTGCGCAATCCCTTATTTCCCCATCCTTGACTATACAGATGTGTGCTATTTGGATGTCACCCAGAAGCTACTTAACAAATTAGAGCGACTACAAATTCTAGCAATACGCTTTGTCTTTGGCTTAATCCTTAGCCAATTTTCGTAATCAACTTGAGTGGTTCCGAAACTGCCTTCGCCGTGAAATGCACATCCTATCTTTTAATTAAAACATATTCTATGATCAAAATTCACGTCCTTACCTCAGGTCCCATTTTAAATTACTTCCTACCCGGAAGTAAAGTTGAATTTGCATTGTGATATATGTATGTATAAATGTTTGCTGGTATGTATGTATGTTTGTATGTATGTATAGGTGGATATATGTGTTTTATCATATATATGTTGAGTGTATATACTATGCAATTTATTTTGGCTTTTTTTCTTCTCTTGCACTACTGTGCATTAACATCATCTCTCACCACCATGGGTAGGCTGGTAGAGATCTCTGTTAGAGATAAGTTCGTCTTTGCCAACTTCCAGGGTAAACTTGAATTGTCAAAATGTTTTAAAATGCAATAAAAAATATAATAATAATAAAAAATGTTTCTTTTAGAAACACCAAATGTTAATGCGGAAGAGGATAATAGCGACAAACCACAAAAGCTGTTCCCGATATTTAGTAAACCCAACCCAGGAATCAGCACCAGTCCTAACGATTCTAAAGGTAATATTACAATATTATATAAATGGTAAAAGTAATATTTTAGGAATTTTTGAATAAAAGAAAAAACTTATAAAAATATTTGTGTATTTCAAAAAACAAAATAGTAATAATACTTCGTTAGACACAATGTAGAATAACAACATAACATATATTTTTATTTAAAGTATTTGTTAATTTAATTTTCAATACATATTTTAACTCTGGCGCGTCCGTCTGCCTGTTCGCAATAAACTCAAAAACTACTAAACGGGTTTTCATGCGACTTTCAATCATAAACAGAGTGATTCATGAAGAAGATGTAGGTGTACTATTTGTTGCGTAAGTTGGTTGATATATGACGATAATGTAAAATGAAATGTTTGGTTAAGACTTCCATTAAGCCATCTGGGAGCTTTAATTAAAAACGCTGCCTTTTTCCCTTGTGATATAACAAAACAATGTTTGGTTGGGATATTCCTCTTTTATAATTCTAAAAAAAAATCTTCGATGACCTATATATCTTTTAAGTATAGCTTGCTACTAATAACCATTCTAACTTCTAAAAAAATTGTCACATACAATGCGGTCATTGGTAAGCTATTTAGACTGATAAAGTATTAATATTTATCAACATACGTTAGTTACCTTAAGAATTTCATGCACATTATGAAAATCTTTTAATAAAAAGTAATGCGCGCGAAAATAAGTCTCACTCGATGACGCGACTCGCTTGACGTGGTTACCCCTGCGCATTATTGCTATACGTAACCAGGCAGAAGTTATCTATGTTGTACATTGTAAAATTATATATTAGTTTCAGCGTCTCAGCCTGTAATACAGGTATTTCTATACCTAGCATAGGCATCAGACTCGCATCAACATAGAGGAGGTTCAATAATTTAATTTAATTTAATTACTGTAGTAATTTATACTCATTTATTGACACTTGATGTATAACTTCTTTATAATTTGTTGTTCTTGTTTATAAAGTTTTTGTAGAAGATGATATCCTTCCTTAAATAAATTACTAGTAATTGTTTGTTCATGAAACATGTATTAGTAACACTTCGCCTTGTTCAATTCTAAAGTTTTATAATTTTTACCTCTTGTAAATATAGTACGTGTAATGTGTAATTTAATTTAATTTAGAATCAATAAAACATTTAGAATCAAAAAAAAAAAAAAGTCTCTAGTTATTTGTACGAATTGGTCCTCCCCACCTGGCTCGCGACCACTATCATGTTGAAAGCGATATATTGCAAACCAAAAATATTCGTTGCTATATGGACAATGCCTTTTATATTGGCATAAATATAATAATCTCTAAACGCTCTACACTCAACGGTTGCAGTAGAATGAGATAATTGTGTCAGGGGTGCGGAAATACATTGCAGACACCGTTCAGCAGCAGCAACGGATCATGACAAATATTTATCACACGCTGGTTTTAGTAAATCCCTCATCTGCTAGTACAACAGATAGCCTCAACTTGTGACTACTGCGCTAACTGGTCGTCAAATTATTAATCCATTTCATAATTATATTTATAGTTGGAGAAAAATCGAAAAGATACCTATTAAAAAGTTGTAGTAATCAATACCTCATCGATGCTGGGCAAAAGAAATTTGGAGCGACACAGTGCAACGAATGTGGTGTAATTTATGAGGTAAATAATAAAAAAAGTAATACTTGTCAGGCTAAATCATATTAATATAATAATTTTAAAAGTTTGAGATTTACCTACTTCCCAAGACTATTGAATTATTTACAGTGAAGCTTAATACACGTAGATTATTAAAGACATGGATTAATTTTAAAAGCTACATTTTGTTCTGAAATTCCATCGGGTTTCAAAATGAGAATCTCTATGGACAAAACAGCATCTCACAGTTAGCAATACAAATATAGGAAAGTCAGTAGATTTCCTGAAAAAAAAAACAAATGTTAAAAAAAGTTGCCTAAATAAAAGTAAATAGATACATTAATTTTTTTTTTTCTCTTTAGATTGGAAATCCACAAGACGAACATGATCATTTGGTTCATCACAATGCCACAGATGTTCTGAAATTCAATGTAAGTAATAAGTGCTCTTACTTTTTCTCTTAAAATAATCTAAAATTCTCTTAAATTATTATTTCATTTGAAAGTAATTTTTCCATATTTAATAAAAAATAATAATAAACGCCTCACACTCAACGGCCCCCAGTAGAATGTGAATCGTGTGTTGTGGGTCCGGAAACAGTCACAAACACAAACACCCAGACTTATGACAAACATCTGTATGATCTATATTTTATACATATATCCCTCATATTGCGTGGGTCGAACCTGTGACCGCTAGCACATCAGACTTACTGTGACTACGCCAACCTGTCGTCAATTTTGAATTAATATTGCATAATCGACACTATTATAAACTACTATGCTAAATTTTACTACAACATCTTAAGTGACAAAATGTATCACAAAATTCCATATTGTATTTTAATCACTTAGATTTTTTTCTAAATTGTAAAATTTATGTTTAAAAACTGGCTACCCACTGGTTTAACATACTACTTTAACATACGCACATGGTTGTCTGTTACACCCAGACTTGGGGCAGGAATCAAACCCCCTGGAATAGAAAGTAGGGTCACTGTCAATGGTACCAATGGACCATTCAAGCAATAAAGATTTAATATTTGTGATTCAATTCTAAAAGTTCTCTTAACAAAAATTTTTTTTTTAGTTTTTTCTATATTTTTATTTTTACATTGTTAAAACAAGCATTATATAAAATATCTAAAACATAGGGTGAGATTTTTACCATGTTTTTACAAGACTAATGGATAGTAATGAAGTTTTATATATCCTAATTAAGATTTTTATTTGTATATAATTTTCAGGGTTGGAAGGAAGAGTTTATTGTAGACAAAACGGACAACAGTCGTATAATCCGTGTGCGAGGGGGTGATCCGGGCTGGAAACGTGTACAAACATTACTAACACGCATCGTGCACCCACAGCTGGGGTGTGCCCTGGAGCTGCCGGGGAAACCACATATTTACACTGTTAGTATATATATACTATATACCTTACTCTCTGTTTATATAAGACTACTTTTGTTAATAATGCATGTAATTCTAAATATTTTTTCTTTAACCTAATTTTTTTTTTTTTAACAGGCATATTTGTGTATAGAACAGAAGCAAATAATAGGCTGTTTAATAATGGAGCCCAAGACAAGAGCCTACAAGCTAATACCTGGCGACCCTGATTGCTGTAGCGTAGAAGATTATCCTGTGAAGTGAGTGTCTATATACAGTGGAGCGTCGATTATCCGAACGACCGTTTATCCGAACTACTACGCCCGTTCGACCATACACACACACATTACACTCCAGCGCCACAGTGCTCGCTCCCTAGCGACACATCGCTATGTTCATGTAAAAGAAGTCTCGATATATTTATCGATATAATATATAGTATCGTTGTACTGATACTTTGCGATATATCGATATTCTTTTCGATCCAATATCATAAATAATATATTGATAATTAATTGGATGAAATATATTAGATGAAAAAAAGAACTAGGATTGTTTGGAAGTACATCTTGAAGTATCTTTTTAGTTTAGTGATATTCTCATGAAGATCTTTGGAGACATGTAATGGAACTCTTCAATAAATGACAGCAAATTAGTCGTGGTTACTGAAATCACATGTAAGTGCATTATTTACACAGTCACACATCCCATATGTCGGATCGAAAAAATAATGGATATAGTTTTCAAACCATATATTTTATCGATAAAAATATCGATACATTTTTACGTAAACATTGCTACCCATAGTATTCGTTTAGTGGCGCTCCGTTCTGACCAATCGAATTCGTGCGAAAAGAAGATCGTTAGCGCCGTGGAATTGTATAGCGTTTTGGTGTGATATTTATTAATATATGTAATACGTTATACTATGGCCAAATTACACAAAATCTTTATAAATTGTAGCCTATGTATTATTCTGATATATGAGTTATGTTACTGTAAAGTTTCATCTAAATCCGTTCAGTAGTTTGTGTGTGAAAAAATAACAAAGATACAGACAAACTTTCGCATTTATTATATTAATAGGATTAGTTCGTGGTGTGAAACATCTACAATCTCCCGCTCTATGGTCACGGTTCCAGTTAATTGATTATTATGGGTTATTAACACAAGACCTACCAGAACGGTCGAATGATTGCTTTTGATACTTTAATTAAAATTGTTAAATTCTAGGCTTACATTTTTCTTGAACTTATGCTTAATTTTTTCTATAATATACAGCTACTTAAGAAAGTTGTAAACCTAAAAAAGAAAAATGTAAACCTATAATTTAACAATTTTAATGAAAGTTCCAAAAGTGGTCATTTGACCGGTCCCCGTTTGGTTTAGAGCGTAAGCACACGGCGTATTTTAAATGCGAAGATGACTCGCGTATACGCGCTTCAACGAGGCGAGCGTGAGATGCGCCTCTACTACGCGCATACGCGCTGTTACAGCCATACAGACGTGCTGTAGTCGCTCGTAGCTTCCGTGCCCTTGCGTGAGCGTGTGCCTTTCTTCTTTCCCTTCTCCGCCCCTTTGTACGCGCGTTTGAAGCAATGCAAACGCAACATCAGTCAGCATCTACGGCGACGAAAACGCCCGAACCTAAACTGCACGTTTAAAATATGCCGCGTGCTTACGTTCTTAGTGTTAACTTTGACAATATTCCAGATGCGGCGTCGCCCGGATCTGGACGCACGCGGCGCACCGGCGGCGCGGCGTGGCGGCGCGCCTGCTGCAGTGCGCGCGCGCCTCGCTGCTGCACGGCCAAGCGCTCGAGCGCTGCGACCTCGCCTTCAGTGCGCCCACGCCCTCCGGCGCCGCGCTCGCCGCCGCCTACTGCGGCACGCCGCACTTCTACATCTATCTCGACTGATGACAGCAGTGGAAAGTGTAACAGTGAACAGTGTCGTGCGATACCCGTCGGTATATTACGTAACTTGCGTACGTAACTTACGCAAGTTACGTAGTAGTCCACCAGACAAGTGAAACTGGATATATCCTAAACCCATTTTCGAAATTAAGGCTACACATGTGAACTACTCAACAATTAATGAACATAATTTGAGCGATAAGGCCGCCTTTTTGTGCATTTTTGATACTCTCATACATTTTTTTTGTACTATTTTATTTTATGTGTGGTGTACAATAAAGAATATATAATAATAATTTTATTAAAAGGTTTTTCAAAAACCTAAATCGAACAAGAACAAATTAAAAAAAAATACACAACTTTCGTGTCACACTCAATACAACACAACATTACTAGAAAAGAGTAATGACACACCTGTGGTGTCATCTGAAATTAGTCTGTGAATTAGTTAAGTTGCATTAGTGCTTAATTAAAAATGACATATAACCTGTGTAAAAACTTAAATGGTCTACTAAAACCCTCAACTAAGTATAACTGAAGAGTTATGAATGTTTTTTGTAATTTTATCTTAGTTACGAATGGTTGTGTAGTTTGCGAAGCCCTTATTTGTGTCACTTAAACATTCTACCTCTTGATTACTTAGTCACTTCAGTGAAGTGTAATTATGTGCATTTGGCTTTGAGCATTTGTGTGAACTTTGTTTAGTTAAGATATTTTTTTTGTAAATTTGTTTGTGATTTTCTTTTCCATGTTTTTAATTTTGACATTTCTAAGATTGTTGAACTTTCGAATTGGACTGATAGGAGAATTTAGCCACCCTGATTCGTAATTAAACATTTTAAAGACCTTTCATTCAAAACTCCCAATTCAGCCTTTTAGATTAACTTTAATGACTAGGTTTTACTTTTTGCTGTCTTTTTTTTTGTGTATTTAAGGTTTGTTTAGTTTTCGTAAAACTGTCATCAGTGTCAAACAGGCTTTTAAAAGCTTGAAATTTTAGTTTTTTTACTGTTTTCTTTTGTATAAACTAGAGTTACAAATTGTGTTTTTTTTTGCTACTAAAATTTAGCAAAGTATTAGCTTGTAAAAGTGTGTTTGATATTTTTCTTTTAATTTTTAAGAAGTGCATGTATACCAATATAATTGATATTATTTTAAAAATACTCTTAACTTTTTTCCTTTTGCAAGGTAAGACTAAAAAAATAATTTTTTTCGTAAGATGATGGAATTTTTTTTATTATTTCAAATTAACTGTAAAATTTCAAAAACAAGAGTAATTTCACAGATAAAAACACGAGATTTAAGGCTTTTTTGTATTTATTTTTATGTATTTTGATTTTGTTTTTTATTAATGAGACAGTTATATATGTATTAATTTCATATCTACTTTATCCTATTACTGAATAATACTTGACTACTTTTATATATTTTTAACAGTTTTCCTTACATATATCAATGTTAAAACTAAAAAAAAAAATTGTAATATATTTTTTGCTCACAACATGCTCATGATAGTTCTTGAGAGAATACTAAGATAGTAAAAGTAATCTTATCTTGCCGTGAATATTTTAAATATATGTAAACA
The DNA here is from genome assembly GCA_036937285.1 of Euphydryas editha. Lineage (NCBI taxonomy): Eukaryota > Metazoa > Arthropoda > Insecta > Lepidoptera > Nymphalidae > Euphydryas > Euphydryas editha. Next base: position 8,824,468 of record JAUPFZ010000024.1, read on the forward strand.
CCATCATGTATTTCACACCAATAATAATTTTTACATTCAAAATGTTGCATATTATGATGAATATTATGTAATTAGGTAATTGATTTAGTATTAACAAATTTTTTTAAAATAACTCTTGGGACCAATATTGAGAGAATGTCGTTAAATTAATGCTTAAGAAAATGCAACTAGATTAAACTTTTGTCTTATTTTCGTTTTAGAAATTATAAGTTAAAAAGCATGTGCCAATATTATTTTTTTTTAAATATAAATGTCTCGACATTTCACGTTTAAGATATAAATGCCATTTGAAATTTAATATATTAGGTGTTGATATGTGTCATTTAAAAAAATTATTAAGTATTAAGTATTCAACATGCTTACGTATTTAAAATTGTAAAAAATGCATGAGAACCGTACACATGTCATTTTTAATGTGCGAAGTTGCTTTTTACAAGTTTAGCTAGCATACTCTGCATTAGGCTTTATTAACATAAATAAGTCAACTAGAGATTGTTAATAATGAGATATATGGATTTAAAAAATAATTTTAGTATACATTGTATTATCATGTACATAGTATCTGTTGTACATTTTACAAACGATTTTAATACATTCTTAAACCAGAATCCATCAGGAATCTCGCAGCTGATATTAACTTCTGCTATATAGAAAAAGTCCTAATATGTTAACATCCTGTTTTTTTTTTTTTTTTTTTGTATAATTGCATATTAGACATTCCAAATTTTTGAATTTCGTTTTAAAAGATCTAATTTTTAATATAGCAGTAAGAACTATGCTTTAAATATCATTAATTGCTCTCTAAGTATAAATAATAGGCCAGTTAATATTACCTGATCATAGAAAAAATATGAAAAAAAAATTAAGAAATAACAGTAAATAAAAGACTTATCCTTCTTTTTCTAATGTTGTAAAACATTAATGATTCTGGAATTTTTATTGTAAAAATTGATCGGGTATAACAATTACGCTTACATTTTTCTACTTTACAAAATAATTTAAGTTTTGTTTTAATAATGAGGTTGACATAGTCTTAAAACTTTTAGGGTAGTCATAATGGCCACTAAGTCTTAAGAATTCAGGTTTTATTTTTGATAAAAATTTTCATTATCACAAAAAACTGTATTCGATTAAAACCATGATTAAGTGTTTATATTATATTTTAATGCATGCATATTATCTTGTAATGTAATTTTATGCATCGTAAAAAGCGGAGCTTGAAAAGACCTTTGTAATAAATAAAAATTTAAGTATATAAATAAGAGCTATTCTATTAAACTCTATATAAAGAATGTTCAGTAGATGGCTTACGATATGTGGAAAGCTAATTAAATATCTCTTAATGTCTGTTACCTTAAAACGCTTAAAGTTTGTGAATATAGTCCTTCAAATTCAGGAGGTTTGAAATGGGAATTTATCGAGAAAAAATATCTTCGAAATGAATAGTTAATTTCTATTTTGTTCTAAAATATAATATAAAATAAATATTCCACATATAGAAGACCGTCCACCAAACATCTTTTCATTTGAATATATTTAAGTTTTTATTTTATGTGCTAACAAAGAACTGGTTAATTGAAATATATTCCTATTAAGTCTGCTGCATTTCACATGAATGTTTTAAAATATTTTTAATTCAATTTAATGTTTTATTTTTATTTTTTTTTTAAGAATATAACATTAAGCTTTTTGAGATTTTTTTTACTTTTATTTATTATTCGTTTGATGTAAACGCGAGTTCATAATTCTAGTTATTCTATATCGATAGATTCGTGGCGAGTCCAAAGATGTGTCGTACCTATACATTGCCATAGACTTGTAAATAATATTTATTTTTTTATATTTGTTGTGTTTTAATTACAAACAAGGATTTGTTCGTACATTCATGTTTCATACAAATTACTCAGACGTGTTGATATGTTATTTTTTTTAATTTTGGATGAAATTTTTGAGACGATGCGCTTATGTCATTTGGTTTTAAATAAAAGCTATTTTTGAAAATATATTTTTTTTTAATAAGAAAAAGCAAATATTTCTCCCGATTCAACATTATAATACAAATAAATAAATACAGTTGATTTTGCGAAACGTTTTGATAAAAAATGATAGCCGTACTATCTAATGACATTTAAATATACAAATATATAATAATAATTAATTGTAGTACAGGTAGTGTCGTAGGAAGTCTTTTAGGGGCCCGTATCAAAAATTGTTTGGCAGCCCTTTTTAATTTCTGAAAAGCTAAACGGTTATTTCACAAATAAAAAAAATGTAACTGCCTTCACAAATTGTTTAATTAAGGATCATTAAATTCCATATTTTTAGTGATTTTTAAACTTGTACCTGTGAAAATCACATGTAACAGTATAAATATAGTTTTTAGTAAAAATATCTTTTCTTAAAAAATTACCTTATAATATCTACTTTGCTCTTTGGGTCTTTCAAAAAAATTTCACGGACTGAATAGCTCATATATTTTCTAAGAGATATCGAACTTTTAATGAAAATGAGAATTTTTCAGTATATAAGATTTAATTTCACATTTTTTAACACCAAATTATAATTTGACGAGACCATATTAACACAGTTGCAAAAGATTAATTCTGAGGATTAGAATTTGTACTGCACAACTCTCGGGAATTCCATTCTTTAGTAATATGGCTACTATATTACGCTTTAGTCCGAAGTAAACTGGAAACAAGCGCCTGCGTCTGGCATCTATATGAGAATAAATATGAGCTCATGTTAGTATAAAAGTGCAAAAAGCCTTTCTAAGATACCTGTTCAAACATTGCTATGCATATTACCTATTCTTATATCCAATTAAATGTCTTCTTGGTTCTTTAGGTTTCCACTTTTAGAAGAGTTAGTTTAGAAGTCAGACACACTTGCAACTAAAAATCATGTGCCAAATTTTGCGAGATATCGATGCTCCATATCTTCATGCCAAACTATGGGTCTACTACTATCTACTATGTCTACAAATTCCAAAAATTAATAATCTTCGCCCACGGAAGAATGAATTGTTCGTGGTCCCATATTATAACACAGTTGCCCGAACTAAGGCACCAATACCGCGTTTATTGGGATCATTCAACACGATCTTGGACAATAATGCCCAAAGTACTCCATTCAATGCCGAGTGGGTTCTTGAATTACTAAAGATACTCTGAGAATTTTGAATAACATACATGTGTTTAATATTTTATACAATTCAAATATTGTCGATAAATTTGTTTCCTCACTGCCTAAAAAGGTAATTATTTTATATTGTAGTGTTCATAATTTATTAATAAACATTATGTTTTAGTTAATAAACTTTTAACGACAGATTTTAGATATTTTTAACTAAATTTAAGAATATGGGGAACGGGTTCAATAAATGAAAAATCACAATTTAAAACAACATTTATTTTTACATACATTAAGTCGGATTCAAAATACCTGAAACATACTGATTTTTGTGTACACATCAGTTATAGATTTATTAATTTCATGGACAGTAAATAATATATTCCCTTTGCGATTCTCTTGAAACGATAAAATTATAAGCGTTCGTTATTAATAATAACCACCTCGCAGTAAACACTACTATACACGTAAATATTAAAAATTTCTTTTTTAATCTTTAGGAATTTCATTAATTAGGTATATTTTTTTAAATTAAATCGTTAAAAATATAGATTTTTTTCAGTATATATTTAAACGTAGGTATTAAGAGTAAATACACCATTATCCGCAGTCCGTCGGTAACGAATACAATGTTAAGTGCTGATCTCGAATATCATAAAAACGAAAGTGTTTGAGCTATGCTACGTAAAATTTTTTATATTTATTAATTATATTTTTTTTATATATAAAATAAAACTACCAAAAATTGAGAGAAAACACGTTCGTGCTACAATGGAAAAAAATCTATGAGCACTAATTAATTTAAATGCCATCATTATATCTAGAGCGACAGATGAGACAGATGTAAGGGCATGCGGACGACGACTCGGCCTACGACGAGTAAAACGTTACCAAAAATATTTGCGGCGACAGCTGCACTTTGAGAGTTCCAACTAAAGTTACACAACATCGTCCTCACATACATATTGTGCGCAAGTACATTCACTTAACCACTACGAAAGATATATTTAAAAAAAAGGAGGAATCGTTCGAATACTATTTGGTTATTGGCAACGGACGTCACATCACCTACTTAATCGAGGAGTCGATAACGCGAACTAAAGTTACACCACTACGCAGTACGCTAGAGTCCAACGCCGTAGTGACTCGACACCGACTCTGGCAGTATATCATCTACATATCGAAAAACATAGAAAATATTCTAAGCTACTTTATACATACATGACTCACTTGTTATTGCGCTTTCTTAATTGTACGAGGGGGTAGGTACCGAATTTAATGTACGGGGATACAAAACAACGCCACTCCGGGCCACAGCAGGCCACGGCAGGCCACGGCAGGCCACGGCTGGCCACTCCGCGCCACGGGTGATAACTTCCACACTAATCGCGTTCTATTCGGGTTAAATACAATGAATGCTTGAAACTACAGTATTGTGTTAGAACATCACGCGACCGCGCCGTTGCTGAGTGAGATTCAAGAATTTCTAAAGACAGAAAGCGTTTCATTATTTGTTTAATATTATGCCAAAGTGCGTTCCGTAAGTTGTACGCGTCACGCATACAGTATGTTCCTTTGGATACCCTCATATTTTTAACTGGTCAAATACAAAATGTCAAAAAAAAAGAAATGTAAATTCTATTAAAACCGTAACGCTCATTACATTTGGAGAGTTAAAAATGTTAGCTATCGATTTGCATCCGATTATTAATGGACAGTAGACCGGGGGGAAGGATATTTTCAAATCGGCAGTCTACATTAATATTAATTATGTTTTTTTACTTCTGCGTTCACTTCAATATCGCGATAAATCTAAAACTTAATTAAATAGCTACCAAATATATTTTTTTAAGTTACATGTACATAAGTATATAAGACGCCATGTTATTTCACAATGATATCTAAGATGCGCTGTGCGGGAATCGCTCTTATTGCACATAGTCATATACTATAATATATTAAAAATAGTTTAATTAAATATCTAAATATTAAAATCAAAGATTATTATTATCAAATGTAAAACGAGACAGCAACACGCACATTTTTCAACAATTTCGTGTATAATTTATTTATATTTTACACAGTTTAATATAATGAAAGAAATTGTAATTATCAAGTCACTTTTACACAAACAGATATACAAGTCGATAACAATTTATTATATATATATAAATACTAAAAACAAAGAAAAACGAGCGACTCCCTACCACGCAACGTAACATACTCCTTCAACATACATTATAATTCCCTACTTACAATCAAAATTTTTTTAAAAGAAGAGATAAAAAAGAAATACATTATTCGTAATTCATATATATATATTAAAAAATAATATAACGACATGTTATCATTACAAAGCAAAACAGCGTTAATTTACAAGTTACTAGGAAGGATCAGCTTACTCGTAGATATAATTTGTAATTACTTTTTTTTAATGGTAACATTATGGTGTTTCCGCTAGCAACACTTTATTTATGGCACATTACACTAACCGGCACATCGGCATTGTATATTAAGGACCATATCATAAATATAATAATTAATTACAATTAAATAGTTTCATATTCACTAAGCTTGTTAGGAAATGCGAAAGACAAAAAAAAAACATAAAAACGATATATTAAAACTAACCTATCGATTCTTAATTAATAAAAGAAATAACGAAATATAGATCTTTCAGTGTATTTTCTAACAACGTTTTTTTTGTAAGTACATAAACCAATTCTATAAATAATATTTTATTTTATTATATTAATATTCATTTATTTACGTTAGAGTGATAATGTTAGTAACATTTGTACTTAGGTCTAAATGTGTCCTAAAAATAAATGGGAAATATTATTATAAATTATAAAGAAAAATAAAAATAAAAACATATGCACAATTAAAGTCAAATACTGCTACGATCGATATTTTAAGTGCCGCATCAGATACGACAAACTCTTTGGACCTTAATAGTAAAAGAAATTTCATATAATAAGTTATACTATAAATTAAATATTTATAAAAGTTTATGCTTATTGTTATTTTAGTCAATGTGCGCTTAATTAAACAGCGTAACACAAGTCATCTAATAAAACAAATAAAAGCTACAAAATGGAAGACACTTCGTAAAACTAAATTTAATGTAACTTAAGAACGCATGCGCGAAATAACACGTTTAAAAATAGAATAGAAATCTCCTCAAAAATATACAGACAGAGAAAACAAAGTTCAAAATCGAAACTTTTCTAAAAAGAAAAAAACAAAATAGGCATACATTATTGTATATTTAACTAAACGAATAATCAACATTTAAAAATCGAATACGAATTATAATTTGGTATAAACTTGGGTAATAGTTTATTTTTTAATAGTCTGACAGTCGAAAGCTGAACTTGATTTAATTAAGAAATTTTACATGGCAACATTACAACCAAATCACAGATGTTTTAACCCACTTTTTTTTTCTAATTCTGAGACTCAACTAGGGTTGTCAAAATCTCGTCAGCGAAATATAGTATAGTAAAACGTGAATTATATTTCACAGATTATAAAAATATACAATATTTTATCTAAAAATAAAAGACACGCGTAGAAATTCTATTACTTCGATATCGACATGCACTGTCTTGTCTCCTTACACCACACTTTACCACCACCTTACCACATATTAAATTCATAATTAAAACAATCCCTTTTCGAATGTTGAAGTGCGGGAATAGAGGGCAGAGTAAGTACAACATCTCTGAAAATGTTCACTAAATTCTCGAAATTGCAGCAAAGAACCGTAGTAAAGTAGAAGTAGTAAAGTATATATATGTGTGTGTGTGTGTGTGGATAGTATATTTTAACGTCAATTCCGACATAAGTTCGGTATGGAGCAGGACGTGCGTTACTTTAAAGGAAATAAAAAAAAAAATCCGTGTTATAAACTAATGTTAGATACATCTAACCAATTATAGTAATTTTACTTACTATATATTTTTACAACATTATATAATATGTAAACATGTATGAAATGTAGTACGATACTAAAAATTATAGTATGATTGACAACCCTACATTAAAAATAATTCAATATTATTTTATTAGTTTATACGAATCCTTAAAATGGACATTAAATATAAGGTATATCAGTGATTTGGGAATATTGTATCGCTAAAAAGGTTTATTTTCTTATTTCCCTTTTTAAAGTTTAGCTTTAGTGTGTTAGACTTTATTAATTTTTCGAATAATTTTATTATAATTATCTATGGTACGTATATTTCATTGAGTCCCAAAGTTTAAAGTCAACGATAAATAAACAAACTAAACAAAAAAAAAAAACAATCTGTCAACAAGGGGTAAAAAAAAATGGTACTAGGTATATTATTTAGTAAAAGCAAAAAATTGTGCTTTCTCATATGAATACTAAATCTAGCCTCCAGTTAAAATTGTTACACTAATGATCCTTAATATAAAATGGTATTCAAACGCTCGCTAACCACTTCATTGTTTTTAAATACAAATTATTGTATTAATAATTTCTTTGGTGTTATAACTTTCATATATCGTAAGATCATTTTATATATGTATAGGCTTAACGTCGTAACATCATATCTATACCTTTGAATAAACCGCTTAAAAAAGTTTTTTATTTTTTTAATTTGACATTTCGCGCCTTTTAATAGTAAAGACTAAATAATAAATGACAATAGACAAACAATTTTTTTAGACAGATGTGTCAACCAAACTGCTTTAAATGGAGCGGATGTATTCTAAATTTGAAAACTGAAGTTGCCAGCGTGCTGAACGTTCGGAAACACCACGTGAAAGGAAATCACAGTGACACTGGCCGCTTGGCGGTCGAAATCGTAACACTAGCGAATGGTACACGCCACGCGACATATAAATAATTCTAATACAGTTAATCGATTGTATAAAAATGTAGAATTAAAATTTCACATACACCTATTATTGTATTATATACGTTTTCTGTATTGGTATTGTGCGACATTTACTTTTTCTATTCGGTTAGTGTGCAACGCTACACAAAATAATCACCAAAGTATCTATTAAATAATGCGACTATAACGCCACTTTACCTTTTTTTAATCATATCGGTGCTTGTAACTGCAATGAAATAAAATACGCATTTGACGTTTATTTCCGTTTTGTCGTGCGACAATTACAAGTATATATTTTATCATCAAACAAATGATAACATTTTATCAAACACCCACGTCTTACTTGATTTAAATATTCTAGTAAGTTCGATTTGAAAGAGTACGCTTGAAAGATGTAAATAGCGTATAATTTCTCAGGAAATAGGAACAGACGACACAATACGTGAAACAGGGAGGCGAATATCTACTGTCGCACGACAAATGGGAGCCAACGAAAACTGGCGATACTTGCACTATTGATGATATTGATACTAAACGTACTAGAAGTACCGGTGGTACTGGAAGTACTGATGGTCCTTGTAGATCTTGGGGTACTGGCGGGTGCGGTAGGTTGTGGCGGTAGTCGCGTGGCGGTGGTACTGCTGTGCAACCGACTGTCAAGCCAGTGTCGGCGCGCATCGGTCTTCTCTTTTGTCTTCTGTAAAACATGTAAAAATATATTTTGGATGGGAAATAACTATTTCATATCATATATACTATAGAAAACTGTGATAGCGAGCGAAATCTCACGTGGGGGGAGGGTGGTCTCAGCAAATACCACGTAATTTTTTTCCCTCATTAAAAATGTGAAATAGTTTGCGTGTAACGGTGATGACTATTTTTTTTAGGAATACGTATAGCATGGAGGTGGAAATATCGTTACGGGGGCCGCGATGACCTTTTTTTTATGTATACGTATAACCTGGAGGTGGAAACATCGGTACGGGAGCGGCTTTGATTTTTTTTCGTGTGCACATCTTGCACACTTCTTACTAATACGCATTTTCAAAAATCTTACGGGAGGGGGTCGAGCAAAATCTCACGAAATCTCACCAGGGGGGATAAAATAGCCAAAATTGTCTCACGTAATTTATGGACGGCCCCTTATCACTACAAAAAAAAATAGTAATAAGGAAGGTACCGGTGTCGCGTTAGAGTAGCTCGTACTGCCGCAGGTGCATGCGCTGGATGATGTCGCGGCAGTCGTTGAACACGCGCTTGATGTTCTCCGTGTCGACGGCGCACGTGAAGTGCGGGTAGCAGTAGTGCTTGCCGTCGCCGCTCGCCGTGCTGATGCGCTGCGGGCACACGGGCGTTACACCTTTGTGCACTACAATGGATTCCACTATTCGGGAGTCCAATATTTTTATGGCCCGATATGGCACGCCATATAAATGTATGTACTAGTTTTTTTTTTCATTGTTCAGAGATTTTTTTTTCATACACACGGTCGTCTGTTCCTAGGGTAGGCGAGTTAATGCCTGTGTTTTAGGTAACAAGCGACTAATATATATATATATATATATATATATATATATATATATATATATATATATATATATATATATATATATATATATTTTGGAATAAATAAACATATATAAATTAATATATATTACCCCCAACTCGGAGCGGGAATCGAACCCAAAACCCTAGAGCCGAAAGCAGAGTCACTGCCAAACTGCGCCAACAGGCCAGCCAGTTTGTGCACTATATGTAATTTTACCGTCCGACATTTTACTTTTCTCAATTCATTTTTATTTCGTTTTTATTAGTTTTTCTTTCATGCCACATAGGACCGTAAAAAATCGGACTGCCGGACAGTATAATTCCTCGTAGTGCACAACGCCTTACTGGCGTGCAGACGGTCTGCGTGTGCGTGCGTGCATGCGTTCGTAACAAGAGTATTAGTATACCAATAACACGTGAAATTACTCACGTTATTTTTTTTTTTTTTTTTGTAATACAGGTAAAGATAGCTGTTCTATTACAAAAATATAAAATACAAAAATGATGACGACGCGTTCGCGCAAGTGGCTAATGCACTAATACGTGCGACTTCTATCCCCACCCATGTTCAAGTATTACATAACGCAATTTGGGGAGAGGGGGGTCTTTTAAAACGTTACAATGTGTTACAAGGGCGAGAAGGGGGTTCATACAACGCTTTACACATTGTTTTTTTTTTTTTTCAAAAATGATGTTACGAGAGTTACGTTATCGAGCGCGTCGGGGCTGGCGTCGGGCGGCGTCCGGTGGCGCGCGTAGCGTGCCTGTGTGTATGTGTGCGTGTGACACTCACGAGGAACTCGTCGCGTATGAAGTACTTGGCGCGCGCCACCTCGGGGTGGTCGCGCGCGTCGGGGCAGGCGTCGGGCGGCGTCTGGTAGCGCGCGTAGCGTGCCTGTGTGTATGTGTGCGTGTGACACTCACGAGGAACTCGTCGCGTATGAAGTACTTGGCGCGCGCCACCTCGGGGTGGTCGCGCGCGTCGGGGCAGGCGTCGGGCGGCGTCTGGTAGCGCGCGTAGCGTGCCTGTGTGTATGTGTGCGTGTGACACTCACGAGGAACTCGTCGCGTATGAAGTACTTGGCGCGCGCCACCTCGGGGTGGTCGCGCGCGTCGGGGCAGGCGTCGGGCGGCGTCTGGTAGCGCGCGTAGCGTGCCTGTGTGTATGTGTGCGTGTGACACTCACGAGGAACTCGTCGCGTATGAAGTACTTGGCGCGCGCCACCTCGGGGTGGTCGCGCGCGTCGGGGCAGGCGTCGGGCGGCGTCTGGTAGCGCGCGTAGCGTGCCTGTGTGTATGTGTGCGTGTGACACTCACGAGGAACTCGTCGCGTATGAAGTACTTGGCGCGCGCCACCTCGGGGTGGTCGCGCGCGTCGGGGCAGGCGTCGGGCGGCGTCTGGTAGCGCGCGTAGCGTGCCTGTGTGTATGTGTGCGTGTGACACTCACGAGGAACTCGTCGCGTATGAAGTACTTGGCGCGCGCCACCTCGGGGTGGTCGCGCGCGTCGGGGCAGGCGTCGGGCGGCGTCTGGTAGCGCGCGTAGCGTGCCTGTGTGTATGTGTGCGTGTGACACTCACGAGGAACTCGTCGCGTATGAAGTACTTGGCGCGCGCCACCTCGGGGTGGTCGCGCGCGTCGGGGCAGGCGTCGGGCGGCGTCTGGTAGCGCGCGTAGCGTGCCTGTGTGTATGTGTGCGTGTGACACTCACGAGGAACTCGTCGCGTATGAAGTACTTGGCGCGCGCCACCTCGGGGTGGTCGCGCGCGTCGGGGCAGGCGTCGGGCGGCGTCTGGTAGCGCGCGTAGCGTGCCTGTGTGTATGTGTGCGTGTGACACTCACGAGGAACTCGTCGCGTATGAAGTACTTGGCGCGCGCCACCTCGGGGTGGTCGCGCGCGTCGGGGCAGGCGTCGGGCGGCGTCTGGTAGCGCGCGTAGCGTGCCTGTGTGTATGTGTGCGTGTGACACTCACGAGGAACTCGTCGCGTATGAAGTACTTGGCGCGCGCCACCTCGGGGTGGTCGCGCGCGTCGGGGCAGGCGTCGGGCGGCGTCTGGTAGCGCGCGTAGCGTGCCTGTGTGTATGTGTGCGTGTGACACTCACGAGGAACTCGTCGCGTATGAAGTACTTGGCGCGCGCCACCTCGGGGTGGTCGCGCGCGTCGGGGCAGGCGTCGGGCGGCGTCTGGTAGCGCGCGTAGCGTGCCTGTGTGTATGTGTGCGTGTGACACTCACGAGGAACTCGTCGCGTATGAAGTACTTGGCGCGCGCCACCTCGGGGTGGTCGCGCGCGTCGGGGCAGGCGTCGGGCGGCGTCTGGTAGCGCGCGTAGCGTGCCTGTGTGTATGTGTGCGTGTGACACTCACGAGGAACTCGTCGCGTATGAAGTACTTGGCGCGCGCCACCTCGGGGTGGTCGCGCGCGTCGGGGCAGGCGTCGGGCGGCGTCTGGTAGCGCGCGTAGCGTGCCTGTGTGTATGTGTGCGTGTGACACTCACGAGGAACTCGTCGCGTATGAAGTACTTGGCGCGCGCCACCTCGGGGTGGTCGCGCGCGTCGGGGCAGGCGTCGGGCGGCGTCTGGTAGCGCGCGTAGCGTGCCTGTGTGTATGTGTGCGTGTGACACTCACGAGGAACTCGTCGCGTATGAAGTACTTGGCGCGCGCCACCTCGGGGTGGTCGCGCGCGTCGGGGCAGGCGTCGGGCGGCGTCTGGTAGCGCGCGTAGCGTGCCTGTGTGTATGTGTGCGTGTGACACTCACGAGGAACTCGTCGCGTATGAAGTACTTGGCGCGCGCCACCTCGGGGTGGTCGCGCGCGTCGGGGCAGGCGTCGGGCGGCGTCTGGTAGCGCGCGTAGCGTGCCTGTGTGTATGTGTGCGTGTGACACTCACGAGGAACTCGTCGCGTATGAAGTACTTGGCGCGCGCCACCTCGGGGTGGTCGCGCGCGTCGGGGCAGGCGTCGGGCGGCGTCTGGTAGCGCGCGTAGCGTGCCTGTGTGTATGTGTGCGTGTGACACTCACGAGGAACTCGTCGCGTATGAAGTACTTGGCGCGCGCCACCTCGGGGTGGTCGCGCGCGTCGGGGCAGGCGTCGGGTGGCGTCTGGTAGCGCGCGTAGCGTGCCTGTGTGTATGTGTGCGTGTGACACTCACGAGGAACTCGTCGCGTATGAAGTACTTGGCGCGCGCCACCTCGGGGTGGTCGCGCGCGTCGGGGCAGGCGTCGGGCGGCGTCTGGTAGCGCGCGTAGCGTGCCTGTGTGTATGTGTGCGTGTGACACTCACGAGGAACTCGTCGCGTATGAAGTACTTGGCGCGCGCCACCTCGGGGTGGTCGCGCGCGTCGGGGCAGGCGTCGGGCGGCGTCTGGTAGCGCGCGTAGCGTGCCTGTGTGTATGTGTGCGTGTGACACTCACGAGGAACTCGTCGCGTATGAAGTACTTGGCGCGCGCCACCTCGGGGTGGTCGCGCGCGTCGGGGCAGGCGTCGGGCGGCGTCTGGTAGCGCGCGTAGCGTGCCTGTGTGTATGTGTGCGTGTGACACTCACGAGGAACTCGTCGCGTATGAAGTACTTGGCGCGCGCCACCTCGGGGTGGTCGCGCGCGTCGGGGCAGGCGTCGGGCGGCGTCTGGTAGCGCGCGTAGCGTGCCTGTGTGTATGTGTGCGTGTGACACTCACGAGGAACTCGTCGCGTATGAAGTACTTGGCGCGCGCCACCTCGGGGTGGTCGCGCGCGTCGGGGCAGGCGTCGGGCGGCGTCTGGTAGCGCGCGAACTCCGCGAAGTACTCTTCGAGCCGCGACTTGCCAGCCAGCACCTTCTCCGCAAGCAGGTCCTGCTTGTTCAGGAACAGGATCACAGATATCGTGCGCAACCATCTGCAAATACACGGGTTGTACACTTTATACAGGTAAATAATTCACATTTAAAATGGTATTCCATAATTTCTTCTAAATGTTTAACTACGGAAGATCTCGATGCTGATCTTCTGCGCAAATACAATTTTCAAAATAATATGCAATGGCTGTATTGTTAAAATAGTTATTATAAATTGAAACAATTTTGTCCTAATTCCAACCGGTTTTTCCGTGGTGCGCCGGAATTTACTAGTTTTGTCTAGAACAAATTTAGTCAAGCTGATTAAGCTTGAGCTTAATCAGCTTGACCAAATGAGCCAACCATGAGACCAAACAGTGGTCAAAAAATTAGCTTGAGCTTTCGCTCCAAAACCAATAGTAAAGATTAATGGCACATTAAACTTTAAACTACATAAAAGTGTAAGATGTAGGTCACCTATTGTTCCATATGCTCTTGAAGAGGTCGAGCGACTCCCGCAGACGGTTCTGCGTGGGGTCCTCGCGGAGCACCATGTTGTAGGAGGAGCACGCCGTCACGAAGATGATGGCGGTCACGTCGTTGAAGCACTGGATCCACTTGCGGCGCTCGTCACGCTGTCCGCCCACGTCGAACATACTGACACCCAGACAGACTCTCAGTTTAAACTAAATGAAAATATTTATATCGCCATAAGGTGATTAGGGGGCGTTCGAGTATTACGTAACGCAATTTAGGTGGGTGGGGGAGGTCTTGTGAAACGTTACGATTCGTTATAAGGGCGGAAAAGGGGGTTCACACAACCCGTTATGTAACATTATTTTTTATTTATTTATAAAAAACTAGGAAATTAAAGTCTCTCAAGTTGGCAACCCTTTTTCGTTTATGTTTTACGGCGAGTTCCTTGATTGTATTGTACGTCATTGTTATTTTGATCTCTATGTATGACGAATTAAAAATCTCTTGTTTTATTTATTACTAGCTACTGCCCGCGGCTTTGCACGCGTGGATGTCGGTTATCGTGACCAAAAAAAAGTATCCTATGTTACTCCACTCCACTGCGGGTTGGCAGATAATTTTCCCTATTATGAGTAACGATTGCTATCAGATGCTTATACAAACAACCGGGACCAAAGGCTTTACGTGCTCTCCGAGGCACGGTGGGGAGACCTACAACGACATATACCCAGACTGGAAGCAAGTATCTGCCCCTAGCGGGAATCGAACCCGCGATGTTGACCGGCATTGAGGCGACTACTCGCACCACTAAACCAGAACAATCGTTATAACGATTACTTACTGAAAATTGACTTTGTCGACGACGAACTGCGTCTCGAAGATACCGGAAGTGAGCACTCGACAGCGCAGGATGTCCTGCTCCGTCGGCGTGTAGTCCGGCCGCTTGATTATGTGCACCTGGTCGAGGAAGCTGCGAGGGTGACCATCGTACTCATTAGTATTTACAATTTAAGCAATTCCACATACTTTGACGTAATAACGTCTTGTAAATCGATGAACGCCGGCTGTACACACGAAAAAGCATGACGATAGACAGGCACGATCGGCCTAAGCGTTCAGCTTGTGACGCATCTATCTCTCTTCAACTCTATCAGCAGATGCATCCGAGTAGAAGAGAAAAAATATTTGAATTAACAAGTGCAAATAAATGTTAATTTATCGAAAAAATTGTAATTTTCAATTAACTCCTTTATTTGTATTATTATACAAAATAAAAAACGTGTAATAATGACAATTCAGTGATAATAATTCAATTCATAAAAGTATGTAATTTTTCATCAATGTTTTGTTATGACGTTATCACGTAAAATTATCGTCCGTACACCGACTTTACAGACAACCAATTTTTACACATCAATAAGCTTATGGGTATTGGCACTTGTCTGGTATAAAACTGTCTCAAACCTTATGTACTATCGGTCTTACTTATAAAAATCTCGTTAAGTAATACTTAGCCACCGTTTAGTTAATCCACTAATAAGCTATAAATCAAGGATTAACTTTTGTTTACTTATAAACATTGACTAGCTGTTACTTAGTTAAGAAACGAACAAAGAACGATATATAGATGGTTGGCACAGATTATACCCAGAATAATCGATTACATAGAGAAATTGAATGAACGAAATTGTTAAAAATTACATCCAAGAAAGAAAGGTTTATAAGTAAGACCGTAAATGAACAGAAAACTTTTACTCATTGATAGAGGACATAATTATATCCACACATCAAATATTTTAATAGCACCGGCAAGAGTTTAACACTAAAATTAATAAACAAAAATTTAATTTCATCATTGCAGATAATTTTTCTATCGCTACCATATATAATAACAGATATACATATACTTAAATATGATCAACAGTATTTATTACATTGCATTGCAACGATCGAATCAAAGTAATTGATTTAGTAATTTTATGGATTGTTCCTATGAACTAACTGTGACTCGATTAGTTTTTTTTTTTTAATTGATTACTCATTTCATTTTTTTTATAAGCCTTATTAGCCCTGTCTGTGTGCTGGCACGTTTTAATTAAATGTGTATTTTGCGTATTACGTATAACCCTTCCCCTATAATGTAATCACAATTATTGTGTCCATATTTTTACAATTATCCAAAAATACGGAAACTGGATGGCTCAGTGGATAAAACACATGATTCATTGCGTATTGAATTCGGAGTTAGAAAGAAAAAAGAAGAGAAAGTGAGTGTATCTGCTAATTTGAAGTGGAATCTTATGGAAATATTCCCTTTTTTATTAATGATAAGACTTTCAGAGTATTTTCAGAGAAATCTCTAAAAGACTGTGCAATTCTTATCATTAATAAAAAACTGAAAAATGCTGAGTAATTCTGAAAAAGTCAAATATTGTCTGAAATTTCGGAATTTTCTGCAAAAAAAGGGGAATATTTCCATAAGGGGAGCAGCGTGACGGATTAAGCTTCAACCCATGTTCATAGAAGATGAGGCTTTTGCACAGTAGTCGAACGTTTACTAGCTATTAAAATACAGTACAATATAAGGCAATATTAGCCCCTGTGCCATGTCTGACTGACGACTAATATGTACTCACTACTTGGCACAGTCGATGAGCTGGTACTCATTGCTCCTCTCGTACGTGCGCTGCACGCCCTGGTCCTTCCACAGTTCCTCCGTGTGTTCGTAGAACTCGGGCGGGTAGTCGAAGTCCGGCTGGGAGGCTACGTCCTGGAACGGGGTTAGACAGGATATAACAGAATATTATTTTGTGTCACAAGGGACGAAAGTACTACTTGCTGTCCCGCATGTGAAATGAAAACATGCGGAAAAGGAGGTAGTACTTTCGTCCCATGTTGCCCATATTTTTGTTTCCTGCCTAGGCCGAAAGTCGGGAAAAAAGTTTTACTTTTGTCCCGATTCACAGGGACGAAAATCGAACTTTCGGCGGGGGTAAGAAAAAAATATAATAAATAATAAGTGCTAATTCCTATACTTTTTTTCATTCTAATTATCATAGTAGTGTATTATTGTTTGTTTGAATGTGGTAAACACATAATATATATATATATAAGCTACCAGGTAAATTTAAATATATTTTTTGCAGTATATTTATATCATATATTCTCCAAAGGGAGGGAAGAGAGTTTTCTGTTGGTGTGATATATCATGTGTCGCATTGGAAAAAAAATTCCATTTTTTTAGTTTTACATTGTTTTATTAATATAGGAGCTACTCGGATTGCGTCTACTGCATAAAGCTGTCCAATGGCAGCAAAATAAAGTCGAAAAATTAGTAAATTAATACTGACTGCCGAATGCAACTAAAAAACTGCATATTAACTATTATTTATTTTTCCACGCTTGCGCGTTAGTTCTATTACACTTACAAAACTCTCCCTTTGAAGGTCAGTATATAGAAGCCAGATAGTACTTATAATTATATTCTATATACATAGTGGAAGGTTTTAGGCTATTAACATCACGCTATGACCCAAAGAAAAGATGCAATAGCTACTACTGCGGGTGAAACCGTGTCGTCTAATACCTGTATATAATCAACGCGAGCCTTATTCTCCGGTTTTTCCAACGGAATGGGCGGAGTCAGGGTACTCATCGCACCAGTGATTGTCTGAAATATGGAAGCACAATATTAAATTCGTTAGACCGAGGTGAACTATATCGTAACAGATGGTTGGGGGTTCGAATCAGGGATAGTTACGTTAAATTTTCGATCGGCGGAGAGAGAAAAAGACCGTGACATGTCGCAATGGAGCAACATCGAACTAAGTTCAATACTTCTACTTAATAGAAGATTAAGGAATCTTGTTTAGCAGTAGGGTATTTAGAACCGTTTAGAATACAGTAACATATCTATCTAATACCTTTAAACGAGCAATTCTTGTATATAATATATATAATCTGAATCTCGGAAACGGCTTCAACGATTTTCATGAAATTTAGTATGCAGGGCGTTTCGGGTAATTAAAAAATAACATTAGAATACGAAGGTAATTTTGCTGTCATCGATAAGTTTATAACAGCTCGGATGGGAGTCGGGCGGATTCGAAATCAGAAGACCCAGGTTCGAATCCAGGTGTCTCCAGACCGATTTTTTTTCTTTTTTTTTTTTCAAGTTTCTTCTTTTGTGAGAAAAACTATTATTGAGAGTTCTTTTTTAGTTTAAATACCCAGTTCCTATTATTTTATCATTATGTCGGTAAGATCGAAAATATTATTTGTTTCATCAGTATGTAATTCGTATCTAAATATAATTTAACCGAGCAAAGTTCGGTCATCCGGGTACTAATATTTTTATATTAGTTACAAGTATCTAATAATTACAAGTATGACAATACAGAAGTAAACCAAAAGCGAAATTTAAATAACCGTTCCACTGACATTTACTGCCTAAACCCATTGATCTATAAAAATTTATAGATCAATGTCTAAACCCAAATTATTTACAATGCTCTACAACAACTGACTATTTTTTTTATTTTTTTTTTTGGAGATTTTCACAGCTAGGTATTGGTTTGTCTCGCCCTTCTCCAATATGGAGAGGAGACATTTGCCCAGTAGTGGGACATATACAGGCCGATTCAGTTCAGATAATGCTTCTTCTATGAGAGGAAGTGAACTCAATTCATCACACTACTTAACTGCAGATTGACTGCTCAGGATTTAGTACTTGAAATCTCAAATACGTTTACACGAATTTAAATCCACAAACGTGTGATATCGACGTAAGTGTTCTATCCACTGAGAACGACAGGTCACTCGATTTAAAGAATTTTTTAAAAATTGATTATACCTTTTAAAAAAAAGTATGCAAATAATACTTATAATAAAAAATATATTACACCCAAACTCGGAGTGGGAATCGCACCGCGAACAGACTTGTGTCTGGAGCGGAAAGCATGGTAAATACCAACTACGCCAACGAACTAGTCAATTTTACTTATGGTCTTAATGACATTACTTTTATGTTGCCAAAACTATCATAAATAATTGGGTTCTGGTTTACTAACAAGTATCGCATCTCGGATGTTCTTCTTGATATCCTCGATTTTCTCACGTCGCTCTTTATCAGAGAAGCCGTTGACATGGAGAATGCGCATCTGCTTAACGATCGTCGATTTCCCCGATTCACCCGCACCTAGGAGCAGTAGGCGATGCGTTGCGCGGTATAGCTGGAAATGGATAATTTTGGAAAATAATCATCATTTGTATTGTTGTCATTTGTGACGCTTGGTCGTTCTATAGTGTTTATTCTTTTCATTAACCCTTTCGTTACGGCAGTCTGCTCCGCAAAGTGGCACAACCGAACGGCGCACCGCGCCGCCAAGTGTGCACATTGCATGTCAGTAAGCCGAGGTTCGGACTTTCTTATTTATTTCTAATATGTTGTTATATTTTATTTTTGTATTTTAAAGTTATATTACAAGCTCCTGAATGTCGCTGTGAGCTATATTAAAGTAAATAAAAAAAAAAAACTGTTGAGTGACATTTATGTTATTGTTAGGATCACGAAGAATGGATATATAAGGAGTGCGAACGTAATGTTAAAAGAATGGCATCAATTTAGGTAGTAGATAATTATTTTGCCGCTAGAGTCCGCTAGGATCGAAGTTGTAATTTACGCGGGAAGGCTTGTTGCTATTGACAGCTCTGAATTTTGAAAATTGAGTTATTAGTTCATTTTTAACCTTTCTATTGGTTGCTATAGGTGTGCGATTATTGATTTAAATAGTAAAATAATGTGATTTATAATTTTCGTCTCTCTAACATAATTATGAGAAAAAAAAAAGTGAGACAAAAACATTCCGCCAGGCCACCATTTTAAAGATATTTGACATGTAGTCAACATGATAATATGTCATAAGATTTTTTCAATTATTTATATTGTTTTTATCTTTAAACTTTGTAGTAACTTGTTATTAATAACTTTGAGTCATCACCAACATAAAATACTCTTGGAGATTAAATTAAAGGTTAAACTTTTAGTTTAATAACAGGTACGTAATTTTTAAATTATTAAATAAATATTAAAAATATAATGTAATATTATAAGATTAAGTATATTTGTTTAAAAAAAAATTATTTCATATTATATAAAGTTATTTTGATTAAATATTTGATAAATTATGATAATAGTAATCGGTGAAAAATTTAATTTATTTTCAAAATAACATTATTTAGAATAATAAAATTTATTGTTATTTTCATATATTTTTCAGCTATAAAATATCATAAGAAGCCTCGCAGACAATTCACATAATTAGCATAGCATCAATTATCATGCTCTACTATCTTTTATAAAGAAGAAATATCAATACTTCTGTCCAAGAAATCAGATGATACAGAGAATTCTAGATAAAATTACTATTAGTACAAAAATAAAAAACAATGTATTTTAATAAAATTTCTGAATTCGTTTCGTTTTATTTCATCTTCTAAAATATTAGCATTCAATACATAAAATTATATTTATTAAATATGCAACTAAAATAAAACTGTTCTAGAGAACTACTACCTATATTTAATTACACATATTATAATAAGTAATATAATAATAGTATCGGTACCTCACGAATACTCGCGCACCCAGTGGCAAAAAAGAGAACTATGATCTTTGTTTATTTTTGTGTACATAAGTACCGTGAAATTTGTATAGAACTACGTCTACCGTTCGCTCTCCTGTATATCCATTCTTCGTGGTTAGGATAACTAATGTTTGGTTGGATTAGTGTTTAGTTTCTCTCAGTTTTTATAATACATACAAAGTAATTAGAATATTTTGTATTCATAACTAATATTTTATAAGCAATTAAATGTACATTTTAATACAAAAACTCTATTTTATATTAAACTGTCTATTTTGTAAGTTGATAGTAACGAAACGTCTTCTAATCTAAGTTTTACGAATTTGCCTTTAATGCAAGTTTTTTTCCTGTACGGAGCAGATTTTTCTAATTTTTATTTGTTTCTAGACCCAAACATATTTTCGTTCTTATAGATCTTCCCTGATCGTACCTCGAAGAGCACGTTCAGCTAGCAGTTAATAGTTAGTTTGATAGCAGTGATTATTATATATACGTGTCATATAGGGGATTCGATAGAGAAATTAAATGTTCTATTGCAAAGGGACTTGTAATTAAAAGCTTGTGAAGGTCAAATGGCAGTTTTTTGCCTAGAAATAATTAACCTGTTAGATCTAGAGTACAAAAAAAAACAGATTTTGACAAACAAATAGGGAAATGTCAGTTAAAAGTGCCATCTTTGACAAACCGGGAGCCTTAAGAATAATGTGGATTACAGGCATTTTAGGAACAATAATTACTGTTCATAAATTGACACATATATTAGTAGCTGCTGTTATCGGTTAATAGACGCGGTTTTGATAGGATCTAAAAAGATTGATTATGGTGCACATTATGGCACTTACTCAGATTGTCCAGTAGAAGAGTACTAATAAGAAGCGAGAGAGTGGTGTTGGTTAGAAAAAGAAAAATATATATGATCTATTTAACAACAGCTTTTGTAACTTAATATGGCAGATATGAAGAAATTTAAAATACCACAGTGTAAACTAATACAATACCTATTGAGTACTTAAGATACTCCAAATTAACTAATTTATTTGTAGATTAACTAGATATTTTCATGAAGTTTCGTAGTTAAAAATGAAACCAATATAAGAATAAAATTTTCACCTGCTTATCTTTCTGCAGTTGACGGGTGATGGCGTCACTACGTCGTTTCTGTAATTTGGCGTCATCTTCGCCGCTCTTGGCGCCCGGTGACCCGAAGCAACCCATGGCGGACCACGCCGCCCACCTGGAAACAAAATTATATTTATTAAAGTAAATTCACGAAATATTCATAATTGTGGTGACTTCAGAAGACCGTCGAACGGAGTCGGCTCGACGTATCGATGTATTGAAAATGTGAATCTACACCAGACTGTCTTGGGTTCAATTTGTCAAAATTTGATGCTTTTATTTTTATTTTACTCGCCAGTTAAGGAAACTCTGTATGTTTCGGGAGAAATCGTGAGATATGGATATCCGCCAACACGCAGTAGAGCATCGCGGCATCCATCGCTTTTACATCATAAGAGTCTTCTCTTGTCTTCTTGAAGAGATAAGGAGGGCCTCTTTATTTCTTCATCGAAAGATTTTTTAATCAGTTATAATAAACTCTTTTGCAAAAAAAACGGGCACTTAAGCAAAGAACTATTTTATAGTTACTATTAGTTTGTTTGACAATTTTAGGTATTGTTATCCTCAGAATTTTATAAAGTAATTAGGAAGGAATAGTTTTCATCAGTTTTATCATAACATTTTAATTAAATTATTAAGAAATAATGTTTAAGCTCAAAACACTATGATTGTACCTGCTCGCTAAATAAAAATGAAACGCGTTAATTTCTTTGTTTTTCTTGAATACATTAAAAGCAGATAAAAGTTTAGTATTGAGTGTGACCCCCTCTTGCTGAAATCACAGCTTGCATTCGTCTGGGCATGCTAGTGAGTATATCTTTTATGGTTTCTTGGGGAATACGTTCCCACTCCGCGGTAATCACATTCTTTAGCTCTCTGATGGTCTGCGGAGCCGGCTGCACTGATCTCACTCGTCGCTTCAGAACGTCCCAGACATGCTCTATGGGATTGAGGTCCGGACTTCTAGCTGGCCAGTCCAAACGACGAATTCCGACTTCTAGCATATACGCATCCACACCGCCAGACCGGTGGGCGCGAGCGTTGTCGTCCATAAAAATTGAGTTTTCGCCAAGAGCGGTTAAAGCGGGTTGTGCATAAGGAATTAGAACTTCCGTTATGTATCGGTGTCCAGTCAGTGTACCGTTTTCGAAGAAGACTAACTCCGTACGATCCATAGAATTTATTCCTGCCCAAAACATAACAGAGCCCCCTCCATAAGGTGTGATTTCTTCAAAACATGCCTCTGCAAAGCGTTCTCCTCGTCTACGTAGCACTCGCCGACGTCGGTCTTCACCATGCAGAGATATCCTGGCTTCATCGGAGAACAATACCCTATCCCAGTCTTCATGAGTCCATGACACACAATTTCGAGCGAAGCTAAGCCTGGCAACTCGATGTCCACGGAGTAATTTAGGGCCGCGTGCCGGGCGATGACTGTGTATATTAGTAGCGAGAAGCCTCCTCCTACCGTCCATAGACTAATTTGCACATTTCTTACTTCTTCGAGGGTGTTCTTGAGGTCCACATAAGAAGATTTGCGATTTCTCAACGCTTGACTAACTAGAAAACGATCATCCCGTGGTTCGGTACATGTCTTTCTGCCAGAACCAGGCCTTCTCTTGACGGAACCGGTCTCTTGATAGCGCTGCCAGGTCCTTTGAACTGTCGACCGACTCACATTTAGCCTCTGAGCCACGAAGCATTGGCTGCAACCTTCTTCAAGCAGCGCAATAATTTTGCTCGCTTTTATCACTTTATCTACCATTTTCGAGATTGCTAAACAGCAATAACAATACTTTTAAATGTCAAGGACACCAGATAATTTAATAAAAATTGACAAAAAGTTAATTAGAGTCGATATTAACTATAGGGAATTCGCGCCACAAAATGTAGTTAAAAGTTATTTTCTTTGAAAACCAGGCTCAGTCAAAAATTTGAATTTGGAATGTACTCTTATAAATATTATGGCACTTTTATAACTGGCCAGTAACATGTTCAAATGATTAAAACCTTTTTGGTATTTTATTTTTTTCAGCCAGGAAGAAAATCGAAACCGCCCGTTTTTTTTGCAAATGAGTGTATTATATAATAAGAAAATTGAATATCATCTTTACGTGTCATATAGACATATAATAAAAATGTAACCGGCCGTTGTCTGTAGGAGAGACAATGTTGACAGAGTTGTAGAGGTCTTTAAGATAGCAAAAAAAGCCAAAACAATCATTTTTAGGATTTTTATTTGTCTGTCTATATGTTTGTTCTCGCATCACTCAAAATCTGCTACATTAAATAAAATGCTCTCCAGGATCACAAATGCTAAAAGAGTTAGCATTTGTGATCCTGGAGATCTTACTTAAAATCTGATGTGGGTTTGTTTTTACACACCGTTTTTTTACTGTCGAAAGAAAGCAAATAGAATAAATTATATATTCGTCTGTCTGTCTACCTCTATAAACATCGTGTTATGCCACATACAAACAGAATAATTACCATTAAAGCCAACGCGAGTAAAACCGCACGGGTAAGTTAATAATTAATAAGTTACCGCAAAGTATTAAAAATAACAATAAAATAAAGTAATGGTAGTCACTATTATTTAAAAATACAATAAAGAATTTTCATCAGGTAGCAATATGTATACCTATCTATATCTATGGGTGAATATACCTACGCTTCTTTTTTTTTTGTGTCCCGGAGGAAAAAGTGGTCTGTTTAATTTAATATTAATAATTTGACTAGCCAATATTATTTTTGCATTTGTAATGATAAGGGCCAGAAGATTTTTCTTTTTTTTTTTTAAAGTTTTATAGCCACCAGGGGAAAATGTGTTATCACGGGAGTGACACTATTGGCTGATTAGTAATAAATTAAGGCAGGGAAGTGACAAGCCATTAATTTATTAGCTAAGAAGGATAAATAATACTAAATAAAACATACTAAAATGTTTATTGAATTGTTTTTAATGAAATAATATTAACATTTACATCCAAAAAAAATAATTGCTTAATTTGTTTGATCGAAATATCGAAATGGATCAGGATTTTGACACTACAAATTATTTATATGCTAGAAAAACTGTTTATTGGCGGAGGTTATTGGTTTTAAGGAAACATGCTATGGTTCTAATCAATATGAAAAATATTGAAATATAATGCAATAAAATGCAAGTTGGATGCTCTTAATAAAAAAGAGGTATTTTTTTTTAAATAATTATCCCATGGGGTCTTAGAAAGTTTCTGATTGTATTTGTCAAGCTAGAAGTATTAAAGTTGGTGCTTTGACTTCTAAATCTACTAATATTAAAGTCAACATTTGTTTACCATTCAGAAGATAGGCTATAATTATAAAACGTAACGTTTCGACTCATATCAGCAGACCAGTATGATGACTGAAATCTATACTGAAGCCAAATTCGATATGGAATGTTTACCAACAAACCGTTGCTTAGCAACCAACCATAGGCAGATGTTAACAACCTATTGGAAAATAATAATTATATTTTTTAATATTTATACACAGTAGTACAAGCTACATAAAACTTGAAATAAATAAGTCAGGGAGTTAAATATATTTATTTATTATCTATAAATTAATTATCTTTTGTAGAGGTAAAATTTACTTGTTAAAGTGGGTATAACTAATTACTCACTGAATGATTTCTAAATATTTTCATAATTATGTATATGCTTATATTAAAAATAGGTACACTATCCCTGAAAAGCATTCAAAATAAAACAACATTTGTTTTAAAATGGATTTATTATGATTAAAAATCTATGTTCAGACACGCATTCTCTTTTATTACTTATTTTACTTTACTGAATAAACATAATACTTATAATATTTAAAGTTCGATCCAAAAATCGATTACAATTTACCTTTAACAATATAACAACTGATCAAAAAAAGACCAAATGTTGCTTATCTGCGAAAATTTCCTGTCAGTGCTAAAATTTAAGTTTGTTAGATGTATATTAGTAAATAAAAATTAGTTAATTTTTGTTATAAGCAAACTTTCTGTGTATAACTAGGAAATTGGCGATAAATTACAATTTTTCATTAATAAAAGTATGACAACCCTATACACGATAACTTTTGATTTGTTTACAAAAATTCCACATCGAATTTGGCTTAAGTATAGTAATTTATATATCATACTAATATTATAAATGCGAAAGTAAGTTTGTTTGTTACGCTTTCACGCGAAAACTACTTAACCGATCATCATGAAACTTTGTACACATATTCTTGGAGGTATTTAAAAGTAACATAGGACACTTTCTTTTTGTCGCGATAACCGACATCCACGCGGACGAAGCCGCGAGCGGATGCTAGTATTTTCATAATTTAATATTTTACATAAATTATTTCCAAAAATACATTATTAAAAATAGCTTAAAGATACTTTAAAAATAGCTTTCAGATAGTGTTTACAACGAGCGGACTTATGGGTAATTAACCATTTCTTTCAGGCAACACAAATGTAAAAAGGCAAATTTAATATCAACACCGTGTAGGTCTTACTTACAAATGTCTACATAAGTACATACCATGTAAATAGTTATATTTAAATAAAAATATAATATATATCCCTATCATAAAGTAATATATACTTTTTTTTTATTTTAATAAAATTTACGAACAGAACACCGTTACACATGCTTACTACATGTATATAATTATATGGTCGACTGTATATAGTCATAGTAAATAACTTTCATTTTCAAAGTCGTAACACGTCAGCAGGCATACCGAGGAGGATATAAAGATACGTACATATATATGGCCTCATCCGTCTGTTCGTGCCGTTCTTCAAACTGTCTGTAGTCAAAGAGTTACTTAACACTATTACTATAATAGGCATAATATTTTAAGTGATTAACGCCAAGTTGCACGAAACAAATTTTAAATTTAAGTGTTTATTAAACTAATTTAATCACAAGAATCGTGATTATTTGTTGCACGAAACCCACATCTGATTAAGTTAACAAAAAATTTTAGTTTAATTAAAGACCTATCTAACGGATGATTAATTCCAACAGCTTTAAATTAATCATGAGATCAACTAATTTTAAGATTAATTGCAACTTAACTAACGGAAAGTTAGCGACGGTTTCGTGCAACTCGCCGTAAAAAAGCTTATTACGTTATATTATTATGTTTATTACGTATAGTTACATATACACCACATTTTTTTAGATTCAACATCAAGAATAATACTCAGTTTTTCGTCGTTTTCGACGACGCGTTAGCAGCAGTGATCATGCAACTGGCTGATGCGTTAGCGGTCGCGGCTCTCATATCCGGATATGGATCCGCATATGGATCTTGGTAGTGGTCTCGGCATTTGTGTCTGTGTTGTGTGTGTGTGTTCATCCTTCTGTGTGCAGTCAAGTGAAGCGTTTATATATTTATTGGTAAATCGCGTTAAAAAATGTCGAAAACCACGTTTCTTGTATGATCTCTTTAATTTTTAACCTCATTTGTCCTTTTGAACGGCTTGTATTACATACTCCAATGTAGATACAAAATGATAAATGTGTTATCTATTATAGTTTCAAAGATACAGTTCTGTGACAGTCAGATAAGTCCACGGACGGAGTCTTAACTTTACTTGACACGTCCGTTTTTATTTATTTCTTGGCTTGAAATCTAAAACATCTTTGACTTTAAATCAGACCGGTAAGTACTGAGAGTAACACGTTCAAAACAAACAAAATCATTATCTTGATATAGAAATATAGACTAGGAAATTCAATTACGAGATTAGTTATTTTTCATTGATTTTATTAACATTTAAGAGGACATAAGCAAATTGTGATTTAAAAACAAAAAAATATATATTACTATAGCTTAAAGTGACAAAATAGAAGACAGCGCGATAAAAAAAGATGGGTGGTAAAAATAGGTGTTTAGGAAAAAAAGAACGAAAATTTGTATAACGTATTGTGTCTCCATAAATGTGGGTAAGGAAAGCGTCGACCGAACTCCGCGAGCTCCGCGACTAATAGGGCAATTCACCCGATCGCTCACGCGCGTAACTCTGCAAATATGCTAATGGACTCATTATGAACGCCTTTTGTCGTAATGCTAAACGATTTCGACGGCTAATTCGATCCTTGCTTTTGGACAGTTTTGCGGTTGAGTGTTTTGTTTATGGTTCACGTTTGTCTCTCGAGCTGTATTTGAATGTAATCGTGCTAATGATCTATGTATTTGACATGTATTGTCGATGACGTCTTAACGAAGTATTAGCGAGTAATATTCGACTTAAATAAACGTCTTGTTTGCTCGAAGGTTCGTCTAATAATCCCTCGGTTGCATTTAAGTAAAATATTTTATAATAGCTGGGAAGGCTTATATACACATAACACACACACCCTACAGCTGTTTAAGACGGAAGAATGTGCGAGACACCATGGAAAAACCATGACCCTATTAGTTATTAGTGTTATTACTATTTAAGTAATTACTATATAAGTTAAGTTATTACTATATATGTATAGATATGTAGGTTATTTAACTGTAATTTAAAATTCTTTGCTTTTTATTCCTACTTTTTTATTTAACTAAACAACAAACACTTACTTTTTTTTTTTATATTCCAAGTTATAGTTCAGCGGGCATGTCTACATAGATCGTTAAGCCACATCAGGTATTAATTAATATCATAAACATTGTATTAAATTAAGAAATAGCCTTATTTTAAGTAGACGTCCCACGCTGTTTCATTCATGTTCATTTTTAATACTTACAGATTACCTTCATATTTATTTATAAATGGCTATTTAGAGAGCAGAAATAAATATTCAAATAGGAATGGTAAATTCTAAATTTAGAGTGTTAAACTCCTCAATTTCATTGTACTTGTAATAAACTTTTTTTATGTTTTTTGTTTTTAATTTTTAGAACAATTGGGTCTAACGTTTAAATTCTAAATTAAATATATACCAAATCGGAATTTTCCACTAATAAAAACGAAACTAGACCGATCCATTGTCTAGACAAATCGTAGTTTTTCACAATCGTACGCGCGATTAATTATAAACAGGATAGAGACAAGGAGATATTCACAGATGATACGTTTATTGATGAGACGAATGACTCTTCGATTGTGTGTAGGTACATATTTCTATTGATTTATAACTATTTAATACTTAAAATATGTAATAATATGTTTAATATATACACACGGTCATCTGTTCGTAAGGTAGGCAACTTAATGCCGGTGTTTTAGGTAACAGCCGACTGATATACAATACATATGGATAAGCATACAATGCATACAACGCATATACATGTTACACCCAGACACGTAGTGAGAACGACAACCCTGGTGCTGAAAGCAGAATCACTGCCAACTGCGCCAACGGGCCAATCAAATACTTAACATGACACACACATATATATATTTTATCCGAACAAAATATCTTAGATATTCGATCTATATTCAAAATGGAAAAGAACTTTATATATGAAATTTAGATGCAAGAAAACTTTATATAGAGGCGTATATTACAAAGTTCGAACATAATGATGAATATATAAATAAATGTATGTACATCAATAGCGCAGGTTTATTAAAACTACCCTGAGTCCAAATTTAAAACCGACATAGCTACCTCAAGTCTGACATAAAACCGATTTTGAGCCCAGTAGTCCGACTTAGCACCTATAGGCTCTAATATTTATTCCATTTAGGTCCGATTTAAGTCGTAAAGTGGAAAAAAACGGAAATTTGTGCTATTTTTGGGTACTAAGTCGGACCTAATTTAACATAGGTTAGGCCGACTTTGAGCCCAGAGGTTCGACATAAGTCCTACCGTAGGCGACGCTAAATCGGCTCTAAATTTCGACTAGGGTAAACATAAAAAAATACCATAGAATCCAGTAGCTACGTATGTTCGTTCGTGACGAAAGCATTAAGTTTATTTGTGTATGTGGTCCGAGCAGTAGGTATGTGAAAAGCTGGGAAACCGGCAACAATGCTTCAAATTTGCTTACCAATTTGACTTTCTCTTTACACGACTGATATAGATCTCGGCTAGTTCTCTTGTCAGTATTAAATAAATAAATATGTTTAACACACACACAAGGTCGTCTGTTCCTAAGGTAGGCAACTTAATGCCTGTGTTTTAGGTAACAGCCGACTGATATACTTTTTTTTTAAATAAATATACATATAAATAATAAACATATATGTATTACACCCAGACTCGGGGCGGGAATCGAACCCACAACCCTTTGAGCAGAAAACAGGGTCACTGCAAATTGCGCCAACGGGACAGTTCACATTCATCCATTTCACATCCAACCCTCCAACATTCAACAATCCAAAGTATTATTTATCTTTTCCTACGTATATGTACATCCGATCCTTATGTTATAAATGTAAAATGTAAGTTAGTTTGTTACATTCATCATGAAACTTTGTACACATATTCTTGGAGGTATTAGAAGCAACATAGGATACTTTTTTTTTTAGTCTCGATAACCGACATCCACGCAGACGAAGCCGCGAGTGGATGCTAGTATATTCATAATATAGGTAATAAATTTTACATAAATTAGTTCCAAAAATACATTATTAAAAATAGCTTAAAGATACTTTTAAAAATAGCTTCCAGATTGTGTAATACAAGGAGCTGACTTAAGGGCGGGCAGAAGCTATTAGTATTTCGTAACAACAACCTTAATTTACAAGTATTAGTTTGTAAAGGTACAAAGATAAAATAATTCTATAGGTTTAAATAAACTTAATTACAAAAGGCTTTTTCAAGAACCTTTGAAGCTTCTTTATTTTTCGGGATGTTATAGATCGATAGCAATTTTTTTGTTTTGTTTTAGTGAGCCAGCTTGTCAATGTAGGTTACAGGCTGTAATAAATAATCCTAAAAAATGTTGTTGTTTATTGAAATCCGTATCGACCTATCCTCTATTTTATACGCTTTGGACGCTCTTTAGTACTACCATTGTCACTTTCTTCGAATGGCACTCGAGAAATTTTTCACGAAACATGTATTAAAATACTTTAATGAGTAATATAATTAAAAATTTCAAAATCGTAATACTGATTTCATTTCGGACGATGATGATGATTGTACAAAACCCGAATTGCATTAAACTAGTTCTTAATAACGACGTTCTTATTTCGACGACCGTTCTGGTATAGTGGTGCAAGTAATCGTTTGAACACCGGCGGTCGCGGATTCGATTCCCGCTAGGGACAGATATTTGTATTTGGGCAAATATTCCGGTCTGGGTGTATGCCCTTGCGGGTTTCCTCATCGTACCTCGGAGAGCACGTAAAGCCGTCGGTCCCGGTTGTTATCATGGTCACCTGATAGCGAACGTTACTCAGATTAAGAAATAATCCGCCAAGACGCAGTGGAACAGCGTGGTAAATGAAGCTCCAGTATTTGTCCTATATGGAGAAGAAACCATCGCTCAGAAGTGGGTTGTTTACAGGTTGATATCGTTTACAGTACAAAAAAAAAATACTATGGCACTCTATACGTCTTCTTTTACTAGAAGACTGGGCTTGAAAAAGTTCATCTAACTCTCAAACCCAGCCTTCCTTGGACAAAAGAAATGCCAAGACACACTTCATTCCACCAACTTCTCTAACCATGGGACAGAAATATTTCGTTTTGCAATCGTTTGTTCCGGATACATTCCATTACAATATGATATACATTTTCAATTTTATTACATTCGTCACAATTAGGGGAATTAGTCTTATTCATAATATAAGCAAACTTGTTCAATGGAATGTGTCCGGAGCGTATTCTTAAAGCTATTACAATATATATTTAAATTATTGCTGATCCAAGGAGAACTCATGGGTTCTGGCTGAATGGTTTTATACCAAATACCCTTTTTAATGGACCTTTCATCGAAATATTCCTTCCATAACCCTAAGTAATGTTTCTTAGAAGTAAATAAACACTCGCTATAAAATGGTATCGTACTTACTACTAAGCCATCAGAACATGCTTGTTTTGCAAGCTCATCTACAATATCGTTTTCCACTATGCCACTATGAGACGGAATCCATTGGAGATATATACCTACACATTTAGATGAGTCGTTTAGTTCCGAAATAAACTTTATTATTTTTTAAGCTACAGGGATTCCTCAAAAATTCGAGGTATACCGAGCCCAATGTTTCAAGGCACTTTTATATAGCGTCTGTAAATATGATAAACTTATTCCCATCAATTGATTTAATATACGACAAAGCCTCTGTTATAGCTATTAATTCTATATGCATTATAGACAATGCACAATCAATTTGAAATTTAGTCATAAAACTTGAGAATCATAGAACCTCGCACCACTAGGTACTGTTACTATCTTTGGATCCATCTGTGAAAATCTTATAAAACGCTCCATAATTATCTGAACATAGATTTTGGTAAAATGAATTTAATTGTAAACTAGTGTAAGAACGTTTCGGTTTATTAATAGTTTTAATATTTGATTTGATAAAATTCTGTAAATTAATTCCACTAATCCAAATATTTAAAGAAAACATTTCCAACTGAGAACTGACATTTTATTTATGTATTTCAACAAACTTATGCTATTTTTACAGGATATCCTAATGCAACAGCACAGTAACCTAAACTTAATTTATATTATAAACATCTTTTTTTTTTTAAACTTAAACACAGAACAGTATTAATTATTAATTATATACTCTATAATCTAAATGATAATATATACATAGTACTTTTTTTGAATTCGCTCAAAGAACAACAGAACAAATCTAGTCCGTTTTCAACAACTAAGTTAATAGTACAAA
The DNA here is from genome assembly GCA_036937285.1 of Euphydryas editha. NCBI lineage: Eukaryota > Metazoa > Arthropoda > Insecta > Lepidoptera > Nymphalidae > Euphydryas > Euphydryas editha. Next base: position 8,856,875 of record JAUPFZ010000024.1, read on the forward strand.
GCGCTCGCGACAGCGGTGCCATTTTCATTAATTCAGTCTTACCTATCGGTACTACAAACAGTCGCGGTCTCCTTCTTCGCCACACATATCTGTCAGGAACACATAGATGTATTTGCTCTAGTATATTTGGCTCATGTAACCTTCCTCTAATTATCTTAAATACGAACAGAGCTAGTGCCAAATTTCTCCTGACCCTTAACTCGTTGTATCCTACCATACCCAACACAAACAGAGTAGGATACATCAGTGGATAAAATGGATATACTCCATAATATTTAAGGTATAAAAATCTCATAAATTTATTTTGGATTCGTTCCAACATAAGGATATACTTGTGTTCATGAGGGCCCCAAATAGTGGCGTTGCATTCCAATTGGCTCCTTACAAGGGTGTTGTATAAAACCGAAAAGCTGTATTGCTAAGATGATTATGAATGGAAGCTAATAAAGATTTTTCTTTCTTTGCCAACGGTAAGATGAAATTTAATGCGTTAAATCACTAAGTAAGGTAGTAATTGAATTTTGTTTACAGGATTTATTTTATAGATAAAATTTATGTCCCAAATACTGCCTACGAAGAAATAGAGGTTGTAATGAAAGCTCACTTTCCATAACATGGATAGGAGTACTTTTGACGAAACCTATAATCCGCATAGCCTGGTTTTGAATCCAATCTAGTTTTTTAAGATGTGACTGGGCGCTGTCATCATATAAAAACTAGCATAATCCATGCCACTACGAACGATTGAAATATAATCCTACGTAGGTGCTTGGGATGAATTCTCCAACCGGAACCAGCCAGAACTTTACATATATTTAAATATATTGTGCATTTTTATCTTTGGTTTCGTTTGGATGTTTCCCCCATCTAAGAAAACGATCTAGCCATATTCCTAAGTATTTAACGCTTTACACTGTATCTAATTTGATGTTATTAACTTTAAGTTCAACTATGCCCCTAAACGGCCGTTTTTTTTAAAACATAAACTTTACTTTTGGATGCGGACAGATTTAAACCAATATCGGACAGAAGTTTAGAAAGTAAGTCCAAAGCAGACTGTAGGTTGATCGCAGCCTGTAATATATCGTTACCAGAAGTAAACAAAACAAAATCGTCCGCATATTGCATAATCATAACTGACCTGATTTGTTTGCAAATCTATAGAAGCTATATTAAAACAGTACAATATAGTTCTTAATAAATTACAAAGTTAAGACTAAAGATCGTTCTATACCCGAAAATGTGTATTAAGAAGGAAGTAGCGAGAGTAGTGCACGCATATAAGTGTTTCTCTACGTGTTCTATTATTATATAGTAACATACCAGTATACACGAATTTGTATTTCTATACCTGTGTGAGTACCTATTGTGTTACTATGGGCAATGTGTCCGTACTTTGTTCGTCGACTACACTGCCGTTACAGTTTATCCAAGTATGTCAAAAATAAGTAATATTTAAACTAATTTTCTTTACAAAGTTAAAAGATTGCATGCTCTGCAGTCAACGTATTTGATGTATTACATTTTTAGATTCTTTATATGTGCAAGTAGTACGATGTAATTATCAATTAAAATCTAAGGATTCAATTTAAAAAAAAAAGTGGATATGTAAAACAAAATGTTGTTTTCATTTTCATTAGCAATCTTTTTGACGTAGAGATGAAATCCATAATAATATTATAGGAGAGTAAACATGATCTTGCTATTATAAACTTCAATAACCGCGTCCAAGCAAAAAAAGTAACTAATAAATATTTGTTTTATATGTATACTCGTTATACACCCTAATCTTATACAACTAACAATAAGTCTATTAGTTAGGAATACTAATGTTACTATTATCGCTTTTCGCTTAAGCCGCTCGTAAATTCTTTATTATTTAAGAAAGTCACATACAACGGTTAGTTATTTTAATGAACGTGTTGAACTATATATAATCTTGTACCGAATAATATGCTTTAGTTATTAGTCTTTTCAATATAATATAATATAATATTACGGGATTTTATTATATATGCGTAAATCTTGGCCTATGGAGGTAATGTTAACTTTCGGCGAAGTCGGGAATTTGGATTTACAATTTTATCATTCCTTCTACATTCCTTGTTCTACATATAACTGTTACTATTACTGTTAAAGTAATAAATATTGACATTTGTTTGTTGTGTATTGAAATCAAGGAATTTATATCATAACTGGAACGCTCACTTAATAAAATTGTATATTCAAATATGCACCTTGAAATGACTATAATAGGCTTGACATTTGTTTCCAACTTGTAAAGTGAAAAAATCGTTCCGAGCATTTCGTTGACTACTGTTATTTTGTCTCTTTCTTACGAGTTGCCTTGAATCCATGGTAGAAAGAGATACAATCCCGCTCTTTAGGAACGTTTTCCGAGTGCACGTGCACATTCCAGTTTGTATATAAATTCCTTGATTGTAATATATTGATTTTTTCTATGTGACATTGACAAAATCATCTGTGCAACTTTGGCACCATTGAAAGCCATTAAACTAATATATATATTCTTTATTGCACTATAAGACAAAAAAGTAAACAAAATAGTTACAATATTTGTGTGCAAAGACGGATAAAGCAGGCTAAAAAAACGTAAACTAAATAAATAAATGAAAGATATTGGTTTGGAAAAATCTTAAATTATTTCGAAGGTTTTTATAATCACAAACGAGGGTTAGATATAGTGTGGATTGTTTACATTGTATTTTATGTAAAATAAAATAATTTTGCAATATATTTCAGGTACCAATAGACAAATTAAGATTGGAGTCGATAAACATGAAAAGCCTATGGCAATGATATAAGCGGCATTTCTCGAAACATCAAAGGCGTTGTATCAGTATATATGTTTTACGCTGTTATAGTACTTTATTACTTTACATAAGTCAACTTGATATTAGTTTTACTATTTTTCGATTTCTTCGAAAAAGTAAGAAAATATTCAGATATCAGTTTTATTGAATTGTATATAACTAGTGGTCGCCCAGTGGTCTAAATTCGACCTAATCTATAATTGACAGCATTGTCAATATCATAAGAATATGATTGCGCATAACATGGTGAGCATAATAATATGCAGCAGTCATTGGACCTGATCTGTGATAATAAAGTTCGATAAAAAATTCGTTGCAAGACCTGTATTTAAGACCATGTTGACAACAGACTTTGACAATGAACAAAATTTGTGTAGGTATATATTATGCCATTGTACATATGTGTGTGTGCCGTAGCGTGTGTACCTAGTGTTTTTTTTAAATATAAATTTAATGTATTTTTGAGCATTATTACAAGAAAATATTAGCATTCTGCACTTCTTCTCCATATAAACTTTAACTGTGCCAAATTTCATACATCTCCGTCCACGTAATTTTCGTAAAAAGGGAAAAAAGTTTTGCTTATTGCGTATTAATATATAGATTATTCACTACTGAGACCCGCAATTTCGTCCGCTTAGCTTACTATATTAACAATGTATTTTATGTGCAGATAAAATTAAACATCAAAAAGATCGGAAGTAAAAAACTTCACTTCAAAATTTCTTTGTAAAAACAAATAGAATTTTTAAAAATTGTTGTTTCTTAAAACTTCAACAACTTTATATTAATTAAAGATATCGAAATATATTTTTTTATAAAGATCAAGTTACTAGGAAATAAAACTAAGAAGACTTAATTAAAACTTATCCAGTAGTTTTTCTTTAATTGCGCTCACAACGGTAGACCTCTGTCATTCTATTTAAAGAGATTTAAGACTATTAGGGCCGAAACACATAACGGTGTTGCGGCGCCGCAACGCTAAAATCGGCGGTGGCGTCACCGCCAATTTTAGCGGCGCGGAACCGCCAATTCCGGCGTTGTGACGTCATACTTGTTGACCATGATTTATTGACATTTTGTGTCTATTTTTATATTTTATTTTTTTGTGTCTTTATTAGACATGGGTATTTCAATGAATTTTTATGAACTGCAGATAAGCTCGTGAGCCATATGGTTGAACCGGAGCTGTGAACCGGCTCACAGTTCAGCTCAATTGTTGTTATGTTGTTACTTTTAACTATTAGATTTACAGCTAATTTAAGACTCGGTTCAAACAAGTGACATGTATGATGTACCTAAATTATAAATATGTAATAAAGCAGCGTTTCGAAAAGTTATTATAGTGATATTTTTTCTATCTTACACAATAATAATTATAGGGGAATGCTAATTTCATGCATATGATAAACGCTAAAGTGAGTTTCTTTGTTTGTTTTACGCTTTCACGCTTTAACTATTCACCTGAATCCCGATCATCATGAAATTCTGCATACCAGTTTTCTGGGGTAAAGAAAAGTACATAGAGTACCTACTTTACGTACCGACTACCGTTGGTGCCTGTACCATGCGAGCGGAGCCGCGGACGAAAGCTATTTGTTTATATTTAATCTATGAAACTAATATAAATGTAAGATATTAATTTACGTATCACTATGTTTAAATTTTGTTTAGGCTTTATGAGACAAAAGTTGTTTAAAATCCTTCCAGCATAAAAAAATTGATTCACAAAATTATTTCCGGTACAGAGGATTACTTTTTATGCATTCTACTTTAATAACAACTTCAAATATTAACAAATTTCACGTGAATTATAATATTTAAAATAATTAAATTAATATCCGCAATCAAAAATCACGAAGAACTGGTTACCCTACAACAACGCTCTTTTTCGCGACGCCGCAACGCTGCAACGCAAACTGCTGATTTTAGCGTTGCGTCAACGCAACGCCGTTATGTGTTTCGGCTCTAACGCACGTATAACGAGGCGACTACCAACTTCACCTACATAAGTACTTTTTTTTTTTATTTCGCTACTAATGACACTGATTATATCCAAAACTAGAAGTGCCCCGCGACTTCACCCGTATTAATTTGAGGGAAAAACGTACTTAAATATCTTAAAACAATTACTTTAAGATTGGGTACCCGCCTCGTTAGTCGAGTGGTCGCAAGCGTTACTGCCAAGCAAGGGGTCTCAGGTTTGATTCCGGGGTCGTTCAACGTATTATCAAGTTTTTTATTTTTCGAAAATTCTCAGTAAAAAAGTGATGTTATATTTACTTTAAAAGTGGAACTATAATTAAAAAATGTCTCGAGAAGAGAAATAATGAAGGACGCAACGGAAGCTCTCAAAAAAAATATTTTTTCCCGGTTTTGTAACTTTTCTTATTATTGCTCAGCCCCTATTGGTCGTAGGGTGATGTTATATAGCCTATAGCCTTCCTCGGTAAATGGGCTATCCAATACAAAAAGAATTTTTCAATTCGAACCAGTAGTTCCCGAGATTAGCGCGGTCAAACAAACAAACAAACTCTTCGGCTTTATAATATTATATAATAGTATAGATGATATTTATATGTAAATTACCATATCGTACAAATGAAAACGCGTGTAAAAGCAGTCCATTACATAACCAACGCATATGGCTATTGTATATTGTAATTCACGAGCACGCGCAGTGACGAAAGCAACGAAACGCACCGCATCGCTTATCACCATGTATGGGAAAGTCATGGTTCTTGTCGTTTTATCTTCGGTGTCATACTCGAAAGTGAAAATGTTTTATAATCATACTATCATCTCCTCGCCGTTCTACCCGAATAAGTCAACTCGTCGGAAAGAATTTCAGTAGTAAGCGATTGAGTTAGTAGAATACCGAAATTGTCAAAGACGACCATTATTAAGTCAAACATGAGCCTTTGAGACGATATAATATATAGTAGAAAACGAAGCCAGTTATAGTCAATATAAACATATTTTCAAAAACAAAAAAAAACCAAGTCTTGCTGCTTCTGAAATCATCCTACTAATTTTATAGTTACGGGAAAAAAAATTAATGTTTTTTTATTCTTTTACGGAAAAATCACTGAAACGATTGCAATAAAACTTGGTACGCAGATAGCTGGAGATTAGACCAGAATAACACATACTTTATATTCCGACATTCCTACGGAATCGAAAGTTACGCGGGTAAAAACGCGAGGCGCAACTAGTTATAAATTTTTATTTATTTCATACCTAGCAAAATAACTGTAATACTATTACACGGAAAAGAATATTTCTTCCTATTTATATTGATAGACGTGAGAGTTTTCGTTACAATATTCAAAGATATGCTTAAAAATTATCAATACTCTCACAATTATTGCTTTTACAATTTAAATAACGAAATGTAAAGTTAATTTAAGACTTGGAGTTTTAAAGAGCCGAGCGAAGAAACGGTAACTCAGTTAACTCGTCGCTATTTATTATGAGCGACAACTGTCTGTCTGGACACGCACGTCGAATATTATACACATATACATAACAACCGTTCTGGTGTAGTGTTGAGAATAGTCACTTGAAGTGACGCCGGCGGTCGCGGATTCGTTTTCCCGTTCGGGGCAGATATTAGTATTCGTACAAATATTTGTTTCCGGTCTGAGTTCTTGTAGATTTCCCCCACCGTGCCTCGGAGAGCACGTAAAGCCGTCGATCCCGGTTGTTATCACAGAGATCTGATAGCGAACTTCACTCATGATAAAAAGGAAAAAATCCGCCAACCCGCAATGTAGCAGCGTGGTGGATTAAGCTCCAAACATTCTTCGATATGGAGAAGACTCCTTTGTCCAGTAGTGGGATATTTACAGGCTGATTTAGTTCACTTCATATACATATATATAAATATATCCTTTATATTGACTTTCGATTCGATATAAGGTAGTTAATTTTATTTATTTTAAATTGCTTCACCAGTTGTACACACCATTATCACTTTTTTCTATTGCGATAACTGGTTTAAAGAACTAATATATCATTTAGATACATTACAAAAAAATGAGTTTTCTTATTGAGCAATTACTTAAGTGACCAAAAAAAATTTTTTTTTTATTAATAACACCGGCACACAAAAAAAAAAGTTGTCAGTACTTTTGACGGGACCCATATATCTCTATGTATTTTGACCCGCTGAATCCGAATTTGAGGTCAGTTTGACCCGTACACCGTCAAATTTTCGAGAAAACTTTGAAAAACCGAAAAAAATGACGAAAATCGGCAATTTAGGCGATTTAAATTTTTTTTTATCTAAACTAAGCATGATTTTTATGTATTTTGACCCGCTTAATACTAATCTGAAGTTTATTTAGACCATAAGCCATTAAAAGTTTGAGTAAATTCCAAAAAACCCTGAAAAATTGCAAAATAAAAGCAAAAATTCCAGATATTGTGTTAAAAAAAATTATAAAATTAAATCAACACACAAACTTTTATTCTTGTACGCGTAAAATATTTTTGCTTCATAAAGTCTGTACGTGCTATGCTAAAACGAAATTTAAAAAAGTAACATTCGATTTCCGTATTTTTTCCTGTACATTTTCCAAACTGACGAATAAACAAAATGGAACACAAAAGTATGTGTCAGAGCGAATGTTACATTCATACGTGTCATGTGTAGTGGCCTCTTATGGTGTTCTTTTTAAATGCTAATGCGATATTAATATTTCCTCTTTGAAAATTAAAATCATGCAAAAAATATTTATTGCATGATATTAAGCTTTTGCCTAAAATATATTTAAAAAAAAATATATAACCGACTTTAGTTAGAAAAAAAAAATTAGAAATAAAAATTCAGCAATTGAATAACAGGTTTTTGTAAATGTCAATAAAAGCATCGAAGGTCAAATGTCATTTTCGTACATATTGATTTCTCGACAAACGAATTTGTCAATCAATCAAAACATAATTGTCGAAAATCAATCATAAAACGTCTAAACTGTCAATCTAATCATTTTATCTAGCTCTCACTTGTCGTGTGTACTAGTGTTACTCTGTCACAATAATTTGCTGTCTGTTATCTGAGACCTTATCAGCGACTGGTGAAATTGGGCCTAAATATTTTATCGAAAATTGCCAGATAGAGCGGTTTCGGTAAACGAATTAAACATAGATGACACTACAACGACATCTAGTCAAAAAAAAAATGGAAGGACTCGTCAAAAATAGTTTCAATTATAAATTCCAAAGACTGAATGAAAACAGCCATCGTTGTAATTATAAAAATAGACATATTACCAACACAAATAGATACGCGTGTATCTTTAAACATCGCCGTCTGTACGAAAAGGAATTCTTTATGCCATTTTCCGCTTTGATCTTTAAATTATGCATTTCCAGAAATAAACTTACGAAAATAGTAATAGGAATACATTCGTACGATCGGTGATTTGAATTTAAAAAAAAAAAATCGAGGGTCAAGATCGGAAGACAGAAGCATAGCGAATTGACAAAAAGTTGTCAATTTTTTGCAAAGTGATGATTTGTTGTTTCCTTATTGTTTCTATTTTTTGTGCAGTTTAATTTGTATGTATATTTAAACGGGTTAATCTCAGGAACTATTATAGATATAAAGTAAAATATTTACTACCATTCTCAATACATCGATGGCTTTAACTAAACATTATACTTATAAATTAAAAGTACCAACAATACAACCTGACTGGAAACTGACTGGACGGTCGGCGCAGTTGGCAGTGAAACTGCTTTCTCGATTCCAGCCTGCTGAGCCTGGTTGTAGTATATATTTATTTACATATGTATTATTTGTCAGTTTATTTAAAAAAAAAATGAGTTTCAATTGGATGTTACCTACAACACTAGCATTAAATTGCCTACCTAGGAACAGACGACCGTGTGTGAATGTCAAACATATTTATTTATTTAACCTCAAATAAAAGTGTTAAGTCGGCGAGAAACGGGCTTGTATAAATATTTTTAACTAGGCATACTTTACGGATTTACTACTTCGATATTTATCAGATTTATTAACTCACTCCTCCTACAAATTGTAGCCTCATCTATACCTTTACAATCAATCTTTCTTAATAAATATGATATCTAAGACAAAAGCATTAATTTTTAAAGCCGAGATTACCGCTTTCAAACAAAAAACTTCAGTGCTATGTTATGCCAGTAGGCAAAATGTTTTAGTATTATATAAAATTAAATTAGACTTATAATAAAAATAAAAACATATATATTTTTATGTAGATGCGTTTCAATTTATATCAAAAAGTACTAAAAATAATCGTAGTAACGTTTGTGTTATTCTGGATCTCCAGTTATCTACCGTACCAAGTTACATTGTAACTAGTTAAGTATTTTATGCGTGAATTAGTAAAAAATATACATTCAAAGTTTCGCATTTATAATATTAGTAGGATAATTTTAATCGCACAAACACATTTAGTATACACACACACATACACACGCGCAGGCACGCACGCACGCACCCACGCACACTTAAAAAGCACTACTGTCGTTATTTTGGGCAAATCAAGTGAAATATTTTTTACACAATAATATCTCTGAACCAAGTTACAAATATGTATGGAACACACAGTTTCATTAAAATGTACATTTTTGATTGATGCGTGAAAATTTAGACTGAGAATTATTACTATTTATCTCTATAAATAATGTAAATAATAATAAATTAGAAAATTATTCATTCCAGTTCCGTTACAGTTGTTTTTTATACTAGCCACCCACGCGACTTCGCGAGATTTAAAATAAATATAAACCGGTCAATGAGTGTCATACTCGGTCTGTTACTAATACATCGTAATACATTATGGCATACTGGGCGTGTTTTTTCCTGTTACGTACCCTCACATGTTAAAATTTCGTAATAAATACTTTGAATTTTAAAAAGTTTAAAATTAATGCAAAAAAAAAAACTTTAAAAAAAATAGTCTTCCTGTTTACTCGCTTTGATAATTTTGACTAGTACTCCGCTACAATGGGATTGTACCCATGGTAGCGGTGTACTAGTAAAAATTAGCTTGATATTTTATAGCCTATGTTTCTTCTTGATATAATGACAAATGTTTTAAATGTTTAACGACCGTTCTGGTATATTGGTGCGAGTAGTCGCCTCAAGCCGCACGCCGGCGGTCGCGGTTTCGATTCCCGCTCAGAACAGATATTTGTATTTGTACAAATATTTGTTTCCTGTCTGGGTGTATGTCCTTGTGGGTCTCCCAACTGTGCTTCGGAGAGCACGTGAAGCCTCCGGTCCCGGTTGTTATCACAGACACCTGATAACGATCGTTACTCATGGTAGGGAAATTATACGCTAACCCGCAGTAAGCCAACGCCAGAAGCAGCCTGGTGGATAAAGATCTAATCCTTCTTCTATATGGAGAAGAGGCCTTCGCTCAGCAGTGGGTGGTTTAAAGGCTGATACAGTACAGTAAAATCTTTGAAGACTTATTTAATCACAGCTGAGCAGTTTCATAGTTATCGATTACAAACATACAAATCTTGTTATTATATTTTCTAATATTAATATTACAATAGATAACAAAGATTATGACAAACACATTAACATTAATAAATCATACACAAAAAAAAACACAATCAAAGTAGTAAAATGAAAAATAAAACCACATATGATTTAATTCAATTCCTTATTACCATTACCATACTTATTACAAACATTAATCAAAATATATTTCATATATTTAAATCCATAGAATTATTAAAGCTATAAAATATATAGCAAAAATGCACACTAATAAAACGATATCTCTTTTTGAGACAGTCAAGTAAAATTGAACAAACTATGAATCGTAAGGTAAACTCGCTAAAAACTAAACAAAAATCTACATTAAGGGAATGTTTAATAATAATAATAATAATAATCTTTATTTCGGGACTAGCCCATATGGTGTTAGTAACAATTTTTCCTGATTACCTAGTGTTAGTACAATAACAAATTTAAAAAATAGTAACATTTTTAAATTTAAAATTTTGTTATATCACATGGAGTTTAATCCAATGTCGCAGCATTGCAAGCAGCGTTTAACAAATTGCTGGTAAACCTATCTAATGTATATGACGGTATCTAACACATAAAAGTTTATGATATATTTTTCATTTGGACCATCTTACTTCCTCTTATCTGTCAAATATTTCTTTTCGCAACCTGTGAATCTAAAATTTGTAGCTTATTAGTTGAGGCGAAACAAGGCCCTATTTTACCTCCAGCTGATAAAGCTTATCAGTAACTTATGTGCGAGATAAACTGCAAGCAACCGGTGGAACGGGCCCTTCATGATTTATTTTTTATTAAATCTGTATGAGCGACTGTGTAGGCGTGGAAAGTGAAATAAGATGTTTATATATGGAATATTTTTGTAAATCCACTTCTAGACTAGTCTAGAAGTAACTTAACTCTCAAATTTTAATTTTGATTCGCAAACAAAAACAAACTAACAGGTAGAATAAAAATCTAAAACAACATCTTTGACTTCTATTGTCGTAATGTTTGATTATTTTTAATAAATCTTATTTAAAAAGTATATTATATTATGTATTGATTATGGAATGCATAAGTACATTCGATGTATCTGAACTAAACTGAAATGAATCAGCCTGTAAACGTCCCACTACTGGGCAAAGGTCTAATCTACCACGTCGCTACACTTCTGGTTGGTGTATAATTTCCCTATCATGATTAACTATCGTTATCGAGTGCCTATGATAACGACCGGGACCGACAGCTTTGCGTGCTTTCCAAGGCACAGTGGGGAGACCCACAAGGACCTAAAACCAGAACAAAAACAAATATTTGTATAAATATAAATATCTGCGCCGAGCGGGAATCGAATCGCCGGCATTAAGACGATTACTCACACCACTATACCGGAAAGGTTGTGTCATGACGATATACCTATGTGTAATAAGTATAAATGTTATAACTTGCAGACAGGATAATTTTATAATTAGTAAAGTTATGACGGACCAACGCAACGAACGAGTATGTCAACACTATTTTTTGTCTTAGAACATGGACCAAGCACTAATTTATACTACGTCTCCGATGTTAAAACGACCATAGTATATTCAATATATTTTAGGGCCTATTTCACGGGTTACTCATAAAGTTTATATTATCTTTATCATCTGGAGGTAAAACAAGGCCTTGAGACCTTATTTATCTCAACGAATAAACTATAACTTATAGATTACAGGTTGTGAATAGAAATATCTGAAAGATAAAGGTAATTTTAATGGTTAAAAAGAAAAATATCTAATAAGCTTTTATCTGTTAGATACCGCTATACGTCAGATAGCTTTATCAGCAAGCTGTGAAACAGGCCCCCAGTAGGATAAAAATTCTATATCAAAGGTCCGAAAACACATACAACACAAAACAGAAACGTCCATATCATATTAACAGCATATTATGTACTAGCTGCTGTCCGCGACGTCGTCTGCGTGAACGCTATCAGATTACAACAGAATGCGTTGAAGAAATAAATGTTGACTGCTCGTTCCCCGTGAGGTGATAGCGTGATAATATGTAGCCTATATGTTGACCCGACTTCTTAATAATATTCGTGCCAAATTTAAAGTAAATCCATGCAGTACTTTTTCAGTTTATCCCGGACATACATACAGACAAACAGAAAAACAGACAAACAGACAAAAATTCTAAAAACTATATTTTTGGCTTCGGTATCGATTCTAGATCACACCCCAAGTATTCTTTTAAAAAAATATTCAATGTACAGTTTTGACTTTCCTACTATTTTATTATGTAAGATAGAGATTGATTCAAAATTTCAAAAAAAAAAAATTATTAAAAAAAAATTAGGCGACCTAACAAAAATTTTGGTGGACCTATACAGACCTAACGTAGACCTATCGATTAAGGTCATTTCGATTTCAAAAATCTTTCGATAGGGTGCTAACTTTGCGTAGCCGGTTACTGTTAGGCCCGATCCACATTACAGTGCTGATCTCAGTTCGTTCTCGGTCCGATCTCAATCCGGTAAAATGTTTTGTATGACGAATCATTGCTGGAGCGTGACTTGATCGGACCTTGATTGCCACGGATAGTATGAATACTCTCATTGTTTCTTGTGTAACAATATTTTACCGGATCGAGATCGGACCGAGAACGAACCGAGATCAGCACTGTAACGTTGATCGGACCTTACTGTGCCAACCACTCGTCGATATTAAACGTCACCGATTGTCTCACAGGTGAAAAAGTTATGCGGATAGCGTAGCAAGGACCGATGCAATTAGCTTACACGTTGTCCTACGTGAGTAATAAACACAGCAATGCTACGCGACGGAATACAAAAATATCACACACTAGCTGTATCCGCGTTCTTCGTTCGCGATTACAAATTTTAACTTTCACCTTGTAATTTAGAGTCTGGATACTATTTGTCCTAAAATTCAATACGTTTCCCTTGCTAGATGAGATGAAAATCAAAATGTGTACTTTGTTATAATTTATTAACATTTAGCCTGATATCATTCGGTATTACAGTCTTAAATCATACCAGCGTTCGAGGATATATATCAATGGATATTATATCCGATATATATCAAATGATTTTTATGATATATATCAATACAAAATTGGTTTAAACATTTTATTTCATTAAGTAAGTTTGGCGTTTGTTACTGTATTTCTACTTCCACAAATGTAGATTGCCTTGGGGTAGAGTTAAAACAAACTCCCTAATAACTAGTAAGTTCTAATCTTTAAATAGTTAATAAAATAAAAGTTTATTACGCATGGCTGATGACTGATTTGATAACTAAAAGACTTATTTGATTATTTTCTAGAGTTATTTTTTGTAATTATTGTTTTGCTACCTATATAAATGTAGGTATGACCATTAATCCAGTCATTTTAAGCCCCAATCACAAAAATTCAGCTCACTAGGAATTTTTTAGGATTACATTGACTGATTGGAATTTATAAAAATGTTTTATGTTTTTAAGTTGATTTTTTAATACTTAAAATTTTATGTTTTTTTTTTTATTGATTTTGCCTGATCTAGAAGAAGATTTTACGTTTTGGTTTCATTTGTCTGATTTTAAGTATAAAAATAAAAAATTAAAAAAATTTAATTTTTTTAATATTTCATCATGTTTATGTTGCACGTATGCAAATAGTATACATACACTAGTCACAAAAATTAAGGGATATAAAAAAAATTCTAAATTTTTGGATGATTTTCAACGAGCTGTAACTCCGAGGAAAATCATCGAATAGCAAAAAAAAAAAATAGCAAATTGTAGCTCCAAGTGTCTAGTTTTCAAATATGACCATGAAATTTTTTATCATGTTTGGGTTTGGAGTAATCCTAAGGAAACTACAAAAAAAAATCAAATTTTTTCTCGTCTAAAAAAAGCTCTACGGGCTTAAAATTTTTTTTGTCCATTATTTCACTCAAAAGCTCTTTTTTGCACCTGGATCTCGTATTATAACTTAAACACTGGGCTACGACAAGTAGGAGTGTGGCTGTAACTAAAAACATCGAATTTGTCGAGTAACATCAGACAATCTGTATCCATCTCTCTGTCACAACTCTACAGAACTTGCTTCCCACATCGCAATAAAAGAACCGAAAATAACTTTAAAATTCATGGAAATTACAGGTGTAATGGGTCCGGGAAATGTATGTGCAATGAGTCTGTAATCTAAAAGTGGAGTAATTTGATATATCCGTTTAAAATTTGGAAATCGAAAATTACAATTGTTTTTTCAAGCATCGCCAGTTATCATAATTACAGAAAACCCAAAAAAAAATTGTCGTCTGTCGAGTGTCACTACTACTCACTACATGGTTATACAAGCTTTGTATGTAATGAACTGCCCAGACGTTCGATTATCACCCGCTTACGCGTAGGTACGTTATGACACCACAACAAAGCTGTGTAACATTGTACTTTAAATTAGATAATACAGTTATCTAACTTAAAGTACAATTTTCATTTTTTTTAAAGAATTATTATTTTCTATAGTTCTAGGCGTTTTTGTGTTAAAATCGATTGCAAAAATTCCCCATAGATCCAAAGTTTTGATCGAATATGTGACCGCCCGGCGAGTTTGCCGCGCGCAGATAATTGTCCTGTGTAGTGTGAAAAAATAAACAATAACAATTGTTTAACTGACGTGGAAGGTGCACAATATGAAGGTAAAATGGGAGAGTAGACAGAGGGAGAGGAGAGTTAACAAAATAAATCCATAAAGTTCTTACGTTAGTTGCGCGTGACTTGAGCGAAACGGCCTTAAAAATTTAAACGCGTATTTCTCGAAACACTTTTTCCGGGACGGTCAACACGATATTTCCTAGAGTTTTTAATATTTTTGGTTTTTTTTTTAAATGTTCGTAATTGATGTAGGTATAGTCTGTCGAGCCAGGTTTTTAAATTTTAAATTTAATTTTTATTTTTATAAACAATTTAATTGTGAAATTGTTGACAAAAAGCTAAATAAAATTGGTAACTAAAGGTCATACAGGTACTTTAATGATTGTCATTCGACTTGACGTCGTGAGAAATAACATTCTCGCTCTTGTCCGGATAATACAGTCACTATATCACTTAATAAAACAAATTTTTAAGAAAAAAAAATAACCGACTTCAAAGCAAATAAAAAACGGTAAAACAAAAATGCACTAAAAAGTAAAAAAATAATTACGTATTCTTTTGTCTGTAATCAAATTATTATGATAATATAATGTACAATTATTGTTGGTTTTGGAGTCGGTGTCAGCCCAGGAAATATGATGATAATATACCAGTTTTTGTTATATATAAATATATATATTTGTTTTGAGGTCGTTTATTTATTTATTTAATTTTTTTTTCTTGATCTGTGAATGAGTGAATCTGTAGTGCGATAACTAATCTTATTTATACTAAGCTGGGCGGTGACAGTCACTATTGTTATTGCTACGTATATTATCGTATTTCCTTGGCTGACACCGACTCCAAAACCAACAATAATTGTACATTATATTATCATAATAATTTGATTACAGACAAAAGAATACGTAATTATTTTTTTACTTTTTAGTGCATTTTTGTTTTACCGTTTTTTATTTGCTTTGAAGTCGGTTATTTTTTTTTTCTTAAAATTTTGTTTTATTTCTTGATTTTTAGTGAATCTGTAGTTCGATAACTGATTTATTTATATAAAGCTGGGTGGTTACAGTCCACAAGCTACATGTATTTTACCACCCTCGAAAAAGCCGCAATCGACCTAAGGAATTTTTTTTTTTGCAAAAAATCCACACCAACTCTAAATACTACGATGATCTTACAAATCACCTATAGAGTTTCTTTTTTTTGTCAATTTAGCATCGATTTAATTTTTTTTTATTATTGAAAACAAAGGTTATATTTTTCATTCATGACATATTTTTAAATACGTATTTAATGATCTTTAAATCCCTTAATCAATATCCGCTCAACCGTTCATGTCAACTATAGTTACTGTTGAGGTCGATTTGTATTATTTATCTCGCTTCTAAGTAAAATTTTCTACCTGATTGATTATATTCAATTATCCAAACCGAAAAGTCAAAACAAAAAAAGGTTGGTTAAAAAAAACAATTGACAGTTGACCGCTTGCGTATTGTGTCGAGCCGTCGCAGATGCATAAGATGCGCCATGCCATTTTTTACTAGCGTCTATTTACCCGAACAAGATCTGTTCACCATGTGCGTGTTGCAAACTAACCAATGTCGATACTTTTGAATACATATTCAAATAAAATACTGTAACAAATTTAATTATTTATTCTTTCCAAATAGAAATGAATGAATAGATAAAATGAATGGGCTCTGTGAGTGTTTGGTTTATTACCCCTATTGTTTACGTTCAAGTGTAAAGACGTCAGATTATTTGAAATCTATTACAGATGGGATATATTGTTTATATTCTGCCTATCGAATTGCATTATGGAAACGTAACGACACAACGGCATAAGTCATAACGTGCCTTCCTTTCTGCCTTTCATTAGGTATTACTTATTATATATTATGTTATAAACATTTAAGTTAAATTATTAATTAATTTAAGTTGTTTATTTATTTCATTTCAATGACACCCAAGATTCTAACTGTCATTACTTTCCTGAGATTACATCATAAAAGATTCCGCTGCTAATAGACTAATACTTAGGTACACTATTGTTGCACACACAATGTCACATTTAAGATTTTAGTCTATGACAAATGACGCAAAATGGTGTCCGATAAATATTTTAACAAATTAAAAATTTGAAAACAATTAGTAACAGTTAGTAAACAGTTAGTCTAGTTAATCACCGATGAAAAGTTATTCCTTTACACTTTGCTGTATAACTATTTTCGAGATATGATCTTTTAAATACAGGACGCGCTTGAAATCTTAAAGTTCAGCGCAACATAACTCTACACCTGAGTCGTAATCTGAGAAACAAAATATAATGTTGTATAGTTTAACTCGTAGTAAACATAAAAAACATAAAATATGATAGTCTTCCGAAACAAATTAAGTCACAAGGAACGATTGTATGCAACGCGACCCGCGCAGCGACGCGCGGTATCAGGAAAAAAGTACGCATTATTTAAGGATTACTCAAAAACTACTAGTCACATCTTGCTCAAATTTAAATGGGACCACATGACGAGCACTAGCTTTTGACTATAAAAAGAATCATTAAAATCGGTACACCCAGTAAAAAGATATGAGGTAACAAACACAAAAAAAAAAATACAGACGAATTGAGAACCTCCTCCTTTTTTTGAAGTCGGTTAAAAATTGAACTGAATTGAATCAGTCTGTAAACGTTCCATAGCAGGGTAATCGCCTCTTCTCCATATAACTCGTTGGAGAAGGGATGGAGATTAATCCACAACGCTGCTCCATTGCGGGTTGACGAATAATGTCCCTACTAAGAGTGACGTTTGCTATCAAATGTCCATAATAATGCTCTCCGAGGTAGGTGGGCACCCACAAGGACATACACATACTGAAAACAAATATTTGTACAAATACAAATATCTGCCGTTATTCCTTAAATACAAAATAAAATATCTTAATACCATTCAATTAATATGAAAACATAAATCAATCTATAATTAATGAACCACCTCTATAGTAATTATTACTCAATATTTAGGGGTGGACATCCGATAGATAATAAAATATATAAACTTTCACACGCATTGTCGCATTTATTTTAAAGTACTTTTTAGAAGTTTTAGCCCTTAATATAATAAATACATTAAAAAGACACTTTTTATAATTATTATTATAAAAACATATATAACCTAAAAAAAAGCAACAAAAAATTACGACAGAGAAAAAAAATATCTTTATAAATTTATTGCCATTATTACTATTGTTATAACGCGGAAATCGTTTTTAAAATATATTATTATGGCAAAGACATCGATTGTATACCTAATTAAAAAAAAAAAGACGAACAATGTTATCTATCGTGGGAAACGACATCATATAGAAATAATCACATAATTTTCTTTGAAATCGACGCTCCGATGTTACAATTATTGCAATGTTTATACTTATAGGTAGTATATAGCTCAATGGCAAATCTAAACCAACATAAATATCAAAAATTATTAATTGACTCTTCTCTTATATTTACGCGAATTTTACTCATTTAATTAAAAGTCTATATCGAATTTTATCGCGTTTATTTAAAACTTTACAGTTTAACACTATTATTATATGGGGGAAAACACGTGTACGAGGGACATGAAATCGCGTAATATGAAAACGCTTTATAAGAGTACCGTTTTATATCTAGGAGGATTACTGTATTCGTCATCTGAACTGAACTGAACGAAGAAAGCATGTTATCGTTCCACGGCTGGGATAATTTCTACCCTCAATACAGAAGGGTTGAGCCAATATGCCACGCTGCCTCACTGCGCGTTGACGGATATTCGTATATTCGTCATGTTATATAAACTATTATTTACTATAATATAATAAGGTTAGGAGTTCGTATGTTTGTTTGAACGCATCAAATCAAGATCCACATATCCGATTTTAGAATTTAGTTTTGTGTAAGAGAAGCTGCTTATCGTATTGATATGTAAAACCACGAGGTTTGCCTAGTGTAAAATAAGGGCTTAGAAAGTAATAATTGCAAAAATATTATCGATTCAAGTAATCTATAAATCATAATTTCAGTTGTAATAATAAACTCTAGTAATGTACTTGTTACCGAGTGGTAACGACTAATAAAATCAATGGACAGAAGCCGCGAGGTACAACAAACCGTTTACTGTTAACAGCTGATGTTTCAAGGATACACATAAAATTTAAACACATAAAACTAACGCTACACATTCGTGCAAAATATCCGGTTAAAATGGACGCTTGCAAAAAAAAAATTTTGACGATGAAAAGTGTTTAAGATATGTTGAGATATTTTCTTATTTTATTTTATTTTATTTTCTAATCTAAATAATATCTACTAAGTGAAGTGAGATGTGTTTTTTTTTTCGTAAACATTTTACTTTTTTTTTCTAGTTTAATACGAGTACTTAATTCTGACGTGTGTAAGCGGGAATTTAATACATCGAAATGTTAGATGGCGTTTAGACATTTAAACAAATTTTCACAAATAACAAAAATGACGAAATTGCATTTTTATTGAATTGATTACATTTTATCGTAATTTGGTAAAATTTAGCCGAATTATGACGAACAAGTGTTGTAATTTTATTGCCCAAAATGTCGAACTGCCGAACGCGTGAACGGACAAAAGCTAGACGCGCGAACAGTCAAACATGTGAAGTTTAAATGGCCGTTAAGTTTTATAAACTATTTCAATTTTATACGCAATTTTCTTAATAGGTATTTCATTCCGTAAGAACCTTTTACAAATTATTAGAAAAAGGTATATAAAAGATTAATTAAATAAAGTCGTTCTCATGTTATGGTGTGACCAAGGGAAATAGGGATTATTAATTATATATTAGACATAAATAGATGTCACTGTAAAACGCGGCTAAGATTTTTTAGATGGATTACGTTTGTCTAATTCGCTTAAAAATTAAACTATATAATTTATTTACTTTATTAATTTCAGAGTATCTTATCTCTGTCGAGTTTAACGACAGTTGTCTACAATAATTTAAGACCTGACTTTATATCTATACTTCTATATGTACTAATATCCTAAAGCTAAGGAGTTTGTTTGAACACGCTAATCTCAGGAACTACTGTTTCGAATTGGAAAATTATTTTTGCGTTGGATAGTTTATTTACCGAGGAAGGCTATAGGCAATATAACATCACGCTACGATCAATAGGAGCTGAATATTAATAAGAAATGTTATAAAAACGAGAAAAAAATCATTCTTATTCAGAGCTTCCTTTGCGTGCGCTGCGCTGCCTAAACGGTTAAAGTTACGCAAAAATCATGTTTGTTTATCTGTGTTAATGTATGTTACAGGGCTAATCTGCTGAGCCGTTTGTGATGAAATTTGTTACGGATAGTCTGAAGCCTGGGGAATGACATAGGTTACTTTTTATGAATACACCACGCTTGCGAAGCTGCAGGGAGAAGTTAGTATTTATGAAAAAGCTTTTGCTTTTTTAAAGAAAGACGAACGTAACACAAGCCGGTCACGGAATCTAAGACCAACTGGAAGAACGAGATACTAATAGATAGAAAAACAGGAGGAAAAGTTAGAAAAATAGATAACAGAGACAAGATAAGAAGGAAAAAAAGTATATTTATTTATAATCTATATTTGTAATAAGGTTACAAGCCCAATTCTGTACATTAAAGATACTTTGAAAAATTTTTAGAGGGCAGTCTATAATCTAATTAAAATGACATGGGGCAGATGTATGTGCGTGAAACTAAATGTCATATACAATACATTTTCTATTAACTAAGGTGATTGTAAATTAAAAGCAATCTGTCGATCATCTTCAACCTTTTAGTGGGTATGGCCCAGACGTTTGTTATGGGTCTTTGCGTGTGTTTCCGAAAACCCAGATACAGGATTTCATCTACCAAGTGAAGTGAGATACGGTTCTTTTATTATTATCATTTATTTCTTTTGTTAATAATAATATCAATTTAATAAATATAATATTAACATTACATTGACAATGTTGTTTATAAGTTAGATTAAATTTGGAATACGTGTAAATACTTTAATAATATCAAAAATTTACGTTGTTTGTTTAATCTCAATAATATCAATATGTACTTGTCTAATTTATTTATTTTAGGCTTTAGAATCCTGATTATTGCTTACACTTATAGGCTGTATAGCATGCCGCTGAAACTCATAGCAGAAACAGTAATCATTAACGAGTATACAAATAAAACGTGTAAAAAAACCGCGAGCGTCGTCTAGATGATAAAGTAACTAGCTTATATTAAACGAAATTTAAAATATTAAAATAAAGAATATCTCATCAATGTCCCAATGATAACTGTATTTAGTAATATTTGAGAAAGTTTCTGTTAATTGTTTTCTTAAAAACGTTGCAGGAATGTGGACACCGGATATTTTGACTTTCCCATAGGTACTGGAATTGTAACATAGTAGAAAATATTCCTAGGTATAATAAACAACATGTTAATAATATACAATACACACCACACCACGGATATCAAAAAGTATATTTTATGTTGGTGAGCATTGAAATTTGAATGAATTGTGAACTATATATATTTTTTGGTAATTTTTTTATACCTATAGTTAATAGTCAAATAAAGCTTATGGGGCTAAAACGATAATAATTATCAAAATTTTAACATGTTTCTATGTACGCGCAACTCTTAAGAAATACTGCATCAATTTTGATGAAACTTAGCTAAATTATAGCTTACATACAACATGCAAACTTAGTCTTGAAAATGATTACATGAAACATAGTCTTGGCTTGATATAATCGAAACAGTAATATTAAGACCAACGCGGATAGGCTAATTAACTTTTAATTGAAGAAACTAAGACAAACCCAATTAAATAAATAAATATTAATATGTTTTTATAACACCTGGATCGAAAGTTCGATTTTACTTTATAATTTTAGAGACGAAAGTGCCACATTGCTTCCCGGCCAAATGATGAGTTTTATTAATTTAGAGCGCATGGGTCAACTTTCATCCCCATGCAAATATATTGTTTTTAAATCAAAGTTATGACAGATCGCATAGTTTAATGTCACAATTTCCTTGTAATAATTCGTATGTGACACAGAATAAAACTAATCTCCTATTTTAGAGTTTTTATTTATATATTACTATATTTTTTTTCGCTTCATGAGTTAATTTTATATTGGTGTTATAACAACTAAATAAATATAATATTTTATTTTTATTTGGAAAACAAACAGTATTTATAACACAAAAATGTTGGTAACTATTATTTAATGACCAGTAAAGTTTTCACAAAATAACCAAACATTCTTGAGCAAATACATATTTTACTTGCAATTAAAATAGGAACAAAATCACAGAATTATACACAAAATTATCAAATTCGTAAACAATCAATCATATTGTTTAGTAACGCGTTGCTAGGATACGGGTTGCTAGGATACGCGACATCATCGAGAATATCAAATGTATGAGTAAATTAATTTAAAAAAACCAATAATTATCATTTTATCTATTTCAATTACAACCGAACTTTCAATCCTAGCGTTATAAAAAAAAAATTGTATACGTTACACGAGAGGGAATTGAGACATTGCAACCAAGTTTTTTTTATATTAACAAAACAAAGATCCGGGTTGCAATGTATTACTTCCCTCCCTAGTAACGTAATATAATATTTCACAAGCAAACACGGTCTGTTCCTAAGGTAGGCAATTTAATACTAGTGTTTTAGGTAACAACTACCTGATTTACATATTTATATTCTTTACACTTAGATTCGGAGCATAGGGTAACTGGCAACTGCGACAACGGGCCAATAATTTATATACATTTTTATTTTTTAAATACTCATAAAATTCATACATATTTAATAATAGAAATTAGTTCGTTCGGTGCGTTAAACACAGACATGTTGTGTGCTTGAAATTAATTCGACGTGAATCACGCGTCGGAACGTCGCGAGCAAAATGATGCGATGCGATGATGCGAAGGGTGTAATCCTGGTCGACTACTTAGAAAAGAGTCAAACATTGTAACCTCCTGCGACGTTTACGTGAATTAATTAAAGAAAAACGTTCTGGATTATTACGAAGAAAAGTTTTGTTTCACCAGGATAATGCGCGAGTTCACGCGTCAGTCGAGACTATGGCAGAAATCCATCTGTGTGGCTTCGAATTGTTGCCCCGTATTCTCCTGATCTCGCTCCATCAGACTTTTGTCTATTCTCGAAGCTCAAAAACTACTTAGGAGGTCAAAAGTTTTCTAGAAATGAAAAGGTTAAGACTGCTGTCGACGCATATTTTGAAGGTATGAACATTTTTTTAAAGCTGGTATAGAAGCCCTGCCCTGCCGATGGAAGAATTGGATACAACTTGGGGGAGAATATGTTGAAAAATAAATAATATGTAAATTCCTATCTTTTCATTTTCCTGGTTAGGCTACGAACTTTTCAAATGCCTCTCGCATTCTCCTTTTGAAGATATCAAAAGTGCATCATTTCAAATAATCTTTAATTTATAATCGATCACTTTACGTACGTACATACGAACAAATGTACTAATATTATAAACCTGCAGATTTTCATACGTCGTCTGTTTATATCAGTAGTTTCGACAAACTGTAGCATTATATCAACAACATATTATCCGCGTATGCGAGAACCAAAACTGAAACCAGATGAAACCGCAAGACATAACTAGTCTAACAGGCAACGTTATTATTTGTAAAGATATTAATTAAATAGCGGTCATAGTCAGCCATAGACAGTATCTAGCGGAAGAATAAGAAACAATAACTCAGATCTCTGTTGACATATCAGAAACTTATGTGCCAGATGAACTAGTTACTACTTTTGGTTTCACATTAAGTATTTGATTGCGAATAGAAATATCTGACAGATAAACCACCCTTTTGTACCTTACGATACTTCGCTATGTTGTTGTTCTATGACTCTATGTAATATTTTTATTTTGGTGTACCTACAATAAAGTGAATTATTATTTATGCAAAAAAAATATCAGCAGCTTTTATCTGTTGGATACTGTTATAAGTCGAATAACTATCTGAAACTTTATTAGTAACAGTGAAATTGGCCTTAAGACTGGGAAAAGAACCTCTAAAGAAAATGTTAAGAAGAAATAGAGTTTAAAAAAAAAGACATGAGACCGAGAAGTGTTATTATGTAAACTGGTACTAGATGAAACTTCGCGGATTTATTCTATTAGTAAACAAATTAAATATATACATAACGAAAAGTTTTGTTTAATATAACCGTTTTTTCGGACTGTCTCTTAAGATTAGCGTATCAAACACACCTAATTTGTTTTTATTTTTATTAATATGAATTACATACTAAACTAATTCAATTAAAAAACCGTAAAGCAATCCAAATACAATTCCTATAATTTTCCGACCAGTACTTGAGTCGATCAGGTCAATAACTGAGGGAATTATCAATCTATACAATATAAAACAGATGTAAGTCGTACACACGCGCGGCAAGGTTCGCAATATTCCGTCATAGGATTATTCCTATGTCCCTACCATGACACTGTTTTCATTAGGACATAGCTATAACAATCATATAGTTACTATGTATTTGAGACAACCAGTGTCTAGAGATCTTTCTGTTTATTTCTTAGTCTAAAATAATTAATTACTAAAAAAAAACATGTGTTTATAATAGTTACAAAGTATCAAGTTTTTTGATACTGAAATCGCTGTTTATTTGACTTTGTAAAAAGAAGTATATTACAATTATTATGAATTCGTAGTTCATAATTTTAAGTGTGCATTAGAAGTGTCCATACCGGACTATCTTCTTTCTCGTACGTTTGCTGCGCAACGTACCTCCTTTCTCGTACTTTTGCTGTCTTGCGGTTTCATCTACCCGCAAACTTCAGTCTCGTGAACAAGACATTCGTAGATAATGTCGAAATATCGAGCTCCACCAAATGAAAACAAAAAACATGGTAAATATCCCGTTTTAAATAATTGTAGTTATAAAAATAACCATGTTAATTTAAAATCTTATAAGAAGTACATTTTTACCCGACTGCGCTAGAAGGAGGGTTATGTTTTTCGAGAGTATGTACATGTATAATTTGACGCTCTGCGGCCTGAACGGCTCGATGGATTTTAGATTGAAAGGTGTCATTCGATTCGTATTTACTGTGAGAGTGACAATGGGTATATCAAAATAAAAAAAAATAAACAAAATGGCGGATATTTGGCGCCAAACTAATTTCATTTACAAATTACAAAGAAACGCAGTCGGGTTTATAGTTTTTTAAATTGCATTGACTTATTTTTATTTTTGTATTTAGTTAGATAAAATAAAATAAATGTAAGCGTAAGTTACAATGAAATTCGAACAATGTATTTTAAGTGTCTGTAAATTTAACTGACTTTGTATTCTCAATCGCACCAATCAATCTCTTTTGAACCTACTTTATTCCACGTGACATAAGTGAAACGATGTGTCAAACTGACACAAACGTAATAAATCAAAGAATATGGTCATGTATACAGGAAAGATTGTTTATTTTTAATTAACTGTGATACTGTGATAAACTACTGAATCTATTTTAATAATTATTTACTGTTACTGATGTAGGCTAAGAAATAACGTTATAGGGCAGGTAAAATATTAAAGGTATCTAATTTTAGGTTTATTAGGTTTTACTGTACAATTTTTAGGACCAAAATTAAAAAAAAAATTACAAATTGTAACAATGTGACTATAAATTATGTACTAACTAAAAACTGAATTATATTATTTTACATTCATTCATGTCTATGTTGTTTTAAGTTGAGAATCAATAACGCAATTTTGAAATATTTTAAATATTTTCAAAATTACATCGTATCTTCTCAATTCTACGTGAAATTTCGTTAATAACATGTGATTTTTTTTTTACGCTGGGAAATGCATTTTCGCATCCGGCCGCGGAGAGGTGGCGGGTATGTGGGATTCGCTGGTACGCGGAACGTGCCAGAATACCCGCTAAAACCCAGCGGTGCCCTCATCGTCGTAATGAACCTGTGCTAGTCTGACCTAACTAAAAGTTTGTGTAGCACAAATAATAATGAAATAAAAAAAATTATATAACCTTTTGCTATTTTATAAGCATTATATTAAATACTTACTAATAATGAGTAACGTTAAATTGTATCCGGTATCCTGTTTTAAAACTACTCAAACACGACGATCGATTAAGGTGTTGAGGCGTGAAAGACAAACAAGATTACCTTAAGTGAACAAATAACGCTATTGTTAGATGCTCTTCGCGGATTCACTCGTACTTAGTTTTTAGTACATGTGAGATCGATTTTAACCGAGAAGTTGTACAGCCTCCTCTTATAAGCTGCCTATATAAGATACGTATAGACGTCACGCGAAATAAATTTAAAGAAATTTTCGGTCATGTTAAAAATGCAAACTTCTGAAAAAATCGTAAAGTAAAATTATTATTGCTAATTGCAATATAGGTACCGGCTTACTCTTTTCGTTCAAGAAAGTAACAAGTATGCTTAATTAAAAAAATCAAAAAACCCGACTGCGTAAAGTACTCTTATTATAAACTAAAAAGAATAAAACAATTTACTAGCTTTCATTTGATACCCATATTGCTACAGTAAGAAAAAAAATTCAACTCCCCCCCTCATTCCGCCATTTGCGGGCGCCATTTTGAAAATTTATATAGCCTATGTCACTACTACAATTTAAACAAATCCAACGACACCTCATATGTCAAAAACCGTCCAGCCGTTTGGGCTGTAGGGCGTGCCAAAGAAATGGACATACATACATACATACATACATACATACATACATACATACATACATACATACATACATACATACATACATACATACATACATACATACATACATACATACACTCGAAAAACATAACCCTCCTTCTGTCGCAGTCGGGTAAAAACTAGTTAGATCCTTCAATTCGTTTATGAACTAAGATACCACAATTTTTTTTATGAATTAAAAACGAAATTTTTGTGTTAATAACTTATTACTAATACCGCATGGTTCATGACATGGCATACAAAGATATATTATTAAAAACTAGCGAAATTGAATTTTTTTGTTGCTATGTGTGTTATCACTTAACTTTTTTATGAAAATGCATTTGCTACAATTATCTTAACCGAGTCAACAAAGTATGTGATGTGATAAAAACGGTAAGAAGTCTGTATAAATAAAGTCGTAACTCGAGTCGCTTTTGCGCGCATCACGCGAAATCTACTAACAAATTGAGATACAGAATTTTCATGTTTTTTTTTTGGAGTTTACTCCTTAAGAATCGATTTTCATATATAAGGCGCCCGGTATGAGAAAAATATGAGAGGTAAAATCTACTATTGAATGACCTCGTTACTTTTTCGGTGCGCGCGCACCTACGGTGCGGTGCGAAAGTAATGTTGCTCTAATTAATATTGAAAAATAATATTTAAAAAATAAATGATAATTGTCAGATAATAATAATTACATAATTTATCAACATTCCTAATGAAATATTTGTGCACATCTGAAATTGACTATTGTGAAAAGTTTAATGTAAAATATTTCGCCGATTAGTTATAATAAATGTATATAAAATGAATAAATATATATTTATATATGTATATTATTTTCATTAATTTGTTAATTTACCCTTTCATATGGTATTAATCTTATTTTCAGTTGGATAAACTCTTTTTGCGTATGTTTAGACAATCGTACTTAAGGAGTAAACTCCAGTCGTGCGTCGGAGCTGACACACACAATTTTTTTTTTTTTTTTGCTTTATACTGTCCCACAGTTGGACAAAGACCTCTTATCCCTTTTAGAAAAACGATTGGAGCTTGATCTACCTGCGGATGTACACGTCCCGAAATTTCTATTAAAAACATGCACATTTTATCATGATGTATTATTTCTTACAATGCCAAAATATATGTACAATCTAATATCATAGAAATTATGCACTTGAAAAATCAGCATTGTATCTCGGATTTGGATCCACGAACGTTATGTACGATTCACTATTGGGATCAATGTGTTACATTTTCAGGGTTCATAATTATACATATGTATCTATAAAGATATATATTTTAGTTACCTAATTGTTTTTCATAACTCATTTATTATGTATATAAATAATAATTATAAGGTTTTTTTTAAATTCCATTCACAGATATTTCGACAAAAAAAAATGCATTCAAAATCCTGTTTAATGAGGAAGTCGATAAAACATCATACAATGGTCTATAGAGATTAGAAATAACAATAAATAGTAACCAATTTGTTAAGAATTAATGCAGGTGAAACCACAAGATAGGTAAACCTATTTTATTTTATAATATATAAATTATAGAATGGAGCCCCTAGACATAAAAATAGAAATATATAAAAAGATATAATATGTAACAGAAGACGATTTATTTATAGGACTATGTTTTCTGTCCTCAGACAAGAGTGAAATTATAAATAAATAACTACATTTTCTTCTTGCATCATATAAATATTACTTATATTATAAGTAGTTATACAGGGAGGATTTTTGAGACGGGTCAGTAAGGGCAGGTACCTTAACCGTTATCGTTACAAGAAAACGTTCCTAGGAGACCATCCATAACTTTTTAAGATATTCTGAACTGCATTCACAGATTTTTGAGAAAATGTACAGTCAGCGAAAAAAGTGCTAAAATAAAAAAAAAAAAATTTCTATGCCTATCGATCCTACTTCAAATGGGGATCAAAAGACTCTATGGGACCATTTAAGGTATGAGTACTAGAAATGTCAGAAATCGCCAAAAACATTTTCCATACATTTTGTACTGAAAAACGATAAATCAACTCGTAATATTCTTTATCGCCAAACAACCTTATTTGTTCCCAATAAAAAAGTAAAAAAATTATAAAAAAGAAGTTCGAAGACTTACCTTTTGGAGATGGCTTAGAGGAAAAATAAGTACAGATCATGATTTTTAAAGTACATATTATGGTCTGATGAAACTAATTTTTTCAATAACGGTATGTACAACCGAAAAAATTATCATTATTGATCTAGAGAAAATCCTGTCAGAGTAAGGGAAAGCCACAATCAGGTTCGATTTTCTTTTAACTGTTGGTGTGCTCTAATGTCGAACCGTATTGTAATGATCGAATACTATGAAGGTACTCTTAATTCTATTGTGTATAACGAGGTCATTTTAGAGAATCTTCAAAACCAGTTGGATGAATGGCCCCTGACAGAATTGTGAAAAGTTTATTTTCAACAAGATGGCGCACCGCCACATAACAGCCTTCTTACGCGTGCTAATTTGAACAGACAATTCGGGACACAGTGGATAGGAACACATGGTCCAATTAAGTGGTCACCTCGCAGTCCTGATCTAACGCCTCTCGATTATTTTTTTGTGGGGCCAATACGGTTACAATAATATTATGTTACAATACGGTTCGACATTAGAGCACACCAACAGTTAAAAGAAAATCGAACCTGATTGTGGCTTTCCCTTACTCTGACAGGATTTTCTCTAGATCAATAATGATAATTTTTTCGGTTGTACATACCGTTATTGAAAAAATTAGTTTCATCAGACCATAATATGTACTTTAAAAATCATGATCTGTACTTATTTTTCCTCTAAGCCATCTCCAAAAGGTAAGTCTTCGAACTTCTTTTTTATAATTTTTTTACTTTTTTATTGGGAACAAATAAGGTTGTTTGGCGATAAAGAATATTACGAGTTGATTTATCGTTTTTCAGTACAAAATGTATGGAAAATGTTTTTGGCGATTTCTGACATTTCTAGTACTCATACCTTAAATGGTCCCATAGAGTCTTTTGATCCCCATTTGAAGTAGGATCGATAGGCATAGAATTTTTTTTTTTTTGGATTTTAGCACTTTTTTCGCTGACTGTACATTTCCTCAAAAATCTGTGAATGCAGTTCAGAACATCTTAAAAAGTTATGGATGGTCTCCTAGGAACGTTTTCTTGTAACGATAACGGTTAAGGTACCTGCCCTTACTGACCCGTCTCAAAAATCCTCCCTGTATATTATATTGTAAGTTTTGTTATAATTGTTTTAAAAAAAATTAATCGTTACGTTAGTTCCTATTATTTAGATTTGATTGTGTGTAATTTATACTCGATTAATTAGTTTTAATGTTAATTGTGTAAATTGTTAAAATAAGCATTATCATTAAATTGTATTTGACAAAGGTTGTTTATTTTTTAATGATTTCCACATCTGATTCTAACAATATATAAATTTTATGATGTATTAAAATATAAATGTATCATTTAACATATTAAAAGGAAAACTAGTTGTTTGTATACATTCTAGGAAAAATTCAGATAATATTTTTGCTTTAATATATAAAATAATAATGTAAATAAATATCAGCCAATCTGCTGTGGAGCAGTGTGATAGTGTAAGCCCTAATCGATTATTAAAAGACAAATTTTTTTCCCAGTCTTTACTGATGCAACCATCTAATGACCTAATGGTCACTAAGATGATGAAACAATATAGTAGTACTTTATAATAAAAATTACAATTTAACATTTCTGATTTAGAAATAGTTAAGAAAATAGAATAGTTATAAATCCTTAATCACTGTTAACAAAATTCAATTTAGTATATTTTTTATTAGAGATAAAAAATACTTTGTTATAAAAATGTGAAATTTACACATGTGTTATTAATACATAATATTCATTTAATCTTTTACGTATTACGTATTGACGACCGGCTGGTCGAGTGGTCAGGCAACTGGACACTTTACGCAGCGGTCGCGGGTTCGAATCCCGCCAGGTGCAGATAATCTGTATGATGAATATAGATGTCTGCACCGGGTCATGGATGTGTATTTATGTATATACGTATTTATATCTTAAATTTATTTTCGTTCCTAGTACCTGTAACACAAGTTCTTATGAACTTAGCACGGGGCTAGGTTAACGTGGTGTATTTGTTGATTAATATTTATTTATTTATTATTATTTAATCTTTGCTCATAGACAATATATTCAAATATTATAAAGAGAGAGAAAACTTTGTATACATGTATAATTGTATATATATAATTTATGTGGTAATCTTCAGAATTACTACATATATGAAATCTCTCATCATTTAAAAATTACAGTATTTCAGATAAACAAAATATATATTATGTATTAAAAAAAAACTCAATATGTCTAAAATTTTTTATGGGTTTCTGTGTTTATATGTGTAAAATATTTATTGTTTAGATATTTGTTGTGCCTTAGGTACATTTGTTTATATATATATGTATGGAGGGTATATATTTAATAGTATATGCATTCTGAGTCATATCTTGATGTTTTTTAGTTTATAACCTTCATAAAAGATATCTAATGTAATAGTTTTTTTTTATTTTTTATACCTCTTATAGATCCTGATATTAATTGATTGTTACTTATTTTATCATCATCTTTTGTTTTTTTTGTAAAATATAGATTTGCTCAGTTTCTGATTTTGCAAACCTACAAACATCTACTCTTATATGTCTTATGGTTGGCTGGCAGATAAATTTTTTAGCATTAGGCCCACCTCTTACACAAATTAATAATGTTTTGTGCAATACAGCATAAATAAATAAATATGTAATAGGTAAAAGTTATTATTGTTGTGCTGGGAAATATTATGGGAATATTTAGGTATAATGAAAAAATATATTATATTAAGTTGTATTTGTTTATCAGTGTATTCAAGGTAAAGAAATGTTTAAGTTATTCTTAGTTTTTCACTTTAATGTAAAAGATATATGTGTGAATATACACTATTTGAATTTTAACAGTCCATAGACAAATTTTATGTTCTATTAATTATATTGTTAATACTACTTATATGCTTAAGCAATAAAGAATATCGCTCTTTATTTGGCCCACACTGTCAATTCACGATAATTGTTTAATTTTAGACATGAATGTTTTAAAATTGTTATAAATGTGTACTCCCCTGGCTTACCCCATTGGTAGATAGTTTAATTTTTATGGCCTAATACTTTTAGTATTTATGGCATTATTATGGCTTCTAATATAAACATAAGCCTTAACAAACATCAAAGCATATTTTATCGAAATAAATTGTAATAATATTTATTAATATATAAAAAAAAAACTTATTTTTATATCACACTAAAATAATCACTTCATCTGACGAACTTGAAAGATTAAAAATTTGACATGAATTATTATTAAAGTATGTCTTTGAGCTTGAACGATGCGCAAAGTACAGTATGTAGTCAGAAGCAAGCTAACGATGCTTAGCAAACTTCAAATAATTTTGCATCAGTTTTCAATTCACTGTCGGAGAGTGGGCTTGTGCCAGTCATTGCAATCTTTCCTCTGGTAACATATACTTACCATACATTCTTATATTTTATTGTTATGTTATTGTAAATTAGTTCCATGCAATGTTTATTGTGTATAGATGGCATATTATATTAAGTTGTAATTAGAAAAACAAGTGATGTTATTTTTGTAGGGTATATGCAATTTTGTCACTTCTCTGGCAGTTTCTATGCTAGGGGAAGTATGTAAGCCCGAGAAGAGTGCCAAAATTTTGATTTGTTCATATTTTTTTTATATTATTCATTTCATTTGTTCTAGTTATTGGAATGTCTATACTAGTGGAATGTATATACTTGGATGTAATATATATATTTTTTAATATTTTTTTAGATTCAAATGTTTAATATTAATTTATTTAAAAAATTCAAAACAAAAATTTATGTTTTATTTAGTATTATTCACCCTTCTTAGCTAGTAAATTAATGGCTTGTCACTTCCCTGTCTTAATTTCTTACTAATGTGCCAATAGTGTCGCTCCTCTGATAACACATTTTCCCCTGGTGGTTATAAAAATAAAAAAATATAAAAAAAAATATTTTGGCCCTTATCATTACAAATGCAAAAATAATGTTGGCTAGTCAAATTATCAATATTAAATTAAACAGACCACTTTTTCCTTCGGGAAACAAAAAAAATCAAATACCACCACTCACCCATATACATTTATTAACTTACCCCTGATATTTAGAGTAGAAATAGGATGTATCATCTATTTTGATTATTGTTACAGTTTTTATTATCTATGTATTATATTGTATGTTTTTTTTTTCTTTTTTTTTTTGTAGTGTAATATTAAAGTATTTTCAGGTCAAATTAAAATATTAATTTAAAATTATATATTGAATAAATTTTATGTCTATTTATAAGTATATAAACCATTATTATTATTATTATTGATAGGATAACAAAATTATTGTTAAAAGGAGTAAAATTTTAAATGGAAAAATCCATTTAAAAATAATATATTTTTCAATATAATGAAATACACTTTATTATATGATACACCGAGGACTAAGAAAAAATAAATAATTTAAAATACAGGAAAAATATGTAACTATATTTTATTTTATATTAATTATTATTTCTAATATTGTATTTTTTCTACATGTGAAAAAAAACACTATATGTATATATTTAATACTACAAAAATTAATTTATGAATATCCTATGACAGCATTTTTAAAAGTTTTACAATATCTATAAAATATTTATATAGTAGTAAATTTTTCATATTTATTTATTATATCAACCTACACAATTTAACTTTATATTTATCTTTAGTAGACCCACTTCGGCACTTCATTATAACAGAAAAAAAAATACAATAAATGAAATAAAATTTTACAATAGGATAAATATGTTGCACTTCCAAGTATTATAATTTTAATAATAAATCACCTAGTCACTATGGCCTTAACATGTTACAGTCAGATAATGGCCTACGCTTGCAAAATATGATATTATTCATTTTATTACTTTGATTAGATTATTTTTTGTTCGCTCCCATCTTACTACCTTCCTTGTTTGTTGCAAATATTTCTATGAATATTATATTGTCGAAACAAATTTTTTGCTTATGTATAAATTAAAGCATATGCAGGATATCCTATATTAACTTTAATATATTGAAAAGCTTCTTATTTTTAAAGTGTTTATATATACCTGAATCGTTCCTCAAATATCAATGCAAATTTATAAAATAACATGCAATGTAAGTCTGGCAACTAACATATAACAAATTTCAGAAAACTAGTATACTAAGAGTTTGTAAATATGAAATTCTTCATGAAAATAATGTTTTTTTTTTTTGTGATAAAAGAAATGATTATACTTAACAAATAGTAACTCTTTAGAAATGTTTGAAGGTGCACTTGAAATCAGATTTTATATTTTATTCTTTGTAGTGGTGTGTTATTAGTATCTATCTATAATGGATAGTGTTTATTTTGTTGTTTACAATATATATTAAGATATAGTATGTGAAGGCAAGCTGTTTTCTGTGGTATTGTTTATATTATAGAGGCAGATTAATCTTCCACATATTACTCAGCAATATCAAAGTCTACACAATTATATGTGATGTGAAAGTATAAGGAATGTTTATAGAAGACTTACCAGCAAGTGGGAGTGGCGTTATCCACGGTGTCTTGGTTGGCCTGCGAAGGAGACTCTGCTCCCCGCGCGCCACCCGCCACTGAAGAAGCCGTGGTGACGCTGTGCCCACTCACTGCGCCCACATCATTCACCACACTGTTATTATCTCCACCAAACTGACACCAATCGCATCTCTACCTGAAAACACCACTTGGTTGCACTTCCAATGACCACTCGAGTTCGCGTATGCACTTGAATCGGATCGAAGACACTCGCGGGATGTATTACACACGGAAGACTTGCAAGAGGAGTACGATGGAACGATTACGCCCAAAATTCACGAATATATTCCTAAAAATGGCAACCTTCAAATATAATGACCAGACTCATCTCGCGAGTCCACTATGCCTTACTGTAATATTTATAAACTTTCAGGATTTAATTATAGACCAGACGTTACTATTAACGTTTGAACATAAGTAAAAGATGAGAAAATAATATTTATAAATAGATTCGAATTATTTTGATACAAATCTATATCGGTCGAATATCACTGCATACACACCCTTGATTCGGGTGGAGTGGATCCTCTTCTTTCTCTCAATAATGGTTTTAATATAGAAAATTTAGCACGGATTAGTTAATAAGACTACAATTAAATGACCTACACCCTGATAACTACAAAGACATTTTTGTAGCAATGACAGCGATCCGTATCGGCTTCACAGAACCTACAGAAAAAATCAACATGTCGCCTACTATGATATTACGGAAAGGTGTTTTATCATTGCATATTCTGTTGAATAGAGATAAAGGGGCGTGGTCAACAAAAATTCGAGATGATGCAAATGATCTTGATATCAGCAATGATTCAATAATTTATTAGAAAGTGTATTACGTATTTTAATTAATATATTTAAAGTATTTGTATATGAATATCACATTGCAATTGTATCAGTAAAATATGTTATCAACGATTATTTAATAATAAAATTGACTATTTATGTTGCAATATTTTATATTATATAACGTGATGAAAACATTTTACTATCTAGTTATGTATTATATTCAAAAAAAATTATTTAACGAGAATGTCATATTTTTATGTAATAGTCTAATCAAACGTTGTTTGCATATTCTTATAAATAAACACATAATTTTCTCCATGACTTGCAAACACAACATACACAAAACCAGTTTAGACTATCTTCAATAATTTTTTTAAGTAAAAGTTTAAACCACGGTCTAGTATTTATTTTTACTAGACCGTAGTCTAAACCATATGGAATTCAAATCTTGACAACCACAAACAATTTAAAAAAATTGCGTCAGCTGTAGAAATTACGGATGTCATATATCATTGACAGTTTGACGTTTAAACTACAAATTAACGCGCGTAAACCTATTGTCCTATCTCGTTTGAAGACTATAATTAAAAAATTGATGAATATAAATAAAACACTAACCGAATAATTTAATAAATTATAAATAAACAGCATGGCTACACATAATAAAACATTAAAGATGATCGCCAATAAGTTGGGGCTCGGTGAAGAGGATAAAGTTATAAAGTATAATAATTTGAAAGTATTTTTTTTTAAAATAAACAGTTTTGTAATTAAAAAAAAAAGTTAATAAAATAAAGAGCTAATGTTGCTTAAAAATAATTTATAGTTATTTTAACTTTTACATTAAAGCAGTTTATGACTTTACAGTAAGGCAGCCGAGTTCGAACGGTTACTGCAAACAAAATCAGTTGCCGGTAATAGTATGACTGACACCAGTAAAGTAGTGATTTGTTTAGACCTTGCTGCGTCTATTTTCGGAGCTGATTTGGATAATGTAAGATGAACTATATAGATATCTGAAACAAAATTCATAATTCATTAACTTACTGCACTTTACTAGTCTGAAAATGTAACAAAGATGGCTGGAGATAACATAACTTAATAAAATGTATTCATGTATCCTGAAAGATTTTAGTTTATATGTCAATTCTATAGTTTTCAATTAAAATTTTGATAAACTTTGAGCACTTTTATATTCAACTTTTTCGAATATCTTAAGGGATTATAAATTTCGTTTAAGTTAATTGTAAATATTATCATATTTTTTAAAACTAATACAGCACTAAGGCTTGTTTTGAACCGATATTTAAGGATGTAGAAATACAGTAATATTAAATTTTTTATTTTTAGAACTTACAATATTATGCATGCAGTCATTCTTGTAAACACAAGTAAAGTTTTCATATTTAAACAAAACAATAATCTTTTCCATATATTTTTTTTTATAAATTAAGATTAAGAAAATTATTACAGAAAGCAGCAATTAAATATTCAGGCTTAAAAGGTCCATCATACTTAAACTGCAGAAAGGTTGTCGAGAATCTCCTAGAAATTAATACTGAAAAACTATCTGTCCATTTCTTGTGTGTATCATTGCAATGCTCTGGTGTACAAAGTTTGGCTGAAAGAATTCTTGAAGAATACCAAAGACAAGCCAAAACTGTAAGTATTATACCTTATATTATGCTATTACTATAATATTTATTTTGTAATGTAGACATATGTTTTTTTAAATATTCAACTTAGGACTGTCCAAAGCATGGCCCATGGGCCCCATTCATCCCAAACCTAATATTTGTGCATCCTGTGACATTTTTCTAATTTACCACAATTATGCAAAGTTTCCTTTAGTATTTTTGATAAAATTAGATAATTTTATTCATATGGTATCCCTAATAAATAAATTTAAATGCTTTAAATAGTTTATTAAACTTCTCGTTATTTTATTATAATGATTAAAGGCTTCAGTATATATAACCTCACATCACACATCCCTTGCACGTGCACTGTGCTTGGCAACAACTAATATTGATGTTGATATTGATAGAATCATAAAAGAGAAATTAATAAAGAAGTAACAATAAAATAAAATTGAGTATTTGTTTCTTCAGCTCTTCAACCTATACAGAGATTTGTATTGGCTCATGGACATATTTAGTCCATACAGCCCTCTTGTTCTTGTACAATTATGAAATATACAGTAGCGCTCAAAAGTATTTTGACAACATATTTTTTTAAATTATTTCTTTAAAATAAAAGCCTATCGAAAAATGTATTGAGTATAAAAGTACAGCAGTGTAGCGGCTACTATTTAAGCGTATCACGTTACATCTTGTTTCAACATGCACTGCGCGGCCGAACGAACTTGACTTACCGTGAGTTCAAAAATATTTTGACACGCATTTGACTTGACGAACTCTCGCAGATCACTTGTTTCTTAGTTTTCATTCCTACGTATATTTACTTATTGTGGTTACTTCAGTATGCCTAAATGTAAGGAATATTCTAGTAACTTTAAAAAATACGTTATAAATGCATTAAAACAAGGATTGAAACAAACAGAAGTTGCTCGTTTGTTTAAAGTGTCTCGAGAGCTTGTTAGCTTCTGGAATAATATCTATAATAAACGAAAAACTGTCGAAAGTAAGCCTCGAACGGGTCGTCCAAGAAAAACTTCTCCTTACGTCGATCATATTATAAAAAAGTTATCAGCAAGTGACATCCGGATGTCCGCTATAACGATAAAAAATGATTTTAAAAAAATATATAACGTAGACATTCCTGTTTCTACTGTCAAACAACGCTTAAATGACTTAGGGCTACATGGCCGAAGGCCGGCTAAAAAACCTTGTATATTCAAGAAAAATCGGAAGTCCCGTCTTGAGTTCGCGAAATAGTAAATATCGTGGTCAAATGTAAATTGGTCTAAAGTTTTGTGGAATGACGAAACTAAATTTAATTCAATGTCATCTGATGGTATTAAGTACATTCAGCGTCCAGTTAACAAAAACTACGATTATCGGTATCAAATACCCACAGTTAAACATGGAGGTGGTAGTGTGATGGTTTGGGGAAGATATTCACGGTCTGGAGTTGGACCGTTAGTTCGAATAGAAGGAAAAATTGATCGGTTCATATATGCTTATATATTAAGGTCTCAGATGCTACCATATGCTAAACATCACATGCCAACTAAGTGGTATTTTCAACAAGACAATGATCCCAAACACAGAGCAAAATATATTAGTGACTTATAAAAACGTAAAAAAGTTAAAGTTCTCAAGTGGCCAAGTCAAAGTCCCGACTTAAATCCTATAGAGCTTCTCTGGGAAGAATTAAAACGTAGAATAAAAACCCAAAATTATTCAAATAAAGACGCTTTGTTTGAAGCTTTTAAAAATGAGTTGGATAAAATTCCAATAAATCAAAAACAAAATTAATTGACTCGATGCCGTCGCGATGTGAGGCTGTTATAAAGGCCAAAGGATATGCTACTAAATATTAATATGGTTATAGCTATAAATAATATTTATGTGTTAAATTAGTTTTTTTTAAATAGTGTCAAAATACTTTTGAGCCACCATTTTCCTAATATTTTAAAAATTAAACTTTCTTTTGTTTCAAACAAGAACCATTTCGACACTATTCTGTAGACTATTCAAAAGTGTTTCAATAAATAAATAAATGATTACTGTGTTTCATATTTATTTTTAATTAAACCATTTAATATGTTTGTCAAAATACTTTTGAGCGCTACTGTATATTTATGTCATGGAGAGTGCTGAAACAAAAAAATAAATAAATCCAAAAACAATAAAAAAATATGGAGAAAATGCATAAGAATTAATGTGAGAATAAAATCTTTACTAGTAAAAAGATTATTAGTTTCAAAGTTTTTGTAGTTGTGCTGCTACTCAGGATTTATAACCTGATTTTTAAAAAATGCGTTTGATAGTTATCTATTGTTAAAAATTTATAAAATTTGTTTAACACTGTTATAATTTTATTTTATTTTATTTTATGTGTACTTCCTTACATCTGCTATAATATTGAGTCCTATGCCTAAAAATCCTATGGAAAAAATTTCTCTTTTAGCCATGAGATTGCCTTTATACATTTTTTAATTCTTTGTATTATTACTGAGTTTTATTGTATTTTGGTATAATTGAAAGGTAAAATATTTAGGATAGGACCACCAATAAAAAATAGAATCAGTTTGTCAAGTATCAAAACTTTAAGGATCATTTAGTATAATCAAACAGTGCTCTGATTTTCCTTGTTTTTACCATTTATAAAATATAATTTATTTCAGGATATTGATTTGAATTTGCCCCAATATGCGTGTATGGCTGTATATCAAGCATGCAGGTATATTATCCTACTAATATTATTAATTGTTTAAACTTTATGGAGGATGGGTGGGTTTATGATGTATGTGTGAATGGATAAAGAGAAGGATGTTTTTTACTCTTTCATACAGAAAATACAGAATTAATTGTGATAAAACTTGGTTTATGTAATAGATTGCTGAAAAACCATAATAACCAACTGCCATTTATCCCAAAATTATATATATAATTTATATATATATATATATTTATTCAAGTAGTCTTTAAAAGCACTTTTGAAACATCATTTTACCGAGTATATATGCATATATATATATATATATATATATATATATATATATATATATATATATATATATATATATATATATATATATATATATATATATATGTATATATATATATATATATATATATATATATATATTTCTTTTTTTTTTAAACAAATTACCTAATTATAATTAATGTAAAGCTACCACCGATTGGAAATGTAGATTCTGCTGAGAAGAACCAGCAATGTGAAATGAGTTTCTTGTCGATCTACATAAAAAATCCGTGGAGCTATCGCGAGAAATCGCTGTGGTGTCGAATTTCAATACTAATTGAGGTTCAGCTAGTATTGAATTTCGACACCACAACTATTGCTCGCGGTCGCGTAAGTTACGTAATAGTCGCACCGGTTGTAGATTTTAATTGACGAAATACATCGACTTATATATTTAAATACTAGCTTCTGCCCGCGACTTAGCCCGCGTGGACGTCGGTTATCCCGACCAAAAAAAAGTATCCTATGTTACTTCTCATACCTCCAAGAATATGTGTACAAAGTTTTATGATGATCTGTTAAGTAGTTTTCGAGAAA
The DNA here is from genome assembly GCA_036937285.1 of Euphydryas editha. NCBI lineage: Eukaryota > Metazoa > Arthropoda > Insecta > Lepidoptera > Nymphalidae > Euphydryas > Euphydryas editha. The sequence continues at coordinate 8,897,421 of JAUPFZ010000024.1, forward strand.
AAACGCAACCAACAAACTTACTTTCGCATTTATAATATAAGTATGATTTTTTTTAGAATAAATAAAGTGAAAATTCCAAAGAGTAAAATAATAGAAAAGTCAAGATTAAAACCAGCACAGTGGTCGAAATTGGACGCTGATTGGACAAAGCTTGTGAATGAAAAATTTGCTACCCTAAAAAAAAGAGATCTAACTCTTATAAATACTGAGAAAAATGGTAAGTATTATAATATTGAGTCTTGATATTAATAAGTAACAACTGTTCTAGTGTAGTGGTGCGAGTAGTCGCCTTTTCGCCGGCGTTCGCGGGTTTGATCCCGCTCGGAGTAGATATTTGTATGTGTACAAATATTTATTTCTGGTCAATGTGTATGTCCATGTGGGTTTTACCACCGTGTGTAGACCACGTAAAGCCATTGGTCTCCATTGTTTCATAAGACACCTGATAGCAATTGTTACTCATGTCTATATGGAGAAGAGGCCTTTGCCCAGCAGTGGGACGAATACAGGCTGTTTCGGTTCAGCAGTTCAATAATTAGTAGTCACTGTAGAAGTAAAACTTCTTGGCGCGTGTTGTGGATAAAATTCCAAGGACGCGTCATATGAAGCGTCATGTATGAAGAATAAAGGACAGACAGATACATACTTGTACATAGCTTGAAAGAAAAAGAGAAAGATATAAAAAGCATAGAAAAATAAATTAATTTATAACTTTCGTCGCTCTTACATTTGAGAAAAAAAGTAAGACAAAAATATCCCGCCAGGCGGCTATTTTAAAAATATTTGACTTTTTGTCAAAAATTTTAAAATAGCGGCCTGGCGTCTTTTTGTTGAATTTTTTTTTTTAAATAATATTGTATAATAGTTTTTATATCGTTCTAATATGAAGATTAAATCTGCTTGTCTTTTATAAAAATAAAAACACCATCTATTAAAATTTATTTAAACTAAGATAGCATTTTGTATGTTTCGATATTAACAGAAATATTTGACTTGATAATTCTCATATTTTGGGAAATGGAAATTTTTATGTGATTTTTCCTGACTTTCGTTAATTGTAAAGTTATTTATCGGTAAATTTTCTTAATCCTTATCAATTTGAGTACGTTAGCGTTAAAAATTTGTGCACATTATGATTATTTATTACACCATATAATCAAAAATAAAATCAAGCGCGGGCCGCACACGAATGACGGTTGACGTTTAGAACTACACTACCCCTGTGTAGTGTAGTTATTATTAATAATAAATTATTAATATTAAAAGATAAATGTAGATCAAAAAATCTTTACCAAAAGTCCTCTGTTAAAGACGACAAAGTAACATTTTAAAAAGTATATAGTTTTGGATTTTGAATAGTGTATAATTTATTTATTTTTGAAAATTTACTCTCGGCTCTGAAATTTTATATTGTAAAATCATTTAGAATTCACTATTGAATATGTATACTTATATATTTTGGTGCTTCATTTTAGAGCAACATTTTTTTTCTCAAAGTCCCACCTGAAAATCTAGTAGTCGATAAAAAACTAAAATTTTGAGCTGTAACAAAGCTATCAGCCATCATTTCCATATAAAAATCATTAAAAAAAAACATTTTTTTATTAATTTCTTCTTCCGCTCGCATAGCAAGATATTTTTTCGTATTTTGCTACTCAATTCTTTAAACAATATTCAATTACCTTCAAAAAATCCAGTGAGACAAATCTGTAAGTTGATAATTTTTTTCACAAATCTTTTATAATATATATAAATTTTATATATACATATACAGATGACTGGTAAATTACTATCCATATTTAAGGAGAATACTCGGTACATGATTCTCATTCGAATTATGTAAAAAAACAGGTAAATATTAATAAACCTTTAAGTAAAGTTACTCAACAATTATCCAATTATGTACACGTCGTCTGGACACCCTAGCAGTTAGCTGCACCTTCGACACAAAACAGGTAGTTTACCAGGTAGTTATATACGACAATTTGTGAATGTGTGTATTATAAACTAGCAAGTACATAGACACTATAATGTGAAGAGTCCTTTTTTCACCATAAATAAAATAAAGTGCACAGAAAGTATGTGTGTATGTATGACTGACTTACTTGACCGGGTATAATATAATTATATGAAATAGAAATTATTAAATAATAAATAGAAATCATATTGATATGTGATTTTTTATATTTTCAGAGGAAAACCAAGTCATGGAAGTGGATAGCCAAAGCCCAAAGGTAGAAAAGCCTACAGAACCTCAGATAGAACCTTATGAAAACTGGAAGAAACGAATGCTAGAAGCTGCTTATAAGGAATTAAAAGAGTTAGAACAGAAGCGAAAAGAGACAGAAGAGAGTGAGAGAGTTAAGAAGATAAAAGAACAGATGACGTCACCGAGACGATCGCCTCGAAAGACACCACAAAAGTTTTCACCTTACAAAAGCCCTGTAAAACGTATTAATGGAATACGGCTTTTGTTTCCGAGGGAACTATGATTAATACTGCCATATTTTAAATTGATTTGACATAGTGCCTTATGATTCTGATTGCATTTTAAATTTTATTTATGACAATTTATATTAATTGATTGGAATTTTAACTCATAACTATATTTATAAGTTTCGAAACTAATAAAATGGTTTTCTTTCAATCTTTTTTTAATTCACTATTATATAATTTATCTTCATAAATATCCATATGGTCATGATTAAATTTTGATATTTGAAAATGTCTTTTATAATTTACTTAATTATAATCAATCTTTTACCCGTCATTGCGTCTAATGATACAATCAAATCAAAAAATGGTACCAATGAAGAAATTAAATTTGACGACCCATATCGACCGACATTGGCGTATCCAACGTCTTTGGCATTCCTGTTCATATTTACGACACTTCTTATCGGTGTCATAGTAAGGGCTATAGTACTTTGGACAAATGTGTGTATTCCGTATCGAGTGATCATGTTTTCATTCGGAGGAATTGCAGGATTTTGCGCCAACGTTTACCCAACGTTTAAACCAATCGTCCAAATTTGCTATATCGATGTTGATTTACTATTACTTATATATTTACCGATAGTAGTCTTCTATACATCGTATACAGTGGATTCCCATTCTTTTTGGAAATGTTTTCCTCAAATTTTACTGGTTGGTGTACCCGGTGCTATTCTAACTGCATTAATGGTGGCTTTCATGGCATATAACTTAATCGAACCAACTTGGAATTTCTCTACCGCTTTTCTGTTTGGGGTAGTTTGCTCTCCGATTTACCCGATAGAAGTTGTGACTCAGTTGAAAGAAATGTCCAAAGGGAAGTATATTAGCGTTTTGTTACTGGGGGAAGGTTTGATAGGAGATGTGACAGCCATGATTGAATTTACAGCTGTTTTCGGGTACTTAGCCATGGCGTTAACTGAGGCGTCACAAATTTCTTTACTGCTGCTTCGCTTTGCAGGAGGAGGTGTTCTATTAGGTTTGGTTATGGGAAAGATCATTGCTACTTTATTATCTGTTACATATTATGACTTACTATGTGTTGTAACTGTTACCTGGGCTGGTGCGTACCTTACATACTATATTGGAGAGAAATTCTTTTACGTGTCAGGGTTATTGGGAACTGTCATTGCTGGTGTAATGGTTAGTAATCGGAAGTCAACTGTTGCTGGCGACGTGGAACACATTGTGGCACACTTCTGGAATATTCTAACTCATGTAGCTAATACATTAATATTCACAATGGTGGGCGTGGTCATATTTGAGAAGCTAAGTTACGTAATAAGTGTACGTCAAGTGGCGTTAACTTTTGTAACGTATACCACTGTTTATTTCTCGAGATTACTAGTATATGCGCTAATGACTCCTATATTGAGGCACATAGGATATGGAATATCCTGGCAACATTCGCTGGCTTGTGTTTGGGGAGGATTGCGAGGGCCATTATCGCTTTGTTTGGCCTTGATTGTACTTCAAACACCTTCTGTGGGTGATGCCGGTGAAGTAAGTAATTTTATTTTCTTTTAAGAATATAGTTTCAATTTGTGTTTTTCAACATTCTTGATCATATTTTAGATATTCATAATACAAACTTCGGGATTAGTGATACTATCCTTACTTGTGAACGCGACATCGATGCAAAGAGTGTTAAAAGTATTGGGGTTAGCTGAAATATCTCTAGCTAAGAAAGCCAATATGACCAATAGTGTGAAACGGATCATGGCGACAAGGGATCGTTGTATATCAATGCTGAAGATGGACAAATTCTTAGCTGATGCCAATTGGGATCTCGTTCAAGCAGGTGATTATTTAATCTTAAATTTAATCAATGTGGTATGCCTATATTATTAGGGGCCTTCATTAAATAATTGTACAGAAAATATAAATTTAAATGGTAATACATATATTGTTTTTGTTTTATAGACACAGACGGTTTACGCAGTACAGTTTACGTTTATGTACCTATAAGAGACGTCTAATTTTAAAAACAAATTAGTCTGAATAAATTCTGCACATATGTATTGTTCTACATGAATTAATGAATAAGTCTGCCTCTAAACGTCCCACTTCTGGGCAATGGCCTTTTTACAATAAAAGAGAAGGGTTGAAGCTTTAACCAAGCTGCTCCGTTGCGGGTTGGCGGATAATTTTCGTACCATGAGTAACAATCGCTACCTGGGGTCTATGATAACAATCGAGTCCGACGGATTTACGTGCTCTGTGTAGCATGGATTACACAAGAGCATACACTCTGACAAAAAAAAATTGCTTTAAGCGGAAAGCGAATCTGCGACCACCGACGTTAAGGCGACTACTTGCACCACTACACTATAACGTTTGCTATCTATTGCTGGTTTTTTCACATTTAAAGTTAATGATATAAAAAATATAAAAAATATTTTTGCAATAACGTGTAAATACTAACTATATTATGTAAGGTACAACGATAAAACACCCATATCAGATTCAAATGTCGCGTGATGAGGACAGCGAAGACGAAACCTACATGGGCTACCGCTACACTACTTGTCCGGATTGTGAGAGAGATATACCAAATGAACCAACGAAGAAGGAATTTGCGGAAATGATGAGGTAATTATGACCTATTTTGATTAATTTCTCGTGATTACTGAACTCAATTGAATCAGCTTGTCATCGTCTCACTGCTGGGCAAACACTTCTTCTCCATATAAGACAAGGGTTGGAGCATAATTCACTACGCTGCTCCACTATCACACCACACACACGATCGTTATCAAGTTTATATGATAACAACTGGGACCGATGACCACAAGGACATGTGTACAGACTAAAAAAGTATGTATTATTAATTTATTATAAATACAAATATCTACCTCGAGACAGGATTATTAGGCTTAATTAATTAGGCTTAAATTAATTGGTATTATATATAAATGCGAAAGTTGGTTTGGATGTTTGTTACTCTTTCACGCAAAAACCTCTGAACGGATTTAGATAAAACTTTACAGTAATATGGCTTATACATCAGGATAACACATAGGCTAAAATTTATAAAAGTTTTTTATGTAATTTGGCCATAATATAACACACTTTAAAATTTATCACGCGAAAATACTTAAGTGACGCCTATACTTCGGCACTTACGACCTTCTTTTCGCGAGAATTCACTAATGTGTCGGCAAAAACTCGAACAATGTATTGAATATTTCTCACTATCCTTCATAAACAGAATACTACCCTTTTTTTAATAACAAGTGGTAAAAGTTTGATTTTTTATTTAATACCATAAATAAGTACAACAATTTTAAACTTTATTTTTTCAGAGAAGCAAATCAACGTGTGCTCAAAGCGATGAAGATTTCCTACTGGCGTCAGTATGAACACGGCAAGATAAGTAAAGATGGGGTGCGAACGCTAGTGCAGGCGGTGGAAGTAGCGGCTGACGCTGATGATGGAAGAATTAATTTAGATCAGTTGGGGACATTGTGGAGACCTAAGGTAAGAAATATTTTCAAATGTTTGAACAAATCTCGACATTAATTCCTAGATACTCAGCGTCATTATTTATTTTTAAAGATTTACTTATGACATTTTGATTCTGACATCTCTTCAATTTTATTATTCTTTCATTAAATATTGATTCTATTATTCTACCACAACTCAAATATTTATTTTAGCAATTTATGCTACAACATCTTAGAATTAGAATTATCTATAATTTTATAAACAGATCTAAAATTGCTATAATTTTTACAAAAACTAAAATAAGATTGAATTCCTAAAAATAGTTTTAACAACACAAAAATAGTATTCTGCAATCCCCTCTTTTTTATCACACTCATGCTCTCTCGAAAAATTGACCAACACACTAGTATTTACAATAATTAATAATAGATACCAAGATAAATAATAATTGGGAACAGCAATATTAAAAAAGAGAAGTGTTTGTCTTATCAAACATAGGGTAGTTTAAAACAGCGGCTTTGGCTTCTTACCCCTTCTACTTTCTTATTTAACTGCCTATTCCATACCACGTCAACAAACATAAAAATTAAAATTTAATCAAGTGATAATTATGGTATCACTTATTGAAATAACAAAAAAAACAACACTAGTGATTTTTTCATAACCTTCAAAGTCAAATACTATCACGTGCCCACATGCGGATATGATAAAAAAAAGTCTAAAACGCTAGCCGCGTGGCTAATGATTGCTTAAATAACACGTAGACTTGATTTAAGCTATGAATTATGTTCAAGGCCATTGAAGGCTAATTACAGGCTCGTTTTATCGATAGATGGTGCTTCTAATTACCTATGTCACTATTTTCAGTACTGTAAAACGGGGTTAATAGGTGTCGCATAAAACGAGCAATGAAATTCGCTAATGATTTTGGACTATATTAAGAACTTGTATGAATTATTTTCCAATATAGTAGTCGTACCTATTCACTCCTTCTTATGGTACCTAATTTTTTCTTCTTCAACAGATTAGGTTGGTGATATTGTGGAACAAAATAGTCGAAAAAGAGTCCTATCTCTTAGGATTGAGTCTAGAGCTGTGTCGGTCAATTATTCGCGGCAACCCGAGTCAATCACCCATAGGCATAGTGATCGGTTAAAAAGACTCGATCACTTCGATTACTCGATCATTTCATTTATTCACGCAATGGTCGAGATTGAGACTCAATATTGCTTAGGTACCATCGTGGGTTTCACGACCCACGACCTATAACCCACGCGAACATATCGCTTACAAGTGTAATGCTAGCTTAACTCCTGAAAGTGTACATTATCTCTTTTATCTCTTCTCATTATCAAATTTTACATGTGAGTGAAAGAGGCGAGCACTTTTTAAAGTGAGGTTTTGAAAAAAAAACTATATATATATAGATACATATGTAGAGCGTGGCACTTTATAAATGCGTGCATCTTAAAGTAATCGAAGTGCGGCGGCGGCAGGCGACTCGCCGATCATAAATAATCGAGTTGTTTGTACGGCCGTGATCGAGTCATCCGCTCGCGTGTTGTGATCGAAACAAAGTGATTCGATCGATCGCGATTGACACAGGTCTAATTTGAGTCCCAAGCCGCAAAAGATAATTCTTCTAACTATATTAATATTTATGAACCTTTAGATTTTTTCTCAAAGGCTCATGCGGTCTGGCTCCGTCGCAAGCTAGTCGATATGATGATGCCGGAACCGGCCAACGCCCAGGTTCCGAGACACCGCTACCGCCAGCGCTGCTACCGCCTGGTCTCCAGCTCCTGGTTCGACGGCTTCATCTACGTCGCGATCCTCTGCAACACTCCCGTCATCCTGTGCGAGGTGGTGCTGAAGGCTCCCGTCACTTCCACTGTCGTCTTCACGATTAAGGCTCTTAATTTGTACGTTATTTTACTTGTTTTTCTAGAATTTAGAGATGATTGAACTGATTGATAGATGGACAGACGACTTAAGGTCTTAAGTCATCGGAAGCCGTTGGATGGAGGCTGCTTTGAATGGGTCGCTCTGGAGGTCGATGGGGAAAACCTACGTTCAACAGTGAACATACAACAGCTGATATGATGATGATGATGATAAACTGACTGAAATGAATCAGCCTGTAAACAACCCACTGCTGGACAAAGGCCTTTTTTTATATAGAAGAAGGGTTGGAGCTTAATCCGCCACGCTGCTCCACTGCGGGTTGGCGGATAATTTCTCTACCATGAGTAACGGTCGCTGTCAGATGTCTATGACAACAACCGGGACGGACGGATTTACGTGCTCTCTGAGGCATGGTGGGAAGACCCGCAAGGACACACTCAGACCAGAAACAAAAACGCGACCGCTGGCGTTAAGGTGACTAAACGCACCACTACAGCAGAACGGTCCTCAGATGATATAAATATATGTATTTATTTTAATTTGAAATATATTTATCTTAATCTTTTTTATACTTAGTTTAAAGGATATTATATATATACTGGATTCTGCCCACGGCTTCGCCCTCGGTTATAGTGACCAAAAAAAAGTATCCTATGTTACTTCTAATACCTCCAAGAATATGTGTACAATTTCATGATGATCGGTTATGTAGTTTTCGCGTGAAAGCGTAACAAACAAACTTACATTTTAAATTTATAATATAGGTGTGTGTAATATATATATATATATATATATATATATATATATATATATATATATATATATATATATATATATGTATGTATATTTTCTTTGTCTATTGGCAGTATAATGTTTTAATTAGTGGACAGAATTTAATACTAAATATATGTTTTGGATTTCATTTATGCGTCAAATATTTTCAGATTCTTCTACATAATATACGTATTAGAAATGGTTATCAAAATGTTAGCTTTAACTGTCTGCGGATATTTTAAGTCACATTGGAATAAATTGGATTTCTTCATAATCGTCATGGCTACGGGTGGTGAGTTTGTTTATTTTTTAGTAGACTAATCGTTTCATGTTTTAAAGAAAAAAATTAAAATGAAAAAATATATGTATTTGTAAAGATAATTTAAATAAAATTTGCTTCTAAAATAATTAAAATTAATTTGCCATCATTAATTTTCAATTTAGAAATTAGCTGTTAAATGAATCGTATTATCAATCAATCATTTGAATATAATTGATATAGAAATATTTAATGGCTGTAAGTGGTTAAGCATCTTGTGATTTCGAAAGTCTGATTACATTTCGTAATTTACAAAATTACGTATTTTTCGTATTTCTATTTTAATAATTAGCTATGATGAATACTCATTAGTTATTAATATAATATAATAATAATAATTTATTTTAGACATTAGATTAAAAAAATGACAGCATTAAATTATCTACTAGACATAGACATCAGGCTATTACGCAATTTGAAATCACTTATCAAAAACTTTGCTATTTGTTCACTGATTACTACAAACAATCAGTGAACTTAAACAGTGTATCAGTTTCGGTTTCAATGCAAAAGTATTTGGCGATTAGCAAGCGATCATCAATTGCTTCATCTCACGTAATTTGGTTACAATTGACATGAATCAATCTTTTACGATTTACTTATTATAATCCAATAGGCCCGTAAGATTTTGGTAAAATTTTATATTTAACCTTGTAAGTCCCCGCGTACTTGTACAAGGACTAATTAACGATAGCAGTTCAGACCTAACATTTTAACTACATAGATGACGTAAACTGCCTAATGTACTTACACAAGCACAAATTTCCACTGCTCATTTACCTGTTATTATCTGATTTATAAAATTGATGATGCTTATTTGTCTATGAGATTGAATTTTATACATAATTATATAAATAAACATACCGTAAAAAATACAAACAATGAGACTTCACTTCAAAAAAAATCTCTATAAGCGTCATATCGTACTAAATCATTATTCTTGGTTTGTACTTGGTATAGTATAGCCGGAAAATATGACTACCGATGTTGAAATAGAGGAAGACATTAAAATAAGCACAGAAGAAGAACTCCGTCACTATTTAAAGTTTTTCATGGTGATTTCAGATCTAATCTTGGATATAATCGATGCGGTGAGCTCGTGGGACAAGTGGAACAATGCCAACTCCAGCGTACTCACAGCAACCAAGCTGCTCAGGATGCTCCGCTTCGTGAGGCTCTGCAAGCTGGCCAAGTGAGGATGCTTCCGTCTACATCTGTAACAGAGTCGTAGAGTTAGGGCCGGATTTAGAGGTCCCTAGGAGACCCCTGGGCCTAGGGTTATTCATGAGAAAAAATTTACGATAATAATTAATTATCTTATTATTATATAATAGATAAATAATTATCACATCGTGTTATTGATAAATATCGAATGAACAGATATCAATAGATAATTATCGGATTAAAATTATCGATTGTTTGCGATAGTTATCTATAATTATCGGATGAAAATAGAAATAATTTTCCTGTCTCATAGGCAGGTGCACACAAAAAATGATAATAAAAAAAGGTCGTCGCGATACATACCACACCAGAGACATGATACTTACAACTAGACAGTGTACAAAAAAAATTTGTTTTGCTAAAATGAGATCTATTCTTTGACTGTTACGGTAGGTATTTCCCTATAAGCGGTAGCTAGCTAAAAGCGGTCCGAGCGAGAGCGCTCCCGCTGGTAGTGTGTCCTTGTCTAACGTCTTGCCAGCTCACATAATCATTTCGTTTGATATAAAATGGTAGAAAATTAAATACTTTTCTTTTTAATAATTTACCAATACGAACGGTTGGTAAACTTAGTAACGTATTTAGACGTATTTCTTCAGTGTCAATAATGTTACATACCTGGCAATACTGTTTCGCTTTGATTTGATAGACTAAGGAAGAGTCTGGCTCTATTGTCGTTGGATATATCTGCATGATGGCGGACTGAACAATAATTGTATGTGCTTTGTTTTTCTAAATAAACAAACTAATAATAAACAAAGTATCTTTATTACATGGTGTCATCTAAAATTATCAGTCATGTCGTCGGAGGAAATGAAAGCCCTAGCAGAAGTGTTAAATACACAAACTAAGCTGCTTGCAGAGATGCAAAAAGAAATTGCGAATCTACAGCAAGAAAAAGTGCCCGTGAGTAGAGGACTCGTACAAGTGCCTTGGCCACCGCCATTAAGTGTTAATAACGATAACAGAAATGAATCCTGGAAGCTCTTCGTTACTGGATGGAGCAATTATAAAGCCGCTGCTGGAATAACCTCCTGGGGAGCGGAAAAAGCAGAGCAGGTTGCTAACCTGTTGCTGTCCGCGATTGGAGCTCCGGCAAGTAAAGAATTTCTGTTTGATCTCACCGATAAAGAGAAAAAGTCGGAAAAAGCCATCTTAGCTAAATTGGAGCACAAACTATCTAAGAAAGAAAATATCATTTACGCGCGATATCTCTTTAACACACGCACACAAAAAGAGGACGAGAAGTTCAATACTTTTCTAATAGAGACCCAACAGTTAATAAAGAAATGCGAATACACCCAAGAAGACGAACTGTTAAGAGATAAAATTGTCATGGGAATAAACAACACTACTTTAAAAAAGGAACTTCTTCGAAATGCCGGTGATGCAAACGATACAGTCATCGGCAGGTGTAGGCGCGGAGTGTGGGCGCAGCGGTCAGTGAGACCCAGTGAAACGGTTTGTCGCTGGCCGCCCGCGGGTCAGTAGAGTTCCCGAACCCAGGGATAACTTAATCTCCGCCCTGGGAGGCTGAACTGCCAACCCGCGAAAAATCCCTGCTGTAGCAGTCGTGCCGGAGAAGGAGACCGGGGTGGACCCGGCTGTTGCAGTGGGGGGGGACTGGGGGCCCTCTCGTTCGCTGCGCCGACAATTCGCACTACCTATGCTAACCCGTGGCTGGTCTGCATTGCAAATTTGCCTCTTTAGCTATCAACACAACAAATCTTCACAAAAAACCTATAACCTTCCCCAACAAAATGAAAAACAAAAAGAAAAGTAAGGTATACACAGCGGCTCCCCTCTCCACACAAGTGGACTTCTGCAATATCAGGGGGCTCCATGCTAACCTTAGCGCAGTCCATCAACATCTGGAGACTGCGCAGCCGACCTTACTATTTCTAACGGAGACGCAGATATCTTGCCCGGCCGACACTTCATACCTACACTATCCCGGCTACAAACTCGAACATAAATTCCTGAGACGTGCCGGTGTATGTATGTTCGTTCGGGAGGATATCTGCTGTCGCCGTCTCCTTCATTTAGAGGACAGGGACCTGTCGATATTGTGGGTGCGCGTGGACTACGGTGGCCACACCCGTGTTTACGCATGCCTATACAGGTCTCATAGCGGTGACAGGGAAACAAAGCGGCTCTTCGAGCACCTGCAATTGACGACGGACAAAGTTCTTGAGCTATACCCCTCTGCGGAGTTGGTGATTTTAGGAGACTTTAATGCCCACCACACTGAATGGCTTAGTTCTCGGTCCACTGACTACGCGGGGAGGTGTGCTCACGAATTCGCTCTGGCCTATGGTTACTCACAACTGGTACATTCTCCAACAAGAATACCAGATATTGAGGACCATACGAGCTCTATACTGGACCTTCTGCTGACTCAACGTCCGGATGGATATTCCATCTCAGTGGATGCACCACTCGGCTCGTCCGACCACTGCCTCATCCGGACTCTTGCACCATGCACGCGCACAGATCCACCTCGGCCAACTAGTTTGCGGCGCATATGGCAGTACAAGTCAGCAGATTGGGATGGATTGCGAGAATACTATGCATCGTACCCGTGGAGGCAGCTTTGCTTCACATCAGAAGATCCCGACACCTGCGCAGCTGCTGTCTCTGAGACGATACTGGCGGGTATGGAATATTTTATTCCGAACTCGCTAGTTGCTGCCGGGACAAGGAAACGACCGTGGTTTAATCGGCCTTGTAAGGAAGCGAAACGGATTAAGCAAGCCACGTTCAGGGCTTGGACCACGGCTCGGAGTAACAGCGATCCAAACGTATCTGACGTGAAACGCAAGCTAAATGCTGTCTCAAGGGCCTGTAAAAGAGCAATTGCCAGAGCTAAATTCGAGTTCATCGGGAGAATTGGCGAAAGGCTTGCCAACTACCCATCCGGGAGTCGAGCCTTCTGGTCGCTCGCCAAAGCTGCCGAGGGAAATTTTTGTCTGTCGTCCTTACCACCATTGCAAAATACCGACGGCAACCTGGCCCATAGCGCCAAGGAGAAAGCCGATCTTCTAGGTACACTCTTTGCCTCAAACTCGACTTTGAATGTCGATGAGAGCGCCGTACCGCCAACCATCCCACGGTGTGGACACTCCATGCCGGAAATAAACTTCTCACAAAGAGATGTCCGGCGGGAGCTGCTTACTCTCGATGTTCATAAGTCGAGTGGGCCCGACGGCATTCCAGCGATGGTGCTGAAACAGTGTGCTCCAGAGTTGTGCCCTGTATTAACGCGACTTTTCGCACTTTCTTACCACACTAGGCAAGTACCGTCTTCATGGAAGACCGCCCATGTGCACCCGGTACCCAAAAAGGGCGATAGATCAGATCCATCGAATTACAGGCCTATCGCTATTACCTCCCTTCTCTCCAAGGTTATGGAGCGTGTTATTAACACCAAGCTCCTCAGGTACCTAGAGGAACACGATTTGATCAGCGACCGGCAATACGGCTTTCGCCACGGTCGCTCGACTGGTGACCTGCTAGTGTATCTGACACACCGATGGGCTTCAGCCATCGAGAGTCAAGGTGAGGTATTGGCAGTTAGCCTAGATATGGCGAAGGCGTTCGATCGGGTCTGGCACCGGGGTCTTCTCTCGAAGTTGCCATCGTACGGACTACCCGAGGGTTTGTGCAAATGGGTTGCCAGTTTTTTGTCTGGTCGATGCATACGAGCCGTTGTAGATGGCTGCTGCTCCGCAAAACTAGACATAAACGAAATGAAATGAAATGAAATGAAAATATTTATTTCGTCATAAGGTGATTTTACACACTTAACGAATGTCAAAAAAAAATTCATTTAAAACAAATAGGTACGTCAAATTATTACAAGTCAATGTCTCGGTAGATATAACATTACTATTATTATATCATCGGCTTTATTAAATGTTACAATAAATAACTTAATCTAATGTCCCTAGTGTTGGCCGAGAGGAAAAAAAGCCGGCGGAAAAAAACTCTCGGTACTCTTTTAAATAATTAAGCGTCATACAAAATAAATAAATAATGCACAGTATGACCATGAAATGATTAGGACAAACACGAGACAGCCAATCGTATATGCCGAAATCACCACATGCCACCTGCTCACAAAATTGTATATCTATATCTAGTGACAATTTACATATTGATAGCCTGGCCGAGTTATATTCAATCCCATGCCTTTTTATCATTTAGAAATTCATTTATGTCATAATAAGCTTTTCGACACAAAGTTTGCTTAATAGTTTTTTTAAACTTCTGTAAAGGCAGAGATTGAATCGCAACCGGTATTTTATTGTAAATTATAATAGACATTCCAATAAAGGAACGACTTTTTTTACTGAGCCGACATTTAGGAAGCGCTAGTTTGTGGCCGTTCCTGAGTGTTACATTATTCAAGGCATGATCACTACGGCTAACAAACAAATGCCTATTTTTACGTATATACATTATATTTTCATAGATATATTGCGATGCAAAGGTCAGAATATTGATTTCTTTAAACTTTTCCCTCAGGGATTCTTTACATTTCATTTTATATATGTAACGGATAGCCCTTTTCTGCAGAATAAAAATAGTATTAATATTCGCCGCATTGCCCCATAGCAAAATGCCATAGGACATTATACTATGGAAGTAGCTGAAATACACTAATCTAGCTGTATTGACATCCGTTAGTAGACGTATCCTTTTAACCGCGTACGCTGCAGAACTCAGTTTATCCGCCAATCGACAGATATGGGGTCCCCACTGCAACTTTGAATCAATAGTGATTCCAAGAAAAACCGTTGAATTAACTAAATTAAGTTTATCACCATTGAGTTCTGGTTGCATATTGACTTGTCTTACATTAGGTGATGAAAATTTGATACAATTAGTTTTTTTACTATTGAGAAGTAAGTTATTTACACTAAACCAGTGTACTACTTTAGAGAGAGCATTGTTTACGTCGTCATAGTTTGTCTCTTGTCTATGTAATTTAAATATTAATGAAGTATCATCAGCAAACAATACAATCTCATGATTATTCTCTACCAAATATGGCAAGTCGTTGATGTATATTAAAAATAAGAACGGGCCTAGAATCGAGCCTTGTGGGACCCCCATCTGAACATGAGACCCAGACGACTTAATACCATTTACTTCAACCCTCTGAGTTCTGTGACTAAGGTAAGAACTCAGAAGTTTTAGCGCGGTATTTTTAATGCCATAGTGACTGAGTTTCCTGATTAAAGTCTCGTGTTGTACACAGTCGAATGCCTTAGACAAATCACAGAACACACCCAAAGCATCCCGTGACTCCTCCCAAGCATCGACTATCGAGGTAAAAAGCTTTACACCAGCATCTGTTGTAGAGCGTCCTCTAGTAAAACCGAATTGTTTGTTATGTAAAAGCTTATTTCTTGTAAAATGATTTAAAAGTTGACAGAGAATTACTTTTTCAAATAATTTACTACAGGCAGGTAGAATAGAAATAGGCCTGTAATTTGTCGGATCTTTAGGACATCCGGACTTAAACAAAGGTATAACTTTACTATGCTTCATAAGATCAGGAAACTCACCACTTAGAATACATTCATTAAATATAATTGCTAGGTGGGGTGCTATGATGTCAACAATTGTACCGATTATTTTAACAGAGATACCCCAGAGATCTGTAGTGTTCTTAATATCTAAAGTTTTAAATATTTTGATTATCTCATTAGCGTCTATGGGTCTAAACGAAAAGTCACCTTTGCAAGCATTTACATTTTGCTTTAGCAACGATTCAGCGACTGCGTCCGCTGGCGTCCCGCAAGGTTCTGTGCTGTCTCCAACACTGTTTCTCCTGCATATCAATGACTTACTGTCTATTGATGGCATTCATTGCTATGCGGACGATAGCACTGGAGACGCTTTCTACACAGGCCGTGCAAACAACCCTCGTTCCGCTGTGGTAGAAAGTCGCGAACAACTTGTGTCTGAAATCGAGAGTAGTCTTTCCAAAGTCTCCGATTGGGGTCGAGACAATTTAGTCCAATTCAACCCCTCCAAGACACAAGTTTGTGCGTTCACCGCTAAGAAAACCCCATTCACTGTGGCCCCTCAATTCCAGGACACAACCCTTACCATCTCTAACAGTATTGGTATCCTTGGTGTCGACATATCCAGCGACGTCCAGTTCCGATGTCACCTGGAAGACAAGGTCAAGATGGCATCCAAAAAACTCGGTGTGCTTAACAGAGCGAAGCGGTACTTCACGCCGGGGCAAAGACTGCGTCTGTATAAATCGCAAGTCCGCCCCCATATGGAGTACTGCTCTCATCTCTGGGCGGGAGCACCAGCATACCAACTTGGCCCTCTTGACTCGGTTCAAAGAAGAGCTGTGAGAATTGTCGACGATCCAATACTGACGAGCGATATCGAGCCCTTAAGTCTAAGAAGAGATGTTGCATCCCTATGCGTGCTCTATCGCTTGTATAATGGGTTGTGTTCCGAAGAATTGTTCGAAATGGTGCCAACGGCCACTTTTTATCATCGCACCGCTCGCCATCGACAGGGAATTCATGCTCACACATTGCAGCCCCAATGGTCCCGTACAGTTCGGTATCAGAGGAATTTCCTCCCACGGACCATTCGGTTGTGGAATGAACTCCCTGCCGAGGTTTTCCCGCAGGACTACAGTATGGGGTCCTTCAAGAGGGGAGTAAATAGGTTTTTAAAGGGTCGGCAACGCGCATGTGATGCCCCTGGTATTGCAGGCGTCCATAGGCTACGGTAACCGCTTACCATCAGGCGGGCCGTATGCTTGATTGCCACCGTCGTGGTATAAAAAAAAAAAAAAAAAAAAAAAAAAAGAAATGAAAATTTGACTCTAAGTGAGGCTATAAACATCTGTCGCGCCGCCGAAGCCACCAACGAACAGATGAACAGCCTGAGTAGCCCCATCACTGAGGTGAGCAAAGTATCTTCTATACCTAGTCGCCCTGTCAAACAGGCTGTAAAGCGCATGTGCAAATTTTGTGGTACTGTGCACATTTTTCAAAAAAAATTATGCTCATATATATTAATATATTATATGGTAATAAGTGTGAAATATGCAACGGGTGGAACCACACTAGAAAAGTATGCAAGAAAAAGAAGTCGCTCAAGAAATGGGTTAAGAAACTGCAAGAAGAAGACGCCCAAGTGCAAATGTCAGACTCGAGTACTTCAGAAGATGAGTTATACATTAGGAAAGTGATTCAAAGTAATAATGGCAATGTATATGGAGAAATGTCTATAGAGGTAAATAATAACCTTAAAACACAACTATTTCAGTTAGATACAGGTGCACAGATGTGCTTAATAGGAAATAATTTTTGTAAAAAGCTATTAGGAACTGAGAACCTAAATTTATTGCCATCTAAAGCAAAATTAAGCACCATAGGAGGACATAACCTTGCCACTTATGGTGATATCTATTTAAATTGTTATAAAAATAACAGAAAATATAAAATTAGATTCTCGGTTGTAGACTTTAAACATGGTCCTTTATTATCAGAATCTGCCTGCCATAAGTTAGGTTTTATTAAATACTGTAACACTATTAGTTCTGGTAACAAAGAAATAAGCTGTGAAAATAAAAAAAAGGCTTTTGAAATTATTGATAAATATAAAGATGTATTTAATGGCTATGGTAAATTTGCAGGAGATGTAACTATTGAAGTCGATCATTCTGTACAGCCGACCATCCAATCAGCTCGACGGGTTCCTATGGCAGTTCGCAGTGCTCTGAAACAAGAATTGGAACAATTAGAAAAAGAAGATATTATAGTGAAAGAAACGGAACATACGGACTGGGTAAACAATATTGTAATAGTCAAAAGAAATAATAAATTGAGAATATGCCTAGATCCTATACCTCTCAATAAAGCCATAAAAAGGCCTAATTACCAATTTACAACATTAGATGAAATATTACTTGAACTGGGTAAAGCTAAAGTCTTCAGTACAGTTGATACAAAAAAAGGATTTTGGCACATAAATCTTACTGAAGCTAGCAGTAAACTTACCACATTTTGGTCACCGTTTGGAAGATATCGATGGAAGAGACTACCCTTCGGGATTTCCTCAGCTCCGGAGATATTTCAGCAGAAATTGTCTTCTCTGTTAAGTGGTTTGCCGGGTGTTGAAGTAATGGCAGATGACATTCTTATATACGGCACTGGTGAGAATATAGATGAGGCAACTATAAACCACAATGCCAACCTTGAAAAACTGCTGTGTCGTTTAAGACAAACTGTAAATTAAATAAAGAGAAATTAAATCTTCTGCAAACTTCAGTAAAATTCTTTGGTCACATACTTACGGATCATGGCTTAAAACCTGACGAATCTAAAATAACTGCCATAAGACAGATGCCTACTCCTACATGTAAGACTGATGTGCTACGATTTCTTGGAATGATTACATATTTAAGTAGATATATAGAAAAACTGAGTTACGAAGCAAAGAATCTCCGTCGGTTAACTTACAAAGATACTCCTTGGAGGTGGACAGATACTGAAGCTGAAGAATTTGAATCTCTTAAGAGTATCATTTCAGATTTGAAGACCCTAAAATATTACGAATTGAATAAACCCATTACTTTGGAATGTGATGCCAGTAATGACGGTTTGGGCGTAGCCGTCTACCAAGATGATCAAGTAATTGCATATGCCTCTAGAACTCTAACACCAACTGAAAAACGTTACGCCCAAATCGAAAAAGAAATGTTAGCGGTTGTTTTTGGTTGCACACGGTTTGATCAGTATGTGAGTGGTAGTGAAAGAACCTTGATAAAAACTGACCACAAACCACTTATTAATATCTTCTGTAAGCCACTATCCTTAGCGCCGAAACGACTTCAGTTGATGTTGATGACTCTCCAACGCTATCCACTGGAACTAGAATACATAAAGGGAAAGAATAACAATGTTGCAGATGCATTGTCAAGAGCACCAGTAGTCTCTATTCAACAAGATAAAGACAACATGGAAGCCATGTCACAAACTCACAAAATATTTTCAATTATTCAAGATTTAGATGAGACAAAAGATCTAAGAATATCAGATGAAATAATGGAAGAAATAAGAAAGAAAACCTTAGAAGACAATAGCTTACAGAACTTAAAATTATATATAATAAACGGATTTCCAAAATATGTTAATGACATGCCCTCCAATTTAAGACAATACTTTAAGTACAAACATGAACTCAGCATAATCAATGATGTAATACTAAGAAATGGAAAAGTTCTCATTCCATTGGCGCTGACTAACAAAATAATGAAAAATATTCATACCTGCCACAGTGGTTTGGAAGGAAGTCTACGTCTGGCACGTCACAATATATTTTGGCCTGGAATGTCTAAACAAATAGTAGATTATATTAACTCTTGTCCTACTTGCTTCAAATATTCTTCATCACAGAGACCTATGCCACTAAAAAGCACAGAGCTTCCCGAGTATCCATTTCAAATAGTATCCATGGATGTTTTCGAAGTTAACTGCAAAGGAGTAACAAGAAAGTACCTTATCACGGTAGATCATTTCTCAGATTTTTATGAACTTGACATTTTGAAAGATTTATCTGCTAAAGAAACAATAAATACCTGTAAGAAGAACTTTGCTCGATTTGGAGTTCCATGTAAAGTCATAACAGATGGCGCCACCAACTTCATTAATCAAGATTTTAAGAACTTTTCTAACGATTGGAAGTTTTCACACATCACGTCTTCACCTCACTATCCTAAGTCAAACGGAAAAGCAGAAGTAACAGTAAAGATAGCTAAGAATCTGATACTTAAATGTTTCGACAGTAATGAAGATATTTGGTATGCACTATTACATCAAAGGAATGTTCCTCAAACCTACTCAGACGCCAGCCCAGTTCAGAAGTTTTTGGCGCGAAAAACACGAACAAGCATTCCTCAAACTTTGGAGCAACATAAACATCAAGTGCTAAAGGACATACCAGAGTCTATTAAATTAAGGAAAACCCGTTCGAAACAATATCATGACCGGAAAAGTAGACAGCTTTCTGTTTTAGAAAAGGGTCAAAATGTGTATGTAAAGCTGTTTCCTGAGAAAGAAGCTATTTGGTACCCGGGAAAGATAAAGGAAAGAGCTACGGAAAGATCATACATAATTGAGGTGGATGGTAGACTGTACAGAAGAAATCGAACATATATTAAACCGTTTTTGATAAAGGATACATCATCTTGTACTAATAAGTATAATGAACGTGAGAGTAACGAAAATAAAAGGTATAAAGCAGGTTTTCAATATTCCTATGAGTATCCAATTATAACACCTGAAGCCAATCAAAATTTACAAACTCTAGCGCCTGACGTTGGTGAAGATAATTCGAACCTTTCATTGTCGTTGCCAACAAGGCCTAAAAGAAATGTAGGCCCTCCGAGGTGGCTCAGTGACTATTCCTCATGATAAGATTTAGTGATTATTGTTTTAAATGTGACTGCAATTTCTTTATATTTGTAAGCAGTACAATAGGTTAATATTGTATTAGTCTGTATAATATGTACGTGATATGATTAGCATAACATCTATCTACTTTTTTTCATTTGTCTTATACTAATGTTTAAGTTAATACTTCTTGTTTTGTGAAAAAAGAGAGGATGTTACATACCTGGCAATACTGTTTCGCTTTGATTTGATAGACTAAGGAAGAGTCTGGCTCTATTGTCGTTGGATATATCTGCATGATGGCGGACTGAACAATAATTGTATGTGCTTTGTTTTTCTAAATAAACAAACTAATAATAAACAAAGTATCTTTATTACAAATAATTAATAAATCAATTGGTTGTATTTAAAAAATAATTAAATACTGAGTAAAGGTAGTACGTAGATGTTTGGGACTGGTAATACTAAAAGTAACATGGTGGTTTGTTTATTTGTTTGTTTTTTTGATTGTCGTGCTTCGATTTGCGATTGTGTCAATTTTCTAACTAAAATTGATTGTTTTTCCATGAAAAATGGTGAATTCTTGTTGTGTGACAGGGTGCAATAATGAGTCTTATTCCGGTAGTCGCTTTTCTTTCCACGAGTAAATAAAAACAACAATCTTAATCTTTAGGGTAACCATCAATTTGAATTGGAGATGTACCGGTCAATGACAAGAGTATACAAAATGGGCAATACCCGAAACTTACATGTTTTATAAAACACTTAAATTGTTGTGTTGAAGTTAACTAGTCATTTTACTTTGTACCGATGATGTTTATCATTTATATTAAATTTCTTGTATCTTAGATTTCCGAATAATGAAAACTACTACTTGATTAATGTTTGTGAATTTTCTTCTTAAGCCTTTGTAGACAGAGGAGGCCTAAAATATGCTTCAACATTTGTGTCACGAGTTTACAAACTAACCGCAATAACCGCAAGCGCCCGTGTCGAGTAATGGTCGCCATGGCTATATTGCCCATGTCAACTTTTTTTCGACACTGGCATTAGTACGCGAAATGCATCTGTCAACTACAGGTTGATTAACGTATATTACATTATCACCGGTGAGAAATTATGTAACAAAACGTGAGAGGCGTTGGGCAGTTTTGTGCAGTTGGTAAACTAAAAGGTCATTGCCCGGACACTCAAGCGGTTAAATTGAAAAACTTTTTTTGGTAATGTACTCGACTGCCGGAGGGTAATGTTTTTATCATTTACACAGTTTTAATATTAAAAAGATGCTTAATATGACATTACATCAATTCTCTTCGAAAATCAAGCGTGTTTCACCTGTCCATCCAAGCTCTAACGAAACTCATGAATTAGAATTGATTAAATATATTCATATTAAAATTTATATTTGGTCGGGTGCTTACCGCGTTTGTAATTTTATTGAGGTACCTATATTTCGGCAATGTTTCAATCGCCATGATCACGGGGAGACTGACGTACGGTGATAATGGATGGTGGAAGATCAGAAAAATCTGTCTACTATAATGGTTTTGGTGTTTTTTTTACTTTTACATAAATAAGGTATAAATTATCAGAATACTTACACAATCGTCTGTATAGTTACTCCCATTTTTTGTTTAGTCATGGTCACCTCATTAGAAAGGGACACACTACCACGGGAGCCCCTCTCGCTCGGACCGGTTTTTGCGCCACAGTGCACAGTCTAGTTGTAAGTATCATGTCTCTGTACCACACCAATATTTACCCCTTCAGCTTATGCGTATTCGTAAAATAAAAAAATAAAAAATGTTGTCGTTTCTACCTTTCGAAATAATTACTTGATAATTATCGGATAAAATATATCCGATAATTATCGATAATTTTTGGTTCAAAACTATCGAATCACATATATCGATACCATTCGATAATTATCGAATAAAAAATTATCGAGTGAGCTCAATCTCGTATGATTGTTTGATACAAAAAGTATCCACAAAATAGCATTAAATAAAGGAGGCGCTGGTGTAGTGATAGGAATGAATCTGAATTTAACTGTATTAGATGATTTGAAGTTTTCTGAGTTGATGTAAGTATAATGACAAATTATCATAGACTAGTGTACTGAGTAAATGCGTTTTATTAGTAAGTTAAACGGCTAGGGAGTTAAATAAATTGTTTAACCTAAAAACGGACCATGGAACAGCAACGCCATCTTTGTTTAAGGTTATTTCTGGGACATAAAATTGTCTTTCTTAAAAAATATGATATCTTGTGTTATCGTTTATACAAACACATTTTATAACAGACCTTTTTGTTTACTATCAGTCTACTCCCTGTTACTAAAAAAAAACGTTATTTTTTTTAATGTTGTCTTTTATAGGGTATCAATTCCTAAAATAATGGCATACATCGATAGAATGATTGACATACAACTGGCATTTGGATATGACGTTGGAAAGGTAAATTTATAATTAATATATACAGACAAAAAAAATCGTCTTGACACAGGCAAACATCTATGTTAAGGTCTCAATATTTTTTAAGAACAATACAAATCTATTTTAAAGTTATATCTTAAATTTTATTGAAAATAAAAATTTCTTTTAAGTTTATTTATTTCTTTTTATTTAAAACTTGGTGAAATTATTGATTTTATGTTCGTAGAATGGTTTGTTAATATAAATGCCCGGGAAAAAATGATCAGGCCTGATCATGCAAGAAAAATGGTCGAGATCAGGCCTGTTCATGTATGAGCAGGCCTGAAATTAGACAATATCATACCTGTTCATGTCTGATCAGGTCTGTTCATGCATGATCATATCTGAAGAGTAAAAATACGTTCAGGTCATGCCTACTCATAACTGATGTCAGATATGATAATGCCTGTTCATATATGAGCAGGCCTGAAATTAGACATGATCATGCCTGTTCATGTCTGATCAAGCCTGTTCAAGCCCGGTAATTTTTCATGCATCATCAGGCCTGCTCATTATTTCCTAGGTGTTATCTAAAATTCCATCTATACAATATTTAATGAAACTTAAAAATAAATTATATTTCAGGGCTTCGTAACAGGTGAACAGGAAGTATGTAACCTCCTCCCCCAGCTGATAGACAATAAGCAAATACAGGAGACATTGTATAGCAGATTAGAAAACGATAGGTATTATCTTCGACCAATATTGTCTGGGCTTTTTCAATAGGACGTAATATGTAGTAGAAATAGTCTGGATTTAACAGATTTATAATTTTTATTTTAAACAATTCTTATCTAAGCGCACATTTAGGAAAGAATATTTTTATGTTTAATCTGTGTTTACCAGTGCAAATCGCAAGTGAAAAAATAAAAATGCAATTAATTTAAAAATTTAAACGTTTCATATTTGAAAATAACTCAACCCTTCGAGCCTAAAAGTAAACTAGTAATAGTAAGTACAGAAGAAAACTGGAGAGAAATCGCAGCCTAGGCGCAACGCCTCCTCAAAGAAAAAATCTCAGAGAGGGACCAGTAAGGCAACAGAGAGCCGTAGTATGACGCAACAAGGACTGCGCTGAAGTGAAGTAATGCTAACGTGGTTCCGGCCCAGTCTTCCCTGCACTAAGCACGGGGAATAATGAGAGGGGGTGTTTACTGGGTGGAAATCCCACACTACCGAAAATCATCATCTTTCGGTGTATTTAAAAGATTTCCGCCTCGTAAAAAAACACACACGCATACATACGTACATATTTTGCTTATGGTTTTTCAACCAGACTGTCGGTGACCCGGCAGCTGGGCCTGCTGCAGCGCGACCGGCCGTGGACCGCCATCACGGTGAAGACGCGGCAGGCGACCTCCTGCACGCTCAACGTCATGCTGCTGGACGCCGTGCAGCTCAAGGAGGAAGGTACTGCCGCATCACTGACCTGGACTCGACTGGATCCATAGCTGTCTGGGTTTCGAAGACATTACCAAATTTATTCATCTAAGTCGATATTTTTTTGAAGTGATAACTTTTTATCGGAGGGTAAACCGCTTCGTTACGTAACGCGTTACGGCGCCAGTCTATCTTGTTTCCCTTTCTCTCACCCATAGGTAGCGGTAGGCAGGCTCCTTCTCTCTCACTCTAACCCACAGCGCTAGCCCTATTTCGAATAGACAGTTCTTCCTCTCTGTACTCAGTGTTTAGTGTGAGAAAGACATATACTGTTGACAGTAAATAAATAAATATAAATATATTTAAACACACACACACGGTCGTCTGTTCCTAAGGTAGGCAAATTAATGCCTGTGTTTTAGGTAACAGCCGACTGATATACATTTTTTTTTAAAATAAATATACATATAAATAATACATATAAATAAATATATATTACACCCAGACTCGGGGCGGGAATCGAACCCACAAACCTTGGAGCAGAAAACAGGGTCACTGCAAACTGCGCCAACGGGTCAGTCAGACAGTGACAGTGATCATATAACCTAAAACAATCAACGTTTTTGAAAGTGATTAATTGATATAAATAGTAATGATTAATTTCAATATTAAATAGTTCAACTTAGATTAGTTTAAGTTATCACTTCTGTCGGGCGTCCCGAGACGAACACTTTTTTTTTCTATAGTGACCACTAACCCTTTGGTCTCGTAGGTTCCAATTTTTCTGGCTGCAACCAGGCTAAATGTTCAATTATGTTACAATTTTATAGAAATGTAGCACAAAAAAATATGAACTACTGAACTAGTCTATGAATGTCTCAGGACTTGACAAATGTCTCTTCTTTATAGAAAAGGTGATGGAGCTTAATCCATAACTATATTCCAGTGCGACTTGGCGATAATTCGTATTTTTTAGAAATGTTTTACTCTCAAAACCTTAATTATAGTCGGTTTTCTATTAAGAAAATTTTATTATTAATAATTTACTTATCCTAGGTTTTTTAGACGAAGTGGAATATCGACTTTTAGTAAACGCTATACAAGATAAAGTTCAGTTGTGTCGACATAAAGGCAGCCTAGTGGCGCCCTCTTCGCCGGAAGTGAGTTTCAAATATTTTTATAAGTAACACTTTGTAGGAGACAACTATAAATTACTTCTTCCTTCAGTCTTTGTAATCACATTTTTTTTTTCACAAACCACTTTCTGATCACACATACTCACACATACATATACACACGCACAGAGTTCAGATCTTCCGCTCTCAATTTTCATCCGATGCTTTTCTTACTACTTTCAAATGAAATGAAAATATTTATTTCGTCATAACGTTCACACTTAACGAATGTCAAAAATAAAAATCATTTAAAATAAATACGTCAAATTATTACAAGTTAATCTCAGATGTCTCGATAGACATCACCTTACTATTAATATTATATAACATCGGCTTTATTGTTGGCCGAGAAAGAAAAAAGTCGGAGGAAAAAAACTCTCAGTTAAATTGCGTATATCGTCTTATCTCTTTGCGTATATTGTCACTCCACCTGGCTGAAGGTTGTCTCAATCCAAAATACGTCTATTCCAACGGTTGTCAGTTCTGCGATGTATGTGACCAGCCCACTGCTACTTCAGTTTACTAATCCTTTGGGCTATGTTGAAAATTTTAATTCTCTGTCGAATCGCCACATTTGGGATTCGATTCTTCAGAGAAACTTCGAGCATAGCCCACTGCATAGCTCTATGAACGACCTTCACTTGAACATATGCTTTTACTCACTCTTCAATGCATAAGCGCTACTGATACTGAACGAAAAACGTTATGTATCAAAGTAATTCGCATTATTAGTGCTTATAAATATTTTATTCTACAATACTATTATAATCAAATACGAAATTCAACTTTAGATCATCAGATTATATTATTATAAGTATAAATTAAAATTTAATAATAATAAGTCCAGACTGAATCAAAAAATATGATATTTAATTTAAAATCTGTATATTTTGTAGATTTTAAACGAATGAAAAAAAAACTTGAAATAGAACAATTTTGTAAGTACATACATATGTAATTTTCATCATAGACTCAGTTACGGGCGGTGTCGTGGCTGCAAGGCAACGAGCGTGTCGCGGACTTTTTCATTGAAAATTCTGAAATACACAATTACAATCATAACGATATATTGATATCGAGAGGTGAGCGTTTTAAAATTTATTGTAGGTACTTATCTTCAAAACATCTTGGCAGTTTATATCCATATAATAAGTGTATATGGCCTATAGGCACATTAATAACGTAATATTCAGATTTAATTTTTCATGACAATGTAGATGGCCTCTCAGATCATTTCCAATAGATACCGAATATCGAAAATTTTGTTCAATTTCAAATTCGCCGACATTGCTTAAAAGCGCGGGACAAGCAGAGAAAAGCACGCGTGATGTACTCGAAATTGGTTAGTTTAAATACACGTTCTTTTGGACGTTTATCATAGTGATGGGATAGGGAAATTAAATATCGACTTCTTTATAAATATTTTTAAAATATCATTAGAATATGTTAAAAACGTTGTAAGCTAATATAGCTTCAAGCATATCTTCCCAGCACTAATTAAAGAAAAGGACAGCTATAGAATAATTACTTAAAGAGACTTTTCAAAATTACATCACGAGTGATAAGAAAACGGCCACTATAACTAAACTCCAGTAGAATATTCGAATTAAATTTATTTTATTTATCGATAGAATTTTATAACTTTATAGTACACTTAAAATTATTGTTAATATTTATGGCCTTTTGTGTGTATTTGTAATCTATGACAGGCAACAGTAGACTTAGATTTCTCATAATATAAAAATATCCATTCTAATATAGGATTTCTTATCTGTGTTGTTGACAAAGGCCATATTTATGTTAACATTAAACAAGAAAAAAAAAACATTGTTAAATAATAATAATCCTTGTCTGAATTGGAAACTATAAGTAATAGCAAACAAATACTCAAAGTACTCTCAAAGGCAATTGAGATAACAACTGTAGTATACTTCTGACGCTTTTCGAAACTATTTAGTTAGATAACTTAAGTCTCCTGAAATTCACTTCACAAAATATTTAAACGATTATAATTGTAGGTGATAAACCAAGAGGTCTATACATACTAGTGTCGGGACTTTGTGAAGCTAGCTACGTACCCCCCGAGGGGGATATGGACGAAGCCATACCTAATTACGAGTTCAGAACCGACCTGAAGTTCATGGAGCCCAGCAAAGACTATATCGTGTCTGGAAATGCGATTGGAGTTTTAGGGGTTAGTGTTAGAAATTGCCCTACGTTTTTATAAGTAGGAATCAAGTTATGTCACGTTTTATTTTACTATTATACCAAATTACATAGATGTATAATCACGATGAATTAGCCTCTAATTGAAATGTGTGGTGTTAAAATATTTATATTTAGTATTGGTATTTAATTATTTTTTTTTAGAAAGATATAAAACATTGTACACTGTCTTGGTTTTCTATAAAATAAATAAGATATATGGATACACGTAATCCCCTTGTTTGGCAGAAAAAAGTTTTAATAATACTTAAAATTTGAATTGCACAAAATAACTTTACAAACAGTTTATAAACGGATTTCAAAAGAAACTACATAAGTAAAATGACGGATTGTGTCAGCGCTATTGAAGTTAGCAAACGTGTCCTGTCCATAGAGCATATATTGGAGGCAGCTTCCCGTAGGCTGAAAGTGTAGATGAGGTTGTAGAGAGAGACACAAATCAGACTATATGCTATCTCTCTCTAGTTGCACGCGATTGGCCACAGCACAGCTGACTCCCCACCACTTCACCGAATAAAAATGGTTTATGCCATGAAGGGAGAAAATTAACAGCTAATCGCGTGCGACTAGAGAGAGATAGCATGAAGTCCGACATGTCTGTCTCTCTCTACAACCTCGTCTACGCTTTCGGCCTACGGGAAGCTGCCTCCAGTAGTATATGCTCTAAGGTCCTGTCCGATAACTGTACCGTTCGTTTCTCAGCGCTAGCAAGCGCTGTCAAGAGCTTATTTTCTGCCAATCAAACCCAATGTAAATATATAGTTGTTAAGTCGCTATAATATTGTGGTCGTGTTCCGATATATACTGCGATCACTATAGGATGTGATGTCAATTAAGTATACTGCAAAGCCGTTCTTTTTTAGTTTGCTATACTGTGCTACACTGGTTACTGTTTAAAACATTATCATTTTCTATTATATTATAATCATCTCATTTTTCGACATTGTTTTTAAATGAAAATATTTATCATAGACACGTTTTCTGTTCAACAAGAAAAATTATTTGTTGAAATTTTTGAAGAACAATATTAATAATAGCAATCATTTGCGCTGTTATATTTTTTGATCACCTGATCAAAGTATTGAGAGCAACTTACCTCGAAAGCGCCAGTGCTCACAGTACATCTCTACTCTATGGTACTACGGCAGTACTGCCAGTCCATAAAAGAACGAATCTGTCACCGGTGTGAGAACTGAGCAGTGCTCGCAGTGTATATCGGAACACGGCCTATTATATCGTAACCAGGTGCTCACAAGTCGCCCGTACAGCTACACAGTGCGGTGCGACTCAGCCGTACAAGCGTACTACGTCACAATGTCAATAGTCAAGGAAGCGTTTAACCTCGCGCCTAATCCAATTATGGGGTAACTTTAACGGCTTTGGTCAATTCTTCTGATTGACTTGAGAAAATAATAGTTATATTTAATTAATTTAATTAGTAAATTTTTATTTTTATTTGTTAATTTTTTAGTGTGGTGTCACTGTGGAAACACTGTGTTTGTGGAAATACTGTGTAATTAACAAAGGATCCACAGTAGTTTCTCGCAGAACCTGCGGCCATTAACACCAATCAGAGTTTACATTCGAGCTCCATAGATGGCGTTGTAGGTCGATTGAATCGCGCTGTGGTTTCGTTAACAGAAAATAATATGAGACGGATGAAATAGTTAATTTCCCTTCACCGACAGCGCGAAATCCCGTCGCCCGTTCTCCATCCCTTTGAGTGTAGTTACTATTATAATTCTGTGGAAACACTGTGTTCCGATGCAACAAATACACAGTGAGAACACAGTGAAGTCAATCATGATTACATAGTGTCTCCACAGTGTAGTTAAGACCGCGAAGGATATTAAAAAAACTTCATAAAAGGAAGTTGTCATCTGTTAATAATAACCAGGAAAAATAAAAACAAAATATGCTCAATACCTTTTTTATCTGATAAAACCTCTTTTCATCCCCTGTCTTTAAGTTTTTAAAGCAATGTTAAGATGTAACGAATTAATTCTATATATTGAGTAAATTATATTCCAGTTTAGAAGCAGCAATGTGGCGCGAGATCGGTATAAAACTGTCAATGATGATATTACCCACCGTGCCAGCATATCACAGCTGGTCGATAGAAAAGATTAGTATGCGTTTGGAAAACGCTTTCGTGCCATGTCTTAAGGCTTTTAAGGTTTATATTATTATTTATTTAGTATTATTTTTTAGTTTATTTGTTAAGAAAAATTTAGGATTAAACTCTTGAAAGAAAATGTTAGAAAATCGTAACTGACTAATGTATATACTCTATATATTTATGTACATTTTGTCGGTCTGTATATTTTTTCCCACAACACGTAAACAAGTGCATAAAATTAAGTGTAGTTTTCCCAGATCTATTCGAGGTGATCTTACTTAAAATCTGATTTACATTTATTCTTTGTGTACCATTTAGAAGTAAAATTATTCGTGTAATAATACGAAGGTCATTTGAAAAGTTTGTAGCCTAATATAGTTAGTAGTATGCTATTTTTATGAAACTACCCTCATTTTGAAGCTACATTATTGTTAATCAATTGCACATAGTGGGTACGTTCGCGGGCCCTCTTCTAATTGATTTCATCACTTTTTTATCTATGCATTCCACAGACCACATGCGCGGAAATGATACTTCTTTAATCAAAAACTGAATTTAACTGTCGAACTTTAGTAAATAATTGTTTGCTGTTGTTCATAAAAGATAATAAACAAAATTATCTTTTTACATTTATTAACTACCTATTATTTTTATTTAAAACTGACAAATAAAAAACTATTGCGCATATCCCATTTCCGTTTCCGCGCATGTGGTCTGTGGAATGCATAGATAAAAAAGTGATTAAATCAATTAGAAGAGGGCGCGCGAACGTACCCAGTATCAATGGTCACCTAAATTTTACATATTCCCAAAGCTCAAAAACCACTCAGGAGGTCAACAATTTTCTACAAATGAGGAAGTTAAGGCTGTTGTCGACGCATATTTTGAAGGTATGGACGAAGATTTGTTTAAAGGCAGTGCCGGATTAAGGTAACTTGATGCCCTAAGCAATCTTCCCCTGTGGGCCCCCCTATCCTTAAGTGAACTACAAAGAATTAATTGAAAAAAAAAATGTGAATACGTATCGTAGGTAGAATATGTATGTGTTGTTCCTTTTGCCCTTATCCAATGCTAGGTGGGGTCGACACAACATGATTTCACATGTTGTCCTAAAATTAGGCTATATTTCTAGACTGGCCGCCGACTTGACGTCAACTCATCTCAGGAACACTTTACACAGCCAACATATGTTTTCGTCACATTTGACCGTTGATGGGAATCGAACACACGACCCCCGGCAGGGTCACTACAAACTACGCCAACGGGCTCCCCATAATATATATATATATATATATATATATATATATATTAGTGTCCGACCGAAACAGGTTTTTCAGCCGAAACCGAAACCGAAACCGAACTTTCGGCCTTGCTCTCAGTTTCGGCCGAAACCGAAACCGAAACCAGCGTGGTAAAGTGTACCTTAATACATTCTGCCTTATATCATTAGTTATAGTAATCTGGCAACGTTGCTCTGAGTGTTTTATATATTTTTGTTTATATGGTCTTAGTATATACAAATAGTATTGCGTTTTCTAATAATAATTTTATTAAATTAAAAAGATGAGAGCGTTGTGCACAGTGTTGCCAGATCACTATAAAAAAATTAATATTTATAATTTTAATATCTCGATAACAAAACCGTGAAGTGCTAATTTTAATTTTTTACCTTATTCTAAAAACATTTTTCAACACTCTCCTAGTTTTTTTTCCAATAATAAAATAATTATTATTCTAATAATAAATAAATGGGACATTACTCTCAAAATCGCGAACTTTGTCTTTAAATATCTCGTGATCTATACCGTCAAAAATTATGAAATTTTAGGAATTCATAAATAAAGCTATTTTGAACCCGTAAAAAAAAGTTTTAGCCAAATCTGTCGAAAAGTGGTTTCAAGCTGGAACTAACTTAAACATATTTAAAATTTTAATTGTAACTAACAACTAAAATCTAGTGTGTTTTTACCCGACTGCGCGACGCAAAGAAGAGCAATGTGTTTATCATTACCTGACTGCTCGACGCAAAGAAGTTTAATGTGTTTATCATTACCTGACTGCTCGACGCAAAGAAGGGTAATGTGTTTATTTTTGTTACCCTACTGCGCGACGCAAAGAAGGATAATGTGTTTATCAGCCTATGTATCTATGTATGTATGTTTGTTCCTATGTGGCGTTGTAGAGATCAAACGCGTTGACAAATTTTAATGTCTCTTACGTCAATAAATTTGTTTTAACTTCACGAATATCACTAAATATATGATAATAATAAATATTCACTACAGCCACAACCAGATGCTATATTGTCAAAAAGCGATGAATTACGTCAAGTGGGGTTTCGTTGAATAGGTATTCAAAAAATGATTTTTAGAATTCTCTCATAATTTTTCATTTCAAATAATGTTTTAGAATATATAACGATTTAAATTAAGCTTTAAACAACCAGTTTCGCTAATTTACATACATAAAATAGGTACTTATATACTTTATTATTTCGTTATTCTGCCCTTATTAGGCGGGAATAGTAGCAGTGATAGCCTGGTGCTAGTGGTATGGCTGCAGACTGCGAAAGCAGAGGTCGGGTTCAAATCCAAGGCACACAAAACAAGGGAGAAGTGGCGTGGGTGTCGGCGTCTTGGGTCTCGGACTGTGATTGCGAAATTTACATCTTATAATTCTAATAACGAAGACAATGAATCCTAACTAAAAAGTATATAATAAAAATAAAATTAAAAAAAAAACGACTGCGTAAAAAAACTAAAAGATACATGAAATTAAAAAATTAAAAATAAAGTAAAAAGAAAAAAAAAACAAGCCCAGTAGTTTGTAATGTTGTCAAAAGTAATACTGAACAACTACATCATTGAAATAGTTTTATAATCGATACACACATAATCAAATCATAAACTCTTTGCAAAATAGAAGGATTTATAGTCGGAACCCATTCTTTAACATTCTTTTTCATTCTTTAATCCAACGACAATTACTTATAAACACGTAAATTTGTCATTTAAAAATAAAACTCAACAAAATGAAGTTCAATATTCGAGTTTCGGCGCGGCCGAAAGTTTCGGCCATTTTTTGGCCGAAACCGAAACTAAGGCCGAAACTAGATTTCTTGGCCGAAACTGGCCGAAACCGAAACCGAAACCGAAATTTCGGTCGGACATTAATATATATATATATATATATATATATATATATATATATATATATATATATATATATATATATATAATAGTATATATATGAAGGACGAAAAAGATATGTAGGTAGAGTAGGAATAGAGTAATTCATCATCATCAATATCGGCCATTGGATGTCCACTGCTGAACGTAGGCCTCACCTTCGCTATCACTTTCAGCGACTTTTCTCAAGTCGTCTGTCCATCTCGCGTACGGCCGTCCGACGCTGCGTTCGCCGGTACGTGGTCTCCACTTGAGACCCTTTCTGCTCCATCGGCCGTCAGTTCTACGAGCTATGTGTACCGCCCACTGCCACTTCAGCTTGCAAATCCGTTAGTCTATGTCGGCAAACTTCGTTCGGCTGCGGATCTCATCAGTTCTGGTTCAATCTCGCAGAGAAATACCAAGCATAGCCCTCTACATTGCACGCTGTGCGACTTGGAGCTTGTTTAAAATACCCAAAGTCAGTGACCACGTCTCAGACCTGTATGTTATCACTGGTAACACACATTGGTCGAAGACTTTAGACTTCAAGCACTGAGGTATGACGGATAAAAATACGTTTTTTAACTTCCCGAACGCTGCCCATCCGAGCTGGATTTGACGATTGATCTCTCTCTCGAAGTTAGACCTACCAAGTTGGACATTTTGTCCTAGGTAGATGTACTTGTCAACAACTTCGAGAAAAGAATCTCCAACCGATATCAGAGTGGGCACGACATGGACATTCGACATGATTTTTGTCAATTAAACAAGATATTCATTTTAAGGCCCACCCGTCGGGATCACTGAGTATAATGTCGAGGTCTCCCAGGGATTCCACCATAAGCACGTTATCGTCAGCAAATCGAAGGTGAGTGATCCACAAACGCCAAGCACAATGGCCAATTATACTCATCGGTTTTCTCTATAATCTGCCACAGCGTATGTAGTCTATGGTACTATAGCCTTTTCGGAAACCGGCTTGTTCGGAAGGTCCAGCCTTCCGAAGTCATCAAACTTGCCCGTCAGACGATTCGTATTCACCCTAGAGAACAGCTTATAAACGTGGCTCAGAATCGAAATGGACCTGTAATTCTTCAACAAGGTGTTATCACCCTTCTTGAAGAAGAGCATTACCACGCTTCCGTTCCAGGCCTGCGGGGTTACGCCCTCGAGCAAGTTGGCATTAAAGAGCCTCTAAAACTTTAAGTACCGGTGCTCCACCCGCTTTCAGAAGCTCAGATGTAATACCGTCCTCACCCGGTGCCTTATTGTTTTTAAGCTGTCGCAGAACCATACTAATCTCATGCATGCTGATGTCCGGGATATCTTCGGAATAATGTCGGGTAATCTCTGCTCTTGGATCTTCAGCCGAACTGCAAACAGGTTGATTGACCGAGGTATACAACTGTCCGAAAGACTTCTCGACCTCCCTCAATATCTCAGCTCTGGTCAACGCTGTAGCTCCATCCTCAGTTTTCAGCGTCGACAACCAGCTTTGACCAACAGATGAATACCTTGAGAACACTTTGGAGCCCCGATTCCGCTCTATCGTATCTTTAATACGTTTTATATTAAAACACACGCATATCATGCCTCAGAGATTTCCAAACCTGCCTGTTGATCCGCTTACATGCTATAGAGTAATTAATTAATTATTATTAGAAACAAAAACATTTTTATTGATTTATTAAATACGAATTGCGATTTTTTCGGATATTAAATTCGTGGTAAATATTTTTTCAGTCTAACGTTTTAAGCATATTGGATTCGATATATGTATAATAAAGACAATGCATCTAATCTTTTTGACCCATGGTCGTTCT
Source organism: Euphydryas editha (assembly GCA_036937285.1). NCBI lineage: Eukaryota > Metazoa > Arthropoda > Insecta > Lepidoptera > Nymphalidae > Euphydryas > Euphydryas editha. The sequence goes on from JAUPFZ010000024.1 coordinate 8,932,389, forward strand.
TTTTTCATTTTTTATAATTTTTAGTTTTGAAAAAGATCTTTCTGAGAATTTTGAAATTGCTTTATCTTTAGTGTGCTCGTTTTTTTTTCTCGGTCGTCTCTGGTGCCCCCCAAGACGGGATGCCCTAAGCAATTGCTTAAATAGCTTATAGGCTAATCCGGCACTGTTTAAAGGTAGTGTAGGAACCTTGCTCGGCCGATGCAAGAACTTGGGGGAGAATATGTTGAAAAATAAATTCCTATCTTTTCATTTTCCTGGTTAGTATACGAACTTTTCAAAAGCCCTCCGTATTAATTCTACTTATGCTTCTCACTCTCTTTCTCTTTTAAAGCGGAATTTGGAATTAATCTTTTTCAAAATTCCACTTAAACGAATTTAAGACCCAAGTATAAAAATAGATTATATTGTCATAGATATTTGTGGTGAACGAACTAATGGAAGATATTATTCTGCTTGACGGTATCTGTCAAGACACTGCGACTAGAGAGGTGTTCCAACCGCCGTGCTATATTCCGAGGTTTGATATTTTGATATATGGTTTTTATTAATAAATTAATTGAAATAACTTGCACACAATATGTCGAAATTCAAAATTTGACGACGTATTATCGCTTTGATCGTTCTGGTGTAGTGGTGCGAATAGTCGCTTCAACTCTGGCGGTCGCGGGTATGATTCCGTTCCTTGTAGGTTTGCCCACTTTGCCTCGGAGAGCATGTAAAGCTGTCGGTCCCGGTTGTAATAACAATCGTCACTCACAGTAGGGATATTATCCGCCAGCCCGCAGTAGAGCAGCATGGTAGATTAAGCTCCAACCCTTTATCTACATAGAAATGAGGCCTTTTCCCAGCAGTGGGACATTTACAAGCTGATTTAGTTCAGTTCAGTTGGTATTTTAATCAAGTGACAAGTAGTATAGCTCATGCAAATTTTTGTATTGCACTGTGTGTTGATGTGTTTCTAAACCCCCGACACAGAATTTAATCCTACAGTAGGCCGTTGAATATGAGGCGTTTATTTGTTTATTTAAAAATTTGTTTATTAAAATAGCTATCTGTTATCGAATATGTCTAAATAATAATTTAAACCCTTACATTTTCGTCAAAATTGTACAAGCTATTTACATGTCGATGTATTCGTTTATTGATATGATTAAATCCGTGCTGACTAATATGTTTCTATGTGTATCTCTTGAAATCATTAGTGGATCCTTAAGTTACTGCCTTAGAGATCAATTTAAATGCTTAATTAAGATCATTTTGGAAAACTACGTAGGTCCATGATATCTCTATACAAATTTTTCAAATAAAAAATGAGACGCAAAGACCCAGTAGACATAGGTATTGACAGAATGATTATGGACTAAAATCGTAGCTAGCATTGCTGTCAAATCCTTAGAATAAGCCGTAAAACATGTAATCTGAAAAACTTTTTCCCCTCAACCACTATATTTTGGTGGTTTTACAAGCGTCAAGTGTACAGACGCGTATTCTCTAAAGGCCGGAAACGTATCTGCAACTCCCCTAAAGTTAACAGACGTCCGGACGGCTGTAATCACTTAACAGGTGGTGCAGTCTGCTCTTTTGTCGTTATCCCCCCCCCCTCTCCTTCTAATAAGAAATATATAGGTACGCAGTAGTCAAATTCTTCTTAATGAAATAGACTCCTTCATCGATGCTGTTCCATTACAGTACAATACATCTAAGTGTTATTAGTTGTGACATAGTAAAATGTTGTACAATTATTCCAGAACTGTCCATCGCCTAATCTTTCCGAAGTCATCTCAGCTGATCGTCAGCGGGTCGTGTCCTGAAACAAAATTATTGATCGTTCCAGCTAAAGACACAGATGAATTGGACATTATGGAAGACGAATTGGATGACTTGCAGTGTGAATTGGTAAGTATTGTTAGTTTAATTAGAACTACCCTCAATCTCATCATTGACGTTGATAGGATTTTTACCTAGCGGGCAATATTTTGGCGAAAATAAATAACAAAAAATAATATTTGAAAAACTTAAATAAATTCAACTCAAGTAGATACACCTAAGATAATTTAAAAGCAGGCGGAACTGATTCTATTTGTTAGATTACATAAGGTATACATATTTTATATTATTCTACAGATTTATTTGTAAATTGTTTCAAAAATGTATCAGCTCTAATTAATTGATACTGAGTGAAAGTTTGGGCTTCCTCTCACACATTCCATGATTGCCTTGCGTAGATATTCCGTTGGATTACTTTGGAAACAGTTCCTCGGACTGTAACATATTATAGATTCGGAATTTCGTATATTTAAAACGCATATAACTTTTACATTTGACGGAATCGGATAAATCATACTACAGGGTGGGCCTACAGAGTTGGCGATTTGAAAATTAAATTAAAAATTATTTTTTTATTCGTAATTTCAAAAAATAGACATTTTGGAATTTTTAGGACTTGAAATTAATGTTATCCAAATGTTGTCCTTCAGCTGCTTGGCACTCTTGAAACCGAACTCGCAGATTTTGGAAGACTCGGCGAAACGCTATTCTCGGAATATTGTTGATTTCCCGTATAATGTTCCTTTTGAGCTGCTCTAAATTGTTCGGATTATTCTCGTAGACTACCGATTTGAGGTAACCCCACAGAAAAAATCACATGGGGAGAGATCTGGGCTGCGTGGGGGCCATTCAATATCCCCGCCTTTTGAAATCAGTTTTCCGGGGAAAATATTTTTAAGCTGGCTTATGGACACCTTAGCCGTGTGGCATGTGGCCCCATCTTGTTGGAACCATATCCGAGAGGTATTGCCTTGAACTTCTTGCAAAGCTGGTACCAAAAATTCCCTTATCATATCGCAATAATTGTTGGCTCTAACCGTCACAGCACGCTCTCTTTCGTCTTCAAAAAAGTATGGCCCCACGATACCGGTTGATGATATTGCAGCCCACATGACAAGCTTAGGACTGCGAAGCGGACGTTCGTGCAAGCGTTGTGGATTGGTCTCGGACCAGAACCGACAATTTTGTTTGTTCACGTGACCGTTGAGATGAAATATCGTCTCATCACTGAACATCACATTGTTAAAATTGGTGAACAAGTCAAGCATTTGATTGGCAAAACTAAGCCGGTTATTCGCATCTTGTGGTTTCAATTCTTGAACGAGCTGAAAAAGTAAGCCTTCAGATGCAAATCACGCTTCAAAATTTGTCGCAGAGTTGATCTTTTGATGTCCAAAGTCTGACTTCTTTTACGGGTTGACTGTTGCGGATTTTTTCGAACTGAGCGTCGAACTTGCTCCACAATGTCGGCCGTTCTCGCAGAAACTGGACGTCCGTGAGACATTATTGGTACGGTCGATCCGGTTGTCTCGAACTTTCTGATCCATTTGCGAATCACATTGGCGCTGGAAACTTTACTCAAGTTGCGTAAACCGTATTCCCGTCGATACAACCGTCGTGCAGTAATCACCGATTTATTGTTTTCGTAAAACGCTCGGACACAAAATGCACGCTGCGCTCCCGTGTACGGCTCCATGGTGACTAAATTTCCTCGAAATGGCGCCCCTAGCGACATAGCCCCCGCACTTCCCGCGCCAAGCGATTCCGAAAAATTAAGGAATCAAATCGCCAACATCCTTTTGGCCCACCCGTTAATATTATAAATGCGAAAGTATGTTTGTTACGCTTTCACGCGAAAACTACTAAACCGATCATCATGAAACTTCGTACAAATATTCTTGGAGATATTAGAAGTAACATAGGATACTTTTTTTTTATTGCGATGACCGATATCCACGCGGGCGAAGCCGCGGGCAAAAGCTAGTTAGTAATGAAATAAAAATAATTATGCTATACCATATTTTTTACTTTCAGGTATCGAACGTGTCTTCAAGATGTTTGTATCACAGAGTAGCTAAGAAGTTGTCGAGTGAGATTCGTGGCAAGAGTGCTATGAGGATTAGAAGCAAGCGACGCCGGGGGGCAAGGCGAGTCAACTACAGGGAATCCGTATGGGGGAATAAATTATGTAAGTTTAATATGTGCTTTAAATTACGGTATCATATTTGGACATTTTAAGTATTACAGGTTGTTTAAAGAAACTTTAGTTTCTAAAATTACTTGATAATAAAGTGAAGTAAACAATATTAATAAATACTGTGCCGTTGCAAAGTGTCATAACGTAATATTATAAAGCCTATAATTGTTCTCACTAAAATTCCATTAAAAATTATATTAATGCTCCGTATCTATTATAATATGTAACTCCTGAGTTATGATGATGAATAAGTGTATTCAAAACTATACAGCTTGTATATATTTAATTATATATGTCATAAAAATCGTAAACGACTGAGCAGATTTTGATAAAATATTTCGTAAATGTTTATGTTGGCTACTGAAATGTTAAGATTCAAAATTGGACACGTTAGATGGCGTTGTAATCAGCTCCTAATGTTTTTGAAGTTATACTTCTTTTGGCGCATTAGGGAAAAATGATGAGAGTAAATTTTTAACGACGCGCGCGCACACGGTTACGAAAAACCGACACCGTGAAATGTCAATACACAGATTCTCGTCCGATCACCGAAGCTGACTGGGTGACCGCCTGGGAAAACCGCGTGACGTTGGCTTTTTTGAAGTTATACTACACCCAGAAGTTAGCTAGTCAACATTTTAGTATAACTTCTTACGTGCGTACATAAGTACACCCACAATTTTATTTTTTTAGACTGGGCAACTTTTGTCGAGTTCGCTAGTACCTATTATATATATTATCCTTCCTCCTTTAAAACAAAATAATTAAGATAATTTAATGTCACACAGCATCAGTGACCGTCACTGTCCCGTCGATAACGGGCGATCCGAGCGAGAAGGAGATTAGCTCTAAATATTATAAACCAAGTTTTGCTGATATGGTAAGTTAATAATAAATAACTAAATTTGTATAATGTTACTTAAGAAATAGAATAATTTAAGTTACAAGTTATCTTTAGCCTAACAATTTTTGACGTTAATTACGAATGCATTTTCGACACTATTTTACTTAAGGTTTTGTAATAGTCAGTAATTGTCATACAGCTGGGTAAAAGTATCTTCTTTAGAATTTTGTCTAGTAATCAATAATATAATTATACTTTCACCTAATTTTACATTATCATATGTACATAACGCTCTATATATCTATTGTTTATGAATTACTCCATTTAGTGCAAAGCGCTCTCTCTGGTTCCGGCTAGCGTCTCGACATCCATGTTTATCGAGTGTCTCCTTATAAATTTACAAATTAAATAGTAAATAGTACACATAACACAGGTACACAAATATACATATTTTATGAGAGACTGGTGCCTAAACTAGGCTCGAAGCCTGAATTTAATTGAATTCAGTTAATCCTCACGATGTTTAGAGTTTGAATACGAAGTGAATTCAAAAATAAATTTAACAGTTAAAAATTATGGCTGTTGGAAAAATTGTGACTGGCATATTTATTGCTATGAAAAGTTAATATAATGTAAGTGATTATTCTGACAACCATTCTAGTTTAGTGGTATGAAAAGTTCCAATAACACTGACATTCGATTCCCACTCGGAGAATTTTCGTATTTATACCAATATTTGACGACCGTTCTGGTGTAGTGGTGCGAGTAGTCGCATCAAACCGCGCACCGGAGGTCGAGGGTTCGATTCCCGCTCGGGACAGATATTTGTATTTGTACAAATATTAGTTTCCGGTCCGGGTGTACGTCCTTGTCGGTCTCCCCACCGTGCCTCGGAGAGCACGTAAAGCCATCGGTCCCGGTTGTTATCAAGATACCTGATAACCATCGTTACTCATGGTAGGGAAATTATCCGCCAATCCACAGTGGAGCAGTGTAGTGGAGAAGAGGCCTTCGCTCAATAGTGGGTTGTTTACAGGCTGATACAGTACAGTAGGTACCAATATTTGTTTTTTGGTCTGGGCGTTCTTGTACCTCTTCCGTGCCTCGGAGATTACGTATAACCGTCTTCTAAACCTTACGCCTTAACGATCGTTACTTTGTGTAGGGTAACTATCTGTGATCTTGCTGTTCAGCAGGATCACAGATAACTAACCCAACCCGTTTTCCTATATAGGCAGCTTCAGTTCAGATTATTGTACACTCTTACTATTATAATAATCAACAATTACTATAGTAAACATTTATTTTTGTTGTAGCCTGAAAAATTGGAACCTTCCAGACTAAAAGGTTAGTGGTCGCTATAATTATAGAAGTTCTCAATGGTAAAGTGACCCTATCCACAAAAATGTGAATATTTAATATATAAATTAATTTTAGTTTTTCTTTAAATCCAAAATCTAACCTTGGGTAAAATTAATATAGTGTAATAAATGCTTTTGTAGTAATATCAGTTTTTTTTTTAAATTTTCTAAGACAATAAGTGATTTGATTATTTTAACAAAAATTTTGTGGAAAGGGCCACATTTAAGTTTTTCCGGGCATTATTTGTTAGTTATTTTTATTCACGAATATTAATTAACTAATTAAAGAAGTTGGTGTTTTTTAATCAATATAAAATTACTTTCGGCATAAAAAGAATGATTAATTATAATATCAATTATGTTAACTGTTGTACATTATATATATTTGTTGAATTGATTAGGTATTAAATAAAAGTAGGTAGCGACTAAATCTACCAGAGTGGTCAAATGACCGCTTTTGAGATGTTAGTTAAAATTGATAAATTCTATAATTGGTTTACATTTTTTCTTGAACTTATGCACGATTTTTTTTTATAACATATAGCTACATAAGAAACCTGTAAATCTAAAAAAATGTAAAGTTAGAATTCAACAATTATATTAATAATTAAATTTTCAAAAGCGGTAATTTGACCAATTGGTGGTAGGTTTAGTGTTAAAGAATTTGTACGAACTTGTATTAACATACGAAAATATGTGAATAAATAATAAGTAAATATACTTACGCTATATGTTATATATGTATGGCAATAAACGTTCGTTCATATAGTTTAAAGATGAATTTGACAAACGAACGAAAAATCGCAACTTTAAGAAGTACTATTAGTATTTAGTACTTATATATAATAAATAAAATTTAGTTACTTTTAAATATTATCTTTTTATTTTATTTTAGAAATATTACCAAATGTTTAAATAATAATGGTTTTTTTAGTCAACGGTTTCGTTTGCCGCCTCAGTCAAAATACTTTTTAAAATATTTAAAAAATCACATTATTTTATCAAAATCGATCTCGACCAAACTTTGAGTACCTATTCCCTGTAGTTTCAAATTTGACAATCAACATTGGAGAATTTATCAAACAGTAACAGTATATCATGTAACTTCAAGCAAAGGAATCTTACATATTTATTCTGTTAGAAAACATTATAAATGCATAATACCAGTTGAAGTGAAACCTCCACTGTCGATGGGAACTGCGAACCAGTCGCAAGTATCGTCGATACCCGCGCAGATGTCTGAACATGAGGTAACAATTTATTTATTTTTTATCATCATATCAGCCATTTGATGTCAACTGCTGAAAAAACAGCTTCCATTCAACGGCTTCCAGTGACTCCTCAAGTCGTCTGTCCATCTCGTGGACGGCCGTCCGACGCTTCGCTTGCCGGTACGCGATCTCCACTCGAGAACCTTTCTGCTCCATCGGTCGTCAGTTCTACGAGCTATGTGCCCTGCCCACTGCCACTTCAGTTTGCAAATCCGTTGGGCTATGTCGGCAACCTTCGTTCGTCTGCGGATCTCATCATTTCTGATTCGATCTCGCAGAGAAATACCAAGCATATTACATTGTAGGCTGTGTGACTTGGAGCTTGTTTAAAAAGCCCTTAGAGACCACGTAATTTTTTGCGATAGTTAATTGAGTTTCTTGATTTTGCAACAACTTTAAACATTAATAAAAAACTGAAAAATAATTATTTTTTCAATTTTTCCATCGGTGATTTATTCTAAAGTCTTTCAGGAATTGCTCTAAGAAGGGAAAAAAATCTTAAATTTATAGTTTAACAATTATCACACTTAGAATGTTCATATGTTCAAGCAGAAAAAAATTATTAATTAACTATTGCTTAACTAATTGAAAAATTGTGATTTAAATTTTATTCAGGCGGATTATTGTTCATTTATCTATCCAGAAACCTCCTATATTTTTTTATTACTTAAATTTTTTATTTAACTTGTTAAAATATTTTTTATAAATAAAGTATCCAAAGTAGACGTGGTTTACGCAAGCCAGAGTACCCGTTTTATGCCGTATTATCATACCTCTGGGAAATTATAAATATTGTTCCTACAGTTCCGGGAGCTTGGACTTTTTACCCCTCTTTTAGAATATTTTTAAAATTTTAAAAATCTTAATTAGTTTTTGAGAATTTTGCAAAAAACTCTATTTAAAAACTTTATTTTCTATTATTTGTTAATAACTTTTGCAAATTTTCCAAGCGGAACTTCATACCCCTTTTCTGGGTGTAATATTTACCTGGGTGTGTGGCAGCGTGGTGGATTAAGCTCCAACCCTTCTTCTATATGGAGAAGAGACCTTTGTTCAGTCGTGGAATGTTTATAGGCTGATTCAGTCCAGTTCAGTATATGTATGTATATATTATACACATATTATATAGTAAGCCCTAATTTATTTGGTACCTGTTTTTGATTTCATATTGTTGCTTAATTTAGTGTGCGAGTTTATCTAAAAAACCTATTATTTCATAATTTTAAGTTATTCTTTTGAAATCGGTTTATTATTATTTTTAAATACTTTAATTACCTATTTAAATATCCCCGTCACAAGCGAATACGCACCTCGCGGGTGAAGTCAGGTTGAAGTAAGTATGAAGTAAAGCAAATATTATTTTATAATCTCTAAATACGTCTATTATTATTTACAGATGTACAACACGATGCTGACGAAAAATAAAAGAAAATCTTCTGATATGAAGCAAAATAAATAATTTGATAATATGTTTTGTTTTTATGACCTTGTTTCTTCCTTCTTTAATAAGTGGTGTGTTCGGAAAATAACTGGATACTATTTTTTTTTTCTAATATTTATTTATTCGTCTACATAAATGTTGTCGCCTTCAAAATAGTCACCATTAGATATTACGCACTTGTGCCAGTGCTTCTTTCTTTCAATCCTCGAAACACTTCTAAAACTCGATCTTGGAGGTAACCTTTAACTCTTTCAGTGATGCGCTTTTAATATCTATGCCCGTAAAACGACGGCCCTTTAGGGTGCCTGTGCATTGAAGCGGATACATTTTTCTTGAAGTTACTGCACGATTTTTCTATAATATATAGTTACTTAAAAAAAATCTGTAATCCTAAAAAATATAAAAAGAAAAACGTAAACCTAGAATTTAACAATTTTAAATAAAGTCTAAAAAGCGGTCATTTGACCGCTCTGTTAGGTTTAGTGTTAAAATATATACCTTCTAATAAAATAACATAAAGGTATAATGAAAGGGTATAGCCAGATAAGTATGACGAGTCGGCCCCCAAATGCCAACCTATATCGAAACTTATGTTTTAGTATTGTAAATTATATTATTATTTTTATATTATTCAAATTAACTAAATTGTGATCAAATCTTCAATTAATGCTCTACTTTGCCTCATACGATTCCATCATCCTAGGTAACCTACGTTTATTACCTAAACGTCAATGATCTGTGGGACATTTGAGTTAAATTAATTACCTAGTACTATCATTGATGTCCTGTACGTCTACCATGAGTTTTTGTTACAAGCGCACATGACATAACTACAGTAGTAAACGTAGAAACGCAATAGTAATGACAGTATCCGCGAGCGGCGCTGCTCAACTTGCTATACAAATTGTCTATTACACTCGCTAGCGTGTATCGTGAACTATCGTCTCTGGAAACTCATGGTAGACGTACTGGCTCCGTACCTACTTAGCGTTAACTTTTAACAATGTTATTAAAGTGGGTTCTTTTCCTGATTTTGCTAAAATATAGAAAATTTTTACCAATTTTTAAAAAGGGACATCATAGTGATCCCAGTGCCTAATTAATTAAGTAAAAATGTATATGATGCTTGGGAGAAGTCACAAAATGCTATTGGTGTATTTTATGACTTATCAAAGGCATTTGATTGCGTGGACCACGGGATTTTATTAAGTAAATTAGAATATTACGGTGTTAATGGTAAAGCTCTTGATCTCATTGCTTCATATCTAATAGAATTCAACATCAACATGTATCAATAAACGGAACGAAGTCTTCTGGATCTGTGCTAAAAAATGGGCGTTCCACAAGGATGGATTCTAGGTCCTTTTCTTTTTTTAATATACATAAATGATCTGCCATTTTACGTTAAAGATATTTGTGATATAGTGCTGTTTGCAGATGACACATCACTTATATTTAAAGTTGATAGGAAAAAAGTAATAAGACATCATAATTATGATGATGTGAACAGCTCTTTGTTTTGAATTCAGGATTGGTTTAAAACAAACAACGTCTTCGTCTTGATGACGTTCTCTTCGTCTTGAACGCCAAAAAAACTAAGTGCGTTGTATTTTCGTTGCCTAATGTTAAACATCCAAATTATAATTTAGAAATAAATAACGAGAGGCTTATTGTCAATGATACTACAGTATTCTTAGGGATAAATTTGGACTCAAAACTTCAGTGAAATTCCCACTTGTCATCCTTGAATGGTAGACTCAGCTCCACAGCTTTCGCAGTTAGAAAAGTACGACAACTGACCGACGTTGCTACTGCGCGTTTAATATATTTTAGCTATTTCCATAGTACAATGTCTTACGGTCTGTTACTGTGGGGTAATGCTACAGATATTGAGACTGTATTTATTTTACAAAAAAGGGCTATTCGCGGCATTTATGATCTTGGAGCTCGAGTCTCCCTACGGGATGTTTTTCCAAAAGTAGACATATTAACAATTGCGTCGCAATATATTTATAATAATATTATATATATTCACCAGAATATTCATTGTTTTGAAATAAACAGTATTAATCGCAATGTAAACACCAGAAGGAATAACAAAATTGTAACTCCAAGGTTCCGACTACGCAAAGTAAACGCCTTCTTTCTGGGTTATGGTATTCGCATGTATAATAAAATCCCACAAACAATTTTATTAATATTATGTAAGAATATCAAAATGTAATTTGTTCATGTATGCTACAAGTCGCGACATCTGTGTTTATTTAGTGTAAATGTTATGTGGAATGTGACATTTCAATAAAATATATTTATAATAGTCTGTTGTTTGGATGCACACGGTCGTTTTATTAATAAATTTTGGAATTGTCTCAACATAAATTTAAAGATTTCATTAAAAAAAAATTAATAGATAAAGCGTATTATTCGGTGCAGGATTATTTAGCTGATAAAGACGTGTGGACTTAGTGGCGCTGTATTTCATGCAAGATATTACTAATTTTGTACTAAACACAGTTGATGTATTATTTTCAAAAGAGTAACTGCGGAGTTTCTTGCCGATTCTTCTCTGCAGAATCTACATTCCGAATCGGTGGTAGCTTTACTTTTACAAAAAATAATTATAATCACTACAATATTAATTTTGTAAAATGACGATTCGAAAGTGCTCGTGGGGCCTATTTGAATAAAGTTGTTTTTGATTTTGATTTTGATTTTTATGTCTTACGGTCTGTTACTGTGGGGTAATGCTACAGATATTGAGACTGTATTTATTTTGCAAAAAAGGGCTATTCGCGGCATTTACGATCTTACAATATTAACAATTGTGTCGCAATATATTTATAACAATATTATATACCTACAAAGTTGTTTTCATTTTGATTGTATGCTCATAACATTATTTTAGCTCTTAAATTTTTCGACTTGAATTAATATCTCTGTTCGTAATTGAAAAAGGTTATATTCGGCAGAATAGACCTTGAGTAGGTACACTAATGGACCGTTGTAACAACGAGTCGGTTGCGGTGTCCCGCAGGGATCCGTTCTGGGTCCAGTCCTGTGGGACATCGACTGGGTCCTGCGAGGCCGTCTTCTCCCCTCGTTTATTCCCTGGGACAAAACTACAAGGAGGCGGCGCGGCTGGCCGAGGTCGGACTTGACCTCGTGATCAGCCGCATAGAGAGTTTAGGGCTTCATGACAGGATTGACAAGACCGAAGCCCTGCTCTTCCGCGGGACCGGCCGTAAGGGACCTCCACCGGGGGCTACCCTTCATATTGGAGAGGGGAGAGTCAGGATGAGCCCCCAAATGAAATATCTCGGGCTCATCCTCGACGGAGGGTGGACCTTCGGCCCACATTTCGCGACGGTGGGACCGAAGGTTGTGAAGGTGGCGAGTGCACTGGGCAGACTTCTCCCGAACCTCGGAGGACCCAGCGCCGCCTGCAGGCAGCTGTACTCCGGAGTCTGCCGAAGTATGGCGACGTACGGTGCCCCGGTTTGGGCGGATCGCCTCACCGCGAAAAATAAGGGCGGCGCTGCGCGCTGCACAGCGAACAATCGCGGTGAGGGTGATTCGGGGGTACCGTACGGTATCGTGGGCTGCAGCTACTGCTTTAGCCGGCGACCCCCCCGTGGGAGCTCGTGGCGGAGGTTCTTGCCGAGACCTACTCATACGTCTCGGGTATGAGGGCTCTTGGTGAGAACCCCACGTTGGACGGGATCCTACGGGTGCGTCGGATAGGGCGGGACAGCCGTATGGCACACGCGTAATGGCTGCCATTCGCCCGGTCCTTGAGCGATGGATGAGTCGAAAACGCAAGCCCCTCACCTTCCGTCTGACGCAGGTTCTCACCGGGCACGGTTGCTTTGGTGACTACCTGTGCCGGACGGCCCAGACGACTGAATGTTATGATTGTGGCGGTGGCGGTGGACTCTGCCCAGCACACCCTCGAGGTGTGCCCGAGATGGGCGGCGCTGCGTCAATTTCTGACGTCGGTTCTCGGAGGGGACTTGTCGCTCCCGAGCATCATCACCGCGATTCTCGGCGACGACGAGTCCTGGAAGGCGATGGTCTCCTGCGAGACAGTAATGTCCCAGAAGAAGGCCGACGAGCGGGTGAGAGAGGAGGCCGCCGGCGTGGCCTCCATCCGCGGGCGACGAATGGGGGTGCGTAGGGGGCGCTACTTAATGCGCCTCCAATAACGCCCCTGTTCCTGTATCGGGCCGGGATGGGAACCCGGTCCTGCTAGACACGGCGTCGTCGGGACTGTTCAGAGATGAACCGGACAGTCCCCATGGAGGAGAAGTCTGGCCTTTTCGCCGAGGCCAGCCTGTCGCTGGAGGGATCCTCTAGCCTGCAGATCCGCGATCCTCCAATTAAAGCGGCTGAAGGCTCCCGCAGGGGTTTAGTACGGTATTGTACTCCCAAAGTGGCGAGTCCGACATAGGTCTAGGACTGCCACCCGGGCGTCCTGGATATCATCCGTAAATGGATTCCCCTGCGACAAAAAAAAAAAAAGAAATGGACCGTTGTAACAACGGGTAATGTGAATTTAAACATTTTAATTTAAATCCTGCCTCCAAAGAACATTCCGATAAGTGCATTGAGGACAAGTCGAGAGTTTCGGCTGAGATACATCGCTATATAATTTATTACTCTTACTTTGCACCATTACTTGCACACATTATCACACACATAATATCATTATAATAGCCTTACTGAGGTGACAATAATATTTACCCGTTGTAGTGGCAGCCGGCTGTTAGGTAGGTACTTCAGGCTATTTTCTCAGCTCGGCAGCGCCAAATACGAGTAATCTAAAATCTTTTCTATTTATAAATTGTATTTAAATGTATTACTTTGGTACGTAATTCTCCTCTTCTTTATAACGCCTAAAAATAATAACAATTAAACCATTATCTTTGAGACATTTACATTTGAATTCGAATATTATATAATAAATAATAAATAAATATTAATAAATATTAACCAACAATCACACCACGTTAACCTAGCCCCGTTCTAAGTTCGTAAGAACTTGTGTTACAGGTACTAGGAACGGAAATAAATTTAAGATATAAATACATATATACATAAATACACATCCATGACCCGGTACAGACATCTATATTCGTCATACAGATTATCTGCACCTGGCGGGATTCGAACCCGCGACCGCTGCGTAAAGTGTCCAGTTGCCTGACCACTCGACCAGCCGGCCGTCTCCGTATATAAACAATAAAAGTGCAATTATAAATATCATTTTGTTTATATTTTTATATTTAGTTACTAACATGTTGTAACTTGCAATATGAAATAGGTAATCTTTTCTAATGCTGAGTTTGATTTATTAATATGCGCGTCACTCAGTTGATACGCTGAACTCAAGGCAGTACTTAAGTTCGGTCTATTAATTAGAACGACATCTCAAAATCGCTATTGAGATCGATCTCAGATTTGAGAGCGATTTATTAATACGGGCCTAAACAATAATTACACACATGATACAATTTATTACGACAGAGTTTATGCAATTTGACATTTTATTAATGTTTTGTCTAAAAAAATTGTTTGAGCTAAAAGCTCAAAACTTAATATTATTATTATAAAATAATTGAAGACATTGCTAAGAACTATAAATTGTCTCTCTAATATCTTGTGAGTAATAAAATATAAATATAAATACTTATAATTAAAATTCCACTGTAATTTGGATGAATAGTTCAAAAAATTTATATGTCATTAACATGACCACTAATAAAATATAATGATTAATTGATCGATTTAAAAAACGAAACGAATGTTAAATACTTTCGTATAGAATAAAATTTAATCTAGGTACTTCCTATTAATAATAACTAAGTATAAAATAGTAACAAAACTAAAGTTGACCTGGTCCATTGATACGACATTTTATGAGGTACCTAAACCTCTAAATAATAACATCTTACCAAGCTTATTAAATCTAAATACTAATAGCATGCATCAATTTATATAACAACTAGCAGCCCGCCCCGGCTTCGCACGGGTATTTAACTAAAATTTTAAAAATTATAAAAATAAATTTAATTTATACTTTAGCCTCAACAACACGTGGTAATTATGCTGTTAAAATGTAGCTTATATGACACGTTCGTAGATTTACCATAGCAGCGCCATCTATTGATTACTTACTCAACCCAGTCGGAAGGTATCGACATCTGTTAGAATCATTTGGAGTTAACAGATAATTGTGACTGTCAAATAATAACAGACAAATAATTAGCAATAAATTAAAATTGCGACTATAATTTGAGATTTAAACTATCCTATCTCTCAAGTTGGATCGAACTGCACATGGTGTGCGAATTTTATTATAATCGGTTAAGTGGTTTAGGAGTCCATTGAGGACAAACATTGTGACACGAGATTTATATATATTAGATTAGATATTACAATTATTACATAATTGTAGACATATTGTTATATTTTTTTGAAGTGAAACTTCTTTATCGGGGTTGGAAAGATTTTTTCGTTACGCGCCATCTTGCGTTACGCGCCATCTTGTTCTTGATTATTGCGTATTTCAGTCGTTTTTCAATAAACACATGCGCAAGGAAGATTTCGAGTGGTAGTAGATGAAATCCTATATATATAAATAAATAGTTAAACTAAATAAATCAAATATCAAATTTTGAATGCTACAAAATGTGGCTCTCGCAGGGTTTTGAACTTGCAGCTCTCGAGCGATATACGAAATTCAATTCGCGATGGCAGCCACTGCGCTAGCAATCTCTAAGATTCTTGAGTGAAATTAAGTATCACTATATAGAAGTTTGCAGTTATTGTATGATGTATTCTATAGTGAGTACGTAATTCGAATATAAATATGTCCGAACGCAAACACAGGACTCATATTATAATTACGATCGTATAAAAAGTAAACTGTTTTTATTATAAGTTTCACTTCTTACGAGTGTACGCTAGTACACGCAATTTAAATTTTTTTATTGCTTTTTTATCTTTATAATTAAGTGTTTTGTTTTTCAACAATACGCTAAAAAGTCTTTATACATATACCTACCTATACAAGAACATAAACAACTTGTTAAAAATATATTCTTTAAGTAATTACCAACTTTAAAAGTCCCTAACTGAATGGCTTACAAAACTAAGTTATAAAGACACCGAGGAATTACTTGAACTAATTACCTAAAAATACACACACACTCACACACATAGACACAAACACAGTCATATGTGCACACGCACTCACAGAAAATTACATATTGTATTATATAAACTCTCTTTTTATGTATTAATAGGTATATTGTAATAATGTTAAGTTTAATTGTATAAATTTTTGTATGGAAGAGCGGGACATCCTGACAGGTAAATTACTTACTTAAAAGGTTGTCCCAAGAACGGTGTTATATCATGTTAACGTTTTTCTAAAAAAATACATTTATTATTTTATATTTTTAAATAAATACATTTATTAATAATTACATTTATTATTATATTTACGGATCATCATCATCATCATCATATCAGCCATTGGATGTCCACTGCTGAACGTAGGCCTCCCCCATCGACCTCCAGAGCGACCGAGTCAAAACAGCCTCCATCCAACGGCTTACAGCTTCTCTGTTCAAGTCGTCTGTGCATTTCGTGGACGGCCATCCGACGCTTCGCTTGCCGGTGCGTGGTCTGCACTCGAGAACCTTTCTGCTACATCGGCCGTCAGTTCTACGAGGTCTTGCCCTGCCCACTGCCACTTCAGCTTGCAAATCCGTTGGGCTATGTCGGCAACCTTCGTTCGTCTGCGGATCTCATCATTTCTGATTCGATCTCGCAGAGCAATACCAAGCATAGCCCATAGTCAGAGACCACGTCTCAGATCCATATGTCATCACTGGTAACACACATTGGTCGAAGACTTTCGACTTCAGCCATTGAGGTATGTCAGATGAAAAGACGTTTTTCAACTTCCCGAACGCTGCCCATCCTAGCTGGATTCGACGATTGACCTCTCTCTCGAAGTTGGACCTACCAAGATGGACATTTTGTCCTAGGTAGATGTACTCGTCAACAACTTCGAGAGTAGAATCTCCAACCGATATGGGGGTGGGCACAACATGGACATTCGACATGATTTTTGTCTTGTCCATATTCATTTTAAGGCCCACCCGTCGGGAAACTCCATCGAGGTCACTGAGCATAATACCGAGGTCCTCCAGGGATTCTGCCTTAAGCACGATATCGTCGGCAAATCGAAGGTGAGTTATGTACTCCCCGTTTATATTGATGTCGAATCCTTTCCATTCCAGAAGATTGAAAGCGTCTTCCAATTCTGCGGTAAACAGTTTCGGAGAGATGACATCTCCTTGTCTCACACTTCGCTGCATTGGAATCACTTTCGTGCTATGCTCCTGTACTCGAACCGACATATTAGCATTACTTTACAAGCACTGCAACACTTTGATATACCGGTAGTTAATATGGCACCGCTGGAGAGGTAGAAAAGGTAGGAACGTTTCGATCGAATCGAATGCTTTTTCATAGTCCACAAACGCCAAGCATAAAGGCCGATTATACTCCTGAGTCTTTTGTATAATCAGTCGCAGCGTATGTATGTGGTCTATGGTAGTATAGCCTTTTCGGAAACCGGCTTGTTCGGGAGGCTGAAAGTCATAAAACTTGCCCGTCAGACGATTCGTAATAACCCTATAGAACAGCTTATAAACGTGGCTCAGAAGCGAAATGGGTCTGTAATTCTTCAACAAGGTATTATCTCGCCCTTTTTGAAGAAGAGCACCACCACGCTGCTGTTTCAGGCTTCCGGCGCTACACCCTCGAGCAAGACGGCATTAAAGAGCCTCTGAAGGACTTTAAGTACCGGTGTTCCACCCGCTTTCAGAAGCTCTGACGTAATACCGTCTTCGCCCGGTGCCTTATTGTTTTTAAGCTGTTCCAGAGCCGTACTAATCTCGTGCAAGCCGATATCCGGGATATCTTCGGAATAATGTCGGGTTAGTTCGGCTCATAGATTTTCAGCCGAACTACAAACAGGTTGGTTGACCGAGGAATACAGCTGCCCATAAAACCTCTCGACCTCCCTCAATACCTCATCCCTGGACGACGCTGTGCCTCCATCCTCTGTTTTAAGCCTCGAGAACCGGCTTTGACCAACAGACGAATCCCTTGAGAACACTTTGGAGCCCCGATTCCGCTCTATCGTATCTTTAATACTTTTTGTATTAAAGACACTTATATCGTGTCTCAGAATTTCCATATCCGTTTGTTGATCCGCCCATATGTTTCAGCATCACCAGAGGACTGCAGTTTCAAAAGGCGTCGCTCTTCCATAACATTTTGAGTTCGGTCAGAGAGCTTTCGAGGGCCGCTTTGACGGCCGGGTCTGTAAAATCGGCACCCGACTGTATGGACAGTGTTCACCAACCTGTTGTTTATATCGTCCACAGAAACGCAATCGTCAAGGCAATCGAAACGATTTGATAATTCGAGCTGAAAGCTCTCGGGGTTTTGGATATGTGCGTTAGATGGTCGGAGAGTAGACTTCATCAGGCGAGACCGTTCCAATAGGTGATCACTCCCGGTTTTCACCCTATGGATCACGGAGACGTCATTGAATATCTGCCGTCTGGTGGTCGCCAATAACTAGGTACTCCAGGGGTCTCAGTAGAATACATTGTGGATCGTACATATAGGTATTGTGGATTCTGAAATACATTGCAGAAACAACAACGCCATTGGTCTAGCCATGACCAGATCAATAGCCTATACTTTGTGAACTTTTGTCATAAACAGGTATTGCCGTTACATATATGTATATTACAGCTACTAAGCCAACGTATCTTTAAATTCTTTAATTGAATAAAGTTATAATAGACCGGCGATGGAATTCACGAATGTCAGCGCATCAAACTGTTACTGTGATAATGCGTCATCCCTTAAAATTCTGAACATTGACACATCCACTATGGACTATAGCGATTCAAGAAAAAAATTGACTGCTGAAATTAAAATACAACAGTAAAAAGGAGAAATAATGCGAATATAATATTCGTAAGATGTTTTTCTCAGGTAAGATAGACCCAAAATTGAGAACGCTATGAAAGTCCTTTTTTGTTTTTGCTCGCTCTTTTAAAAATAGGAAGTTAAAATAAAAGGTATTGAATAAAAGATGTTTATTATTGTTTAAATTCGAAATTTGAACATCGTCAGTTTACAAAACCATTGCAAATTGTAAAATGTGAACCGTCCCTAATTGGCAAACAAAAACATGGATAAGGTTAAGTTGTTGTTACATTTCTTGCTAACTACACTAAATTTTCTACCTGGTAACAAGTTGAAGATTTGCAAAAGATAGATTAGGTACAAATCAATAATGTTTACGGCAATTATAATACGGCAGCATATACATACCCTCAGATGCTCGCATAACAATTTTAATGACAGGGCAATCTAATTTAAACGTTAACGTATGGGTTATTCAGTACATAATGATGTTTATGCAAAACTGTAGGCAAACACAAATGGGTCAACGGGAATGTTTATTGTTACAGTAATCCGAGTTGTGGGCGTCCATCTTGGATTTAACGCTCGAATGAACCAATCAGGTGTTAGGACAGCGGGGCGGCGCGAGCGCTTAGATTAATGCCAGATTTATCTTTTAATTACATACTTTGAAGTTAAAATTTGTATTATTGGAATAAACTGTGTAAGATTTAACTTACTGTTAATTAAACAAAGTTACGTATTTTTAATATAATATCTATTAATTTTACTACTAAATTATTGTTTTGTGTATCAATTCTAATTCTTGAAATACAATTTATACAAAAGAAAAAATATTTTTCCTATTTAATAAATCCGTGTACCTACTTCGTTCCATTTTATTTCATGTTAACGATTATTATTTATTTAGGTAGGTATATTGTAGTGACGAATGCATTTCATTTTAATTTTCCGATTAAAATAAATCTGTTTTGGAAGACCAGAAAATTGCATAAGGTACTTCTACTTCTACAAAATATGTTAAACTGCAAGACAATTTAAGTTAAATTTTTAAGTTCTAACATGATTTAAATTGATTCAATTTGTAACAATTCTAAATATGTCTGTATTGTTTACCTACCTAGATTAGAACACTCGTTTCAAAAAATCGACGCTGTCATGCTGTTGACGTATTGTTGGGTTCACAAGGTCTTCGAATTAAAATAATTATATGCTCGTAATCAATTTACTTACTTGATTTAAAATAAACCTTAATATTAGTCGTAATTGTTCCTAACTATAGTACCTACCTACATTTAAGTAGCATGTATAATAACGACAAGTGACAGGCGGAAGAAATAATTTTGGGTAATTTTATCAATATAAAGGCCTAAAGTTAAAATTTTGATCAGAGCACGAATATCTGATTTAAATCAAACTTGACATACCTAACGATACAATACATTTAGTTACATGAGTTAGTACGTAATTAAAGGTTCTCCAGAATTTCGTTAAAATACTGTTTCTCAATCAACAACATCAACACTTACTACCGATAACTTAACTTAAACTTTTAAATAGTTATTTTTATTAAAGTTTTTTAAAATTTAGTCGTAAGCAGAAGACAAAATATGATCAATATTCGACTGTCCCTACGTATACTATCGAAACTGAAAAAAGGTACTTTACAGGAGAGCACTTTTATGTTAATTTTGTGTACAAAATTGTCATTTATTTGTTAAGTATCGATATTATACTCATGAAAAATGTGGTTTAGTAATATGTGTTTAGCTTATTCTCTTTTTTTTTTGTATGAAAACATATATAAAAAGGAGTTTCTTAGTGCAATGAAAAAAAATCGCAAATTTTCAGTTTCGATACTGTACGTAGGGACAGTCGTATTATGATAGGTACCGATTTTAACAAATAAGTAGATGTAAATTAGATATCTACCCACGTTATTGCATATTACATCCACAGTGCTTTCAACAAACCGTTAATCGACAATAAAATTAGAACGAAATCAAATACCACTTTCCCTCCATAACCTTAACAAGGCCGTGGAACCACAAACGCAATGTATTAACACGTTCACAACAAAATCCACGTCTAGATAAAAACCTTCACAAATGAAAATGTATGACATTGTGTTGATGGAATAACCAACCGAGGGTATTTATTATACATTGCAGCGTAAACGTGCTCCATGCATTCGAAAAATTGTGTTCGAAAGGCATTTTATTGTGTGCAAAGCGTTAAGTCCATCGTGACGCGGCAGCTATCTCATCAATGATAATGCGCGGTTTGGCAACGCCGCTTCGCTCACCTGGCGCTTACCTGCGCAGTGTCAACGCGGGGCAAGCCGGCGGCAGTCGATCCTCCGATCCGACGGACATGAACGTGTCGACTTAGTTTATTGACTGTTTCATTTTATAAATATTTACATTATCCATCAAAATACTTATACCTCACCGCACGCATCGGACAAAGTGAAATCATTGACTGAAACGATAAGTTTTCAAGCGTATCCGGGACTGAAACGAAAATATAAATCTTGAATCGGCAATAATTGAGCAGCCATTCGACTTTCGGGTACGAATTCGTGTATCAACCGAATGTGATGTTAATTCCAGATTTTCACTTACGGAAACGGCTTACGTAGACGACTAGCGGTAAAACGCCGACCGCGCCGCACGCGAGTTAAGTAACCATCAGGTTTCTAAAGTGCTTTCGGAGTCGTGAATTTTCGTTCGTTCGGGACTCGAAACTATCCCGTTAGTGACATTAGTATGCGAGTGAGCTGTTAACTGGTCTTGGTGGACGGTGTGTTAAGAGTGCAGTGAGAAAGTACATGGCGCTATGATTAGCGGAGGTTGGGTATGCGCGTTGCATGTCCGGACCGCGGGTCTCGGGGGTGCCGCGCTCGGCTCCGACGAGGAAGAGATCGTGTACCTCGCCTATGTCGTCATTGACGTCCTTACTAACCAGGTAAGACAATAAACTTGATCACACCTTCAATTTGTACAATTATTACATCTGTTTTTGAGCGTTGAACTTGTGATTGAAGTGTCTATGTTACTGCCAATGAACAAGGAGGCATCGAATGATCATAATTATCTTAATAAGTTTAGTAATAGAGTTCTGATGAAATTTATAATTAGCATTGTAAAAGCGAAATGGCAAATGATTTGCATATTGTCTGAACGTTTATAATACGTATAGAGTTACGTTATAAGACTGGCACAAAATGAATACTAAGTTGTTTTTAAATTTAGTGTTATTTTAAAAACATTAGATACGCGAACACAAAAATTCAAAAGAACACTTACGTAATGCTATTAAAACAGTAGCAACAATAATAAAAATGATAATAAGTCAGAGAGCAATAATATCGTAGACTTTCTTATAAAGCGGAATCACAGACTGTAAAGATTAATTTTCATTAGAAAATGAGGTAAAATACCATACCTACCGGGTATGTTACGCCGCACAGTGGCGAAATACTCAAAATTGTTAATATAATAATAAAATAAACGTCCCACACTCAACGGCCCCCAGTACGATGTGAATCCTGTGTCGGGGTCCGGAAACGCACAATACACAAACGCCCACCACCACCACGACAAACATCTGTATGGCATGTACAAATATTTGTCATGTGCGGGAATCGAACCCGCGACCGCTGGCGCATCAGCCAGTTGCTGTGACCACTGCGCCAACGCGTCGTCAAAACTGAACTACAACATGTACGAGTACCTATGTCCATTCGTATGTTTCATTGTACATAATTCCTAAACGAAATACTTATTTCGACACTATTCATTTCTAGATTCGTCTTTATTGTACGAGTATAACTAATAATAAGTCCATTAAAGTTAATAATAAATATTTGAAAATGTAAGTATCGAATTTGGGTAACATATAATATTGTAGAGTAGATTTTTTTTTATTTTCAATTCAACATTATAGTCTTAAAAATGATGACAGAAAATATATATAACTTATATGTATATGTTTATTTAAAGTATTTTAAAGAGACACAGTCTCCCTCAATCCTCAATTGAGGCATTGATTCTAAATGATGGTTTTGGGAGAATCACTTCTATGTTTAAGTTGACTATATAATATAAAAATATAATAAATATTAACCAACAATCACACCACGTTAACCTAGCCCCGTGCTAAGTTCGTAAGAACTTGTTTTACGGGTACTAGGAACGGAAATAAATTTAAGATATAAATACATATATACATAAATACACATCCATGACCCGGTGCAGACATCTATATTCGTCATACAAATCATCTGCACCTGGCGGGATTCGAACCCGCGATCGCTGCGTAAAGTGTCCAGTTGCCTGACCACTCGACCAGCCGGCCGTCATTTATTTATATTTATAATATAAAAAAAATAATTTAACTTAAATTATTTCCCGATTTATTTGAAGGGCTAATTATCAAATTCAAAATTGAACTCGAATGAATCAGGCAATTTGTAAATTATATAAAACTAAAATAAAAAAGCTGATTAAAATTCGTCACTGTGAAAAAAAAAAACCACTATTATAATAATTTAATGTACTAACTTAAAAGCGTTAAATAGTGGCATAACGATAAGACTAAGAAAAGTTTGAATGTATAAGTAAAATCTATAAGACAACCAACACGTAGTATGAAATTTAAAAAAAAAGTAGATTACGTAATTATAAAATTTAAATATCACAGATAGAATGATTAAAAAGTAAACACACTAAACTATGTCGTTTATTAAAGTAAACGTTCCACGGTTGATACCGTTTTATCGATACTTTTTAATAAATTCTCTTTTGACCATAGTTTTTGGATAATTCGCCACTGTGTGCCGCGCATATTGGTAAATTTTTTTTCTTTTTTTTTTTTCTTAGTTAATAATTTGTTTTCAATTAGTTAATTTACATTTTATCCCACCAAGACCGTTCTTAGTGTTCACCTTGAAGGTCAAAATACCCTTCTCGTTAAGGAAACAACAGTGACAATCGTATTTCTCAATCGAAGAGATTGCTCAAACTGATGATTACTGATTAATGAGGCACTAATAAGGGATTAGATATTTTGTTTCTAATAGATAAAATGTCAATTAATTTGCAATTCTCTTCGTTGCACTGTTATCTTTGTTACAAGATAATCTACGATTTGCTTGAGACGGATAAAACTTAGATACGGACAAGTGATTATCCAGCACTAGCCTTTTGCACGCGACTTTGTTGGCGTGGAAATTTTGAGTGTCTGAGCGTTAAAAGGCAACTTGTACGAAATTCCTTTTAAGTACGGTTCCTGTAGGATACAATAGTTATCCGCGGGTGACGAATGGGAGTGCGTAGGAGGCACTATTTAATGCGCCTCCAGTAACGCCACTGTGCCCGTGTCTGGGCGGGATGGGACTGGCCGGGATGGGAACCCGGTCCTGCTAGACACGGTGTCGTCGGGACTGTTCAGAGGTGAGCCGCACAGTCCCCATGGAGGAGAAGTCTGGCCTTTTCGCCGAGGCCAGCCTGTCGCTGGAGGGATCCTGTTGCTTGCAGATCCGAGATCCTCCAATTAAAGCGGCCGAAGGCTCCCGGAGGGGCTTAGTACGGTATTGCACTCCCAAAGTGCCGAGTCCGACATATGTCTAGGACTGCCTACCCGGGCGTCCTGAATATCATCCGTAAATGGATTCCTGTGTCACAAAAAAAAATGAAAAGAGGATACAATAGTTATATATAGCTGTCTCATTGAAACCGCAAATTTGTCCGGCGTAAAAAATATCCTTCCTATCCTGTTCAAGACTATAACCTATTTCGGTGCAAGATTTGTTCTTTCTATAGTGATTGATTACGAGGACCGTTATGGTGTAGTGGTGCGAGTATTCGCTTCAAACCGGCGGTCGCGTGTTCGATTTCCGCTCGGGGCAGATATTTGTATTTGTGAGGCTGATTCAGTTTAGTTCAGTAGTGCTTGATTAACGAAAATTCATCCATCCAAACCTTAGCATATATAATAGTAATGGGAATACATTAGTAGAATTCATAGTCGTTAACTAACCGGTATATTATTATGAATTTATTTGAGTATTTATGATTGAGAGGAGAATAAAACTACGTACCTCATTCATTTTTTGAAAAAAGTTGTGTAATTTAGCTTGCGCAATTACACGCAAAAAATAGTAAAAAAAAAAATGTATGAAAAAGTGTTCGCTGGTAATATTAATTGAAATACGCCACAAAAATATAGTTTATAAAACGAAAAATTCACACCGAATTTAAGGAAAATACTACATAATATCTATAATAAGATGCCGATTTTTAATGTTTAACTTACGAGCTAAAACGCTACCTCTATTTAAATATAAATATCCTAATTAGAGCTACGGTTCGTGATTTCATCTGAGAAACTTCTTGTCTTTTAGGAATTAGGGACAAAAATAGTATATTATGTGATATTTTATATCTCCAGCTATCTATATACCAAGTTTTATCCAGATCAGCCGTTCTGACGTGATTGAGTGACAAACATCCATCTAAACTTACATCACTACATATTATAAAATAAAGTCCTCCGCCGCGTCTGTCTTGTCTGTCTGTTCGCGATAAACTCATAAACTACTGCACGGATTTTCAAGCGGTTTTTACCAATAAATAGAGTGATTCATGAGGAAGGTTAAGTACATATACAGACCCCGGGCGCAGCCAGGCCGGGCCGCTAGTTGATAATAATAGTAAGATAATTTAGGACCTGTTTCATTGGTTGCTGATAAAGTTTATCTGGCATAAAACTTACTGATAAGTTTTATCAGCAGGAGGTGAAGCAAGCCTTAAGGGTGCCTGTCCATTGAAGCGGAGCTAGGCTGTGGAGCGGAGAAACAGAGAAGTATTAACCAATTGGAATACAAAAAATCTCCCCTCTGCTTCAGTGAACAAGGGATCTGCAATCCTATTGGTTAATATTTCTCCGTTTCTCCCCTCTGCCGCCTCGCTCCGCATCAACGGGCAGGCACCCTAATGGTTTGTTTCGCGGTTGCGAATATAAATATGTGACAGATAAAGTAAAGTTTGATGATGAGAAAGAAAATCATAAACTATTAGCTAATGGATACCATTAGCCTTAATGTTTCAAATAAGTTATATTTATTTAATAAAATTATCTATTCGATGTCAAAATAAAATTGAAATTAAGTTCGAAAAAAAAAGATACGTGTACAAAACTTTGATTTATTCTAAATATCATACAAAAGTACATGAAACGTCATATCTTATTAAACGTACATTGATAAACAACTCGTACATTTTCTTATCTACTACATGTTGCTCACGACTTCGTTCTCGTGGCGACTGCACACTGGGAAACTATAAGTTTTTCCGGAATAAAAAAATAGTCTTGTGCTATTTCAGACTATAACCTATCTCTGTTCTGCCGTGATTAACAAATATCCATCCATCCAATCCTGTCTTTAGAAT
Organism: Euphydryas editha; assembly: GCA_036937285.1. Classification (NCBI taxonomy): domain Eukaryota; kingdom Metazoa; phylum Arthropoda; class Insecta; order Lepidoptera; family Nymphalidae; genus Euphydryas; species Euphydryas editha. The sequence continues at coordinate 8,958,804 of JAUPFZ010000024.1, forward strand.
CCAAGATGTTTGACGTGTTTTAAGTTTGCAATATCAAAATAAATTAAGGTTTTTTTTTTTGTGTCAAAAAAGCAATAAATTTTTAGGAAGTAAATTGTTAAAATTATATTTTTTGTTTGTTCAAATTAAAATAATAACAGATACCTGACATTGATTTTATAATCTGTGCTTATTCGACGCAATTGAGAGCGCTGTTTTAAACTGCAATTGCTAAAGGTGAGCACTAGACAAGTTGTCTTTAAAAAACAATTTAAACAAAGTATTACTTCCTTTGCGTTTATTTTGTTACGAATTAAATATTTGCTATGTACTGCATCGGAGATAAATCACGTTTGTACAATATAGTCGTTGAGTTAAAAAGTATAAATAATTAAATAGTAACACACCTTATCTTTAAACTACATTTAATTTAGTTTCGGTGAAAAAAATGTCTGAATGTCACACAATTCTATATTAGATAATGATAATGGAAAATGTTGTGATAAAAATTATTTTGTATTTAGAATAGAAGCTTTTATGTAAGCGCAAAAGATAGCAACTAAAACTTATATACATAACTACTGTTTGTGAAACCAGTCGTCATATTCGTAATTCAATATGACGTCATGTCAAACATATCTTTCGAAAATTATTAAGTGACTTTGCAGCGTAAAAGGATACATTGATTTTGTTTTTATTGAGTACAAATCAATATTATTTTTTGTAAGCAATCAAATATTCTTTATTGCCAGTTGTGAGGAAACCTTTTGTTTAGTTTTATTTGAAATTTTAATTTGTATTATACTTGTTTTTCGTTGAATTGTTATTTTTATTACACCAGCAATGCTATTCCCATTTTACTATAAAAAAAATACCTCAAGATGATATCATTGTGTCACACCTGTGTGCGAAGCTACATAGCTTACGCACACAAAGATACATTCGAGTAGACACGAGAACATTCGAATTTTGTACAAAAATCTCCTGTGTTATTATTGTAGACATGAATTGTGTGTTGCAATTATTATAAATATTAGGATTAATGTTGTAAATAAATACAGATTGTCCATAGCGAATTTTAACATACTATACCTTATTTTTTATGATACAAAGTCAATAATAGACCAGTGTCGATAATTTTTGAAAACAAAGAAATAATAGTAGGATGAAACCCATTGGAAAAGGAAGAAAATATAACAAAAATGAAAGGAAAAATAAATTACGAGCGATCGGTTTTTCTGAGAAAATTTACAATAGTAATGTAAATTTTATTTACACCATCAGAAAGTAGAGATTTCAAGGGAAAAAAACCCCATCGACTTTTTAAAAAAGCAGATATTTTGACGCGACAATTATCGATTGAAAATTAGGGTGCTTTTTCAAGTTCCAATTCAAAATAAGGTGAAAATATATATATTTTAAATAAAATAAAAAAAAATTACAGTGTATTTGAGACATAAAAAGGTTAGTTTTCAATAAATTTTGTGAAAAGAAAATCATTTTTTTTTGTAAAAGATAAAAAAAAAAACCAAAAACTTAGTTATTTGAATTTTTCACATAAATGAGGTTATGTGAAAAAAGTAAATACAAAAGTTTTTCCATGGGACTTGTAGTTTTGCCGGAAATCAAGATAACCCGTTTTTTTTTTCCTTAAACTTCACTTTTTACCATTTTCAAAGGCTTCGGGCACTGGTCTATATTGACTAGATAAGAAAATAAAAGCGAAAAATATGAGACGATTTTTTTTATATATATATTTTTATCTTGTGTTAATAGATTATTTGTCGATGATTTCTTTTATGAAGGATTCTAAATATAAGTAGGTATGATAAATAGGTAATTATTGTTAAAACAATATCGTCAATTTTTGTAAGAAAGTAGTCAATTTCGAGGACGCGTTAGCGTGGTGGTCACAGCAAATTCTTGATGATTGAATGATGATGATTGAACATTTGTATAAAACTATAGACCATATAGATAATTGTCGTGGTTTGGAGGTTTGTGAGTGTGTTTCCGGACAGGACTTTGTTCCCCCACAAGATTCCTTCTGGGCTGTTAAGTGTGATCCGTTTATTTATTTAGTTTATTAATTTAATCTTATTTTATTATACTGTTATAAATGCGAAAGTTTGGATGCATGGATAGAATGTTGGTACAAATATAGTTTATACACTGGAATAGCACAATGGTACCTACTTTTAATGCCGAAAAAATGTACGGTACCCGTGGAATAGACTTCCATGCGAACAAAATCGTGGGGAACAGCTGGTTGATCAATAATATTGGTCTACAGAAAAAAAAATGTTTGCTGCTTTAATTGAATGTGTCATGCTCATGACTTGACATGAGAGCCCCATATAGAGACAGAGACAAAAAAAGGCAACCAATATGGCCTCCACGCCGTCGATTTAATTGGTCACAACCTAGTCGAAAATTCCCGTCCAACCAATAATCAATATACATATTATATACATACCTACACATAAAAAATTATAAACGACCGATGTTTGTATATGAGAGGTATTTAGCAAAAACCGATAAATAGGAGTCATGAGAGCAATAGAAGCCAAAAAAATAAGTTTTTTTTTAAATCGTCGTCTGTCTGCCTGTGTGCATGTTTGTTGATGCAGATGAAATGAATGCCGTTTTCACAGTTGTGATCCTGAAGGTCTCAACTAAGTTACGGTGTTGAGTTAATTTCAATACACTGTCTGGAAATGGAGTTATTACATTTTTTTTTTTGACGTTGTGAAATTCGTTTACGCATCCCGCCACCCGCAGGCGACGGGTATGTGGGACTCGCTGACTGCGTAGTCAGAATACTCACTAAAACACAGCGGTGCCCTCGTCGTCATACAAGGACGCCACGGGATCGCTGGCGCATGCCACCGAAATGGAGTTATTACCTATTCTATAAACAATTGTGGTGAAGAGAATCTTAAATAAATCGCGGGTATTATCCAGTCTTTAAATAATTGTTGCCATATCTTCTCAACATAATAACAGTCTGAGGCAGTAATATCTTAAAAAAAAAAAAACAATAAAAAATTCAAATTAAAAAACAACTCAAAGTATCTTCTTAAAATCCTTCTATAATTATGAATATTTTGATTCGATTTAAATCAATCAAGTTTGCATTCTTGTAGAATACATATTGACGATGAGATGACGTAAAGTAAAATGGTATACATATTCATAATTTATTTTAAACGTATAGGTACTCATTAAAATAATTAATTTTAGATGAATGGAGTCAGGGTCACTGAATTACATTTTCCCGGATATGTTTTGGTTATATTTAACAATTTGGCCAGTATAGTATATTGCAATGACGTCGAACTGGCCATTTAAAATTACGTCAATGCTGGCCAGTGTAGGTACTAGATTTTGTTTCCGAATTTTCTATAATTCTATTTACTTAGCTATAAAAATATTATATAAATAAATAATATAAAATTAGCTATAAGATATAATAGGTAAATATACATACATATCAAAAAGAATAGAAATACATTAAAGAATATTATTACATTATCCAGAACTAACATAGGTTGTAAAAGTGTACATTATGATTTATAAAATATATACCCGTAAATGTAAACGCGAGTTCAATCGTGAATGATCATGAATGCTGAATGAATGAGAATGCTTAGTTTTCTATGCAGTGGGCCACTTGTAGGTACTTATCATTTATTCACAAGATTAACACGAAAATGTGTTTATCTCATTTTTCGATAATATAAGGTTGTTTTCATTTAAGCGTGTCCTACGCTACGAATGCCGCGTGCATGCAGATGAAGCTGATGAAGTATTAAGGCCGAGTTCCGATATACACTACGAGCACTGCTCAGTACTCTCACTGGTAATAAATTCGTCTATGGACTGCCATTACACTGCCGCAGTATCATAGAGAAATATATGACGACATAAAACGCCGCCATTTTTGTAATTTGAACACTGGCACTTTCGAAGTAAAGGGACATCACGTAAATTTCCGTCATTAAGTCTTAAATACTATATAGATAGATATGAAAACATTGTTTTTTTTTTTTTAGGAAACGGAAAGGAACGGTTTCGCAGTATACTGAATTGACGTCACACCTTACAGTGGCCACAGTATATATCGGAACATACCTTAAATATAGACGCTTGACAAACTTGTATGAAAGCAGATTTATGTAATAAATGCCTCACGCTCAACGGCCCTTAATAGGATGTGAATCCTGTCGAGGGTCCGGAAACATACACATCACAAACGCTCAGACCATAACAAAGATCTTTATGGTTTATATAAATATTTGTCATGGGCGGGAATCAACCCGCGACCGTTAGCACAACAACCAGCACTTTTACTTGCTGATATATTAAAATAATTCTTCTATGACGTCAATAATTAAAAAAAATTCAAACTATTTAAAAACGCTTGGTAATTTCGAAAGAAGCGATTATTTACGAGTTTTTAAACATTATTTTTGTAAATAAAATAACTAAAAAATTTAAAAGCGCTTAAACTTGTAACGTAAAAGCAAGAGAGGTGAAAAGAGAAAAATATAGATAAAAACAGAACAACATAAATATTTAAAACTATATTTCAGTATTCTCCACTCTACGTGACATTGGTGACATCATCATCATCAGTGGTATTGCTTGTGATAATATACATTGGCACTAATCACTATTGAAAGTTATTAATTCAAATGAATAAATGCATAGTATCCTATTAATATTGCTAATATTATAAAAGCGAATAATGTTTGAATGTATGTTGAGTACTCTTTCACGAAAAAAATACGAAATCGATTGCAATGATACTTGGTAGGTAGATAGCTGGATATCTCGAATAACACTTTAGGCTACTTTTGAAGAGAAACTTCTTTAGAATCGTTGTGATTTGAAACGGAATGCGACGGAAAAAACGACTGGTAAGAGACAAATACAAAAATGTGTAGGAGAGAGTGAGATAGTATGATGACACGTATCCTAGCAACAAGAAATAAGTAATATAATGTTTAACTATTAATATTAATAAATTTTAAATTGAGTTTGCTAAAGATGTTTCACTTCTAACATGTGTACTGCGTATACACGACATTTTTTTTATTGTGATAGGTATTCCCACGCCATCGGAAGTTACGCGGGTGAAACCACAAGACAGAACAGAATTCAGAATTTTTACATTAGGAAATAATATTTATTTTAAAAGCTATAATTTATATTTTAAAATACGTATATTATGATGGTCCCTACTAATATAGTAAATGTGAAAGTGAATTTGTTTATCTCGTTTTTACGCTTCAACGCGTCTAGTTATCTTCGTGAAATTTAGCACAAGTTTTTATAACGTATTAAAATTATTAGAATTAAAACGGGGTATTTTTTCAAAATCGTGTTTTCATAAAAACAAAATTGTACTGTTAATAAGAATTTTGGTTTTGTCTGCGTAGTAACTTTCACATTTACTTAATATATATATTCATACTAGACTACTTCATCGACATTTTTTGTCTCTGTTTCGCTCTTATAACTCTTTACGTGATGTTATTATATATAGCTGACAACTTGATGACCTTAGTTAATAAACTTTATAAACAAGAATTTTCCACACCGGTCTCGTACTTTCAGTTTTATAATATTTATATAGATAGATATTTATTAAACATGAGAAATTAAATTAGGAATTTCCTCTTTTTAATAGTTTGACTTCTCCTATATATCTCTTATTATTTTTGAACTTGATACCAACGCGTTGTAACTTAAATTATGTTGCATCCACAGAGTGATCTCAACTTGCAGAGAATGAATAATAACAAAATTTAAATTGAATTTTTCGTTTATAAATAAAACAACAATTTCAATGTTTAACATTCACTCACGGTCGTCTATTCCTAAGGTAATCAACTTAATACCAGTGTTTAGGTAACAGCCGACTGATACAAATATATATATATATATATATATATATATATATATATATATTTTAAATAAATGTACATTTAAAAATAATATATAAATAAATTTCGATCGAATTCGAAATTGAACCTACAACCCTGGAGCACAAAGCAGGCTTACTGCGAACTGCAGCAACGAGCTAAACAACATAGCTTCTAGCTGTACAAAATAACATAAAAAATCACACTATGATTGACGTACATACCACTTGCGTCATTTGGTAGCCTTTATGTTTCAAAACAACCATATCGAAGTAGTTTTCAAATATATCTATCTACATATAACTATATACCTACAGTTGATCTCATTATAATAAGAAGCTATGTATTCATATATTTTTATATCTTAAGACGCTGTCAATATGGACATCACATAACATACATATCATTAGTAAGCAAAATTAGTGATAGATTGTGACGTCAAAATTGTGATGATGTCAAAATTAACAAAGCTTTTAGACACTCACGGTTTTTAAACGTAGTTTATTTTTTAAGGGAAAAACGAGTAAATATCACGTTATAGCTTTTTTGACGATTTTTGTAGATATTTTGGACCAGTTACATGATCCGTGGTCACGACGAGACTGCTGTGGAGCGATGTGGCAACTGTTAGCCGTCACAGGCAGTATCACTAAACCCTCCGTCTAGTTCTTTTAAGCCTACCTCATCACTTATATTCGATACAGACTCCAGGCAAACTACACTAACGTCCCTTTTTTTATTTGAAGTCGGTTATTCATTTTACAAAGTCCTGACACCGTATTCCACGCATTTGCCAACACAAAACCATCTTCGCGATTTTAATTTTTGAATTTTCGAATTTCTATCTTCGCGACTAATGTCGTTGTATAGTGGCGTTCGTTAGAGAGAACCTTGGGTTTATGAAGTTGTATCCAGTGGTTCAATCCCGATACTCGTAGATGTTTTGCGATTGACGTCGTGACATCTATAGTAAACAAAATCAGTGATAGATTGATTACTGATACCGGCCGTTAGACAATTCAATTCATACTTACATATTTTTTCCATGGAAAGCCTATCTTGCCTTATTATTACATATTTTACTTTCATCAGTAAAATACCCTATGCCATATATCATCGTCATAACTCAAGAAAGATCAAACACGGATTAGCGCCGTTTACGTAATAAAATACCTATAACATGTGATGAAACATGAAACAATCATAAATAAAATATATTTGTATTATTGTTTTATACAAATAACAAGTTTCACAATATGACAGCTAGGTCCGCCATGTTTGAACACCAGTGACGTCATTAAGCTTTTTGTTAAACAGTTCAATCTTTACATACAAACGATGTAAAAATTGAAATACATTTCCCTCGTATTTTTTTGTCGATTAAAACACACAAAACCTTATCACGATAACAGTCAATCGACCGATAAGCCTCGCAGTGTGAGCTGATAAGCTTTATTTAAGAAGTGTTGGCCTTTCATTCTTATCTTTTAGTAAATGTATCTTTGCGATTTCACCTGTTTTGAATTTCTATAGTTGGCTGGCTGACTGGCTATGGTTTTTGACTGACCCTTAGGTGCATTTGGCAGTGGTGGAAATATGACATATTTATTAAAATTTTAAATTATTTCAGTTACACAATATGATGTGACTCGTGCACACGGCGACTCATTCTCATAGATCCAGACACAATATTATGTATTTTATAAAATAATATAAAATGGACTTTGACGCGAATATCGCATATATAGTATGTTTTTTACTTATATTATTACATATATTAATTATTACTTTAATAATAAAGAACAGAATAAATATAAATAAATAAATAGACGCCACACAATCAATCAACGGCTCCCACTAGAATGAAGATATCCAGACCACGACAAAATTTGTATGGCCTATACAAAAGTTTATCACGAGCGGGGATCAAACCCGCTACCGCTAGCGCAACAGCCTGTTGTTGTCATCACTTTGCCAACTCGTCGTCAAGAAGTCCTCAAGCTTATAATAGATTATTTTCATATCAGAGAAGTTGAAAAAAATAACTTACCCGTTAATTATTTTATATAATTGTTTATATATAATAGAAAACTAAATCGTTTGTCCGTTTATGTTTTAATGATACACACTCAGAATTTTATTGAGATGAAAATAAACACACAAATAAACTTCTCTTTTAACATCGAGCTTAAACACCTTTCCATCCAATACTATCTAGAATGACAAGTCATGGTAACTGTATAATTCTTATAAAATCATATAAACACATTTCTAAACATCTTACTTTCGACTATTAGAATTATTATTCTAAGCACGCTATTTGCATACTATAAGGAATGTTTAAATTGAAATTGTGCACATGTTCAGTTCGGGTACTGTCCGCTTTTCATAAAAAGTAATATTTTTAATTCTAGATCAGTACAGACGGTTAGTAGAATACGTGAGCAGAATTAAAGTGATTTGAAATGACTGTTAACTGTAGTGTTGTTCTAGATGAAGGGTTTATAACTAAATTACATTTCTTCTATATAAAAAAAATAACGAAGTACCAAATTAAATAAATAATTTTTTTATTCGATTAAGCTTTCATAAGCATATTAGAATCGTCGTTGTACATAATATAGTTAATCATATTTTTTATTAATAGTTATAATTCATATCGAAGCTATCGTTGATTCGGATTGTAGATCCTGCTGAGAAGGATCGGCATGAGACTCAACAGTTACTCTTTTTAAAACCGGTATATAATCTACCTCACCGATCAATCTCCTTCGTTTCTTCTCCATTCTATGTTACCTTCGCAAAATACTCCGGCTATTTTGTTACTATTGAAAGCAATTTAATTCAGTGAATGAATGAATGAACTGTGTTATTATAAGTCGTTTCATATTATCAGTAATTGTTTGACAACACGACCACACCAGTCTGTCACATTCTGAAGTCTATAGTCGCAGCCAACTAGCTTAATTGACTAAATTGACCCGTTGGCGCAGTTTGCACTGCAAACTTTGCAGTGACCCTGTTTTCTGCTCCAAGGGTTGTGGGTTCGATTCCCGCCAAAGGCAGGCAAAGGCCTCTTCTCTCCATATTGGAGATGGGTTGGAACTTAATCCACCACGCTGCTCGACTTCGAGTTGGCGGATAATTTCCCTACTATGAGTATTTTGCTTTCAGATGTCTATAATAACAACCGGGACGAACCCACAAGGACATATAGGTACCCAGACCGATAACAAAATATTTGTACAAATACAAAAAGCTGCCCAAAGCGGGAATCAAACCCGTGACCGTCGGTGTAAGGTGACTAGTCGCACCACTACACCAGAAAGGTTGCCTCGGAGACCACGTAAAGCCGTCCGTCCCGGTTGTTATCATAGACACCTCTTGAAATTGAACACCTTATAAAATAAGAAAAAAGAGAATAATTTATTAACACAGATTCAACAGTTAAATATTATACCTATGTAATAAAAAGTAGGTTAAAAACTTTTTGATACAAATTATAAGTTTGCAAATTTTTTGCCTAAGACAGTGTAATTCAATCTACGTGTTTTGTCTGGCTATCGATTTTTAACATTATGATTCATCAATCTTTATACACAAATATATAAAATTAAAATGTCTGCTCGTAAGTTAAAAATAAGTCATTTAATAAATGCATGTGAATGTTCACGAAGTACATTACAAATAAAATATACCATTATCATTTTTGTCTATCGGTCTGTCTGTGTGTTTCGGTAAATTTCCGTTATTTATTTTAAAAGGAACTTAATAACCGATATATGTATAAATGATATAAAAACGTTTCTTTAAAAATATAGATACACGCTAATTAAAACATAAAATAGTTAAATATTTTAGAATCGAATTTAAAACCAAGTATTAGTTTTCGCAATTAACAATTAATTAGTCTGCGCAAAAAAAAATGTACTTAACTCGTGATATTGTGAACAGAAACGATTCAAAGGTTAGTTTTACTTTTTTGTAATTTCCAATTATTTAGTTATTTAGATAATTTGTAATACCTAACATATTATAAAAAATAAAAAAAATAAAAAGTTTTTATTATTTCTAAATCTTATACAAACACATTGTGGTTGAGTCTTCCCAGTGAGTAGTCATAGACACTCGTTTGGGGAATGGCTCGTGAATTTCATAACTATATTTTTATCAATTATATCTTTATATATTCTGTATAAAATTAGAATCCATCGAGCGGGCTATTAAGTAACTTTGTTATTTCGCAAAACTGTATTTTTATAGCCTCCGTTGTCATTGTATGGACAAATGTTTCATGCACACGTGGTATTCGTTTTAAGGACATCACACATCATGCTTGCTGACGATGTCATATAGAATCAGATGTAGACCCTGTTTATAAAATACATAAATTGTCGAAATTAATTGTAAAATATACTAAAATACGTTTCAATCACGAGAAAATATAAAACCAAATTTTAAGTATATTATTAATTTATTAATGTTGCCATCTAAAAAAATAATGTTGAAATTTTAGAAATAAAAAAAAAGGCAAAAGAACTTACTGTTTTGCATATTTAAAAAAAAAATAATCATAAGTACATAAAATAAAGAACTAAAATCAAAACTTGATTTATATAGCTATGCAAAAAATTTAATATTACGACTTGCAAGATTAATTCCTTTTTTAAATAAGTATATAATTTATATTCGAACAGAAAAAATAAGGAAATTATACTATAATTATTTATAATAATGTATCAAAAACGTTTCCTAGGTAAGACGGTACACGTGTGCTGTGCAAAAACTATTGTGATTTAATCATAATTCAAATTTTAGCCTAATATTGACGACAGAAGTTCAAAGTACCTAATTAAAACATAGTAATCAAGTACAAAAGTATAATTCTGGATGTGAAGAAGTTATATTTAAACAGAAAATCCACTAACAAAAATATTTTACTTTAACTCAATACCTACTTCAAGCTACAACAATATAATACAATAACCGAAATAACGTCTTCATCAAACGCGGCTGAAACCGCGTTATTAAAATTAATTAAGTCTAGTGATAAATACATTACAATTGAGAATCTGTAGCATCCTAGAAATCCTTGAATCCTAGTAGGTACGTGACAAATTTATAAATACAGATAACATTATTCGTTTATTCATTCATCTGGTTTAATGGCTTCCAATGGCGCCTAAATAGCTCAAATGATTTCGCCAATGTCCCATGTCCAAACACGAAGGAGATTGATCGGTGTGGTCGAAATTCTTCATTTAATTTTGGAGACAAAATAAATAGTACTAATTTAGTTAATAAACTTTACGTTCTAGGTGATCACTAGCGGCCCGCCCCGGCTGCGCCCGGCTTATGTATACGAACTTAAACCTTCCTCATAAATGACTCTTATCTCCGAAAATCCGTGCAGTAGTTTTTGAGTTTATCGCGAACAGAGAGACAGATAGACGCGTCGGAGGACTTTGTTTTATAATATGTAGTGATTACAATATCAAATAACACGTACAGCAAAAAAATATCCGAATAACTCAAATACTTATCTAGCAATTCAATCTTTCAAACATATCGCAAATGGTTTTTATTTATTTAATTATTGTTCATTATTGGCAATTTACAACGAAGGCTCAAATAATTCTTCGTTTAAAAGGAATACGAATACACCTACCTATTTCTTCTTCTCATATTCCTACCCTAAGGTTGCCTGGAAGAAATCGCTATTGAGCGATAAGGTCGCCTTTTTGCGCATTTTTGATACTCTCATACATTTTTTTGTACTATTTTATTTTATGTGTGGTGTACAATAAAGAATATATAATAATAATACGAGTACCTACATAAGCAAATGCTGTTCAAACGCTATGTAAAGATTTACTACTAATAATAACATAACACAGTATATGTCATGTTTAGAATTTTTCAACAGTTAATAAACCTAAAGAATGTTAAAGACATAATATGTACGTTTACAAGTGTTAGTTACATGAATAAGATGTGTATGTATAAAATATTACATCAATTACTATAATGTTTTATATGCAATTTGATCGCTATAAGAAAGTCATGTGTAATAAAGAAAGAGAAAAAAACGTCAGTTGCATAACCAACTACCGTTACAATAATATAAAATATAAAAAAGAGAAGTAATGATAGAACAACAATGATTTATCAACAAAGAACGGTTTAGTTATTTCGTTATTAATATTTGTAATAATATTAAAAAGCTCAGGCTCAATGCAAAAAGATTTCGTTCAGAGACGAGGCCTTTTTATGAAAGAAAGTACAGATTATATTACGATACGACTCAAGGGCGGACGAAACCGCGGGGGACGGTTAGTATATGAATCAAATAACTTTATAAGTACACTCCGATAAAGTGAGTAGGTACTAACAGTATCAAATGCTACCAGTATTATTATTTGTCATAAGGCTTAATGAAAAACGTACGAATATCTTAAAATATAATACAAATAAAATTTAACCTTATTGTTATATAAATAAGAAAATAATCTATGCTTGTCGTAAATAGTATAGTATTAACCTGTTTTATAATCTAGTTTGTGGACTATGTATTCACACTTGAGTCACGAAGGAGTTTTTATATTGTTGCTTGCGTTTCCTTTGAGAATATAATTTATTGTATAATTCAATGTTATATTTTTATTATAAATTTTAAATAGGGTAAGGTGGGGTACAGTGTTACAAAAAAAACAAACTAGAATGTAGCGACAAAAATATTGTTTTAATCAGTTTGTTTTCGGCTTGGATATAAACTATAACAATCTCTCTTTAATTAAAATTATTCAAACATGAACATTATTAGCAATTAATTAATTTAAATTTCACTTTAATTAAATCAGTCGATTGTAACACTGAGCCCCGTATCTGGGGTACTTTGTTACAGGGTAAGGGGCACAATGTTACATCATAAAAATAATGTACAAAATAACAATAAGAAAAAAGTTAACTTTTCTAACAAGTATTGTTTTTATTATAATATTATTTTGAAACGTATATACATCTGCCTGACGTTTGGTCTTTCTTGCTACCAACATTTACAAGATAAAGCACAACTTTAATATCTTTTCGAAGACTTACACCACTTTCTACCATCAGAATTGCTTCTGCCATATCTCTTTCACTATGAAGATCGTAATTTGTCCTCGTCTTACGATTTCGAACCATTTTCTTTTAATACCTAGAAATAGTAAAACACAGTAGTGTGTGTCACACAGTGCCCCGTAACACAGTGCCCCGGAGAGGCAAAACGATAAAAAAAATCAAGTTTATCTTTTAGGTTATGCTTACAAAAAACTACTTAACGTTAATTCGTAACTTAATATACAGTAAATAGAGGAAAACTATCATAACTTACCTAAATATAATACGTCCGGAAAAAAGTAAAAAAACTTTGAAATGATTTTTTTCTCGTTTGATCACACAAAACCTTTTTTTGTTTGTTATTTTCTACACGCGGTACAAATTGCGGCAATGACAACTGCTTAAGGATGGCTACTTGTGAGCTTGACAAACGTGTATACCAACACCATAAAAGTGAAAGACAGAGACGGAGATATGTACACTGTAACAGTGTACCCCGTGTAACACTGTACCCCACCTTACCTACTATAGTTATTTACTATGGTCTCTGACTATGGGCCTTTTAAACAAGTTCCGAGTCGCACAGAGTGCAATGAATGAGAAGGCTATGCTTGGTATTTCTCTACGAGATCGCATCAGAAATAATGAGATTCGTAGACGAACGAAAGTTACCGACATAGCCCAACGGATTATCAAGCTGAAGTGGCAGTGGGCAGGGCACATAACTCCTAGATTCTCGAGTGGAGACCACGTACCGATAAGCGCAGCGTCGGATGACCGTCCGCGAGATGGACATACGACTTGATGAAAGTCGACAGAAGCCGTTGAATGGAAGCTGCTTTGAACTAATCGTTCTGGAGGTTGATGGGGGAGGCCTACGTCCAACAGTGGACATCCAAACGGCTGATATGATGATGATAGTTATTGCTATTAAATTGTCAAAATACCCTTGTTTCTTGAGTTTTGATACCTGTCAAGATATTAAATTAACATTATCTAGTTCTTTTCAGGTTTTACAACGTTCTTTAATAAATGAGCTCATAAGAAAGCATTATGCAAAACCAAAATAAGACCTTTAGATATTGAGATTACTGCTTTCCAGCAAACAAACTCATAAATTTTGTTAATATGTATTTAAAACTTGATTATGTGCTTACTTTCAATCAAAACAATCAAGACTACGAAATATAAAAAAGAATTTATTTGTAAACAAAACTTTATATAAGAAACACTACAAGACCTTCGAAAATCTATTATTTTTAACGGAGTATCCAAAAGAGTTATACAGTAAATTGATTTTATTTAATAACTACATTTCAAAAATGTTTATCATCGTTTCAACTCGTGTCTGTTATCTAAAAGTCTAGATCTTCAGGTTATAATTTGTTTTTAATTAGTAGTTGTGAGTGGCGGTAATTATTATTTAAACCCCGCTCCTGTAACACGATATTGCTGTGTGACATATTTTATGTTGCAGTACGACTAGTTTATTGTTGTTTTTTTATGACTTTGCTTGATTAGAATTGTACAAATCTATACTTTATATTATAAAGGTGAAGAGTTTGTTTGTTTGAACGCACTAATCTCAGGAACTACTGGTTCGAATTGAAAAATTATTTTTGTGTTGGTTAGCCCATTTACCGAGGAACGGTATAGGCTACATAACATCACGCTACGACCAATAGGGGCTGAGCAATAATAAGAAATGTTACAAAACGGGAAAAATTAATCTTTTTTGAGAGCTTCCGTTGCGTCCTTTATTATTTCTCTGCTCACTTTTAAAGTAAATATAACATCACACTTTTACTAAGAATTTTCGAAAAATAAAAAAACTCAATAATACGTTGAACGACCCAGGAATCAAACCTGAGACCCCTTGTTCGGCAGTAACGCTTGCGACCACTCGACCTACGAGGCGGGTACCTATTCTTAGAGTGATTGTTTAAAAATATTTAAGTACGTTTTTCCCTCAAATTAACGCGGGTGAAACCGCGGGGCACAGCTAGTAAAAAAGAACATAAACAGTTAAAAAAAAAAAACAATTCACTATCTAAAGAATCTCGAACAAGTCTATCCATAATTAACATTGACTTACCAGTCCATACAAGTGTTTTTACAAATCAATACCTATAATATATTTTTTATATCTGGCAATACCAGAAATTGATTATTAATAAAACAAGTTTCCGACAATAGTGTGTCGACTATAATTTTTGTAATTATTATTTACGAGTTTATATAAATACAGCTAATTCCCGTAGCTTTAGATATTTCAAATGTAATCTTTTATTTAGGTTTTTGCGATTAGTTCTATAATTACACCTAGAAGCACGCCTTAATGGTACAATAAGTATGAAATCGGTTCACCTGTTTTTGCACAAGGACGAAAAAATAGAAGGTAGCTTGCAGCTTCTAAATAAAGAAAAAAAATTATTAAGATTTAATGTGCCTATGTTACAGGGACCCAATATTAAGGTTTTAATGACAGCTTACATGTAACTAAAAACCTTTTGGTATTTACCTTTTGTACACACATTCCACCAGAGTCCCAACTCATTTGTTAGGGCAATAAAAGATCCAAATAATTTATATGTGCTTGCAAACAACATGGACTAATAGCTTACAACACTTTTATACAACATTTAGTTACCATTATTGTATTGTCTCACTTTGTTTATATTTTGTATAGTATTTAATTAGCCATATATATATATATATATATATATATATATATATATATATTGTTTAATTTTATTTGCATGTTGTGCATAGTTGTTATAGAGATGCAAAGGCCCTTGCCAGATAAGCCGGGAAAAAATGCCCCCAAAGCAATCGGGCTAATTTTTTTTTCTGAAATACCTTATACTGTGGACAACATCTCAGCCCAGTTTCAACTCTAAAATATCAAGCGTTTTTGAGTAAAAAAAAAAAGTTTTTTTTTTTTGAAATCCATTTTTCTCCGAATCTACTTGACAATATTTAAAAAAATGTTTATGGGTTTTAAGATATCACTAACTAGTATTCCTAGAAAAATTCGCTCGATAATCGGGTAAGTTGGTCATAGGTAAAAATGCAATTATATTTTAAAAAAAAATTTTTTTAAGCCAAAAACGTATGGTACACCTTAGTTTTTTTTTTCACGAATTACTCTAATATTGATCTACAACATATATTTTTTTAAGATTTTTAAAAATATTAGACGATAGTTAAAAAAAATTAATATAAAAAAAAATTTTTGCCTTAAATTCCTTAAGTAGGTACAGTCATGTAATTTTTTTATACATTATCTCTTCGTCTCAGTTTACAAAATATATTTTTTTCATACTTTAAAAAAATATTAGATGATTGCAAGGATCATTAAACTTGTTTTTTAATCAATTTTTTCAACTTGTTTGTACTTAATTTTTTTCTTCTAGAGTCATTATTTATTGCTCTGCTCTTGAATAATTATTTTATACATATATTTAACAATATTAAATCTTTTAAACAACAATAATAAATAAACAATCAATTAATTATCATCATCACTATCTTCATGGATTACAAAAGTAATACTTTCTGTGTTGAATGAACGACTCAATTTTTATGCAGGTCTAGGAATTTTTGAAAGGTATCGGCCATATGATAAATGATAAATAATTGCTAAAATAATAAAAATAAAAATAATAATAATAATAAAGTTCGTAATTACAATATTATATAACAATTTGTGGATAGAGAAGTATTATTTTTGCCTAAACATTAAAAACAATTGCAGAGTGATTGACATAAATCATATTAGACGCCACTGAAAACTTTTGAAGACTTAACAAGCTGACAAACCTGAAGTAAGTAAATGATTCACAAAGTGAGCTGATGAGTTTGCCTGGCAGGTAGCATTGCAAGCAGAGGCGGAAAAATTCAATCTGGCACAATTTTTCGAGTAACAAGAATTTTTGGAATTTCGTTGTTTGAAAGATTTAATATTGAAATGAAATGAAATGAAATGAAAATATTTATTTCGTCATAAGGTGATTTTACACACTTAACGAATGTAAAAAAAAAATCATTTAAAACAAATACTTCAAATTATTACAAGTTAATGTCTCGGTAGACATAACATTACTATTATATTATATTATAAATATATTGTTAAATAAAAGGTAAAAGACCCAGTTATTGATATTGGCCTAGTTATTGACACTTGCAATTTTATTTTAATTAAAAAAAATACATTAATAAATATATTTTTTGAATTATTTTTAAGATAATTGATTTTTTGAGAACATTTTATTTTTTTAATTAGAATAAAATTGCAAGTGTCAAACAACTAGGCCAGTTTCAATAACTGGGTCCTTTACCTTATGTATAAAATAATTATTCAAGAGCAGAGCAATAAATAATGACTCTAGAAAAAAAAAAATTAAGTACAAACAAGTTGAAAAAATTGATTAAAAAACAAGTTTAATGATCCTTGCAATCATCTAATATTTTTTTAAAGTATGAAAAAAATATATTTTGTAAACTGAGACGAAGAGATAATGTATAAAAAAATAAATGACTGTACACCTACTTAAGGAATTTAAGGCAAAAAATTTTTTTTTTATATTTAATTTTTTTTAACTATCGTCTAATATTTTTAAAAATCTTAAAAAAATATATGTTGTAGATCAATATTAGAGTAATTCGTGAAAAAAAAAACTAAGGTGTACCATACGTTTTTGGCTTAAAAAAATTTTTTTTTTAAATATAATTGCATTTTTACCTATGACCAACTTACCCGATTATCGAGCGAATTTTTCTAGGAATACTAGTTAGTGATATCTTAAAACCCATAAACATTTTTTTAAATATTGTCAAGTAGATTCGGAGAAAAATGGATTTAAAAAAAAAAA
The DNA here is from genome assembly GCA_036937285.1 of Euphydryas editha. Classification (NCBI taxonomy): domain Eukaryota; kingdom Metazoa; phylum Arthropoda; class Insecta; order Lepidoptera; family Nymphalidae; genus Euphydryas; species Euphydryas editha. The sequence continues at coordinate 8,976,688 of JAUPFZ010000024.1, forward strand.
AACTTTTTTTTTTACTCAAAAACGCGTGATATTTCAGAGTTGAAACTGGGCTGAGATGTTGTCCACAGTATAAGGTATTTCAGAAAAAAAAATTAGCCCGATTGCTTTGGGGGCATTTTATCCCGGCTTATCTGGCGAGGGCCTTTATCTATCTTCTTTTGTAATTTATTCGTATAATAAATGTCATGATTTGTATCGTGTAACTGTGCCAAATAATAAATAAATAAATAAGTATGAAGCTACAATGGATCTTTCCATTTTGAATTTGCGATTATTTATTGGAAAAAGTAAGTAAGTAAACTAAGTAAGTAAATAAAATGAATATCAAGTTATCTTACATAATAATAAAAATAACTTGAAAAAACATAATATATAACATACTATAACTCGAACTCGTGGAAAGTTCCGCTAACATCATAGTTTAAAAACTTGTTCTTAACTCTATCTTCGGGACCCGATTATAGGAGGTCAAAATACACATTCACGAAACCGACAATCACAAATATCGCTTACTTTATTATTGTTTATATTTTCTATATAGGCCTACAATAGATATACGAAAAGTTGGCGCAGTAATCAAAGAAACTGGCTGTTAGGATTTTAGGATAGAAATCCTCGCACACGATAAAATATGTTTATTACACAGAAATAGTATTGGGGTATTACTATTTCTGTGGTTTATTATGACAAATGTGTCGCATGGAATTATTATGTACTAGTTGTACATAGTATATAATCAGAGATGTGACTTATTTAAGATACAAGTATCTGAAATACAGATACAAGATACAAAATACGTATTTTCATCTTGTATCGAAAATACTTTTTTAAAATGTATTTTGTATCTTGTATCTAAATGCCTTTTGTTTTGTATCTTAGTATTTTGTAAATACTATGTTTGGTAAAATACTTTTAGTAATAGTTATTCTATGCGTTCATTCACAAAATATGACATAATCCGGTGATTTTAGCCATTTTAAGCCCCAATCTGCGGATAAATCGAAATTGATATCGTGCCAGCTAAAAAGTTACAAAGGTCAAAAGGTCACGAAAATCAGTTTTGTTGCAAATATCTCGCTACCTATCCTGAAATACTTGATTTTAAAATATCTTGTATTTTGTATTCCAGATACTTTGTATAGGGTATCTTGTACATCACTGTATATAATAATTCCATGGTCTGTCGTCATCGTGTTTGTGTTTGTTAGTATCTTCTGACCCCCGACACAGGATTCTCTACTCTATAACAAATACTAAAAACATAATAAAAAAATATTTAATGGGGCTCCCACACAACAAGTGTGATTTTTTTTTTCTCGTTTTTGCTTGATATTGATAACGGAAACAGGTAGAAGCTTGAAATATTCATAGAATATTTAGTTATATATTCACTTTAAAAATAAATAACTAAATTAAAATAAAAACAAATATTTAAGGGGGGCTTTTATACAACAACCGTGTTTTTTTTTGTTCGTTTTTGCTCGGATAACGGCAACAGGTAGAAGCTTGAAATATTCACAGAATATTGAGTTATATTATTCACTTTAAAAAAATATATTTAAGAGGGGTTCCCATACAACAAACTTGATTTTTTTCGCCGTTTTATAAATAATGGTACGAAACCCTTCGTGCGCGAGTCCGACTTGCACTTGGCCGGTTTTTTTTATTGAATAACGCTATTCAACCAAACGTCTAGCCAAGTGGTTGAACACAACGTTCTACAGTAGGTTCACCTAGACGACACTCAGCTGAGTGGTCGAGTCTTAAATTCAAATTATATTTTCATCTTTTCAACTAATAAAAATATTTCAAATATTTTCTCAAATGAAAACTATAATGTTGGGATATTTGTAAACTTTTATAAATTTTTTAATGAAAGGACTAGCCATTATTTTAAGAATGGCCTATTGGCGCAGTTGGCAGTAGTAGTATCTTGTATTCTGCTTCAGGGTTTTGGATTCGATTCCCACCCCGAGTCTGGGTGTAATATATATTTCTTTATATATGTTTTATTTATATTTATTTAAAAAAATGTATGTCGGCTGTTACCTAAAACATGTATTAAATACCTTAGGAACCGTATATTTATTTATTTGATCGACTGTTTCAACGAGTTGACTGCGATATACCTACACATAATTTGACCCTTTATATATATTACGTGATATTATGTTTAATATTATAATTAATGTATTATATTTCTATGTATAAACGAGTTTAGTTACTAACCAACTTCACTTAAAAGTTAAAACAGGTATTCGCACTTTTTATATAAATAAATAAAGGATAAATTACAAGTCAATCAAGTCAATATGAATTGATTCTAGTTACTCTTTAAACATGAATCAGTGGAATTTCACTAATTTTAAGTGACGTATTCACTTTTTATTAATGTGAGAATCGTACTACGCAGAATTAGTGACTATTCAATGTATGAATATGTGATTATCAGAGTCCACTAATTTGATTATTGAATATGTGTATGCGTATTAGTAAGTACTCACAAACTTGTTATTGAAATTCACTGATATGTAGTGAATACAGATTCACTAACGTAATTAATAAAAAATTCACTGATTTATGTATAGAGAGTAGGATCACAGTTTCCCACAAATCGTACTATATTTGATAAAAATATTACACTCTTTATCTCATCTATAAGTTGTATAGCTCTTCTACAGCAACATCAGACAAAAACAGATTTTCTCGACTTTCTTATAAATCTCGCGTCACTTCGGATTGAACAAATATACAATAAGTTTCTCTTGAATTATGCTTTGTAAATACACTTAAAAATTCAGCGGTGTTAACTCTGATATGAACCTACAGACGTTGATACTTGATTGATATTCACGTCTTCTGTCTACTTGACCACCATGAATATTGAATATGTTAATAAAATTCTTTAAAATTTCGCGGCAGCACCTGTTTATTGTCAAATTAAGATAACTATATTATAGATACTTATTATATTCTGTTATTTTAATGGGAACAAATTAACGGTAAAATAAGGTAATTTATTTGTGACAGAAAATTAATCTTTCAGAAAAAATGACAAGGTAAGTTCAAGCGGTTACCATTGAAAACTGTTTATTAAATTTCGATAATTGGTTCTAGAGATATTACTAGAGTACTTTAAGTAATTATTTTACGAATTTGTTTCATATAAGGTAAAAAATTTAGTTTAATATATTCAGAGGGTTTAAGTAAGAGTATAATTTCGATATATTTTAAATGTGAATGTCAAAAGCGTGATGTATCAAAAATACACCGATATGTCACTAAATAATATTGGCTAATTTCGATGGCGTATGTACGAAAGAGTACAAATCTCATATAATATGCTGACGTACATTGCTAAATCTAGGGTTGTTGTTATATTGTAGTTTCTAGATCTTTACAGGATAAATCTCTTTACGCCAAATATCTTTAAAAATGTCAGCTATGTCCACTCTCTCTAGATTTTCGTCAGCCAAGTACCGTTTAGAGTTACTATTTTTATTACATTATATGCTAAGTGTAGATTTACTAAATTATCGTTGTGTGGGTATATTAATATTCAACGGTATATGGACGATAATGCTTACATAATTAACAAAAAACCGATATATCTGAGATAAACAACCGCTATTACATTTATTTTGTTTGCATTAGAACGTAATTATAACATTATGACATTAGAACAATAATTAAGGTATCGACTACTAACTGCTTTCCTTAAATTTTATTCAACTACAAATCGTCTAGGCCAGTGATTCCCAAAGTGGTCTATATCGACCCCTAGGGGTCACAACCTGCAAGGGGTCTACGTCAGCGAAAAAAAATTTGGGGGTCCATAAAATGAAAATGGGGGTCCACGATAGTGGATCTCAACACATACACTGATAGTACCTATTTACTTACATCATACTATCTTATAATATCAAAACATATACATTATTTTTAAAAGTACCTATGAAGTAAAAAAATTATTATATATGAGAATAACGGCGAGTTGCACGAAACCGTCGCTAACTTTCCGTTAGTTAAGTTGCAATTAATCTTAAAATTAGTTGATCTTATGATTAGTTTAAAGCTGTTGGAATTAATCATCCGTTAGATAGGTCTTTAATTAAACAAAAATTTTTTGTTAACTTAATCAGATGTAGGTTTTGTGCAACAGATAATCACGATTCTTGTGATTAAATTAGTTTAATAAACACTTAAATTTAAAATTTGTTTCGTGCAACTCGGCGTTAGCCGAGGAGATTTAAGATTAACCCTTACAAAATTGACGCCAAATGTTGATAATTTATTATTAAAGCATCAGGTTCATCCTTCTTACTAAAAATATTGACTTATTGCTTATGTTATTTTATTTATAGTTTATTTAAGGTTTATTTAATGTTACGTATATTTTACATAACAGATACAAAATTTTATTTTGAGTAGTTTTAATTTAAATTCAATTAATAAATGTATAAATTAACATGTGTTTTTACTTTAAGTTTTTAACACTAAACTTCACTACAGTTAGAAATTTACAGGAAATCAATACCAGGTAAGTAGGGGGTCTACCCAACACGGAAAAACATGGCAAGGGGTCTACGACACAAAAAAGTTTGGGGAACTCTAGTCTAGGCTTAAGTTTTATTTTGATTGTTACATTTTATTTCTAGATTATATAATATACAAATTTAAATATAAAAATATTAAGAAAATGTCTACTTGGTGCTTGTACCGACTAAACATTGAATAGCCGCCGACTAAAATGGCAAGATAGTCAACGGAAGCAGGTACAACTCTGAATGACATTTTAATATGGAGATCTAACCTAAGATCAATGTATTTAGCGAACCGTGACGAACAATACAGAGTTAAAGATACCACCTGTACATTACTGAAATGAATGATACGCTTTGCCCACTATTCAGCCGACTAATCGACTTTACAACCGACTATAGTCGGATCGCGGAGCAGGAGGAATTTCGTACATTGACCTTTTACTACTCGTCTCTGTCACTCCCGCGTCCGTCCGTACATATATTGCGTCTTGCTCGAAACTGTATGTGATAAACTGATCTCGGTACTTGTGACACTGTCATCATTTAGGATAAACGAATTATACGAGTCTATCAGAACAATAGAAGCGAAAACTGACTGACCCGTTGACGTAGTTGGCAGTGACCCTGCTTTCTACTCCAGGGTTGTGAGTTAGATTCCCGCCCCGACTCTGGGTGTTATTGTATATATTTATTTGTGTATGTATTATTTATATGTACATATATACCTATATTCCAAAAAAAAAAAACAGTTGGCTGTTATCTAAAACACAAGCATTAAGTTGCTTACATTAGGAACAGACGACCGTGTGTGTATGTTGAACATATATAAAAAAAAAATATTTAAAAATGAAAGTAGCTTTTTTGATTTTGTCTGCCTGTCTGTATGTTCCGGCATCACTAAAATCTATACGAAATTTGATGATACGAATAATGATGAGATTTAGGTACCAACACAGTTGTGATTCTGGAGTCCTACAGTCTTAAAATCTAGTATAGATCTTAATAAACCGTGTAGAAGTATAGTCATTACTCTCTAAATAATTATAGTGAAATCGTAACGAAGTCGTTTTGTGCACACATATAATAAGCAACGCAGATGAAGTCGCTAATCTGCTTATTATAACTTAATCAATCGTTATTTCACAATCGTTAAATGTACAAATGTTCGTACCTTCAAAATAATGTAATTCATCTCGATTGATCGATAGGAATACCCGTCATTTTGTATAATTAGGTACAAGAATGACCGTGATTTTAAAAGAGTTAAAATATAAAACCACGGCTTCTTAAACATTATTATATACCTATACTATGTCATCGGAATTCAGAATAAACAAAACAGTGATAAATAATTTTTTGTATTGTGATTTCTATAAAAATTTAAATAAATTAAATTAGTAAATACAAAAATTGAAATTTGATATTCGAAATTATAAATCAAAAAAATTAGAAAACTGCCAGATCTTAACTAAACTTACAGTATATTAACTCAAAGAACCGCACTCTATGAAATACGTACGTAACGCGTTGGCGCAGTGGTCACAACAACTGACTGATAAGCTATCGGTCGCGGGCTCGATCCCCGGACATGACATATTTTTGAGCTCTACATGTTTGTCGTGGTGTAGGCGTTTGCGATTGAGTGTTACCAGACCGCGGACACAGAATTCACAGCTTAGGGCGTATGTGCACTACAAGGAATTTTACTGTTCGGCGTCCGATGTTTTACAACATGAGTAAAAATACGGTTTATTTACTCATGTGGTTTTACGGTCCGATATGGCACACCATATAAATGTATATACTAGTTTGTACACTATACGTAATTTTACTTTCTTACATTTTACTTTTATCCATTGATTTTTCTTTCATTTTCTTTTGAATTGAGAAAATTTAATTAGTAGATATAGTGGAATTCATTTTACGATTTTGTTTAGTAGTACCTAGTTATAGTTTCAAGTATAATTTTTCAGTTTAGTTACATTAAAAATAAAATTTATTACATCATTTGAGAAGAGACATCTTAATAATTAATTAAAATAAATAGTAAGTGTTGTATTTTCAGTAAATAACTTTTACATTTAAAATCAATTTTTGTTTGTAATCTGTATGATCGCTCTTGGCATAAGTGCGTTGAAACAAACTAATTAAATATTATTAAATTACTATATATGTATGTAGAACCTACCTATGTATAATAGTAGTAGTAGATAGAAGATCTCCTTTTTGTTATTATTAAATTTATAATTTAGTTGTTTATAATTATATTTATTTTGCAAATGTTGTTGTATTTATTAACTCGTTTGTATTGTGATTTAAAATTTATTAATAACATATTTACTCTTTAACCAACTACAAAAATATTAGTGAAATTTATGAGGCACCGTTTAAAAATACTAAGCGCATTTTAGTTTTTTTTTTTCTTTTTTTTGGGTACCTATAATGCAAGGAATTTATAATGATATAAATTCCTTGGTATAATGTTACGCAAAAAGTCCCAAATTTGAAAGTTTGATTACTTTTATCTTTTTTTTTTTTTAATATTCTGTTTAAGTGTTAATTTTGAGCAAATACACAATAAGATGCACATAAACTTATCGAATTTTGAGTAAAATTCTATTTTATTTGAATTTGAAGTAAATTGTATTTTAATTAGCCGTTAGATTATAGACCTGTTTATTTCGTTTTAAAATACCAGTTTTCCGTTAAACAATCGAATGAAATTTCATAAATTCACATATATTTAAGGTCAATGCTCTTTTTTGAATATTCATTGTTGATAAAACGAATTATTATTAAAGTTTACAGGTTATTAAAAATATTTATATACATATTTATTATGTCAATAAAATACTTTAAATTATTATTTAAATTAATGAGAACGTTGTGTTGTGTGTCGTGTTGCGGTGTTGTTAAAAACGCAACAGGAAATAAATTGTATATCGACAATGGCAAGTAGTATACAAAGCAAAAAAAAAAAAAACTATGGAAGTCTAAAGTGAATCTAAATGTTGGGCCGATAAGGACCAGAATGAGCTTTCAAAAATTTCTTTATACTATCGAGATTTTTAAACAATAGTTTTACTAAACGCGTGTTGATACCTAACTGCCGTTTTTACGATATGCCTTAAAAAGGTAGCGGGCATTATGTGAATTAGTAGAATGAGTATAACTGCTGAACGTAGGCCACCCCCATCATCTCTAGGGGTTCGCAAATACTCGCCACGCTTTACAGGCGAATTGGCGAGTGCTGCATATTGTGGCTGGATATGGTGACGCTGCTTCCCATCGTCATCCTGGTTGGTGTACGGTTATTCGCACCACTATGGCCTTAGTCACCTTTTATTACACCTCGGCAAGAAAGAGGCAAACTCAAATAAAGGCGTTAGGTACGAGTATTAACATACATATCATCTATATATTAGTACGTGAAGCAAACACTTTGTACCAGTTTTTACGAAAATTACGCGGACAGAGAAGAATGAAATTAAGCACAGTTAAAGTTTATATGGAGAAGAAGTGAAGAATTATTTTTTTACAATAATGTTCAAAAAATACATTAAATTAATTTAAAAAAAAAAAGAAAAAAAACACCACACACACATATGTACAATGTACATATATACACAAATTTTGTTTGTTGTCAAAGTCTGTTGTCAACACTGTACTTAAATACAGGTCTTGCAACGAGTTTTTTATAGATTGCTTGATTGATTTTTTAATGACTGCTGCATAAGCTCACCATTTTATGCGCAATCACATTTTTATGATATTGACAATGCTGTCAATTATAGATTAGGTCCAATTTCGACTACTGGGAGACTAGCCGACCACTAGTTTATTTTTAAATACGTTAAAAAGAATTCGTCGTCTTACATCATTTTGTTTATATTTAATTTTAATTTAACTTCGATGTCAAAAAATACTATCATTAAAATAATTAACCATAAACTAAAGAATGAACCACTTAACTATAATTATGTATACGTATATTAAGATTATTAATAGTTTCTCTCCGAGATTTAATGTTTTTTTTTTTTTAATCAAACGTCGAAAGATAGATATTATCGCTTTGAAACGCTTAAATCTTGGGTTTTCACAAAGCATCTCGCAAAGCAATCTACGAAACTAAATGTTGTGCTTCTATCACATCATTCTTAAAAATGATATCTCAATAAACTTTTGAGCGATTTGAATGTAAATCTAAGATAGATTTGAATATTAATATTTGATTTGGTATTAATTACTTAATAGTAGTAAAGATAAAAATTTATTGATTTAAAATACAGATCAATTAATTAAAAAAAAAACTATTTAATAGGAAAATGTGGTAAAAAATGTATAAGCAAATTTAAAGAGAAAAAGTAATACGTGGGTGGGCAGGCGATATTGAGCGGCATTCCTTTTTTAAGAGTTAAAATTTACTTTCATTAAAAAAAAAACCCTTAAATTTAAAGTTAAGTATATCCCTACATAAATACAATGAATATTAATGTGATGACAGATTAAATATGCAACATGCATTTAAATTTCAAATTAGTTTTTTTTATTGTTATGTTCTGTGTTTATATTATTAAAAACTTTGAGGAAAACTTTAAGGAAAGAACAGTCTTATAAACAATTGGTACTCGTAACGATTTTATCAAAAACCTATAATTTGACGAAAACTTCTAAATATGTTCATTAAATTACTGATTTTAATTATGTAAAATATTTTTATAATCTATCTAAATTTCGTGTAAGTGTTAGGAATAGTAGTGTTGTGTAGTAGCATTTTATATTACAATCTGCACCCGTGACTTCGTTCGCGATTATACATTTTGACATTAATCCCCTCTCCCAGAACAACCGTACAGAATTTCGGGTTAAAAATAAACCAGTCTCCTACCTTGTGGTATGTACTTAAATTTTGCCAAGTACCATTGCAATACATTTTTCAAAGTTAAAAAAAATTAAGTTTCTACGTGATGCATGGCTAAGATACAGATAGACAGAGAAAAATGAAAAAATTACAATTTTAGCTAAAGTATCGAATATAGAATATCCTTTAAATAATTTGTCCTGTTACAGTTTTATTATAAACATATATTCGTAAGTTCAATATGGCATTGATTGTCTTACGTAAACACTATATACATATTATATGTAGGTATATAAAGTTCTTCATATATTACGTATAGTTACAATAATTTCCTTCCGTTTCGTTCAATGGTAATTGGTAACGTGAACTGAACTGTTTAAGGCCCATCCAAGGCTGCAGTTAAAAATTAGGAGCAAGAAAATTTAAAATATTTTTAGAGACATGATAACGTTAAAAATAAAAACAAATACTTTGACAAGAGAAGATTACAGATATTGAATTTTGTTTTTATACTTGTCGTTATGTTCAAAATATTTTTAATGAATATTCAAGTATATTTTGATATTGCACTAATTGTAAGTATCGTTACCACGGAATTGAAGTTTTATTTTTTTGGACTGAATGTTGCAATTACGACGTACGTATGTTAATTTATAGTTTTAATGACAGTTAAATGTTTCCGACTTGTTTTTAAAACAAATATTAACATTTTTTAATTGAAATTATAACAATAATCAAAAATCGACATCCGTCGAGGTCGGTTAAACTGAGGTTTTAAAACTGGCCAGTTTACTTTTACGAACCTTCGCGCATCGCTCCCTTCGCTTTGAAGTTTTAATACTTGTAAATTAAAAAATTGCATTTTATTTATACTAGCTAATTGTATGTCTTTGCTTGTGTATAGAGAGTATTTATGTATTTAGGTGTGTTATGTTTTTAATTATGGCATGTAAATACTATTGTTTATGGTTCCCTTAGTTTTAGGGTATTTATAATTTTATTACTCCATGCTTATATCTTTACTAATATTATAAAGTGAAGGTTTGTTTAAAAAAATACTAAGAAAGCAATTATTTTGTTATTATTTCAATTAATACAAAAACTGATGCAATTGACATAAGTTTTTCACATGATGGTAGATTATATTGTTCCAATTATTTTAATAGATAAAATTATCAGAAGCTTCTCATTATGGATAGGAGTAAATTGTTTTAAATTTACATATTTCGAATTAAAAAAAATAGTAGAATTAGGAAAAAAAATTGATTACATTCTGTGTTAAAAGTATCTTTGTTGAATTTTATATCTACATAATATATTATGTACACAAATAGAAACGTATATACCATGTTTTGTGTAATATATTTAATTCTCTGACAGCTTTATGAATATCATACGTTCTAACATACATGTTGAATATATTAATAATATGTTAATCACACAATTACTATGTAAAGCGCGGTCGCGGTGAAATATTAGTATCAAAGGGAAAGCTATTTTATTGGGTTTTGTTTCTTGACATATTTTTATTGCAGTTGAAATTAAGTGTTTGAAATGAGTCCAGTGGTTCAGTAATTATATTTTAAATTAAGTCTTTTAATTCAATATATAAAGCAGCTATTGAATGTACCACTCGTGGGAAGAGGCCCTATTCTCCCATATTAATAATAACGAGGCATGAATTAATGAGTGTAGTGATTATATTACATTACGTCTTTCGTCTGAATTCTTTTATATAAGTTGACGACAGATTGGCGCAATGATCACTGCAGCTGTTGCTCTAGAGGTTTTGATTCGATCCCCGCTTATGACAAATATCTGTATAGGCCATACAAATGCTTTTGACGGTCAAGACGTTTTGTGAGTATGATGTCTTTACAAGTTTTGTCATGATGTTGTCCTTCACCGCTAGTCTCTAGTCGCTAGTCCGAGATAAATAAACAATATTTTGCATCTTAAAACTCAAATGTACTAACCCAGATTTGAACACGTGAGCGTTGGTTATCTTGGTCATATTTTTTAAGCTTTTCGGTTGTATCTTGAAATCGCATTGTCTTATGACACAATGCGATTTCATAAATATTATTAATATCTATAAATAATAAAATAGTAGGAAAGTCAAAACTGTACATTGAATATTTTTTTTAAAAGAATACTTGGGGTATGATCTACAATCGATACCGAAGCCAAAAATATAGTTTTTAGAATTTTTGTCTGTTTGTATATAGGTATGTATGTCAGGGATAAACTCAAAAAGTACTGCATGAATTTACTTCAAATTTGGCACGAATATTATTAAGAAGTCGGGTCAGCATATAGGCTACATATTATCACGCTATCACCTACGGGGAACGAGCAGTGAACCTTTATTTCTTCAACGCATTCTGTAACAACGTGTAATCTAATAGCGTTAACGCAGACGACGTCGCGGGCAGCAGCTAGTTCTATAATAATCACAATAACGTAAAGATAGACAAATAGTAATTACATCATGTATTGACAGACCGATCTTGAAGACGTAAACGTTTGTGTACTTATCCGACCCGTTGCAGAACAATGAGTTAGGATTTATTTGTAATGGATGCTGATCTCAGCTTTTCGTATTTATAGTACATTTGTTATATACAATAATATCCATCATTGCTACCTACGTGCTGTTCAAACAGAGACACAACCTTTCTTGAAGAAGAGTTAAAAAAATATTTAGTTTTTTAAGTCATCGTTTCGAAATACCTGTCGTTTTTACAAAATTATCAATAAATAATCATGGTTAGCGACCTTTCTGGTGTAGTGGCGCTAGTAGTCGCCTCAAACCGCGCGCCGGGGCAGTCGCGGGTTTGATTCCTGCTCGGAACAGATATTTGTATTTGTACAAATATTTGTTTCCGGTCTGGGTGTATGTTCTTGTGAGTCTCCCCACCGTGCCTCGAAGAGCGTGTAAAGCCGTCGGTCCTGGTTGTTTTCATAGAAAAGTGATAACGATCGTTACTTATGTAAAAAATATTGGTTGTCTGTAAAGTCGGTTCAAGGATGATAATTTTACGCGATAACGTCATAAGAAAACATTGATGAAAAATAGCATACTTTTATGAATTGAATTGAATTATTATCACTGAATTATCATTATTTTGTATAATACAAATAACTATTTGCACTCGTTAATTCAAGTATTTTTTCTTATTATTAGAGATAGATGGATGCGCGATGATAGCCGAACACTTAGGCCGATCGTGCCTCTCTATCGCTTGTTTCGCGCTCTCGCTTGCAAAACGTGACAATGAATCATGCTTTTTCGTGCGTACAGCCGGCGTTCATCGATTTACAAGACATGATCTCGTCAAAAAAATTTGTTTATATCTGTATAGCTACAATGTCCCTGTAATTTTTCTAGTTTAGGGGTCAGGATTCCATTATTTTTTATATTTTGTATTTTTCTTGTCAACTATTTAGATTAATTATAAAATTACAAACTTATCAAGATGTTCATACATATTTCATGATAGTAAAATAAATACTTAATTGTAAGTAGGTTGATGTATAGACTCGAATCTCTATAAATCCTCGTTCATTACATAAATATTACAAGTAAACGTCGGTGTTGCCTTGCGTAAGAGAGCGAGAAGTAAATCGCTATACTTCCGCGATTATTATAATTTGTATATGGCAACACACTCGGTGTGCTTTTGTGAATGCATAATTTAAGAATTGGGAAATTTCACATTTTATTTCCGTGTATAATAAGATAAGAAAGTAATCGCAAAAAAAACTATAGATATTAATATGAATGAATTAGCCTGTAAACGTCCCACTGTTGGTTAAAGGCCATTTTTCATACAGGAGAAAAGAGTTGGGATTAAGTTGTTCAACTGCGGTTTGGCAGATAACTTCTCTAGGTACCTAATATTAGTAACAATTGCTATCAGATGTCTATGATAACAAACGGGACCGAAGGCTTTACGTGCTCTTTAAGGCACGGTGGGGAGACCCACAAGGGCATACATACAGACAAAAAACAAATATTTGTGCAAATAAAAATATCTGCCCCGGGCGGGAATCGAATCCGTAGTCCCGGCTTTAAGACCACTACTCGGACCACTCCACCGGAATAGTTATCGGTGTAGATTATTATTCTATATGTAATTTAAATTACGTCATATTTAGACTATTCTTGTTTTTTTTTATTACTTTTGGGTTGATGTCTACGTTTGCACTGTGCTTTTGCTAGCCTCTCATAACTCACAACATGGTTAACTGGTACTGTTAAAAAGCTAAATTTTATAAGATGCACGTAATAATAATAATGATTTATTCATAAAAAATATTTAAAAACAAAAAAAACTCTCCTGGTTGTGATAAGCAAAGGCCTGAGCCACAATGAACCACATACATAAGAAAACTAGATTAAATATATTTCCTTAAAGTAAATTACACATAACAAAAAAAAAGAAAAAGATTGAAACTTAATCCGCCATGCTGTTTCATTGTCTCTGTCATATTTACCCAGTCCGAACAAAGTTTACTTTCGTGCAGTTTTAAACTACTCTGGGCATTTGAAAAACCACCCTACGCTAGTTTGGATTCACTTAAAAAAAATCCCCAATGTAAAAAAGATCCTTAGTATGTAGGTATTAAAGACTATTTTGACACTACTGATTCTACGTGATATTAGCGAAATCATCCGTGTTGTTTTGGCACTATTGAAAGCTGTTTATTCAAATGAATGAGTGACATTTCGACTTAAGGTTATTGTACCATTTAATAGTAAAAGTTTGTTTATTTTCCAAAAGATCTACTTAGTTATATTTTTTCTCTATTTTTATATAATCGTCTAAGGATACCAAGTCTTCATTCTTATTTATGATATGAGGAGGTTTATTTTAAAATATTTAATTTAAACACATCACAATGTAACAATTTCAATCGATCGAGTTCGATCGCGGAATTTCGAAATAACAATATCGTATTAGTTGTTCCTGGTGTTTTGACATCGACATATCACATACCAAGGTTTATCGCAATTGGCAAAGTAGTTTTTGCGTGATCTCCTGTCCCAACAATCAGGCCTTTAGCTTATATCCTCTTCTACCATCATTAAAAATACCACTCCCTACAAATTTCAATTTATTGATAAAATTCTCTCATGACCCTCACATCATTTTACTTCTGTCAAAATTTATCAAATCTAACAATATTAGGCTATAATCCTCCTTTTCATAAAGTTTTGTGGATATTTGTGTATATAATGTAAATAAGTTATGCATGTCAATGATGTATATATTAGCATTTAATTCTATAATTACTTAAGTGTGCAATAGTATGTGTCTGTTTTTCCCATAGATGTATAACTCCCCACTGAATACTAAAATATTAATGTTTGTTCCAGCTTACAAAAATCAAAATTCTAATAATAAATTTAAAATCTCGCAAAAATTTCCTACTTTCAATACTTGATATTGGCAGAATGTTGTAAATAAATAAATAAATATTAACCAACAATCACACCACGTTAACCTAGCACCGTGGTAAGTTCGTAAGAACTTGTGTTACAGGTACTAGGAACGGAAATAGACCAGCCGGCCGTCAAACATGTAACATAAAAGTTGCGACTGTGGACCAAAAATAAAAAAAGAAAAAGAAGAAATTTTTGCGTGAAAAAGTAACACAACACCTATCATTCCTCGCGTGCGCGTGCGAAAGTTGCGTATTAAAATATAATATTAGTACGTACGTCTTGGCGTTTTCATTTGTTTGAATATACCTCTATTATATGTTTTATATCTGTAGTACACAGTCTATAATATGTAGTATAGCTTATTATTATACTTTTCAATTATATATTTTTATAATGGTAAAGGCATGATTTAAATCGGTTCAATTGGGCTTCCATCCAAAATTTTCTTTTTATAATATTAGTAGCATAACATATATTGGACTTCTATGCTAATATTCATTTCCTTTTAAATACAAAAAAAAAAATTAAATCGTTGTTTACAATAGCCGACCATTACCTACAATCTATTTCTATAGTAACTAAATAAAGTACAAAGCAGGTACAGTATAATTACGAATACCTTAACCCTTACCCCGGCGCGGAATAGTTGTTTTTAAATTGTAATTAACTATGTTTTTCTCACAAGTACGGTGTCAAGATCATGACATTGGCTGTAATGGCGGCATAAAATATATTCTCTTTTTTAATACACGTGTTTTGGTCGTGCACTTACGTCTGTTTTATTTAATATAAGAATTTATATTAAATTAAAAATTCCTCGTCTACATACGTAAAATAAAATAATAATGAGGCCAATTTTGTACATCAAATATTTTCCGTTATTACGAACAAAACAGTAACTTCTAGAATTTTATTTCATTTGTATGACGAAAGAATCTGATTTTGATGTAACCTAGTATAATTATTTGTTGATGTATCTGGTCATAATTTTGGCTATAAAACAGCACGATATGACTCATAAAAACAAAGCAATAGCCATTAAAGTTAACACGGGTAAAACCCGCACGTGTCGGCCAGTTTCTAATAAAGTTTTTAATTCCTCACTGTTGATGGCCCTGGTACTATTAATCAAAATTTAGTTGACAAATATAATTATAGTTTTTTAATTGTGTATATAAATATATTTGTTTGTGTTTCACATATTTTTATGCGTTTAGTCTAAATAAATTCTAGATTTACTATTTTAATATGTGAAGTGTTATACAACTGACGCTCATTGACGCCATACATATATTCATAAATTTTATTTCAAAGTAGGAGTAGATTTATTGTTACGAAATATTATATTAAAAAAAAAGACGATGATGACTTTTTAATAAATTTAATGTTAATTCAAGATTCTTGTTTTTTAGTATTAAGATTCTTGTTACTTGACGACGCGTTGGCGCAGTGGTCACAGCAACTGGCTGATGTGCTAGCGGTCACGGGTTCGATCCCCGCACATGACAAATATTCGTATAGGCCATACAGATGTTTGTCGTGGTCTGGGCGTTTGTGCTTGTGTATTGTGTGTTTCCGGACCCCCGACACAGGATTCACATCCTACTGGGGGCCGTTGAGTGTGAGACGTTTATTATTATTTCTTTTATTCAATATTTTTCCCTATAATTACATTTTTAAATATATTTATAAAAAATACAAATAAAAATATTTAAAAATATAAAAAAGGTATTCCTCCGGTGGCAGGTTGAGTCCCAGGCCATCGGTGGTTAAGGCTCCAGGCTGAGGAACCTCCTCACAATGCGGGCCGTTTCAAGTAACACAGCCTTTTGAATCCGACCCTTGATCCAACAGTCGAGCGAGAGTTTCTTAAGGTGTTGGTCGAAACTCTTCGCTAATAGGCCATTGACCGACACAACAATAGGAACAATTATTGTTGAGTCCACATTCCACATGGCGGTAATCTCGTGGGCAAGGTCTAAATATTTACTTAATTTTTCTTTTTCCGCCTTTACGAGATTATCGTCAGCAACAGCAACGCATGACTATTTTCAAGAAATGGCGTTGGATTGTATCTATAGTACGGTAACTCATTTTCAACGAGGCCATATCGAAGAGCAAGTTGTTGGTGGATAATCCTGGCTACTTGGTTATGTCTGTGCAAATACTCACCGTTAGCAAGACGACCACAACCGGAAACAATATGTCTGATGGATTCGCCAGGCTTACGACATGCTCGGCATATGTCTGGAGTTCCATCTTTCATGATATGTTTCCGGTAATTGTTCGTCTTGATAACTTCATCCATAATTGCACAGACAAAACCTTCAGTCTCCCCAAACAGATTCCCGTGTTGTAGCCAGGACACAGAACTGGATTGGTCTACATCTATATCTGTCAGAGCTTTGTAGAACCGACCATGTAGTTCTTTGTTCCTCCATATGGCCACGCGGTCAATGGTACTCATTACTATAGGTTTACGCCATTTCTCTTTGCCTAAGGACAGCGGAGTAAAGCCCTTATCAACGGCAACAACATCCTTGTGCATATCGTTTTTGATGTTTAAAAAATATTCTCGGAGATTATACACCACACGATTGTGGAGGTCTTTTGCGTTTAAAAAGCCTCGACCACCACATTTTCGTGGGATGTATAATCTCATCAAAGATGAACGAGGGTGATGCATTCGGTATATTGTTAACATTTTACGGATATTATATTATATTATATTTTTTTTTTATTATTATTATTAGGTTTGTTTTCGCTAGGCGCAGAATAAAATAATAGATACTTTTGTAATATCTTCCATTTCTTATTTGTCACTTCCATGGATGTAAGTCACACCACTTCGTGTATATAAAAATACTAGCTTCTGCCTGCGGCTTCGCCCGCGTGGATTTTGGTTATCGCGACAAAAAAAAAA
Source organism: Euphydryas editha (assembly GCA_036937285.1). Classification (NCBI taxonomy): domain Eukaryota; kingdom Metazoa; phylum Arthropoda; class Insecta; order Lepidoptera; family Nymphalidae; genus Euphydryas; species Euphydryas editha. Next base: position 8,994,468 of record JAUPFZ010000024.1, read on the forward strand.
ACAGTAGGTACCTATCCTATGTTACTTCTAATACCTCCAAGAATATGTGTACAAAGTTTCATAATGATCGGTTAAGTAGTTTTCGCGTGAAAGCGTAACAAACAAACCCACATTTTACATTTATAATACACAACAAGATAGAGGCCGCCCGCGACTTCGTCCGCGTGGAAACCCTATGAGCGACTTCTTCCCCCACCTCACGGGCCGCTCGTCAGACCGCCCGCCCCGCCCTCGCTCCCGCTACCGCCTTCGGTGGCGCCGTGCCGCTAGATCGAGCATTCAGTTTTCAGAAGCGATAAATGTATCTATTTTCAATTAGGAATCAATCCCGCGGGAACTCCGGGGTAAAAAGTAGCCTTTGTGTTATTCTGGGTCTTCAGCTACCTACATACCAAATTTTATCGTAATCGGTTCAGTAGTATTTGCGTGAAAATGTAACAAACATCCATACATACATACTCACAAACTTTCGCATTTATAATATTAGTAGGATATAAGGAAGGGATTATGCGTGTATCCAAACGCTATTGGACATAGGCAGGGAAATCTTCCCCCATCTTGATTTAGTTGTCAGTTCTAAACGGAGTTGTAATCGGTACGAGAAATATTAATTTCAATTTCTGTTCTCACAACTCGTTATTCATAAGAGGTCACGACTGTGTCGATCGTCAAAGGTATGTGCACTTCGACAATGTACTAAAAATTTTTTTTCTAAAAATGAGAATTACCCTTATCACGGCGCGGTTTTCAAAATTCCGAAAATTTCCAGATTCTGCTGACATGGTGATATTTGTTGTTTGATAAATAATTAAACTATGAGTGGAAACTTAAATAGTGATTGCTCGTGAGTGAATCGAGGGACTCGCCGTAAAACAAACGAAAAGGGTTCCCAACTTTAGGGACTCTAATTTCCTAGTTTTTTATTTAAATAAATAAAAAAATAATGCTACATAACGCTTGGTATAAACCCCGCCCTTGTAACGCATCGTAACGTTTTACAAGACACCCCCTGACCCCCAAAATTGCGTTACGTAATACTTGAACTTATAAGGATCTGACTTTTTTTTTACCGTTTGATGTTTGATGAACAAAAAAAAAGTCGACATTATGCTTACAAAATTATTAACTGCAGATCTGATCGAAAACTGCAAGCAATGACGAAGCGAAACCAAAATTGGATGCGGTTAAGTTGAATTATAAGAAATTATACGCCGAAAGTGGAAATCTGTAGCGCCCACACTTGATACTTCTCACTGTACGGAATCAGAATGATTCGTATATAGTAGGTACGTGAATTGTTTTTCGACTACCAAAAGTTTTTGAATGGGAGTACTAAGCACAGTCTCTAAACTATACGGCTTGATGGATTTTAGCATTTGAAGTAGAGATAAGCGATATATTGATATTGATGAAATCGATGCTCATTTAATAACGTTATATTCAACATGTTTGTCCCACACGCACCAAAGGCACACTCTGTTAGTGACCATTATACTGATATCAATGTTTAAAATATACATGTTTAATTATAATATCTTAGAAGAATATTTTATTTGCTTAGTTAACACCAAACTTACTATTAACCGTGGTCTTCTTAAGTACTTAAGTTGTTAAGCATCAACGATATTACACAATACCGATATTTGTGGTTAAGGTTAACAGTATCGGGGAATCTATATTAAGGTATCGATATCGATATATTATTAATATCGATCATTAATAATGTGAAGGGCTTCATTCTCTCCGAAATTTATTTATAACGGTAAAACATAAGTGTTTCAAGATTACTGCTTGAAATATTATCTTAAGATGCTGTCAATATGGAGATCACATAACATTGATCGTACTTCTACAATTATTATGAAATAATATTGTTACGCAGCAGAATCATTTTTTTTTTAAATTATTATTAAATTATTTTACACTTCCTTATATTAATTCATCCATATTCATTTGCATAAATGGCTTTTAATTGTTCCAAAATAGCATTGATGATTCCGGCATCACATAGGATGGAGAAGACACGAAGTAGATTGACCTTACCTCTTCGTACCCTGTTACCAGACGCCTGCATAATACCCCCCTTTGTTAATACCGATGTATCACTTGTGCTTGTGGTTCTAGATCTTTAGTAATTACTAAAGTCTTATTAGTTATCGCGGCTTATTTTTGATTTATTTGGCTATTATAATACGCCCAAACTATCGTGACAAATTTTAAAAAGCAAAGCCTTAGATATTATACGACGATTGTTCTGGTGTAGTGGTGCGAGTAGTTGCCTCAAAGCCGCGCGACGCGGCGGTCGCGACTTCGATTCCCGCTCTGGACAGATATTTGTATTTATACAAATATTTGTTTCCGGTCTGGATGTATGTCCTTGTGGGTCTCCCAACCGTGCTTCGGAGAGCACGTAAAGCCGTCGGTCCGGCTTGTTATCATAGACAACTACTAACGATTGTTACCCATTATAAGGAAATTATTCACCAACCCGCAGTTGAGCAGCGTGGTGGATTAAGCTATGCTTATTCTACATGGAGGAGGGGCCTTCGCTCAGCAGTGGGTGGTTTACAGGCATATACAGTACCTACAGTTAGATATTGTGTTCTATACAAATATTAAGTTTACGTAACGTAATATTCTTTCCTATTCCAACAATTGTGCCTCGTGACAAATGAATGAAGATTTATTTAATAGTTTTAAATTGTACCTCTGATAAATATTTTCCTTATAATTACGTTTTAAGAGGTGAACTTATTCATTATTGATATAATTTTTAAACACAAACTCGTTTGGAAAATATTTAAATAATTATATATATTTTTATTGTCATGTTACTATGACGTTATTTATAAATCGTTTTATATATATTTTTTAAATTATTAATTTTTATAACAACCGTGACCAAGATTTCAATATCCGGAAAACACTTTAAAAAAATGATTTTTTTTTTCAATGTCTTCGTGTAATTCCTTTTATTTTTTCGAACACATTATTTCAGAAATAAAAAAAAACAACAAATCCAAATTTAGTATAAACTATTATATAAGTGCCTACTTTCCAGCCGCTCATTCCGCTCCAGTTTTGTTGATTCGATTCCCGTTAAGTTAAGTGTCTGGTTTTATTATTTATTATGTATATTGTTTATATATCTACATGTGTTTAAAATATTAATATGTATATCGGTCGGCTGTTCGAATTGTCGACTGTATAATTATGTTAAAGAAAAAAAAATTAAAAAAAAATATAAATATAAATTAGGGATCGAAGCCGCCAATGCTGTGACCACTGCACTTAAAAAAAATCAGAACTATTAAAAAGAACTTTTATGGTAGATCACGTCACAGAGGGCAGTAAACAGTTGACCTATAAGCAACGTTGTAACCTTAGCCTTAATTATTTTTAGTTTGATATATTTTATTTATCAAACAATATTGTTGATAGTATTTGATATATAATTTTATTAACATTTATAATTTAAGATAATTTCACTCTTATATTTAATAAAGCACGGGTAAACACGGCTCCGTTTGGGTGGGGTCCGTATAGATATCCTTGCGGCATAAATATATAAATATAATATATCGTACTTTTTATTAAAATTCATAATATGCGTATAGTTAACAGGTTGATGAAAAAAGTATTGAAGCATTGCCTGTGTTGATATAATATGATGCCGAGACGTGGACACTAATGATGGAACTAGTCCACAAATATAAAGTCACTCAACGTGCTATGCTTGAAGTCTCTCTCTAAGATAAGATCAGGAATGAGATTATCCGCAAGAGAACGAAAGTAACCGACATAGCCCGAAGAATCAGCAGGTTGAAGTGTCAGTGGGCAGGTCACGTAAGTCTCGACAAACTATCTACGCAAAAATCTACGCAAGATCGCCGGCAAAGGCTGCACGCGGTTTGCGGAGGACCATGATATTTGACGCAAACTTGAAGCATATATAGTAGTAGATTGCAATAGGCTGGAGTGATGATGATGTGATAGATTGTTTGATAGATAGTTTCAAAAACTATATCTCAAATCGTTCCAAGTAAACTTATCCCTTCCTATAGGTGCCGCTCCTTATAACGCTGTTTAATGTGAAACTTACAACGCAGGTGTTGTTTGTTTAAACTTCAGTGGACTGCCTAATATACCTTACATTTTGAAAAAAAAAACTCGCTGAAAGGAACTAAATACCTTTATATAATGAAATAAAATATTTCGTTTGTTAGAAGCGTTAATAATGCGAAGATATAAAGGTTCGAATTAATGAAAAAGTTTTTATGTTACGCTCGTTTACTGGGGAAGGTACTGACTGTGAGACATGACTTGGCTTTTAACGGAACATGACTCATATCCGAAGCAGACAAGCAGTAACCGAAAGTGTCAAATCTGACATTTATTCATAAATATATAACACGAAGGAGATTGTTCGGTGAGGTCGAGATGACAACCTTCGTTAAATTTTGTAGGTATAAAGAATAATTTAAAACATGTGGCGAGTATATTGTGAATTTTATAAAATTTAACATGACACAGATTAAGGATCACGGGGAGACTATGGAGGGAAATCATGGCGATTGAAACATTGCCGAAATATAGGGACCTCAATAACATTATAAACGCGGTAAGCACCCGAATAAATATAAATTTAAATGATGTTAGTTTAAAACAATATATTTTGTAAATTATTATTTTCAAATATAACTTAAACCGTATATAAATTCCTTGATTTGCAACCGAGATAAATATTACATCAATATTTATCTCTTGTATATTCAAATAGGCACCTTGAAATAACTGACATAAGGTTGACATTTGTTTCCGACAAATAAAGTGAAAAAATAATTCCGAGCTTTAGATTGACTACTGGTATTTTTTCTCTTTCTTACGAGTTGCCTTGAATCCATGTTAGAAAGAGATGCAACCCTTCTCTTAGGAACGTTTTTTGAATGCACGTGCTCATTCTAGTTTGTATATAACTTCCTTGGTTGAAAATAGATTTTCATATCAAACGAAGTACCGCCGCAGTGATTAGACTGTGCACCTTTTTGTAACACTGAATTCATAGAATTAATGCAATAATACATTTAAAATGATTTTTTGTTTTGTTCATTGAAAAAAAAATCCGTAGATTTCGTAGATGACACTGATGTTGCTTACGATTATAAAAATTTATTATACCTAATAATAATATATTTTATAATGACATGCAAAGTTCACATTAAAATCAAGGTTGCTGTAATTATATTTATTATCAAGATATTCTTCCGGAGGCCAATTCCTGTACATTGAAACTTATATGTATATAAATTTTTTCGCACTTACATTGTGTAACGTTTACAATTGCCTTCACACGATTTTTCAGTAATCACTATATATGTTAATTATGTTATATGTATAACTCAATAATTAATAAATACATATTTTAATATTCTATTTAATAAGTAGTAGATTGATATGCTACAAATAAGCGTCTTTCATTTTCGTTTTTACTGTGAGAATTACATCGCCCTTATCGAAATGTAAAAAAAAAAATAGTTTTCGTTCTATCTTTTTTAAATTTTTGCTCAATGGTACACATTATTTTGCAAATTATAAAAAAAAAATTTGGGAATTTCTTTAGTTCCTCAACTGTCTGATATTTTGATATTAAATTGCGATAGCTCCGCCAATTGTGAGCAATAGGTATAGGTAGTATAGGTAGGTTCTATGTTTACCGAATGGTAAACACATTTATTTACCCGACTGCGACAGAAGGAGGGTTATGTTTTTCGAGTGTATGTATGTATATATGTATGTATGTATGTATGTATGTATGTATGTATGTCCATTTCTTTGGCACGCCCTACAGCCCAAACGGCTGGACGGTTTTTGACATATGAGGTGTCGTTGGATTTGTCTAAATTGTAGTAGTGACATAGGCTATATAAATTTTCAAAATGGCGCCCAAAATGGCGGAATGAGGAGGGGGGGGGCTAAATTTTTTTTCTTACTGTAGCGATATTGGTATCAAAAGACAGCTAGTAAATTGTTTTAATTTTTTTTTGTTTATAATAAGATTATTTTACGCAGTCGGGTTTTTTGATTTTTTTTAATTAAGCATAGGTACTTGTTTGTTGTCACCCACATTAGTTTTATGAAAAAATTACATCCTTAATAACTTAAAAATTGAGATATTCCACCACTGGGTATTATTAAATCCGGTTTTACTTGTGGAAAAGTTATTATAACTTATATTTGGACTACTTACCATATGTTATACTGTCATGAATTGGTAGTGACATGCTTCTTGGTTAAATGGAACTAGGAGTGCCGCAAGGCGTAAATAAATGTAAAATCTCGGAATCCGGGCCAGTCCATGAATCTTCGTAAAAATTGTTTGACTTCATTGTTAATAGCTCAAATAAAAAAGTTAAAAAAAAGCTTTTGAGTACAAAAATTTATAAAACTAGTGGTCGCCATTCGTCGTCAGCATTATTGTCAACATCATAAAAATATGATTGCGCATAACATGGTGAGCAATATGCAGCAGTCATTGAACCTGATCTATGATTAAAAAAAAATCGATAAAAAATTCGCAACACCTCTATTTAAGATAAATTTTATTATTATTATTTTTAACAAAATTTGTGTATATGTATACATATGTACATTGTAAATATGTGTGTTTGTGTGTGTCGTAGTCTTTGTAGATTTTTTTAAATTAATGTAATGTATCTTTGAGCATTATTATAAAAAATATAAGCAGTCTGCACTTCTTTTTAATATAAACTTTAACTGAGCCAAATTTCATACTTCTCCGTCTGCGTAATTTTCGTTAAAAGGGGTACAAAGTTTTTGCTTCACGCATTAATAAATAGATAATTTACTGAAACATGAGAGGGACGACAAAAAAAATGCTTAGAGCAAAGATTTCAATTTTATACCTAATAAATAATATTTGCACAGTAACTTTAATCTTATTTTTGATTCATATTTTGCAAAAAATGACGAGTTACAAAAAAAAAAATAATAATAATGATTAGGTAGGTATATATTAGGTATAATTACAAAAAACTTTAGATTATATATGTTTTTTTCGAAATTAATACTCTGATGGGTTATACTGTCATGAATTGGTTGTGACATGCTTCTTGGTTAAATGGAACTACAATTAATGTGTTTGATACAGAGTAGATATCTTTCGTTACAAATACCCCGGGTTCGACATCGACAATAAAGAGATTTTTTATACTACCAAAATAGGAACTTCTATTTGTACCAGCTGCCTTATATATATTTTGACATCTTGCTGTGTATCGTTCAAGGAATTTAAATACAAACTGCAACTGGAATGCTCAACATGCACTCAAAAAACGTTCCTACGGCCGGGGTTGCATCTCTTTCTACCATAGATTCAAGACAACTCTCGTAAGAAAGAGACACAATACCAGTTGTCAACGAAATGCTCGGAACGATTTTTCACTTTACATGTTATTAGCCAATGTCAACCTTATGTCAAATATTTCAAGGTGTATATTTGAATATACAATTTTATTAAGTTAGCGTTCCAGTTATGATATAAATTCCTTGGTATCGTTATATCCATTAGTCATTACATAAATGATAATAATATTCTTCTTGGTGGGAAAAGCTATGTATGTGTGCATGAGGCTTGTGTAAAAAAAAATACAGGAAGTGAGTGGTTATCAAGTGACAAATCAAGTGCGTTTGTATATGCATAAATAATGATGATTTGTGTGGAGTATGGTCCTAATTTTGAAATCTAACGAGAGACATAATTATGTATTTGTAAAGACCACTGAATAATTAGTATATTATGAGCAAAGTGTTATTAACTAGAAATCAGTACCTAAGAATATAATGTCAGTAAGAAAATATACCCGAATTAAAAAAAAATAGGTTTGTACTATAGATAAATTATAATATTAATTTTTATTCCTTATTGACTGTACTTACTCGTACAACAAAGGGATAAGGGTGCCTGTCCATTGAATCGGAGCGAGGCGTCGGAAACGGAGAAATTTAAATTAATATATTGGTTAATATTTCTCCGTTTCTCCGCTCGACCGCCTCGCTCCGCATCAATGGACAGGTACCCTAAGAATGAATATGCAATGACGACCGCAACACGGACATACAAAGTTGTATATTTGCACACACAAACACACACATAGTACCGAGCGTCAAGATTAGTTAAACGATTTTTAATGTAATGATGATGGGTAATTTAATATAAATCATCGACATTAATGATAATATTGTAAGGATATTACTATTTGTCTTCCTTTGTTTAAATACGCTTATTCTAGGATATCTACTAGATGGATTTAAATTTTTGCAGCCCATTTGGTGTTATAATGTGTAAATAATATCGATACAACATAATGGTTACAGATATAATATTATAAATAGTTAAAGATAAGTACAATGACGCACAAAAATACGGGTTTTTTGATACAAAAGGATTGCTAGAGTCGAGTTGAGACAAGTTGATTGTTATGGATTGACGTAGGCTGTCTTTAATAACTAAATGTCTAAATGGTTAATGCTAATGGCGCAAAAATGATTTGTTAATTGTCACACATGTTTTTTTATTGCTTTACACATTTTCCTCGTAAAGGGGATTTTTGTTTATATTCTAGTCTTGTCTATACTAGCATCCGCCCTCGGCTTCATCCGCGTGGATGTCGGTTATCGCGACCAAAAAAAAGTATTCTATGTTACTTCTAATACCTCCAAGAATATGTGTACAAAGTTTCATGATGATCGGTTAAGTAGATTTCGCGTGAAAGCGTAACAAACAAACTTACATGTTACATTTAAGTATAGGTACCTACTTGTACTATTATTTATTCTGTGGTATAGGTAGGGATAATACAGATATATTATGTCTTGATTTTTTTTTGTTATTATTTGGAAAAATTTAACTATAAACTTTTTAAATTCAATTGTTACAATGCAATTATTAATATAATATAATGCAATTATTATTACTATTGGGAAATGATGCTAGTATTATTGGCACCATTCCACGCGGACATGATTTATACCAAAACTGTTTGAAAATAAATATTTTAAGTTTTGAATTGTAAATATGTATAATATTGTAAAATTAAAAAAAAAATGTTACATCATTTATAAATTGTCATATAATTTATCATATTTTAATCAAAAAACTAAATGCACATTATTATATTAAATATTATTATTAAGAATAATTATAAAAACAATATAAAGTTCAAAAGTAAAGTTCATCCCCATACACTAAACGTTAATTCGACGTTATTAATGCTTTTTAAAAGTGGTACGGAATCTATTTTATAACGGTAATTATTGTAAATGATAAACTTAAGATACCTATGTATTAATTAATTACGTACAAGGTAACGCGCCCGCGCCGTTTCCCAACAAGTAACATCTGTATCTTAGGCCTTACATCCTTTTAATAACAGTGAGGTATTAATTGAGTAACTTAAGATACACCCTACTTGATAAATACTGATATAATATATTTATTAGGGTGCTTCATTTTAGAGCAACATTTTTTTTCTCAAAGTCCCACCTGAAAATCCTGTATTCGATAAAAAAACAAAAATTTTGAGCTGTAACAAAGCCTTTAATTTTGATGCCGTTGCTCATCAAACATTAAGTTTTCCATACAAAAAACTACGAAAAACCATTACATGTATACTCGTACATATATATTCACTGCTGTGACATCCCGAATTTTTATGACATTGTTTATTAATTTATGGATATAGCATTTTTACATCGTGCACTTTACTTGTTAGCTATGTAGCAAATATCTTTAAAGGCGTATCATCATATACCTATATATAAAACTAGCAAACCCGGCAAATAGTACATGCATCAGAGATGGCGCTGTATGTGAAAAATGATTTTCCCTGTTTTCCTGCTTTTCTGTTCAAATTTTTCCTAATTTTGTTTGCTATAAAGCTCACGGAGCCCGAGACCTTTCTAACGAATGCAAAACCGTGGAAATCGGTTCGTGCGTTCTGGAATTATAGCGTCAGGAAGGAAAACCCGACTTATTTTTATATATAAGATTTTACATACACGTGTAATGTCAATTGTCTTCAATGTTTTTATGATGAGTGGATCTATTAAATAAATAAATATACAAAAGAAAATAAATATTTATTTATATACACTTTATTGTACACAACATTTGATTATGCACACATAACATAAATTATACAGAGTATTTAAATGTACAAAGGCCGTAAATATTGTACTCTTATCATTTTTATTATTATTATCTATTCTTTAGGGAGGGTCACGGCCTACCGGCTTTATCTAAATATGAGTGTGTTATCAGATTAAGATACTAAAGCAAATATTCGCATTGTAAATAAATGTATTCATATAAAAAATATTATCACGTGACTCAAAATAATTGTTATGTAATTTTTATTCAGCTCAATTTGTTTTAAACCTTATACTTACGAGTTATTTATTAATTTTGTACGTACGAGATATTTGCATATACATAGTATGTTATCAATAAAAAACCGATTGTGTAACAGATTCTTATCTGTCATTTCGTCTGTGTGTGTTATCTTCGAAAATAGTGTTAAACCTGACGAAATTATGATGACTTGAAATTTTCATATTATATGTCTAACTATAACCGATATAACGACATATTATAAAAATAAAATAAAGTTAAATATTAGAGCATATGCAATACATATAAAAACATTCCAATAATAAAGAAATTTTATATGGGAGTCCGATTCTTCAGACTTTTCTTGCGAGTTTAAAATAGGGTTCGTCCATTAATCAGGTGAGGCTAGAAATGGGGACTGAGTTTGCCAAAAATGACCAAATTCCACAAGGGGCGTCTATATAATGAGAAAGATATCATATCTTAATTTTTTTCTTAATTTTCTAAAATAAAATTCGATTATACTTACCTGTGTTTAAAGATAATATTATAATATTTCACGATAAATTGTACTAAAAAATACACGTGATTTTCGATGATAGCGTTAGTCTTTAACCTAATGAGGTAATGGTTACATATAGTATCAGCATTAGTTAAAAAATACTAAAAATCATGACGTTATTAACGGGCGGCCCCTTATCCGTATCTTAATTTTCGATTAAAAAAATCTTAGAGAATAATCATCAACGGTTTTGCGAGTAGGTATCTAAACATGTCTTTATACCATAATAATTAACCCTCTATCAGACTAGTGTGAGACAGTAGCTGGGCGGTAATACCATCGCGTGCGCGTGCGCAGCCATTATCTACGATACACTGGTATTACATGAAAATTGCTAAACAACGAGGCCAGTCTATAAAAACACTTAACATTTCGCTCGTTTACACCCGCCTTTATTGCTCTGTTCCTATTTTGTCATTGCGTGATTTATTTTTGTAGCCTATTTAATACCTATTTTGAAACCTATCTTATGCAAACAGAATATTGAATGATGAATCTTGATTCTACTAGAATCTAGATTCAAATAAATAAACAAACATGTGTTTTATAATAGTATAGATACAATAACAACAAAATTTTCCTATAGGTACCTAGACTCAATTTTTTGTGACTATACTTACACGACAATTCTGATCTCCATTGACTTGTAAAAGTTATGGATAAATATGATGTAAGCGTCAAATTCATTCATAATCTCTCAGGCGTTATATGTTTAAATCAACACCATGGCGTTGCAAGTTTCGTTTGTTTGTAATAAGAAATTTACACAATCTACAAGTAACATAACCTTTAAAATATCGTTAGGAACAGTAGTCATGCTTTTTAATGCGATTAAAACCGTATGACACGTCTAGTCTTTAATACTATTATGTAAATAATTACTTATAATTTAATTAGGCACTTTTTGGATTTTTATAAATAGCATTATTTATGTCAAACTGTGTAACCTACGTCCACCCTACGTCTATGTTTAGTATAAAATTGTAACCTATGCAATTCTGTGTGTATATTGAAGTTACTTTAAAAAAATTATTGAGGCCATTTTTTAGTTTATGCTGAAGCTAAAAATATAATTTTTTCTATTTTTGACTGTCTGTCTGTATATTGGCTACTCATCACGCCAAAACTACTACTATTATCAGAAAATTCAAAATGGTTTCCTTGGGGATGGGATTTATGTGTAATACATAGAAATACATATAAATAAATACAGAAAATAATGCGAGTTATTTTTTAAATGAAAAAAGATTGTGCATTTAAGTGAATCGTTGAAAAGTGAAAGAGTTAACGCAGAATGATGTAAAAAGAAGACGCAATTTAAAACTAGATTAAAAACTATAATATATAGATGTAATCATTCTAACATCGTATTTACAACTTTTCGTCTATATACATATACTCTACAAGTACCAGGGAATCATGAACAATGATGTGGAAACGAGTTAATGAAGCGTTCGACTGCAACAGGTGACGCTAACAACATCTATGAACGATACCAAGTTAACCGCCAATTAGACTGTTAATTTACATCGCTAAATTCCTCGCATATTTCTCGGATATACTTGTTATTACAAGATCCGGTTATAAATTCTAAGAAACAAATTAGAGTCCATAAGTACATACGGAAAATTATTTGAAAGATTAGATATTGATGTCCAATTATTGGTAATAATCATAATTGTTTTCGTTAAAAAAAAAAATTAAAATCGATTTCAAATTAACCATTCATATATGATATTTTTGCAAAATTAAATACCGCACATTTTTTATGAGATCTCGCGAGATTATGAAATTATCGATGACTTGATGGTTGTTTAATTATATAATAGTTCTTACAACAAAATACTGCTGCGCGAGACACTAAATGTGATGTAGGTATAGACATTTTCTTTAAATATATTTTTTTGTTTAAAATCGAGTAAAAAAAGTAAACCATTATCTAATGGTACCTACGTACGATTTTGAAGTATATCCTCTAATGTAAAAACATGTTTATAGAAATCTGTCCATTTACGTATGTACCTAATGAATTCTTATCTGTTAACTGCATGCCCCTCAAAATCTAGTTTTTGTAGTTTAATTTTACACAATTCAGTTTAAAAATATGTACAAAATCAAGCAGCTAAAAATAGGATTATTATGTGTTATAAAAAAACAACAACACGTTTTTATAAATATTTTTCTTATTATTTTTTTTTTTTTTTACAAAACAACAACTTAGTCCTTTTTTTCTTGAATCCTGCAATTAAGCTTAGGTACACGTAAAAAATGCAAGGTAAACGTAAATTAATAACTTTAATAATAATACGATTTCCATTATAAATTATTTATATTTTTTTAAATTCACGAAATTGATAAAGCTTAAATAATTTAAACGCGTTTTTGTCGTTGTGACGTAAATATCATCGACGCACTGGATGATACCAAAATCAGAAGTTTGGTTATTCAAAACTACTTGCAAAAATGTCAGTTCCTTATGGGACTGTTTTACGTATGCTGCAATGTTTTTAGTCTGGTAATTTATTTCTTAAAACCTTCACAAATGTTCCAAAGACTTTCTCAAATCATTGCCGTTCTCAGACTATGTATGAGACAAACGCGATTTCACAAATTTATAAATGTATTTTTATTAGTCTAGAATGATGTGGTCAATATTTCGAGAAAACAAGTATGTCACTATGAAGTTATAAGTTTTTAAGTGTAAAAGTCTCTTGTCATACAATATAACCGTTATAAATGGCTGTGATTTACCTTCTCGTTAAAAAATATAATGATGTCTTGATATATTATCATCAAAAGCGTTTATAATTAACACGGGTCGTATTTATTGACCTCTAATCTTAATGTTAATAAAAAAAATCGAAATTCATTCAAATTGACTTCTACTTTCGATTTTTTTACTAATTTTAGTTAAATTAGTAGTGATGTTCTGGACGAGTAAAAATTAAAGAAATAATTACAATCGTTTTTTATAGTTATTACTTAGTATGGTATCAACTAACATGGAAAGAGTGGGTCATATCACAAATATGTGTAAGAAACACAACTAAAAACCATAAAAAATTAAACTTACTATTTCACTCTTTGACTAAATATAAAAAATAAACCTTAGACATTTGAGGGCTTTTAATCTTCCTAAAAAATCTACATAACGCAAAACAATTTTTCGGTCGCATTTAAGTCTAACTAATTAGTATGTTTGGTATATTTTAATCTTTATATAAAAACATATTATAGATAATATCATTTATAACATTTTTTTCAATAAACTTTTAACATCTTAAACAAGCCAGCACTAATTCGTACCGTCATTAGTTGACAACATTATTATCATCGAAAACGAACGTGGAACATAAAAAGAAAAATGGCGTCCGCAACGAACGTTTTCCCGCTATTGTCACCACATGACATTTGACCGGCGCATGCGCAATGCGTGTCGCGACCTATTACGTACCTCGCTTTACATACAATGGCTGAAGAAAAACGCTGTGAAGCAATATACAAAGGAAATCGCTTGAAACTTTTGTCATTTCGTTAGTAATTAACTTGATTTTACGTTTTGGTTTCGTTATAAACTTTTTCTACACTGTGAAAATTCTATTCTGTGAAGTTGAAATAAAAATTTGAAATGAAATGACCGAGAAAAGGAAAAAGATCTGGTTGTTCTCGTTTTAAATAACGATTATATATGTAAAAGCTACTCAAAAATCTATATGATTTCAATATCATATTCCGCTATGAACAAGAATAGTAGGTACCCCAAGTCATTAGTTATAGTGTTGTCAATACGTTTAGGTCCATAAACACTGCCGTATCCAAATCTTTCGTTTCGTGATTACATGTCATATACATACGACATAATATATAGGTTCTCTGTCATGACCTCTCTCCCATATAATCAAAGCCAACGGTGGGAGATAAGTAAAGGATCAGATAAATTCAAACCACTCTCTTGAAACCTTATAATTATTAATTTTACCTATCTATATCCAACAATGCTATAATTTAAACAATACAAAACCATAATGGTACTTAGTACAGTAAATATTTTTTTTATACTTACGACTTTTACACGGAATATCAACAAGCTAATGAAATTAACAATCGGCCATGTTGTTTTCATACGACACCAACAAGCGATTGGTCGTTCTCGCGCATGCGCAGCGGGAGTGATCTGATTCGCCGGATTCAGCTGAAATTAGAAACGCAGGGTCTTTACGAACCACTTTATTATAGGATATGTGTTTTTTTATGTAAGCTTATGTAATATTTAGGGCTGTGCATACTGTTATTTTTAAATAACTTCGAAAAAAGAGGATGTTAACAATTAGCTTATATAGTTTTTTGTTTGTTACCTCAGAATTCCGTCATTTATGAACCGAAAGGAACTTTTTTTATTTGTTTTAATTTATTTGTTTAAAAACAAATTCTTGCATGTCAGTTTTATAATAAGGAAATATTTATTATATTTTATGTAAGGGAATAAATCGTAAATGCTGTATTTGTAATTAATAAAGTTATTATATACTAGCTGATACTCGCAACTTTGTTTCATATTATACTAATAATGTACATTATGTGCAGAAGAAAAAACATCAGAAACAATAATATACTTTGCTCCTCAACGGCAAAAAAAAAACACAACTGCACACGTAGTGCTTATTAAATATCGTTGTTTATGAAAAAATAAAAATCTTTATTCAATTAGGCTTCAAAAGCACTTTAAATCATTTTACATAGTATATATTATTTTTAATTAATTATTGTAATTAAAGTTAATGTGAACCTAGCTCCGATTCTGAATGTAGATTCTGCTGAGAAGAATTAACAAAAAACTCAAGAGTTACCTACTCCTTTTAAAAACAATTGTCAATATAAACCCACACGTCTTTGTCATTTATATAAATATTGTACAGAGTATTAAAACTTTAACTAGTTTGTATTAAATTAAGATACTGAGATATTATTAAGAAAATAGCCAACCGCCTAAAAAATAAAATCAAGAAGACTTAATTGAAATCTATGCAATAGTATTTCCGTGATGCGCGCCCAACGGCAGACCTTTATTATTTTATTTTTATCGTCGTCGTCGCAATATCATCTACTTTTGGTTATAGACCTCCCCCATCGACCTCCAGAGCGACCGCCTGAGCTCTATATTGCTGGTCAATTCCCAAATTGTTGGGGTTTCCCAATACTCGTCACGCTTGGCACGAAGGTTACTTAATGAGTGCAGTGTTTTACGTCAGGATATGGTGACGCTGCTGCCCATTACCATCTTGTTTAGTCCACAGTTATTCGCACCATTATGACCTTAGTTGCCTTTTACGACACGTCGGCAAGAAAGAGATCGGAGATACATTTGTCGGTCACCGCACGGCTTTACGGCACGGCACTGTATTTTATTTATATATAGTCCAGTCAAATAAGGTTTTAAATCGAAATTTCACATACAACCCTGCATTTTTGATATAATGTAGTTTTAATGATACCAAAACAATGTGTAAAGGTTTTAGTGTGCGCAACCCCCGGCAAGGGTTGAAAAAAAAATAAAATAAATGTTTTTTCGCAATTACTCGAAAACGGTAAATGTTAGATAAAAAAGTTCAAAGTAAAATGTATAGAACTTAAAATAATACACGTAAAAGGTTCTATGACTTTTTTGTCTCCGATCAAAATTAACCGAGATAAAGCTTAAGGGATGAACGTAAATTTTTAAAAATCGTTTTTAGTAGAAATTCAATTGTTTTTTTATATTTTCATAAATAATTCTATTTCTTTAATTTAAGAAATAAAGATTTGTTTTTAATTGTTTGAGAAAATATATATATATTAATTTTTAAACATTTCAAATTGAAATTTGAATACTTAAAACTTAATATTTTATGTTTTTTTTACTATGTTTAGATTCCTCATAAAATTGCTGAATATCATACATTGAAAAAAAAATTATACCTGCTATATTTCGGAGGGTGTAAATTTATATAGAAAAATGTTGAATTTGTCCTAAAATTCCTACACTGTGGCATTGAGTCCCCGCCTTCAAAAGAGAGGACACTATTGCTTACCCACTTACTCGTATGGAGCTCCGCCTATAATTAATTTATTAATGTCGATGTTTATTTAGCCCAATCGAATTAGTATTTAAGATTTACAAAAATTTGTAGCAGAAATTCTCTTGGATAACTCGTTCATTTTTAATTTTACACGGAAAATATTTATTACAAAAATAGTTTTAAATTAAATTTCCTATAATTTTGGTTCTCATCAATTTTTTCGTAGGATCGATATTTTTTGGTTTATACCTGAAAAGAGGCGGTGAATTTTTGGTTATCGAATAACTCGTTTATTTTCTTAAATTGAATATAATAATAAATTAAATATCTGTCCCGAGCGGGAATCGAACCCGCGACCGACAGCGCGCGGCGTTAAGGCACTACTACACCAGAACGGTTGCCAGGTATATATATATATATATATATATATATATATATATATATATATATATATATATATATATATATAATATATATATCGATTTCAATTTCCATGATTCGGAATAATAACTTTTTTACCCGACTGCGACAGAAGGAGGGTTATGTTTTTCGAGTTTATGTATGTATATATGTATGTATGTCCATTTCTTTGGCACGCCCTACAGCCCAAACGGCTGGACGGTTTTTGACATATGAGGTGTCGTTGGATGTGTCTAAATTGTAGTAGTGGCATAGGCAATATAAATTTTCAAAATGGCGCCCGCAAATGGCGGAATGAGGGGGGGGGAAGTTGAATTTTTTTTCTTACTTTAGCAATATGGGTATCAAATGAAAGCTAGTAAATTGTTTTATTTTTTTTTAGTTTATAATAAGAGTACTGTTCTCTTATATTTACGCGAATTTTACTAAATAAGGTTAATAGTAATAATTTAAAATTGTATAAAAAGCGGGGTATGTAACAATTAATTCATTATTCGGACACCCACCACCTCAGTCCCCCGAGATCATAGACGCTGTAAAGGGTCCGAAACGTCGGGAAATAATTTAAAATATTGTTAAACTGTAAAGTTTTTAATAAACGCGATAAAATCCGGTATAGACTTTTAATCAAATTATAATAAGAGTATTTTACGCAGTCGGGTTTTTAGATTTTTTTTATTATCTTATAGCTGATTCGATTCTCGGAGCGATTTATTACTTACGATTAGTACAGCAGGCATAATTATTATTTTCAGTTAGTATATTTTAAGTAGAAATATAGATTACTTTTTATTTTTATTTCAGTCGTATTAGAAATGCTTTTAGTAGAAGATCCGAACCTAAATCGACCTTCACCGGTGTGATATTGTAATAGAATGAGACCTATTTTATAATAAATTTAGTCTATTAAAAATGTATTAAAAATGGGTTTGCTGGAATAATCCTGGACAGGATATTTTTAATTAATTATTTAAAAAATATTTTTTGTTTTAATTTTGCAATATCAAGAAAATATTTTTTTTAACAATAGACTTGAAGTATGAAAAATACTTCTTACATACATGATTTTTTAATAATTATTACTTATATATGTAATATATAAATATTAATAAATACTAATTAATATATAAATATTAATAATATAATATATAAATATTAATAAACATATTACATAAATGATTTTTTAATAATTAATTAAAAATATCCTGTCCAGGATTTTTCCAGCAAACCCATTTTTAATACATTTTTTAATTTACTAAATTTATTATAAAATAGGTCTCAATCTATTATCACACCGGTCAACAAAGTCAAGGTCGACGTTTCGGATGTTAGAGCATTTTTTAACGTGATAACGTCTTGTAAATCGATGAATGCCGCGTGCACGCACGAAAAAGCATGACTCATTGTCTACTCATTGTTCCGCGAGCGAGAGCGAGAGCGCGAAACAAGCGATAGAGAGAATAACGGAGAATCTTAAATATCACACATGTATAATATTAGTTGTAAATAAATTATTTTTAATAGCACATACTGTACTTGTAATTAATCTGTATAATTTAAGTAAAAAAAAATATTAGAATAACGAGTGAAAAAATTGTAATTAATTGAATTAACTCCTTTGTATTAAACAAAATAATGATAATTCTGTGATAATAATTCAATTCAATTCATAAAAGTATGCAATTTTTTATCAATGTTTTCTTATGACGTTATCAAGGAACTAAAACTATCGTCCATAAACCGACTTTACAGACAACCGATTTTTAATTTGATTTTAGGATTGTAGTTTTAAGTTGTATTTATGTACATATATGTATGTTTCGTGGCTAATCTGCTGCGCCGTTTGTGATGAAATTTTATAGGAGGCTACTTTTTATCAATACAACTACGCGGGCGAAGCCGGAGGCGGAAGCTAGTAATTTATATATCTGTTATAAGGTTTATATCATGTTGAAACGAAATTTACTATTGTAAGAACTGCGCGGGGCGCGCCTTGCTTTGCTGTAACTCGACACGTATAAGAAGAGCTCCAGATGCCATACAAAATGTATGTAAAGCGAAGCTCTTTTTACGTAGGTCTTTTAATTCGTTTGAAAAAACGCCGACAGTCATTGCGTTTCTCAAAGTCACGTGTACTTCACGTGCCGCTCTTTAAGTTCTACCGCTCCGCCGCGCCACACCGTAATTTTGCGAAATAAGCCTTAACGCAATGGATTATGCATTATAATTGAGTAAACATATCAATTTGAAGTAAATCGGCCTTTCTTTGATTCAAATTATTTAAAAAGTAAGATTTGATTTTTTATTAGCTACCACAACTATGACGACCGTTCTGGTGTAGTGGTGCGAGTAAGTGGCCTCAATGCCGCGCGCCGGCGGTCTCGGGTTCGATTCCCGCTCGGGACAGATATTTGTATTTGTACAAATATCTGTTTCCGGTCTGGATCTATGTCCGTGTGGGTCTCCCCACCGTTAGCGATACCGTATCACTCATAAAAACATCGATATTTGAACATCAATATTTTTAAAATCGGAACATCGATGTTAAAAACATAGAAGTTTATTAACGATATATCGATGTTTCTATATATTTTTTTAATTTAAATTAGAATTCCATGAAATATAATAGAAGTTTCTATATTATTTTACTTTATTAAAGTTTGATTTTGATAAACAACTCAGTGGGTTTAATTTGGCATTTAAGTTTTTTTAAACGAAAAGGTATTAACGCAGTGATATTTACCTATATGTATAACATGTGCATACTTAGAAAAAATACAATCAATTTTTTGATAAATGTTCCTTGTATTCAATAGGTACTTAAATATTTTGTATTTTACAATTATTTATTTTTTAAGATATTAAGGATTTTAATTTTTTTTTTATAACAGTAACCTACGAAACAATGAAGTTGCATCTGTAATAATAAGTAGGGATGCAACATCGCTCATAAAAAACTCGATATTTGAACATCGAAATTTTTTGAAAGTAAAACATCGATGTTTATGAACGATATATCGATATTTGAGAAAAATCGATGTATCGTTTTGCATCCCTACCCACCGTGTCTCGGTAAGCACAAAACCCGTGAGTCCTGGTTGTTATCATAGACACCTGATAACGATCGTTACTCATGGTAGGGAAATTATCCCTATATATAATTATAATAAAGGTTGATTACGCTCGAATCCTTCTCCTATATGGAGAAGAGACCTTCGCTCAGCAGTGGGTGGTTTACATGCCGATATTGGTACCGCAATTATTAAGATTGCGAAATTCACCAAGGTCAGAGCTCGTCAAAAACTACCTAGCTAGCGAAATTTTAAGCCTGTAGATATCAAAAATACACACTTAGAATTTTTCATCTATTTATCCTAGTGGAGTAGCCACTACAGAACAAATGTTAAGTTAAAGTGGTTGCTTTAATATGTATCTGCTCTTTACTGTACTGTATCAGCCTGTAAACCACCCACGGCTGAGCGAAAGCCTCTTCTCCATATAGAAGAAGGGTTGGAGTTTAATCCACCACGCTGCTCCACTGTGGGTTGGCGGATAATTTCCCTATCACGAGTAACGATCGTTATCAGGTGTCTATGATAACTACCGGGACCGACGACCTTAAGTGCTTTCCGAGGCACGGTAGCGAGACACACAAGGACATACAGACCCAGACCGGAAACAAATATTTGCAAACACAAATTTCAGTCGCGAGTGGAAATCGAACCCGCGACCGTCGGCGCGCGGCGTTGAGGCGACTACTCGCACCACTACACCAGAACGATCGTCATCAGAACGTGTGTTTTGTGTCTCACCGAGTCTACAAAAACGCATTTAAGACTTAAAAGCGCGCGCATTTTATTATCCATACGAGTAAGCGAGTAAGCATTAGTGTCCTCTCTTTTGAAGGCGGGGACTCAATGCCACAGTGTAGGAATTTTAGGAAAAATTCAACATTTTTCTATATAAATTTACACCCTCCGAAATATAGCAGGTATAATTTTTTTTTCAATGTATGATATTCAGCAATTTTATGAGGAATCTAAACATGGTAAAAAAAACATAAAATATTAAGTTTTAAGTATTCAAATTTCAATTTGAAATGTTTAAAAATTAATATATATATATTTTCTCAAACAATTAAAAACAAATCTTTATTTCTTAAATTAAAGAAATAGAATTATTTATGAAAATATAAAAAAACAATTGAATTTCTACTAAAAACGATTTTTAAAAATTTACGTTCATCCCTTAAGCTTTATCTCGGTTAATTTTGATCGGAGACAAAAAAGTCATAGAACCT
Organism: Euphydryas editha; assembly: GCA_036937285.1. NCBI lineage: Eukaryota > Metazoa > Arthropoda > Insecta > Lepidoptera > Nymphalidae > Euphydryas > Euphydryas editha. The sequence goes on from JAUPFZ010000024.1 coordinate 9,016,214, forward strand.
TTTACGTGTATTATTTTAAGTTCTATACATTTTACTTTGAACTTTTTTATCTAACATTTACCGTTTTCGAGTAATTGCGAAAAAACATTTATTTTATTTTTTTTTCAACCCTTGCCGGGGGTTGCGCACACTAAAACCTTTACACATTGTTTTGGTATCATTAAAACTACATTATATCAAAAATGCAGGGTTGTATCTGAAATTTCGATTTAAAACCTAATTTGACTGGACTATATAGATAAGTAAATGTGTATGAAAATACATATTAGTATGGAAAGACATTTGAAATTAATATAGAACTGTTTGTTGTTTCAGGTTATAGGAGAGAGAGAATACGCAGTTCGGCCTACGAGGCGACCGTCAGAAGAATTACAGACCGGACAACCTCTGGACATTGTCATACAACAAGTGAGTTTAGTATATAGACCAATAACTAACTAACCAATTTACTATCTTACCACTATTACATTTAATTCATTGCACTGAAAAAACTAATACAAAAATATTTTATATACATATTTATCGTCGATGTCAAAGGACATTATATGAGAGATGATAGAGATGACATATCTCTAAAAGAGATCTCTTCTAGTGAACCTTTGTTAATTTAATTTTCCTAACGAAAAGTGCACCAAGCCAAACAAAAATAATAAAAAAATCCTATCGATTCATAAAGGACATTCATAAGTTTGGAGAAAACAAAGGTAAAAAAGATACAAGCGAATTGAGAACTTCATCCTTTTTATGTGGTTTAACAAAAATCATTGAATAAAATGACAAGGTAGGTACATATTAGAAAAACATTAGGTCATATTTTCTTATATTGTCACGAAAAAAAAGTCGCAATTCATCGATGTGATTCCCTAAAAAAAAGTTAAAAATACTTGACAAACACAATAACTAAGTCGAGACACAAGTTTACAAAGTTAATTCTATTAATTACAAATGCCTCTTTCAAACACGATACAAATATTTTTTTATTAATGTAGTTAAAAAAAATTGGACATTAACAGAAATAATCATTAAATACCTACCTACCTACATGTATAATCATCAATTAATCACAAATATCGAATATGGAAATTACAAATTACTACAGTTTGATTAAAGTAATTAATTAAAAAAAAAACTCATTAATTTTATTTATGAATTTTAAAACTATCAATTTAAATAATTAATGTCGGTAGTAAATTATTTTTAATACGCTTCTTTGTAGTTTTAATTTTGTCATTTATTTGACGTACCTACCTAAGTACAATACCTGCTTACTTTTTTGAGGGTTTCTGTCGATATATATTTTATTGTTACAGTAGGTAGGTACTTACAGTTTTTATCTGAGAAGGATTTTATGTTAAAAAAAAGCAATTTACACAATGTAAACAATTATGATATAATGTCTCGTTTATATCAGTAATTCTCAAACTTTTTTTGGCCAAATTTGGCGGCAAACAAGGAAAAAGATAATTTTATTATTAAAAGTGGTTTACATACCTATGATATACATGTTTAAATAGTTACGGATAATTTTCTATAATAAATAAAATAATATATTACTTCAGTGACAAGGATGGCATGAAAATCAGTTAATGATTCTAAGAAAACGCGTTACAAAACAATTATTATTTGTTTGTGGATTTAAAAATCTATTCCTGTTAAAAAAATTTAAACTTAACTCGTTAAAAAGCATTATCATTTTTACAGTATATATTTCTAAGAATTGGTACACTTTAACAAATTGGCCGCACACGAGTGTCGCGGTATAGTGGTTGAGAATCACTGTTCTATATTATGTAGGCACATGAGTAAAGAACGGTTTATTTACTCATGTGATGTAGGTACATAAAAACATTTGACGCATTCAAAGAGCGTCTCATGAGAAAAATTCAACCGATTTGTCAGTTTTTTTTTTTGTTTATTTTAAACGTAGATCATATACTAAATTTTACATACTTCGTTAAAAGTTAAAAATTTTAGGAATTTAGTATAATTTTGTGAGCGTGTTTGAAAATATAATATTTCTTATATAAAAAAAATAATATTATTGATAAAAGAAAAAAAACATGCGGTAGTAATTTAGTTTGATAAACTATATTTTTAAGTCGTTAATAATTATATGATTTTATTAAAATTTATATAAATAAAAGTGAAAGTAATAATAAAACAATCAGTTTTCGTTAACGACAGTTTTTAACAATTTTCCCGCTCGCTTCTTGTAAGTTGTAATTTGACATAGGTACATCTAAATAGACACAAACCTACTCATTCACACATCTGAATACTTCTTTTATTGCAGTACAGGCTACAATACTCTTCGAGTTATCGAATAATATACATGCAGACATCGATGCATGCAGATAGAGATTTATAATATTATTGATTTATTATTATTATTTATGATATATTAATTATTATTGATTTATAATATAGAGATTGATAAAAATACAAATATAATAGATTCATGTATAAATTTCTTAATTTTAAACCAAAAGACAGGTATCTATATACAAAAACGAAGAGAAAAACACAACGAGTGAATCCACAGCGCGTTTACTGAAAAATAAATATTATTTCGCGAGTTTGCTTTAACAAAACTTCCAGAAAAAATTGAATTATTATGTTTCACGTCATTGTTAACTTATCAATCGACAATCGTAATTTACATACGTCGTATATTATAAATAAAAAGTTATAAGAAATATTATTCAATTAAAATCACCTTGGTTTAATAATTATACATCAAAATTATAATTAAGATTTCGAGATCAGCCACCGTGACATGTTATTCTCAGTTTTAAACATGAGATTATGTAAAACACTGTTGCCATGGGTCATTCTGTCTTTTGTCAACTGGCTAAGACTCACAGTTTAAACCGCTTACGGCGAGTTGCACGAAACCATCGCTAACTTTCCGTTAGTTAAGTTGCAATTAATCTTAAAATTAGTTGATCTTATGATTAATTTAAAGCTGTTGGAATTAATCATCCGTTAGATAGGTCTTTAATTAAACTAATTTTTTTTTTGTTAACTTAATCAGATGTGGGTTTCGTGCAACAGATAATCACGATTCTTGTGATTAAATTAGTTTAATAAACACTTAAATTTTAAAATTTGTTTCGTGCAACTCGGCGTTAGTCCCGTATAAAGAAGATTAAAAAAATTGTTAATTTATAATAATTTTAATTAAAAAAAATCTATCTATTCTCGATTTGTGCATTTAATATTTTATATGGATTTACATATGTTAAAGTGTTTACAATTTCATTACGGTACAAATTACATCCACTCTAACATTCTTGCATTCGAGATAATGGCAAGAATGTTAGGATCAATTACTAATGAATACTATTCCAATTCTCTAGACGACTGTCAACATGAACCAGCCCTTCTGTCAAAAGTAGATTCGGGATTTTAGCACTGCTATTTTAAGATTCAAAATACTGCAGTTTCAAACAGCAAAAAGATAAAATTTCGGACGAGTGTTGGACATTCGCGTCGTTTAGATGATTAAGCTTTTACCGTAGCGGTTCCAAATCGATGACTTGTCTTCCTGATATGACACGAAGATATCTCAGCAATATACCAATAATACCCACTAATCTCCGTCTATTGTGTTATTGTACTTAAATAAACTTTAGTTTTGTTTTTTTCCAGCAGTAGATGATATCCATGCAAATATACAGTAAATAAAGTAAACTTTATTTATTTAATAATTATATTTTGTTTTATATTAACTTTTTATTATATATTTGCGGTTCTATACGTTGAACAGGCCTTTGCCCAGCTGTGGGTTGTTTACAGGCTGTTTCACTTTAGTTCTATTTATATGAAAAATTGTTTTACATTAATTTGTATATATTGAAGTTTAACAAAAATGTTTAACGATGGAAGCGATTGTCTCATGCGAGTTCCTTTAAAATTTGCATAATGCGCTGGGAATGTGAATTCTTGACAATTGACAATTAATTTATTATAGTTATAACAAACACCATTTCGGAATATATAATTATAATTACGCTTTATAAATACGTAATGAAATGCATAAAATAATTTTATTGTGTAAATTATTTTTTGTTTGTTTTTGTTTCCGAGTCACAGTCTCAATTAATCGAGCATTTTTTATTAAGAAATAAAAACAATACAATTGATAAATACAAAAATCATACAGATACGGTGTTACCAGACGTGTGCAAAAAAACTGTCAGGCCATCAATAATCATCATTAATAAAACTGTGGCTGCTAATTAATTTGCCTTTTTAAAAATTAGGCTATTAATTCAGGATATGGATATCTGTTAATTCAGGCTATAGGTAAATAAAATCTTGACTGAATATTTTTTTATACTGTTTAATTTTATGTATGTAAATATGAGTTAATAATATCAATAATATAATGATAACTCACATGTAGATAGTTAAAAATACGTCGTATTTTTTTTTTCGAAATATATATATATTTTGACAAAGAGATTTACTTTTTTAAATAAAACTTTATTCGTAATTGTAAGCAAAAATTTCAAATTATAGGTAATCTTATATGTTACATTACTGGTCGAAATCAGTCGGCGTATTAAAAAAAGCTTTAACGTATAAAAAAAAAAGATAACACGAATTCAAAATGGCGTCATTAAAAGCAACGACCGATTTCCTTACAGGTTTTTTCATGAACAGTTAGGAACCTGCTTGTCCTGATTCGAGATAATGAAGGTTCGAGAAAAAAGTGGAGCACTTTTTTAACGTAATGAGAGACCATTGCACTCGAATTTTGATTTTCAACAGATAATTATTGCGAAAGTTTGTATTTATTTCTTTTTTGTATTACTAAACTGGGTTTACACATGTGGGGCAAAATGTAAATTTCTCTCGATCGAAATTATGTTTTGTGAACGGCTTAACTTTTTTTAACAGTAACTACGTAATACAGAATAATTAAACTTTTCTTTTAATTCGAACCTTTTTTAAAGAAAAATTTGTTAATATTTTACATTTAATTAAAAGTCTAAAAACGAGGTGGTGGGTGTCCGAATATTATTCGGACACCCACCACCTCAGTCCCCCGAGATCATGGACGCTGTAAAGGGTCCGAAACGTCGGGAAATAATTTAAATTAAATTGTTAAACAGTAATTTTAAATAAACGCGATAAAATCCGTTTTTAGACTTTTAATTAAATGAATAAAATTCGCGTAAATATAAGAGAACAGTATAATATTTTACATTTTATGTTATAGGTAGGTACTAGTTGATCTCCGCATTGTTACCTGTGTTAAAGTTAATGGTGTAGGTATGCGCTTGTATGAATCCCAAATGAGAACTTTCCCAAAAGAAGTTTACAGGCGTTTAAAATAGGGTTCGAGGATATATATCAATGGATATATATCATGATATATATCGTGATATATATCCGATATATATCAAATGATTTTTTATGATATATATCAATACAAAATTGGTTTTAATTTTTTATATTATTAAGTAATATTTGGCGTTTGTCACTGTATTTCTAATTTTCTACTTCCCAAATGTAGAAGGTGTTGGAGTAGAGTTAAAACAAACTCCCTAATACGCAATTATTTTATTATTTTATATTGAAAATTAACAGTGTATTACGAATGACTGATAACTGATTTGGTAACTAAAAGACTTATTTGATTATATTCTAGAGTTATTATTGGTAATGTTTATTGTTTTATAATAATAACCTTTAATTCAGGACTAGCCCATATAGTGTTAGTTACAAAGTTTTCTTATAACCGTTAATAATAACAAATTTAAATCAAAATGAAATCAACGACAAAATTCAATCACCTAAAAATTAAAAATCATCATACTCAAAATTAATACCAAAATTCATTGAAAATTACAAATTAAAATTAAGAATTCAAAATCAATATCTACTAAAATTCTGTCAAAAACTAGAATTACTAAAATTTAATTAAAGTCACAATTAAAATCTAAATCCAATCAGTACCTACTAAGTTTAAATTACAATTCAATCAAAATTAAAATTCCAAATTAAAACTAAAACCAAAATTAAAATCAAAATCAAGACCAAAATCAAAATCAAAATTAAAATAAAAAACCTGTTTTATTACCTAAGTGTAGGGTATTGACTGATTAGAATTTGTAAAAGGGCTGTTTTTAAGTTGATTTTTTAATATATTAGATTTTATGTTCTGTTCTCTTAATTAATTTTAATCAAAAGATTTTATGTTTTTTAGTTGATTTTGCCTGATCTAGAAAAAGTTTCTATATTTTGGTTTCATTTGTCAGATTTTAAGTACCTAAATAAATAAAACATTACAAGCATTTTAGTTTTTGACGTGATAACGTCTAGTAAATTGATGAAAGCTATCGGGTATTTTTTTCAAAGATGACGCCATTTTGTCACGTTCCCCGAGCGAGCGAGAGCGCAGAACAAGCGATAGAGAGGCACGATTAGCCTAAGCGTTCTGTCTTACACTCCATCGGACCGCGTTCGAGTAAAAGAGACAGTGGCGCCACGCAATCTACACGCGAACTGTTTTGTAGGGATGTTCATCGGAAAAAACATCGATAATTTTACTTTCGATAATTATCTAATCGTTTTATTGATAGTTATCGATAATTATCGAATGAATAGTTATCGATAATTATCGGAGGAAAAGTTATCGATAGTTGGCGACAGTTATCGATAATTATCGGATAAAAATTATCGATAGTTGACGAAAGTTATCGATAATTATCGGTCGATAGTTATCGATATTTATCGAACGAAAAATTATCGATAATTATCGGATCAAAATTATCGAATAACACTTATCGATAATTATCGAATGGAAAATTATCGAGTATTTACGAATTGTCGATAATTATCGCACACCCCTACTGTTTTGTGATTTGTCACTAGTACTGTGTACACTAGTTTGGTAGAGAGTACCACTTGAAACACTCCCCTTGATTTCCTACTTTTCCTATCATCTTCCTATCCTTAACAAAATAACTCAGATTGGAAAATCTTGAATATCACACTATCATATATTATATAAAGTAATACACACTATCATTGTATGTGATAATAATTCAATTCGATTCATAAAAGTATACAATTCTACATCTATGTATTCTTATGACGTTATCACGTAAAAATTATCGTCTGTAAACCGACTTTACAGACAACCATTTTTTTTAAATAATTAATTATGTTTATGTAACACGTATGCAAATAGTATACATAAATAATAATAATAACAATAAATTAATAATATGGCTTTCATACAAATATATAAATATCCGATATATATCAAAAAAATTGATATATATCGGATATATATCATAAATATCCGATATTTTGATATTTATAATAAATATCGGATATTTTCGAACCCTGGTTTAAAATAAAATTATTACCACGTAAATGTAATACACATTAAAATAATAATATGTTGTCTATATTTTATTCAAATTTTCACGTCCAAACATAAAGTTGCTAAATATTATTTATTTTATAATAGTAGGTACTTTATGATATGTATATAATTTACTTGGTTCTATTTTTGAACGGAATATATACCTAGCTACAGTTTTTTAGCTAAAAAAAAACAAGTTCTAGACTGTGTTTGTATCTAAATTTTCATCTGCTTTTTTTACTGAACTGAACTGAATCAGTCAGCCCGTAAACGTCCCACTGCTGGGCAAGGCTTCTTCTCCATGTCAGAAAAATGTTGGAGCTCAATCCACCACGCTGCTCCACTGCGAGTTGGCGGATAACTTACCTTGAGTAACGATCGCTGTTAGGTGTCTCCGAGCTCTCCGTGCCCTCCGAGGCACGGTGGGGAGACCCACATGGACATACGAAGATAAGAAACAAATATATAGCAATAAACTGGTATAACATAGGTATACCTAAAAGTCTAAAACCCTAACTTAATTATATACTCGTATTTATCATCATCATCATATCAGCCATTGGATGTCCACTGCAGAACGTAAGCGTCCCCCATCGACATCCAAAGCGACCGGTTCGAAACAGCCTCAATCCAGCAGCTTTCGGCGACTCTCCTCCAGTCGTCTGTCATTATATTAATTATAAAATTACTTATTTGAAATATGCATAAACTACTTATTCGTACTAGATTTAAAAAAAAGGAGAAAAAAAACATTATTTTAATTTATCTTTTAACTTTCACACAACACAATCGAATTAAGAACTATTTTTTGACTCCTTTAACAACTATAATAAAAGTTAAATAATAGTTGTTTCCAAGTTAACATTTTTAATGAGGCTGTCAGTAACTCAAACAAAAGTTGGCTCCAGGCCTCAAAATTATTTGTTTAATAACTATCATTAAATTTAACTATACTTAATGAATAGATTTTGTATTGACGCGTGTATGTCATAATAAAATTATAATATCTATTTTTTGTATCTATCTTGTATTTTTTTTATGGAATATAATTCTTTTTGGCAAATATTTAATATAATGAAGACGTTTGAGTCCATTATAAATTAAAAATCATTAAATTGTAGTTGGCAACGTTACAGACAAAGGCCGAATTTCGACTATAATTAATTAAGTTAAATTCTTAGTTTTATGACTTTTAGTTGTGTCAATTTGACACAAATATACTTAGCCAGTATCATGTGGGATGGAGAAGACATTGTGGAAATTGTTCGGTGCGGTCGAGAATCCAAACTTAATAAAATTTTGGAGAAATTAAAAAAAAATAAAGTTTCAAGATTTGTTGACCACATGACATTGACTTAATAATAATCGTACTTATTTTTAATTGAAATAAAATATACTTAAAAAAAATAAGACTTGTATGTTTTAAATCGAACAATAGGTATAACTTATTAAAATTATTAAAGTACCTAAATGAAAACCTGACTATTAAGTTAGTATGAACGACGATCGTTCTGGTGTAGTGGTGCAAGTAGTCGCCTCAACGCTGCGCGCCGACGGTCGGACGTGGTGGATTAAGCTCCAACCCTTCTATATGGAGAACAGGCCTTCGCTCAGCAGTGGGTGATTCACAGGCTGATATAGTACAGTACAGTATGGACACTGTTGCCTTTTCTCATTAAAATATACTTCATGTCAAATCTTATATTTCACTCAGCAGTTTTTTTTAATTTACTTTATTGACATATTCTTTAATAGTTTTTTGAACCTTATTTTCACAAAATATATTCCAGTCAATGTGAGGGTATCTACCATCCGATTCGGAATGTAGATTCTGCTGAGAAGAAGGCAAGAAACTTATTCAAGAATGCGAAGAACATCATTTAATAATTATAAATTTATATTCCTTATATTGTGAAGACGTCATTATCACGATAGCTCATCAGCGTGTTTGTTAGAATTTCACGGTTAATTTGCATAATGTTTATAATTCAAGTTAACTCTAACGTTAACAATTTAGAACTAAATAAACTCTTTTGCAAAAAAAACGGGCACTTAAGCAAAGAACTATTTTATAGTTACTATTAGTTTGTTTGACAATTTTAGGTATTGTTATCCTATGTCAGTGAACTTAGCAGATCATTGTCCAGCAGATCAAAAATAAATGTGAGTTCTTATCGCATGCAGCTGAGTTCTACAGTTCCTGATACTTTTTAGAAATAGTTCCGGCGTTTTTACCTTAAAAAAATAATATTGACAAAATGATCTGCTAACTTCCCGCAGCAGATCATTTTGTAGCAGATCAAAAAAAAAGTAAGTTCTTGTTGTATGCGAATGAGTTCTATAGTTCCTGATACTTTTCAGCAATAGTTCTGTATCTACGTTGGAATACCAGCGGATCATGTCAGAATGTTTGAAAAGTCGAAAAATACAATTTTCAATGTTTCAAAAAATTCTTAAGAGCAAGATGTCCTAGGTTTATCACAGATCCCTATCAGAACTGTAATCAAGGAAGAGATTCGAGTCCAGAACTCAAGTACAAATGCCAGCAGAGCACGTTAGAATGACCGAAAAGTAGAAAAATAGCATTTTCGTCGTTTCAAATTATTGTGCAAGGCTAGAACTCCTTCGTAATTTCAAATTATTTTTCTACTTTTCGGCCATTCTAATGTGCTCTGCTGACATATGGACTTGAGTTCTGGCATCAAATTGAGTTTTAAATTGCAGTTCCGATACGGATCTGTGAGAAAGTAAAAAGTTCCAGCCTTGCACGATAATTTGAAACGACCACAATTATATTTTCTACTGTTCAGCCATTCTAACGTGCTCTGCTGGCACTTGGACTTGAGTTCTGTACTCAAACCGAGTTTTAAATTGCAGTTCCGAGACGGATTTGTGAGAAAGTAAAGAGTTCTAGCCTTGTAAAATAATTTGAAACGACGAAAATGCTATTTTTCTACTTTTCGGCCATTCTAACGTGCTCTGCTGACATTTGGACTTGAGTTCTGGCACCACATCGAGTTTTAAATTGCAGTTCCGATACATATCTGTGAGAAAGTAAAGAGTTCTAGCCTTGCATAACAATTTAAAACGATGAAAATGCTATTTTTCTTCTTTTAGGTTATTCTAACGTGCTCTGCTGGCATTTGTACTTGAGTTCTGGACTCAAATCGAGTTTTAAATTGCAATTCAGATACGGATCTGTGAGAAAGTGAAGAGTTCCAGCCTTGCACAATAATTTGAAACGACCACAATTATTTTTTCTACTGTTCAGCCATACTAACGTGCTCTGCTGGCATTTGGACTTGAATTCTGGACTCAAATCGAGTTTTTAATTGCAGTTCCGGTACGGATCTGTGATAAAGTAAAGAGTTCCAGCCTTGCACAATAATTTAAAACGACCAGAATTATATTTTCTACTGTTCAGCCATACTAACGTGCTCTGCTGGAATTTGGACTTGAGTTCTGGACTCAAACCGAGTTTTAAATTGTAGTTCCGATACAGATCTGTGAGAAAATAAAGAGTTCTAGCCTTGCACTACATTTTAAAACGACTCTTATGCTATTTTCTACTTTTCGGCCATTCTAACGTGCTCTGCTGGCACTTGGATTTGAGTTCTGGCATCAAATCGAGTTTTAAATTGCAGTTTCGATACGGATCTGTGAGAAAGTAAAGAGTTCCAGCCTTGCACAATAATTTGAAACGACGGAAATGCTATTTTTCTTCTTTTCGGCCATTCTAACGTGCTCTGCTGGCATTTGTACTTGAGTTCTGGACTCGAATCTCTTCCTCGATTACAGTTCTGATAGGGATCTGTGATAAACCTAGGACATCTTGCTCTTAAGAATTTTTTGAAACATTGAAAATTGTATTTTTCGACTTTTCAAACATTCTGACATGATCCGCTGGTATTCGAACGTAGATACAGAACTTTTGCTGAAAAGTATCAGGAACTATAGAACTCATTTGCATACAACAAGAACTTACTTTTTTTTTGATCTGCTACAAAATGATCTGCTGCGGGAAGTTAGCAGATCATTTTGTCAATATTCTTTTTTTAAGGTAAAAACGCCGGAACTATTTCTAAAAAGTATCAGGAACTGTAGAACTCAGCTGCATGCGATAAGAACTCACATTTATTTTAGATCTGCTAGACAATGATCTGCTAAGTTCACTGACATTGTTATCCTCAGAATTTTATAAATTAATTAGGAAGGAATAGTTTCGAAATAGTTTTCATCAGTTTTATCATAACATTTTAATTAAATTATTAAGAAATAATGTTTAAGCTCAAAACACTATGATTATACCTGCTCGCTAAATAAAAATGAAACGCGTTAATTTCTTTGTTTTTCTTGAATACATTAAAAGCAGATAAAAGTTTAGTATTGAGTGTGACCCCCTCTTGCTGAAATCACAGCTTGCATTCGTCTGGGCATGCTAGTGAGTATATCTTTTATGGTTTCTTGGGGAATACGTTCCCACTCCGCGGTAATCACATTCTTTAGCTCTCTGATGGTCTGCGGAGCCGGCTGCACTGATCTCACTCGTCGCTTCAGAACGTCCCAGACATGCTCTATGGGATTGAGGTCCGGACTTCTAGCTGGCCAGTCCAAACGACGAATTCCGACTTCTAGCATATACGCATCCACACCGCCAGACCGGTGGGCGCGAGCGTTGTCGTCCATAAAAATTGAGTTTTCGCCAAGAGCGGTTAAAGCGGGTTGTGCATAAGGAATTAGAACTTCCGTTATGTATCGGTGTCCAGTCAGTGTACCGTTTTCGATGAAGACTAACTCCGTACGATCCATAGAATTTATTCCTGCCCAAAACATAACAGAGCCCCCTCCATAAGGTGTGATTTCTTCAAAACATGCCTCTGCAAAGCGTTCTCCTCGTCTACGTAGCACTCGCCGACGTCGGTCTTCACCATGCAGAGATATCCTGGCTTCATCGGAGAACAATACCCTATCCCAGTCTTCATGAGTCCATGACACACAATTTCGAGCGAAGCTAAGCCTGGCAACTCGATGTCCACGGAGTAATTTAGGGCCGCGTGCCGGGCGATGACTGTGTATATTAGCAGCGAGAAGCCTCCTCCTGACCGTCCATAGACTAATTTGCACATTTCTTACTTCTTCGAGGGTATTCTTGAGATCCACATAAGAAGATTTGCGATTTCTCAACGCTTGACTAACTAGAAAACGATCATCCCGTGGTTCGGTACATGTCTTTCTGCCAGAACCAGGCCTTCTCTTGACGGAACCGGTCTCTTGATAGCGCTGCCAGGTCCTTTGAACTGTCGACCGACTCACATTTAGCCTCTGAGCCACGAAGCATTGACTGCAACCTTCTTCAAGCAGCGCAATAATTTTGCTCGCTTTTATCACTTCATCTACCATTTTCGAGATTGCTAAACAGCAATAACAATACTTTTAAATGTCAAGAACACCAGATAATTTAATAAAAATTGACAAAAAGTTAATTAGAGTCGATATTAACTATAGGGAATTCGCGCCACAAAATGTAGTTAAAAGTTATTTTCTTTGAAAACCAGGCTCAGTCAAAAATTTGAATTTGGAATGTACTCTTATAAACATTATGGCACTTTTATAACTGGCCAGTAACATGTTCAAATGATTAAAACCTTTTTGGTATTTTATTTTTTTCAGCCAGGAAGAAAATTGAAACCGCCCGTTTTTTTTTGCAAATGAGTGTATAATAAATAGTAATTGTTTGACGTCAAGAATAAATTTAAAACTAGCTGAAACTTATTAGAAATTATTATTCTATGATAATGTTTGTCTGCATGTATTATTGTTGTTTATTCGCATTATGCTGTGAAGAAGAAGAAGAGAAAAGAAATATACAGAATAGACAACTACAGATATTAAAAAGGCGTTTAAATATAGGTTGTGTATTAAAATTATTCTAAATATTGATAATAAATACAATAATTGACAATATGTATGCCTGGAAGAGATTGCTGCTTTAGCAATAAGGCCGCCTCTTGTATATTTCTTTTGTAAACATTTTACTCTCTTGCACGTAAACGTGTAGCACTATGTGCTAATACCCTAGTAAAAAGATACTGTTTAATGAAAACTGTGTATTTATTAAAATGACCCAGTGTAATACGAAAAACTGAGATCCAACGATCTGTAAATCTTAAATTGTTTGAATGTTTTTCATACGTTGCCGTTTTAAATGTATCTGCTATCTCAGTGTAGTTCACTATATATCTCAGTGTATTCACCATATCAGTCTTCGTCCGGATTTAACGGGAGAAGTCAATCCAGTCAAGAATATCACGGTTAAGGACAAAGTCCGACGGAGCGTTCACTTGCGTACTTGGTTCCATACGTTGATATTTCTTACCGGAAATAAAGTTTAAATTTACCATGCTTTCGCAAATAACATTATGAAAAAAAAAGTCGGACGTTGGCGAATCAAAATTCCAATTGACTTTTTAAGACAGTGATTTTTTAATTATATCATAATTGAACCTATTTCAAATTTAAATTGTAATCAGTAAATTTATTGGTTAATAAATTTTAAAAACTTTACAATAGAAGAGATAAATTAACGCTTCTTTTCATTCCACGGCTCACAGTTGAATGAAAATTCTGTATCCGAAAGCACACACAACATATTATACACAAACAGGTCACGACAAACGCAACAGTAATTACTGTGACTGCTGCACCAACCTTATACAATATTTGAAGCTAAAACTACCCGCTGCACACACACTACAAGCTGTGAACTTTGAATTACTTTAAGTCTTCCAAATAATGTCAAAAATCGTACAATTTTGATATTAGATTCAAAATTGGAACAGATTTAACAAAATCACTTTTTCACTTCGTGATAGCCAATAAACATTGTCTCTTAATGACACTAAAATAATTTTATAGTTCAAGTCGAGTTTATGTGTGTTAAGAGTCAAAGTTCTCTTTAAATTGATTTATAATTAATGTTTATTACCGTCCATACTTTGTTGTTTTATTGAGTATTACTTAGACTCTAAGTCATAGAGCAATATTGTCGCACGTCATAATTTTAGTAACATACTACATCCGCTTTTGTATTGAAAATATAACCTTTTCCGACCGGTCGAAGTATGACAAACAAATATTAACAATATTGACGCGCGAGTTCAATTCCCGCTCATGGCAAATGTTTGTATAGGTCATACAGATGATTGTTGTAGGCTGACGTTTGTGTTTGTATTGTACGTGTTTACGAACCCCTGACTGCAGATTTTATTTTAATGAAACGATGAGTATATATATATAGGGCTTTTATTTATAATCTGTTTTATGTTATTGTTTTAAGCCTATAGAAAACAAAATAAGACAGTTTTACTAAGCTTAGTTTAACTAAATATTAAAAAAATATATTTTTACACTAGTAATATATTTATAACTAACAAGGTGTTGCCCGAAATTTCGTTCGCGTTTGAATCTATTCCACGGAAAAGTCCGTTTAAAATAAAATAAAAAGCAGTCCGGGTAAAATAAAAAGCAGCAATAGTCTGTGCCAAATTTCATCCAGACCTGTTTTTCATTCGTTCCGGCGTGATTGAGTAACAAACATCCATACAAACTTTCGCATTTATAATAGCACTGCCTTTCCCGCTAAACGACTCTTTCTCATAACGGCCTCGAATGTTATTTGTTCAAAAATCCATTACTTAACATATCCTTGTAGTATTATATATATCCTTGTAGGGTTCCGGTTATCATAGATATATAGCGATGGTTATCGATAGATGACTCCATAGAAATATTAAGAGAAGAACAGAACTTATTTCAAATATCTGTGGATGACTCCAATAACACGCAGTGGAAAAGCGCGGTGGATTAAGTTCTCTTATATAGAGAGACGCCTTTGCCCAGCTGTGGGATGTTTTACAGGCTGATTTGTTTCGGTCTTAACACAAACGTAAAGGTTGTAAATATCTTCCTTTCGGAATGACCCGCATTATGATACTCTAGCGATGTTAGTAAGTTCTAATTTTATTACTTTTCGAGAAACCGAGAGAGTCGTTAGCATTTAATGATGTAAACTTGGTAAGGTGTGAATGTCAGCAGTTATTTTAAACTTAGTATATCCAGGCTTATTTGAGTAGTTGTTGCTTTCCAATAATTATTTAATGTTCTTTTTAATTACTTATTTGAAATATTTTCTTTTTCCTTACAACTTAGATTTCGTCTAAATTACATACCTACATGCTAATAATATATAATAAACTTTTTATAATTTGCAAGAGATATACTATATATGTGGCGACCATTCTGGTGTAATAGTGCGAGTTGTCCCCTAAAACAGCGCGCCGGCGGTCGCGTGTTCGATTCCCGCTCGGGACAGATATTTATACAAATATTTATTTCCGGTCTTGGTGTATGTCCTTTTGAGTCTCCCCACCGTGTCTCGGAAAGTACGTAAAGCCAGTTGTTATTTAGACACCCGATAACGATCGTAACTTATAGTAGAATAATTTATCCGCCAACCCGCAGTGGAGCAGCGTGGTGGATTAAGCTCCAACACTTCTTCTGTATGGAGAAAAGGCCTTCGCTCACCAGTGGGTTGTTTACAGGCTGATACAGTACAGTACAGCATACTAACCTGTACGTAACCTGTACCAGTTTTTATCGATTTAACAAAAACTTATAACACAAACATCAACTCGCAAACAAACAAAAAAGTTTTTACGAACATTTTAAAAATACGTTTTCCGCTTATAACTGGTTTCATCCAGTCTAAGTGATTTCTTTATACTTCATACTATTTTATTTGACGTCTTACGTCAAATTATTGTTATTGATTAAAAAGTTTTGATTTTTTGATTGATGATATTTATGAAGTTTGATTGACATATATAACGAAATAGTCTGTCGTTGTAAAATAAAATTTTTACTTTTTCAATCACAAAAATTAGAAAAAAAGTATATATATATATATATATATATATATATATATATATATATATATATATATATATATATATATATATATATATATAAGTTCAAAGCTATTTTACAACTAACTCAATAACACACTTTAAGTAATTTACTTATGTAAATCTTAAGAGATTTCTAGTGTCTTTAAAGGTAAACTCAAAACATCCGTGTTGTTTCCGCTACACCTGGTCAAACAAATTCTTCTGCAATTGCGTGAATACCTACACATACTTACTGGCTGTAATGACTGAGTGCACTGGGAACGATGAGGCTTTGTACCTACTGTACGTTACAGAATACGCGCAGTCAAACTTTGTCAAACAAATGATGACGATTTTTAAGAGTAGCCGTTGAGTTTGTTGTCGGTTCTCCACAGCAGAATCTATATACCAAAACCGGTGGTAGCTTCACATTAACATATTTCACAATGACGATTCAAAACTACTTTTAAAGTCACTCACTCAGGGTTTTTTAATCATTTACAATTAAATTTTCTCTTGATATACTATATACATTCAGGGGTAAAATTTCCGTAAGAATTTTTTCAGCAGTGCGTGAGATTTCGTTAAATTGTTTAAGGTTCATTGTTGTGTATAGTTTGTATGTTGTGAATGATATCATGCGTGCTAGCTGTAACTTGAAAAAGGTATTGCTACGATGGAGAATGTACCGACCGCCTCTCCCAAGGACACAGTCACTTCCGGGACAAAAAATACCCAATATGTTAATTTTTAGTATGAGCTCAAGTATTACAAAGTTTCATTCAAATTCATTCAGTAGTTTCGGCGTGATATGCGGCTAAGATACAGACACACAGACAAAAGAAAACAACTTTGGGTTAAGTATTCATTATAGATGGCCCCACATATCAAACTTTCAAATTACCTTCAATGTAATCTATATAATGTAATGTAAATGTAATATCATCAATAGTTAAAAAAAACGAAGATAGATTGATCATTGAGACCGGTCGTTATTAGTAATATCTTTTCTGGGTTTTTCTAAAAGGTGTGTATAGGCGAAGATGGGGAGGAGTGTGCAGTGGAAAATACTGTAGGTAAACATTTCGACTAGACGTAGGGACCTACGTATACTATCGAAACTGAAAAAAGGTACTTTACAGAAGAGCATTTTTAAGTTAATTTTGTGTACAAAATTGTCATTTATTTGTTAAGTATCGATATTATACTCATGAAAAATGTGGTCTAATATGTATTTTTTTAGCTTATTCTCTTTTTTTGTATAAAAACATATATAAAAAGGAGTTTCTTAGTGCAATAAAAAAAATCGCAAGTTTTCAGTTTCGATACTGTACGTAGGGACAGTCGATTTGTGCCCTCAATAAAACATTCTTATGTTTGTTTTCTTAAGAATGGGTATTTTTATTATTGCCTTAATATAACATATTACTTACAACTATGTTTTTACTCGTGTAAGACGTAAGTAATTAATAAAAAAAAATATAGATCTATGTAGCTATGCACATTAAGTGCAAACTATTTCGTGGGAATGTGAGCTACTGTTTTATAATCTACGGTATTCTCGCGCGGTTTCGACCGCGTTGAGTTTTTGAACCAGTGAGATTTGTTGACTTTACTGCGTAACCTGTAAGTGACAGCGTGTTGTTTTATAATCTATAGCCTTCATCAATAAACACGGTTAAACGTAATTTTGTTATAACCAGCTCCGTAGATCATGAGGCTACCGCGTTTTTGAGATTTCAGAGCGAGAGTGTTAAGTTTATCTTTAAAAAAAGATAAAGGGAAACATCATTAGGAAACCTTCATGTCTCAAAAGAAATTCTGAGACAAAATCCGCTAAGACGCAGTGGAATAGCGTGGTAGATAAGCTGCAATTCTACATTATAGGATAAGTTTTTGCCCAGTTATGGGATGTATATAAACTTTTGTTACAGATAGATAAAATACGTGTAAATTATTTTATATGTATAAGCCAAAAGTCCCGCAGCTAGAATGTATGTAGCGTATCACGATGTTGCTAAGCGAACTATGTTTTTTTTTAATATTTTTACAACTACTATTTAAGTAGTATTATGTATTAATTACATAGTCACATCGATGTTATTACCATCATCTTTAACACATATAAATTATTAGACAGAGCAAAAACTAAGGTCGTCCTTTTGTAAATAAGTCTACAAAGTTGCTAATTATATCTAATTTATTCACAAGATGCGTATAAAAATATCAATATCAAATATTTACATAGTATCGTGAAAATTGATGTAAAAAGCTAGGATCAAGATATATTAGCCGCACTACGAGTATAACAAAATAAAGTAATATACGGGTAAAGTAAATTGGACTATACGATGTACTGGACGATAAGTCGCACCTTAAATTTACAAGAAGAAATATTAAAATTACAAGAAAAAAATTAGAAAAAATATATTTTCTTTGTTTATTTATTAATGCTTTATTGCACAATACATTATTAAAATGTATAAAAGGTTGGTATTACTAAAAACATTCTTAGAGTTATCCTTTTCGTTAGCCTTAGGACTAGAGCGACCATTTTTTTGTAGGTGTGCAAAATCGGAAATTTAACAAATTCATATTCAAAAAGCCATAAAGAAGATAATAAAATAATTAACAATCATTACGTTAAATACATACATAAATAGTTATATAAATAAAAAGATCCATCTTTTAATGTTACTTTCAGATAATTATATAAATAATATTATAATATACAGTTTATTTTCACGGTCGGTACATTTAAAAAAAAAGTAAAAGTCCAAAAATATGGCAAATATAGATATATAATAATATATAGATATACAATAAGTAGTGTCCAAATTCAACCCAAGAATACAAAATTGTAGGGACTGATTTCCAGTTAAGTCTGCTTCTTAATCAACTGCTACTAATAATAATAGCTTGAAATATAGCCGGATTAAACAGTAGTCCAAAATACTCAGACCAGACCTCAACTGCAGCAAGGTCATCATATTAATGTATTACAAAGCAAAAAGTATAGCCTAGTTTAATTATATGGTACCTACTTAAATTAATAAAGGGATTTAATTTTTGTACATTGAATCAAACAATTAGCAGCCTTTTTTAATTAATTAAAAGCCCCTTCAAGGCTTTTAAAACCCTACCTATGTTCAATACACTTACAACTTACAAATAAACGCTGCCACAGCCAATTGACGAGTTGACTGCGAGACTAAAATTAGTCGTATCCGCTATACACACAGTGAGTGCTATTAAGGTAAACGCAGAAACTGTTACCTATATAAGAGCGCTTATTACAGAAAGCTACGCTATCCAATGCTTTAATATATATTTTTTTTATGACAGCCCGTATATAACATGTAATACATTATTATAAATTATCGCTGCCCTCAATAAACTTTTGTAGCACCAAAAAAACCATAAAACATTGAAAAGAAGAGGATGAGGGATTAACTAAATGTAAAGAAAAAGGAATGTTGTATTTTGACTCTCTCGCCTATTGTAGATATAATAGCTAAAATAAGGATTTCTCAGTGTATGAGCTTTAGTGAATTACAGATGAATACTACAACAAAAAATTTTCACAATTGAGCTTTTAAGCTTTTAGGATGCGATTTGTTTTATACTGACTATGTTTGAATTACAAACGGTTTCAATAATCTGTATTCGATTTTCTTACTATAGATAAAATTTTGACACAATTCGTGTGAAGTTAATATCAAAATTCTATCTTTAGTAAGCATAATTTATTAGAGATATATAGAAACTGTCCGTATGTAAGAACAATATAACAGCATAATATTTTATGAATTTGTGTTTTTTTTTTTTAAATAATAAAACAGCTCATCAGTTATTTAGTATTTTTAGTTTAACAAAGATTATAAAACTAGACGATTCGTGTTTCAGATGTATATATAGATAAAGTAAAGATAATCGCAGAAAAAATATAGTAAGATAATATGCATTGCATAGTTTATTGCAAATAACATGTACTTAGGGTTAAATTCTAAATAATGTTATGCATTAATTATTATTTATATACCACGCTTACAGACATGCCAATTTAAAAAAAAAAATAATTAAAAAATATAAAAAAAAACAACAGCTTTGTATATTATAGCTTCAAAGTGAGACGGTAGGCTAAAATTCCTTGGACAGGTGGCAGGCAAGGCTCGCATCCCGGGAACCAGTTACGGCGACTTGCGTAACCGTTGGTTCGATGCCCGATCGAGAGCATTTGGTAAACCGTATGGCTATAAATATAGGTGTACCGTTTATGGAAGAAGTCTGTATAATTTGTGTACCTTTATAATTATTAAATTACTGGATGTTCAGTAAGTTTTCACGATCAGTTTTGATACTTTCGCGATATTCGTAAGTACTAATTATCTTTCAGTTTTGATATATGAAAAATTAATTGAGTAATGAATAGAATTATAAGGACGTGGTAATTAACTTTTCTCAGAAAAAAAAGTAATAATAACAAATAGGTTCAATAAACAAACTCTTCCGCTTTGTTTTTACGGTTCGGAGCGCCAAGGGCCAAACTCGAACCTCTTTTACATTTCGGAGTAACCCTGTTCGATACAGGATTTAGTTAGTAGTAGTAAGTGGTGTGGAGGACAGAGTTGTTCCGTCATCAAGTTGTTTTTGGCATGTTTGAAAAGAAACATAAAATAAGATGTAAATTCACTTGAGTTACTGTGATGAGTAGTAGTCCTTTTTTGTAGATAGAGAAACCTGTGGCAGAGGATCAACTTTAGTATATTACTATTTCCATTGTATAGTGGCATCATAATGATGACACCTTAATGATTTTCCGATGACGTACAGGATCTTTTGAGTACGACTGAAATAGCAGTAGGTACTCGTAAAGCTCTTGAGACGATGCTGAGCGTCGACACCCTTACACTTAGCGGCAGCGCGCAACTTACGACTTATTTAGGTTAGCTACCGTTTGTTTATAAATAATACTGTTTACTCTTTTATAAATCTTTTATATTAACTCAAGCTCTAAAATATTGACGTGTTTGATTTATATTCGTAGTGTTTAAGTAAACTCTACATTTGGTGACCACGACACGACTTGAACATCATGTTTGTATTTCAAGCATTTATTATATTTTTTATTTAATTAAAAAAATAATATAGGATTTATTTATTTAAAAAAAAATACCTTGGATACGTGTGAATTAGGTTTTAAAACATAATTATTTTATTAACGTAGGGGAGCGAGGGGCTAGTTGTAACAATTTTTCGTTGGGACCTTATGAAAGCTTACTTGTTAGGTATTAAGGAAATGCAGCAGTACTATTTGAATGAGCAACTATTCAACTAGTAATTTCAAATAAAATTTTGATCAAACCTGTGACAAGTTCTTGTAAAAATGGCTTAGAAAAAAAAGTGACAAGTGTTACAACTTACCCCGTGATTGGGGCTAGTTGTAACAGTAAGAATTGAAAATCAGTTTTCTATTTTTCAAAGGTTTATTTAGCATATTTATTATTAGAAACTGTAGACATGCTAAGACAGATTTCGACTTTTAAGTTTTATTCTTAATGTAATAAAAAAATATTCAAAAATTTACAAAAACTTGTTATTTCTTTTTTTAGACTATAAAGGAACTATAGATTTACAGCCATTTATAGTCTTAACTACTTAAGTAAACAGATTTTTGGTTCATTTAGCGTATTTAGCATTAAAAAGTTTAGGCACATAGTTTTATTCTTAATCTAGTGGAAAAATATTCAGCCATTTATAACAACAATATCTCAACTTCTTATGTAATCAATCAGCCTTTTGATTAAAGTATTATAGAGATTTGTAACTCCTTTTTTTACATATATCTAAATAGCGACACATGACCTAAATTAAAGTATTTTGTAGCTTTTTGTACACTGGTTTAATTTTACAAGACTTCAACAGAAGCCAATTCGTACACATCTTGGCTTTGGGAAGCACTTTCAGTTTTTTTTAAATAGTGTCTCATTCTGAAATGGATGAAATCAATTAAGTTCAACAAAAAAGTATTCAAAACATGAAAAGAAGAAATTTAAGTATGTCCCACGTGATTTCATAGAAATAATAAATCAATACGGGGCAAGTTGTAACAAGTTACAACTTGCCCCACGAAAGTGTTACAACATACCCCACTGCAAGGTTTTTTGAAATAACTGCTATAAAAAAATATATCCCCTATTTAGTATAAAATTACAATTAATACAATCGAAGTAAACAAATGCTAAATGTATTTGAATAAATCAACTAGTGCTAAACAATTTGAAATCAACAGTAATAAATTTTGTATAAATGCAAAAAAATCCATTACGTGGTCTTATCGGAGCGCCTGCGTAACACTGCCTTCTGCGTCATCCAGCGGGATACCGATCATGCTAATATGATAGAATGGGTATTAAATAGTAAGTTAGGTTGAAAATCAAATGAATATTCTTCTATTATCTAAGTAAAAAATGCTTGTTACTACTTGCCCCTGTTACAACTAGCCCCCCGCTCCCCTACTCGTATATAAAACAAATTTATATTCACAAAAAAACATATATATATATATATATATATATAATTTATTTTATTGTCCATTTTGTATTTATTCAATTGCTATGACAACGCAACGCAAATAAA
This sequence comes from Euphydryas editha, assembly GCA_036937285.1. NCBI lineage: Eukaryota > Metazoa > Arthropoda > Insecta > Lepidoptera > Nymphalidae > Euphydryas > Euphydryas editha. The sequence continues at coordinate 9,039,182 of JAUPFZ010000024.1, forward strand.
AACCTACAAGAAGTCTTTTAGCTTAAGATTTATGTGGAAATAACTAAAACATTAATCGACAGCTAAATTTAGTATTAAAATATCACAGACAAAGCTAAATAATCTCCGTTTACATCATAATACGTAAAAACTGCGTACTTACGACATTGAGACTAAGTATTATTAATGTGGTAATTTCATAAATTATCGTCGAAAATTTCAAGGCTCCTAAATTATATGTCATTTCAACAATGAGACGTCTGAAGATATCAGGGTTATCTGAAAACGATCTCTAGTTACTCGTATTTATATTTTGGGACAATCTTTAATTGAGATTCGAGTAGTTTTGTTTCAACAGGTGTGTTCGATATTATAAGAATTTATTAATTAATACAAAAACATGACTGCTACCTTGTTGTTTACTGTCAAAAATTATATATATGTATGTATATCTCATCTTATTGAAACTTTTCCAGTATTTTAACATTATATTTCATTTTACCGTTATATTTTATATATATTATAACCTTTCCTATGTATATAATTATTTGACTCAAGTGATTACTTTAAACCTCCGGTTAAAAATTTCGACCAGTTCTTTTATACATTATTCCATAAAAAATAAATGTCATAAAAATACAAGACAAGTATGCTTAATAAAAAAAAAAAAACAAAAAACCCGACTGCGTAAAATACTCTTACTATAAACTAAAAAGAACAATACAATTTACTAGCTTTCATTTGATACCCATATTGCTACAGTAAGAAAAAAATTCAACTCCCCCCCCCCCTCATTCCGCCGTTTGCGGGCGCCATTTTGAAAATTTATATAGCCTATGTCACTACTACAATTTAGACAAATCCAACGACACCTCATATGTCAAAAACCGTCCAGCCGTTTGGGCTGTAGGGCGTGCCAAAGAAATGGACATACATACATACATACATACATACATACATACATACATACATACATACATACATACATACATACATACATACACTCGAAAAACATTACCCTCCTTCTGTCGCAGTCGGGTAAAAAGACACAAAGTAGCGATAAACGAGAAAAAATAATATGATGTGACTCTATTTCCTCTATGTCCTATTCCGTGACTTATCTATTTGGTTAGATGACCTCTGATAAGCGAACTTCAAAGTCCCTTGTGGATCACGGGGTTTGTAATTAAAATATATATTTAACTAGGTATATAGTAAAGTTGATGATATGTACATTAATTTGTTGCCCAACTAGGATATTGAGTATTTAATATTAATGAGAAAAAAGCCAAAAAAACAATGTTTTTCAATCATTTTAATTGTAGTTAATATTAGTTATAAAGGATACTCTTATCCTTGAACTTGCAGCTATAAAATAATGCTATTATAAAATAAACATTTATTAAATTATCTCAGACAATGATAAGCTAATTAAAATACAAAGACTTGTTAAAAGCGGTTATTGCAGAAGCTCGCCACAATACAGGAAGGTTGGTCGCACTTTGTTAAATATATAATGATGTTATAAAATTGAAAAGTCTACTTGTTTGTATAGGTACCTACTCTAATCTCAGAATCTTTTAAAAAAAAATAAAGCCTATTAAAGAATTATCGACTCAAGAGCAGAGTACCTAAATACAACCAATTTGACAAATAACGGTTGAAGCCGTGACATTCTATGGTAATAAAAACGCACTCTAATATATTTTCATAATATATCGTTAATAAGCATCTATTAAACATCCGGACAGTTTTAACGAGTTTAATATAAAAATAAATCCGTAAATTATTACCGGTTGAATCTTAACCGCTAACCGCAATGCGAACGAGTGGTAATATGACTGAATATGATGAATATGACTACCTACTTACTCCGTACATTTATATGTTCTATCTTACTGTATCAGCCTGTAAACAACGCACTGCTGTGCGAAGACCTCCTCTCTATATAGAAGAAGGGTTGGGACTTAATCCACCACGCTGCTCGACTGTGGGTTGCCGAATAATATCGCTACCATGAGATGTACCTAACGATCATTACCAGGTGTCCATGACCGTGTCCGGTGTCCGGGACCGACGGTTGTACGTGCTCTCCGAGGCACGGTGGGGGAACCTACAAGGACCCACACCCAGACCGGATAAAAATATTTGCACAAATACTATATCTGCCCCAAGCGGGAATCGAACCCGCGACTGCTGGCGTTGAGGCGACTACTCGCACCACTACAACAGAACGGTCGTCTATTATACCTTAACAACGATATAAATATATATTTTTTTAAATAACGATTGTACTCGTATTATTTTTTTCAACTTTATTTGCATAGACACTTTGTCAGAAATTTAATGTTGTATATTTTAAGTACAAATTAATTATACCTACAACAGTTTTAAAAACGTACAAACTGAACTAAATCAGCTTGTAAAAATACCACTGCTTGGCTAAGGCCTCTTCTGCCTTCGGCCTTTACAATTTGATATGGGTGTTATACCACCACGCTGGCACTGTTCCAATGTGGGTTAGGGTACAATTTCCCTACCATGAGTCGTTACTATCAGGTGTCTATGAAGGACCGTGGCTTTACGTGCTGCCCGAGACACGGTGGGGAGACCCAATGATCTAGGGCTAGGTTTCTAAGGTTTTTACCACCTAACCTAAAAAAATGTTTCTAGCAATAAATCCGCTTTTTATGATATGTATCTATCATTAACATATTGTACAATAAGAATAAATAAATATGACGTTGATTTAATATGTAATAAACAGTAGATAATAGACAAATAGAAATGTACTGGGTTCATTTGCCTAAGGCCCGGACCCGTCACCCCTCCGCTTCACTGGATACCACTGAACGAAATTCTATTGGTTGTTTAAAACACATCTCCGCACATCTCCGCTCTGGTGGAGTCACACCCTAATATTAAGTATACAATATTTCAAGTCACCTTGGCGGCAATGTGTGCGTCAAGCTTGTATAAAATCAGTAGCCGAGACTGCGTGTTAAGAGGTACGGTCAACTGTGTTTTTTTACACATAAAAAGGATGTTGGAAAATGTCAATTTCCTGTTTTTCCAAATAACATATCTGCATCGAAATGTCAGGTTTTATTTTTTTATTGACTATACTGACTATAAACCTATCAGAAAGCAATAAAAATATGCTCTGCTGGGATGACTGTCGCGTCACTATTTCAAATATTAAAGTTGCTTATTTACAAGTGTAAATAGAGCGTCGTGCGGTAAGATTATCAAGTGGCTTAGGAGTATCTAGTAGCCTCTAAGGTTCCAGCCCATTGATGCGGTGCGAGGTGGCATAGGGGAGAAACGGAGAAATATTAACCGGTGATGGATTGCAAAAAATCTCCCCTCCACTCCAGTGGACAAACTCCACCTGGCTGGCTCTGCAATCCTATTGTTAAATATTTCTCCGTTTATCCGCTCCGCCGCCCCGCTCCGCATCAATAGCCTGTCCACCCTAATAAAGGAACAAAGTTCACTTACATTTAACAAAGTTATATGTATGACTGAAAAATACTATCTAGACCTATTTATAGATATTTTATCTATACTAACATATAGCTGACGATAAACTTAGAACATACAAGTGTAAGTTGAGATTTTTTTTTGTGTAAATATTTTTTTTATTTAAAAGATCATTGGATAGAGATTTGTAGGCTATAATAACTGAACAACTTAAGTATATAAATGTCACCACAAAACTGTAAGTGATCTCTAGTTAATACAATTTTTCTAACAAGATGTCTAGAGACGAAAAAAAATAGAAAATACTTGAGCGTTCAAAGAAATACACAAAATATGTATAGCTTAAAACCATAATTAACATGAAAATATATGTATATTTTATTTAACGTTCATTAAATGAGAAACTTCGATAACACAATTTCTATGGCTATTCGAAAACTATAAATTAGAATGTGAAAGAGTCGCACCAAAGATTAGTGGGTAGGTATTAATTCAGTTCCGAACAAATGATAAAACTTTCCTTTTGCATAACATTAGTATGATTAATATCAAATTATGGGTTTATTAACCAGCTGTTTTTTTTTTTACGAATATGTTCGTCATAAAAAAATGTAAAATTTTATGTTATGACGAATATAACGTCGTCCAGCACGTACAGCAGTGCCAGCTTGTACAGCGGGATGGCCAGCGCCAGTGACAGCGCCGCCAGCGAACGCTGATCGCCCGACAGCTCACCCAGCGACTTTTTTCACACATATTCCAACAACGTCGAAACAGTTAACTATAATAGTTAACTTCAAAATTACTGAATATTGTAGACTTGTAGTAATATAAGATAGTTAGCACTGTGTCACGAATATTTTTATAATAAAAATCCATTTATTAAAAATATTATTGGCTATATTACATCATACTATCACTTATACGAGCAATAACTATGAATACATATCTATAGAAAGACCTAGATAAAACCACAAGGAAAAACTATTGGTTTCAATAAGAACTACAATTACATAATTCTAAACTTCATAATGGCTACCTAAAGATGAAATGGAATATGTTATTAACCCAGTTTATTTTATTGCGATGTTGAATTTATTATAAATGGCGCCTCTATTAGAGACCTAGGTGCGAATCGCGGCTCTACTCGCGCTTCGTATCAACGGGTTATTTCCTTGTTGATGTACTATGTAGCTTTCTAGATGACTGATAAGATTTTGTCCAAGTTTATTTACCGGGCCGTTTGCACGAGTCAAAGCGAGAAGATTTATACCCTATGTCTTATTTATCCTTTATCTCCTAAAAAAATTAATTTGGCAACGGAATTATTTTATAAAATTGCACCTAATTTGAAAATACTTCAAGAAATACACTTTGTCTTCTAGGTGCTCCACCTTTTGATGAAGGCATAGAGCCAATTTTAGACAGTAAAATTAAAATTTTCCTGGACAACACTGACAAATTGGGTACTCTAAATTCTCATATACTATTTTGAAATATTGTCTTTTTGTCCCAAATTTAATGTACATACTTCGCACGAGCCCAATTTCGAAATTCCCTGGCTTGACCGATAAAATTGATGCCACTTTGAAATGTTCTTTAGAAAAAATTCTAAATTTATCTTTGGCGAAAATTCTTGGACCCAAGCTACTAGCTTACCAATTAGAGATGGTGGCATCGGCGTGAGACAAATTTCTAGTGTCGCTCTTTCTGCTTTTCTTGCTTCTGTACATAGTATCAAAGGTCTATGTTCCGAAATTTTAAAATCAAATTCAGTCCAAATTACAGATGCTACAGACGCAGTAGAAAACTGGAAGTTGAGGTGTCCTAATGATGATATCCCCAAGGAAAATACAAAACAAAAACTTTGGGATGCGCCGTTGGTTCACAATACTCGTGAAAATTTGACGCAAAATCTTACAAGTGACAAAAACCGTGCTAGGCTTCTAACTTTATCAATTAAAGAGTCAGGTTACTGGTTACATGCAATGCCGTCAAAAAACCTTGGGACACTTTTAGATAATGAAAGTTTTCGAATTTGTATAGGTCTCCGGTTGGGAGCACGTCTGTGTTTTGAACACAGATGAGGTTGATTCTTTTCTTTCTTGCAACAAGAGTTCAGGTACGTTTTCCCGCCACGGTTCCCTGAATGAGACCATTAAAAGGGCTCTTGCCACCATCGACGTTCCTGCTCTTATTGAGCCTACTGGAATTAGTCGCGATGATGGCAAGGGGACGGGCGCTTTTGTGGGACGCAACCTGCGTCGATACATTGGCTCCGTCTCATGTCAGGGAAACGGCTTTAAGAGTGGGAGCCGCTGCGGAGAAGGCTAAAATGACTAAACGGCACAAATATTCGTCACTTATCCAAAGTTATGTTTTTGTGCCGTTTGCAGTCGAAACACTTGGACCTTGGAGTAGCAGTGCAAAAAAAAATTCTAAAAGAATAAACTCCACGTCTCATAGCCTCCACCGGTGACAGGAGGGCTGGTGCATTTTTTGCCCAAAGAATCGGAATTGCGATTCAACGGGGAAATGCTGCTAGTATACTTGGCACCATTCTACGCGGACATAATTTATACCAAAACTGTTTGTAAATAATTATTTTAAGTTTTGAATTGTAAATATGTATAATATTGTAAAATTGCCTTAAATATATATTTTATAAACCCTATGTGGTGACCATGTATAGGTAAAAGCTACAATTATGGTAAGTTTATCACAATCAAATAAGTACTTTTTGACCTTAGCTTATCATAGCATATTTTTCTAATGGAACTCATTGGTCAAGAGATTACTGCGTTCAAACAAGCGAACAGACAATTCTTAGGTTTCTTTAATTTAAAGTGAATAAGTATAGATTCATTCGGATAATATGGTCACCAAAATACAAAAGAAGGATCTCCTTAAAATTTTCAAATAAAAATGTATTTTACTTTATGGAAATGGGTAGAATAATAGCGAATCGTGATCGTTGTTTTAAGCTAAATAAAATTTTTGATAACTTTTCCGTGCGCTAACCGGCAGAGAAGTAAACTAAGGCCATAGTGCTGCGAACAACTGTACACCAACCAGGATGGTGGAAGGCAGCAGCGTTACCATACCCTGTCGTAACACATTGCGCTCACCAACCCGCCTGGCAAGCGTGGCAAGTATTATCAAGCCTGCCTGTTTTTTAGGTTACAGGCTTAGAATTTTTTTTTATTTGAAAGGCAATATGGTAGAGAATAATAATAAATCATAAAATTTCCTGGTATTGCGAGCATAATTCTGAGAAAATTAGAGATCATTGAAAAACAGTCATAAAAAATGGTTTTTTTTTTCACAAATAGCAAAGTTAAAGTCATAGTGCCACTTTTTTGCGAGCTAATCGTTATTTTATCCTTACCGCCAAATACGTGGCATATATATATATTTTTTATTTCAAAGTAATCGACCCACTACTTTGGAAGAAATCGTTATTTTTTGTACATAGAGTCTACGTAAGATATAAAAATCTTAATTCGTCAATAAAAAATAAAATAAATTTTTTCAAATTTTTTTGTCGATAATTTTTGGTCTTGTTTCACCCCCTTTCGGGGTTGCACTTTATCGCGGGACATTCTGTAGGTATAAACGCATACGCTTACTCATACTTAAAGTTCCGAAGTGTACGCAAGTTTAATAACAACAACATAGCTATGTGTACATACACTATATACTAAATGTGTACACGTAATCCTTGAACAGCGCGTTTCAATGTACGGGTCTATAATGCACGGACCGTATATGACCTTAATATATGCAATATGCATGCTCATGGGCATAACATAAATGTTCACTCAAAAGCAATGCCCTCGGTCGCCCTTTAACACGTGCGTAGACGTGCCGTTACCGAGATATGAGCGAACAATGTAACGCGAAATGATCACCGTAATGAACATTGTGTGCTTTGAAAAGCTACAATATACTATTATTTTTAAAATGTGTTTTTATAACATGCAGAAATTACTTGTAATTAACTCTATGCTTTCAAAAATCTAAAGGGTTTCTTTGCTAAGAGCTGTAATCTCAAAAATATAGAACCTTCTTCATCAAAGCCTACTCGCTGTTACATAATGTTTTATGACCTACGGGAGTACTAAGGTAATAATGTAACTTTCTAATAAAAAATGGTAAAAGAACTAATAAATGAAATCTGTAGTTTAAGAGTTTATCGCTTACAAATCATACAAGCAAATTTTTATTTAGTGTATAAGATATAAAACACTATTATACAGTACGTTAACAGCCTATAAAAGTCCCACTGTTGGACATAGGCCATTTCTCCTATCAGAAAGAAGAGTTGAAGCTTAATCCTCCACGATGATCTTTACTCTCTTACGAATTTTCCGCTGACCACGTCACCTATGAACACCTCTTGAATTTTAAAGACAAACTGTTAGAGTTTCTTAATTTGAATTTATACCATTGTCGGTTGATTCCAATTTATTTTTACGGAACCGTTCTAAAACCATTTGCACAGAGGGCGCCACTTACACGGGGAAGTACCTCACTGACACTTGTCCACAGACTCCAAAAGATGGTGGTAGACAATAAGTTCCAATAGATATGTAGAGCAGATTCTGCTATCATCAACACAATCATGAGGATGCTAAACTATAAATATAAATCTAAATTATAAAATGTGACGGTGGACTGTTTTTTTCTTCCCGTTATTAATATTTTTACGCGTGAAGTGACTAGGGGGACTGAATGAGTGAATGAAACTACATACATTGTACCTTTTACTGAACAATTTAATTATAATTTCTGTCAATACATTTCTGTCAGAAAAAGAACTTTATATAAATAATACAATATAAGTATCCGGACCAGGACAATCATCTGTATGACCTACTCAACCATTTGCTATAAGCGGGTATCGAATACATAACCATAAAGTAACAGCTAGTCGCTGTGACCACTATTCCAACACGTATGTCATCTCTTCCGATTTTATTTGATTTTCGATACGATCAAGTTGCTTTATAATGGCAATTGCTAATCATTGTATGATTACCGTTTAAATAAACAAGTTGTCCAAAGTAAAATAAGTTTTAAATCTATCTCTATAGATTAGTGCATTTAATTCAAACATTTAAAATTAATATTTGTTATATCTAATATATAATTCTGAAATATATTTAAATGCAAAAAATATGAGTGCAACCTGATTTATTTAAAATTGTATAGTTACTAAAAATCTTTGTAATGAGAATTATGTTATGAATATAATTACTATGGTAGTCATTTTCTCACGTAGGTACGTAATAATGTATTATTATATAAAATATTTACGTATGACATAACATTATTTTATTTTAAAATATTTCTTTTTAAATCTTTAGTAAATTCTTATTTTTTATTCTTATTTACTCGAAAAAATAATTCGAAAAAAAAACATTGATGCATAAAATTGGGAGTAGATGCAACCAAATTCTAAATTCAATGATGTACATAATTTAGGCAAAATGTTCTCTACGTTACGCTACGTTAAGTAAATTCGTAGGTAGGTACTTCCCGTGTCAATAAACAGTAGTCCTCGGCAATCAGTCTCCTACTTCCGCTCTGCGAAAGCTCTCAGTTCTGCTACTCGTACGGTAACATTAAACTTAAAAAAAATTTACTAAGTACTTTTGAATCGTCATTTTACAAGTCATTTTTAATTGTAACTAAAGCTATCGGCTCGAAGTGTAGGTACTGTATGTTACATCCGTGTTTTTAATTATATATTATATTTTTTTTATTTTGCTAGAGAACCTTACCACAGTGAAATTTCTCGATAAAAGATTTTAATCATAGACTTGAAAGTAGAATGAGACGGTATTTTTATTTTTTGTATTTATAGCATGTTTGTTTTTAAGAAACAAATTAGAAATAAGTGTACAAATTTTACATAGCTGTATGACCAAATATTTCAATAAAATTATCAGCAGATATCATCCCAACAAATAAATAAAAATATGGTTGAGAAAATCTTGATGCGAATTCGAACTTTATAGATCAGCATTTAACTCTGTGTGTGTGACTTATGAAAAATCAATGTATACTACATACTATTTAGCCGGAGTTCAAAACATTGACCTCAAGTAAACACATAAAAAGGCCCCACGCGGGACCTTCTTAAGCACGAGGCTATGGGCGAATATCTGCTACGCCCACTCCCAGTAACGCCTCTGTTCCACCATTACTCATTTTTGCGGATATTCGACTTTTTTCAAGTATCTAAAATTTCAAAGATATGTGTAGTACTTACGTTTAGAATTATCTTATTACCTACTAATAAGGTTAATACCTTATAAACGCGGAAGTTTTCTGAGGATTGATGGATGTTTTTATGATTTATTTGAAAAACTACTTCCGCGTTTCATCATCATTCATCATCAAAGTGATATATACTATATATGTATATGAAATGAAATTAAACAAAATAATAATAAAACCTGGTAACGGATAATTACAAAAAAAAAAAAAAAATAATAATTAAGTATATAAGCTAATATTTCATTTAGAGTTCATACAGAATTGTAAGGTCGTAAGTGTTCTTTTCTTAAAAGTATTAGACTGTCATCAACCACAATATTGTTACATAAAAATGTGTCCGCGTACGGGACGCGTTGATAATAATATAATAAAATGTCTAACCAACGTGTATCGTTACAGTTCGACGAGTTCGTGCGCTCGCTGCAAGTGGACCCCCACTCCCCCCTCTTCAGGCTCGTCACAGACGGACAGCCACCGCTCAGGTGAGTGCATTAGCATAATTTGATTTTGACCATTTAATCGACCGGACTCGGAAGACTTGCTTTAATTGTTACTTATAATAAAGCCAATAACTTATATACGTAATTATATTATTTCAACTCTATTTATTTTATAAAATAATTGAGCAAATTTGTCTAAAGGCATTTCCAAAGTTTACCTAAATATGCTTGTATATTACATACAACCAATTTGTTGTGTATGACCGCAGCGTTTGAGATAACACTTAAAATAGTAACGTATATTTCTCTTCTCTAGTCTGTTTATTCATCTACGCCAAACTAAGCGACAATAAAGGACTTGAAGAGCAAGCGTTTGTAAAAATAAAAGTTCTGTAAATATTTTTCCATTTTGAATTCTATCATCGTCAATACTGAATAAAAAACAGGCCAATGTTAAAAATATTTATTCCTATGTTTTTTACGTTTTGCGGAACTTGTCTGACGGGTGTGGAAAAAAATCGACGTTTTGTCTACTGACGCACGTTTCTAAAAAATTCCGAAAGGTATATCATTCCAGAACGTTGTAAACACTTTGTTTTATATGTAAAAATGTATTTACAAATAGGTTTTTATATATTATATGTAGCAAGAGGCTACGATTATGGGGGTTAGTTGAGGTTAGTTTTTACTACACATTTATTTTGTCCTGGATCAGCATAGCAAGAATATGTATTGACTTAAATCATATGGTAGGTATCAAGATACATTTGCATTCCTCGTAAGCTTAAGTTCTTGTTCGTGAACGGATTTTTTTATTATCTATACTAATATAATAAAGCTGAAGAGTTTGTTTGTTTATTTGTTTGTTTGAACGCGCTAATATCAGGAACTACTGGTTCGAATTGAAAAATTCTTTTTGTTGTGGATAGCCCATTTACCGAGGAAGGCTATAGGCTATATAACATCACGCTACGACCAATAGGGGCTGAGTAATAATAAGAAATGTTACAAAAACGGGAAAAAATAATCTTTTTTTAAGAGCTTCCGTTGCGTCCTTTATTATTTCTCTTCTCGAGACATTTTTTTAACTATATTTCCACTTTATAGTAAATACAACATCACTTTTTTACTAATAATTTTCGAAAAATAAAAAAAAAAACTTAATAATACGTTGAACGACCCAGGAATCAAACCTGAGGCCCTTGCTCGGCAGTAACGCTTGCGACCATTCGACCAACGAGGCGGGAATCTACTCTTAGAGTAATTGTTTGAAAATATTTAAGTACATTTTTCCCTTAAATTAACGCGGGTGAAACCGCGGGGCACAGCTAGTTTATTATATTATTAAACTCGTTTGTCAAATCAACAGTTTCACGACGAATGTGAAATCGACATCAACATTTCAAACTACTAAACATATTCATAATTTTCAAATATCAATATGCATTCTTGAACATTTTACCTTCCTCGTGTTTATGTATTAACTATTATATATAATTCCTAAACCCTCCGCTAATCTTTGATCTTTCGTTTATCAGAAAACACCCTAACGTCATTGACAACAATGTCGTTAGAACTTTAAAAAATTTAAAAGTATAAAAATTTAAATATACACAAATGTACATTCGACCTTTCGGTTCAATTATATAGAAAATAGATAAAAATCTAACCTGACATCCGGCGTCAGCGTTTAGCATAAACGCTCCGTATTACAAGCGCGATACAGATTCTATTGATATTATTTTATCATTTAAATCTTTTAAAACGTTTAACGAAATGTTTATTTTATTTAAAAATAAAGAAAAGAAGGTCAACATAAATATACCCATTTTACACTTCTGTTTTACAAGAAAACGTAGTATAAATTTAAAAGGTAAACTTTTCGGTAAATAATAGAAAGAAGTCGTCATCAGCCGGGCTAGCATGAGTACCAAGATATCTCTTGACGAGAGAGAGAGAGAGAGATAATATGTCAACATCAAGTATTTTCTCGATTACCCTAACATGCGCACTACGAGTCGATAATATTCTTCTTCAAACTTCAAAATCACGTCCAAATTCGACAAAATTACTATGTCATGTTAGCTCCCGTAGAGATAAATACCACAGATATCTAAAACTTAATGTTATCTCTTCTATCGACGTAACGAGAAGAGTATCACGTGCACACATGTTAGCTACTGTAGACATAGAGAAATAATACGAGAATAGTAGTAGACAAAATTTTGTCGTGAGGGCTAGCATAGCCTATTATTATAGAATACCAAAAGTTATTCAAATCAAGTCCTCAAGAATCGTGTAAATAATTATAACCTACACCAATCTTTGACTTCTGACCTATTTATTAAGACCTCTAGTGGAGGTAAAAATGATAAATATCACGAAGTGATTATAATATGACATTCTTTTTTTCGAGCACAAAACACTTGGTTCATTGCAGTTCCTGATGTTTAATAATAACCACTTGCACCAGAGGCAATGCAAATGTGTTTCTGGTAAAAGAAAAAAAAGAAACGAAATAATATTTCGTTTCCAATTCTTCTTCTCTCTCTCTCTCTCTCCATTACAAAAACGTAAAAGTGTAAAATACCGTCTTAACGCTATTTCACACAAATTTTCTGAGAGACTCGCCATATACAAGCGGTAGCTAATTACCTTCAGCTAGGCTTAACCACAATATAATATACGAAATAGTAGATTTCACAAAAATTATTCAGCGAAAGAGTCGTAATTACTTTGAATATCGCTATTTAAAGTTGCACAACTGCGGTTAATGATAGACACAATCAGTGTGTAATACTTTACCTACTTACTTATATTTTGACATAAAAAGATTATGTGTAATGAGATCGTTCTAAACGATTACAAAGATAAAAATAGATATTATTTCATAACAGTCAAGTCCGATGATGTTAGTATATTTTTAATTAAAAACCATATATTCAAGTTCAAAGAGTGTTTAAAGCCTTTAAAATCTGCAATAAAAAGGTAAATTACTAATTTCACTTCGTCCATCTATACATATAAATAAAGATTTACTACTCTTGAATACTCTTCATTATTCGTCCATTTATAGATTACATTAAAAATGAATTATCATTTTTAAAAAAACGGCCATGTCTCCAAACGTACAAAGGGGGAGATGGATTTTTACTAGATTGGAGACAGTCTTAAGCAAGTATTGGTGGTGTAGGATGACATATGATTCAAAGGCCAACACGAGTAACGTTTAGCGATAGACAGTAAACTTTCTTCTCCCCAATTGTTCTTCTTTGAGGGTCGTATTTTCAAATCGCAGACACACGTATTTATTTACTCCTAAACCAAATCCCAAAAATGATACACTTCTAACTTCAAAAATAGTAGAATTCTCCAATAAAAAATTTATCATCGATTACCATTTACAGTATAACCTGCAAATAATGTTTCATACTTTTAAATGACAGTTTGATACCTACTACATAATTATATATTAATACTTAATCGAAATGTTGAAGCCGATTTTTAATTTTCATTAACTGCCTGCTTGTGTACTAACTTAGTACGAATATAGCTACAATGTTGTACATTGATGACTGTTATCACGTAACTGATAATGGTGTTTGTAAATTTAAGAACTATCTTGATCTCATAAGCGCATTCGTGCTATCTCGTATATCTTTACGACCTTAAGATCTACCTACTTATGAAAAGTTAAATAAGCAGTAACGAGTCTTACAACCTAGATGCAGACAACTAACAGCATTGTATACTGCGCATTTAAATTTATAAAACGCAATCTCGGTTCTTTACTTTTTCGTATATCCTAAATCTATTTTGATAAAAGGTAATATAAATATTCTTTAAACTATAGGTAAACGTGCCTTTTTGACAATTTTATTCAAATTAATTATTTTTCGTTACAAAATTCTGCGTGGTGAATTTAAATGCGTCACCATAAAAAATATATAATCTTAACTGGACTTAGTTCTATATATATAAAGCAGCGTGCGCGAAAAGTCACTACCAAAAATACACGCTTCATACTCAACGGCTCCCAGTAGGACGTTAATCATATACAACACTATTACTATCAAAAGCCCAGACAAACAACTGTATAGCCTATTCTATTTGTCATGGGCGGAATCGAACCCGTGACCGCTTCCGCAACAGCCAGTGCTATGAACACTGCGTGTCGCCAAAGTAGGGTATCGATGGCGATAATTAGGATTTACTGCGGTTTTACTTTAGTTGTAATGAAAAATCTATTAAAACTGGTCGTCCAACATTATTACATCTGGATAATGTAGCTTTCTAGATTATTAAAAAAAAATGCTCCATTTATTCTTGGCTTGATAACACGCAAACTTTATTACTTTGAATAAATTTCAACGATAATTACTACTATTAATTCTAATTCTATTCCAGACAATGCCTCCATCCCGAAGCGTGCAGCAAGGATCTTACGCTGCCCACATACTACGCGCGCTTCCACGACCTGCGCAAGGAGTACGTGCGCGCGTACACGCTGCGGGCGGTGACGCGCGCGCAGCCCGCGCCCCCGCCACCCGACCATCCGACCTCCGTCGTCGATATGGTTAACTGTATCCTTTATAATTTACATAAGAATCAACACTACTAATATTACCGAAATTACCCAGTAGGAGAACAAGTAAATCAATACAAGATACGTTTGTCTCTACAATTAATCTCAGGATTATTCGTTAACTCCCCTTAATATGGGTTAACTCGCCTTCTAAACTCTATATAGTGGATGATCCGTTTCTACAGAGTACCTACCTAAGCCAGTTTATTGAGCGGCTGGTCTAAGGCCTCGCAAGTAGAATACTGTCAACACATATCACATTCTTAAGTGTTCTAAAAAAAAAAAACTAATATAGAGTAAAAGACTTATAAATATAAAGACTTTTTTAAAGTTTTATTTGAGAAAATTGTAAAAAAAAATTAAAACTGTAAAAAAGTCTTAATAATTGTATTCTATTTATAATAACTATATAGAGTTTTTTATTCACGATAATTTCCATTTTCATAATACAAAATTCGAATTCAGCCACAACCTTTCGCCGTCACACGAATTGGAACATTCACAGACTATAACAATAGGCAATACCTAATACTACCGTAATTATGCCTGTAATATATGAGTACCCTCTTCCTTCCTACCACCTTCTTTTTAGGGTTCCATATCCAAAAAGTAAAACGGGACCCTATTATTAAGACTCGGCTGTCCATCCGTTCGTCTGTCAGCAGGCTGTATCTCATGAGATAGTTAGATAGTTGAAATTTTCATAGATGATGTATTTATTTCTGTTGCCGCTATAACATAATACTAAAAAACGGAATAAAAAATATTTTAGGGAGGCTCCGATACAACAAACGTGAGTTTTTTTTTTTGCTCGTTTTTGCTCGATATCGATAACGGCAACAGGTAGATGCTTGAAATATTTACAGATTATTGAGTTATGTTATTCAATTTAATAATAAATAATTAAATTAAAAGAATATTACCTAATACATATTTAAGGGGGGCTCCTACACAACAGACGTGATTTTTTTCCGTTTTAATAGATTCGTGCGCGAGTTCGACTTGCACTTCGCCGGTTTTTTGTACTTCCCTAGTACTGCAAATACTTTACCTAACCAATTAATATACATAAACAAACACAAAAAAATAAAACTCTGTATAATAACGTAGTTTCATGGCGCCATGCCATGATATCGTGGAGTATAGTACCATATATAAAAATGAAACAAAAACCAAGGACAAGCATCGAAGAAATAATTAGTATTCAAACAAAAATAATGATATTATAGTAGCCATTATCATTGAATTCGTTAATGTTTATATATCTCTGTTTGAATCCTAACGATTTTAATATTCATAAATCAAATTTGTTTTTACATGTTCTTAGGTCGCGTGTACATTGTAATATTTTTAAAATATTACGAGATTTTATTATAAGAGTTAAGAGTTAGTTATATTTTGATTATTATTTAATTGACGTGGTAAATGATCCCGTCCTATTAGTAATATTGTGATACTTTATGGACTGTCTTAATAAATAGGCTGTTTGAGGCGTAAAGATTTTTTCGATTTAGTTCTGTTTATAGATTTGTTGCTTTTAGACCGCGCACCAAATCTAGATAAAATGTATGTATATTGTATCTTATTGCTATGCATATTGATTGCCAACTGAGCTTATTGCTGGGAAATATTGTTTTTTTTTTTCATATTTTCACGGTGAGATATGCCCGTACAATGAAGTTCGCAATTTCGCCGCCGCCGGCGTTTTACCAGGCACCATTTATCGATATGAATACTAAATATAAACTGTTTAAAAGGTAGTTTTCTCTATATTCACTCGGTCACTGTGATCACGGAAACCTTAAACATAAATACAAATAAATCGCAAAATAATTATAATATTAATGTTTATGTAGATAATAATATTCTTAAAAATATAACAAAATACAAGATTTGTGAGTGTAGGTATGCTTATAGCCTAAGATCCCACCGCTTGATTCTGCAGGTATATGTTTTTTTGATGAAATTAATTGTAAATGAATGTTGAGGGAGTATGCAATGGATTAGCGATAGGTTGCCTAAAACAAATCAGCCGCAATTATCTGTAATTAATTTTCGTATAATTAATTCGGTAATATAAATTGCAGCTATATGTTTTTTTAATCAATTTTACGTCATTTTAAAGGAAATGATGTAAAGAATAGAAAAAAAGATGGTTGCCAGCTCTCAGCCAGCCGCAAGTTAGGGTTGCCAGGTGTAAACATGTATTTGTATAATTGTTGATTATTTACAGTTATCCGTTTTTTTAAAAATTTTAATACAAAATTGAAGTTTTATATTTCTTGTTTACGATGATTCATGGTTGCCAGTGAAAAAATGGCCGCAAGCAGTGGTTGCCATGCTTTCAATAAACGATTCTTCCTCCAGGTAAGTGCGAGCGCAAGAGTAAAGATCTCTAAACAAGAGTACAATGTAGTGTAGATGTAGATCTAGTATTTCTTTAATAATTAAGTCAATATATGTATATGTACAATTGTAAGATTTACATTTAGAATAAGTATATTGTGTATTACATAATTTTTATAAAAAATATATTTTTAGTTTGTTTTTAGATCTTTTATTGAAATATATTTTTAGATCTTTTATTGAAAAGATCATTGAAATCAAAATTATTGTTGAACGTCATTATTTTATGTTCTACTGCTCTGATTGACTAATACTTATTATTTTTATTTAATTATTACGAATCCAATACGATAATATTGATAAGATTTATTATTAAAAAAAGTAACTAGTTCTAAATAAAACAAAACAAAAAAAAATACGAAAAAGTTATTATACATGAACATTGAATGAACAAATTTGAATTGAATGAATACATCGATGTGCTTGAAAGATTCTGTAGATGATGTTTTTCGATGAAAAATAGTTCTTTTTTCACGCAAAAAGTTTTTTGTTGTACTCAAAAATTATGCTTTATAAATACTAATTAAAGAAATACTAGATCTACATCTACACTACATTGTACTCTTGTTTAGAGCACGTAACAAACCGTGTATCTTTACTCTTGCGGTCGCATTTACCTGGAGGAAGAATCGTTTATTGAAAGCATGGCAACCACTGCTTGCGGCCATTTTTTCACTGGCAACCATGAATTATCGTAAACAAGAAATATAAAACTTCAATTTTGTATTAAAATTTTTAAAAAAACGGATAACTGTAAATAATCAACAATTATACAAATACATGTTTACATCTGGCAACCCTAACTTGCGGCTGGCTGAGAGCTGGCAACCATCTTTTTTTCTATTCTTTACATCATTTCCTTTAAAATGACGTAAAATTGATTAAAAAAACATATAGCTGCAATTTATATTACCGAATTAATTATACGAAAATTAATTACAGATAATTGCGGCTGATTTGTTTTAGGCAACCTATCGCTAATCCATTGCATACTCCCTCAACATTCATTTACAATTAATTTCATCAAAAAAACATATACCTGCAGAATCAAGCGGTGGGATCTTAGGCTATTAGTGTCAATCACATTTGAGATATCGAAAAAACGTATTTTCAGTTTTTATTGTTTATCGTTATTATTAAAGCTTACAGTATTAAAGCCGCTTATATCTATCAATATTAGGATTATTTTGATTTTTGTTTATTTTTACATAATAATATATTTTACTGTCACTTTATTTACAAGTCCTCGCTCGCGGTATCATCCGATGTATTGATGTGTTGTGATGATAGGTTATCATTATTTGTTACTTCTTCCTATCGTACATTATGTAGCTATCCTTAGATGAACGTATATTTTGTATGGTATCCATTATGTAACTATTCTACAAGACTACAAGTGTTAGGCCGAGACTCGACCAAAACGGAGACGAGACGAGCGGCGCGAAGATGTGTTTAAACAACCAATAGAATTTCGTTATTGACACAACTAGTCTCCCCTCCGCTTCACTGGATACCACTGAACGAAATTCTATTGGTTGTTTAAAACACATCTCCGCACATCTCCGCTCTGGGTGGGTCCGGGCTTTAATTGGCTGTGATAATTCGAATATCGGGTGATTAGCCTGCTCGCTTACGAATTTTATTTAAATTCAAGAAAATTACACATACACACAAACATGCTTCCAATCACACACACATTTTAAATTATTATAAACCGCTTGTGTTTTTGAAGAAACGAATGTAAACATTTGTTTACACAGTACCATTGACTACCTACTACTTTAGAAATCTAATACATCAAACTGAAAGCGCCTTAATAAACCTGTTTACCTCTAAACCGTCAAAAATATAATTAAAAATATTCATACTCTCATAAATTAATTACAATCGTACGATCTCATCGATATTTTTAAAGGAATATGACCCTTATCGCGCACAGATTTAGGTATAACACCGTATACCGGTGAAAACTTCTACGCAGCGGAAGTCAAAGACATGGCCAGCATCATACAGAGGATAATTGCTGATGGTAAATTAAAATTACATTTTGTTATTGCTTTTTAATACATTTCGGTCTTGTAGATAATGCGTACGAATTACTACATGTAGATAAAATTTGTTTTTCAAACCTCCAGAATGGGTGGCGCGAAGAAATGCTTTAATCACTATTATATTTTTAATAAATACGTAGTTATAAAGTAAAACAATGAAAAGTCGACTGCAAGTAAAATTTGTTAGTAAAATGGTTTACTTTACCCATAAAGTAAATAAGTAGATATGGTTTAGAAAGATTGGAAGCAGGTGTGGTCCGCTGAGCGCGCTTAAATTGCGTGGTCCTTCCATTTTACCTATTTTAAATATAAATTTAAATGTGTAGGTAGGTGCTTATTGTAAATATAATGAATTAATAACACCAAATTTTTTTATGTCTATGATTTAATTAAACAAAAAATTTAAATTTTTATAAGTTAATTTCCACATATAATATTATTATTATCATTGAGTAGCTATGAATTTATTCTAAATTATTGAAATATGAATGTAATTTTGACATTAAGTTTTAACTTCGACATAATATTTCTATTCTTATTAATATCTCGTTAGATGATTATAAATTCCACAACTCTCTTAAATTGATTACCACAAATTGAATTCGTTTTTTTATTATGAATATCTTGACTCGCTTAATGGCCACACTATACATAGCTATAAATTATTTTTAAATATTACTAAACTTTACTGATATTAACTAATATTGTATTGTTAGATAGATAACATGTTGAAAAATGTGAATCTCAGGAGAAATTCGAAGAAATCGAGAATTTCGATATATATATATACCGCAACTCATCATCAGAACGTAACTGTACTACTGTGTTTAATAGTTTTGACAAGTATTCTTTTTTTTTCTAGGTTTCAGATTAGAGTTGCCTGAGACGATCGACCTAGTTCTAGAAACTGGAATTTGGTAAGTGATATTACTATATTTTTCTCTCAAAAATGACTACAAAAAGTATAATGTTAAAAGATCAACATAAAAAACACGTTAATTAAAATGTTATTCGCCTGGACAAAATATCACAGCAAAGTGTCACATGTACACGATTGCTATGCATATATATTACAATTGTTATGGTATACACTAAATGACCATAATAAGAATATAATTTTTTTTTAAATGAATGATTACACCACTATAAACTTTTTGTAATTTAAATATCAATTACAAATATTATTTTTCCATGATTTAGCCTGTAAATTATTAAAAGTCTTATTGGGTATATAACATCACGCTATGGCTTCTAAAAACGTAGCTGTAACGAAGCCGTAATTTAAAACAATGCGACAACTGGATCTACATACGTAGAGTCATATCTATTATGTTAGTTGTTTTAAAAATTTAAACTATCGACAAAGTTAAGCATTTTGACAAATAAGAAACGCGAAGACCCAAATTAACACAGAAAAATTACTTAATATAAAACCACGGGGAATAAATAGTTACGTATTGAAATAAAGTCGCAGTAAATTCTTACTTCACTTGACCATGTGTATTTACGCAAACTGTATAAAATAAATATCATAGCAATCACAAACACTTCAGGTACTTGTAAAATGTACATTTAAGTACATATTTATTTGTATTATTGGAAAATGTGAAGTTTATATTGCATATACATATATGTACTACAATTGCTTATAGAATAATAACTCCACTTTACATGATGTATCACGATGAAACCAGGGATAACTGCTTTCTATAATATATCTTTTTCTTTTATTTATTTCGGATAATAACAGCATAATTTAATATTATTTTTAGTACATGACACAATCAATACATAGCCAATAATAGATATCCACGAAAACAATACCCAATCCAATCCAATATTTTGTTTATTATTGTCTCCATATATATCTGTTAATATCATTATCTACTCTCAAACGGCGTCTTTCTAGTCTATGGCATAGACGAAAAGCGCCCTCTCTGGTTACGGCTCGCGTCTACAGTAACAGCATATTGGGTGTTTCCCCATAAATATTTTTGAAATAACAGAATATAGTACAATAACAATTATGAAAACTGCATGCAGTTTCGAGCAGCAGACATAGATACAGACAAAAATTATACAAATAATAGTTTCGGCTTCTATCGCTCTCATAAAGACCCCTTTAGTTAGTTTTTTCTAATATCTCTCATGTGCAGACATTGGCCGGACACAATTTTATTATAAGTACGTACAGATTGCCCCAAATTGTAGTTCTGCAATCTCGTAGTTATTTTTATAGACAGACGACTTCTATAATTTATAATTGTTTATTCAAGGTCATCTGACAGAAACTATAGAGATAAACAAACACACTTCTATTTATAATATGAATAAAAATCTCCGTAGAACCGTCTGATAGTCTGTACATATATATATATATATATATATATATATATATATATATATATATATATATATATATATACCCTGTTTCATTCATGATCGTTATCAATCGTCCGAGCGTCCTCTGACGAGCTCGAGTCAACTGTGGAACATTTCACAGTCGTGATTTCATGACGAGGTCGGAGGTCGGGACGTAGGTGACTCGTGACTGGGATAAATATACTTAATGTTGAGATAAATCATTCGAAATATACGAAAATTTAAGTATGGAATGGAATGTGACAAAAGTATTAATTCACTGGACGCGTCCAGTGGTTTCACCATTATTGAATTTCAATACATGTCTATTTTAAATTTTTGGCTACTACATACTTCCTGTCCTACGAGTTACAAAATGTTTCTTTATAGCCTATAAACTATCTAATAAACAAGATGTAAGCCAAAAAAGGAAAAATTTTTTGAACCGGTCCTGTTATTAAGGCGTTTAAGCAACGAAATATTTTTTTAGAACTGCAGATGTAACATGATACTTTAACGAAATCTTATGTACTAGTTATATATCCAGATTGTTTGACAGTATTACCGCTACGTGCGCAGAGTTTAAATAATTATTTATATATTATATGTATTTTTTTTAAATTATATCAGTCTGCTGTTAACTAAAACACAGACATTAAGTTGCCTACGTTAGGAACAGACGACCGTGTGTGTATGTCAAATATATTTAAAAAAAAATGTTCTTTTTAATTGAACTTTTATTAAATTTTCAAAAAAAAATCTTACATTCGTATTATCATATTTCTGCTAGTTCTACCATATTACTATTATCTCTACTATAATTTTTATGGATATGGATAGTTTATGGTTCCAAGTAAGGTCCAAGGGTTCAAGACCCTGTGACAGAAGTACAGAAATGGTGTCTTAGTAATAGTGTTCCGTTGCATTGGGAACCTTTAGGAAAAACCTTATATAAACAACATATCAATACTGTAAACAAGGGATGTTATGAATATAAAATTTCAGATCTATATATGGATACGGATATATGAATAATTTTATATGGTTACGGATATGAAAGTAGCCTAAACAATTTTAATATTGAAATGAAAATTATGAAATTTCATATCCGAGAAAGAATCGTCAAAGTAAAATATAAGTACGTAATGATTAAACTTTGTTTTTCGGTTGTCTTCCAGTGTGTCGGCTCGACTGGGTAAATATTTATATATGATATATGATATCCGATAGTTTCGGTTACAATTACGAAGCTTCATAACATTCCTTACTATACATAGTTAGGGATCAAATCGCAAGAAGCGGTATTAACTATTAAATAGTTAAATATGAAAGGTACAGTTTGAAAGTCTTAATAGAGGAATAAACATATAACTACGAATGTAGACTACATACAGAGATGATAGTTCATTAATCTAAAGCAATGTGAAACTGAAGTGACTTTGTGTTTTAAGTCGACTATTTTATATACATACGGATCTAAATGATATTGTTAATTTTTCATTGGAAGCAGAATCAAAATAATAATTTGCAATTTTTCTTTGTAAACATCTGTCCGCTTAAATGATCTCTCAATCATCCGATTAGTTTTCCAATTTTTTGAATAGCAAAAAAAAACACTACCTAGGATTAACATAGATCATTGACAGCGATCTTTTTTGTATTATTGGCGATTTCGTTATTCTACAAAACATGTCGCTTTCCACTAATATTTTACTTATAAATATATTATTTATGATAGGAAAAATATTAACCTTTACATATAATAAAAGTGTACCCGTTATACGAGAGATATTTAGAAAAAAAAAAACACTAACTAAAGGGGTCTTTATGAAAAAATAGAAACCAAAACAATTATTTATAGAATATTTATTTGTATTATGTTAGTAACAATCTATTAAATACACGAGCAATTAATACATATACACACTATACAAATACATACAGACATACATAAACAGATACAAACATACATATTTTCACAGAGACGTTCCAATAAAGTTGTGCCTTAACCGGAAACAGGTAGAGCGTTGCACAGACACTTGTCCAATGTCCACAGACTCCAAAAGATGACGTTTGAGAGCGGATGTTATGTTTATGTTAACAATAATTGAAAATTAGTTATATAAAGTAATTCCGATTTTTAAGACTTACTTATCCCATGTTCTTACGAGAGTACCGTGAGAAAAACTTGAGATCTGCTATTCAATTAACAACTAGTGTTAGATTTAGTATAGATTTTGTAATTGAAATGTGGTATTTAATGTTTCATCTAAAATTACCTTTATATGCATGCAAAATCTAAAGAAGCGAAACCATAAGCTTAAATATAATTGAAAAGTAAATTTCAAATATTTTATATAAATAAACTTAACTTTATATACGTAATAAAATTGTATATTATATTATGTATTTAGATCAATAAACTTTTCGATATTGAATTACTTATTAAACATAAATTCATTAAATTATTAAAAATAAATGCAACTTCAAATTACAAAAAGTTTCATACGATACTTTAAGCATTATTAAGAAAAAAATAATGAAATGTGTCGTTCGTCTAACGTGTCAGAATTTTTTGCTATCGATGAAAAAACGTAAATGAAACCCAAGACGATAAGTGCTGACTTATGGAACCGAGTAAACAATCCCCATACCAAGAGAACGATGCAGTTGTGTATCGCTAAGCTATCGTTTTTTTATTACACTTTTGAATTGCTATTATATCTCGTGTTATTTAAATTACTAATATTTTAAAATGACTTTTAAATAACCTTTGGATCCGTATGTATAAACGCTTTATTTTCACGTTGATAATTTTTCAATTCTCCATGCTCATGATATGGGTTATATGTATTTTCGTTATTTTCCAGTATATTTTTATAAAAATCTCTTAGTTTTGAAGAAACTTGATCTTTAGATAAAAACAGAAGGTTGCGTTTGATCGATTTATTTAAAAAGAAAATTTAGTTTAGTGTAACAGCACATACGACGACATAAGATTGAGAAGAGTTTGGGAACTAAATCGAGCATAATTTAACCTCTGTTTGACATATTGATGTATATTAATTACATCAATATGTCAAACAGATCAAACACCTTATCTTAACTTTATAATAATCAATGTTATAGTAACCAAAATACTAACTTATAGGACTTATAGCAATCATTTTATTTTGGTAACTGCCTCAGAGAATAATTTGACAAAGATAGGTTAATACAGAATCCTTTTTAATCAATTTAAAAAGGGAGAGTGTTTTTAATTAGACTATAGGCTTTTTAGTGCTTTTTTGCCAAACAATGCGAAACTTTCGTCAACTGAAAAAGAATATTGATATTTTTAAGGAGTAGGATATACACTATAGGTACACCTACAAGATGATCTCAAATATTTTTTTTTATATTTTTTGTACAGATATTCTCTTTATTGCTGGCCATTTCTTCAAGGGTAATTTGACGATAAAATATATTAAAGATCAAACTAGAATAATAAACATTAATGAAATATTTCGTCTTTGTAATTTTATAATTTCGCTGAATTTTTATAACCTACTGACCAAAATCAGTCACTACGTCCACCTTATGATACGAGAAAGATGGCATTGTAAAAATTTAGTCAAAAGTGTTAAATCAAGGGACTTGTTATAATTATCATAAATCTAATCTCTAAATTAATATCTACAAGTTATAAACAGATCCAATAATCGAGCTACAAAATTGTGTAAAATAAAATAAAAATATACTTACTGTTCCTGAGTTAAATACATTTTAATATAACAATTAAATCTTTAGTTTTTATGGCGTAGTTTTAAAAAACTGGCATATTTAAATATTCTCTGATCACAAAGCGGGCTATAAAAAGCCGTGGCTTTGATACCATAACTATACATATAACTTTTTATTGCACAGAGAAAGAGAGAGACAGCTTAGACATTTCCTTCAAGAAAAATGAATCAGTCACTGATACTAAGACTTGACCAAGAAAAAATCGAATCTAAACATAAGTTACAATCCAAACAAACATATTGGTTACATATTTGTATAGGTTCCTTCGTTATCAGCGAAGAAATGGAACTAAGTTACATGGTACAAGCCGTATCGACTCCTGCGCAACGACAAGCGTCACTAATCGCATTCTTAGGCCGACCGTCGCGCAGCCCAGACGTCTTTTAAGTTTCAAATTCTTATCAAAAAATTGTTTTTCGTTACCACCATATGAGGTGATGTAAAAAAAATCGCGTTAATGTGATTTTAAGTTGACGACTACGAGTGTTTGTTCTGTGATATTATTTTGGGAATAGCTTTTATCACTTGTTGGCTACTTGAGATAAGAAGGTGAGTTGTGATAGCTTTAGATAATTAGTTCGACTCCTCACTGATATTGGATTTTTAATGCCTATTTGTGTGCTTATGAACACATTATAATCATTTCATTTTATGTCCTTATAAATCTAATAGAGGACTTAAATTAAATAAGAGGACAGAACACTGTTAACATAAGACCAGCCTTAGAACTAACTCATAAAGGCAAACTTATAAATTAAAATACGACGTAGTCTAGTAATTTTAAATGTAAATCAATAATAATTTGCTATAAAATATACAAAAAATACAGAATCTAAGTCGCTTTACTTTTATTATATCACAAATAAATGAAAAGTATAAAAACATGTAATAATCAACTTAAAATTTCGCACAAAATTATGTTGAATAGAGTTTTTTTTTTGCCACGTTTCATTTTTGTATATCAAAATCCGATTCATTCGAACGCGTGAGAATTTACAACAACAAGTATTGTGTAAATTTTAAGATATTATCGTAAGAAACTTGCAGACAGAAAACTTAGAATGAATCGTAGCTTTCGTTTCTTGAAAAACAAAAGAATCCGACTTAACCCTAAGCCAAATAACAAAACCCTAAAGATTGATTTATGAACGTCAACGTAACGTGACACTCGAGGCGGCTCCTAAACTCATTACAATACCACGTTTTGCAACTAAAGCGAGGGTCGTTTATAACCACCGACACGAACGACTTACGAAATTTTTATAAAAAAAAAGCTTATTGTTGAACAACCGTTCGGTTATAAAATTCTTGGTTAGTTTTTGTCAAAAATATTCTCAAGAGTTTTTTCTAAGTCGATTGAATCATTTATTTGCATCTTTATCTAATCAAAACAAAAAATTCTCAAATCCCTCATTAGTCGAAATACGTCCTTAAATTTTGTGAAGGTTAAGTAATAAGTACCTACTTGCAAATCCTTTTTACAATGACAGTAAATTAATTTTAATCTACAAAACAATCTAACTAGTTAAATTAACATGAGAGCGCCTTTTACATTTTTAATCACATTCAGTTTATGATGAACGTCTTCTTTTTTAGAATAATAGAATATTCACTAGTATTATTATTACTTCGTATCTCTATCTATACTCTATATTTATACAATTTATTAAAAAGTATTAATATCTAACTTAGCAAAAAGCTGCTGTTTTAACACTACAATCTGACACTTAAATTGTATTTATTGGTGGAGATTTGCACGCCACGTGATCTATGAACGGTCTTTATAAAACTGTAGCGTAAACAAACAACGTTGGGCTATTAATTTTTCGCTGAATCAAAGCGAACGTGTGCTAAAGATATCATCGTTATTGTGCAATGCTATGACAAACTGACTAAATACTATGTGTGTTTAATACATACATATATATTTATAAATCTAAAAGTAAAGCTGTAATAGGTAGGTAACTCGATAAGTTTTGAGACATGAAAAAAGTATACAAGATATTTACGACATTTATTTTACATTTTTTCGAAATACTCTTCTTCATTCTCTACGCAAAGTTCCATTCGCCTAAATTGGGAACAAAAAGAAATCACAGGGAGCTAAATAAGGACTGTACTGTGGATGGGGCAAGTTTCAACATCGGTTTCCTCCAGAAACGTCTTTGTTCTGAGTGACGTATGTGACGAAGCATTGTCGTGATGCAGCATGATTCCCCGAAGCCCAGTCTTTGGTCTCCTCTCTCGCAAAGATTGGAAAATTTTCGGCAATACTACTGTTGTATACTATTCCGAGTTAACAGGTCTGTGATTTTCCAAAATTGTTATCGACACATGCACGCTGCGAGAAAAAAATAGCCACCAAGTATTTTTTTTGGCAACGATTACGAGGCATTGCAGTTTTGTCGCCAACTTTCCTTCTGAAAAGACCCATAAGGATGAATGTCTCTTATTTTCCGGATCATATTGATAAATCCACGTTTTGTCATCTGTGATGATTTCTGGGCGACCACTTCTGTGGTCATCTTCGAGGTTTGTTTTACCCCTTTTAAATTCACTGAACCATATAAAAACTGTTGCTCGAGATTTGGCAGACTTCTCTAACACTGATTGTAGTCGTTGAAGGCTAAGTTTTTCAGTTAAACCAAATTTAAAATAATAAGATATCATAGCGCGCAAATATTCTCGGTTAAGCTACATCGTTGCAATGAAAAATGCGGGAACCGTCGTAGTTAGAGGACTAGAACATCATTTTTTTTTTAAACCAGCAATCTGGCTGCTTCGGTTCTATTTTTCAAAATAAATTTGCTTTTTAAAAATATATAATACAGATTCGTTAAGTTTTTAAATTACGGGCATCTCAAAACTTATCGGGTGACCTACGTACAGTATATACTACATCGTTTAGCTGTCTACATTAACTTCTTTTTATTTAATTTACTCCAATAGTATCGTATACTTTGTATTTCTAAAGAGCGATGTACTTATAATATGTCAATAAATGTATAAAAAAATAGATATCCGAACTAATATAATCGTCTTCTTAAAAATATTGATCGACAATTTTACCATTATTTTGTGCTAGACTCTCGCTATTTCACCCTCATTTATGGCTATTCCTGTAAGTCGTAGCGTAATGATTAATAGCCTTTTCTTTCACAATAAAAAGGCTTTATTACGCAAAAACGTTACTCTTAGATTGATTGTATTTATGGTTAGGGCTCTGCTCATATCAGTCTTATTGTATGTCTTGACACATTCAGTGCTAAGTACATGGCTTCTAATTTTATAAATAAATTGCTTGCCGGATTTTTTGAAGGTGTATCTATGTATGTATGTAGTAATAGTAGTTGACATACAGCTCTGCTCAGCATCGGTCTACTTACCTACCTAATATGAATTCATTATTTTTTACCCGACTGCGACAGAAGGAGGGTTATGTTTTTCGAGTGTATATATGTATGTATGTATTTATGTATGTATGTATGTATGTATGTATGTATGTATGTATGTATGTATGTATGTCCATTTCTTTGGCACGCCCTACAGCCCAAACGGCTGGACGGTTTTTGACATATGAGGTGTCGTTGGATTTGTCTAAATTGTAGTAGTGACATAGGCTATATAAATTTTCAAAATGGCGCCCGCAAATAGCGGAATGAGGGGGGAGAGTTGATTTTTTTTTTCTTACTGTAGCAATATGGGTATCAAATGAAAGCTAGTAAATTGTTTTATTCTTTTTAGTTTATAATAGGAGTAATTTACGCAGTCGGGTTTTTTGATTTTTTTAATTAAGCATACTTGTTTTTGTTCTAACCGGGTGCTTTGGCAACGAATGTAATTATCAGCTATCTAATACAAAAATATATTTTATAAGTGGATGACTTTCATATCCTAATATGTTCAGAACAAAAAAGGAATAATTGATAAATAGTTTTTTTTTTTAATTCTTTATTATTTATATATATGTATACAAATAGAATACTATATGAACATACATTAATATTAAGAACTCACACAATTTTAAGCTAAATCCTAATCATGTGCACTCGCTACTAATTTCAGTAACTTTATATTATTTATACAGATTATAGTATAATACACAGCGAGTCCAAACTGGACACAAACAGCACGATTCAGAGGGATCTAGCTTAATTTGGAGGAGTCCTTTACCTGCAGATGGGTTCTTACAGAATAATGTTATTAAAAAAAATTATAATAATTTCTTGATACTAACAAAACTAATTTACTTGTAAACTAGCATTTTCTGAAAGAAATAAAAGGCTTTTTTATTCTTATTTTTAATTTTATTTTAATATGAATTTTTATTTATTTATAGTATTATAATAAATAATCAAAATTAAATAAAATACAGCGAAAATAATCTAGGTATGGTATTATTATTATATTATCACATAACTTCCGAGCTCCTGTGGTGTATAAGACACGATTGTGTAAAAATTATTCCATATGGTGCGCGAACAGACATAATCGACCATTGTCTTACTGTTTGGGTATAGTATCCGCGCCTTATATTGTCAAACCTTCACACTACTTGTGTTATACAGACAAATTGTTTTAATAATATAGATATTGCTTATTACTAAAATTACTTGCGTGATAAATATAAAAAAATGAACTTCGTTGTATTTTAAATTTTATTTTATTTTCGTTAGATGCAAGATATAATAAATAATATTATTTTATAAGTAACTAGACCACCTTCATGGTTTTAACCGCGTTTATCTGTGTGATGTATGTTCGTATACGTAAACGTATGTCTATAGCCGAAGCATTTTCCTTTTCTCAGAAAAGACGCGTTTTAATTATTTTTTAATTGGTTTCATAAGTAATAAAATGAGTACGATAAAGTAAATAAAAAAACAGCTTAACCCTAGAGTAGGCGCGTCTTTCCGCAAAACGTCAGTGGGCGCGTTGAGCATTTTGCCGCTCGTTTTCGTTGTCAATTTTTAAGTAGGAATACTGCAGTTTAATATATTTATTTCCTCAGAATTTAAGTAAAACACAAATAAGGAATGACAAATCAACATATTTATTGAATTTTGTTTAAGGAACTTTGGTTTAAAATCGACTTCAGAAAATTTAACGTTTTAATTTACTTTTTTAAATTATCCTACATTATCCTACTATAATATTTATAAAAAAAGGAAAAAATGACAAAATTAAATATTTTCTAAATCTACAGAATATGCTTTGGCGAAACAGTCTTCACATAAGTATCTGCAATGTTCATTGCACAGTAATTTTTAGTATCTGCAACACCCTTTTTCGTGCATCTATTTTTCTTTGATGTACATAATTATGCTGCATTTACCTTCCTTTTTTGAAGATGATGTTTTTTCTATAGGAACTAAGCGAGCAATTTGGTTCCTCAGAGAAATATTTAAGGTATCTACAGAAGACCTTGCGGTCATATATGGCTTAACCAGGACTATCCCAATCTCCTTCAAATACTGTTGGCGTAGGAAGTTTCCAGTTATTGACTTTGTAAATTATTTTGGTTATTTGTACCGGCAATATTCATCATCGAATAAAAAACCTCATTGGCCATCTGTGAGTCATTCTACTAACAGAGTTCTCTTTTTTCATTTGGACCACGACATTAACACCACCTTTGGTTTCATTATAACATGTAATAATTTCAGGCTTTACAGTAGGTCCGGTGTTTTCTCGTCGATTCTAACATTCTCATGAAAAATTGATAATAGTAATACTACTTTTTTGCTTCTTGTTTGGAACATGAGACAGCAAAACTTTCTTCTCGCCAAACCCAAACATCAAAGATGGTTTCTTTCGATTAAAGATCAAGTGTCAAGTGTGATCAAGTGTCAAGTGTTCAGAAAACAAGGTGTAATTTCTTTTTTATTTTTAAGTAAAGTTCCAACGATGATCGTTTTATGATCAGTTAGCAGCTGATCTTAAACAGTAAATAATATATAGCACAATTTTTACCTACGTGAGTAGGCGCGCAGTGAGCAAATTGCCGCTGAAGGGCTCTTGGTGATAACAATCTCCTTCTCAAGCAGTCCTCCGCGCACTGATGGCGTCCAATTTTTCGGTACGGGTTACGAACGAATGTAGGGGCAGGTACTAAGAAGCGCAAAGTTTACGTGCAATAGTTTTAAGAATTATTAACGTTTTTTTGCAGAGGGCGGCAAAATGCTCATAGCGCGCCCACTCTAGGGTTAAAGAATAACAGCACATTATTTTTCGCTATAAATTCTCTGTCCTTTTGGTAGAATCTAAAATTCCCCATCGCCGGCAGTTTTACGGATAAATCGTAGAATTGACACGATTGATCGAAATGACGATCCGATAGCCTTCTTTTTGCAGGATGTCTGTGGTAGATAAAATGAAAAAAAAATCAAATATGAAAATTTTATAAAAAAATATATTCAAAAAAGCAAAATAGTTTGTTGTGATTTATTTACAGGCGAGTTTACAATTTTTTTTTCGCGGAAAATGCTAGATCAATTTTATTACGATTTATGAGTATTAAAAAATGCATTTATTTGTGTACTTATTTTAATTTGTTTAATAAAAAAATAAATATAATATATTCTAAAATAATGTTTCTACTAAGATAGTCAATGTGGGTCACCTAGATATGTAGGAATCTATGGGGCGTAGTGTATGGGTGTAGTCAGTACGTACAGTACAGTATGTTTGTCGTGATTTGATAGATTTTGTACATTTCCGTACCCCCCGAAACAGGGTATCCTAAATGAGCCGTTAAGCGTAATGCGTTTATACGTATACTGATTTGACGAGTGGTTGAGTGAAGTGCTACAAGAGGGTGTGAAGTATTTATTTATTTTTTTATTTTATTATTTTAAAAACTTAAATGTCCATACCATGTTTTACATTTGTGTCCGAAAGGTCCCAGGTCATCCGCAGATACGGAATTCGATATATATTTGACATTGGCGATATCATGTAGGAAGCTGTTTACGTAAAATATGACGTATTCAACTCATAATCTTTCGAATTTGCAATTAATCTTTGGATAGTATAAATATGATATAGATATTTAGTTATTTACGGTTTCACTCGCAATACATTTTATTAATATAGCTATCTTAACAAATTACAAACAAAATCTTTTATTTTTCTATCTAAAACTAAACACGAATAATTAACACTGAGATGTTTATTTCACAACAATCTATTATTACTGACTATAATAGTCCTTTTAACTTGTCTATGACCAACATTATATAATTATAACATTATTTATTGCACTTAAAAATATATAATTCTTAAGTTCAAAAGGCGCTAGTAGGTTAAAGCAGGCCCTAGACATAATAAATTAAAACATCAAGAAATTTGAAAAGAAACCAACTATAAGAGACGTTCATTAATATTTAAGTGCGGGGTTCGAAAGCTTTTCGCGTTTTCTGACCTAATGAGAATCGATTCCGGAAGGGGCCCATTCATTTACCTATTACGTAAGACGAATCTTGCTAGTTTTCGACCCCCTCCCCCCTATTATAAGTAAAAATAAAAATAGGCCGACGCTCCTCCCCCTGTTTAATATTTATTACGTAATAATCTAAAGGAAAAAATGAATAAACGATTGGTTTGTTTTAATGACGTATATTTTTCAAAGTAATAATTTTTAGAAATGTTTATTTGTACCTTTTGTAGGTAGGTACTACCAATTTTTTATTTTTTGGTAGTAATAAACTTAGGTTTTAATTTTATTCATCATTACCTACATAAGATTTTTAGTCCAGGGGCTCAAAACCCACTCGGAAAGTGGATCTGCCACTGGAATATCTCTAATATTACCCTATACGCATCCGAGCGACCGCACTCGCGCGGTTACCCGCACTATTTCAAAGTATGATTTTAACTTTGCACATTTTTGTGATCTTAGGTAAGAACTATCGAAACTCCCTCTCACGCCCTTGTTAGAGAAAATAAGACATGGTCGACCCCCCTCCCCCCTAAATCGTCTTACGTAATAAATGAATGGCCCCTAAGTGGTGATGTTATTCTCTTAATGAAGATGAACTCTTTACTTTAAATATAAATATGTTTAAAATACGAGTATTACACACACGGTCGTCTGTTCCTAAGATAGGCAACTTGATGCCTGTCTTACAATTTTATTAGATAATAGCAGACTGATATATGAAAATATATAATATTTTGTTTAAGTAAATATAAGTATACCGAATATTACAACCTTGGAGCCTCACTACCAACTGCGTCAACTACTTTAAACGAATATTTGAAAATAAAATTGTATTGGCGGTGCAGTTTTACGACAATCACGACGCATGCGCACCGTGACCGCGTTCTTGTTCCTACGATAAAACGACATTATTGTTTGGATTTAACCATCGATGTTTTTAACTTGATATCGTTATTTAAAAACTTTGTTATTCTTATCTCAAAATGATGAATTTTATTACATTAACATACGCCCTTTCGCTTATATGAAAATAATTATAACGTTATTATTCTCATCAGAACTACATAATATAGTCGAATTGATTATCAGAATTCGTAACTCCATACGGTCAAAAGGCTACTATTATTTTTTATTAAGCTAATTTAGAATATTAACACATGTTTACATATACGTAATGTCACAGCTGACATATATTTTTACGACACTTCTGTAATTCCTTCGTTTGAAAGAAAGCAGTCATCGAAAAAGTTTTTAAATAATAATTTTAAAAAAATTTACCTACTTCACTGGGACCCTTTTAAATCAGAAGAATATCTAATAGAAAAATAATATAAATCGAATAACCTAATACAAAGCTAATGTTGGTTATATTCGGTTAATAGGAAACCTACTTAAAGTGGAGAATAATTTTTCATATAAAATTTTCCTACACTTAAAGGAATTTATTTAATCAAACCAGTGGTGATTTTGTTACAAGTTTAATAAAACAACCATCCAAATATGTATGGGAATACATTTTATATATTTAGGGCCAGTTTCACCACTTGCTATTAAGTTCCGGATAACCTAGCTGGCACTTATTTTTACAGATAACCCATACAATTACTTGTCAAAAAATGCCCGTTAGGTTAGTTAGAACTTAATAGCAAGTGATGAAACTGGGTCTTAATGTTCTAAAATATGAAACAAATTTATACAATTTAGACATCAGTTTTAAACTGCATTTGTTGTGTATATATTATGTTCAATATATCACAATATTAAACCTACTAATATTAATATACTCTTTAATTGTCTATATAATCTATTTGTAATATAAAAATAATCAATAAATTGTTCAACTAATTACTGATACAGGTCTCTCGAAACACGTTGCGTTTCGTCTTTGAATCCATTTTTACTTATCTACATATATGTTACGTAACACGGATGTTTCCAAAATTTTTAGTTTCTTGTACATATTCTTTCTTTTTTTTCCTTCAAATAATATTTAAAAAAGAAATTAAAACTGTAGAAATCGTATCCGCGTGACAGCAGCATTTGCCAGCTTAATCGCAAAACCGATTCTTAAGAAGTATGAGTCTTCTTCATCTCACTTGACAATGGCAAAAGAATTTGTGTCAAATTGACACAACTAAAAGCCATACAAAAAATAATTGAATTGAATTAAGAAATATGAAGTAGCAGCACTCGGCTTTTGTTATAGCCTTTTTTATATTTTAATCCTATTATTTCTTATAAATTTTATCTTTCTTATTGTAATCGACTGATAAAATATATTTCTCTTTAATTAACCTATAACGAAAAGTAATCATGACTTTTCATTTCGTAAAAGTTATAACGTAGGTATTTTAGTACATAAGTTTTTTATTTAAATTACAAATGCCTAAACTTAGTACATAATTTATTGTGATAAGAAATAATACTACTTCGCAATACGTAGGTGAAACAAGTTATGTATCGTACTCCTCTACAGCATCCATGGTCTCCGGGGTCCATGGTCTGTAAAGGGTACGAAACGTCGGGAAATTAAAAAAAAAAAAATCGTTAAACTGTAAAGTCTTCAATAAACGCGATAAAATCCGTCTTAGTCTTTTAATTAAAATGAGTTATGTATCGATTAATTCTAATTTTTATTCTCAAACGATGTTATAACCTAACTTTACATGTTTACTAATATGTATTATAAGAATAAAACATAGAACGATATTAGTTATTTGTTATCAATATATTATAAAACTATTGAACCGATTTTAATAATTATTTACAACAAGCCATATTAACCAAAAGTAATATAGGATATATAACATCACGCTATGACTCCTTGCCGTACATATAAACCCACGATCTTATACACAGGTCTTGCAACGAAGCCCATTTCAGTAGTGAGAGATTAGTACGATCGTGTTATAATTTTTGTTTCGCGTTAACGCCGCTGTACGTCGTTGCTATCGATGGGTGCGGTGAGCAGTGCGCACTGCGCACGCTGTTTGAGTGAAAAGCGACTGTAAGCGACTCACGCCGAGTTGCACGAAACAAATTTTAAATTTAAGTGTTTATTAAACTAATTTAATCACAAGAATCGTGATTATCTGTTGCACGAAACCCACATCTGATTAAGTTAACAAAAAAATTTAGTTTAATTAAAGACCTATCTAACGGATGATTAATTC
The DNA here is from genome assembly GCA_036937285.1 of Euphydryas editha. Classification (NCBI taxonomy): domain Eukaryota; kingdom Metazoa; phylum Arthropoda; class Insecta; order Lepidoptera; family Nymphalidae; genus Euphydryas; species Euphydryas editha. The sequence continues at coordinate 9,075,169 of JAUPFZ010000024.1, forward strand.
CAACAGCTTTAAATTAATCATAAGATCGACTAATTTTAAGATTAATTGCAACTTAACTAACGGAAAGTTAGCGACGGTTTCGTGCAACTCGCCGTCAGTCTCATTTCTCATTTTCAATCATACGGCGTATTTTATTCTTTTCCAAGTATTGTGTTATTTAATCACTATTTTCCGATTTATTGTTATTTTTGTTTTGTTATTTAACTGTTATATTTGGATTTGACATTGTTCAAACCATGATTTGACTTCGTTGCACAGCATACCCATCTATCGTCATGCCTCTGGCGGCCTTAAATTGAAAAGAAGAGCGCAACCATTAATTAAGGCGACGTACTCTCACTACTGTTGTTGCAATTGTTGTGTACCGACCGACTGTGATATAAAACCCACTAACCCGTAAACATATTTGACGTAGTAAGAGAGATATCCTGTGAAGATATCATTTATATTTCGTATAATTAAATAACAATGTAATAGATAAGTTCTTAAAGAAATAAATATATGAATTGAATGATTAAATCACACTAAGTTACTATTTAAACGATGGCTATATTTAAGAACGTAGATTAATCTAAAAAACAGAAACGTATATTATCAACGACACCATTTCGTATTAAAACGCTGTTAAGAAATATTGTTATCTTCAAATTTTAGAAAGCGGATGACCATAAAATAGTTTATATAAACTTAATCATATATATCGATTCGGTTGCCGATATTTTACCGATTACCGTATTAGAGTTGTGCTATCGGTAACTTATATTGATAATAGCCGATGAGTAACGGTCTTAAATACGATAAAATTGATAATTATTTAATAGATTACTATTAAAATTGCGTTTCAGCTGATAAAAAAATAATTATTTGATTTTTTTTACAACATAGATAAAGAAAAATCTTTTACAAGCAAACTTAAAATATATGTGTGTTCGAAATCACAACACAACCGTTCTGGTGTAGTGGCATAAGTAGTCGCCTCAACGCCGGTAGCGCGCATTGGATTCCCGCTCGGAGCACATATTTGTTTCTAGTGGGGAGTGGGGATACCACTGTGCCGCGGAGAGCACGTAAAGTCGTCGGTTCGAGTTCCAGTTATCATTGACACCTGATGGCGGTCATTACTCATGGTAGAGAAAAAAATATCCGCTAACCCGCAGTGGAGCAGTGTGGTGGATTAAGTCCAACCCTTCCGCTATACGGAGAAGGCCTTTGTCCAGCAGTGGGATGTTTAAAGGCTAATTCAGTACAGTTTAGCTTGTATAAAGCGATCTTAACTAAATTATTTATCTATTAAGAAAAACTTATAATACATATAATTACAAAAATCGTTTGTTAGTTCACAAGCCAAAAAATTTACTCATAACATTACTCATAGTTATCATAAAGTCTATGCAATTAAATAGAAATAAAAATAAACTAGAATTCAGTAATAAAATGTACAATAGAAATCTCAAGACCTCTCTTATTCTTAACTTTTTGAACTTCTCTTAAAACTCTTTATTGTAACAAACTTTAGGTACACTGTTGAACACGCGATAATTTTTTAAACAAATTATTACTTGAATATTCAGGAGTGATAACCCAACCGACGAACTTTCCGTCAAAATCCACGCGTTCTATCCACTAAGCCGTTTCAGTGCTCGTAATAATAAATAAGTAGGCATAATTAAATTCATGCATGAAATATAAATATCTTGTTGGTCACGGCTCGCTTGCTACGGCTTACGTTATAAGGTTAAAATAATTAAACGCACAAAATTATTCTTACAAAAAAGGCCGAAAACAATTTTTTTTTTTGTGTATCTACTTATAATTTAAATCTGAACAATGATTTAACAAGCTAATCTCGACTAACTATCAAAAAATGTAAGCATTAAAAACGCATTTCTAGAGAAAGATATCGTAATAAGGCATAGTATTTGCATTTTAATAGAACCTCGGATAACTGTTTTTACCCATGGAATCGAGATCGCTGAGTGGATAATTTGCTTGCATTTGTTAAACAATAATTTTCTTCCACTAATGTCTTTATCTAAAAGCATCATTAATATATATTAATGATGCTTTTTTTTTCTTTTTTTTTTTTACTAATATTATAAAGTTACAGTTAAATATCGTTTAACCGCCAAAAATTTTATACATAAGTTATACAGAAGAAATAACAAACTGAAACGCCACGACTCGTTAAAACATCAAATAATACAATAATACTATACAAGTACAAATACAATAAATTTTTAATAAAAATAAATACAAGTTACGAATAAAAGTTTATGTTTAAGATACAAGGGCGTAGCCAGAATTCTCTATAGAGGAGGGCAGATAAAGAATATCCTAGACTGTATTGTTTTAATCGTGGTTTTTAACATTTTATGAGTATCTCACATTAGCAGTAGAGGTGTTCTTTTTTTCGTTTCACTTATCGTTATTAGTGACATCGCTTAAAATAAGAAAAGATGAAAAATATCTTTTTTATCAGTGATCGACCGCTCTTCTAGCTCTTCTAGAAGGGGGCAGGTGCCCTCCCCCTGCCCGTACCTCGCTACGCCCATGAGATACAATAAGAAAATAATAACTGAAAGCGTGTTGGCGCAGAGGTCACAGCATCTAAGCTGATGAGTTAGCGGTTGCGGGCTCGATACCCGCACATAACAAATGTTTGTGGAAATTATTTGTCGTGGTCCAGACCAGATGTCTGTGATTGTGTTGTGGCCGTGGGTCTTTCCATACCAGGATTCACTTCCTACTAGGGGAGTTAAATGTTTATAGATATATATTTAAACAGTACAATTGAGACAGTGAAGATTCTTTCAATAAATCTGAAGATTATTTCTTTTGTTCGATGTTATTCAATGTACTAAACTCTACAACAACCCGATTTCTACGGCATTTCCTGCCTCGCACGACCAGAATATGGAACCAACTGCCATCTACGGTATTTCCGAACCGATACGACTTAGGGATCTTCAAGAAAAGAGCATACGCCCACTTGAAAGGCCGGCAACGCACCTGCTAATCCTCCGATTTGGCGGGTGTCTATGGATGTCGCGTGCACGTATCACCACGTGTACAGAATGTCCGTTTGCATTCATAAATAATTTTCTTACATTTAAAAAACTCAAGTAATTCATTTACTATGACATAGATACATTATCCATAGAATCCGTAACTTACGTTTGCCATATAACATGCCATAGTTTCTAGCAATGACGCAGTATTCATAAATATGGCAAATAACATTTAGATGAGAGATACCGTATATTTCACTAAAATTGATGAGTTCAATCACAGATAATTGAAATATAATATTTCTATGAGTTCCATCAAAAGCAATGGTAATTTGAATTACGTTCGAGTTTTATACACGGGTGACGTCGCGGGAATAGCTAGTTAACAATAAATTATATTAATATCACATGCTATTGTGACAATGTACAAATCTATTTACGTTCTTCATCGATATTTTTTATTTGGAATATATTTTTTTAATTTTCTGTTATCAGCGAATTAATAACAAGTGACTATATATAAAACAATAATTTTATTTCGTCTTTACACAGTTGACCTAAAATATTACGAGAGTCATTCTTTGATAAGGTCCAGATTGAATTGGTATATATAATCGAATTACATCAATGGCTTATATTTAATATTTACTTAGTTCTTATATAAATATTTGCGCAATTGTATAAATATAATCTATTACAATTATATCTGTTTTGCTATATACCTATGTATATAAATTGTATTTATTAACGTGTAACGTAATGTTAATAGAAATACACGCACCCACGCACGCACTTACACGCACGCGCACGCGCACACGCACACGCACACGCAGACACACACCCGCACACACTCACATACACACACACACACACACACACGCACACGCGCACACACACACACACACACACACACACGCACGCACGCGCGCACACACACACACACACACACACACACACACACACACACACACACACACACACACACACACACACACACACACACACACACACACACACACACACACACACACACACACACACACAGAGTACACACACAAACACACACACACAGAGTTATGTTATGAAGCTAAAAGTTTCTAGAATACAGTATTTTCAACAGATACGAATTTGAAAAAATATTGTTAAAACGTAATGCGGGATATTAAATATATTCGCCTCATTCTAAGTTTTCATTATTTCGGCGATGTTGCTTTTGCTATTGCTTAGTGACCATGTAAGTTCAAAATTTGTGTTTAGGTACCTACCTTATAATGTCTAGACTTCTAGAGACAAAGTTTTTTAGGCTGCTTATCGAGAAAGAGCACCATTATGCTTACATCATTCTAATACTTATAGGAATGCAGTAGCCATATTTGTTAACTAATCTGTAAAATTTAATATCGTTTGATATCTTTAAAACTTAATATTTAATTTAAATTTTACGCAAATAGAAGGTAATTAGATAATAAAAAACTTAATAAAACAAAGTATATTCACATATTTTGTGCATGTCTATCAACGCTTATATATTAACTAGCTGTGACCCGCGGCTTCACGCGGGTTAATTTGAGGGATAAACACACTTAAATATTTTTAAACAATTACTCTAAGAGTAGGTACCCGCCTCGTTGGTCGAGTGGTCGTAAGCGTTACTGCCGAGCAAGGGGTCTCAAGTTTGATTCCTGATCGTTCAACGTATTAAAGCTTTTTTTCTCGAAAATTCTCAGTAAAAGAGTGATGTTATATGTACTTTAAAAGTGGAACTATAGTTAAAAAGTGTCTCGAGAAGAGAAATAATAAAGGACGCAACGGAAGCTATCAAAAAAGATATTTTTCCCCGTTTTTGTAACATTTCTTATTATTGCTCAACCCCTATTGGTCGTAGCGTGATGTTATATAGCCTACAGCCTTCTTCGGTAAATGGGCTATCCAACACAAAAATATTTTTTCAATTCGAACCAATAGTTTCTGAGATTAGCGCGTTCAAACAAACAAACAAACAAACAAACAAACAAACTCTTCAGCTTTATAATATTAAGTATAGATTTGTATTAACATCACGTTTAATAAATATTTTATCTTTGTTGCAGCTCAAAAGACGATGAAATAGACGGAAACTGTATAGTAAGAGCTAGAGGTCTTCCCTGGCAGTCGTCAGATCAGGACATCGCTAAATTCTTCCGAGGACTCAATGTTGCTAAGTAAGATTTGCTGCTTAACTGTAAACGTACGCAAATTACCTGCACATACATGTAAATATACACAAATTACCTGCTCATACATGTAAACATACACAAATTACCTACTCATACATGTAAACATACATAAATTACCTGCACACACACGTAAACATACATAAATTACCTGCACTTACATGTAAACACACATAAATTACCTGCACATACATGTAAACATACACAAATTACCTACAGTCTACAGATGCATGATATAGCACAGTGATTCTCAACCTTTTTTTTTTGTTGCGGTACATATTTAACGATTTCAAAATTTGGCGGCACACAAAGAAAAAGATAAAAATTATTTACTTACTACAACACACTGCATAAATAGTTTATGACAAAAATTTTAAATATGCGAAATAAACTAATATATACTACAATAATAACTAAACGTTTATTAAGGAAATATTTTTCTTTTTAAATGATATAATTTAATAATATTAACATTATTATATATTTTCGAAATTTGGCGGCACACTTTTGAAATTTGGCGGCACACAAAAGTGCCGCGGCACAGTGGTTGAGAATCACTGATATAGCATATAAAAAATCAGTAGTCAATAAATGAACTACAATGTCTAGAAAAATGGAATCTTTGTTTATTTGTAATAGAAATATTGAGAAGTTAATTATTATTCATCTATAAGAAAGTTACATCATTTACAAGTAACACAGGACAAAATATCATACTATCGGAATTAATATTAACGCGGGAAAAACTAAGTTATTTAAATAAAGTAAATATGACTTCAAGAGTTTCGAGGAAGTGTTTTTCCAATTTTCTATGATTACAAGCTTTTGTCTCTTCTTATTTTCCTGTCCTATCTCATCCCCTGTGTCCAAGGAAATTTACATTTTTAAGGCGACCATTAAGCATAAAGGAGAAAATTTATGTAACAGTTCACAGCCAGCGAGCATAAAACAGTCAATCAGAAACATGTCATATTTTAAACAAAGACCAAAAGTAAATGATAAAAAGTAGGATTCAATAATTAACTTGTTTATCCTATCATACTATCCTATAAATGTGAAATGTTAGTTTGTTTGTTACGCTTTCACGCAAAAACTACTTAACCGATCATCATGAAACTTTGTACACATTCTTGGAGGTATTAGAAGTAACATAGAATTTTTTTTTGTTCGCGATAACCGACATTCACGCGGGCGAAGGCGCGGACAGAAGATAGTATATATTAGTAACTATCACATTACATACTACACAAAAAATAACTTATCTTACCTACTGTCTTTAAAGCTAATAACGAAAATTAGTCACTACCTATCGCATAGGTGTCGTGGTCTCCTAATATAAAATTATTTATTATTCTTTCGTCTAGGGGCGGAGTAGCCCTGTGCCTATCCCCGCAGGGTCGTCGTAACGGGGAAGCGCTGGTACGATTCGTGTCGCAGGAGCACAGAGACATGGCGCTCAAACGGCACAAGCACCACATTGGACCGCGGTACATCGAGGTAAGATAAATAAATAAATAATAATAAATGCCTCACACTCAACGGCCCCCCAGTAGGACGTGAATCCTGTGTCGGGGATCCAGAAACACAACACAAGCACAAACGCCCAGACCACAACAAATATCCGTATGGCCTATACAGATATTTGTCATGTGCGGGGTTCGAACCCGCGACCGCTAGCGTATAAGCCAGTTGCTCTGACCACTGCGCCAACGCGTCGTCAAATAGATCAAATATGACTTGCTGAACTTCAACAAAATATCCCTCAGAAGTATAAGAAAGGTAAGATGTCATTCGTTCGGGTTTTTTAGATTTACCCTAATTTACAGGGCATCTAGGGGAATTCGGGAGGATTTTTTTATGTGTAACTGATTTTTTAATGGTTTATTATATAATTACATATGTAACTTCTTTCCTTAAACCCAGGTGTACCGTGCCAGTGGTGAAGATTTCCTGTCGGTGGCAGGGGGCGCCACCTGCGAAGCGGCCGCGTTCCTGTCGCGCGGCGCGCAGGTCATAGTGCGCATGCGTGGCCTGCCGTACGATGCAACGCCGCAACAAGTTGTAAGTAGCGAACTAACAGACATTATTTTATTCAAAAGAAAACCCCCTTTCTGAATCAAACACTTACAAATCTTCAAAAATTACTAAGTCAACATAATTATGTAAGTTTGTTTGTTACGCTTTCACATGAAAACTACTTAACCGATCATCATGAACCTTTGTACACATATTCTTGAAGGTATTAGAAGTAACATAGGATATATACCTATATATATATTTTTTTTGGTCGCGATAACCGACATCCTCGCGGGCGAAGCCGCGGGCAGAAGCTAGTAGTTAATAAAATGTATGCATCTTCTCATGTAAACATAATTATGTTGGTCATTACAAATACATATTATTGCATACAATATTGTTTGGGTAGTTAAATATGTCTTTGACTGTACATATAACATACTTACAATATTTTCCAGCTGGAATTCTTTTCAACGGGTGACGATCCCGTGCAAGTGCTCGACGGTGCGGAAGGGGTGTTATTCGTGAGGCGAGCGGACGGCAGAGCGACGGGTGACGCTTTTGTCCTTTTCGCTAAAGAGGAAGACTCGCCTAAGGCCCTCTCGAGACATCGCAAGCTTATAGGAGCACGATATATAGAACTATTCCGGTCTACAACTGCTGAAGTACAACAGGTACATTACGATATAAATACAGGCAATAAACACATACATACATTTAAGTTTTTAAATATCTCACTTTCATTGTTAAAGTTAATGTAAATTTAATTTTAATTCATATGAAACTATTGATAAGTTATGGTCAATTTTTTTGAATTTGATCGTTAATATACTGTTCTCTTATATTTACGCGAATTTTACTCATTTAATTAAAAGTCTATATCGGATTTTATCGCGTTTATTTAAAACTTTAGAGTTTAACAATATTTTAAATTATATCCCGACGTTTCAGGGTTCATGGTCTCGGGGGTCTGAGGTGGCGGGTGTCAGTGTTCGGATATAATTTAAAATATTGTTAAACTCTAAAGTTTTAAATAAATGCGAAAAAAAACCGATATAGACTTTTTCAAATCGGTTCCGTATATCCTAAAAATAACTCGTTAAAAAAACAAGCTAGAAATATTTTCATTTATCATAATCAATATTAGTTTATAAGATTGCCAAAAGATACCTTGTGGCTTAACTATAATCTTCTCAAATCGTATTGCATTTATTATAAATTTTGATGCATTAAAATAATACAAACAAATTGCATTAATAAAATAATCTTATTAGTAAAGTTTAAAAAAATTACTTCTAAAAGTAATTTACAGTATTTTTTTCATAATCATAATCTGCTTATAACATAACGATTGCAATTATTTTTTATCTTTTGCTCTTGAATCGTTTCCTAACTGACGATAAATATCAGTCAATTGTTGGCTATAAGCAATCATGAAGGAAACAATGTTATCGCGATTTTAAAATTACGCTAATTATAATTTTAAGAAATGTAATAAAAATTTTGTGAAGTTTTACCTACAAGTTGCTCGTTGTAATAATAATTAAATATTCTATGAAAGGTGACCTTATTACTCTTTTTAATTAATAAAAAAAAACGCTATGTAATACTGTAGTAAAAATATTTCTATACAATTTTTCTATTTTTAAAATCGATGTAAACATTTTTGATAACGCAGGAAATATAATTTTTTATAGTTTATATTATTTTAATATAAATCTCTCACGATTACACACGCGACTTTGAGATTGAGGTGTTTCAGATTGGTTTACGTTTATTTAAATATCGGTTATTATTTTTTTGAATACAGAAATCACTGTCGTTCCTCATTTGTAAATGTAATACAGAGGGTACTTTAAATCTCACATCTTTGTTAAAATATAAAAACTAAAATTATTATAAAGAATATATTATTAATTAAGTATTTTCTAAACCCCTTAAAATTAAATAAAAAATAAATAAACGTAGGTATATTTAAAGTATATGAAACGATAAGACTAAGAATATTTCTGTTGAATGTTTGAGAAATATTATATTCATTTTTATACGATTTGACAAGATTGAGGTTGTTATTCACACGCGACTTTACGACAAACAATGCATAATTTAACAATTTGTGGTAATTTTAATACTTATGTGCAGCCTGCCCTTGGAGACTACGGTAAGATGACCTTGCTTTGTACAATAGGTTAAAAAAAAAAGTAAAAACTCACTAAAAACAATCAAATTTATATATTTTTTTATTTTTATATCATGGGGCATGCATTGCGTGTCAACGTATCAGATTGTATTACACAACGAATAGATTTGCAGTTGATTGCATCCACACTGCACTTACTATTTATAGAGCAACATTTCCAATTCAATATTATTGATCAACATTCGATACCAAAATAATTTATTATCTAAAGTTACCGTATTAACGTTACCCCAATCTTTGAAAACAATTAAAATATAACTAATAATAATCTATAACTTTTTTCTCGAATGGAATCGAACACTTTCTATATTTTTTTACATGTGAATTGTGAGCAATTAACATATTTATGCTATAAAGCGCTTTTTGCTTAAACTTACTTTTTATATTTAATTTATTCGTAGCGATATGGATTTGAAGCGCAATAATCAATAATTTGTAACAAAAAAGTAATGCTAAATGTTAAAAATAAATGTAAAAAATAGAACAATAGGTTCTAGTGCTTAATAATGTTGCTCAAAAAGTTTTGAATGATGTATGGATGCAACATAAAACGTTGTGCCAGTGACCAAAATATTTATTCAATTTAGAGAATTTTTTTTTCACTTACACACACAACACACTCATAAATATCGGGACGTTTTTATTCATAATATGAAATTTTGCTATGTTTTTAAGTTTTTTATTTTTTTTATTTTTTCTATATAGATACATTAGTTCATTAGATAATACGTATTATTTTCATATCCAAAGTAGTGATGCGACTCGAGTCACTTTTACTCGAGTGACTCGAGTTGAGTACGGAAAAAATCATACTCGAGTGAAAAAAATATTGACTCGAGTTAACTTGGACTCGAGTTATTACTCGTCGAGACAAACAAGTAAAAATATGTACGAGTGTGACAAGCCGTTAGTAGGGGTGTGCGATAATGATCGATAATTCGTAAGTACTTGATAATTTTTCATTGGATAGTTATCGAGAAGTGTAATTCGATAATTTTCATGTTGTGCGATTCAATAATTATTGATAATTTCGTGTTATTCGATAATTATCGGTAATTGGTTTTGGATCCGATTGGTATTGATAATTGTGATTCGATAAGGCTAGGGCGTAAACGTCAGTACTGGAGGCCGGAAGGCCTTTTTTTCTTTTTTTCGTCGTCCGAAAATGTCAGTAATTACTCGAGTCACTCGAGTGACTCTAAAACTACTCGAGTGACTCGACCACTCGAGTGGTACTCGAGTGACATTGCAAAATGACTCGAATGACTCGAGTGGTAAAATTGGACTCGAGTCGCATCACTAATCCAAAGGTAATCGTTTTACTTTATCTGTATTATGATGCGGAAATTTTTGGTATATGAATGGGAATTTAAAAATTTTCATATCAACTTTTACCAAGTACATACTCGTAATAAATCTTATTTTTGTGTGAACTCTTACGTATTTTTGAGACTTACTGTACTTATGTAAGTTCAATGACACAACTTATTATTCTATAGTTCTTTACTGCTTACACGTTAACACATTCGCCGTAACCCGTAGGTTCTGTAAAGTAATCGTTAAAAATGACGATTACTATTTAAATTTATTAAAATTACCCTCTATCGAATTTCAAATACGTTAAAAATAAATGTCATATATATCACGATACTTTTAGTTAAACTTATTCTCTAACTATACATATAGCTCAATATAAATTATAGATTATATTTATATATTTCGAATAAAAATTACGTCTATTAGTTTGACGCTTAGGTATATTTAATAAACCATAGTTACATAAATTATTTTCGATTATTATAAAAAATTATTGAAATCAATCAAATTGGTTTTAAAAGCAATTTTGAATTATGTAATTATATTATAGTTAGTTACTGATAAATATATAAGCCAACGGTTCTGAATGCATATTATTCTGCTTAGAATATTAAAATATATATTTTTTGTAGTAATTAATATAAAAATACAATTTTAAACCGTGTAGAGTCGCTGGGCCGCAAACAAGCCAGACCAGCACACCTGACAGATACGATGTTCTTGTTTTAGTAGTATAAAAGTAATATAGATATAAGTTTTTAGTAGTGATGTATAACATAATTCGTCGACTAGCCCGTTGGCGCAGTTACCTTGCTTTCGGCTCCAGGTTTGTGGGTTCGATTCCCGCCCCGAGTCTGGGTGTAATATATATTTATTTATATATGTATTATATGTATATTTATAAAAAAAATAACAAAAAATGTAAATCAGTCGGCTGTTACCTAAAACACAGGCATTAAGTTGCCTACCTTAGGAACAGACGACGTGTGTGTATGTAAAACATATTTATTATATTATCTAACTGGTTCACTCCACTCGTTCAATACTATATATAGGTATATATAATATAAACAATACTTATATAAGGCATATAATAAATTTACAGAAACTTACATAGATAAATATAAGCGGGTGGAGGATTACGCTCCGGCAGGGAGATCAAATGGCTGGGGGTTAGGGCTGTAGGCTGAGAAATCGGCGGACAATTTTAGCCGAGTCGAGGAATACTGCATACTGGCTGCGAGCCTTATATTTATTATTAATATTTCATAGGTTCTAAACCGATCGTTGGAGACCAGGACCAGCCAGGCCAGTACCCCTTCCACGGCCAGTGCGCCGACTGAGGGGCTGCTTCCGGTGGCGCTGGTCCCGCAGCACGTCATCACATCCGGCACCGCTAAAGACTGCGTGCGGCTCAGGGGTCTGCCCTATGAGGCACAAGTGAGTTGAGGACGTACCTAGTCGGGTCTTGCTTAAAAATCAACATTAAAGTCAGTCCAATGTTATGAGTATTTTGAGGTCAAAATACTCATAAAATTGCACTGCAATAAGATTTGACTTCTCGAATTCATTCAAGATTGTAAGCAAATATAACAATTCCTTTAAATATGTGATATATTTTCACACTAGGTGACTAACCACATATACAATCAAAGTCTATCATAGATTATAGAGTTGCAATGTAGTATATTAGATTGATTATGCATAATGTCGTTTACTCCCCAAGTTCATCCAAATAAGCATCACCATTGCAATTCGAATACAAACTCTAAATTATATCAAAACTTGTCAAGCAAAATTAAATTATTACTATTCACAGGTTGAACACATACTAACATTTTTGGATGAATTCGCAAAGAATATCGTGATGCAAGGCGTCCACATGGTATACAATGCTCAAGTAAGTTGTTTTTGAACCCTCTTTCGATATAAAATAACTTACATATATTATTCGCGGTATAAATTCTGTGTTAAAATTGAGAAAGACCTTAAAAATAAGATTTTTTTTTTTTTGGTATAAGGTGATCATCTTTAAAAGTCACCAAAGAAAACTAACTGATCCTCGCTCAGGCACCACCTATTATTTAGTGACATAAGTTATAAGACGCTATTTATATATGATTAGGTAAAGTCCGTGAAAAGTCCTCGTTGCACGTATGTGCTTTAATTGAACATCCTTCAGATGTCCTATTGTAAAGCAGAAGCATCCTTATGAGATATTGGACCTTAATCTGATACGCTGCTCTTTAGCGGATTGGAGCCTAATTTCTAAGAATATCTACATAGTACCGAGCAGTACGAGATAATTTTTTAAGTCTGGGTCATTTTGGCATAAGCAGCAACTTTTATTTAATAGTAGATATAGAATAGAATAAACCTTGTTTTACTTTGAGAGTTCTTCATGGTTAAAAAAAAAAGAGACTTTCAAAATGCACGTAAATCAGGGTCACCCGAGCGGCGAAGCGTTTATCCAGATGGACAGCGAAACGAGCGCCTTCCTCTGCGCTCAGCAGAAACACCACCGCTATATGACCTTCGGCAAGAAGCAGCGGTATATCGAGGTAACTGCTTATTTCGATTCACTTTACCTATATCTACACTCACCGGCACGGAAACTTGGCCAAGTATAAAATTTGTGATAACTTCAGTTTTTTTCAGTTTACACTACAAATTTAGACCAATTTTGATCGTTGTTCATCCAATTAACGTCTTTAATCATTTTTAAGCATAAATAATGTTCTTTTTAAATTTATAATGAAGTTTAAGCACAAAATCACATTTACACAAAATTAAACACTGCAGTTTTGAGCACTAGTAATTAAAAACTGTTTGATCTTTGGTAAACTTTTTAACTTTTTAATATCGCGTATTTCCTCCTCTAGCCCTTATGACCGCCTGCATTCGATCTGGCATGGTTTGGATGACATTTTTGATGTCCAATTGCGATAAGTCGCGCCATGCAGTCAGTGCGGCATCTCGAAGCTGGCTAAGAGTTTGTGGTGGGTTCGATGCTGTTTTAATTGTCCTTTTTAGCTTATCCCAAATATGCTCTATTGGATTTAAGTCGGGGCTGCGAGCTGGCCACTGCAATTTTTGAATACCAATCTCTTGAAGGTACTCATTTACGATATGAGCGACGTGTGGACGTGCATTATCATGCATTAAAATGAATTGATCATATCCAATAAACCCTCCAAAGGGTACAACATGTTCTTGAAGGATATCCTCGATATATCGTGTTGCAGTTAGAGCGTTATTGACGATGACCAATTCTGTACGTGCATCAGAACTAACGCCACCCCATATCATTATAGAGCCTCCACCAAAACTCACTGTTGGAGTGGTAGTAATCGCCAGATATCGTTCACCTTTCCTTCTCCACACACGTTGTCGACCATCAGGTGCATTTAAAGCGATCCTGCACTCGTCCGTAAACAAAACTCTTGCCCATTGTTCATGAGACCAGTTAGCATGTTCGCGGGCAAATTGAAGTCGAGCTGCTCTATGCTGTGGGAGGAGCTGTGGGCCACGGGCTGGTCTTCTCGCTCTTAAATTAACTTCCTCCATACGTCTTCTCACCGTACGCTCACTAACATTTACATTCCTAGAGATTTGAAGCCGCTGCTGGATCTCGACCGCAGTAAGGAAGCGATTTCTTAAAGTCTCTAACACGATAAAGCGGTCGTCACGAGCTGACGTGCAACGTACACCACCACTACCTGGTCTGCGTGTACAGAGGCCAGTCTGTTGGTACCGTTTTAATGCATATTGCATTGAAGAACGTGGTACGTTAAGGATAGTAGCCACTTCACGATGGGTCATCCCTTGTTCCACTAATGACACTGCTTGTGCTATCTGACTTGGTGACAAAGGCATTTTTATGGATCCTTAGGCGCCTTTAGATGTTTATTTATCACAATAAAACCAAAGAACTTCGGCAACTTAACACTTACAAATTCCACAACACAATTCAAAATGTAGAGTTCGTCGGATAAATGACACAATTCAACTAAACTTCAGAACCCAAACCATAATGCACTTCAACTTAGTTAATTACCCTCTTAGGATTAACGTAAACATTATTTCTACCCACTTATACAATAAAAACAAAGTTAGACACACTTAAAAAAATTTTATCGCATGTTATGAGTTTGGCCAAGATTCCGTGCCGGTGAGTGTATAAGCGTCAATTCACACTGTCACATTGGTGACGGTTCGATCTTGTGACCGACGTTACAGCGTGGATCGACTCCCTGCCCGGGAAAAAATGATCAGACCTGTTCATGGCCTGAAATTAGACAACATCACGCCTGATCATGTCTGATCAGGTCTATTCATACATGATTATAGCTGAAGAGTAAAATACGTTCATGCCTACTAATACGTACATTCGCCTACTCATGCTTGATGTCAGATATGATAATGCCTGTTCATGTATGAGCAGGCCTGAAATTAGACATGATCATGCCTGTTCATGTCTGATCAAGCCTGTTCATGCCCGATCATTTTTCATGCATGATCAGGCCTGATATTTTTTCCCGGGTAATTAATAAGATGACTGACTGACGTGTCCCGCCGGCCCGGCCAGGTGTTCCAGTGCTCCGGCGACGACATGAACCTGGTGCTGACGGGCGGCGTGACGCCGGCCACGTCCCCCAAGGTGCTCTCGCCCGGTACGTTGCTCCCTCCCCCGCCCCGCCTGCTCGCGCAGCACATCGCGCACCAGAGCCTGCTGGCGCGCCAGCACGAGAACCTGCTGCTGTCCCTGCGCCAGCCCCTCATGCCCCTATTGCCGATGCCCCTGCGCCCCTCCGCACCCTCCTACCAGCTGCCTATGCTCCCGCAGTCCATGCTGCCGACCAAGCGCTCGTACGACCGCGCGTTCACCCCCGAAGCACCTCCCGCGAAGCGCCCCTACTCGGTCTCTCAGATGGCGCCGGCTCTGTCGCTGCCGGTGCTGTCGTACGGCACGTCGGCGCCGATATTCTCGTACGCGAACACGAGCCCGATGCTGTCGTCGTACAACACGCTGCCGGGCGCGATCCCGACGGCGCTGCCGGCCGGCTACGGCACAGCGCTGTCGGCGAGTCTCCCCCCCTCCCTCGCGAGCCCCTTCCCCACATCGCTGTCCATGTCCATGTTCCCGACCTACCCGTACTACCCCGGCGTTTAGTAACACTAGACACACATGCGCGACACTCGCTACAGTAAAGTTAGATGTAATTAGGAGTGTGCGAATATTATCCATAATTCGTTATACTCGAAAATTTTTCATTCGATAATTATCGATCGCCACCTGATGATCAAAATTATCGATAATTGTCTGATCAGAAAGAATTATCGATAATTATCGAATAAACATTATCGATGATTTTTTTCCGGTGAACATCTAGATGTAATCTGTTCGCATTCGGTGCCTTAGTGCTGTACGACGCGGTACCTGAGAATCTAGATATTTCCGAAGATAGGGAAACGTTAAACCGACTGAGCCGGTCGCAATAACAGGGTAACGAAATGACAATAAGCTCAATTTAAAAAAATAATTTTAGTGCCTTTGGCGTTTACATAGATTATAAAACTATTTTTTACTTAATATACTATTAACTATATGAATTTAGAAAACGTATATCTATATCACTTCGTGATATGAATTGTGGCAGTTTTTACAGCTTTTTTTTTAGTAGTAAGTTTACCTTGAAATCAGTTATTTGTTGATATATACCGACTTTAAGGATTGTTGAACTTTAAATATTTTTTTAGTGAACCCGAGGTTGTTTATGACAATTAACGTATCTTATAAGTTCACTTTTATATTTTAACCTTGCGTGTGATTAAATAATGTGATTATTGAATTAAGACATTCCATTTGCAATGATTTTGCCGATATTTTTGAAGGCTGATCGAAAGTCTGAGAAAGTAAAATTAGTACTTATCCGATTATACGTTTAGGTACTTAAATCGTTTCATTTTCACGCACTCGTGGTTAGTTTTTACGTGTTTTTTTTTTTAGTTTTCTAGATTAAAGTTTGTTGACGTACCGTTAGTGATGAATTTAAATTATAAGTAAAAATATTGATTTTATAACAGTGAAACTACTCGTATCGGTTGGCAGCTATATTTCTATATAATTCGAAGTATTTCCACAACCTTCCAATGTATACTCATTTCATTTCCATCTCCCACACGATCCGATTAATCCAAATTAACCTCTATATTAAACACGTTAAATCATTGTTCGTTACCTCACACCACATAATATAGATTATTGTTAAATTTTATGTTTATTTCATATTACCAAATTTTAATAATCATTTTTAAAAAACGGTTATGGATTCAATTTGAAAATGTGTAAAATTAAAAAATGTTATCATTGTCTATGGTGTTGCCATTGTCTTAAATCACTAGGTATGGGGGCTTTAGTCACGATGGTGTAATGGCTAATATTTGTTCCGTCATATATTATATAGAATAAAACTTTGACAGTTGTCTAACATTTGGTCGATTCGAAAATGTCAGTTTTTAGTATAGTTTAAGTATTATAATGTGTTAATTTTTACATCATTTTACACTGTGCTTGGTAGAAGTATTTAAAACATAATATGGTGAAGCAATCGCTCGAGCTATCGCAGTTATTCATAAAATTTGAGCTACCCGATCGCAGAGTAAATTGAATGTCAAAATATATATCCGAACGGGTTGTGTTATGGAAAATGCGCATGGATTTTGGATAAAAGCGGTAAGTGTTGCACTTTATGAATAAAAAAAGAAATAATTACACGTTTCTATAAAAGTCGGGTTTGGCATGGATGGTTTTAAGTACATAATATTATAATTATATAATATCTGCATGGATGACGATTTTACGTTTTTTCTCGCTTTTAGCGTTCATTCGACGTTTTCCAGAGCACAGCGCGAGCGGTAATTATTTCGGTATCTCTGTATGTTATTGTTTAATACAAATGTACACGGTAAATAGCTTTATCTTGGTCCTTTGGTTAATAAATTATCAGAATTATATAACTATTAACACTTTTGCCATTTATTATATCGATGTATATTTTTAAGTAAATGTGTTTAAATTTTAGTCAGCTGGCTAAAACTTAATCTGCGGACTAGAGTTGAGCAAGCAGACTAAAATTAAGTTCCAATAACTAAAATTTAAACAACTGTAAACTAAAATTAAATTCAGTCACATTATCAATGGCAGAAGTGTACCTAAGTTGTTTTCTATGACGATAAAAGCCCCAACGGCGAGCCCCTGCTTTATAATATAAGGATAGTAAGGCTTAGTGTCTTCCAATAGTTAAGAAATCTTGCAAGATCCTCCAGTCATTAACACGCACAAGCTTCCTATCTACCTATCAAGCCTTCTTTCGCTTCTACTCCTTGTTATCTTACTGGACTGGGATATTTCAATCGATTTACGCTTTTATACTTTTATAAATATATTTTACTGTATTATAATTACAATAAAAATCATTGAAGTTAGTTTTATGATTATCTTAATAAATGTATAAAGTACTTATAATATATTTTGACGTGATAACGTCTTGTAAATCGATGAACGCCGGCAGCAAGCACGTAAAAGCATGACTCATTGTCACGTTCCACGAGCGAGAGCGCGGAACAAGCGATAAAGAGGCACGATCGGCCTAAGCGTTCGGCTTGTGACGCATCTATCTCTCTTCCACTCCATCGGCAGATGCGTCCGATTAAAAGAGAAAAAATATTTGAATTAACGAGTGGAAAAAATGTTAATTTATCGAAAAAAAAAAAAAAAAAATTATAATTTTCAATTAACTCCTTCTTTGTATTATACAAAATAATGATAATCCCGTGATAATAATTCAGTTCAATTCATAAAAGTATGCAATTTTTTTAGGAATGTTTTCTTATGAAGTTATCACGTAAAATTATCGTCCGTAAACCAACTTTACAGACAACCATTTTTTTACTTTTAATATAATTATGCTTATTGTTAGATTGGGTAGAATTTTTAAATTTTATCATTTTGTATTAAGAGTTAACTTTGTGAATTGTCATTCATTATCTAAATTTTTAATTAATATATAATTTATTTTTAATTAAAATATAATTGTATCTAAATTTTTCTAAATGGATTTAATTCAATATAAATAGATTGAAATATCTTAGCGTGTAGTGACTGGGGGAGGTGGTGTGAGGAACGTGTCAGTTAAGCTTGTTTAACCTTTGTCGATCTTTCAATATTGAACTTTATGTCTGCACATTAAGGTTTCAAATGGTGATATTTTGAACTCATTCTATTTTTTACTGTAATGGTAACAATAACGCTATTTACCTCTGTTTAGTTCACACAGCTTTTGCTGCTATTTTATTATATATATATTTTTAAAGTTATTGATTAACTCGTATAAAAGAAATTAATTAGCGTTATTGCTAAACCATTCCATACAGGGGTCAAAATTAAAATATATAGAATCTTAAGTAACATAAAATAGATTTAAGATAATATAGATCAAGTTTTTTTTTCTAATGATAAATGATCTGTTGATTCCGTAACGAGTTAACATTATATTAGTTGCCTAATTTTAGTTTATTGCGTACTTTTTAATAAATCGATACTTTTTTCGTGTTAGATCTTGGTTATTCAGTTTCTCTGCTGTGTGGGTGATTGTGCTATTTATTTATATTATTATTTTGAGTTGAATATCGCTGTAATTATAATTACTTGAAAACTTGTGAAGGAGGGTTAATATTAACACTAACATTGGCTTAACTTGTCTTTGGTCGATCGAGTATTGTCTATGTTGTACTAACTACACGTTTCGATGAGTCGACGAGGGTATGCACGATCTTATATGGTGCGGCACTTGAGGTAAAAATTTATATGAAATAAAAGATTTAGACGCTATATACATATAGATTACAATTTATCTAATAGTATAAACAAAGATACTTTCCACACTAGTCTCTACAAAAACTTAATTTGAAGAAAATTTAATTTTAGACACGGCGTAAATAAAAAAAAAATTAATTAAATTAAATTTGATTAATTTTTTCTTAATTGGAACTAATTACAAAATCAGGATTCAGCGAAATCCACACACGATCATTAATTTTCTTATTTACGCTGTGTTTAAAAAGTAAATTTTTAAAACATAAATCCTAATTTCATTACACATCATAGAACTTAACTTTCCTTCACAAGATAACAAACACGAATAGCACAGTCATTTCCGTGCCCCCACCTCCTAACATAGCTTAGTATTTAGAAATTCTAAAATATAAATTAAAACCTTTGGGTAAAATTGAGACATTGAAACAAACCAATTATAAAAATCAGTTTTACGTAAAAAGCACAGAAAGAGTCTTTAAAAAAATATCATATTTTATATCTATGGGAAAATTATCAACCATTTTCTTAATTTTACAAAATTTTAAGGTATTTTCTGTTCTATTTACACGTCTATTAAATTTGAAATAATTTCATGGTTGAAAATTCTCCTTTGAAAAAGTCTAGTCAACATTATGTGCTTTCTAAAATGCATGGAATCTTCGGTGACAGAATCAAAAAATAAAATCTTGTACAATGGGAAAACTCAGAGCTTCAGTGTGTGTAGAAAGATTTTGTGCTTTCTTAGTGAGTATTAATCGGATGTCATGGGTTTAAGGTGTTGACCTATTAGACTGAATGCTACACCAAGTTATCATCACAGTAACAGCGGCGTAAGTATCGATTATCATATGTTATGGGATCATATTCAACGCTCTCTTCTATTCTTGAGTATCGCATTTACATTAGCGACTTCAACTTCGAAACTACAAAATTTGTAATACAGTATACTTCAACAACTTGCGATGTACAATCTATAAATTTAAATTACACATACAAGGGCATCCATAAATTACGCGAGGCGTTTAGAGGGGTCGAACGAAATGTCACAGAATCTCACGTGGGGTGTGGAGGGTGGTCTCGGCAAATATCACGTAATTTTTTTCCGTCATTAAAAATGTCAAATACCGGTGAAAAAAATACCAAAAATGTATGTAAAAATTTCATGTACCGGTGACTTTTATTTTTTTTCATGTGCACTTAATAAAAATCGATATGTTTTTCATTAACACGACAAATACGCTTTTCAAAAAGCTCACGTGAGATTGCGGTAGGGGGTGGAGCTAAATTTCACCAGGGGGTGGGTGGGTCAAAAAGTCACCAAAATTGTCTCACGTAATTCATGGACGCCCCCTAATGTAACACGCTTTTAAAGTTGTATTAATAAAAAAATATATTATTAAATCGCGGAAATTTATTTTTAACAACACAAAGTTAAAAACACATTTTGTAAGATTTTTTACATGAGAAACGGTAGTTGAGGTCGCATAGAAGTGGTGCTGCGTACATACTAGGGTACTAGGCGAGCATAAGTTTGGTAAAGTCCGCAGACTAGCTTGGTGGTTGGCGGCATCGGCGACGTGTGTAACAGAGTATTGGTGTAAGTTGCGCACTGCTTTGGTGGACTGTTAATGCGTTCTGAGACCCTGGTGAGTGTTCATCAATTTAATTACGTAACTACTACATTGTGTATGTCCGTTCGTTGAATATAAGTGTTTTGCTGTTGAAAATGTTTTATACTAATTTATTTTTATAAGTTTTGTGATTTTTAAATGTCGATAACACTTCATAATTTGTATTTAATTCGAGAAATTCAGCAAAACATTTTCTTAGTTTCTATTTAGGTATGTATTTATGGGAAGTTCCACGTGTAACTGTTTTAACTGAGCCAAGTATTTTGTGATCATGGGGTGTTAACGAATATATTTATTTATACTTCTACAAAACTTCTACGTAATATCGGTTATATAACTCACTCGGTTTTGCATTCGACGATTTTCAACTATATATTACGTATGGCTAACGTATGACAAAATATACGGAACTTATGAATATTTGTGACTAACATTGCATGAGTAACTTCGACCAGCGAAAAGATGAATGACATTAATGAAACAAAAGGGTAGTTGATTGAAAAATTTCAAATTAGTTATTGTAGAATTATCTAAATTAACTTGTAGAATTGTCGAACGCGGTAAGTTATGTTAATATATTACGTTGTGTAGGTCCGGTGACGTACTACTACCCGGCGATGGGCCCAACGCTTCCACCGCCGCTGGTGTACTGGGGCTACCCCACGCCACCCGTATCGCCGGCGCACTATTACCACCCGCCCCACCATCCCCAAACTATGGTAACCATTCATTTATTTATGTAATTAGTACGAATTTAGGTTCATTTACTAAGGGGGCATTCAAGTATTACGTAACGCAATTTAGGGGGGAGGGGTGTTTAGTGATACGTTACGATGCGTTACAAGTGCGTGAGGGGGGTTCATACAACGCGTTATCTAACTTTATTATTATAGTTTTTTTTTATAAAAAACTAGGAAATTAAAGTCTCCCAAGTTGGCATCCCTTATCGTTTATGTTTTGCGGCGAGTCCTTCGATTTTATTGTTCGTCATTATATTTTGTTTTATTTATTACTACCGCGACGCGATTAAAACAATAAAAAAGGTATTTTAGCGACTTTTCGGTACCTTGTGTAACATAATTGTGTCTTTTAAGTAAAAATGATAATTTGGGTATTACGTAACGCTGGGTACAAAAAAAAAGTTGCATAGGGGGGAGGGAGGGTCAAAAATCTTCAAAAATTACGTTATGTAATACTTGAACGCCCCCTCAACAGACAATTGTTTTGAAATCGAATCTTCATTGCAAACATAAAACTATCTCAATTTATGGAATAGAATTTTGAAATTCTATTTATTATTGAGCTATTTCGTATTAGAATATTTTAGTAGTAGTGTAAATTAGTTATTATACAATTTTTTCCAGATACCAGAAGTAGTTTCAGTGGGAGGAGGATCGCCTTTACCCATCCCACCACCAGCCGCTTGCCCTGAATGGCCGATCTTCATGGTCAATTAGATATAAAAAAAAAACATTGAATTGCCTAAAATCTTCGCCATCTTTCAAAATATAGTCATATAAAACATATGACGATATCGCTCAAGTTTAGTCTTTAGCAATTTAGTTAGAATTCCAAAAGTAAACAAAATTACTTAACTTGTTAGCTCTTGGCCTAATGATTCTTAACAATACAATATATTAGTTTTCCTTTACAAACCAAAGTTACAAATTGTTTGTATATATTAATATATTTCACAATAATAGTCGATTCATATACATATATATAAATATATATTTCCATTTTAATTCCGCGTACAAAATATATGTTTTCATTTTGATAAACTAATTTAAGTTTCTTTATAGAATTACATTTTATCTTTATTATATACCAAACTTTTTATAAAATAAAATTTATTTAATATGTCTCGATTCGTTTTTTATAAATGTTAATAAAACTTTATTGTACAAGAACAAAGCACAACTTGCCAACGAATTCTTGCATTGATATTATATCAGTCAAATAATGGCTCAAATAACGTGATATTATGACATATTTTTCACATTTAGTAAATATAAATTATAATTTTATTAGAAAATTATTATCAATAAATGTTATGTTCTCATATCTTGAGTATTTTGTTTTAGGTCATAGAGTATAAATATTATAATATATTTCCGTATAAACAGTTTTATATTATTCATGTTCATTTTAATTTGTTTATTTATATTGTTGATTGTTTCAATGCTAACGAAGGATTTTATTAAGTAATAAAATAAAAAAACTATTAATATATTCTTAGTTAAAACTATAATATACAGGTAATGTTTTGTATTTATGTTCAAAACATTTTTTTTTTCTATTTATTGACATGGAAAGTCGAATCGCACCTAAAAATTTTATAGCTTCATTTTTTTTACAACTAAATTATTTAAATTTCTGTTATTAAATTTCTTATTTTTCATTTTCTCGAAATACAGTGATATTAAGGTGCTTATTATTCATGTTTTAGCGAAGAACCAAATATTTACTTATAATCATTTGTAAAATTAGTATAAAAACGCTCAATTAGTGTAGAAAATAGACATAACATTAAAAAAGCGAAAATTATATTATATTATGCCATAATGTTAAGTTCTTGACTAAATCAGACTGTTTTTAACTAAATTTTTACTTTCATTTTTATTAATTTCAAAATTCATTGTTTAGGACATAAAATGAATTTATATACAAATAATATTTCCGACGTTCCACGTGTATTGTTCTGTTTTTTTTTTTTTTTTTTGTAATTTGAATAAAATATTATTTGGATGCGTATTTTTACAATTTTGTACACAAATATTAGTAATTATATTTACACGAATTATAGCAAAATTATTAAAAAAAAGTGTTAGTTACGTATTTAGTTTTGTTAAAAATTAATTGTTTTATTCTTGTCAAAGTTGAATAAAAATATAAAATTAAAAAAAATGCTAAAAAAATTAAATTAAAAATATTTTTACTCACATTTATACAAATTTTTTTTCAACAAATTATTTAAGAAATATTTCGAACAGTCACAAATCACTTGTAAGAATATAACGATCATTAATCTCATTAAATGTAAACTAAATAGTTCTAATTTAATAAAATACTGAATGCCCTACAGCTATTACAGGATAAATAATAAAAATATTAGTCTTAAATATTTTCTTTATTTATTTCAATAATCGGCATAATACCTATAGTTAGTTTAATAAGGTATGAAACAACAAAATCAAATGTCTTCCAATAGATTATAAATCGTATATTTAATTTTCCACGTGTGATAAGATGAATTAGTGTAATACTATTAATATTAAAATAAATTAATTTAAGTATAGTAAATAAATAATCACTAAACATAGTTGACCTATGATATATCTTTGAAAAATAATTACTTTCACGTTCACATTATGCATCAAATATTATATCATAATAAGTTATAAAAAAATCTTCTACAAATTAATACATGATTCGAAATTTTAATTTCACGTGCTATACGATAACTTACTAAAATACAATGTTCTTAAATTTCAACAAATATTTAACATTTATATATACTTTAAAATAGGTTATGAAATGTTAAGCAATAAATTTATTTTCGTTAATCTTCAAATCAAAGCGATATAAAAACATTGGAGACACGGTATTTAAAGACTATGCCTGTTTAATTAGATTCATAAAATCATCGTAAATTCTCGTTTGTACTCAACTACATTACTCTCAAATTCTACTTCGATGGGAGCTTCATGAATGATGGTCAGTTTTAGAATAATTCTTATTTTTTTTATAACTATCTAGATAATTACCTATGTAAGTGTAGCATCACATTGTGTTTTCAATTTTAAAAAAAATGTCGTGTGTACGGAGTATACATGTCAGAAGTGAAACATCTTTGGTAAACTCAATTTAAAATTTATTAATATTAATAGTTAAACATTCTATTACTTATTTACGCGTTGCTAGGATACGCGACATCATACTATCTCATTCTCTCCTACACATTTTTGTATTTGTGTCTCTTACCTGTCGTTTTTTTTCCGTCGCATCCCGTTTCAAATCACAACGATTCTAAAGAAGTTTCACTTCAATATTAGGGGATAATAAAAAAATCCTAGGGATTTTATCCATGACTTTGAAGCAATCATGACTATTTTAATATAAGTGTTTTGTTACAAAAATAAAATAGTTTTATGAATAATGATCGTTAAATCTTTGTTAAATATATTCTAAAATTAAAAAAAAATCGTTCGATTATTAGTTATGAACATATAGGAGTTTAAATAAATATATAAGTCAGTAATCGAATCTGATTTATATAATTTTTTTGAGTAATTTTTCATTTTTATATAATAAAATTTTATCTATACTGTCGTTTAAAGAAATCACAGTAACAATGTCCAGTGATATATTATTATTCTTATATAAGTAATTTTGTTAGAAAATTTATGTAATTGTTACCTTCAATGAATAATAACTGTTAACATATTGACGAATATATATATATTTATATTTTAGTATAATTGTCATATCACACTCAAAAAAAAAAAAAAAAATTTAAACCTGTCAACGTCAATATCTTAGTTGAGTTTAGTTTTCAACTAAAATTATTCTTTCGTCGAATGTCATAGTTAATTTAAATTTTTTAAATGTTTGAGTTTATCTAGTATATTAATTGAGTGTGGTAGAGACTTACGACTTAGATTAGTCAACATAGATGTGCAATGTTTAGAATTAGATTTTGATCATTAATACCAAAACAGTTTTTGGTTTATCATAAAAAGTAGTGAATTGTTTTAATAAATAAATTAATAAGATATTATGTAATGTTTTTATTTTATTCACACTCACCGTAAAATGTCTTACATACAATACGCATACTAAATCAGTCGGTTTAGAAACATAAAATTTTTCAATTTTCGCATTCAAAAACACCCTTAATGCAAAGTAACCAAGTGTTAAAGTAGTATGAAAAATATTTAAATAACACGCGAGTGGTGTACATTTACACAGTAGAGTGAACTAATAATATACATAGCTTAAATATTAGTTAAACCAGAGATGATCTTTATATTTATTGAGTTCAAGGAAAAAAAAAGATACTGTATCCAAAAACTACGGGTACGTACGTATTAAAAAAAAAAAGTATTTTTGGTAATAACTAGAAAACGGTAAAAAAATAAAATACGTAATAGGGCAGATTTTTACTACTTTCCAAAGCCATTTGGTACTAGTATCGTTAGACAGATAGCATCAAATCAGAACGTGTTAAGCTTTACAGCTAGAAGCAGCGGTAGATTGTGTGTGTGTGTGTGGATTTTTGTAGAACTACATATTTTTATCAAAAGTTCACAAGGTATGTCACAGTTATATAGTGATTGCAATCCGGCGTCATTTTCAGTCCGGCGGAAGCCGACCGGAATCTCATCGAAGCGGCCGGATCGGACCGGATCCAACCGGATTGATAACATCAGGATGATTTTCGCTTTTCAGTTCAAAATGAACTGTTAGTAAGTTAATAATGTGTCATTAATATAGGTACTTTCTAAAAAATAAAACAAATATATAAAATCAACTTTATGTCCAATCTGTTAAGATTAAACAACGAACAAACAAATAAAACTAGTACTGTAGATAACTAGTAAAATTTTAACGATGTAACGACTAGCTCAGTCTTCCTAGATTTGACTTTCACAGATAGGTCAATTATTTTAGTAAGTAATTTTATAAAATCTAATATAATTAACCTTACGTAATTTACTGAGATGATCACAATAATTATTAAATTATTTGAGAAGGCTAACTATTGAACTGCACAATTATCACAATAATGAGTTTTTCTTAGTACCTACCCAATCATCCAACATCTCTATTATTTTGCCAAAAATTGCTAGCACCGGATCCGGTGAACGTTTAATGATTCCGGATCCGCCAGATTACCGGATCCGTTTTTCCGGATTGCAATCCCTAGTCACAATTTTATAATTCGTCAATATTTTCAATTAATAGTCATATTATGTGACTGATACTAATGTACATTTGCAATTTGTCGTTTTCTTTACATACAAGTAATAGACAGTTATTTTGTTAAGTAAAGATATTTTCCTAATACTTATTAGATAAGGCGCACAGGTAGATATAAATACTGGTCACGCACGACTCTTAAGAAATTAACTTTTCCAAATGCCTCTGATTTAAAGAAAGACTCGAGATGAAAAAAGTGAGCAAGCAGTGTGCCGGGATTCGTCGGAAAATGTTTTTGAAATTACTAATTTTTTTTTTATGTAAGAGATAGTCTCTGAAAATTCGCTTCTTAAAACTCCAAAATTACCATTGAACAGCCAAAACGTTGTCTCATGTATATCTACAACTCTCGCCATTTTTGCATTTGCCAGTGCTAAGGCTATCTATGATGTTTTATCTGGAATGTATCTCCACAGGGATCCCGGAAAGGAGATCATAAATATCAATTAAAATACTTCTAAAAATAAAATACAAAAATGTAAAAAAAGCAAAAGAACGGTTCTGAAAACATATTAATAGTCAACAAGAAAAATTCAGATAATTAATATTCCAGTCGTTAAATATGTATTATATATAAGTTCTATGTAAAAACTTGATCTATTATTTAAATTTATTATTTACTAGCGACCCACGCCGGCTTATCACGTGTAGTAAATTACATTATTCTTACATGTACACAAAACCAAAATGCAACCTAACTTTAAAGTAATTCATCAATAAAACTAAAAACTTATTTACAACAATTTTGAAATATGTGTAACTACCTACGATACGAAAAACAAAATTTCTGTATATATACAGAAAACGTTTTGCTTGCGAATTGTTCAATTTGAAACGAGTAAGGTAGCAATAAAATAAAACACAAAATCGAATATTTTTAAGTTTTATTTGTTAAGTCACCACACTTAGTTATGACACATTACGGGATGGAAATCT
Source organism: Euphydryas editha (assembly GCA_036937285.1). NCBI lineage: Eukaryota > Metazoa > Arthropoda > Insecta > Lepidoptera > Nymphalidae > Euphydryas > Euphydryas editha. The sequence goes on from JAUPFZ010000024.1 coordinate 9,103,350, forward strand.
TAATTTACAATTAAAACTAACAACTCCATAAAAAATATTGGAAAGAGCAGGCATCGAACATGATTTAAAAAAAAAAGACGCGTTACACCGATCCATAAAAACTATGGCAAAATGTTACGATTATTATTTTACAATTTTATTCGCTGGACACATGTAATATGTAATTTTTATAACAACGATAAATTGACTTATTACAAAGTCTTGCAATAAAAAAAAGAAATATTCACACATTTTTACAATTGTATTTATAATATTCGTTACAATAACTTACGTATTAAAGTTGTGAATTTGTACAAAAAGTTAATATATTAAAATTGTCTATCAATAAATTATTAAGTAACAATTTTGTCTAACAATAAGTAAGCGAGTGTGTACGTATATTTTATTTCAATGCAACGGTGTAACGCGTTACCGGATCAGTGTATAACACACTTTGAAATATATATAAAAAATAATAAAATTAAAAATCATATCAAATATAACGATACGACTGCATCTTACAATTATTACAAGAAAACATTCACATTGAATTAGGTAAAATTACGCAATAACTGTATTTACGTTTAAATTACGAGGTCGATTGCTCAATGTTAATTAAATTGCTGATTGTGTTATCGTCAAATTTACATTTTGTATTGTAACTTGTTGACAAAAATATTTAGCGAATATAATTCGTACTAATATTGAGTTCTTTAAATCGCCCGAGGCAACATTAACGTTCGCTTGACTATTGCTTTTGAAAGTTTTAAATTGCAATTTAACAGCAATAATTGCACAATTACACAGGTCTTAATATAAATGCCGTTACAAGTTATTTATATTTAGACATAATTGGAAGTAAACTAATATTGTGTTTTTTTTTCTTGATACAATTTTTAATTTTACTATTCGAATAATTTTAATTCACACGGACACTTAAAGTAACACTGAGATGTCGAGACTGGCAGGATACATTGTTCGAAATATTAAAGCAAAATTCGGATTGTCCCTACGCTAGTTGAACTTACAATAAAAAAGGAAATAAAAAAATCTTGTAAACCCACACTATACCATCACAACCTCCTAATCTGATCACAGCTTTACTTACCACAATTTTTACATTTATAGCTAGTTCTGTACGGAAAATTAATTGATAACAAGTCTACATACAATTATCTATAGACTAAGTAGTTTTTCACAAAATGAATCACAAGAATTAGTCAAAGTAACTTAACGGCCGACTTGTTTCAATCGTCCAAACAAAATAGAATAGAATAAGGAAATAAGTCAATCTTTTATTTTAAGTGTATAATATATTATAATTATGACACTAGTAATAAATAAAAAATATCATAATTATGAAATCATTTAACTTTTTAATATAAATTGGTAATTATTGTGAACAATTTAACTTGTAAAAGGAATTTTGAAATAGATTCATCTTCAGTTGAAATAATACAGCCGTAAATGTTTTCCATAAACACACACTGGTGACAACCACGCCAGTATTTAATTCCATAAACAAAACCCTTCGTACAGAACCAATAACTAATAAACATACGACGATATCGGTTGAGAAACTATACATATAAGAATTATATCACTACTATTCTCGAAATAGAAATTTTGTTATCGCTTCCAAGCGTACTAATCACGGAGTATATATTACAAAGAGTCCGAACGGTAGGTATATAGGATTTTTCACGATCAACCCAGATCTTCTCTTTTTTGCCACTGGCTGCGCTAGTATTCAGGAGGCACCAATACTATTATTATTACAAATAATACGAATACTCGTAAATGTAAAAATATATTCCACGTTTCTTAGAATATTTTTCAAGTAGTAAGATTGTATTTAAACAAGTAGGTACTTTTTGAAAAGTAGCGCGCCCTACCGGCAATATCTGTCTCCTTAATTGATGCCGTTCTTTCAACATTACGTTCGGACTCCTTGTATTCTATACTCCGTGGTACTAATAAAGAATATATAGCTACAGATTAAAAAAAATATAGCTTAAAAAATAAAACCGCCAAACCATTTCAGACTACATATACACACGGCTAAAACAAAGTGCGTACAACATATGCGCTACTAATGCTTGAACCGATAAGTAGCCTACTGTACCTGTATTACAATATCCACAAATAATTACGGCTCATATTGCTTTGTCGTATACCGAAATTTTATTTTTTCTCTATGACCTTTGAACATAGTGGAATAAATGGAAAGCAGTTATGAATAAGAATAGCCCAAACATATGTACCTACTCGTATTCCACATGGTCTGCCGGACTAGCATGCGTACCGAGATATCTCTTGACGAGAGAGAGAGATGATGTGTCTACATCAAATATTTTCTCGATTACCCTAACATGAGCACTTCGAAAGACAAAATTCTCTTCCGAAGTAAATTAATTCTAATTTATTTCGTCGATAATATTCTTCTTCAAACGTCAAAATCACATCAAAATTCGACAAAATTACTGTATGTTAGCTCCCGTAGAGATAAATACCACAGATATCTAAAACTTAATGTTATCTCTTCTATCGACGTAACGAGAAGAGTATCACGTGCACGCATGTTAGCTACTGTAGACAGAGAGAAATAATACGAGAAAAGGGGTAGACAAAATTTTGTCGTGCGCGCATGCTAGCCGGGCTGGTCAATCTCGAAAAGCAATATTCTCTATAAAATAAAGTAGGCAGGTCAAAAAATTTAGGAATAAGTTTTTTTTTTCCATTTTAAATAAAGAGGTAAGACTCAATATTTTAATGATAATTTCCAAATAATCCGAAAAAAAAATTAGTTAATATTTTCAACGTGGAATGCTTACATATAAATTATAAATATAATTGTCAAAGGCCAATTTAAAATAAGATTACTGAACTAGAATTTGTACTTAAATAACAAATAAAAAAAAAAATATTATAAATATTGATTGTTTGTCATTTAAAAAAAAAAATGAATACACCGATTTTTTTTGGTAATGTAGTTATTTTCGAGTTGATATAAAAATGATTTATTTTTATTACAACCTTTCATAAGTTAATATCATAATTTCAATACTCTATGACTTTGAAGTTTTCTGTACTACAAGTCTAATAAAAAATAATAATAATAATAATAGTAAGGGATGTACACTTGGCTTCGGCCCGTGAACACCTATATTATCCGGTAGATATGCCGAGGGTTCAAAATTTACCAAGATAAAAATAATAATAATAATAATAATAATAATAATAATAATAATTGCCGTGTGGTTCCCGGCAGAGTAGAATAGGACCAACCCATCCTCAGCCTAGGGTGTCGTAAAAGGCGACTAAAGGCAACTAAAGCTGTATAACATCAAAGCAGCCTCCTCGGGGAGCGTGAGCGACTCTCCGAGTGAGTATCTAACAGCTCTAAATGATGATGGATACACAGAAAAACAGAGTAAGACTAGGGCCGCTACCTGGGGGGCGCCAGGGCGCGTCTGGAGCTGGCGCTGGACGTGGCAGCATGCGGGACGCCAGTAACCCCCGCCGACCGGCACCACCACCTAGCCGGTCGGTGTATCCACCATCCCCATCAGCTGGCTTGGCGCCGACAGAGTCTCAAGGGACTCAGCATTCGGCGCCCGCCACTGGTGGAGTACGCCGCATGCGATGGACACAAGACATGAATAGAAATGTCATGCGCGCGTATTATAGGGCTGTAGGAGGGGAAACCGGACGGACTGGCTACCGAGCGGTAATGCACCGCGAGTTCCTGCTGCTTGAGCCAAATTTAACTGTCACGGAGCAAAACCTGGCAGATAGAGCTCGGTACATACAACGAAAGGGCGTATTCAACGCCGCCGAGCTCGAAAGGATTCGACGTGAGGCTGCTCCTGAAGTCGAATCCGTATCCACAGAGCACAACGCAGTTATAACGCAACAAGAGAGCGTTCGTGGCGAAGTGCCTGTGGATGCGATCGCTGAAGAAGCAGCCTCCCATAAAATAGAGCAGATGAGAGGGATTTTGGAGGAGGCGATTTCCGAGATCCGGAGCGCTCCTCTGGAACAGAGGCCACGACTTTCTCGTCTTCCTCTTAATGCTGCGACGCGGGATGCCATTGAGGCAGCTAACAGGCTGCTACCTCCATATTTGGATGGCAGTCTGGGCTTGGATGATACGGGTTCTATTCTCTTCGGTGCTGCTCTAGCGGTACACCGCTTCATTGGAGCCAAAACCCAGGAGCCTGGACGCACTACTAATAAGAGTAGTGACGTACCAGCCTGGAAGAAGAGAATAGAACGCCGTATCAGCCTGGCCAGGGCCCTCATTGGCAGACTACAAAGCTTCAGGTCGGGCAACACTAGGCCAAGGATTGTGCGCTCCGTTAGAATAGCTTTCAACGGACTAGGTGTCAAGCTTGACCAGCCTGATATAGCTGAGAAACTGACGGAGCGCATCGACGGCCTGAAGCAGAGAATCGCGGCATGGGGGAAGCGTATTCGTAGGTACTCTGAGAGAGTTGAGCGCTTCCGACAAAATCGCCTCTTCGTGAGTGATCAGAAGAGGTTCTACAGGAAGTTGGAGAACCCGACGCCGTGCTCTACTTCCCCAAAACCGAATACGGCTGACCTCGTCGCCTTTTGGCGAAACATATGGTCACGGGAGGTAGAGCATGAGGAGGGCCCTTGGATTGCGGCGGTTCAGGAAGCATGTGCTAGAATCGAACCGATGAACCCAATCGCCATCTCTTCGGAGAACGTAGCTGATGCGGTCCGGCGGGCACCGAACTGGAAGAGTCCGGGGGCCGACGGCCTGCATCACTATTGGCTGAAAGGGTTCTCGGTATGCCATGCGACCTTGGCTCGACAATACCAAGAGGCGATAGAGCGGAAGACGCTTCCGAACCTCTTCACTACTGGGATCACTCACCTAGCTCCTAAGTCCACCAACACCGCGGATCCTACCAACTACCGCCCCATAACGTGTCTGACTTCCATCTACAAGACACTGACATCCGTTCTGAGCTGCAAGATCTCTCGTCATATTGACGAATTTAACATCTTGTCTGTAGCTCAGAACGGATGCCGTGGAGGCGGCCGCGGCACAAAGGAGCTCCTTATCATTGACTCTGTTGCGGGCCAGCTTGTCAAACGCAACCGTCGGAACTTCTCTGCTGCCTGGATCGACTACAAGAAGGCATTCGACTCGGTGCCTCATTCATGGCTTCTGAGGGTCCTCGAGCTGTACAAGATCGACGGTGCAGTTCGAGACTTCCTCGAAGTATGCATGGGGCAATGGAGTACGATCCTTTGTCTCCAGGGCGAGAGACTGACGACGGGTGCCGATGACCGAATACGGATACGAAGGGGTATTTTCCAGGGTGATTGTCTGAGCCCACTTTGGTTTTGCTTGTCCTTGAACCCTTTAAGCACTCTGCTGGAGCGTTCGGGGACAGGCTTTCAGTTTCGGAGAGGAGGTACTAAAGTCTCCCACCTTCTCTACATGGATGACCTCAAGCTGCTGGCACCTAATCCTGCACGCCTTATGGAGTTGCTGAAAATCACTACTGAGTTCAGCGGCTCCATCAGGATGCAGCTTGGAGTGGATAAGTGTGCGGTCGTGCATGTGGACAGGGGACAGGTGACGCAATCGGCTGAAATTAGCCTAGAGCTTTCTAACTTCAAGACCCTCTCCGAAGCTGAATCATACCGGTATCTGGGCATGTCACAATGCATAGGGGTGCAGGAGGTGGATATGAAACAGGCGGTTTGTGAGGTCTTTTTTGGACGGCTGACAAAAGTTCTTCGGAGCTACTTGTCGGGCGCCAACAAGGTCCGAGCTTATAACGGCTGGGTCATGCCCACTCTCTTGTACACATTTGGCGTGCTCAGATGGACTCAGACCGAACTCGACGCCCTGGACAGAAGAGTCCGCACGACTATGACTTACCATCGCATGCATCACCCGAAATCGTCGGTCATGAGACTGTACATCCCACGGAAGTGTGGTGGCCGAGGCCTATTAAGCGCCAAATCCATGCATAACCGGGAGGTGTGCAGCCTCAGGGCCTATTTTGAAACGAGGAGGGAGAGCGCTATGCATGGTGATGTTGTAGTATGTGACAAAGGTCTCACCCCCTTATCCCTGGCCAAAGAGGAATGGCGAAGACCGGTTGTACTTAGCACCTCTGACCGGGAGACCGTATGGATGGAGAAGGAGCTGCATGGACGGTTTTACAAGGCGCTCCACGCACCTCACGTGGATGTTAAGGCCTCCGTGCAGTGGCTGCGATTCGGGGACCTCTTTGGGGAAACCGAAGGTTTTGTCTGTGCAATACAGGATCAGGTGGTTAAGACGAACAACTACCGGAAGCACATTCTGAAGGATGGCACTCCTGACTTCTGTCGAGCTTGTCGTCATCCCGGCGAGTCACTCAGACATGTGCTTTCGGGGTGTTCAGCGCTTGCCAACACTGAGTACTTGCACAGACATAATCAAGTGGCCAAAATTCTTCATCAAGAGCTTGCTCTTATGTATTGTTTCCTAGAACAGAGGGTGCCGTATTACCAGTACACACCGGTGCCAGTACTCGAACGCGACGGAGTCCGGCTCTACTGGGACCTGCCTATTGCCACGGACAGGACGATACTGGCGAACAAGCCTGATATCGTGGTGATGGATAGGGCACAGTCGAGGGTGTTTTTAGTGGACATTACCATCCCTCATGACGAGAACCTCGTGAAAGCCGAAACAGAGAAAAAGCGTAAATATCTGGATTTGGCACATGAGATTGTCGACATGTGGGGTGTTGAGTCCACTGAAATCATCCCTATCCTGATATCTGCCAACGGTTTGATCCCGGTTAGCCTCGCTCACCACCTGAGGCAGCTGGGTATCTGTGACGGTTCGCTCGCAGCCAGGATGCAGAAGGCGGTATTACTCGACTCGGCTAGGATTGTCCGCCGATTTCTCAGCCTACAACCCTAACCCTCGGCCGTTTGATCTCCCTGCCGGGGCGTAATCCTCCACCCGCTTATATTTATCTATGTAAATTTAAGTAAATTTATTATATTCCTTATATAAGTATTGTATTATATTATATTTATTTATATGTGTATATGTATATATTAAACGGGTGGAGTGTAGCAATAAGAAGATAATAATAATAAAATAATGTAAAAAGTATACGTATTTTTAAGATTTAAGGTTTTGCGAAAGAACAAGTCTGCTATGTAGACAACATAAGTTTTATGGTAAATGTAATAAATAATTTTAAATCCTATTTAATGGGTAGTATTGGCGAATTTAGAAAATTAAAAAATAGCTAAAGCAAGCACCGGTAGAGGTAGAAGAAACTATACATATATAGACGTGATTTTTACATTTAGTGTACCTACGTAAGAAATGTATTTATTTTATACTTAATGTGGATTTATTATTTTGAAAAAAAAAATATATAAATATATTTATTATATTTTGTGTTCTACATATACAAAAATAAATATTAAAATAAAAACAATATTTGTACAAAAATTATTTGTTCCCCTTAAAAAAATACATCCGACATAACACCGCACCTGTGACAATACTATGAAAATGTTTTTTTTTTCTTTGATTAAGCATAAATCCACACTAAGCGTTACCCTATTCTATAATCTATGGCAACATCGTCTATACAGTCAACACTTAATGACAGAAACCGGGACAACAAGTTGTACGTTAACAGCCATACTGAATCCCATTAAAATATTATAATACTATCCATCTGAAAAGAATAAAAAAAGATAATATTAATATTCTAAAGTAACAGGGTACAATAAATCAGTCTATTATACCCTGTACAAGTTAGCATGATCTTTTTGACAGATGTAAATTTTTCTGATCGACATAACTTTGCAATGACGAACATATTATTTTCTTAATTTAAATGATTTTAAAAATTGTAAAAATATTTAAAATATATATATAACACAAAAGTCCCTAAAGATTTAAGCGTCGTCCGAAAGTTTTAAGACTTTTCATTGCTTTTAAGTAAAATTTAAACAGGAACACTGTAAATAATAGACGCTTGTACAATGTTACAACGGTCGAAACAAAAATCCGACCCACCGATGTAACATTGTACAAGCGTCTATTATTTTCAGTGTTCCTATTTAAATTTTACTTTGAAGCAATAAAAAGTCTTAAAATTTTGGGACAACGCTTGAATCTTTAGGGACTTTTGTGTTATATGTATTTTTTTAATATTTTTACAATTTTTAAAATCATTTAAATTAAGAAAATAATATGTTCGTCATTTCAAAGTTATGTCTATCAGAAAATTTACATCTGTCAAAAAGATCAAGCTATCTTGTACAGGGTATATAACGAACATTTTTCGGTTTAGGAATTAAAAAATAAATTGAAAAAATAAAATAAATCAAGAGATTTACAACTGAAGACAACTTTAAGAATTTTAAATAATTGATCTTGGTTCAACTGGTAAGTTGCATTGAAATGCTCACCAATTCTGTCTTTTATTCTGCATTATAATGTAACCTATAAGCTACTGTTGAGCATATTATATGCCTTTTCTCCAATTATGGAACAGGGTTAGAGTCTAATCCGCACTGTGCGATTCCACTGCTGGATATTAAAAACACTAAGCACTAGATGAATTGGAAAGATAAATTAAGCATTTGAAAATTCAACAATACCAATAAGATTTGAATCCTTGATCGTCCTTAGCCATGATTCTCGTTTTAGTCTAGTTCAATAACATGGCTGTAGTGGTCTAGAGTTACACCAGTAGTAAGCTGCATCTTTAGCTGAAAACTCCTCTACTTATAATCGTATCGAGCGGCGGCGCGAGGCAGTACATGTGGTAGCCGCGGTCGTGGTGGTGGTGGTGGGGGTAATGCTCACCTGCCTAGTGGAACTCCTTGATGCAGAGCGCGCAGGACCAGGAGCCCTCGGGCGGCGTATCGAGCGGCGGCGCGAGGCAGTACATGTGGTAGCCGCGGTCGCAGTCGTCGCAGAATAGCAGCTGGTCCTTGGGGGCCAGGTCGATGTCAGATTGTGTATAGTGAGTCCATATAAAGTGACATGTTATTAAAACTGTACTCACATAACATGTCATTTTAATATAACATAAATCAACACAATGAACTAAGCCTACGTTCAGATGACAAGCGCTTAACGCGCGTTATGATAACGCGCGCTTACAACTACATACATTTTATTCAGGCCGTACACATGCTAACGCGCATTTTAATCAGGGTTGGCATTGTTTTAAACAATTGTTTAAAACAAGTGTTTTAAACAGTGTTTAAAACACTTAGAAAAACGTATAGGTGTTTAAAACATGTTTTGAAACAATTTGTTTTAAACGTGTTTTAAACACTCATAAAAAACACTAATGTTTTTTATCTTTTTTTACGTGTAGTGACTAATAGAATGCATCCAAATGTTTTGGTAGATGTTATCTATAAAGCTGCCAACTCTCATTTTTCTATTACTGGCCTTACATTCCCAAAACACAGAAATAAGGGGTGGCTCGTGTATATGGACGGATGAGATTTGAGTGTGTGCGACGTGCTTGTGCGTGTGGGTTAGCAAGTAGAGGTGTCAGCCTGTCAGGTGATTGTTTGTTAGACGTTTCTTTTTGGAATTACGTTAGAAATTGTTTTTGACTAGGATATTGTATATAGCTTACTAAGGTTGTATGATAAATAATTATGCATGGTGTGAATAGATATAAATATTTTATTGACAGGTATAATACCTATAAGTAGAAGGATTATCATTTTGATAATATCTTAAAAACTTTTTTAGGGTTCGGTACCCAATTGGCAAAAACGGAACCCTTATGGATTCGTCATATCTGTTCGTCTGTCGGTCTGTCCGTAAGTCACAGCTACTTTTTTCCGAAACTATAAGAACTATACTGTTAAAACTTGGTAAGTAGATTTATTCTGTGAACCGCATTAAGATTTTCACACAAAAAAAAAAACAATACATTTTGGGGGTTCCCCATACTTAGAACTGAAACTCAAATTTTTTTTTCCATCAAACCCATACGTGTGTGGTATCTATGGATAGGTCTTCAAAAATGATATTGAGGTTTCTATCATTTTTTTTCTAAACTGAATAGTTTGCGCGAGAAACACTTCCAAAGCGGTAAAATGTGTTTTCTTATGTACACTATAATTTATTAAAATTTATTTTTTATTAGTTTGATTTTTTTTATAAAAGTATGTTTTTTTAGTTCTTATTAATTAATTTAAAACAATGTTTTAAACATGTTTAAAACGTGTTTTAAACAGCTGCATAAAAAACAAAATATTTTTTTTGTTTAAAACATGTTTTTTTTAATATTTTGTTTTAAACATGATGTTTTGTTCTTTTTAGAGAAAACTGTTTTTTTTCCAACCCTGATTTTAATGAAGCGCGCGTTGAACGCTGCGCTAGCGCTCGACTGTTGTCAACGCGCGCTTTGATATCATTGGATTTCTATGTTACCGTTCAGTTGAGCGCGCGCTTTCGACGCGGATTGATGTATTTTAGGGTTCATCACGTCCAAATATTGTTCGAAATGGAAACCGAAACTTTTAATACAGATTTATTTATTGACTAGCTTTTACCCGCGGCTTCGCCCGCGTGGAATTCGGTTATGAATTCGGTTAAATCGCGCTTCTTAGTTTTCCCGTATATATAGAGTTTAGAGTTTTTAAACCAAAACTGCGTGGTAAACTATATTATATGTTTTACGTTGGGGAGCAAAAACATGCAAATTTTGGGCACTGGATACCCGGGAACACGCTACATAGAGCTGGCCATGCGAAAAACAATGCTTTTCTAAGTGTACTCCAGCAACCCTTAGAGTTTGACCTTGTGCTTTATTAATGGTCATAGCAAATGAAACCCTTATAGGAAATTGAAGTCTTTTAAACTGAAATGGGAGGTCTGTTGGAATAATCGGAATCCGAGGAATGAGTACACTTTCACCCTTTGCAGCGCCAGTTAAAATAGTGGCGGTAATAATATTCCGCCCAAGGTGAGTGACACGCAGCCTGGTACCATTGCACAGTCTAGGGGCATCGAGATTACGCATGAGCATCACCGGAACCCCTACTTTTAATTTTAATTTATGTGATGGCACCCCAGATAATTCCAAAGAATTTAAGAACTCTACAGGATATGAGGTACTATTTTCTGAGTCTATCACCGTGTCTACAGATAAATATTCAGTAGTTTCTCCCATAACTTAATCCAAAATATTTTCATTTATTTTAGTGACCGTTTCGTTTTTTGGTGCTAATATTGCGCGTTCGCAGAGCCATTGGTCATCATGTAGGTATATTATTGTGTAAGTCAGTATAAACTTTGGCTACCAACTCTGATTCGCTGCCCACAACATTACAAAAATCTTCCGTTAAAGTTATCATTCCCTCTGCATCTACTGTCATTCTCCCATCACCGATTTTTAACAATGTTTCCGCGTAATGACCTGAGTGAAAGTCGTTAAATAATCTTACTCGCATGTTTGTTGTCAATTGGAATTTTATGACATGGTCCCATAACTTAGACGATTTTAGGCAAGCTTTTATTTCATCTGCTGGAGTCCCCCTTTGTATCCAAGCGCCATCTATCGCATACCTTAAGAACTAAATAGCGTAACTGCTAATACTTTATACTTATTTCAGTATATTTGTCATATTTGCACGTAATAACCTACTTTTTTGAAATTTCTTCACTTTTGTAAACCCTCTGGAACAGTATTGTACCAGGATAAAGGGTAGGTAAATAATAACAGAAGTTTTTGCAAAGAAAATTACTAAGTACGCAGGATTAGTAGATGTAAAAAACCAGTTTAGAAGATAAACCAAATTCCTCATTTTCGGGGATTAATTATCATATCATTTACCTTCTAAGTTTACATTGTGTATATTCGTATGCAAAACATAACTTTGTTTTAAACTACACACAGCGCCATCTATCGCCATCATCTCCGAACTAACAATATTTTTGTTTTCCCTCGGGAAAATCAAACTTTTTCGGGATAAAAAGTACCCTATTATTTAATCCGGACTTCTAACTTTACGTCTGCAAAATTTCGCGCGGAACAAACATACAAACTCACTTTCCCATTTATAATATTAGTAAGGATGAAATAGAAAAACATATAAAAAATCAATAAAATACATCCAGTAGTTTAGTCACAAAATATGATTTTTCATTTTTAAAAATGTCTACGTGAATTATAAGATTAATAAACTATCACCCGCAGGTTAACGACCCTTTCAACGCGATCGGTACAGACAATCGATTCGTAACTTCATAATATTGCACGTAATTAAAAACGTGCAAAATTGTTACCTATTTTGGTTGGTCACAATAGCTTAAGACAAATTATATATAACATTTGTTAAATAGTTTTAATATTCAGTATGATTCTAATAATTTTCTTTTTATAATTTTTGTTTTTAATAATTTATTGTTTCTTTTAATGCTTAAATTTTGAATTCTGAAAATGTAAATTCTGAATCTAACATAGTTTTTTCAAGTAGGTAATCTCACGATAAACACTCACATGGCATATCAAAACAATCTTTAATACCGTGGCAAAAATTGACTAAGTAGGGGAGAGCGGGGCTGAAAGTGCCGGGGGAAAAAATAATATAATTATTTCAAGAAGTGTTTAATTTAACCAAAGAACAAAGTACCTAATTATAGCAAGAAATCATTAACTTTGTTTTTTTTTATTTATTTAAAAAACAACCGCGGCAACGCGCGTTCAACGCCTGACCAGCGCGTGTCATGTGAACGCCGTAGAAAAATCTAGCGCGCGTTCAACGCGCGTTAAGCGCTTGTCATCTGAACGTAGCCTAAGTGTGATATAGTTACTACACAAAAGTGCAATGTTACGCAGTGACGCGTCTACGATTGTAGCTTTTTTTTTGTAGAGTTTTATTCTCTCACACGTGACTCAATTCGTACTTAGTTATAAAGGCCGTGTTCCGATATATACTGGAGCACTGCAATTTGTGACGTCATTTCAGTATTGTGCGAAGCCGTTTTTTTTTTTAAATTTGCTATACTGTGCTATACTGGTTACTGTTTATAACGGAACGAAGTCCAGTATACTGGACTACTATTATCATCCTCATTTTACGACTTTTTTTCAAATGAAAATATTTATCATGTACACGTTTTTTATTCAACAAGAAAAATTATTATTTGAATATTGTGGACATTTTTGAATAACAATATTAATTAATAATAATAACAATCATTCGCGCTGTCATATTTTCGATTACGTGACTTCAGTACTGAGAGCACCTACCTCGAAAGCGCCAGTGGTCTCAGTAATGTACTGGCAGTATATAACGGAACGAATTTTCAGTACTGACAGCACTGGGGCAGTGCTCTCAGTATATATCCGAACACGGCCAAAATATATTGCAAGAATTAGTAGCATGTTATAACATTAATATAACTTGTTAAGGATTATATGAAGCTCTGTTGACAGTTTGCACTCATTTTCAGACTAAAATCTTGTTTATTCAAAATCAAAATATACTTGTGTCGTGTTTTTTTATTATTGTATCATCATATATATTATTTCTATATAAAAGTGTTTTTTTCCTGGAAAGCCTGGATTTTTAAATGCTTAACCAAAATTAATAATTCATATCCCATTTTAAAATTTATGTTCCCTGCTTTTGATATAAAAAAAAAATAAAGAATATTTTATTTAAAAAAAAATTGTTTATTAAATACGATGTACGAGCGCCAGCGTCTTTTGACTGTGTATTCAACTATATCTACAATATAAGTACATTGGGTCCCATCTATGAATAATTGACTACAATATTGTGCGAAATTTTCGCACGGGTCAGCTAGTAATAATACAGTACATTAATGTGAAGCTACCACCGATACGAAATGTACGATTCTGGTAGATGTAAATTTTTAAACTTACGTCATTATCGCTATTTCCGCAGAACGAGCAACATTTGCATTCGATGCACTGCCAACGGTATTTGCGGACAGACACTATCATATTCACCGTGAACTGCAGACATGTGGGGTGACCTGCGTACACACACGATTTACAAATTTAAAACAATATACAAAAACAAATAAAATATCAAAATATTATTATGAACTTATGACTCTAGATAGTTAAGCCTGAAAGCGAGAATTAAACATGCATTACCACTATACTTGAGCCAAATTCGATGTAGAATTTTTGTAAACAAACCAAATGTCATCGTGTATAGGGTTATCAAACTTTTATTAATTAAAAATTATAATTTATTATCAATTTCCTAGTTATACATTAAAAATTTTACTTTAACACTTTCCTAGAACTTAACCGCCAAATACGTAATATGCAAGAAAATTAGCTTATAACAAAAATTAAGAAATTTTTAATTACTAATATACATCTAACGACCCTTTTTTGTGTGTGTGTGTGAGAAGTGTTTTTTTTTTTTTATAGTTATAATGGAATAGGCGTTTGTCTTCCATCTCACCTGATGGAAAGTGTAGATGAAGACGAAGGTGGTACACACCCATCCAAAAGAAACCTGTTCACTCTACTCTTAAAGGCTCCAGAGTTAAACCTATCTGGAAAAATAGACCTAGGCAGGTCGTTCCAAATCTTGGCGACTCTCATCAAAAACGAGCTGCCAAACCGTTTAGTTCGACTTTTGGGTATCTCAACAACGTAAGGATGAAACCTTTGTCCGCGCCTAGTAGTCCGATAAAGGAATGGAGATGGCTCAATCAGTTCGAAAAGAGCCTTCGAGCACTCTCCAAAGTGTATTCTATAAAAAACCGATAAGCTGGCAACTCTACGACGATGCTCAAGAGTGTCTAGTCTGCTATTTGTGAGCTCTTCGTTGTTAATTAGCCTACGGGCTCTTCGGTCAACTGAGTCCAAAGCTTCCAGATGATATTTGGCTGCACCGTCCAAGAGGTGACTGCAGTACTCCATGCAGGATCGAACTTGGGCAGTGTAAAGATTAAGCAGCTGTTCAGAGCTGAAGTACCGCCGTACCTTTGAAAGAATTGATATTTTCTTGGACGCCACTTGTGCCATAGACTCAATTTGTTGGCCAAAGTTGAGGTTAGAGGTGATGGTA
Organism: Euphydryas editha; assembly: GCA_036937285.1. NCBI lineage: Eukaryota > Metazoa > Arthropoda > Insecta > Lepidoptera > Nymphalidae > Euphydryas > Euphydryas editha. Next base: position 9,118,437 of record JAUPFZ010000024.1, read on the forward strand.
ATACCTAGAAGCCCTAGATGGTTAGTAATCGGTAAGGATACACCTTCGAAAGTAGGTGTTAAATCGAAGCTACTCTTTTTCGCGGAGAAAAGACACGCCTGTGTTTTTGAAGGGTTGAACTGGACAAGATTGGCGTCGCCCCAATCGGACACCCACTGCAATATCCCGTTCACCCGTTCAATCATAGACTCTCTCAAGGACCGTATCTCCTCAGGACTAGCTCGCGGGTTGGACATGTATCTCTCAATTACGGTGCTGTCATCGGCGTAGCTAATAATAGCTAATAATAGCTAATAATAGTGTAGTGGGAAATTAGTTATATCCACGTTAACAAGCAAACTTTACCTCTATAACACATAATTATAGATAATATATAAATATATCTAAATCCCTGACCTATTTATTTCAAGTTCTATGTAGCTTATACTACTGTGTATAAATATTAAAAAAAATTATTATTATAATTATTTTCCAATAGGTTGTTATTATCTGCCTATGGTTGGTTGCTAAGCAACGGTTTGTTAGTAAACATTCCATATCCAATTTTGCTTAAGTATAGTTACTTATAAATCATGTTATATTGTATAACTAATTTTCCAAATTTTTAAAACAAAAATTTTCGATTCACTATATTTTGATATTATACCTCAGGCTTAACTCTCGTAAAGATAATAACGTTATATTAAATTGTTACTATTGATAAAATAGTAAAAAAAAAAAAATTCACTTACTGTTGGGCACATTATCATAATCTCAATCGTTCTGGCAAAATCAATAGTCTTCTTTTGATTATTCATTTATATACTTTTCAGTTATAAGGTAAACAATGTGCCGAACAATAGTGAAAAATAAATAAAATCACAACAAAGGGACACATTACGGCTATTTTATTAAAGAAATATTATATCTCAAAGTATCATATAATGTTGTAAGGAAGTGCAATTCACTATTCTTCAGCACAATTATATAAATAAAAATCCAATAGGCTTTAATAGCATACAATTTTTAATATATCAAACATTTTCTCGGCGTTTACAAAATTAACAAATATGGATGACTAATATATTAGGCAACTTGTTGAACGAGCAACTATAGCGCAACTAAATATTTTTTTAAATTTACAACTCATCTTGTAATCGTTGATAAACAGACAGTTGCGCGACAAAAAGTTGCTCAGTCAACTCATGGCCTTACATAAACATGGTGTAAATAATATATTAAAGAAAATATCTTAAACATTATCTATATGCACTTCCGTACTACCATTTTTGATACTTTCTAAAAAAAAATCTGAACCGAACTTATATATATTATTTATTTCTAATATATTTATCTATATAATTGTTTAATAGTATAGTACTGTCCATAATATTTGTGTACTGTCATGACTTATGTACAAAACTAAAAACAATATATTTTTATTTATAAAACAAAATGAAGTGTCATATTAAAACACTTTCTAAGAATATTATAAAGTATATAAAATTTGGTTCAATTATGATTACATAAAGAATTCAATACGGTTAACGATAGACAAAGTTATATGTATATAATTTAAGCAAAAGAAATAACACAAATAAAGTATATATAAACATGGGTAACATTGCTATACTCTGTGACACATAAAAACTTTTTGGTTTATTAAAAATATTACACCGACTAAGCGAAGCGTGAAAAAAAAAATCTTAACGACAACATAGGAACTGAATATAGAAATATATTTAATCTATTCTTCTATAGATTTTGTTCTGAGAGCTAACATAATTATGATGTTCAAAAATAATGTTTTCAATTTTAATATCTCGCAATATTCAATTTAACGTCTAATACTAAAACTAAAGTAAATAAACTTATCCAACATTCCGATAAAGATAATTATAGTAAATAGCCACATTCATATAGTAAATTTGGTTACTTTGCTTCTTAACTAACATAATTCAACTAAATCGTACCACACATACATTCAAAGAATTTAATGAGAAAACGTTAATACATACTATAGGAATGATTTATCGAAACTACGCCAATTTAGTCTTTTTAAATAAAATTTATGTTACAAATCTTTGGGTCGAGTCATTAAAATGTTTATAAAAGGCACTTCTAAGCTCTAAATGTGTATTGCTTTATCTCCCTTCCTCGAAGTTATTAAAAGTGTTTAAAACACTCCAAAAGGGACTAATTTAAAAACATCAAATATATTAAGATCAATAATTTTACACAGATAAAGTAATAAACTTTTCTATGTCATATGTCATTAAAATTTATCTATGTCAAAAAAAATGTAAGTACTTTCGCGGTGAAAATACACAAAATACACGCGTGTTATTTTAATAACATCAAGCAAAAAGATAAATAAACAACGTTAAACATTTAAATATTATAAAATAACAATTTTCAAAAGAATATCAATGAAAGGAAATGAATCTTTTTTTTTAAATTAATTGCACTAGTACGTTAAAAGCGTTAAATTTAACGCAGTACTCTAATATTCGAATATGTTAATAATAAAATAATATACAGGTGTCCAGCTTCTATGAACCGTCCTTTAGTAAGGGGGAGGGGGGGGGTATTCGTTTTCCTCGTAGAATATTATTTATTTTAATGTTAAGCACGCTCGCAACGCCTTTACGGACATGGTAAAATAAAAAAATGGCTAGTGTTATAGGGCACTTACAGGACCCCATTTTATAAACAACGGTATTTAGAAGTATTAAAAATATTTAGAAGCCGGACATTGATATAAACAAAACATGCTCAAAGCACGGATTAAAATAAGAATCATTTTATAACACATATTATGTTCAACAGATAAAATAATATGTAACATTTACTTAATAAATTATTCAAATAGTCAAGGCACACATTTCACTAAATAAAGGAAGACAAATGAATGCCTCAAGATTTTTAGAGGATACGACAAAATCCGTTTAATAAATATCTTATCTACCCCCCAATACTCTATGGAAAACTTATATCCGGGGTAACACAAGTATTTAATTTATATGTTTGTTATTGAATTTATATCAAGGCTGTTACCGTAAAAATATATAGCAGATGAAAGTTGCCATTTAAAATATGTTGATATCATAGCTAAATTGTTAAATTAGACCTTGGAATTACTAGGTAAACTTTTAAAGGGGACGCTTAATGAAAATGCTGAATGTAACAAAACATAGTTGAAAAATTACTCAAAGATTAAATTTGACCAATTTTCAACAAATTTCAACTAAACTGTCGTTCCTAAAGTACTCGGTTTTGTCCAGACGACTCAGATTAGAATAACTTCGACATTGACAAATCTATATTTATCCAAATAACCATGCAGACTTTTAAAAGAACTTTCTCGTCTCGTCTTTATAAATCGTGACATAGCAGATTGACTCGTTTAACGATTTGGTGACCACTATAACACTTTAAGACCCAGTTTCACCACTTGCTATTAAGTTCCAGCTAACCTAACTGGCACTTTTTTGACAGGTAATTGTATGGGTTATCTGTCAAAATAAGTGCCAGTTAGGTTATCGGGAACTTAACAGCAAGTGGTGAAACTGGCCCTAAGCAATCCATCCAATAAATACTATCTGGTAGAAAACTACCAGATATTCATTTTTGTTTAAAATTCTTAAACACACAACAGACAACACATACAATTACTATTATTTGGCATCCATTGTCACTATAGATTATAACATGGCAACATTAAGATCACAAGTTCGTATAATGTATACCCATTAATAATTTATAAGTACCTACAATTTTAGATATGTATAGTAAGATAATCCGTATTAAAAAAAAAAGTTTAGCAAATATATTGAATATTTTATGTACCGCTCAGAGCCGATCACAAACCTAGGATATGTAAAAATATAATTAATATGTCGTGGTATTTTAGATTTTTAAAATGTAATTAAATAATGATTTATTGAAGTACAAATCTAAAATTTTAATAGTGATAGAACTAATGTGGCGTACATTGTTCAGTACTTGGATTTAAATATCCATTGTTAATTATACTCCGTATATATTTTTTTTATTTTAACTGAAATACAAAAGTTAAATTTGCTAATATTTCGAATTCTCAAAATAATTCTGTTTATTAAAAAATCTGTAGTGTTTTGTTTACTAAATTAAAAAGAAGTAGGTATGTACTAACACTAACTGCCACTAACGAGTTAAAAGTTTCATAAAAACTTTCTATTTAATGTGTAATATTGTATTATGAAAAATATTCTTTACTAATTTTTGGTAACTAATAAGACGCAATGTAATTTTAAATCTGGAAAAGTCGCATCATTGATTTAAAAAAAATTAATACTTAAATTATCAGCTATCTTGCATACGCACTTTTAAAATCCTTTAAAAAATATAAGAAACATCAAATATACTTCGGAACAGTATCTATAAAATATGAAATCCTAAAATCCACAAAATTAAAAAATATATATACTCAAAGATGTTAGATATGTAAATATATCTATCACTATAACGATTATGACTTGGAATGTACGAATAACACTAATCTAAACGAGCGAACCTCTTTGGTGACAAGCTATGAAAACGTACTTGTGATGCGACACACTTTGAGACACACAAATAATATACGAATACTCGAAAAGTCCGACCGACTCGACTCCTTCATCATAGCCGCGGGGATAGCACTAGCACTATATAGTCCGGTCGCTGAGCAGGAAGAATTTCGTACAATGACCTCTTTGCCTACTGACAGTGGTCACTAACATTTTTCTATTAAATGTTGTTTATATGAAATATTTGAAGGAGAAAGATATTAATTTACTAACTTATTAAATAAATTTATTATTGTTATTGCATAAATTATTTATTTTGATTTCAGTATAAAAAAAAAAACATACAACAAAACAATTAAAAAAAAATTACGTTTTAAAAAAGGGATATAATATTTAAAAATTATTATGTCATAGTAAACCAAATTTTTTTGGTCGTGACTCAAAGCTAACAACCAGATGCACAACAAGAAACAAATCTTACATTTTTACCCGACTGCGCCAGGAGGGTTATGTTTTTTCGAGAGTATGTATCTATGTATATATAATTGTTTGGCACGCTCTACGGCCTGAACGGCTCGATGGAATTTAGCTTGAGAGGTGTCGTTATATTCGTATTAATTGTACAAGTGACACCGGGTATATTTTTGTTAGGTTTTTTTCATTTCCAAATTACACAGATACGCAGTCGGTTTTTTTAGGTTTTTAAATTATTAGCTTGTCGGGTAAAAGGTTTAAATTCCCTTTGGACAACGGTCATTGCATCTGTGCGAGCAAGACGCATTATATTTACACGGGAGTGACAGAGACAAGGTAATAAAAGGTCAATGTACGAAATTCTTTTTGCTTCGTGTCCGGACTTTAGCGTTCTAATTGCCGGTGCCGTTGACGACGAGTTCGCGAGCGGGGCTGCGGCGGGGGGAGGGCGAGGGCGAGGGCGGGGTGGAGGGGCGCGCGTAGTCGCAGTTCTCGAGCAGGCGCGTGCGCGACGCGAACGAGTCGAAGTCGGCGGCCGGGTAGGACATGGAGGGCAGGATCTCCAGCACGCCGTTGAGGCGCACGGAGTCGCGCAGCGCGCGGTGGCGCTCGCACACGCGGTTGGCGAGGTGGTAGCACGAGCGGGCGGCGCGCGGCGGCCGGCCGCGCCGCTTACCTGAGCGGCCGCAGTCCGAGCAGCTCACGAGCTCCTCGGGCGTGCCGGTCTTCTTGTTCTGCCGGTCGTCGCCGAGGCAAAAGTCGCAGTACGGGGAGGGGGAGGCCTGCCGGTGCGCGATCGGTTTTAAATTATTTCGCTTAATTTTTTTTTTTCATGGAAAAATGTATAGATTTATATTGTAATTAGATGGACCTTTAATTGAGAAGTACGAGGATGACTGAAATTTCAATTCTTACAGAAACTACACTACTGGAAAAAATTAAAGGATCAAAAAAATATTCCAAATTTTTGGGCAATTTTCAACAGGCCGTAACTTCGAGAGAAATGGTCGTACAGGAAATTAAAAAAAAGGAAATTGTAGCTCCAAATGTCTAGTTTTTGGATTACAAATTTAAAATTTTGTAACCTCCGCGGTTTTTGAGTAATTGTAGAAAAGGCAGCAACAAAAAAATTTCAAATTTTTTTTAGTTTTTTGTTTTGGTCTACGAACGTGGAATTTTTTTTTTTTAGCTTAACCACTATAAGGATCGAATACTTTGTTTATTTAGCTTTAATTTGTTTTTTTAAACATCTTGATACGTCCACTTCTCGCCGAGATATCGGTCTTCAAATGGAAAAGGATTCTTTTGTTTTTGATTATCGATATCTCAGCAACCAATGATCGCACAGAAAGTTAAAGGTCAGTTTCAAGAACTTGTATAAATTTTCCTTAACGACTAGTCATTGCTTTTACGAAAAAAAATTTTTTTCTTTTTGTCACATGAATTTGAAAATGCAACAAAAAAGGGTTTTTGGTGGTTTTTTAGAAAATCAAGCACTAGATCGAAATTATTGAGGAAACTACTAATGTTAAGTGTGCCTTTTACAGTTCAATATGTCCACGAAAACCTTAAGGCTGGAATACACTTTGATTAGTGCGAGTGCAAGTGTTCAGTGCAGGTGCTTAGTAATCAGTACAAAACACGTGTGGACTGCAAGTGGTTAGTGCGAGTGATTAATAATCAGCGTAGTGAAGTGAATAAAATCGTGTTCTATTTTTTTGCGAGTAGCTCCGTCCCGCGCGCCCTTCCTACCCCTTGACTCGCAGCTTATCTGGCTAAACACGTTTGGACATGCTTGTTTATGGATTACTGTTTAGCATTGTTGCGCGGACGACACTCGCTGTGTTTTTTAGTATTTTTGTAACATTATTTGGAATAAATACTATTTAGAACTTAGACTTTATATCTAAAATATAAAGTCTGCTTGGCCTTGCAAGTTCCGATTCCAAAAGTTCTTCAGTTTTAGAGACTACCGCGTTTAATACTTTTTAAAGTATTTTTGCAATAGCAAGCGCGCTTGTTTTTGTTCTTCCATACTTGCTGTTCGACGCCCAACAATTCAATTTTACTAAGCGCGGGAGCTAAACTGTATTGGACACAACTAGCACTAAGGACTCGCACTCGCACTCGCAATTGCTAAACACCTGCACTTGCACTAATCAAAGTGTATACCAAGCCTTACAAAGAACCAAATTAATCCAGCCAGCCGTTTTTTTGTTCCACTCGATCGAATTTTTGAAAAAAATAAAGGATCACGTTTTTGCTCTGACAAGAACATAATTTAAAAAAATGAGAAAAATAAAATTTTTCTGAGCTTTTTCACATTTTTGCTCCAGAAAGTGCTTAAATTTAAAACAAAAAAAAAAAATCAAAAATTTTTTTTTTCGATTTTTTTTTCTCTTGAAAAGTTTAAGAGAATAATTACCGCCGGCATTAGCGTTATCCAAAGCGTACTAAGTGGAGGTAGCGCGGTCGGATTTACGCATCTGTGTGTGAATATGGCTGAACGATTGAGAGCCGTTATTGAAAGCAGGGGTTGTAATACCCGGTATTAAATTAACAAAAATCCATCCCACACACACACACACACACACACACACACACACACACACACACACACAGAGAGAGAGAAGCGTAAATCCGACCGCGCAACCTCCACGTGGTAAGCTTTGGATAACGTTAATGCCGGTGGTAATTATTCTCTTAAGCTTTTCAAGAGAAAAAAAAACAAAAAAAAAATTTTTTTTTGTTTTAAATTTAAGCACTTTCTGGAGCAAACATGTGTAAAAAAGCACAGAAAAATAATTTTTTTCTCATTTTTAAAAATTATCAGCTTGTCAGAGCAAAAAACGTGATCCTTTAATTTTTTCAAAAATTCGATCGAGTGAAACAAAAAAACGGCTGGCTGGTTTAATTTGGTTTTTCGTAGGGTTTTTGTGGACATATTGCTATAAAAGGCACACTTAACATTAGTGGTTTCCTCAATAATTTCGATCTAGCGCTTGATTTTCTAAAAAACCACCAAAAGCCCTTTTTTTGTTGCATTTTCAAATTCATGTGACAAAAAGAAAAAAAAATTTTTTTTCGGAAAAGCAATGGCTAGTCGTTAAGGAGAATTTATTCAAGTTCTTGAAACTGACCTTTAACTTTCTGTGCGATCATTGGTTGTTGAGATATCGATAATCAAAAACAAAAGGATCCTTTTCCATTTGAAGACCGATATCTCGGCGAGAAGTGGACGTATCAAGGTGTATAAAAAAACAAATTAAAGCTAAATAAACAAAGTATCCGATCCTTGTAGTGGTTAAGCTAAAAAAAAAAATTCCACGCCCGTAGACCAAAACAGAAAACTAAAAAAAATTTGAAATTTTTTTGTTGCTGGCTTTTCTACGATTACTCAAAAACCGCGGAGGTTACAAAATTTTAAAGTTCTAATCCAAAAACTAGACATTTGGAGCTACAATTTTCTTTTTTTTTATTTCCTGTACGACCATTTCTCTCGAAGTTACGGCCCGTTGAAAATTGCATAAAAATTTGGAATTTTTTTTTGATCCTTTAATTTTTTCCAGTAGTGTATAAAATTACTTAATTTGTCAAAATACAATATTTGTCTTGAAAATACATTTTTCAAAAGAAAAAGAAGACCTATAATATATGAAATAACAAATATTTTTACACTTGTTATTATTTTTTTAACAAATTTTTAGTAATTATTTTAAAAATATAAAGGTGGTAAAAGTTTAATCTTCTGTGACGTGTAAATTGAGGGACTTGAAAATAATAATAAAAAAGAGAAAGCATCGAGGAATTCAAATATAAAAATTTATAAACTCACTATTATAATTAAAAATCTCTTTCAAAATCCTATAGCGACACATGCGCAACAGTCCGCTCACCTTGGTATCGGGCTCCTTGAGGTCGGGCGCGCTGGTGGTGGGCGCGGCGAGGCCGGCGACGGCGGAGGGCGCGGGCGGCGCGACGGGCGCGGCGGGCGGCGCAGCGTGCGGCGCGGCGTGCGGCGCGGCGGGTGGCGCGGCGAGCGGCGCGGCGAGAGGCGCGGCAGGCGCGGGCGTCACGAGGGGCGTGTGCGCTGAGTCCGACGACGACGTGTCGGCGGACGCGGGCCGCGGCGGCGGCGACGGGCGCCGCGGCACAGCCGTCGGCGGGCCTGCGGGGGGCCGCGGTATAGATTTATATATCAGTACTTCGCGGGTACACGACACCGCTGTTTCACCGCTCGCTGATAAAGTTATTGTCGCATATGTCGCAAGCCCTTCAGCCTGTGCCACTTCAACTAATAAATTACAACTTCTGCATTCATAGTTTGCGAATACAGATAAAATGGATTTTGATTGTGAAAGAAAAAAAAATATCATAAACTTTTATCTGTTGGATACCGTTATACGTCAGATAGCTTTATGAGTAACCGGTGAAACAGGGCTTAAGTCACAATTTTTATTTTTTTACAGAAGAGCAAATTGAAGTTTTTATTCCCTGTTATTTCAGAGACATAGAGTTATCTTTAAAGTTTATACCTCCGTAACTGTTAAGATGCGGACATTATACTTTGTACCACTGTAAAAATCGCAAAAAAAATATAATAGAATCATTAAAAAAAAATCGAAAAAATTGGACTTAGTGTCGTGTACCTTCGGGGTACCGATCTTGAAATTTCGAAAACATCATTGGTACTACAAATTACAAAGTAAAAGAATATTACGATTTTTTAGAGCGTATTGACTTTTTTTCAACATTATGGGTTTCACATGTTAAGCCAAAACTATTTATGCATTACAAACAAGCTAGGAATAAACTATTAGGCGATCGCTAAAAAATCGTTATACATTTTACATCGTAATACATAATTAAATAAATAAAAACGCCACACCCCAAAGACAAATCATATACGAAAACTAAAATCATAGTACAAAAAGAAAATATATAACACGAATAAACAATTTTTTGATAGATACATTATTATTGTGCGAGAGACAAGCGAACCGAATAGTGGTATTCGATTCGATTTCAATTATTCATCATTCGAGTATTCTACAGAACCCTAGTATAAACTCTTAAAATTCTAACATACAACAATTTTGACGTGCTATTTATAACATGGAATTTAATCCACATACCATTTCTGTTGTAAAATTCCTTATTTTTATATTTTTATATTCCTTAATATTTTTATGCTCGTAACAAATTTTTCACTTGTTTTTTTTTGTCGCCAAATAATTCAGTTTTGCCAAATATTTTTCGAAACAAATCATAACATACAATTACACGCATTATACTTCAGTATCAGTATTAAATTTACAGGACCACACAACGGTTGTAAATTTAAATTAACAGTAACCACACCCACACCGCCTCAAATTAAATTTATTAAAATTTAAGCAAGAAGGTTCGTTAACCACACAATATAAGATACACCCGATCGATAAGATTAACGTATCGATAAAATTTACCGTTTATTATAAATTTTATGCATCTATATTAAACGTAATAATTAGTTATTAGTGCTTATTATGACTCATACGATTCTCATCAAAGACCACTATTCGGTTCGGTTCGGTTCGTGTCGGCGCGCTAACCTGCCGGGTTGTTCAGGAACGTGACGTAGCTGTCCTGGTACTCGGTGGCGGGAGGCGGCGCGGGGGGCGAGTGCGCACGACTGTCGCGCGAGTCGTTGTCGCTGCCCCCCGGGCCCCCGGCGCCCCCCGAGGCCCCCGCGCCCGCTCCCGCCGCGCCCTCCTTGTGCGTGTGCGTGAAGTGGTACGTCAGACCGGGACGCGTCTTGTATTTCGCGCCACAGACTATTTATACACACCAATTTTTACGAATTATTATACCGCAATGTTTAACGTTAACACGTTGAGCGAAGTTAATTTTACAATTTTAACGACAGACACGATTTTGTCACGATTTTTGTCATTTACTTTATCTCATTCTATTTTCATTACTTTTAAAAAAAAAGGACTATTTTACTCCATAGCATTTTCTTTCGGTACCCATGTTTTAAAGATGAAAAAAATGTATTTCAACAAATAAAACTCGAAAAAACGCTCAACGTGTTAAAATACAAATGTAAAATAATAGAATTAATTAGTACTTACCGTCGTAGTGCCTCCATCTCGGTTAGCTCGACTTACTTAACTGTTAACTAGTCGTTGATCGAAATGATTTAAAAAAAAAAAATGGGTAACGGAGGCCTACGTCATCAGAACAGAGCATAGAGGAGGCACCACGACGGCTACCGGTGTCAAGACGCGCAGTTCCATAATTATCCGTCATCAATCAATACCTTTGTCTACAAACTTCGTTTATATACCAACGCTTGATAAAATCCAAAAAAAAAAAATAATATCCAAAATCATTATTGATTTAGTGTTAATTTATTTTAGCGTTCGTATATAACTGTTTATAATTTGACGGCCCGTCGTGATAGTTCTATGTTCAGTTCTAGAGGACGCAGGCTCCGAGGGTCGTATGATTGATGACTTCAAATCAATGGATCTGCCCTCTGTTAATAGAACAATTTGTTTCTAGACGACCATGTTTATGACATAACCACTGTTACAAACATTTCCACGAAATATTAAATGTTATTTAACACGTTATGCAACACTTATTCTAATACATTTTTATATAATATTATTTTATGTTATCAATTATACCAATACATGACCGTTTAGCTGTTTAGCTCATCGAATCGAAAACTATACAAAAAAAAAAGAAAGATCCAAACATTTAAAGTCCAATCAAAAAATAAAAAATAAATAAATAAAATATGCGCATTGAATAATTTTATTTCTTATTTAACATAAATATTCTTGTATAAATTCATAACAATCTTTGGGTGCTAATAATAGTTTGGATCTAAGATTAACATTCAATCCTAATACTTCATTCACTGCAGTCGTTACAATAAATATGTTCGCCCAATAATAATGTAACAATGACTAAAATTTTATCAAACGTCTTTGACGGTTGAACATTTATAGAAATATTCGTCGAATATATAAGCTATTTGCTTATTTTTATGTTTCTTTTACAAAGTGGTTCATTAAAAAAAGCACAGCAAGATTTGAACATGGAACTTAAAAGACTTTATTATGTGTTTAAAGAAATTTACACATAATTATATAACAAAAATTTTATATGTTAATTCTATGAATGTCAAAGAACCTTGATTCAAATGTTACTGTCTTTTTAATATTATTCAAAATAACCGTTAAAAAATTATAAAAGCGATAAATATTGGCAATCAGAAATTAATAAAATTTAAATATTAAAAATTTAAATATTTAATTAAACATTGAAAAAAAAAACATTGAAATAATAAAATGTTCATTAAAAATTTTAAAAGAATTATAATTTTAGTCTATCAACCGTCAAAGACAATTAAAAAAAAAAACTGATTCCTCCAATCCAGACAGAGGCGCCCAATCTCTAAGCCTGTGCTCTATCCACCACTCAAAACTTAGATATGTACAATTACAAACATTTCCAAACTTCAATTTTACTTCGTTATGGAAGACTAAACAATTTCATTAACCGGACTTAAATTTCAATAATCGTTTGCTTTTACAAATACCAAGCCATTAGATTTTCTATACTTGTAAAAATCCTCCCAAAAACATATACATATATGTATCATTCTTTACATTTTTTATTTTATTTTAAATAGTTTTTTTTTTTTACAGATTAACTATGATGTCAACTGCTATATATTTTGTTATCAAAAACTTGAGATATTCTGGTTGAGATATTTTTTTTTGTATTTCGTTTAAAAAATATTTTGTCACTATAAAAATTTAAATATCAATTTTTAGTTCAGTAAATAATGAAATAAATATCGTAATGAATATTAAATACATAAACACATTATCCCAAATTTTTTAGAAGGATCTCTACACCAAACGATCGAACAAAACCAGCACAGACTTGACACATAAAACTTTAGTCATTGCCGAAAAAAAAAAAATTTAGTCACATCCTAGATCTTAAAAAGAAAAAAAAAAGTATAAGAAATAAATAGAACTATCACAGACACATGAGTCATACACATACGAAACCGATTAGTGCTCAAAGATGAATAATATTGTGATTATACATTGTGATTCATAAGACTTTTAGGAGAAGAACGATTTCTAAATGTCGAGCTAAAAATGACCATTGTTGCGTTTCTTTAAACGCAATTTATAATTAGTATTTAAAAGGTAATAATAATAGATACTTTTAACATCGATTATACAATGGGAAAAAATAAAGATTCTTAATATTTTGAATAGTAAATAAACTGGTGTTATTTGTAATTGATTGATTGAACAGTTCATAATAATGGCATCGATACACATACAAAATGATCCTCAAAAAGCCGATTAATATTAATTTTATTAACAATTTTTTATACGTACAGATAAATAAAAATTTTCTTGTCAATAAAAGTATAAAGAGCAACCCCTAGAATTTCCCAGTACAACTGAAAAGGATCGCTTACATATGGAAATTAGAAGAATAGTTAAAAAAAGTGCTTCAGCAGATGTTACAACTGTCTTTAAAATTATGTTGTGCATTTTTATACTTGGATTTGACTGAAATACGTAAATTTTAGTAGCTACTAGTTGCTAATTAATAGCTATATTCAGTTAATCATTCAACTCTTTAGAGAAACTTTATCGAATATTCTTACGCTAGTATAAAAATAATGCCCATTAAAATTTTAATTATAAGTTCTCCAAAGTACAGGTCATTCTTAGCTCAAAACGAAACTAGTTTTAAAAAATTATTCGACATCAAACATTCTAATGAGACAACGTGGTACTTGAAATGTGTTTTTTAAAAAATTTGATTTATAAATCACAAAGAAATCAAACACACCATTGAATTAAATAACTACGACATATAAACCTACTCACGACTTCCTTAGTTACCACATAACATCTCCAATTTAGACTATTCAAGTGACATTGTCTCATTACTAATGTTTTAGCCGATAAAACAATAAGACATACCTACGCTAATCTATTAAATTATATATAACAACTACCCTACTCTCAAACGATAGATAGTTTAGGTGGCAGTGTATATACTTTTTATTACAATTATTTGGTGTTTTATTCCATTTTGTCCTTTATATATATGTATATATAATCTACGAAAAATGTAAGACATTTTTGAACTTTTTTTAATTGACAATTTTTATACATTGTCAAGAATAACTTCAAAAAATATCGAAAAGTGTACGCGGAGTTATTAACAGTGAGAATCTTAGGATCGTTTTCACGAAAATATATCTTATATGATATTTAGGATCGGGTATATCGACCATGAAAATATTTTTAAATTAATCAAGACAAAATCACCAATATCGATTACTTATCTACAACAAAAATATGACGCTAAAACTAGTCTAAAATATTTTCCCTAAGAGTCTATTTAAATGCAATAAATTGCCATTCATTTAATTCTTCAATCCATTCATTCGTTTCAAGGATAAGTGTACGAACTATCGACAAGAAAGTATCGATTTAGTATCGAAAGTTACTTTTTAAAAATAATCAGATAGTTGTATTTCCCTGAGATTCACTTACTCACTTTTTTACATAAAGACACATACAACAATTAAAAAGGCAATCTCATAAATTTGCTTCCCCATAAGAATACTTAAACATGTCTATGGTTTATGGACATGTTAAGGTACCCGTTGTTATAATTGTTTGCCTACTAAAGTACTGTCTAATTTCATATTCTATAAATGTTTAGTAAAGTTCACATTGGTCCGGCGAAGCCAGATTTAGAATGTTTAACGATCTTTATAGGAAATTACTTAGTATACCGTAGTATTTTAAGTTGCAATTAAACATAATATCATATAATAAAAAATAAATAAATAAATATGTTTAACATACACACACGGTCATCTGTTCCTAAGGTAGGCAAGGCAACTTAATGCCTGTGTTTTAGGTAACAGTTGACTGATATACATTTTTTTATAAATATACACATAAATAATACATATATAAATAAACACATATTACACCCAGACTCGGGGCGGGAATCGAACCCACAACCCTGGAGCAGAAAACAGGGCCACTGCCAACTGCGCCACGGGCCAGTCAACGTATATGTAAATAAAATAAGGAACTAGGAATAGAAACTTAAAAACGTTTTTTTTTTTTGTTTGCGATTGTTTTTTTTTTTTGTCAGATTTAAAAAGTGAGTTCGAAGTTCTGTAAACATAATTATATTTTAATACATATGTAGAAAAAAATTTACGTATCGAATAATATTTTATTTGAACTACAAATCTAAGTAAATGCTAAAATCGATTACTGGCGAAGATATTATGTCATACCAATATTTCTTTATTTATTTTTTATTTTCAAAGTATTAACAAGTAAAATATTTCTTATTTTTATATTTGTAAAAAACTTGAAATGTCTTTAAAAGTATACAGTGAAAGCATATATAGCATAAGAGAGAATATATTAAAAAGTTTAAATGAAAAATATTATTACCTATGTATTTTTAAACATATTTTAATAATTTTCAATCAACGAAATAGTCAATAAGTAAAATTAAGGCAGTTGTCACATAATAAAGCAATTTTGTGTAAAATAAAAGTAATTAATAAATATAAGGTCACCAGTAATCAACTTTAACTTTCGAATAAACATTTCCCCTTTTTTATATTATTTAAAAAACAAAAATTCTTGTTATTCGTGTACCTAATAAGTTTCAATTTGTTTACTAGCCGGTTCATAAGACTACATCAAAACTAGGAGTAAGTATATAAGTAATGCTATGACGACACTAAATATTCTAAGGCATTTATACATTTTATCAATTCTAAGGCCCTGTTGACACTGTACATTTTATACGTCTATTCTAGCGATTGGTTTATGACGATATTATATATTATATGATATTGTGGGGTTTAATTTCTTATTTTATTTTTCACTTTTAATGAATTTAGAACTAAATATAAGTGAGGGTCAGGAAAAGAATTTATTGCATGTAAAACAGTGTTATTATTAGGAAAATTAAATAATGATTAAAACCTATATGCTATACTTATCAGCTATAAACCTATTATAGCTAATAAGTATAGCATAGCAATATTTTAGATATTAATTAAAGGTTTTAATTCAAGTCAACCTGACTCGATTACTCGATTACTAGTCGAACCTGTTTCGATTGTATCATCAAATTAATATAAGTTCTACTATATAGATGAATTTGTATTCCGTGTTATTCGGATGTCTAAAACCGACAATGAATTGATCACCTGTTCTACAATGATACGTAACCTATATAAACACATTGCTTAAATCGCATATGATGCCTATAATAGATAAGAAAAAATATTTTTTTTCAAGTGATTTCTTCATTTTTCTACATATTTTTGTAATAGCAACATTATTTTACCCTAAAGTATACTATTATAAATAATGAAAGTAAAAAGCGTAAAATAATCAATTTCATTTGTAATATGTTCAACTTAGAGCATAATATACTACTGGAGGCAGCTTCCCGTAGGCAAAAAGTGTAGACGAGGTTATAGAGAGACAGACATACCGGACTACATGCTATCTCTTTCTAATCGCACGCGATTGACTGTTGATTTTTTCCCTTCATGGCATAAACCATTTCTATTCGGTGAAGCCGTGGGGAGTCAGCTGTGCTGTGACCAATCGTATGCGAGTAGAAAGAGATAGCACGTAGTCCGATATGTCTGTCTCTCTCTACAACCTCGTCTACACTTTCGGCCTACGGGTAGCTGCCTCCAGTAGTATATGCTCTAAGATGTTCAACCACAGATACACATAACACTTGAATGGAAGTTCAAATTAAACATTTAAAAAATCAGATATTTGGTAAATTAATTGGATCTCAGGAATCTTCTTTACCTATTACAAGCAAAGCATTGTATTTCTTCCACAACTAATAAATCTTATTATTTCCACTGAAGACAGAAGTTTATCGTGTTTATATGTGTATATAATTGAGCAATTGTTATATTTTTATATAATGTTCTATATAAGCATAATTTTTTATTAAATTCGGGATGTCTTCTCGATAGGCTGTTACATATTTAGTGAATTATGATAATATACAAATTACACATGTAACACACTGATATTGTGTGCACCCATGTTTTACAAACATATTTTATGGATAGTCCCCCTTTATTTTAAATTACATCATTTTATTTAAAAGAAACTATAATATCCTGGGTTCTGTACCCAAAGCTTGGCAAGGAATTATTAAGAGTCCACAGTCCGTCTGTATGTCTGTCGCTCTTACCCTATGTTTTAAAAACATTTTAAATTAAAATAACTTACATGATGAACTCAAAAGTCTCTTTGTCATCAATTGATGTCCTATAAGTCGAAATGTACTACCCCTTCTACATGTAAATATTTTATTTTTAATGCAAAAGTTTTCGAGGAAAATTGTATTGTGTGCTTTTTTTCTTAATTCGACTTAAATTCAATTACTTTTGTTTATTACTCCCCGAGAAAATATTTTTTTTAAAAGGACGTAGATTTTTCGACTTAGAACTTTAGTCTTTGTGTAGTGTGTAAGGAACGCGTGATAAAAAAATCTTCGTAAATAATGAAAACAAACACCACTCTTTTCCCTTTAAAAAAACTCAAATATTATTTTAAAATAATAATTGCATTTTACATCTATCTAAAAAATCTTTTGATAAGTAATTGATAATTTATAACAAGGTTAGTGATAATAATTTTTTTTTATTTATTACGGCTTACACCAATTAACCACCAAGAGTCTGAGAAAGTTCTGAGTTCAACATACTTGACATAGTATACGGAAAATTAAGTAGTAAATGTAATTTTAAGGGCATTTACAAAATATCTCACATAATTAAAAGGATGATATTAGAAAATATAATGTGGTTTGACAATTTTAACTACGTAACGTGAATTAGAATCGAATTTATTAATATAGAAAAAAAGTTAGGAGTAATGTCGGTTTTTTTTAGATATTTTTAAATAGATGATTAGTGGTCTAAGAGTACCTAAAATATCTAAACAAAGTAATCCTGACTAACTGTTATTTACAATTATTTGGCGAACTTGTGCTTTGGCAATTTATGTATGAAAATACGGGGTACGTAATTTTTTATTTAGTTTATTTTTTCCTCACCAATTTCTATAATTTGATTAATATAACATTTAAAATATTATTATTGAAACATTTGACTGTCGTAATTTTGTTATATTACAATTTTTTTACAATAACGTGTAAAACAAACAGATTTGAATCTTTTATGTTTATATGTCAATTTATATTCAAATTTCTAATTACCATAGACAAAAAATTGCGCTAAAATTATTTAAAGAGCATATTTATTATTTTAAATAATTTTCTACGGAATAAAGTAAAACCTAACCTGTTTAGAGTTTTAGACTTGTCTTCCAATTTCATTGTGCATCTAACAAAAGACTAACCAACGGTAATCATTAAATAAAACTGATTCAAATTTTGTCACATATGATCCCTATGATTATTGTATTATACATAGGCAATACACGGTAGTCTAAGCTAAATTTTTCCTCCTGGACTTACGTTCACATCCGAATGGCTTTTCACTATCCCCGGGCACTTCATATGGTAAAAGTGTAGGTTGACCCGCGCGTTTACGACCTCGACCCTGAAATATATATGCAATACTATTAAATAGTCTATTTTACTACTTGTTTTTCCCGGTTTTACGTGCGCAAATTCTGATCCAGTCGTTTTGTGACAAAAAGTAGACTAATCTAGATGTTTAACTGCTTTACTAATTTTTATCATAAAATGTTCACCAGTATTAGGGCAAAAGATGTTAAAAAATTCCATAGAAAAAGAATATTCATAATTATTAAGTTGCTAGCAAACAAAAGAGTTATTGCAATTAATCCCAACAAGTATTTATAATGATTTGATGAGAAAAGTTAAAAAAAAATTTTAATTAATTTATGTTACTTTTAATGTTATGTGTACTTAGTAAATGACAGAAGGTCCCACATACCGCTCTGCCCCTCTTCACCGGAGTGTCGTCGGGCTGTGACTTCCTCGTCCGCCCTCCCCGGGAGCCGGGTCCAGTGGGCGCCGCCCCCCTTCTCTTGCGCCGGTTAGCATATGTGTCATCATAGTAGTCCTCATCCGACTCCGCTTCGGGTTCTTCGCCGGTTTCCATCTCCTCCATTGCTAATTCATCGTAGAACCATTCCTGAAAATAATAGTTTGAGGTTCAAATGATGTTAAGCTACGTTTTGGACGATGTATTAATAGTGTAACTGTTCGATCACAGCTCATAAAAAATGCCTGTATAGGCCATTCAAATAATTGTTTAACTGTGTCATTGTTCTGTGTGTGTCATTTCTTGGATCACTATAGGATCTCATCCTACTACGCCGTGTTAAGTGTGATTACGATTTTTTATACATAATGAAACTTTTAAAGCGAGAGAGCAATAGATGCAAATGCCATTACCATGAAATGTTAATATTTGTTTCGATAATTGATAAATACCCTTGAGATGATATAGGAGCAAATTCAATCTCTGTTACTAAAACTATTTTAGACTAGTCTATTCGCGTTAAGAAAATAGTGACTCATCAAAGTAAAGGCGTATTCATACTGGGGTAAAAATTAAACCATTAATATTAAAGCAAACTTTTTATGACAGTATTTTAAAATATTAAAATTAAGTAGTTATTACATTAAAAAAATGATTAGAATCGTCAGAACCGTATTTTCAGAAACACCGCATGCACTAGCCTTTTTCATTACTATACTCTCCATAGTCACGTTTTGGTCACCACACTGTTTAAAGTACTTAAAAACATTGTAAATCACTCGTCTTTCTCCGCTATGTAATATTGATCCACTATTATTTTTAAGAATAGGTGAGGTATTCATTTTTAAAATTGGCAAAGAACACGTCCGTACTGTATGAAGGGCTTCAACTGTTCAAAGTGAACACGACTTTATAGTTTACTGTGATCTTATTGGTCAAGAGGCGTGGCTAAGCTGAGTGACAACGATGAGTCACTATTTTCTTAACGCGAATAGACTATAATAACAGAAGACTTAAAAGCGGTCTTGACAATCTTTCTATTTGTAAGAAAAACATGATGTGGAATTAACATTCAATAAATTTAAGAATTAGTTTATATAGAATTTTATAAATTTTCTATTAAGAAAAAATCGACTAAAAAAATGGATAAGATCACAAACAAAATGAAATATGTAGGTATTTCAGTATAGTTCTCATATAAGTAAGATGACTCAATTTTAAATATATATACTTAACTTTGTTAAGTACAAACGGACTCAGCTGATAAACATTATCATTAATAAGAAAAATACTATATACTGTTCTCTTATATTTACGCGAATTTTACTCATTTGATTAAAAGTCTATACCGGATTTTATCGCGTTTATTTAAAACTTTATATTTTTTACAATATTTTAAATTATTTCCCGACGTTATAATTCGGACACCCACCACCTCAGTCCCCCGAGATCATGGACGCTGTAAAGGGTCCGAAACGTCGGGAAATAATTTAAAATATTGTAAAAAATATAAAGTTTTAAATAAACGCGATAAAATCCGGTATAGACTTTTAATCAAAAAAAATACTATATGCTTGGCATGTTTCAACAAGTGCTGAGATGGTCCAGCGGATAGATCAGTGGATAGATAAAAGATCATATCCAAGATTTGCACAGTAATATCTTGACTACTACTGAATTTTAGCATGCTAAATTAATAAGATAATAATAATAGAAGTGTAAGAAAATATACCAGGAGAGAAAAAATATGCAAAAAAAGAACAAAAATATTTGCATTTCATTGAATATTATTATTAACATCGTTAATTGGTTTGGTCTTGTATTTTGGGTCACACTACAAGTTTTTTATTTCACAGAAGCCTTTAAATTACTAACTTTGGTAAGAACTTAATAAATGTTACCTTCGGGTCATCTTTAGCGGCACTCTGTGATCCGTCCCTGCTGTCCTCACAGATCAGTCCATCAGGTATCCCGGAGCTGTTCTCTCCCTCGCCAATATTATCCGACGCGTCCGCAGCACTCCAGCCCCACCGAGTAGACGACATCGTCAAATATTGGCGGCGTGCTTTTCTCCATCTACAAATTATAATGAAAAAAGATTGTCCATTGATAACATATTATTACTTTTTTTTTTAACATAACACATACTGGTAAGAAAATTGCTTCAAAATCTGATTGACATTTTAAGTTATCATTAGAATATAATAAACATATCGAAAAGAGATCCTATATTATAAATACTGTGCAGTTAAATACCTATTATGTACTACTATCACAAGTGTGCTAATTAACAGAAAAGCTTTACTATTGTATATAAAAGTAAGTCTGTGACTTTTGTGATAAGAAATTATTTATAAATATCTTTATTTCCATCCAACATAGTTTTGTCAATAGTGATGAGCGTTAGTTTACGTCTCTAATGTTTATTTGTATTGATGCGTCCATTTAACATGATCATTTGAACTTAAACTGAAAGCTTGAAAGCCTTTTGGTAGTTGTCTTTCTTTTAAGATTAAATTGTATCTTAGGAAAATAATTAACAGACAACTTTATTGAGCACAAGTATCAAA
This sequence comes from Euphydryas editha, assembly GCA_036937285.1. Lineage (NCBI taxonomy): Eukaryota > Metazoa > Arthropoda > Insecta > Lepidoptera > Nymphalidae > Euphydryas > Euphydryas editha. The sequence goes on from JAUPFZ010000024.1 coordinate 9,140,105, forward strand.
GATGTGATCAATTCACATAGCTAAGTTAATAATGTGCAAGTGAGACAACTTTCTTAACATAAAATAGGTGGATTTGAATCCTGGTTCTATTCATCAGTTGTAACAACAATTTTTGCTCTTGTGAAGTTATATTTAACTATTTTATTAGAACCCACTGCTGTAAATTGTTAATTAATAAATAAATAAAATTACCTTTGTGAAGGATATGTGTACAGTTGACCCTCTCTTGCACCTGGCATTCTCTGTTTTCTGGTCATAAATAAATTGGAATGGCTCTGTGCAACACCTAGAACAAGATTAATATTATAGTTAAGAAATAGAATGCGTAATGTAAATCAATGGTTTGGCACAGTAGTCACATTAACTGACTGGGCACGTCGAAGGTTCTTACGGTGGCACGATTTGAACGTGGATTCTTGTAGAACTCGACGAAATATAACGAAAAGTAAGAATAGAATATATATAATAAAAATAATATATCGATACTCAAAAATTCAAAACTGGATTTTTTTTTTAGGACACTTAATAGATTTTAGGAAAAAAAAACGAAAATCGACAACGACAGGGAATTCATGCTCACACATTGCAGCCCAAATGGTCCCGTACAGTTTGGTATCAGAGGAACTTCCTCCCACGGACCATTCGGCTGTGGAATGAACTCCCTGCCGAGGTTTTTCCACAGGACTACAGTATAAGGTCCTTCAAGAGCTCCCCTCTAAATAGTTTTTGAAGGGTCGGCAACGCGCATGTGATGTCCCTGGTGTTGCAGGCGTCCATAGGCTACGGTAACCGCTTACCCTCAGGCCGGCCGTATGCGTGATTCCCACCGTCGTGGTATAAAAAAAAAAAAAGAAAAACAAGAATAAAATTTTTCGATATTAAAAAACGTAACAATATAACCTTTTTTTTTTAAGTTACAAAAAAGTTTTGTGGGGTTGCTATGTCGGTGACCTCCTCGAGGTGCATCCTGGGCAACGTTGTTTTTCGTTTTCTTTTCCAAAAATCTATTACATTTTGTCTAAAATAATAAAAAAAGTTATTTTTTTTTATTTTCGAGTATCTATTATTAGAAGGCTAAGCTCATATTTCTTCGAGTTCTATAAGAATCAACCATCAAATTGCGATCCCACTAGTGATCACACAATTCATTTTGCAATCACTATTGTATTAGATATTATTTATCTTAGTTTTTCTTAAAATTTATACATAGGCTATAAAATTTTATGACCCAGAAGAACAGAAAAAAAACCAATGTGACAATTATTAAAATGAATGTGGGTGGTAATTAAGATGTCAAGAAATTTACCATATCTAAAATTAAAAATTCTGAGTTCCTGATACATATTTTGTACTGTCCCTGTAACCATGAAAAATATTGTAAACATAACATTTTATTTAAGTCAATAATAGTTTTAGTGATCATGAAAGTTAAAAAAAAAATATAATGTGGTTTAAAACTTAGGTTAGTAAAAAATATGATATATAAGAACAGGAAATAATACAAAACCAAGATAAGTAAACATAATATTATATGTAACAAACTAATATGTTTAGCATACAAAATTAGGTCAATCAGAGCCAAAGATAGGAACATGATTTTGTCAAAAAAAAAAGTCAATATTTTTTTATTAGTCTCAAATCTGTTAATGAATAATATTATTTACGTATATTTTGTAATAAATATTAAGGTATCTAAAATAGAACTCAAATACTCACTTTTATTATTTAATATTTGTTTTGATAATTTGCATAAATGTTTTTGTTTTTTATTATCTTATTGGTTTTTGTCGGACCAAAACAATATGACTTACCAGTTTGAGTGTCGATAAAAGGCATCCGCATCCTCCTTTCGGCACATAATCGTGTGTTAAATGTAGACGAATTTTCAATAATTTCTTTATAACTAGGATCATTGAGGAAACTGCAAACCAATAAGTGTTAAGAAAACATAAATATCAAAACAGTCTTAAAACACGTCGTGGACTGGAATAAAAAATTGCACTTAATCAATAAAAATTGTTATTATAACATTATTAACGTATTCTGATTAAAAAAATATAAACATACCTTTCTATTTTCGTTAAATTTGATGGATTTACAACTTGGATCTCAGTAGCCGCCATTTTAATGTCGGTGGTCGGAGACGCCGATCGATGACGTCCAAAAGATGACGTCGTAACTCGTACAGTCGCGTACATTTGTGTTTGTGTTGTGACATTATCTATGTTTGTTAACAAAGTTAAGTTTAATTTCCGGTAACCCTAGGACGAAGTCCTAGCGGTAACCAGTATCCATGGAGTATAGAGTTAAAGGAGAACCATCTTGTATGAGGGATTAGCAAGGAATTTATATAAATTCCTTGGGGATTATTAAAAAGTGTTCACTTGTAAAAAAAATATTGTTCGAACACTCACTGAAATAGCGCTGGAGTAGGAAATGGAAAAGATATGAAGTTAGCAGTTAATTGTAAATGTATACTTATATATAAAGTATACATATTATATGTAAATTATGGCTAACATAGCCTTTATTTTTTTTTTCATTTTTGCATTCAAATTATGTTTAAATAACCGTTTAAGGATCTACAAATTAGATGATGACAGATGCGATGCGAGATGACATTTCGAATTGAATGACTCTAAATCATAATTTTCGGAAACTGCTGAAAAAGTTGTTCAAAATGGCAATTGTTGATTAGACTGTAAGCATGCCATTAAACATGCTAGTAAGTAGCATATGTATCTGACCCTTAAGTTTCAAAACTTTAGATGTCAATTTATATAATCGGAAGTAGTATAGCAACCCTGAATACAACGTCAAGCTTGTGACTGGTCATCGGTGGACGAATCGTGGAAGTGGCGCATTTTCAGTAATTGGTGATTGGAGATCTCCAAATATTACACTGATTATTGGTTCCTGTGTTTTTAATGGTTTTTAATAACTTTAGCCGCGGCTAGTGTTTTATTATTGTTTTCAAACATTATTTCATTATAAATAAAAGTTTTTTGTTTCTACGAGGTTGTGGGATCGTCGGTTAAAACAAAGATGTCCGTGTGCTTCTTTGTGCCAGCGTAAGTTCACGTGCGAACCGCCTTATTACTTCTGTTTATAAAATACTATATAAATATTACAGTTACAAAAGTATTTAATAAGTTTTTAATGATGATAAATGTTACTAAGTACAACTAGTAAAATTTTCTTTATCATTGGTTTAACGCGCGTCACAACCAGAAGTTAGCTGCGACTACATTTGCGAGAATATTCTTATCAAAATTCATTCGCTTTTTTATACGTATAAAAAAATCTCTATTTTTCAATGTGAAGTTTAAAAGTTACATATTTTTTTTATTTTTTATTTAAAACCAATTTTTATATTAGCCTTATTGGTTAAAAAGCAGAAAAAAAATATGCTTTTTTTAAAATTATTTTTATGAATCTTTCAGTGTACAATAAAGAATATTTTTATTTATATAATTTTATTTGTATCAAAAATACAATAAATATAAAACAACAAGGAAATGGAGTCAAGGCTTGTTTAATTATAACTTATCATATAAATATTTAAGTCAAAAAATGACTATGGCATGTGGCTCATATAAATGTTTACCAGTGGTCAGATTGAATCACAACTTAGCGCAGGAGCCATGTGGAAAGATTTTGTCATTTATTATAAAAATATTTTAATTAAAACTATGAAGTGCAACCATACTGTACTGCACCAACTGTCTTTGGTACTGTGATATATACAACACTGGTGGCAAATAAGTAGTGTAAGGGTAGGTGTAGTGTATAAAACACCAGGACAATGTGTTACAGAACAAAAGCCTGGAGACATTTATATTAAAATTGTTACATACAATAAACCTGTCTGTTATTTATGTACAAATATATAGTTAGTTTGAAAGAAAATCTCATACCTTTTCAGCTGTCAGGTTTCCGTGAAATGCATAGCACTACAACGGTGATTTTGCATATAGTAGATGAACTTTTATCAGAATCAAATTGAAAAAAGCAAGCATATTAAGTATTACTTGGTTATAGTCATACCTTTGTTTGTCTCAATCATGAAATTTTATTTTATTTAAAATGTATGGTTATGACGAATTTTTGAGTGATGATTTTAAAAAATACTTTTCAAAGTAGTCACAGGTTGTAGAATGTATTGATGGTTTTTGGTAGGTTTATTAGATCGAGCCATGTACCAGTAATTATAAAATTAAATTTTAATATTTAATAATTATAAAATTAAATTTTAATAATTCTCTTTTAACATCAGACTTAGTCGTGTTAAATCTTCTTTCATACATATATACGAGGGGCGGCTGAAAAGTTCTGAGCCTAAGGTACTTGCAGTCGTACTATTTAAAGTGTGTTAAACGAGACAAGATACAAAAAATAAACAATGCACATCATTGAGGACGGAACATACAAAATATAGTCTATCTCTTTCTATCTTGTTTGTTTGCTATCTGCTGCACGGCTCTCGGCTAATGACGTGAAAGGTCAAACGAGACTATTGCTGGTTTGAAAACATTTCTAGCGGCCTTTTGGTTTCGTAGTTATTTAGTTATTTATTTATTGTTATTTCATTCCGTTCGTGAAGCGCTCGGGGTGATACATAATTTATTTTCGTTCTCTGTTATTTCCTGTTATTATTTTCGTTAATTATTCTTATTTGTTACTAGTTTTAGTTATAGTTGTTATTTGTTATTTGTTGCTGTTATATCTAGTTTTAATAAATTTGTGTAAGTAAAAAAGGTTACAAAACCCTGCATAGGCGAATGACCTGGCAATTGGTTTGTTTACTTTTGGTATCTTTTCTCGTTGAACGCACTTTACTCATCCGGTAGGTCACTACTTGAACGACATCTGCCCACTATATAAGCGAAGTTTTACGCCATCAACTTGATTACGCTTGAACCGCGGCGTGAACATCATGTCTGAGTCATCGCTACACTTAACGAAGTTTGAGCATCGCGCCGTCATCGGAAAACATCAAAAGAAATTTTCGAAGAAACTTCTAGTGTATACGGGGAATCTGGACCGTCGTCAGCCACGGTTAAACGATGGACACGCGTATTCTAACAAGTTGGAGAGACTCTGGAAGATGACTCGCGCTCGTTTCGACCGAACACCGCAGTCACTGATGAAAACATCGAAAAAGTAAAAAAAATGTACTGGACGATCGCCGAATAAAATTCTGTCAGAAAGCAGAAGAGCTGGGCGTCAGTAAGAAATGAGTTAGAGATATTATGCACAATCATTTGCATATTAATAAAATAAGTGTGCGTTAGGTGCCAAAAATACTTACGCCACTTGACAAACAGCGGCGTCTTGAACCTTCTGAAGAATTTTTAGATTTGTGCAAAGATAATTTGGAAGAAATTTGTACTCGTATTGTCACCGTTGATGAAACGTGGATCCGTCAATATGAACCAGAATCAAAACAGGACAGTATCTAGTGGATATAGAATGGGAAAAAGCCGCCGAAGAAGTTCAAGGTGAAAAAATCGGCTTCTAAACTCATAGCCACTATTTATTGGGATTGTGAAGGGAGTTTTGATCATAGATTACCTTCCAAAAAAAAAAACTACAATCAATGCAGAGTATTATGCTGGGCTTTTAAAAAAAGTTCGCGAAGCCATTGTCGAAAAAAGAAGAGGCAAAATGATCAAAGAAATTTAGTTTTTGCAAGACAACGCGCCGGTCCACACGGCGCGCATTGCGAGTAACTGGCTTCGATAAAGTGAACCACCCTCCCTATAATCAAGATCTGGCGTCTAGCGATTATTTTTTATTTCAAAATTTGAAAAAAGAGCTGTGGGGACGAAGATTAGGGGATGATGAAGAAATGAAGGCGGCCCTTAATGAACATTTTCTAGCCAAAGACGTGGGTTACTTTTTATCAGGGATACAAGCCCTCTATAAAAGATGTCAAAGGTGCATTAAAGTCTATATTGAAAAATAAATTTTATTTACATTTTTATCTAGATTTTTAATGCCCTAAGCTCAGAACTTTTTAGCCGCCCCTCATATGTATGCAGATGATACAGTTTTTAATAAAATTAAAAACTTAAAAGTTTAAATGTAGACTTGAACAAAAAATTAAATGAAGACCTGGCATCTATTAATAAATTTTGAATTTATAAAACTTTTCTTTTACAATTTTTGGCACCAAAAGACAAATTGATAATTATAAATCATTGTACTAATTCAAATATTATATTTGAGAACTGTTCAATTCAAGAAGTCCAGAATAGCTAAAAACCTTGGTGTTCAATTTGAAGGATCTTTAAGATTTAAAGAGCATGTTCAGGGAAGAATAACTAAAAACTACGCTATATTGAAGATGCTCTATAAATTAGAACCATTTCTGAGTACTGCTGTTAGAAAAAAACTAGTGAATGCACTAATAATGATAGTGTCTCACTTAGATTATTGTCATGTAGTGTATAAACATAGACCATGTTTATTGAAACAGGCTGATGCAAAGATCCAGAAAGTATTAATGTAAATTCATGTATGTGTTTTTGCCATAATATTCCTCGAGGATTTAGTAAATACTTTTGATGTATTAAATATAAAGCACCGACGTACTCTCAAATTGAGTACGTACTTATTATATTTTATCTGCAAAAGTATAATGTACCATCACAAAAAGTGAGGTGGCTAAATTCAACCGATGCCGATAAGTACCGGCCAACACGCGTCGTGTATATTATATTATATATTACTATAGAACCTAGTGTTGCAGGTTGTGGGTCTGTTTCACACTTGTTTTGTTTTATTAATTTATTTTTATTAATTAACATTTAATAAACTGATATCTGATTTGTTTTCATCTAATAGAGACCAAGCTGGTACATCCGCTGGTTCAGAAGAGCAAGATGCAGATTGCGGAGAAGAGATTGTAATAGACAATACAATCAACACCCTGCAAGCTTTCTGGGCAAAGGTTAATGATGATATGAAAAAGATTAACGCTGTAAGTTCGTGGCATTTAAAATATTATGCTTAAATTCAAAAGTTAACTTTAATAAATAGTTTAATGCTACGTCTAAACACGTATGTTTTACAGATTTTTTTCATTCTTGATCAGTGGCGTAGCGTGACTTAGATGGGCCCTGTATCAAAATCTGTAAAGGGGCCCCAAATATCTTTGCGTACGACGACGGAAAAAAAAAGTCGTCGCAACTCCGGACCAATTTCTGTCCCGAACTCTATTGTGGCTATCATTGATACGGCTGATACGGCGGTAGCTACGCCCCTGTTCTTGATGTTTGCTGATTTTACACAGAACTCTTTCCAATTGACCTTAGCAATTTTTGATCAAATAATGAACCAAGTCTAATTACCCGACTGCGACAGGAGGGTTATGTTTTTCGAGTGTATGTATATATGTATGTAAGTATGTATGTATGTATGTATGTATGTATGTATGTCCATTTCTTTGGCACGCCCTACAGCCCAAACGGCTGGACGGTTTTTGACATATGAGGTGTCGTTGGATTTGTCTAAATTGTAGTAGTGACATAGGCTATATAAATTTTCAAAATGGCGCCCGCAAATGGCGAAATGAGGGGGGGGGGAGTTGAATTTTTTTTCTTACTGTAGAAATATGGGTATCAAATGAAAGCTAGTAAATTGTTTTGTTCTTTTTAGTTTATGATAATAGTATTTTACGCAGTCGGGTTTTTTTTTTTTTTTTTAAATTAAGCATACTTGTTTTCTTATCATAATCATAATTACATCTTATTCTGGTTTTTTATTAGTCTTTCCATTATATTATTAATAATATTTTTACTCTTTACACATTAATTTACAAATACATAACTCCTTTTGGACTTAAATGCAGTTGAAAAGTCAAGGGGGTCCAAATAATTTTCATTTAATTAACATGTATAATTGATTGGAAAGAGATAGGTCAATAATACTAGAAATTATATAGATATCGCCGGGGAGATTGCATGTGTGTGTATAAATTAAACAAACTTAAAATTTCGAATTATATACCTATATATTACTATTAATATAACCGGTAATTTCAAGGATGACTTCAAAACCCAAGTACTACCATTGGCCAGAATAAAGAAGATTATGAAACTTGATGAAGAAGTCAAGATGATATCCGCTGAAGCACCTGTATTATTTGCGAAGGCTGCAGAGATTTTCATCCATGAACTGACACTGAGAGCATGGACACATACGGAAGACAATAAGAGGAGGACGCTTCAGGTAGTGTAACCTTTCATTATTTTATGAGTTTGTCTTTAAAATTCGTGTCGTAGTCGAGGCAGAAGTATGAAACATCATATAGGTGTTTCAGAAGAAATTCCGACATGTAAATCAGATTTAAATAATAAAAAGTAAAAAGAAAAAATTCTGGACAAATTTGTCAAATTATTTTTGTATGAGAAAGTCTGTTTGTAAAGAAATGTACGTCTATAAAAGTACACGCTACGACGCGTTAAGCTGTATCATATTGTAAAACTAAGTTCATTGATTCATACAAAAATTACTGTATTAATGTATTATTTTCCTTCTTTCAGCGTAACGATATAGCCACAGCAATTACAAAGTCAGATCAATTCGACTTCCTGATAGACATAGTGCCCCGCCATGAGGTGAAGCCGAACAAACCCAGGGAAGATCCACCGCGAGCGACTACATCCACCGAACAGGTATATTAGACTAGATTTTCTTCGCGGTTTTGCCTGCGTTGACACCAATATTCTTAAAGAACAGGCTATATATGTATATAACAACGAATATGAACAAATAAACACATCAGTTCCGTTAGTTCGTATAAATTCAATAAATAAAAAAAAAAATTAAAAAATCAAAGAAGAAAATAAATCTTAAATGTATATGACAATAACTACAATATTTATATTAATTGCGTTAAAATTAACAAAAGACTGTGTAATGTGCGTGACGTGTAACACATAATATTATGTTAGTGCCTCACGCTGATCTTCACGGCTAGACTATTCTAGTAATTTAGTTAAGTTCGAGTATCTTATAATAACCCGTGCGGAATTTTCGTATAAATTCCGAAATTTCAAATAATATCTGACTTTTTCAGAATTTCTCAGTAATTTTCTCTTCTCTTTTTTTTCTTTTTTTTTTTTAATTTATGATAAGACTTTCAGACTCATTTAGATACTTCTCGGCAAAGACTCTGAAAGTCTTATCATAAATAATAAAGTATGAAAAATGCTGAGAAATTCTGAAATAATTTAATTGAGTCGACCAATTTTATATAATTTGTTCACCAACTGTCGCTCAAGGGCCGGTAGATACGACGACCTAATTAAATTACTAGCTAGTGCGATCTAAAACCTTGGCCGTATAGTTTAACGAGTGACGGTTTCCGCAGATGGCACAGCAGCAGCAGGCCACGCTCAACAACCAGCCGCAGTTCGTGCTGCAGCCCTGCGCGCAAATTGTACAGGTATATATTCAATACTGTACGAGTATATCGCGTTGTCTCGTTTTATTTGAATGACTGTTTTCAAGGCCGGATTTAGAGGTCTGGAGGCCTCGGGGCAACAGGAAGTGGGGACCTCTTGTTCTCAAAATAGTAAGTGCACAAGAAAAAAAAAAACCTTACCGATATTTACCCCTGCCGGCTATACATACACACACACAACACAACACACGAACGCGCGACCGCTAGCGCATCAGCCAGTTGCTGTGATCACTGCGCCAACGGTTTGTCACTCGTCATATATAAGTAAGTTTATATTGTACCATCCTTGAGGTGTAAATAAATAAGAATTGATAAAATCAAATTGAAAACTTCTTTTTTTAAAGTCGGTTATATATTAATAAATATTTCAGCAATCATCCAGTGGAGCAGCCACGACGACAGCGAATCAGCAACCTGTGGCACTCGTTCAGCAAGTGGTCACTTCCAACGGTGAAGTGCAGCCTTTACCGGTGAGCTTTTATACACTTGTTAGGTGGCGTTCAAGTATTACATAACGCAATTTTGGGGAGAGGGGCGGTCTTGTACAACGTTACGATGCGTTACAAGGACGGGGAGGGTGTTCACTGTTCATACAACGCATTATGTAACATTGTTTCTTTTTTTTAATTGAAATAAAAAGCTAGGAAATTAGTCTCCCAAGTTAGCAACCGTCTTCGTTTATGTTTTATGGCGAGTCTTTTAAGTAAAAATGGTAACTTGTGTGTTACGTAACGTTTAGGGGGGGGGGGGGGGGATACAGACATTACGGCGCGTTACATAGCGGGGAGGGAAGGTCAAAAATCTTTAAAAATTGCTTGACGTAATACTTGAAAGCCCCCTTACTAAGAAATTGCTGTTTTATTGTTAACTATTATTTAAAAAAATTCTTACTATTTAAGGAAACTGATTAGTTAGTTGGTTAGACAAATAAAAATATTTAATATGCGTTTTTCTCTATACTTTATAATAATAACTATTAATATTTTTTATTTAGAATTGATCAGAAGCATTTCTATGTATTCTAAATTCCATAATATGGTTTTGAGTGAGTAATTAAAATTGATTTTAGCCAGCTTTTTTTTTTTTGCTGGTAAAATTTATTACATATAAACAATTGAATATCATAAAATATTTTCATACAAACACACTCAAATTCTACTTTTTAGAGGAATCTGTATAAATGTCAGTTCTGCTGGCGGCGATGATGCGATGAACGGATCAATTTTATCTTTAAGTTTAGACTACCTTCTGATATGATTTTTAACTTTTTTTCTTTAGGTTTGCGGTACTGCATGTATGTATTTAAAAAAAAAATACAAATGTATAAAAAATAAATAATTACAGATACAGCTAACACAAGCTCAGTTGAACATGATCCGACTACAGATTCAGAACAATCCGAACCAACCCATCGTTATACAGGCGCAGCCGCAGCCGCAACAGTCGCCGCAAATAATACAGGTATGATATGAGTATTTTATTATTTACTAGCCGACCCGCTTGTTCATATGTACTGACAGAAAGACGAAGATTTTTTATTGTGGTTTTTGTCTCTATTCTCCATATTCATAGAAAATACAACGCCATTCAATATTAAAAATGAAAAAAAAAAAAATGATTGTCTGTAAAGTCGGTTTACGGACGATAATTTTACGTGATACCGTCATAACAAATAATGAAGAATTGTATACTTTTATGAATTGAATTATTACATTTTTTTTTTTCGATAAATTAAGATTTATTTGCACTCGCACCTGCCGATGAAGTGTAAGAGATATAGATGCGTCACAAGCCGAACGCTTAGACCGATCGTGCCTATATTGCTTGTTTTGCGTTCTCGCTCGCGGAATGTGACAATGAGTCATGGTTTTTCGTGCGTGCAGCCGGCGTTAGTCGATTTATAAGACGTTATTACGTCAAAAATAATGTGTGTACAAAACGAAACTACAATAATTATTGTTTATAGATTTACTACAATTATTTATAGAGTACTAACTCGACTTGTAGATGGTGTATCAATATGAAACCTATACCGGTTAAGTTAGACCTCCAGGTTCACAATTGTGCAAACCACACCCGATTTCGTTCAGCGGATAAAGATTCAGAAAAAAATCTAAAAATAGTAGCTTTGGATTCTATTGACTACCCAAATATTATTATGTTATTATAATATAATTTTGTTATGTGCATAATATACTTTCACACATCAAACTCAGTTTTTTTTTTCTAACTTAAACAAACAAACATCTTTCTAATATTAGCTCAGCGTAAAAACATATACGTCCAACGCCTTTATAGTACCGCCATAAGGATGCCTATCCATTGATGCGGAGCAAGCAAAAAATCTCCCCTCCGCTTCAGTGGACAACGGCTCTGCAATCCTATTAATGAACTTATGAAAAATATGACGTCATAATGTACATCGTAGGATTATAGGCGTCGATATTCATACTGCGCTAGTAATATTTGAGAAAAAAAAATTTTATATTCCCGTTGTGTTTTCCATTAAAAATTGTGATATTAGGAAATATTAAGAACAATGATGAAAAATTGCTGCATATTCCCTATTACAGGACTTACATACACACACACATATTATTTTGTCTGCACATCTATTTTTGTATCCCTTACCGGTTTTAAATATTACCTAAATTAATTTAAATTAGTGTTTGGTAAATGGGCAATTTGTAATAAAATAAAATTAATCATACTAATATTATAACTACGAAATTAAGTTTGTTTGTTACGTTTTCACGCGAAAACTACTTTACCGATCATCATGAAACTTTGTACACATATTCTTCTAGGTATTAGAAGCAACATAGGATACTTATTTTTGGTCGTGATAACCGACTTCCACGCGGGTGAAGCCGCAGGCAGAAGCTAGTTAGTTAATATAATATAATGAATTTATTGCAGGTGTCATCTCAAGCCCCACACCAGCCGCACCAAATATTCCTAGCGCAAGTCGCGCCCGACGAGACGTAGGACAGCGATGAGTGAAAAACACGAGTTATAGTTAGGTGCAGACATCACAAAGATGGGAGTTTGGGGGGAGGGGGGGTATTTATAGTAGAAAAATTTTTTCAATATTTTAAACTAAATTTATATGTAAATACATGCGATACGGTTTAGAGGCAAGCGATGTGATTTTTTAGACTGTCCGGTCTATCAAGTAACCGTACAATAATATACAGTAAATAGTTGCGCAATTATTGCTATCAAATTGCTGTTTAAAAGTAATAGATTTGCGAGTAATATAATTACTTCTGGTGAGCAATAAGTGAACTAAAATATTATTACATCCGTAAATAAAATTTTGACCATTAGCAATATCTTATATAAAATAATAAATGATGACGTCAACAATAAACTGTGCTTACATGTTCATCGCGCATCTATATGATTGTCTAATATAAATATACAATAAAATCAATAGTGCATTGCACTGAGTTTTCTTTGCTTAATTTATAAAATTTTACAGATAGGGAGAAAAATATATTTTTCTTACGTTTGCTAAAATGTATGAGACTCCACCCCCGCCCCCTTCTTTTAATTTTGGGTCTGCACCTTGTGAAGTGTAAATAGTTTAATATTTAAAGTGAAGTGAACATTATGAAACATTTTGAAATACTTGTTAGTATTTGAAATTTTTTACTTCTAGTGGTTACTTGTCAAAATCTTCAAATATAATTTAGAAAGTTTTGTCTTCGGTTGTTGTATAATTATGTTGTTTTTACAATACAAAATTGTTTACAAGTGAGAATTTAATCTATTTAAAAACTTAACAATTATATGATTTTGTTACATTTCAAGAAATAAATAATTAGTGCTTTTATTTACTTGTTGGTTTATTTTAAATATAAAAAAAAAACTATGTATAATAATTCAAAACAATTTATTTAATCAAAATATTTAACACAAATAATTATGATATATTGAATTGAGTTTTAAATAAAATTAACTTAAAATAAAACTTTTGCTTAAATAAATTTAAAAGAAAACACATATTTGTTTAATAGTTATTAATGACATAGATTGCAACACCATGTTTCTGGCTATAAAAATAATTATTTTGAAATGAAGCTTATCACAATTATATAAGAAAAATTATGAAAATAATAATACCACGTGACTAATCGCATATTCAATAAATTTATATAAAATTGTCTTCGAATAAATTCAATAATTACATAACTCTATTTAGGTATATAGGCTTAATTCTACGAACTTAGGTCTCAGTCTCATAGTATTTCACATTACAGTACATCCGGATTTCGTCCTCTTTTCATGTGTTCCATAACATTTTGAACATCTTCTTTGAGTAATGTTACCATAACGCGTTTCTGTTTACAGTCTTCGTGAACAAGATTTTGCGCTTTTAATTTAAGATTAGCTATGAATTGCTCATCGAGTTCCTGAGATCTGGAATATATTGAAATTTTATTGTTTTATTACCCGACTGCGACAGAAGGAGGGTTATGTTTTTCGAGTGTATGTATGTCCATTTCTTGGCACGCCCTATAGCCCAAATGGCTGGACGGTTTTTGACATATGAGGTGTCGTTGGATTTGTCTAAATTGTAGTAGTGACATAGGCTATATAAATTTTCAAAATGGCGCCCGCAAATGGCGGAATGAGGGGGGGGCTTGAATTTTTTTTTCTTACTGTAACAATATGGGTATCAAATGAAAGCTAGTAAATTGTTTTATTCTTTTTAGTTTATAATAAGAGTATTTTACGCAGTCGGGTTTTTTGATTTTTTAATTAAGCATACTTGTATTATTTTAACTTGTTTATTAATAATATAATTTTTACATGTTTTTGACGTAAGTTTATACTGTATACGATAACCAAAATTAACTAGAATTTAATTAGTAGTGGTAGTTTAAGTAGTAGTAGTAGTTTTTAGTTAATTTAAATTAATAATTTAAATTAACTAAAAACTAAAAAACCAGTATACAATAATAGCCCTTCACAGTAATCTCCACAGTTTTACATATTGAGCTTTTGTTAGTAAGCGAGCGCCGTGACGTCACAGTGCATATGGTAAAATAGTTCTTTTTCAAATATCTATATACAGCTATTTTTGAAATACTTTTATTACTTTACTATGCATATAAATATTTCTATTACCTTCTATCGAAATTTTCAAATTTATCGTTCATTATTTTAACGACTTCCGACATCACCTCCTTAGCGGTATCTCTGAACATTTGATGTCGTTGGTCCTTTAATTCGTTTAGGTGTTTTTGAATATCCACGAACATATTTACAAACCTAAAAATCGTTATTTATTACGATTAATCTCGGCTATGTTTTCACTTATTAATGATCCTAATTATTATAATACAAACTAATTAGATTTACTCTAAACCTTACTTCTTGCTAGTTTTATGATGGATTTCAACCAACGTAGTATCTAACTTCTCGATTATATTTTCCAAATTGCTCTTCATAGACAAATCCAAGCTTTCCGCTATAATAAAAAAACAAAAAATATACATGTATAGAACACTAAAATTAATTTATATTTCTATATACAAGAGTAATAAAAGATCTCTTACCTGTGCTAATAAGTTTGTTCCGTTCATTCCTTCTCAACCAGTCCTGAACACTCGAACTAGAGGGACCACTTACGACTGTCAAACTTTCTATACTATTCTTATCGTCAGTTTTCCGTAATTTCTTGACTTCAAATACAGGAGACGATTTCCTTTTAACCGTTTTTCCAGATTCTTTGACGTCACATATTTTACTTATTATAGTTGTATCACTTGAATTATCTTGACTGTGTTTGCACAAATCATATTTCGACCTTGTTCCAGAAGTGCTAGGTTTGTATATCTCTTTCTTAGTTGTCATCAAACTTCTTATACGTTCGATGTAATCGTCTCCTTGCGAGGAAATCGACTTTTCTTTTTTATCCGATTCCCCGTATAATTTTACTGGCGTTATTATCGACTTGTAACATTTTTGTGTACTTTTCTCAGTTGATTTTTTATCTGAAATAGATTCACTTTTGCGATTTTTTTTCGTATAACTTCTGGTTTTTCGAGTAGATGTATCACTGTCTGAACTTTGATGAGATCCAAAAACGGAATTGTAACGCGGTGGTAACCACTTGCTAATTTCTTTTGCAGAGAGTCTTTGTATGGAAACGGAGGGGGATTTTTCAAAGAATTTTTTTGTTGAATTTGTTGTCGGTGATTTTTCACCATTATTCTTCCTGTCTAAATTTTTGTTGTTAGAATTTGTACTGTTGTTAGATACTTCGTTTATTTCGTTCGTTAGTTTATCGAAATATGCTTTCATTGATTGATTTAGATCCTGCGTCTCTAAGCCTCTTCCTTGAACTACTTCTGTTAGTTGTTTAGCGCTCGGCGGCGATTCATCCAAATCCCCGTGACCTGTTATAGGAGATTTCCCTACTGTAGCTATTGTTTTTTCTGAATTGACTTCAAAATGATCTGATATGTTAATTATATCAATATTTGATTCAGACATATTCGAAAAACTTTTTGTTGAGTGACAATTTTTACGTTCATTTTTAGTTTTGGTGACTTTAGCACGTTTTCTAGGTTTTTTAGTTGTAACTTTTTTTATAAGCGTGACATTACATTGTTGACTCTCATTATCTTTAATAAAGTTATCTGTTATATTTAGATTAGGAGGGCTATTGTTGTTATGGTCTATGTCTGACAATAAATTCTGAGTATTGTTTAATCCAGATGTATCGGGTAAGGTGCCTTCTTGGTCTATGTCTTTAAACTTCTCAAGAATTAAGTCTGAGATCGAACCATCTGTATTTCTGTTTTCTTGCATAGTCTCAATAATAAGACCTGGCAAGGGACTTTCTGTGTTATCCCTGTCACTATTGATTTCCAAAACCATTTTACCCCGTTTTGGTTCTGTTTTATTCAAAGATATGTCTGTTTTGTTTCGGTTAGATCTCTTTTTTTTGGGATTTTTTACATGTTCATCAACGATTACTTCCATCTGTGGTTCGATAAGAATCGGTTCCGGTCCGGGAACATTTAACTCTTCTTGATTTTCTTCGATTATTATAGATGTATTTAGTTTTTCTGACGCAGCTACTCTCATTCGTTCATCGATCATTTCATTTTTCGGTTTTACGATTCTTTTCTTTCGATCAATTTTCTTTTTCTGACGTATATATTTAGGTTTCTTTTTAGTTTGTTCCTCTGTAGAATCGTTATTTACTTCGGAATAGTTGACTTTTGTATTATTTCGCCTGCATCGAGAAGGCACCGTCTCTTCATTGTTTGTACTTGTTTGTTTAGAAAGATTTTTCGTATCCCTTTTAATTTTAAAATCATCATCATCACTATCACTCGTGAAATTGTACACTGCATACTGTTTGCTACGAGTTTTCCTGCTAGCTAGTTTAACTTTTTCGCCTTCTGTTGTTTTTTTAAGACTGTCAAACATATCATTAAATTTTTTAGTTCGCGGTGAAAGCGATGGGACGCTCCTAGATTTTCGATCACGTAGCTTCCGAATCGATCTGCGACGTAAACTTTCAATTTCTTTGTAAGAAGTCGCCAAAGATTTTGGTGTATTTTCATTTATTTTTATATCTGGCAAGATAGTATCTTCTTCAGTTTCAGATACATGAACACCAGTTTTTTCATTGACCACGTGATCATCTTTAGGCGAATAAAGTTTCCTTTTTCTTTTTATTAATGGAGTATCAGAATCATCCGCTTGTTTGGGCACTTCAGGATTTTTTGTGATATCTTTATCTTCTATAATACTGTCTATTTCTATTATTGGAGACATTCTCTTTACGTCCTCAGTGTCTGGTTTATTCTTTTTTCGTCCGCGAGTTTTCACCTGCTTTCTCG
Organism: Euphydryas editha; assembly: GCA_036937285.1. Taxonomy (NCBI): domain Eukaryota; kingdom Metazoa; phylum Arthropoda; class Insecta; order Lepidoptera; family Nymphalidae; genus Euphydryas; species Euphydryas editha. The sequence continues at coordinate 9,157,445 of JAUPFZ010000024.1, forward strand.
TATTTGCAAACTTTAGTTTAATATTTTTAGTTACTTTACGTTGAAGTTTCTCTAGATTCTTATTGTTACTCGCGATATTTTTATTTAACACTGTTTGAGGGTCTTCTTTATTAATATTTTTAGTATAATTTAATTCGCCATCGTTTACATATTCTGAACATTCTTGGAAATTTCTACAAACTGTATCAATGATTTCGTTGAGGCAATCCATAATTTCTGTTTCATTAAACTGTGCATCTGCATTCATTATGGGACAAAAATCGAACTCACTAGATTCTGAACTTGATGCGTTAATTCTTTTCGCTAAAGTAGGACTTATTTCTATATCACCTTCCCTGTTTTCTATGACATGCTGGGAGAAAAACTCTTCCACAGTTTGATTATCATAAGTTTGCTGAATTCCAGTATTATTGTTTAGTTCTCTATTTTTTATATTAATAATATGCGGAGTGTCTTCAATGACATCAGTATTCGACTCATCAGTTGTAGAATTATTTACTGTCGTATATTTTTTATTTTTACTATATTTTTTTACTGTATGAGTGAAAGGAGTATTTTCTTTATTATTTTTGTGATCCTGCACTATTTTAGCACTTGTTAAGAAACCACTGTCTGCTTTGTCTTCATTGTTTCGCGTAGAATTCAAAGCTTCACGTGCCAGCATATCAACAATATTATCTGTATGTATATCCTTGTCTTTTGGTAAGCGTTCCAGCGTGTCATTTATTACGGAATCATTAGCTGATCCTATTGTAGCTACGAGGAGGCAGCTAATTGAATCATCATCGTTATTGACTACTGGTGAGATGCATTTAATTTTGGCCTTTTCTTTCACACTTTCCGTGTCACTTTGAGATTTTTTTTCTAAGGTTGCTTGCTTCTTATTGCAAACGCCATAGGGTCTAAGTTTTAGTGTACTAAGTGAAGCGTTTAAGACGGATCGTTCCTCTGTCTCGCTTACTTCAGTGACACTCGATAATTGTGGTAAAGCGCATACACTTACTGGTTCTTTATCAAATGTGTAACCTGGGAATGCTGTTAACTTTTCGCGTAACTGTAAATAAGATGATAAAAGAAATATGATTACATTTTCACAAAATTATGAGACAGATTCAAGACCTGTTTCGCCGGGCATTCTATATTCAGAAAACGATTCGTTTTGCTAACCGACCGTTTAATTTAAAACGAGCTCTGACTCAAAATATTCCCTATAAAAAATATTTGTTTGAACTTAAGCGCGCCTTGAACTTGCTTCTATTTTACACGTATTTTAATGACTTAAAAATAAATAAAAATACTTTCTTCAAGAGTATAAAATTCTGACATCCTATCTAATATATCTTCTTCTTCTTCTTCTATATTATAAATGTGAAATGTAAGTTTGTTTGTTACGCTTTCACGCGAAAACTACTTGACCGATCATCATGAAACTTTGTACACATATTCTTGGAAGTATTAGAAGTAACATAGGATACTTTTTTTTTTGGTCGCGATAACAGATATCTATGCGGGCGAAGCCGCGGGCAAAATCTAGTACAAAATGCAAAATTTGTTATTACAAAATATTTACCATAGCAAGAGAAGAAGTCGAAGCGCTAGACGGCGATTGCCATGAGATTGGCTTCCTTGGTCTGGTAATATATCCTAAAAAAGTAATATACTTTTATCATTATTAACAAACCCAATTAAACAATTTTTTAGCAACTTTCAAATCTCTGAGAAAATCACGACTACCATGTGATCATTCTTAAGCCTCATAATGTTTTGAATCGGTTATTTTAATGTATGTAATGAAAATTTTATTTACAAATATAAAATCTAATGCTATATATTAAACATAATTTACTAACTACACATTACCACTAGTCACTAGACAAATCTACTAATAATATTAAATTGTACAAAAACGAAATTTTTAGCTTTAAATTTTTAATTATAATTTATTAATAGCAAATAAAAAGTTAGTAACTAGTCAAAATCGATTCAGAATTTTCTAATGATATTTCGACAGAATCTAAAACCCGAAATTTCTTGCGATTACTTTTTTTTTAATAATATCTCACTTTATACGAGAAAAACAAAAATTTAGTTAAAATATGTATATTATATGTTAGTCCAAAATCTGGCAATCAATATTTACTAATATGTACCTGAATGTTTCCTGCGTGGAACCTCTACTGGATGAGAGAATCGTGTTTCATCTTCCTTTATTTAAAATAATTTATTTACATTATTAAATGAAATTCAAAACTACCCACATTTAATAAGATTTAAAAATGTTGACATGGGATTTACGTTTTGAAATAAGTTAAAATTGTTAAAATATTAAATAATATAATTAATTTTGTAAAAAAGGAAATAGTTTTGATATTCTTATTTAAATTAGTTATTATAAATAACATTTAAAAATATTTAAAAATACTTACCGAATTTATTTTTTCGTATTTTATTTTTCTAAGTGTTCTTTTATTACTACTTAATATGAAAAAAAAAATGAAGTAGTTTTTTTTCATGTTTATAATTTTTTTTTTATCTACAAGGGAACTGAACTGAACCGAATCAGCCTGTAAACGACCCACTGCTGGGCAAAGGCTACTCCTATATATAAGAGAAGGGTTTCTAGAATCTCCAGAATTAGTAATAAAAGTAATATCTAAGTACTAACGGTGGTATTATCAGCTCTTCGAGACCCATCTTGTCTACGTCGAGGAGACAGTTGTAATGGTTTTTTTAAATCTCTTAACAACTGGAAAATAAAGCAGCTTGTACAGATTTACAGTTAATATAAAATGACAAGTAGAAACAAAATAAACATTCATTCTAATATTATAATCGCTATTTTGTCCGTCTTTCTGTTGAGATTTCATGGCTAAAAAGCTGGACCGAATACGATAAAATTATTTTCAATATATTTTATATTAAGTAATACTATTATATATAATTCAGTTAGACTTGTAGAAGTTTCACCTGATATTTATTATCAAATATGCATCTCAAAGCTCTATCGACTTTGTTTATATCGCATCTGGTGCCAATGGAGATCGTGACGTCACATCCTTCGAGAACATTCGACGGATACATTCGTTGAGGATCCGATACTGTTAGTGTTATTAGTATTTCTGAATCGCTGGAAATACTTATATAATTTACTTTTTAACCAATGACGTCGTAGTTTGTAGACGTTTGACATTGTAGTTTTTAATACATATATAATTATATAAAGTAATTGCTTTAATTAATTATGAAGATTATGATAATAATAATACCATGCTATCATTCGCCACCTAATATGTAATACGACAATCCCCCATCTACCCTAGATGGGGGATTGCTGTCAACAAATATCTTACCCTCGCATTTCAACGCTGCTAGTATTATCCTCATTAATAACCAAAACGTCGCTTATAGACAAAGAATTTCCCAGAATTTCTAGTAGTTTAGGTTCCAACATCAAAGATATGCATTTGCTACCAGAATTAAGGTCTATCCAATAGTCTTTTTCATCTGTACCCTGAAAAAATCTAGCTTGAAGGACCAACTTTTCTAATAGGATATAAATTTGATTATTGACCGAGACAAAGTAATATTTAAGTAATATCACACTGTCTTACAATGTATACCTCTATACTTACAGATATTAAAGCAAGTCTTCCCACAGAAAACGTTCTACACAGCACCGAAATGACAACATCACTTGCTTCATTGTGTGCGTTTAGAAAATCTCTTGCATCCTACAATAGTTATACAATTAATATTACCTACAATAGTTATATAATTTAATAGTTATATTGTAAAACAAAGTGCTCTGCTGCATCTGTTTGCCTGTTCCCGATAAATTCAAAAACTACTGCACGGATTTTCGTGCGGTTTTCACCAATAGGTAGAGTGATAATAATGAAGGGCCCTGCCCCAGAAGTGGCACATTTGTTGGCAATTAAAATTCGCCTTAAATATAATGGATCATAGAATCGTATGGAAAAGTTAGTTATAATTACAATTTTTACCATAAAAAAGTTTTTCCAAGGCCTTGTCAAGAATATATCAATAGCTTTGCTGCAATAAACATTACTTGGGAACCATTTAATAGATGCATCTTTCCGCACTGCTAAGTCTTGACGCGGTAACAGCCATCGTAATAGAGTTTCCAATATACCAAATTGAGTTCGTAGATCACCGCAAGAAGACAATAATCTCGAAAGTTTTACACTAGTTTTGAAAATAAATAGAAATTTTAACATTATTAAACGAAATTTTAATAAATTAGAAAAATAAATGTCGTACATGAGCCTAAGATTTCTACAACTAACGGCTAGAAGGCAGAATATATCAACTAACTTTAAATTTAAAATTTAATTAAGTGTAGCTAATGATCTATATTTTATATATGTATATTAGTGTTTCCTGTAATACACCTTATTTTCTCATATTTATGCATAATATAAATAATTTCAACTCTATTCAAGATTATGATCTTGTGAGTTAGGGGGCATTCAAGTATTACTTAACGCATTTTAGGGGGGGGGGGGGTCTTGAAAAAAAAATTCCGATGCGTTACAAGGGCGGGAATGATTTACGGGCGGAATTTCATACAACGCGTTATGTAACATTGTTTTTTTTTTCATTATTTAAATAAAAACTAGGAAATTAAAGTCTCCCAAGTTGGCAACCCTTTTCGTTTATGTTTTACGGTGAGTGCCTTGATTGTATTGTACGTCATTGTTATTATGTTCTCCATGTATTACGAGTTAGAAATCTCTTGCTTTATTTATTATCACCGCAAACGCAATTAAAACAACAACAAAAGTATTTTTGCGACTTTCTGGTACTTTGCACAACATAATTGTGCCTTTTGAGTAAAACTGGTAATTTGGGTAACTTGGGTATCACGTAAAGCTTAGAGAGGGTTACAGAAAAACACTATGGTGCGTTACATGGGGGGAGGAAGGGTCAAAAATCTTCAAAAATTTTATCACGTAATACTTGAAAGCCCATTTAGTAGTAATTTAAGTAACTTATTTAACCATTCTAACATAAGAACATAGATTATGTAAGTAAAGTGTTTTATAGTAAATGTAAGAGATTTAAATATACAACTGGATTAAAAAATAAAAAAAAGTACTTTATAATAACAAAAGCAAATGTTGATAAAAAAAGCTTACAAATAAACATCAAATTTATTTCTCAGTGCAAATCGGATCTCCCTACTTGACTCTGCGCAAAATTTGTTCAAACACTGAATTATTTTGTATCTCTGAACTATATCTGGCTGATCTCTCGTTACAATATCTAATAAACATTCTGCTGTTTCTTGGACTAAGATATCATTTATTGCAGGATTTTTTGTACCTATTTCCTTAAAAAAGTAATTTAAAATAAACTTATCTAACCTTATATATAATACAAAATTACTATCAATTGTATCCAATGATTAGGTACAAGCAGAGTTAGTTTTAAAAATAATAATTCAAAACAGTACCTGTATAAACATTAATAATATGCTTAAGAAGTTCCACCAATGATTATTATGGACTATTAGGTGCTTACGCAGAGCATCAAGCCAATATTGGATTAATAAGACCAGCTCCTTACCAAGTAAACCCCAAGTTTTCGAAGGTGGTGTTCGCAACATTAATTCAAGTATTTTTAATGCTACACCATTTTCGTCGCATTTATTAAAGTACTGAAAAGATAAAAATACGTGCTTTTATGCAATGTTCCGGAAATAAAAATAAATAATATCAAATACTCACTTCTATTTCAATAGATTTGATCTTATTTAACGCGAGAATAGTCGACATATTGAAATGTATTTTCAAATTTGAAAATTTTGTTATTACATATTGCGTGCTAGATATATAATCGTTTAGATTATTAACATTTTTTAACAATTTGCTAATATCCATTTTTACTTAAAAATTGTAATTACAATCATGTAATGCAATTCTGTCACAAAAAACTATTACTCCTACCGGAGAATTCCGTAGTATAAATTGGTATAAATCAAGTATAAATTTTAAACAGATGTAATATTAAAAATATTTCCCGCTAAGAAGCATAAACAAAAATATCAACTAATATCCACGAACTAATACACAGGTCTAACAACGACAGTACAGCGCAGCATGGTCTACTAATTACTACATTATGGCACAGAGAGTCGTACTCTGACTGGTGAATTATTATCGATACTTGAAGAGGTGAGGTATTTTTTGACAATCATATATGACAAAAAAAAAGAAAAAACATAAAACATAAACATTAATAAACTTCTAAGTAAAGTTAACTAACAGTTATGTAATTAATTACGCGTCGTTAGGTTAATTTTTTTTTCTCGTCTGGAGAACCTAACTGCGCTTTCGACACAAAACAGGTATTTAGGTAGGTAGGTACATTTAGTTATCCCTAATGAGGTTTTACTGTACAAGTTAAAATAAGAATATAAAATAGAGGTTTTACTGTACAAGTTAAAATAAGAATATAAATGTGAGATGAGTCACTCTGAAACGGGGTATAAAAAGGGAAAATGACGATCTTTTATTAAGTATTTAATAAAGCCCCAACAACGCTTCCACTGCGCAATAATGTCTGAGAAACTGTTACCAAGACTAGAAGAAACAAATTTCAGCAACTGGAAATTCCGGCTAAAATTATTAATGCAAGAAAATTCAGTAGCCGATGTAATTGAAGAAAAATCGGATATTTCAGCAGAGGAATTTAAGAAGAAGGACATCAAGGCGCGGAACCTCATAGTACAATGCATATCAGATAAGTACTTAGAAATTGTTAAGAAATGTTATACTGAAAAGAGATGATAATACAATTAGAAAATACGTTCGAAAGAAAAAGCGTATTCAATAAATTACATTTAAGAGAATTAATGTCATTAAAATGCACAAATGAAAAGCTTCAGGACTTCTTTCTAAAATTTGATTCCGTGATCAATGAGTTAACAGCTGCAGAATGTATTATAGATGAAATGGACAAAGTTTGTTATTTGCTATCTGCAATGCCTGGAAAATATAATAACGTTATCACGGCAATAGAGACTATGACGACGGATATTATAAGTATAGAGTTTGTGAAGGCAAGATTGCTAGATGCAGAGATCAGAGACCAAGATATTCCAGAACAATACATCAATGCACAACAAACAGCATTCTTCACATGCTACAATTGCGGAAAACCCGGACACAGGGCATATGAGTGCAGATCCAAAACAAGATCTACACGCGGACGAGGAGGATATGCAAGAGGATATACGCGGAGTGGTACGAGAGGAAGAGAACGTTCATCAAGAGGACATAATCAAAGAACATCAGCGATCGACAATGTAGATATTATGGGTTTTACATCAACTGAGCATCAAGTAAATATGTGTGATTTAGATAAGTCTGTTAGGTTTGTAATTGATTCTAGTGCAACTCAAAATTTAATAATGAGTAAATACGAAAAATATATGATAAACGTACAAAATTTAGACAAAGAAATCAAAATCTATGTTACAAACGGGCAATATTTAGTTTCATGTAAAAAAGGTACTTTAAGAGTATTACATAATAAAACAAAAATAACCATTGAGGCTCTAATTGTGACTGGCTTAAGTCATAATTTATTGTCAGTCAAAAAATTATTAGAAAAAGGAAACCGTATTATGTTTTATGAAAATAATGTAGTAATCACAAATGGTGGGATAACTATAAAAGGTAAAATGTTAGGACTTTTATATGGTATTGACTTAAATTTAAATTTAGAAAAATGTAATGTTGCTAATACTGTAAATGATCGAGACTTATGGCACAAAAAATTAGGACATGCAAATAGAAAACATCTTTCAATTTTAAAATTACCATTTTCTTTAAATTCTCGTGGACCGTGTCGTGAAGGGAAAGCCACAAGGTTACCTTTTCAGTCGACAAATCGTTTCAGGTCTAGATACGTTGGTGAGCTGTTACATACAGATCTGTCAGGACCGGTAAGAACTCCAACATCAAACGGCGAACTATATTTTCAAACCATAACGGATGATTATTCACATTTTTGTGTTGTTTATTTTTTGAAAAGGAAAAATGAAGCTACTACTAATTTGATTGACTACATTAACAAGATAGAAAGACAAACCGGAAATAAAGTAAGAAAAATCAGGTGCGATAATGGCGGTGAATTTAAAAATGAAACAATGTATGAATACAGCGGAAGAAATGGTATTATTATACAATACACCCAACCTTATTCACCACAATCTAATGGCGTAGCTGAGAGAATGAACCGAACCATTTACAATAAAGCACGAACTTTAATGATTGAAACACAACTACCCAAACATTTATGGAACGAAGCTGTAGCGTGTGCCGTATACCAGATAAATAGATGTCCCTCCGCAGCAATTAAGTTCAGAGTACCAGCAGAAATTTTGTATGGAGAACTGAATTTATCCAGACTGAGAATTTTTGGATCTAGAGCATGGATGACTATAGTACCAAAAGAAGGAAAATTTGATAAATGAGGTAAAGAAATGAGGTTTGTAGGCTACAACATAGTTGGGTACAGACTATGGGATCCAGAAAATGATAAAATAGTTAGTTCAAGAGATGTAGTATTTGATGAAAGTGACTATATATATAAATGTAAAGAAAATTATGATAAGGTTAATAATGAAAAACAAACGTACAAATGGAGAGAAGAAGAACATGAACAGGTAAGTAATGAAGATAAGGAAGTGACAGATATAGATGGAAATATTGAAGAAAGATATGAAGATTGTGAAGAATATGTAGAGGAAGAAAACACTCAGGATATTAATAGAGAGACTAGTAGAGAAGTGAACAGAACTAGATCGGGAAGAGTTGTGAAGAAACCTAGTTATTTAGAAGAAGATTATGATTTAAACATAGCATATTGTTTATGTTCAGGTGAACCAGCGAGTTATAAGTAAGCGATACAGTATGATGGATGAAATAAAGCTATAAAGAAGGAACTAGATTCACACAAGAAATTAGGAACATGGGGCGAAGCACAGAATTTACCAGAAAATAGAAAGGCTATAGAAACTAAATGGATATTTAGACTAATACAAGATGGAACTAGAAAGGCTCGATTAGTAGCAAGAGGGTTTCAACAGAAAGAACAGGGACACGATTTTTATTCTCCTGTTGCAAGAATGTCAACGGTAAGGGCTATGTTGAGTCATGCAATGCAAGAAGGATTAACAGTAAAGCAACTAGATGTTCCAACAGCGTTTTTAAATGGTGTTTTAGAAGATGAAGTTTTTATAAAATGTCCTAAAGGAGTAAAATGTCGAGAAGGAAAAGTGTTTAAACTGAAGAAAGCACTATATGGGCTTAAGCAGGCACCAAAGTGTTGGAATGAGAGATTTCATAATTTTATGTTAGAAAATGGATTTACTCATCAAAATATGATGTTTGTTTATACATGAATACGAATACATGGATATTAATTTACGTGGATGACATTTTATACTTTGGATACGATGAAATTGTAGCGAAATTAAAAGAAGAATTTAGAATTAAAGATTTAGGTGAAATAAGAGGTTATTTGGGTTTAGAAATCACAAGAGATGAAAACAAATTAGAAATTAAACAAACGAAAATGATAAAGAGAGTTTTGGATAGATTTAATATGAAAGATAGTAAGGGAACCTACACTCCCATGGAAGCTAACTTCAATGCAGATCCTAACGATTAAGTAATTAATGTACCTTTCAAAGAATTAATTGGATGTTTATTGTTTATCTCTAAGTATACTAGACCCGACATTACTTTTGCAGTGTCGTATCTTAGTAGATTTTTGGATAAACCTACAGGATCATTATGGAAAGCTGGTAAAAGAATTTTACGGTATCTGAAAGCTACAAAGATAAAGGATTGTTATATAGAAAATTAGAAAAGTACGAAGTTAAGAATTTGGTAGGATATTCTGATGCAGACTGGGCTGGAGACAAGAGCGACAGAAAAAGTACGAGTGGTTGTGCAATATTCTATTGTGGTAATCTCATAAGTTGGTTTTCAAGAAAACAGAGTGTTGTAGCACTTTCAACAGCTGAAGCTGAATATCTAGCAGCAGCTCAAGTTGTCAGTGAATTAGTTTATCTAAAAGGTATTATATCAGATATAACCTGTAATTCTAACATTATTACTAAACTTTTAATAGATAACCAGAGTGCCATAAAACTTATTCAAAATTCAGAAAACAGTAAAAGAGCCAAACATATAGATATTAAAGCACACTATATTAAAGATGTCGTACAAAAAGGTTATGTAAATATCTCTTATGTATCTACTGATAAAAATATTTCAGATTTATTCACTAAAGCTCTAGCTAAAGTCAAACATGAGTATTTTAGAAAAGCATTAAATATTGTATAAAAATGTTTTTACATTAAAAAATGAAGATGTTAAGTTAGTAGATAGTAAGTAAGTATATTTGAAGTAAGGTTGTTTAATAAAATAAATATAGTTTTATTTAATGGTTACTTAGATTAGTTTAAGGGAATTTGTAATGAAATGAATTGTGTTATTTTTTTTAAAGTTTATATGTGATGTAATTTTACAAATATTAGAAATGAATTGTAAAATTAAGGGGGGATAATGAGGTTTTACTGTACAAGTTAAAATAAGAATATAAATGTGACATGAGTCACTCTGAAACGGGGTATAAAAAGGGAAAATGTACGATCTTTTATTAAGTATTTAATAAAGCCCCAACAATTCCGCGGTAGTTTACCTACGTCCAAACGGCGCCACGTGTTAACAGGGTAGCAGGCTACCTTTGATAAACAAGCATGATCCAATTCCTCTTTATACTCTAATCCTGGCTTAGAACAGCCAAAAATACCGAGATATTTCACTCGTTTAAGCAACAAATTTATTGACTTGTTAAATGATGTGAACTTTGGATAAAAATTAATATTAACTGTTTACTTATCTTGATATTTCCGGCGTATTTAAAAATGGAATTATACTTATTTACAACGATTGTCAATCATTAAACCTATACCTACCTATTTACCTACATAACTACACTAACCTTAAAAAATGTTGAAAGTGAGCTCCTTCTCGTGTGATGCACAGTTCGGCATGTTTCCGAATATTGTCTTCTACACGATTTAACACGAATGGGACACTTTTAACAGTTTCGAAAGCACTGGTGATTTTTAATTTCAACTCCTCTTTGTTTGCATACTCTGTAGCATACGAGAGACGTTTTATCTTCCCCCATAAATAAAAGTCCAGTGGCGTAAGATCTGGAGAGCGAGCTGGCCATGACATTTAGAATGTCTAAGTATGACACACAACTGAGTAACGTATGGAGTGGAAGGATTTCACCAATATCCATTGTGTACGTCAAAAATACCAAGCTTAGTAAACGTAGCCTCGTCCGTAAACAATACGTTTTTGTCAGTGTTTTTTTGCAAAACCGACAAAAACTTATTCGTGGCTTGTAATTGTTGGCTTGTAAATAAAAGAACTCAGTTCTTGAACATGTCGAAAATGATACGGTTGTAGCCTTTCATTGTAAAGTAGATTCCTCAGAGTCCACTGAGATACACCAAATCTTTTAGCAGTCCTCGGAGGGGACTTGTCGCTTCCGAGCATCATCACCGCAATGCTCGGCGACGACGAGTCCTGGAAGGCGATGGTCTCCTTCTGCGAGACAGTAATGTCCCAGAAGGAGGCCGACGAGCGAGTGAGAGACGAGGCCGCCGACGTGGCCTTCATCCGCGGGCAACGAATGGGGGTGCGTAGGAGGCGCTACTTAATGCGCCTCCAGTGACGCCCCTGAGCCCGTGTCGGGCCAGGATGGGAACCCGGTCCTGCTAGACACGGCGTTGTTGGGACTGTTCAGAGGTGAGCCGAACAGTCCCCATGGAGGAGAAGTCTGACCTTTCGCCGAGGCCAGCCTGTCGCTGGAGGGATCCTGTTGCCTGTAGATCCGGGACCCTCCAATTAAAGCGCCTGAAGGCTCCAGAAGGGGTTTAGTTCAGTATTGCACTCCCAAAGTGCCGAGTCCGACATAGATCTAGGACTGCCACCCGGGCATCCTGGATATCATCCGTAAATGGATTCCCCTGAGATAAAAATAAAAAAAATCTTTTAACAGCCTTTCGAGTACTCGCTTCTGGGTTGTTCTCAAAATATTCGAGAATGTCTTCTTGTAGGGAGACAGGATATGCCACTCCATCTCGTCCTTGGGCATGTAATTATATAGTGTAGTAAGTATCGTAGTCTTTGACTAGCGTTTAAGATTACACTGGCAGTAGGTACTCGGCGATTGGGGAACATCTCCCGGTACAAATTGATAGTATCCAGCAAGCTATCATTCGCACGCGCATAAGCACGAACTATGTCCAAGTACTCTGCATTTGTGTATTGATAAGCCATACCTAATTACTAATGACGGGTCACAATCACACATGACAGATTAGGTATACGTGTAAGATCAATCAATCCGCAAAGCGGGAATTAGAATTAGCCATGAGGCGAGGGGTGTGGGTAGCAAGCAGCACAGTACAACACCTGTGCACGCGCCGCCGCCATGACTAGAAATGTGTCCTTACTTCATTAATTTTAATTAAAATTTATGGAAATTTGATCAAAAATTTAGTACCGATTTTTTTTACATAATTCGAATGAGAATCATGTACTAAGTATTCTCCTTAAATATTGATGGTAATTTACTAGTCACACTGTATAGTGGGGGTACGCCGGCTTTCAATTTACGTCCGTCAGAGGCATGACGATAGATGGGTGTGCTGTGCAACGAAGTAAAATCATATGTTTTGAACAATGTCAAATCTAAACAAAACAGTTAAATAATAGAACAAAAATGACAATGAAATCACAAAACAGTTGTAAAATAACACAAATCTTTGGAAGAGAAAAATATACGTCGTATTATTGATAATAAAAAATGAGACCGAGTCGATTACAGTCGCTTGGGACTCAAACAGCGAGCGCAATGCCAACTCCGCACCGCACCCATCGATAGCAACGACGTACGACGTGTTGACGTGAAAGAAAAGCTATAAACACCAAAGAGTATAAAAATATAAACACTATCGCACTAATCTTTCAGTACTGAAATTGGGCTTCTTTGTAAGACTTTTAATTATTAAGACCGTAGAATAGACCAACACCATAGACTACATGCACTTTCGATATCCGTTCCAGTTGATGTGCCAACAGCTTAAGGCCGGACTCACACATCCGGAATGAATGTGTGACTTTGTGACGACTGAATTCCGGACTTCCTGAATTATTAATTCAGAAAGACCGGAATTCCATACAATTTCACTATTCTCTAAACACATTCTGATTTTTTCAGATTATGAAATTCTCAGATCGATCTGTAAGAGCGTTCTGGATTCCGGTTCTGAATATTATTAATTCATAACGCTCGCATTCCCATACATTTCAACAGACCAGCACACACATTCTGGAAATCAGATTATGAATTATTTCAGTGTTGCCAGCTCGGGTATTGAAAACGGCGTAGGCCAGATCAGAAAATGCTTTTTATAAATATATAACGAGTGTTAAAAAATATTATTTATTAATTATTATTATTTATTAGTATATTATTTATTTGCATTTATATGTATTTGTACGTGTGTTGTATAGATTATTTAATTATATGTATTTTATATATTATTAAAGGTATCTATTTGCTTAGTTTCTATTATATTATCATTATTAATATTGTTGCACCTGCCCATCTGCAAATGCAATATTTCTGTCACCCTCAGGTTGTCTGGCAGAAATTGCTATTTAGTAGTAAGACCGCCTAATCAGGTGTCAATCAGGTAATCAAGTACAGCTCAAATAGTGTTAGCTTCTATCTTTAATTTTGTTCTCTGTTTTGGTATGCATAAAGTACATTATTATTATAATAAAGTATATTATAATTTAAAAAATATATAAAGAGTATAAAAAAAAAACATATTATTTATTACTATATTAATTTTTATTTTTACATTATATTTATTCCACGTGAATTATATTATTTTAAATTAATAAATTAATTCATTATTATTATAATCAGTAATTAATTAGTATTTTTTATTAATTATTATTAGTATTTTTAAGAAAATTCTATAAACAATCACCAAAAAGTAAGTAAATTAACTTTTAAAACGCAATATTTACATAAACTTTTCAAAAACATTCCCACGGATGGATTTTTTCTATCATATTTGAGAATTCAGTGTAATAAGGCTAGCCATAAGGCTTCAAAAAAGATTTTTGATGTAATTCTCACCTTTGTTGCTGTGATTTAAGGGACATTATTGTTTAAAAATATAGAGTTCTGTCAAAATGCAATATTGTACAAAAAAATTATAACCGATGCGTCTATTTTATTTTTTTAATAAGTAATAATAATGCGTAAATTATTCCACGTCAATTATATTCTTTTAAATTAATAAATATTATTAGTATTTTTAAGAAACTTCTAAAAACGATAGCCAAAAAGTAAGTTAATGAAATTTTTGAATGAAATATTAATAATCTGTATTTTTAAGATATGTGTGAGGCGAGGTGACGGAATTTAAGATTATGAATTCAGATTATGAATTCAGAGAGGCATTCCGGATGTCTGAGGCCAGCCTTAAGCTAATCTCTAAAATATCATCAACAACCTAAGGATTTGTTACAAAAAAAAAAAAAAATGATGAGAAATAAAATTAATGAGAAACGTGTAACCTTTAAACAAGTTATAAATATTTTGTATTTAAATATTTTATTTGATATTTGTTATAATTTTTTTACAAATAGAATAGTTTTGATACACATATCGTTAGTTATTTAATGACATTTTAGTAAATAGCACAAATATTTTAATATAATAATGATTATACTACGTTTTTATATAAAAAAGTAAACATAGTCCATGGATCTAAAATATATTCTTACTTCATATTAATATTATGGCAATGGCAATACTAATATGCACTTTGGCGACTCTTCAAGTCAATTCAAGTCTTCAGAAATGACGGGCGGCGGTTGGTTATATTGGTTGTTCTATATGGCTTACTATAAATTTGCGATAAAGAGTCTCGAAAAATTATGAAATATATTTAGACAATAAACATGTCGTGATAACGTGTGGTTAATCATACACGTACGCACGCACCTAGTTTGTCACTTCGTATTTTATCACTTCAGTGTTATCATCGCATCATAGCGCACGGTTCGAGACACTCGAAACCAGTAGATATTATGTGGCCGGATCGCGAGTTCAAAATAAGAGTTTTACAATTATGACGCCTATGGTGTACACAGTGTATGGTTTTGCTATATTTTTTATAATTGCGTGGATTTGTTTGTGGTTAATACACATAATGGCTCTTTCATATTCTAAGTGGAAGTTGCATAGGACTGTGGACCGGTCGCCACCGGAACAACCATATCTTGGTGTTTCTATAATGAAGCCTCTCACCGGTGTCGATCCCAACTTGTTTTCGAACTTGGAGACGTTTTTTACGTTAGATTACCCGACATACGAGTTGCTATTCTGTGTAGAAAACGAGCACGATCCAGCAGTGATGCTTGTTAACAGCCTCATGCAAAAGTTTCCTCAAGTGGATGCTAGATTGTTCATTGGTGGACTGTGCGTCGGTGTAAATCCTAAAATAAATAATATGCAGCCGGCATACTTGGCGGCAAAGTATCCTTTATTACTAGTGAGTGATTCCGGCATTCGCATGCGAGAAGATACGTTACTGGATATGGTGCAGCATATGAAAGAGGACGTTGCGATCGTACATCAAATGCCTTTTGTGTGCGATGCCGATGGTTTCGCAGCTGTTTACGAGAAAGTGTACTTTGGTACGACGCAGGCGCGTATGTATCTTGGCGCCGACTTTCTCGGCATCAATTGTCACGTAGGTATGTCGTCGCTGATACGACGATGCGCACTGGAAGAGGTCGGTGGTCTAGCGGCATTCGGCGAATATCTGGCCGAGGACTATTTTATGGCCAAGGCCGTCGTGTCTCGAGGGTGGCGTATGCGCGTAGCGTCGCAACCGGCGTTGCAAAATTCCGGTGAGAAATCAGTTGGAGCACTTCAAGCGCGCCTGAAGCGTTGGGCGCGATTACGCATCGCTATGGTGCCGACGACGGCTCTGCTGGAGCCGTTGAGCGAGTGCCTGCCCCTCGGTGCAGGTGCCTCTTGGGCAGCTGGCGAGCTATTCGGCGCGGAGCCTCTCCCATTCTTTTTAGTGCACGTGCTAGTGTGGTTCTTGTCGGACTGGTTGATGTTGCGGTCAGTGCAGAACGGCTCACCCGCTATTACAAAAGTGGAGTTTTTGCTTGGTTGGACGTGGAGCGAGTGCTGCGCGCCGGTCGTGTTAGCCGCGGCACTGCTCAATCCCGAGATCTCATGGCGGACTCGCAGCTATCGGCTGGATTGGGGTGGCCGTGCCCACGAACTCAAACCAAAACTTAAATTTTAAGCCCCATCTCTTATCGAAAGTTTATTCGGTGTACGTAGATTGTGTTACATTATACATAATGAATAAATACATTTTCAGTGCAAAAATTTGAATGAAAGTTTATAATTATTATATTAGTATTAAGTTTTGATTTTAATTAATATTTATAATTTTGAAACGAGCGGTGGATACTTGTTATTCTTGTTTTAGAGTTTTGTATGTTTATAGATTAAAAGAATTTCGGCTGTTGTATAATTATTTTTTGGTAGTGATATATCAGTATCAATCTGCCATATTGTGTTTAAATTTTATGTACATATAAAAATAATATATGGGAATGAAAAAGGTGAACTTGAATATGTAAACACTGTGATTGACACACAAAATTATTTAACAGTGAATTGTTTTCTGTAATGCTGACCTGCTTTTGCATTTAGGTACTGTTTTATTGAATGAAAAAGGAAAATGTATTTAACCTACCAACACTCAACTGTATTATGTAATAACATACTAATACAAAACAGAACAACACAAAGTACAAAAGTAAACATTGCACACAACTTGCATATTATAAGTTAATTTATTCATCTTTCAAAGTTACATCACCAGTGGTTTTAATGAACAATTTAATCCTAACAACAATTCTAAATATGAGTGAACAGGGTTTTTCTCTCTACTAATATTTTGTACTACGATGCAAGTTTTTTGAACTTTTTTTTGTACCTTTGGACTAGGAATGTTTAATTAATAAACTGTGCACATTGGAATTGGGACCAAAAAGGTTAAATATTTTTTTGAATGTGAACAATAGTATAAAAGAGTATTACTTTCTGGTATAATTATTATTACTTTTTGCACTGAACGGCATTGAGAGAAAAGACTGTATTTTCTAATGTGACAGTGTCCAAAGGTACTTAATTTTGTTGTGATTATATTAAGATTTTTATTTATTAATTTTTGAACGATTTTATTGTGCCATGATTGATTTAATTCCTTTGATTCTACAATGTTTATGAACATAATATTATCTATGCAGTATTTAATCTTGCTGTCTAATTTCACAGGATATAAGTGATAGCCATTTATAATATCTAAATTATGCAATACTTTATGACAGTAATAGAAGTGCAATTATTTATATATTTGTAATAAATATAGCATAATATTATATTCTCATTTGAATAATACATGAAAGTTGGAATATGATTTTTTGTTTTCTTAATGACTTTAAAAAAAAAATTGTTTGATAATTCGATCAATTTTAGTGACATATGCATAAATTTATTAAAATTTAAATGTTGCCCATTTATAAAATCTTTAGTGTGTTTAGTGGTATATAGGTTTACAAAATGCAATGATTATTATATTTTACATTTTCATTATATCTCATGGAGATATATGTTTCAATACATTACGTTGTTTAGCCTATCTCAAAACTTCTCAAGTTACACTAAAGTCTAATGGCATTAATCAATATATCATATTATATACAATAATAAAATACTTATCGCGGTAAATTTACTACGCCGTTTATAATGACATTAGGCATTTTTTGTCATTGAATGCTGAATTGTAGTATAGCTATTGAATTTCACATGATATTTAATACCGTAATTTTACTTAATTAGTTCGATAATGGGCGTTAGGCACTAATCTTAGTGTAGTCGTAATAACGTAAAGGTTGTCAGATCTGACTAGACAGAACGTTAAGTACCTAATGAAATTCTTATGCTCACGAGTTTAACGAAATTGCTAAAATTCAAGATTATTTCTAGAAAGATTAAAAAAAGTTCCCATCAAGGCTAAAAATTATAATTTTTTTTTTCCGTGGGGCACCTCAATATACTATAAAGTAAAAAAAAAAATTGTTTTAAATATTTTCTTTTTTCATGACCTACAAATTTTACCTTCAGGCTAAGAAAAACAAAAAACAATTTGTTTTTCGCTCCATTCTCATACATAATTATATGTATATAGTATTGAATTGGTATATACACGTAGTTTCAAGAGATTATTTACGTAAGTAGTGTTTTAGTTTTGGTCCATTTAAGCAGATTTTAATATAAAATAAGAAAAAATTTCAAGGCAAAAGCAAAGACTCCATTTATAATTTGACCATACAATTAAAGTATAAATAACGAATAGCTCAAGTGTCTGTTATGACGGTCTTTTTTTTTTGTATATTTTTGCACAAGTTTTATTTCAATTAATTTTTTATATTGTATTTCAAATTTTGTAACGACTGTTTGCGAAACAATATCTCAATAAAAGCAGTTTTCATAAAAAATTGTGCAAACTGTAATCAGAATAATGCCAATTTAATAATAATTATAATATTTATTTTATATAAATTCTTTTAAATTGGACTTTTTAACTCTACACGAATATCTTTACATAATAATGTTTTTATGTTCTATAAAGTATAATTATGTCACCGTAAAATTGTAAATACCGTTAGATTATAATCTATCTCGTGTCGAAAGTTTGTGTACTGTAACGTAATGCTTACAATTTAACGCATATTTTTCGGTAGATTATAATTATCGAAGTGATGAAACCGTCAAATCACAATCTTATTAGGTTAGGATGTTACGGTTCACAATCTCGCGAGATACATTATAATCTAACGGTATTAATAATTTTACCGTGACATATTATTATATACGTGCAATATTTTCAATAAGTATAAGTATTATATAAAAATTTAAATTGTATAGCAGCAGCTTCATAATAATTTTGTTAATGTATTTGTGTATGTGTTTACGTATATTCTATATATAAACATGTTATTTATAATTTAGTTATTTATATAACAGTTGAAACAAACTCATCTATATACAGTACAACCTTGATATAACGAGCCTCAATATAACGAATTCCTCGATTAAACGAATTTTTCGAAATCCCCTAGAACTGCCCATAAGAGATAATACAAAATATACCTCTACATTACGAATAACATTTATCGAGAACCTCTTTATAACGATTTTTCAATCATTGCAGAATATAGGTAGAAGGTATTTTTACATCTATTTAACGAATTTTTTCAACTTAAAACCTTGATATAACGTATCCTATTAATTATTTCCACTTAATTCCAAGTTCTTACCTCGTTAAAACGAATCGCAGTCCAGTCTAACCTCTATATAACAAACCTCATTATAGCGAATTACTTGGTATAACGAATATTTCCTAACTCCCTTCAGTTTCGTTATATCGAGGTTGCACTGTATACCTATCGATATTGTATTCAATTGAACGTTTGTTATCCAGTTTTCTCGAAGTCATTAACATTTAAATGTCTATTAGACAATTATAATTGCATCTCATAAAAAAAAAAAACTCATAATTTGATAAAATTATAACTAATCTAACGGCCGCCACGCATGGCTGACAATAGGTACCATCTTAAGCAATGTATCATAAAGGAAATATCGAATGTAAATACAATTCGCAGAGATTAGGTACGTTAAGATTATTCACGTTCAGACTTCACGATGACGCATTCAAAGAGATGTTACGTACTTCATTCGTATTTAACAAGAATAATCGTTCTACCGTCTATATCCTGTGAGTTTAGACAATGTTTAAGCCTAGCCTGCTAGTATTTATAACCAGTGTACGCCTGAAAACAGTTCAATACTCAGTTGTATTATATAAAAAAAAAAATGGGTACTGCAATTATATCGCAATAGCTAATGTAAATAACGCGCTTATTTCGGGGGCCATTTATAAAGTTAGACGTATGTTGACGACGTAGGACTGATATCGAGATCTTAATTAACGTAATTGTGATTGGTTGTAATCGTAATCATTGTAACCCGTATGTTAATCGGTTTTTATTCTTAGTCAATTTCATACTCGTCTGTTTTCCGTCGTCATTATACGTTTAGGGCCTGTTTAATCGATTACTGATAAATTTATCTGACGTATAACGGTATCCGACAGATAAAAGTATAAAATATATTTTTTATTTTCACCATCGAACTCAACTTTATTTGTCAAAGTTGTAGTTTATTATTTAAGAGATAAACTTTATCAGCATCCTTTGAAACAGGCCCTTAGGGTGACTGTCCATTGATGCGGACCGAGTCGGCGGAGCGGAGAAACGGAGAAATATTAACCAATAGGATTGGAGCGGAGGGGAGATTTTTTGCAATCCTATTGGTTAATATTTCTCCGCCGCCTCACTCCGAATCAATGGACAGGCACCCTTAATTTTATTACATACGCCATTTCAATAGAATAGGTACAGACTGAACATCGAAACACGAAATTGTTTATTTCTAATTATTTATTTGTAAATATTAATACATTTAAACCTTATTAAGGAAATTGATAAATTGAGAATTAATGTAATATGTTGTAGTATTGCCTAAACGAATTGTTCAACGATTACGAGTTTGTTTGTGGATAAGTATTCAAGTTATTCTGGACAAATGGTGTCATTTATATCTTGGTATATAGACATCGTTGTCATCTGGAATTAGTATCGACGATGTCAAATAGTACCTAGTAGCCGAAAAATTAATTAGTGATTGGTGAATTAGTTTATCAGCAAGTCAAATGTCAATAGAATGTGATGTAAATTTATCAGTCGACTGATTGAAAATCATCAGTATCATAACTTGACTTGATAAGCATATCTATCGGTAAATCTTGTCTAAGCTCCCACTTTGAACGCACATATAGCCAGATTTTTGTGTTTTACAAACACTTAGAATGTATAGAAATTTTCTCGATATAAATATTTATAAAATATTATTAAAAGTCGAGTCAAATTTTGTTATCTTATCTACAAACGAATCCGTTAATCGTTACATAATTCTTGTCAAGCCAAGGGCTCGACAGTGTTACATAATATGAGATTGATCTCATACATTTTAACTTATGTACAAACTATTACGTCAACTAATACTTATCTAACTGTTTTCCGTGCTTTTTCTATTGAAATATAAAGTCATGTACGGACTGCGTGTTACAGTGTAATCGTTGTCTAGCGACGTTGAACATGTGCGTGTTAATATACATGCAGTACTTGTGACGTGGGTACCGACGCGTCTGAGGAACGCGTGGTCAGTACATGGCTTAAAAAACGTCATATCACACATGGATTGAATGTAAAATTGATGTAGACCTTGTATATTGTACCTGATAAAGGCGACTTTTAATAAAATATCAGTCTGTTTGGAATTTATTTTATATTCTTTTTTATATAGTTAGACTGTGGTGTATATAGGTAACTATTAGATCGCTCCCCATACACGAAAGTTTTTTAATAATAATTCGACTGTCCCTACAAATACTATCAAAACTAAAAAAGGTACTTTACAGGAGAGCACTTTTAAGTTAATTTTGTGTACAAAATTGTCATTTATTTGTTAAGTATCGATATTATACTCATGAAAAATGTGGTTTAATATTTATTCTTTAGCTTATTCTCTTTTTTTGTATGAAAACATATATAAAAAGGAGTTTCTTAGTGCAATAAAAAAAAATCGCAAATTTTCAGTTTCAATACTGTACGTAGGGACAGTCGAATTGGCGCTGGCGTTGGCGAAAAATCAATGATAATTACATTTGATAATCACGCGATCATCTTTGGAAATTTTCATACATTTTATCCTATTTACGATATCAGACATTAACATAACTAAAACCTAGAAGTAAGATAAATCTTTAAATATGCTAATTAATAATAATGTAAATCAATTGCAATCCAGATTAGTTATACGAGTTTTTACAAGATGTTACAATAGTAATTAGTTGACCTTTAGTCTAGTGACCGGCGCGAACCTTGTGTGCTGACCATTCCCTCATGGAAATTATTCCCAATATAAACTCTGTACTTAGAATTCTAATAAATAGAATTAAAAGACTTATAAAGACATTTTTAGAGTTTTATTTGAGTTTGACTTTTTAGACTTTTTTCCTCAAATAAAACTCTAAAAATGTCTTTATAAGAGTTTATATTGGGAATAATTTTCATAAGGGTTAACCTGCGCAGAAATGTATTTTGAGTATTTTTGATGACACGAAGTAAATCACGGATGGAAGTGGGTGGATCATATTGTTGTCCATTGATTGGCAGACATGAAGTGAATCGGACAACGCGTCGCGGACAACCATTCGTGCGCCTTTCGTGTTGTTTCCTTTCCATTGCCAGTGCCGGATTAGCCTATAAGCTATTTAAGCAATTGCTTAGGGCATCCCGTCTTGGGGGGCACCAGAGACGACATGACAGAGACGAAATCATTTTGTGTTGACCCCACCTAGCATGGGATAGGGGTGTGCGATAATTATCGATAATTCGTAAGTACTCGATAATTTTTCATTCGATAAATATCGATAACTATCGATAAGTTTTCATTCGATGATTATTGATAATTTTTTGCGATCCGAAAATTATCGATAATTTTGTGCCATCCGATAATAATTTTTTTTATTTTAGGTATTTATCGATAATTTTTATCCGGCAAAACAACAACACATACATATTCTACCTACGATATGTATTCACATTTTTTTTTTCAATTAATTCTTTGTAGTTCACTTAAGGATAGGGGGGCCCACAGGGGAAAATTGCTTAGGGCATCAAGTTACTTTCATCAGGCACTGTCCATTGCTACACGTGCGTTACAATTCGAGTGCAAATAATTGCCTACAATTTAATCTTCAGCATTTTACTGACTTCACGACTTTGCTAATAACCAAATGAATCCCACCAACACTAATAGAGTTTGAAAATTTATTGATATAATATACATATTTAATAAAACTAAATACATTTTTTTATATGAAAAAAAAAAAATTATTTTTTTAAGTTTTCTTCGTTTTTGTAAATTATATATTTATGAAATTAATAATTTTTAGACAAAGTTAATAGAAACCAATCTACAAATTAAGGGTTTAAGAAAAATATAACAATGTAGGTAGGTACATACATACAATACCTACCTTGACGAATAATGATTTAGTAATTGACCAATTTGTTTATGGACAAGTCCAAATAAGTTCAGAATATAAATAAACAAAGTAAATCAGTTATACAAATTTCATTAATGACGTGACTTATTGTATGATTTTACTTCAATATTCAATTGACTCTAATCTCGACCGCACCGATTAATCTCCTTCCCGTCTTCTTCATTTTGCGTGATATTGACGAAATCTATCGAGCTCTATTATCACAACTGAAAGCCAAGAATTGAATTGAATCACATTTCAACCGTTAACAAACGAATTCGACAAATTATAAGGTCATTTTTGCTCGTGGTAGTGAAATGAACGATATATAATTTAACCAATTTTGTTCTTTTCCTCAACTGATATTAGATTAATTGGTGTTCTTGTTGCCTAACGTTATTACTGGCTTACCTTGTATGTACTTGTTATGAAAAAAAAAAGCTTAGGCTAGCTATCTACCCTACGTTAAGTTCCTGAATACGAAATCATTTTTCTCGTTATGTTAAATATGAATAATATAGCCGTGTGTATCTGAAAATTTATTTTGTAGTCATTTTCTCAACTTAGCCTATTTAATAATTTTTTTACAATTTAATAATTTACATTTTCATTGTACTCTTATTCCAATTTGATCACATATAAAAACCAACGATTTCACTTCGACTGAAATTTAGTTTAATTTAATTGCACAGAAAATATTATTATCATCGGCAATAAAAGAGGAAAAAATATATATTAAAATAACTAATATTCAATATTTACCACTAAAATGAACTCAATTTAATCATTACGATAAACACCCAAGCAAAAATAATTATATTATCAGTCATTTTGGTTTGATTTTTTTCAGTTATAACTGCTTTCTGCGTTTAACCTTTAAATAACATTAACAAAGTCAGAATTCAAGTTTACTAATAAAAAGACCAAAAATATGTTATATAATTATTTTTTGTTGAATAAGACAGTTGTTTTAATTTAAAATGCGGACACACACTAAGAAGGGATATTAAAAAATTTTAACCTTAAAGGGATGAAATAGGGGTTGCAAGTTTGTATGGAAAAACACTTTAAATTAGCAACGATTGATAAAAATTGAGATTAATGCTCTTAAAAACATTTCATTGAACACGTGTTTCATGGTTTATTGGAATTCATCCCCTAAGTATGCAAAATAGGGGTTGAAAGTTTATATATAAAATATTTAAAAACTGCTCCAATTTCTATGAAATTTATTGTATTATTCGACCTCCTAAATATAAATACCAGAACAAGTGTATTCCGGTTGTTCGAAAAACATCTCCAGGGGTCGTAAAATAGGGGTTCATAGTTTGTATGGATAATGTTTAAAAATTACTCCGATTTCTATGAAATTTATTATCCTGGCTCTTAAACATGAATTATTGAAACCGAGTAAAACACTAATTACCTTCAAAAAACAAAACTTAAAAAAAGAAAAACCCGACTGCGTAAAAAAAAAAAATACATGAATAAATTCTGAAAATGACAAATATTGTCTGAAGTTTCGGAATTTTTAGTAATAAAGGGAATATTTCCATAAGGGAAATTTTATTTTTATTTTCCTCGCTAAGCAGTCTTTCTAATGCAAGCAAGATTTTAAAAAAATTATCAAAAGATTTCGTTCGAACCCTTCTGCTATGTTGAGATTTTGCCCAGATGTGAGATGCTTACAGGCTATTCCGTCTAGTTCAGATCTCGAGATTAACGTGTTCAATTAAATCAACACTACCACTGTATAATATCATCACCCGAGTATATGTTCTTACCATTTTATTAGCTACGATAAACAAGTTTTCTAACGATAAGTTTTAATATCGTACCAACAGATCTCCAAATTTTCTTGTTCAAATAAACAACCTCAGCTTTATAATATGGATAATATTAGTCTTACGAGGTATAGATTGTGAAACGATAAAAACTATTACTTTTAAAAACCTAGAAATAATGATTTATTTTAATCAATAGTGATTAGATTATGCAAAAAATTTAAAAATGCATGATAATTAAAATTCTAAAAATATTTCCGAGTAAAAAAATAATTATTATTATTATTACAGGAAATCGTTAAGGTTCTAAAGTGTTTGTAATATTTTCAGCAAATACGTATCTAAAGAACGCTCGTAAATTATATTAAATACTACTTGTTTTTACATATTCAGTTAAGGATAATATTACTGATAATTTTATTTAGGTATTCAATAAAGATCCTAAATGTTTCAGTTCACAATTTGAGCGTTTATAATGAATAAATTGAACAACCGTTTTGATGTAGGTACTTGTGCAAAAAGTTCCATTAACTCCCACTTTCGCGGCCTTGATTGATTCAATTATAGTTGGGATAGTTTTTTTATGAATCTCTTTCTAGTCTGGGTGTGGGTTTCCACACATACATCGGAGCAATAGCGTAGCTAGGTAACCAAAGGCCCTGGTGCAAAAAATAAGCTAGGGCCCCAACTAAACTATTTAAGTTTTATCAATACAAGCCAAAATATAAATAAGTAGTTATATTTAAATATTTTAAAGGTGCAAAGCTACTTCATCATCAGCTGCTCTTTATCATGCACAGCAGGGCCCGTCCAGATTCTACATGCAAGCAATTTGATCAGGCTCTGAGGGCCCCCTGAGCTTGGAGGTCCCGGTGCAAGGCACCGTCTAGCCCTCCGGTAGTTACGCCACTGCATCGGAGAGCACATAAAGTTGGCTATTTCCGTTATTATCATAAACAACTGATAACGATCGTTACTCTTAGAAATGAAGAGGAGGATTTTGTCCAACCTTGGGACATTTACAGACTGTTTCACTTGAATTGATGTATAGATTTTGAATAATTCATGTTCAAATTAAAACGGTAATATAATATAGGTATATATTTAAGAAGAGAGCAGATAACAATATTATATACCTACTTGTATAAATAACGAAAATATAAAGGTCAAAGATTAGAAAATGAAATATGATTTTTTATTCAAATAGCAATTATCTAACGTTTATCGCAATGCTTTGAAAAGTATCTATTTGTTTTATATATACTATACTAATTAGTATTAATCTCTTTGCCAGGAATTTGAAAACCACAGATACGGAAAAAGAAGAATGACGTTATTTCCGTTGTTCCGTATTTATGACGGACACTAGAAACCATAAATGTATTAAATATACCGATTATAATTAGTGTGAAAATTGACCCAGAGAAACATATTGACATTAGGTACGTATGACCAACACTGCTGAGACGACCATTCTGGTGTAATGGTGCGTGTAGTCGACGTAAAGCCAGTGGTCGCGGGTTCAATTTCCGCTCGGGGCAGATATTTGTATTTCTACAAATATTTGTTTCTGGTCTGGATGTGTGTTTTTGTGGGTCTCCTCTTCGTGCCTCGGAGAGCACATAAAACCGATAGTTCCGGTTGTTATCGTGGATACCTGGTAATGATCGTTACTCATGGCAGTGATATTATCCGCCAACCCGCAGTGAAGCAGCGTGGCGGATCAAGCTCCACCCCTTATTCTATATGAAGAAGAGACCTTTTGTGTCATCCGCGTAGCAGATGACACCCATCCCGGGGAGAAGACGGCCTCGCAGGACCCAGTCGTACCCGATGTTCCACAGGATCGGACCCAGAACTGATCCCTGCGGGACACCGCAGCCGACTCGCTGCCACTCCACGGACCCCGACCGGTTCTCGAGGCCTACCCTCCAATCAGAGAGGTACGCCTCCAACAGCCTCCTTAGATACGGGGGCACTCCGAAGTACTTCAGTGCCTCCCGTATCACCGCGTGAGGGAGACTGTTGAAGGCATTCGCGATGTCCAACGACACCGCGACCACCACCTCTTTATCGCGTTCCGCTTCACCGGTCACCGCCCGCAGGCGCTTGAGGGCTTCGACGGTCGACCGGCGTGCTCGGAAGACGAACTCTAATTCTAATAGTCCAGGCCCCGAGCCCTCCTCCAGGTGCTGAACGAGCCGAGCCGAGGCCACTATCTTCTCCAAGGCCTTCCCAGCTTCGTTCAGCAGCACCACCGAAGCCGAGTAGGGGTCCGCCCTGCTTTAGGAAGTAGGCAGAGCCTACCCTCCTTCCAGGCCCCCGGGGACTGGCCAGACCGCATGCAGCGATCAAACAGCTCCTGGAGGCTGTCGCCGAGGTGCACGAGAGCAATCACGAGGACTCTCCCTTGCACCCCGTCTGGACCCGGTGCTCTCTTCTTATTCTGGAGGCGGGTAATCACCGTCTCCATTTCAGCCTCTGTGACGGGTGTCGGAACACTTTCGGGCACGAAGCCCACGGGTTCGTCGGGAAAGAGTTCCCGACGATCCTCCCCAGTTGGTCCGGCTGGAACGTTTAGGCGTGCGTGCTCTACCTTAGTTTGCATTAGGTACCTACTTATCATTATTGCGTGATCGCAGTCAAGCGCAGGTCTATGTAATAATATAATTATATAACGCTATTGTAAAAATGACATGCTTTCATTTTAATATAGAAAAGTGTGATACCAATTAACATATAGGTACTGTTTTATCTTTGATTTCTTTATCTTGTTTTTCCCTGTTTCAGATGAAATTTATCAAATACATTTATAATATATATATTTAGATATATTTGTAAGTGCTTGAAGCACAGTACTTGCTTTCAATTTGCCGATGATACATGTTTTTTAATAGCTGACGATGATCCAATCAAAGCCAACGTATTGTTGCAGAATGACTTTAACAATCTTAACAAGTGGTGCCATGATGCCGGCCTAGTAATAAAAACTAAAAAGACCAAGTTATTAATTATCAAATCACCGCATCTTATGAGAATAAATAAAGCATGTATTGTGGCCCATGAACATCCATGCTTACATACTCAAAACAATAGAGATTGTAAATGCCCCAATATTGAGATTGTCAATAGACACACTTATCTGGGTCTAGTAATAGATAACAAATTTAACTGGAGCTATCATATTGAAAATATTTGTAACAAATTAAGACAATTCTTAGCAAATATCACAATACTAAAAGACCGCATTCCATTCAAAGTTAAATTAATGCTATATAATTCGCTAGCTGAATCTTACATACAATACGGACTTACTAGTTACGGAAGAACATACAAAACGTACTTAAATGAAATTTATAAACTCCAATTAAAAATTTTAAAAAAAATTGTGTCAAAAAATAATTATATCCAATTTCACGATGACCCATTGGGACTATTTAACCACTGCAAAACTTTACCCGTACATTTGAAATTAAATTATATGTTACTAAAAGAAAACTTTTTTAATAAAACATTACAGCACGAAATTGAACATCGTTTGTACACGCGGTCAGTTGCACGGAACCGACTTCAGACGATAAGCGCCTCAAATGTGTATGGCGAACGAACGACCAGCTACCTGATTCCACGTTTAATAAACGACCTACCCATCGATTTACGCGACAGTATCACACCATATAATATAAAAAACAAATATAAGAACCACTTCTTTAGTATCCACCTTAAAGATAACAGATAAACACTTGACGCGCTTGCCTAGTTTTGTCTCTAAATAAATTTATAACTAATCTACTTAATAATCCAATTTTATTGTTGCAAAACTGTAAATTATATAAAAAATTTAAATTATATGCAAAATTGTAAACCTCAGTGGTTTTTAATGCATATATAAATTAAGATTACTGTACCAACATTTGTAAAGTAAAGTAAATAAAATAAATTACATTGTTATTTTGTTAGCTGCCGATAAATTTCCTCGAAGTAAATTTTATCATAATCTTTTATAACCAAGAAGTCCGTTTATCACTAAAGGTCAATAGGTATTGTTCAACATTAGGATTGTTAGTCTATTTTCGTGTAACTAATATCGTTTTGCGTGTAAAACAAAATTTTATGAACCGAGTCAATACTATTGCTTTTACTACGTAGTTTGTAGCTAACTAAAGTCAGTACTAGGCATATTATTTAATAGAATACGTAAACAATTAATATTGAATTAAATAAAAATTCCATAACTGAAGCCGATTTCAATAATCCATTTTAATCTTTTATTTTCAATTTAAGGCGTATTTTCGAACAATTTTTCTATAGGACCTACTTTAACTTTGATACGAATATTTATAAAAAAAGAATAATTCAATTCATATCAAAATTAACGAAGATATCATGTAACATGCACACCTTCTCTTTTTCATGTTAGTTAATATTTGGTAACCTCGCAGCAAGGTAATATCGTTATTATCTTTTAAAAAAACGTACAATAAATTACTGTAATATTTACTGACTCAGACAAGAGTGTACTAACAAAAAATTTGTGTAGTAATGTTATTCCTTTTGTTCTAATGTTGGTTCCTCTGATGGCAAGAAAACAACATTTAAACATTGCTCATATTATCTCGGTGATGTCTTTTTTTACAATTTTTCAGTTTAGAAAAAAATGACATTAGAAATCTTAATATCATTTTTAAAGACCTATATATAGATACCCCACACGTATGGGTTTGATGAAAATTTTTTTTTGAGTTTCAGTTCTAAGTATGGGGAACCCCCAAAATTTGTTTTTTTTTCTATTTTTGTGTGAAAATCTTAATGCGGTCTACAGAATACATATACTTAGCAAGTTTCAACAGTATGGTTCTTATTGTTTCGGAAAAAAGTGGCTGTGACATACGGACGGACAGACAGCCATCAGGCGTGCCATTTGGCTACGGAACCCTAAAAATGTGCTGTAGAGACTGAAAGATTGTATTTGAGATTATTATTGAATAATCTAATAATTCAAATCCAAAAAGAATGTACTATAATATAATTATTATTTCAAACATTTGAAATGGATTAAAATGAACACATCTAAGATTTTAAAATTTTAACAAACAATAAAAAATTGTAAAGATTTAAATCGAAATGCACATTATAGAATGAAGAAAACCATTTAGCATCCGTAATCTTATTAATATTATTATAAATGCGAAAGTTTGTTTGGATGGATGTTTGTTATTCTTATGTAATTAATGGCCCCCAAAAGAACAATTCAAAACTTACTGATCAGAAAGCACAATAACCTTATTTATCAAAAATTATAAGTGTAAATACCAATATCATTATCTAGAGATTGTAACATTATACAGCTGAATAATAGGTAGTTTTGTAATAACGTTGCTGTTTGAGTTTGGTCCTTAGTAACTTTTGATACTTTGCAGATTGGTTGACATTTATGGTCCTTGACGACGCTTTGCTACAGTGGTTACAGCAACTGGCTGATGTACGATGGGTGGGCCCATGACAAATATTTGTTTAGGCCATCCAGATGTTTGTCGTGGTCTGGGCGTTTGCTCTTACATGTTGCCCGATTTCTGGATCTCCGACACAGGTTTCACATCCTACCGGGAGCCGTTGAGTGTGAGGTGTTTAAAAAAATCCTATAAAGAACAAGGTTGGCGGATATATAAGTCTTCAATTCCGAACCCAAAATGAAGTTTAAAGACAAATTTAGCTCATGAAAAACTCATCAACGGCAGCAGGCTTTGAAACTCAGGCCCCGGTGGCCAAGTAGTTTCAATTGTTCCAGCCTGCAGGACGTCTGTTCTCACGTTTACGGTCGGTACGGTAGTATAAGAAAAGTCACAATTAAAAAAAAGAAGTAGAAATATTTAATAAAAATTTCACCTTTCTCTATGACATGAAACCGTCACTGTATTGTATCGTTTGCTCTCAGCTTCTTCAATTGCGTTGAACAATCACATTGTGTACCTACCTAATATATACACATGTGAACGTATAACAGATATTGAACTATATGTCTCGCGGCACACGTATTCAATTAATGGTATTGTTTGTATGCTATGAATTTTTTATCTGCGAGTAAAGGCTTGACCTTTCAAGTACTAAATGATTTAAATCATTAATATTGTACTCTTTTTTGTCGATAATTTCTTTGTATAAAAAAGTTCAATAAAATTCTTGTTGGCCTCTTTTATGTCTTTTAGATTTATCTCGAACAGATACAAAACAGAATAATGTATAAAAGCTATTTAAAAGTGTAAGTAGTTTTACTAGTCAAGGACCAATCTGCAAAGTATCTAAAGGTACAAATGACCATACTCAAACGATAACGTAATTACAAAACTACCTGCTCCGCACCGTGCCTCGGAGATTCCCGGTTGTTATCACAGACACCTGATAACGATCGTTACTCATGGTAGGGAAATTATCCGCCAACCCGCAGTGGAGTAGCATGGTGGATTAAGCTCCAACCCTTCTTCATCTTCTTCTCATTCTTCATCATATGGGTGGAGAAGAGGCCTTCGCTCAGCAGTGGGTTGTTTACTAGCTGATACAGTATAGTACAGTACAGTACCGCTACTTAATTTGTTTTTCTCTCCTAATCAAATCCTAGGTGAATAATCAGGGTCATCTTTGTATAAAGGTCCACGAGGTTCGGGCCTAGAGCCTCGCGCTTCTGGGGGCCCCATCAAGTTTGATAAAATTATTTAAAAAAAATTATTTGAAAAAAGTTGTTATTTTTAAGGCAGCGATTCAATTTTTTAAATAACTTAGGACTATCTTTATCGACCGATAAAACTCAATAATATCACAAATTCTCTCTCAATAATTTTGTTTTTCCAACTCACTGGGTGTTGGGTTGGTGGTTTCAGGGATTGCGATTTGATTTTAATATTAGGGGTCCCAAGGTGATCCGAGCATAGGGCCCCATGATCATGATCTCCAAAGACGACCCAATGAATAATGCACAAGAAAAAAATCTATCATATTGAACCTGGCAGCCATGTCGACTCAGCCCTTTTATTATTTTATATATACTCGTATATTGCTTGTACCTACTCAAAAATGTATAAACCGATAGTTTTAAGTAGATCATGAGAATAATCTCAGAGATATTTGTGATATAATATATATAATAGCTTCATTAACTTATAATATATTTGCATGAAAAACCTGTTTTTGATAACCTGTTTTATATATAAATATGAATATTATGTTAATTAAATACTTCGCAAACGAGATTTAGCGAGTTATTCAATCTCTAGATTTTTTCCTTGGGTCAGGGGCAACCTAAAAGGGGGCTGATTCTACCGGTTGTTTTTGACGGTTTTGATATTCCAATGAGAAAGGGTACAAGATTTATCCATCCTGAAGGAAATCGAGAGGCATTCTACGAATGAAATCGCTTACTTTGATTCTTTCTTCACGTAGTTTTATGATACTAACATATTTACTATTTCTGATAAAAATACTGAATAAAATTATTGAGGTCGTATATTTAGAAAAATAGTCACACCAGTAGTCATAATATTCGATAGTTAACAAATTAAATTAATCGAGTACTAATATTGAACGAGAGATCAAGCATTTGTCAAATTAAAAAGTGGCGTAATCATTGCAATTTTTTCCAGACCATTGCTTGTACTAAAAGTTAATTTGATTATAGGATCTATTAATTACGTTTTATACAAATTTTTATACATATAATAGGATTATTCTTAAAAAGTGTTAATTACGTTGTTTTCTCTAGACAAGTAGGTCGTTTCTATAATCGTATACAAAATAAAAATTAAGATTTTTTATAAAAATTGAATTAAATTATTAAATTTAATGTAAGTTTCATAAGTTTGCCTGCTTGTTTCAATCTCTATGCTTGACTTTTGACATTCTTTAAGAACTAAGAAGAAGAAAGAAGAAATATACTTTATTATGCATACAAGTTAAAATACAATTTATCTTAAAAATAAAACATACAAAATAATAATAAGCACAAAGGCGGTCTTATCGCTAGATAAGCGATATCTTCCAGACAACCTTGAACTAATTTGTGTTTTTACATAAGTAGGTTTACCCTCGCCAGTGTTACATAATGCTGTTATGTTGTCGCCGATCAGGTCAATGGCGATGAGATGTGACACGATACATTTATTTATTCCGAAAATAAACTTTATATATGTATATTGCAGTCCGGCCTGTGAGGCCTCTTGTTCAACATTACTTACTCTCGAGTCTCCTGGAGCTGCGCATGGTGCTCCACCGTTTCATTTTTGATGGAACTGTTTCTCTTTATAAATTGAACAATGGAGTATATATTATTTATATTATTATATTATTTATATTATTGTATTATATTATTTATTAATTGCTACACTCCACCCGTTCAAGATATACATATACACATATAAATAAATATAATACAATACTTATATAAGGAGTATAATAAATTTACATAAACTTACTTAGATAAATATAAGCGGGTGGAGGATTACGCCCCGGCAGGGAGATCAAACGGCCGGGGGTTAGGGCTGTAGGCTGAGAAATCGGCGGACAATCCTAGCCGAGTCGAGTAATACCGCCTTCTGCATCCTGGCTGCGAGCGAATCGTCACGGATACCCAGCTGCCTCAGATGGTGAGCGAGGCTAACCGGGATCAAACCGTTGGCAGATATAACGATAGGGATGATTTCAGTGGAATCAACACCCCACATGTCGACAATCTCGTGCGCCAGATCCAGATATTTACGTTTTTTCTCTGTTTCGGCTTTCACGAGGTTCTCGTCATGCGGGATGGTAATGTCCACTAAAAACACCCTCGACTGTGCCCTATCCATCACCACGATATCAGGCTTGTTCGCCAGTATCGTCCTGTCCGTGGCGATAGGCCGGTCCCAGTAGAGCCGGACTCCGTCGCGTTCGAGTACTGGCGCCGGTGTGTACTGGTAGTACGGCACCCTCTGTTCTAGAAGACAATACCACCCACATAAAACTACCCGCCTTAAAAGTGAACGGTTGTGTTTGTTATCATCTCTGCTAAAAAATAGTAAATTGATTGGATATTGTGTGTGACCAACTAACTATCATATCATTTTCCTAACGGATACTCCAGGACTTCAATTGTTATATTGGGACCTCTTCAAAAGATCGATAGGATGGCTGGAATCTGTGAGGACTGCAAGAATACCATAACGGTATCACAAAAGCGTATCAAATGTGCCCAATGTACGCACCTATATCATTCGGACTGTGTCGGCTTCAGCAATGATTTGTCAAGGTCTCAGTGGAAGTGCCCCTTGTGCGTGGCAAACTCACGTAAAGTCGGGGATAACAGCAACACACCGGTGCGCACAGTTTCGAAAACAGCAAGTAATAAGGATGGTGTGACGGCGACGCGGTTGGATCCACCACCAGCGGCCCCTTCATCGTCTGCACAGACTCGGTCTATATCACCAACACCAACAGCCGCTCTGCCTCCAGCCCTTGCACCTCCTGCTCAGGCCATTGATGATACGAACTTAATATCCCGTATAAGCTCTATGATGGACTCCAAACTGAGCCTCCTAAAAAGCGAAATAATAAACGACCTAAAAAATACATTAGTCACAGAATTTCGCAAAGAGATAGCAGCTGTAACTGCTAAATATGATCTCCTCGAGGAATCTCACTCGAAATTACTGGACGAACATGAATCCCTAATGAAAGACTTTGTGACATTACATAATAAAATGCTACAAACAGAAGAAAAGTTGTCGGAGCTGCATGGACAGTTCAGTAAACAGCAACAAAAAGCGAGACTCTTCAACATAGAGGTCGTGGGGCTTCCCGAAACCACTAACGAGTCGCCTGTTGAACTTGTAATGAAAATCGCCAATCACGCCGGGGTCCAACTTCAACCGGATCAGATCCAGTCCGCTCACCGCGTTCAGCCCATGCGTAAAATCGAAGGCCGGCCAAAACCAATCGTTGCAACACTTCAAAGTAGAATGTTGAAGGACAAAATTATCGCAGGACTGCGTAAGTCGAGAGGAATTAGTACCAAGAATCTAAACTTAGGCGGTCCTGACAGGAAATTCTTTGTTAATGAACACCTAACCCCTGAAAATAAACAATTTTTTAACGCAGTAAAGATCCGTGCTAAGGAGAGGTCATATAAATTTACTTGGATAAGGAATTGTAACATTTTTTTAAGAAAAAACGAAGAGTCTCCTGTCATAACCATAACAACAGAAAAGGATTTGCAGAAAATAACATAACATTGACACTGATTCCGGTCCCTGTTGTTTTGTGTAAAATGAAGTTATACTCACTATGTATCATTAATTGTAATTTAGTCTCATCCCTTCACTGTAGGCGCACACCATACACCACATCACATTATACGATAAAACTATATATACATCAAACAACACTATATACACTACTTTTATATACCATACAACGCATTGATTCACATTTACACTTCATCCACACAAATATCATGTATCGTGCTTATCGCATAAATAATAATTGCATCTATTACTATCACTATTTTGAGATACTACTCTGTAGTAATTCACTATACGTACTTGGAAGAAAAAAATATTTATTCTTAAAATGTAATGTCCCAGTTCCCGTGTTTACCTCACTGTATGTAAGTAACCTGCATTTATTTAATCTTAATATATATTTTAACTCGAATGCGATCAAAGTAAAACATACTACATTTTATTACCCGACTGCGACAGAAGGAGGGTTATGTTTTTCGAGTGTATGTATGTATGTATGTATGTATGTATGTATGTATGTATGTATGTATGTATGTATGTATGTATGTATGTATGTATGTATGTCCATTTCTTTGGCACGCCCTACAGCCCAAACGGCTGGACGGTTTTTGACATATGAGGTGTCTTTGGATTTGTCTAAATTGTAGTAGTGACATAGGCTATATAAATTTTCTAAATGGCGCCCGCAAATGGCGGAATGAGGGGGGGAGGAGTTGATTTTTTTTCTTACTGTAGCAATATGGGTATCAAATGAAAGCTAGTAAATTGTTTTATTCTTTTTAGTTTATAATAAGAGTATTTTACGCAGTCGGGTTTTTTGATTTTTTTAATTAAGCATACTTGTTACATAATAAAAACATCCCAATGCCTCAGTTGCGCTTATTCTTTCAAAACGTAAGGGGCTTACGTACAAAAACTGTGCAGTTCAGAAATAATCTATTAGCATGTGATCACGACGTTGTAATTATCACTGAAACATGGCTTAAAGAGGGTTTCTATAAGGGTGAACTGTGTGATGACCGCTATGATTTGTTCCGATGCGATCGTAATGAATCTACATCTTCCAAAAAGCACGGTGGCGGTGTCATGCTTTGTACGAAAAAGAAACTCCGCTCGCGCGAGCGTCCTGGATGGGCATGCGCAGGCGTCGAGTGCCTTTGGACGACTGTCGCATCGGCCGCACTGGGCGCTCGTGACAAGCGGAACTTACATATATGTGTAGTATATATTCCACCTGACGACAATCATGTCCAGCGACTTAACAATTTTGCATGTCAGCTAACTAATATCGTATCTTTACATCCTAACGATCATTTTATCATAGGGGGTGATTTTAATATCTCGCATATTACGTGGTCACCATCGGGCCACACGACCCAAAGAAGCGTTTCTACGGATTTACAATTTGCAACTGATTATTTAATTAACTCATGTAGCATGTCTGGATTTCATCAATATAATTTACAAATTAATAAAAGTAATAATATTTTGGATTTAATATTTAGTGATACCCACATTGATATTTCTAGATCAACTAGTGCGTTAGTCTCGGAGGATGGCTATCACCCGTGTTTGGATTTAAATGCACCGGATCTTATGTTGCCTTGTATTAAACGCAATTCCTTTATAAAGCATTGCTTCTTTAAAGCTGACTACTACGAAATCAATAACTTTCTACGCAACGTCGACTGGCATACATTGCTTCAAGGAAATAACATAGATGAAATAACTCAAAAATTTTATTTAACTGTTAATAAAGCTATACACGATTTTGTACCAAAAAAAATATTTCACTGCGCGGATAAATTTCCCGTATGGTATTCAAGACCCTGAATACGCGTAATTAACGACAAACTCCGGGCGCATAGGCGGTGGATTCGGTACGGTAATCCCA
Organism: Euphydryas editha; assembly: GCA_036937285.1. Taxonomy (NCBI): domain Eukaryota; kingdom Metazoa; phylum Arthropoda; class Insecta; order Lepidoptera; family Nymphalidae; genus Euphydryas; species Euphydryas editha. The sequence goes on from JAUPFZ010000024.1 coordinate 9,194,801, forward strand.
GGGACTACGATGAGTTTTCTATTCTACGAAGGCGACAAAAGAAAATCCAAGCAAAATGTTACGATTCGTACCAAGAATATATACAAATCAATATTAAGAAGAACCCTAAATACCTGTGGTCATACTTGAAAACTTTACGTAGTAATAACACCGGATACCCCAACGTACTCACTTTGGGAGACAATTAATACCGCTGTGAAGCTGACGCCTGTGAAGGTTTCAGTCATTTTTTTGAGAGTGTATTTCAAAAACCAGCCTCTAATTATAATCTTCCACCACTAGCAGAATCAACTGACACAATGCATAGGCTGAGTTTCTCTGAAGATGAGGTTTTAAAATTATTAAAAAATATTGATCTCAATAAGGGCCCGGGTAGTGATAAAATCCCCCCTACGTTTATAAAAAACTGCGCTTCTTGTCTAGCTAAACCATTGTCCATAATTTTTAACCTCTCTTTGAACAGTTTCGGTACTTTTCCAACTATCTGGAAAAAAACGTTGGTTATACCTATCCATAAGAGTGGTTCCCGTGGTCGGATTGAGAATTATCGGCCTATCTCAAAATTAAACCTATTTTGTAAAATCTTTGAAAAATTAGTATATCAATCTATAAGTCCGTTAATTCTCTCTTCGATCCCGGATGAACAGCATGGATTTATGAAGAGGCGTTCCACTATCACCAATTTAACGGTATTTACAGATTACATCTTTCGCTCTATGGAAGGTGGTATTCAAGTTGACGCTATATACACGGATTTTGAAAAAGCGTTCGATAGGGTTGATCACATAATTCTGTTGCACAAGTTACATGCCTTGGGTATAAGAGGTGACCTTTATAGATGGATAAGTTCGTACATAACAAACAGGAGTCAAACCATAGCTTTGGGAGGGGCTCAAAGTGCTTGCGTTACAGTTGTTTCTGGAGTTCCTCAGGGGTCTATACTGGGCCCATTACTCTATAATGCGTATCTCTATGACATTGATTCATGTTTCACTTACTCTAAATTTATAATGTTCGCTGACGACAAGAAAATTTATTTAAAAATTAACAACATCGCTGATTGCCACAAATTACAGAGTGATCTAAATAATCTATACATATATTACTTAACTAATCGTATTACTGTAAACACAGCAAAATGTCATCAAATTACTTTCACTCGTAAAAAGAATCCTATATTATATAATTATACTATAAACAATGTCTCCATCATAAGAGTCGATTCTGTTCGAGACCTAGGGGTGATACTGGATACCAAAATGACTTTTGTAAATCATATCGACACAATAATCTCTAAAGCATATAACCAACTAGGTTTCATATCACGAATTTGCAACTCCTTTAAAGATATAGGTTGTATAAAGATTTTATATTTCTGCTTCGTTCGAACAATACTGGAATACGCTTGTAGTATATGGGCCCCTGTATACAATGTACACATCGACAGGATCGAAGCGCTCCAGAAAAAACTTATAAAGCTTTTGAATTTCAAAGCTCACAGAATCTGTCCCTCCTATATTGATTCCTGTAAATATTATCAAATTGAAACCCTATGCCAACGTCGTAAGCAGTATGATATTATTTTTTTATATGATATCATAAATGGGAAAATAGATTGCAGCGAACTTTTATCCCGGGTAGAATTCCGAATCCCATCAAGGCTGCACTCTAGACATATTAAACCATTGTTCCATACATGTCGAGTGAGAACTAAGTACGCACGTAACTCGGTCCTCTACCGTATTGTCAATACATACAACACCCAGTATTCGAACTTAGACCTTTTCTGCTTAAGCACGAAGACGTCACTCAAGAACGAAATAAAAAAGATGCATTTTTCCTACTAATAACGAAAATATTAGCACCTACCTATTTATGCACATACCTACACTAGTACACACTCGCCTTTCATGCACACACACGCACACATATTCACCTTACGCATATACACTTACACACATATTCATACACTTCTAACTGCAATGGATGGGATCGAACATAGCCGTTTGGTTGCTTAACTAAATGTTTAAAATTAACTAAGGTAAAAGCTCCCATTACGGAGGCATTTCGCAACATTTGAAAGTAAGAAAGAAAAATAAGCATTTGTAAGTGTCTTATCAAGTGTAAAAAATTATTTTCGGCAAGAATAGAGATTAAATTTCATATTACTTCTGACACTTTATTTCTTTGTAAAGGATTTATTATATAAAACAAATGTTTAAAAAATCAAGTCGATTTTCCCTAATACGGAGGTATGAGAGCCAATTACGGTCATAGTCGGTTCCTAATACGGTGGGTAAGAAGTTTGTTTACGAACATAGTTTGTTGGTTTCGTACAGTAAATTTTATCCTTCCTAACATATGTTATAAATGCGAAAGTGACTATGTTTATTTGTTTGTTTAGCTTACAGGCTTTTAATGATTGGCTGGTTTTAGTGAGAGTCGATATAGAAACAGCTTATGACCCGTGTTAACTAATATGTACTAACGTACTATACCTCAATGGCTAAAACTCACACGGGATGGGGAAATATGCGAGTGGTTCCAATTTTATAGTATAAAAATACATTTATAGGTAACTTTACTAACTATCAATTTATTATTTTTATTAACTAATTATTAAAAAACAATTTCATGTAACTTTGCCTCAATCTGAACCTTTCAAAAATCAACAGTTCGTAGAAAATAATTATCAAAAACTTAAAAAAGTACAGTACAGTGTTCAGTACAGTTTTCAACTAATTTAGCGACAGTGTGTAGCAACTGTTCTTTAGTCACTGGAAATCCACATTTACTAAGGTAATGGATTCAATCAATGACTTGTTGCTCTTCGTTTAGGTTAAGTACTGTCTGTTTACCACACTTTTCATTGTCATAAAGCTCATCACGTTTGCTCCGTAAAGTAGTCTCGGGCACATTATATTGTTTTCAGGCTTTGTAAATTCCCATGCCTTGTCGAATTGGGAAAGTGCTTGTGCCACCTCATCATTAGTATAAGACTTGCGTTTCTTTCTGTCCATATTATCTGCAAAAACAGAAATAAAATTTATATTTATTTAAAATCAAAAATTTATCTATAATATATATATTCTATGAAGTTCCTTTTACAGAGATATATCCACCGTATTAGGAGGTCATAGAGCCTATCACGGTGGTACTCGAAAATTCCTACCTCAGTAATAAGAGAACTTCTCGTATTTTTATAATCCTAATTCTGACCCATCAAAATTTAGATCATAAAAAATGTAAGTAACTTAGTCGAAATACAATAAATTTTTGATTAAGATACGTAAGACTCAAGTTAACAGCTATACAAAATTACTACTTGTTAATCAATTAAAATACACCTACTTTTTTAAACCTTTCTATGAAAACGACATTTTGCTTTCAATAGTTTTCATATTTAAATAAGATTTCTAGCAGATAAAACATAACGCAGAAAAAGGTTTTTGGTTTCTGAAATTAAAAATTATTTAAACTAAACTTGGAAATCATTAAATAAGTTATTATATTGAAAGTTATAAGCAAGTAAATATAAAGCAGTAATTCCCCTAATACGGATGATACCGCCGTATAAGGATTAACCTACGAATTTCGTGTCCTATTACCGTGCTATTTTGTTTTTGGTTTTTAAGGTATATAATCAGTTAGAAATAGTAAAAGACCTGAATGAATAGTAAGTATAATAATAGAAAAAAGTTATAAATGCCATATTCACCAAGTTGAACTGTATGTTCGTATAAGAAACTTAGTTAAAAAATATGAGTACACTTACCCAAATCGTTCCGCGTTTATATGGGAAATTCTGCCGCAACTCCGCCGTGGCACAAACTGATTGATTTTCATAAGTTGCCTTTGTGTTACAGTTGCAAATGTCAGATATATAATGAAGTAAAAGATTATGAATTAATAAATTCCATTTTAGTGACTTTAAATATACTCAAACAAGAATAAAACACGGAAATAAAAATACCGCCGTAATTAGAGTCGATTTTAACTACCGCCGTAATAGGAGCTTCTACCTTAATTATGTATTTCTTCATAATTTATTTTTTCATATCAGTGTGATCCTATTTTGGCCATATTTATAATATTTATTGTATCATATTATTGTACCATAACGCTGTTGGATTACCTAGTAAAATAAATAAATAAATAAATACATTAGAGCAAGCTCTTGATGAAGAATTTTGGCCACTTGATTATGTCTGTGCAAGTACTCAGTGTTGGCAAGCGCTGAACACCCCGAAAGCACATGTCTGAGTGACTGCACGGAGGCCTTAACATCCACGTGAGTTGCGTGGAGCGATATTTTATATTATTGTATTATATTATTTATATTATTGTATTATATTATTTATATCATTATTGACGTAGTAGGATTTTATCCGATTTAAGATAAGATAAATTTACGCAATCGTAGACTTCATTTTTATGAAAGAAAAATATGGGCAACGGGATATGTCTCGGCAATTCATTTATCATTTAGTTTATGGATATTATAAAATTCCTCAATAACTACATGATTTTAACGCAAATATTTATATCGGTCTAGTAGATCCCAAAATAAGCGAATTCAAAAAAGTAACCTAGCACTCCAGTTATGTCATAAGTGTTAACATACAGGTTTATATTATTAACATCATTTATATTTTTAACATCAATTTCTATTGAAGAATATTAATATTTAACTAGTGGTCGAAATTCGACCTAATCTATAATTGACAGCATTGTCAATATCATAAAATTATGATTACGCATAACATAGTGAGCATATGCAGCAGTCATTGAACCTGATCTGTGATAATAAATTTCGATAAAAAATTCGTTGCAAGACCTGTATTTAAGACTGTGTTGACAACAGACTTTGACAATAAACAAAATTTGTATATATATATATATATATATGTCATTGTACATATGTGTGTGTGTAATGTTTTTTTTTTAAGAATTTATGTATTTTTTGAGCATTATTATAAAAAAATATTAGCATTCTGCATTTCTTCTTCATATAAACTTTATGTCAAATTTCATGCTTTTTCTCTCATGCTCTTTCATCCCTTTCATGCTCATGCATTTTCGTAAAAAGGGGTAAACAGTTTTTGCTTCACGTATTAATACATAGATATATAGCTTGCAGTTATTACCTACTGTATGTTATCGATAAAAAGTGCGTTATCTGAATTCACTTATAGATAGGTACTAAAAATTACCTTAAAAATAAAAAATAAAATCATCATTCATATGATAAAGGAATTTTAATTTAGATTGATTATTATTTGTATAACACGGTTAATATTTATCAACATTCAATGTTTAACATTTTAACAAGATTAACATTTCAAGAGACTCGTAGCTGTTCCACAACAGAATGGCAGACAATTTTTCTTTCAAACGGGGATCGTAGGCTGTACGTGCTCTTCAAGGCATGTTGTATAGTCTCCCAATGGACGTCAGAAAATAAACAAATTATTAGGGTTCTCTTTAACCTTCTAGGTAACCCTGAGCACATGACAATGTCCTATGTACTTAATGGTAATGATTATTACATTTAGTAATTATAGTTTAATTTTCGTAAAATAAATACCTACATGACCACCGTTCTGGTGTAGGGGTGCGAATAGTAGCATTAACGCCGGCGGTCGCGGGTTCGATTTTCACTCGGGGCAGATTATTTCACTTGTACAAATATTTGTTTCTAGTCTGTTTGTATATCCTTGTGGGTCTGCCCACCGTGCCTTGGAGAACACGTAAAGCCATCGGTCCCAGTTGTTATTACAGGCACCTGTTATAACGATCGTTACTTACATTATACTTACATTTGTACTATTATTCATTCTGTGCTCATGGTAGGGAAAGTTTCCACCGTCTAGCAGTGGAGCAGGGTGGTGCATTAAGCTCTAACCCATCTTTTATATAAAGAGGACGCCTTTGCCCAGCAATAGGACGCTTACAGGCTAATTCAGTTTAGTTCATACATATGTACATGTCAGCAGTAACCTTTGTCGCCGCTGAACTGGATAGTTCTCGCCATGTGTTGTGTAGAGTTCCTGCACTTCAGTCAGTAATCGTATTATATTTTTACTAGCTGTGCCCCGCGGTTTCACACGTTAATTTGACGGAAAACGTAGGTACTTAAATATTTTTAAACAATTACTTTAAAGTTGGTACCCGCCTCGTTGGTCGAGTGGTCGCAAGCGTTACTGTCAAGCAAGGGGTCTCAGGTTCGATTCCTGGGTCGTTCAACGTATTATTGAGTTTTTTATTTTTCAAAATGCACAACTCCATCTATGACTTTTAAAAACAAACACAAGTACAAATATCTACACCGAGCGGGAATCGAATCCACGACCGACCGTGTTGAGGTGACTACTCGCACCACTACACCAGAACGATCGTCGTACACCAGAACGGTCTGAAATCTGAATTGAAAATTTCATAGAAATGGTTAAAGCCGTTTTCGAGAACGTGCTTACAAATATATACCATTATGAAAATATTGCTCGTTTAAAAGATATATCAAGGCAATTAAAAAAAATTAGGCAATGTTTTGAATTTAATTATGTAAAACACAAAAACGGATAACACATAGCATCTTGAAAACGTGTAGACATTTTTTTTAAACCGCGTTTTTTTTTTAAATTAAGTTTTGCAAAGGTCAGAAACCAGTCTATCTGCGTTAGGCCCGATCCACATTACAGTGCTGGTCTCGGTTCGTTCTCGGTCCGATCTCAATCCGGTAAAATGTTTTGTATGACGAATCGTTGCTGGAAAACGTAGGTACTTAAATATTTTTAAACAATTACTTTAAAGTTGGTACCCGCCTCGTTGGTCGAGTGGTCGCAAGCGTTACTGTCAAGCAAGGGGTCTCAGGTTCGATTCCTGGGTCGTTCAACGTATTATTGAGTTTTTTATTTTTCGAAAATTCCCAGTAAAAGAGTGATGTTATATTTATTATAAAAGTGGAACTATAAAAAATGTCTCGAGAAGAGAAATAATAAAGGACACAACGGAAGCTCTCAAAAAAGATTAAGTATTTTTTCCCGTTTTTGTAACATTTCTTATTATTGCTCAGCCCCTATTGGTCTTAGCGTGATGTTATATAGCCTAGCATATAGGCTTCCTCGGTAAATGGGCTATTTAATGCAAAAAGAATTTTTCAATTCGAACCAGTAGTTCCTGAGATTAGCGCGTTCAAACAAACTCTTCAGATTTATAATATTAGTATAGATTATTGTAATTAATGTCATAATCAAATGATATAATTTATCAGAGTTGTCCGATACTGGCTATCATATTTATCTGATTAAGAATACGGGGAATTCGATTGAATCATACAATATTTCATTGAATTAGATATCTATACAAATAATAAATCTGTTAAAACCTCCGTTTTATTAATACACTAGGTATATATCATCAAGAATAAATTTTAATAGCACGTTCTTTTTCAATCAGCGCCATCTCTTATCGTTTTTTGTTCGTGCACGTATTACATAAAAAGGACAAAACCAATGTAAATAACTTTAATACATAAAAATTATAAATAACTCACAGTATAATTTAGTTTTTGTTTCATTGTAATTAAATTTAAAAATAAATATTTAAGAAAATAGAAATAGGTACCTACGCTGCCAACGCCATCTGGTCTAAGGAATCTTAAAAACTCACAAAACTTATTTTTGAGTTATTATTTTGTTAAACTTAAAAGTTTACTAAATATGTCGGATAGGAATAGAAATCGTTTTAATATTTTAGATAAACATCATAGGTACTATTATGTTAAATGTCACTAAATATAAAAACGATATGCTACCATTATACGATAGATGGCGCATGTAGTGATAAAAAATGTAAATTTATAATTTTTAAAATTTTAGTTAAATACCCGTGCGAAGCCGGGGCGGGCCGCTAGTACAAAATATGTTTACTACTTACTTACATAATACGGATTATTTAATAAAAAAAGATATTGAAATAAAAAGAAAAGAAAGGGTTATCTATATTTTAAACATGTAATTAAATTTGTCTTTATGAGAGCAATAGAAGCTAAAACAAATGTTTTAGAAATGTTGTCTGTCTATTTGTTTATTCCCGCATCACACAAACACTGTTACATTAAATTATATGTAGTTTTCACAGTTGCGATTCTGTGTGTCTAAATTAAAATCTGGTGAAGGTTTCACTATGAGTTACGACACATCTAGAAGTTATTATTACATAAACAATTGTAGTGAAATCATACCGAAATGGTGTGTGTGTGTGGTGTAGCGGTACGAGTAGTCGCCTCGAACCGCGCGTCGGCGGTCGCGGGTTCGATTCCCACTCGGGACAGATATTTGTATTTATACAAATATTTGTTTACCGTTTGGGTGTATGTCTTTGTGAGTCTCTCTACCGTACTCGGAGAGCTCGTAAAGCCGTAAGTCCCGGTTGTTATCATAGACACCTGATAACAATCGTTACTCATGGTAGGTAAATTATCCGCCAAGCCACATTGGAACAGCGTGGTGTATTAAGCTCCAAACCTTCTTCTATATGGAGGAAAGGTCTTCGCTCAGCAGTGGGTTGCTTACATTCTGATACAGTAACAATATTTTTTTTTAAATCGTATTCAGTTTATGAACAATAAAAATAAATAATGAAATGACATATAAATTACCTAATGTTTTAACAATGATATGCACATAAAATACAACTCATAAGTTTTTTTTTGTATATATGTAATATTCATTTTACATAACTGTGTCATCTTGATTTTCCCATAAATAAAATAGCAAAAAGTAACCTAAGTAAAGTCGTTCAACTATATCAATACGATCGACTAAGGGCCGATACGTTTTGATTAATCGAGTTTATAGTTCGATTCTTATCTTGGTTTTCGTTAAACGGATTCACCAGCTACAGTTCGATCGCGTTCACAAAAACGAAGGTTAGTGACATACATACATATATAAAACTTCAACATCGCCTTAAATATAAGCGCAGATGTTATATTATAACAGTTTGTCAACGTGTCATGTGTTTTATGATAATGTTAAAACGAAGGCTTTTGCTATTCACACGACATTCGTATAAATTAGAAAATAATTATTCGTACGACTATTTAACGAAATAAAAAAGAATTATTTATTCGATAATCGTATGAATAAAAAATAATTATTAAATAAAATCAAAAATTAATTAATTAATTAATTAATTAATTAATTAATATTTGTTTAAAAATAAATGCTATCAACCTAATCAGAAAAAAGAAATAAATGAATTAATATTTTTTAATTAAAATATGAAATAGATGGTATGACTAAAAAATGTATTTTCCGATAATCGTATAAATAGATATTTTCTAAAACGAAAAAGGGTCCTAAACTTCACCACTATTGAAAAAGAGGCTGTCCTCGAATTAATAAACACAATAATAAACTCGAGTATTTGTTCTTAGGTCAGAAGTTCTAAACAAAAACGCATTTATAGAGCTAAATGCCAAAAATCAGCCGTCCAGAATTTAAACTCAGTTATTCTCTAACAGCGTTTAGTTTATGTTGGTGAAATACAATTTGGAGGTCTAAACTCCCCGAAACGCCTAAACCGAGCTTATGTCGAACTAATATTATTTTCAACGGTGAAATTGGCCCTAAGTAGTAGTAAAACCACTTGGGTCTTCGAATATCAAATTTATGACATTTGGACAGAAAACCGTCTGTAGGATAAAAACACCAATACCTACATAGAAATTATGCTTTGTAATCACTAAGATTGACAATGGTACCACACTTTGAGTAGTAAATAAGTTTAATAACTATATCGATACCTCGGGGCTCAAAGGGCGTAACCGCCATTTTGGCGAAATTGAGTTTTTAATGCAGCCCTACTTATTTTTTTCTCCTCTATCGATCTGTATATTTAAAGTCTTCCTATTCGCCAAAAAATGGCGTTTACGACCCTATTTTTTGTACAAAATACAACTTATTTTTTTAGTTTTTGTATCGTAACAGCAATCACTGTTAATAATCATAAACGTGATGGTAGTAAACGACACGAATGTTCTTACGTCTAATATTTTACATGGAAATATATTGTTTTGGGTCGTAAGAGCAATCTCTCAGGTTGATCAATAATTGAAATGAAATGAATAATTATTCAAGTAAGGTCAAATTTTAATGAGACTACTAAATTTATATGATTTTTAGTAGGTAGGGTAAGGGTTTCTTAAGATATTTACCTAAATAACCTTTTACCAAAAGACTTCATAAATGATATATAATTGATCAAAAAACAAGAGTTCCTTGTATTTTCTATTAATTTTAAACATAAGATTAGACATTAGTGCAAAATTTTGTAGCGATACAAAAGTACTTCCTATTTCAGTACAATTTAGTTTTAATCGTTCATTCTGCTTTACTTTAAAAAAGATTTTTCGTTACAACTGAAATTATAAACATGCTAATATGTATAAAAATAAGAGCCCTTTTCGTATTTTGTTTAATATTTTCAATAACAAGTGAGTTTTATTTATCATTTTTCTTTTATAATAAATAAATTTTTGAGTAGGTTTTAGATAGGCCAGGCAATTAAGTATAGATAAAATCAATTATTATTTGTATAGCTAATTAGTTATCTGAGTTGATAAATAGGTAATAAAATCAATAAAAAGGTTAATTAAGTATATACAAAAGTTAATAAAGTTCGTACAAAATTGCACTGAAATCGATTTAATGAAGAAAACAATGCAGCTGTCTACAAAATTGTAGAAATATTGAGAAAATTGACCGTTACATCCATCACTAATCACATATACATTGATTTTTCGGGCGTAAGCGCCCCAAACATTCAATTTTCCGAGGCGTATAGACAAGCTACTTTTGTTACTTTAAAATTTATTTGAAATATAATTATACAAAGTTCTGCATCATAAAAAAATAAAACTTTTGCTCCTAGAATGGTTTATTTAAGACAACAATCAAGAAAGTTATGTCGAAAATATTTTATTTTTTTTAGTTTTTTGGCTCTCCTGTAAAATCGAGTTTTGGTGATTACGCCCTTTGAGCCCCGAGGTATCGATATAAAATGAATTTACACAAACCAGAAAATATGCTACAAACGATAGAAATTACAAGATAACTTGTTTGAAGATACAATCCATATTGACTTTAACGTCGTAGAACGTTAAAAACCCTATGCATATAATAATACAACGTTTGGTACATTTTTTAGTATATATTCCGTACCTTTCGTCCTTGTCAAAACTTAAAACTATCTCCATAAAGTTTCATTGCAATCGACCAATCGGTTTGCTGTAAGCGTACAAGCAAACATTATATCTAATAATACATATTATATTCTATAAAATTCCTAGCTGATTTATGTAATAACGGATTACTCAGGTTTCCGATATTATATTCCTTTAGTATTCTTACTATTTCTATGGTCTTTAGAATTCTATTAAGGTGATAATTTCGATCACACTGATAAATCTCCTTTGTGTATTCTCTGTAATACGTGACATTATCGAAATTAGTACTACTTAATCACATTAAGAAAGTAATAATGAAATAATAATGTTAATTTAAATAAAGGATATAGATTAAGTTTTACATAGTAAATATGTATAATATTGTAAAATTTCGAAATAAATTTTAAATCATATAATAAATATTAGAATTTCAGTAGTCAGTATCACTAGGTTTATTTGGTTTCATCTTATGTACGTATATTGTATTTAAGTTTTATGTACCTACATGTAAGTAAATAAATTGTACATACTTCTACATTTATTTTAATATTTGCTATTGTTTTTTTCTTCTTCTGTTAGTACATTTGTTTCTTTTTTCCATTCTTTTGTACAAAACCTTTGATTTTTATTTTTATTTTAATGTGTTTTCCATAAAAATTTAAATATTATTGAACTACACTGAACTGAATTAGCCTTTAATCGTTCCAATGCTGGGCATAGGCCTCTTCTCCAATAAAAAAATCTATCATAGAAACCTGGTAACGATCAAATTACACCGCCAACCGCAATGGAGCAGTATGGTGGACTAAGCTCAAATCATTCTTCTGACGACCGTTCTGGTGTGCCAGTCGTTTCAAAACCGGCGGTCGTAGATTCGATTCCCAATTTTATTTGTGCAAATATTCGTTTCCTTGTGGGTTACCCCACCGTTCCTCGGAGAGCACGTAAAGCCGTGGAAATTCGACATGATTTTCATCTTGTCCATGTTCATTTTAAGACTGACCCATTGGGAAATTCCATCGAGGTCACTGAGCTTTCATTTGAGATTCTGCCATAAGAACTATATTGTCGGCAAATCGAAGGTGAGAAGAGAAACTTTTCCATTTCAGAAGCTTGAAAGCGTCTTCCAATGCTGCGGTAAACAGTTTCGGAGAGACATCTCCATGTCTCACACCCCACTGCACTGGAATCGTTTTAGTGCTATGCTCCTGTACTCGAACCGACATATTAGCGTTACTGTACAAGCACTGCACCACTTTGATATACTGCTAGTCAATATGGCACCGCTAAAAAAACCGACTCAAGCTGTGAAGAAAATTTGTGACGTTTATGGACCTAATACAGTTTCAGTAAGAGTAGCACAAAGTTGGTTCAAGCGTTTTCATTCTGGGAATTTTAATGTTAAAGATGCAGTTCGCTCTGGTCGCCCTCATACGTATAAAGTTGATGCTATTTTTAAGAAAGTCGTGCAAGATCGGCATATTAGTAGTTACGACACAGCCAACTGTACTGTACTGTACTGTATCAGCCTGTAAACAACTCACTGCTGAGTGAAGGCCTCTTTTCCATATAGAAAAAGAGTTGAAACTTAATTCACCACGCTGCTACACGACGGGACCGGGACCGACGGCTTAACGTGTTCCCCAAGGCACGGAGGGGAAACCTACAAGTACATACACCTAAATCAGAAACAAATATATGCACAAGTACAAATATCTACACCGAGCGGGAATCGAATCCACGACCGACGGTGTTGAGGTGACTACTCGCACCACTACACCAGAACGATCGTCGTACACCAGAACGGTCTGAAATCTGAATTGAAAATTTCATAGAAATGGTTAAAGCCGTTTTCGAGAACGTGCTTACAAATATATACCATTATGAAAATATTGCTCGTTTAAAAGATATATCAAGGCAATTAAAAAAATTTTGGCAATGTTTTGAATTTAATTATGTAAAACACAAAAACGGATAACACATAGCGTCTTGAAAACGTGTAGACATTTTTTTTAAACCGCGTTTTTTTTTTAAATTAAATTTTGCAAAGGTCAGAAACCAGTCTATCTGATATATAGGATCACTGGCCACATAAACCTGTTATGTACTAATGTTATTTGTTGTTGTTATATTCTAATTCAAAGGAAAAATTATGACACGTTTGGTTTGTTTTAATGTTTATTTCTCAAAGTAACACTTTTTAGAAATGTTTATTTGTACTTACAAAGGTACTTATAATTTTTGGTTGGTGCCCGCGCTTTTTCAAAGTATAATTTTAACTTTTTGTAATCTTACGTTATCGAGACTCCCTCCCACCCCCTTGCAAGAAAAAATAAGACATGGTCGAACCCCCTCCCCCCTAAATAATCTTACGTAATAAATGAATGGCCCCTTATTAAATCTTTGCGTTTTTGTAACATACCCAATTTTTTATGAATAAAAGAGAAAAATAATACCTACTAAACGATATGGAATTATTATGACGTAGACGAATATGGTTAATTATCGTTAAAGATTTGAAATGTAGGTGATACCTAATAATGATATTTTTCTTATCGGGTTTAAATTATTATTTTTAAACTTTTAATTCATTTTATTAACAAGAACACAATAAAAGCTTGTTTTAAAATGTTTTTTTTTTATTTTTTTTAAAATAATTGGCACATGAGAAGGAGTGCATCTACGTACTTATACAGGGTTACAGGAAAAGTCGTGCTAGATCCGTTAAGGGCGTGGAGTACCCATCATTTCTGACTTATTTCACTATGAAACACCCTACCCTAAACTTAACCCTTTTCGAGATATTCGACTATTAATTTTTTTATTGAAAATAGCCGATTTTTAGGCTACTAAATTTAATTTTAATTATCTTGTGTGTCTTATTATTATTATTATTGCATTTTTACATCTCTAATAAGATGCTTTACGACGTCAATCATTAAAATATTGCAAAAGTTAATTGAATAGGCCGTAGTAGACAAGTGAAAGTTAAGAAATTATAAAGAAATATTAAAAAGTTTATTTTTCTCTAAGGGATATCTAAGAAAAATATTATGTCAGTTGTTCGGCAGATGTGTTTTAAAATATCTACGTTTCATCAGCTATCTAACGAGGTATAACAATCTAGGATTTGTATTACATTTCGTGGAAAAAAAGTAATTGGGATGCTCCAGGTAATAGTTCTAACGGTCCCGCGCCTATTGTCCTTCAAGTTAAGACGCACCTTGCAAGCGAGACTAGTGACGATTTATGTAAGTGCGAATGAAAGAAAAAATATTGTAGAGACTGGTTAGGGGTGGGAATACAACACAGGATATTGTTTTGATTGTCAGTCTGCTTTTGTGCTTCGTACATAGTAGATGTGATATCGTTTTGCTCTTTTTCTCGACTTGGCTGTGATTCTGGACTATTTCTTCTGATTTGTGACTACTGTGCTTGTTAACCGGACTCTGATTTGTACTTGTGATACGGAAGTGTTGAAGATGACGTCCTACACACCTGAGGAATATGCTGATATGCTTATTTGTTACGGATACTGCGATTGTGTGTCTGCGCAAGCTCGCAACGAATACATAACTCGATTCCCCGGTCGTCGAGTGCCGGATGTGGCCGTTTTTGACAGAGTTTATCGAAGACTTCGCGAAACTGGCTCTGTTTTGAGACGAAATACAGAAATGGGAAGACCACGAATTGATGACGACGAAGAACAGGACAATGAGATAGTGCAACGCTTTCGAGCGGATCCGACTACTTCCACTAATATTGTTGCCCGTGATCTGGGACTTTCGCAATGGAGAGTGTGGTTTACAGTGCATACTGCTGGCCTATACCCGTACCATTACACGCCGGTACACTTTATTGAAGAAGGAGACCCCGCGAGAAGGTTGGACTTCTGCAGATTTATGCTAAATGCTGACGTAGAAGACCCAGATTTTCTAAGAAATATCTTGTGGACAGATGAATCCAAATTTGATAAAGATGGCATAACTAACTATCACAATGCCCATTACTGGGCCACAAAAGAACTAAGGAATCCCAATAAAAAAAGAGTGAAGGGGTCCCAACGAAGATTCAGCGTGAATGTGTGGATGGGCATTATCTCCAATCATTTGATTGGACCTTACTTTCTCCCGGACAATCTAAATGGGGAAACTTACGAAAATTTCTTGAGAGGAGACTTGAGTCTTTTGCTGGATGATCTGCCACTCAACTTGATCAGGGACATGTGGTTCCAACATGATGGCTGCCCTGCCCATTTCAGGAGAAGTGTCAGAGACTGGCTGGACACAAATTATCCAAATAAATGGATTGGACGAGGTGGGCCGTTGCCATGGCCAGCAAGAAGTCCGGACTTAACCCCCATGGATTTTCATGTGTGGGGGCGCATGAAAAGTCTTGTCTACAGCGAAACAAATCCAATTTCGTCTGTAGAACAATTAAAAGAAAGGATTGTGAATGCAGCAAATAAAATGAGGACAACGTTGAACACTGGAGTAGTGAAGACTGGTCTCCGTAGAAGGATACGAAAATGTATTAGAAACAGAGGCGGCCATGTTGAACATGAACTGTAGAGTAAAAAAATGTTGTCTGAAAACCTAATTTAATAAATGACATTTCATGCTTACCTATTGTTTTATTTTACTTTTTAGGCCTAAGTATTAATTTTCTTCTCCACTGTCGCCTATGAAACTAAGTTTTTTCAATGCATTTAAATAAAACCATAGATTGTTATACCTCGTTAGATAGCTGATGAAACGTAGATATTTTAAAACACATCTGCCGAACAACTGTCATAATATTTTTCTTAGATATCCCTTAGAGAAAAATAAACTTTTTAATATTTTTTATAATTTCTTAACTTTCACTTGTCTACTACGGCCTATTCAATTAACTTTTGCAATATTTTAATGATTGACGTCGTAAAGCATCTTATTAGAGATGTAAAAATGCAATAATAATAATAATAAGACACACAAAATAATTAAAATTAAATTTAGTAGCCTAAAAATCGGCTATTTTCAATGAAAAAATTAAAAGTCGAATATCTCGAAAAGGGTTAAGTTTAGGGTAGGGTGTTTCATAGTGAAATAAGTCAGAAATGATGGGTACTCGACGCCCTTAACGGATCTAGCACGACTTTTCCTGTAACCCTGATATACACTTTTACAAATAATCAATTTATATATATATATATATATATATATATATATATATATATATATATATATATATATATATATATATATATATATATTATATATGAAGACTGATTATAAGCAAAATCTTTTCGAGTTCCGTACAAATAATGGTTAAATGGAATTCTTTAGTAAGGTGTTAACTGAGGTGTTTAGCTTGAAATGCGGTACACATAAAATTCAGCTATCTACATACGGACGTGTAACGTAAATAATTAAATTTAAATATGAGCTTACTTTCTGGATCAAATAAAAAAAAAAAAAGAAGCTGTTGATTAATATGAGATCATTTTCTAATTATGTTTATTTCGAATTTTTACAATATTGTACATATTTACTATTTAAAACATAAAAATAATTATTTACAGACAGTTTTAGTATAAATCATGTCCGCGTGGAATGGTGCCAAGAATGCTGCATTTCCCCGTTGAATCGCAATTCCGATTCTCTGGACAAAAAACCCACCAGCGCTCCTGTCACCTGTGGAAGCTAAATAATAATGTTAAAATTTTAAATTGTGAATGAACCTTATATGATGATAATAACTGAATTAGACCAAATAAAATTGCTAGTTACTAGAATTCGTGTCTCTTATTAAAAATATATTTTATAAGGAATAATATTTTCTAGATAAGCGCACATTAGAGACCTCATCTTGGCTTTCCATAAGGTTCCATGAGCTTCTATTATAGCATAAACAGTACCCAAGGTTACTGTAAAACTAACAAATTTTTTCGGCGCTATACCTACATAAACTCGATTCAAAAAATATGTACATTTTGATAGCCATATAATAGTTGCAAACAACCTGCACTTGACACGCTATTTTACTTTAATATTTATTTTTTCACTAAAGGTAAGTGCACAATATTAGACGTTTATTTTGTCTGATCGTCGATTCATTAATGGTTTATATATATATACTCGTATATATTCATGGTAATAGTAGCCTATTATTTTACTCAAGTTTAAAACTATCTCCAAAAATGTTGACACAATTGGTCAGTGGTTTGGCTGTGAAAACCTATAAACATGGAATTTTACATGACATTAAACCTATAAAAAATACAACTACGTAACCAAAATATCTTGCTTAATAAATTGAATAGTGTGTAGGATCTTCTCTTGTCAAGAATATATTCATGTTTAATTTATAAATAATATCATATAATGTGCAATAGTCCTAACGTGATAAGCTAAATTCGATTCTCTAAATTGCGACCTTGGTGTGTCAGTTTCGCTTTAAAAAAAATAAACACATCACAGACAGTTTTTTTTTCTCAAGGTCATGTACAATAGTGTTGATCTCTTTTAGAGTGCTTTGAACGCGGTCATAAAAATTAGAATTTCCTTCATTTTTATTGATACGTTTCGTTACAACATGTACGAGTATATAAAATTAAGCATATTAAAGTTTGTATTTTATTTATAAGGTTAATTTAAATATTAATAAGGTTGTCCTTATTAATATTTGAATTAACATTACTTATGAAATATTTACACAGTAAACTACGATGGGACAAAAAGTGAAAAGACTGAGCGTATTAAATGGATGTTGATACCACAAAGTACCTAAATCAAAATAAACAATTCTTCATCATTTATTTCATAAATACTCATACTATAAAAATAACGTATCATTAAATAAGGGTATTTATTAACCTGTAATAATATTGAAATCGTCGTATATTTTTCATATGTGGCAACTGATTATTTTTACAAGACTTCTTCGAATTTTAAATTCTTTAAGGATTTAATCGTTAATAAGCTACTTAGATAGTAAGCTTTATTTGTTGCAAGACAGTAATTTGAGGATTTATGACAAATGTAATTAATTATGCATGAATTATGCATGGGCTATTTAAACCTAAGGTCACAACTGTAAGGAAACATTAATTATTATGTAAATTTAAGAAGTGTAATAAGTCACAAAATTCGCCATAATATTTGTGTTAACGCCCTAATTTGGCTAATTTATTATACCTCTGCTTATTCTATTATTCTATATTTCTATAATTATAAACTTTTTACTTTTATTTTTCGCTAATTCGTTTTTTAGCGTACCGTACTGTTAGTGATATTACACTGAAGCTCTTTAAAAAATGACTATTCGAATTTTATAACTTTAATTATATTTAATATAGACTCTAACGGTTGGCAGGTGTTACGCGCAGGTTTTTTTTTTTTAAATACTAAACCTTCCTGTAACCATAGGGAGCCTGTATTTATAACTCATTCATACTGTAATCTATCTCGTATGCTGTTCAACATTCTTTCCGCATCCCATTTTCATCCATTTATTTGATTAAACATTTTTTTCTTATCGTTTAAAAACATAATCTACTAATAACAATCTTATCTTCTTATAATCTACTTAATAAACTTTTAACATAGGTACTAACAACTTATATATCTACCAATTAACATCCTTTACTGGTTTAAGGGAGGGGTAAGGGTTTCAGCGTAAAAAAAAACACTTTTTTGTGATTTTTTATCTCCAATATCGATTGAGCAATTTTATTAAAACCTTCTATACATTATTGAGCATACTTTTGACTATGTTCTGTAAATTTTTCATGCAAAAATATTAAACCATTAACCCGTGACAGAGCTTCTCCTAGGACGTCTTGAAAAAAAAAAAAACAATTTGCGGTGTTCACTGTAACTCGGCCGGAAATTATCTGAAAATGAAAAACCATAAAAATTTAGTCAAATTATAAACAAATCTTCCCCCCAACGTTCTCTGATTATTATTTTTTTAATTTAAAAATTTTTGGCGGCCATCTAAAGTGTGAACCGTTATTTTCGACTAAAATTTCCGCCATTTTGTGGGTGGGAAACACCCTTAATGTAAAAAAAAAAATTATTAAACGTAGGGGGAAGGTATTTTATATGAAGAAAATGTGTAAAAAGTTTGAAATGAATCGGTCGAGTAGCGCAAATTTATTCTGGATTAAAATCCAGAATAAATTTGCGCGCGGATGTTGGTTAAGAACTGAGCTCGTTGCATTATTTTATATTAAATATCTTCGGCTCTCAAAAGTGCTGATAAGGAAAATAGGGGGAAGTAGGAATAAATACGATACATTATAATTTAATAACTAATATATGCTACACATTACATACATAACTAGTATATAACAGTACTATAAGGAAGTCAATGGTGCCGTAATACTAAGACTCTATTGTGTTTGTCTGTCCGTCTGTCTGTCGTATAACTATATCTTCGGAATCCTTAAATTCTGTTATAACAATCGTATCACTGTTTAAATAAGTGATCGATCAATTCTACTACTACTATACATAAATACAAAAGTATTGCTGGATGTTTGTTAATCAGACTGAAAAAAACTACTGAACCGATTGCAATTAAACTTTCTCAATTATATACGTAAGATAGCTTGAGACCCAGAATTACACAGGCTACCTACGTTTAATCCTGAAATTTCAACGGGATCAACAGTTACGCGGGTAAAACCTTAAGGTGCAGTTAGTCACTTCATTATGGATATCTTTGACAAGTTTCTTATACAACAAGTTCAATCGGTTCACAATTATGGTTTCATAATGATTTTGATTTTTGAAATTTAAAACTTTTAACCAAACACTTGTACAAACGATCGATCAGTTGATCATTAGAATACCATTAAAGTATAATAGTCAATAGTCAGTCAAGTCAGTCAATAGTTAAATTCGGATTTTAATACAACGAGCATAATTATCACGTAACGAAAACCGATCTAGACGAGAGTGGAATGGATATGTAATCAAACTTACGCAAATTAAAAGAGAATGGCTGTTATGTGTGAGTCATTCATTTCATACTTACTAATTACTTATTGTCGTTCGTGACTTCCCAAAAAAGAAGATTATATACACGTTTGAAATAAATAAAATTACAAAAATATTCTTTATTTCATAAGTGATTATAAATCAATCATTCAGGATATATTATTGTAAAAACTAGGTACTTAAAGTAATTACAATTATTATCTGTAGATAAATTATTGTTATTTTATTAAGTTTCATGTTTGGAATGTGTAAATTGTATATATTTGTAATAATAATTTTCCACGTTTGTTCTATATACTACATACTTTACCTATTTAACTTTACACGGATGGATGGTCGTAATTGACCTTCATAATTGTATTAAATTTTTTTCTTTTATACCTTTTTCTGTGCTGTGTACCATTTCTTATAAGTAAATATATAAATAAATATTTGGATACCTAATCAATAAGGATAGTAGCACGAGCTGTAATTACTTACCGATTAGCTCGTTAGGTAAGTGTGATATCAAATTGGGTCAAGGCTAAATATAAGGTGTTATAACGACCACTGGTATCCGAATATACTAACGTGACTTGTTATACATTATAATTCTATTCATCCAGCTATGAGGATGATATCTATCTATCTATGAGTCAATTTCGAGGGAAAAAGTAGATTATATGTTTATCTGTCTTCAACATAATATAGATACCAAGAATCAAGATTCGTTACGAATGATTTAATAGTTATTTATACAATTTTTTTATCACCTTTTTTTTGTGATTAAAACATTTGACATAGACTATTTATCTTATCGGCGTGTTTATAAAAAACTAGCTTCCGCCCGCGGCTTCGTCCGCGTGGATGTCGGTTATCGCAACAACAACAAAAAGTATCCTATGTTACTTCTAATACCTCCAAGAATATGTCTACAAAGTTTCATGATGATCGGTTAAGTAGTTTCCGCGTGAAAGCGTAACAAACAAACTTACATTTCACATAATATATATGTATATATATTATATTTATGTAATATAATGTGTATGATATTGTGTTGTATGACAAAATATCATACAAACATATAAAGTGACCATTTGATAAGTTTATTTTGTAATATAGAACAGAGACAGTTTTGATATAAACTAGTTTTACCTAGTACCTAACCTTCTAACAAATCAATTTGTGTGCGTTGCGTGTCGTGTGTCTGGGTGTGTGCATGTGTGTTTGGTGTGTATATGTGTTTGGTTTTCCTTGTTAAACTAAATTTTATTAGTCGCATATCAAAGCAACCTACGTCGATATATGTATTAGGTCCGTCTCGTGTCAGGGAGACGGCTTTAAGAGCGGGAGCCGCTGCGGTAAAGCTGAATGACTAAACGGCACAAATGTTGGTCACAATCCAATCTCAGGGAGCACGTAAAACCATCGGTCCCGATTGTTACCATAGACATCCGATAATGATCATTACTCATGGTAGAGATATTATCCGCCAACCCACAGTGGAGCACCGTGGTGGATTAAGCTCCAAAACTTCTTCTATGGAGAAGAGGCCTTTACTCAGCTGTAGGTTGCTTACAGGTTGATACAGTACAGCACAGTTTATACAGTTATGTTTTTGTGCCATTTGCAGTCGAAACACTTGGACCTTGGAGTAGCAGTGCAAAAAAATATCTAAAAGAATTGAACCCACGTTGGCTATGAGTAGCCTCCACTGGTGATACTGGTGATAGGTAATTATAAAAATAGAGCTTCATGAGCTACGCTGATCAACTGTATAACCACCAATCCCTTTTTCGAAAATTCGAGTGTCTTCTTTATTAGCTATTTTTAAATCTAAACATAAGTTTTATGACTAATTACTGGAAAAACAGGCGATACAGTTCTTAAAGATAAAGCCCCATTGCTAACAATTTTATTCGATAACAAAGATATTTATAGCAATGATAATAATTATTTATTGACTTATACTAATATTGAATATCCATAATTATATTATTGTTAATTATTATTAAATAAATAAATTAAAACATTTCAAAATAAATAATGAAGTCCACATTAAACTAACTTTTTTATGAAATAATTCCTGTAATAATGTGAGTATACGTTGGCATCTTAAAACGGTTATCTTTTCGAGAGCAAAGGTCAAGTTGAAGCAAAGTATCTGAAAAGTTTTTATAATAAAAATGACGATAATGACAATTAAGGGTACTTCATAGAACAACTAACAGGTCACGAATAACTATTGCTGCTATAAAACCTGATTGGGAGCTACTTAGGTCGAACACGAAATTTAGAAGTATGGTAAAAGTCACGTAAGCGTTGTAAATATAATTGCTTATAGAGAGCTTTGGTTTAAATCATGTCTTCGTGGAATGGTGCCAAGATCTCAGTTGAATCTCAATTCCGATTCTCTGGACAAAAAACGTACCAACCCTCCTGTTATCAATGGAAGCTAAATATAAGGGGCATTTGAAAAGTTCGCAGCCTAACCAGGAAAGTGAAAAGATCGGAATTTATTTATTAAAAAAAAGAGAATATTTTGAAAACAACATATTCTCCCCCAAGTTCTATACACTTCTTTCATCGGCCGGACAGGGCTTCTATACCTATCAGCTTTAAAAAAAAATACTTCGTCTATACCTTCATAATATGCATCGACAGCAGACTTAAGAACCTCATTTGTTAAAAAAAATTTACTTCTTAAGTAAGTAAGGTTTTCGAGATTCGAGAATAGATAAAACACAGATGTAGCGAGATCAGGAGAATTCAGGGCATGAGGTAACAATTTGAAGCTACACTGATGGATTTCAGCCATAGTCTCGACTGACTTGTGAACTCAAAAAATAAATCAGCTCTCTTGTCACCGGTAGATTAGAAGTTAACTTTAATTTTGTAAATAAATTTAATTGGTTAGATTATGGTGTAATGATAAATGATATTACCTACATTATAATAAATATAAATATAAATATGCTTAACACACACACACGGTCGTCTGTTCCTAAGGCAGGCAACTTAATGCCTGTGTTTCAGGTAACAGCCGATTGATATACTTTTTTTTTAAATAAATATACATATAAATAATACATATATAAATAAACATATATTACACCCAGACTCGAGGCGGGAATCGAACCCACAACCCTCGGAGCAGAAAACAGGGTCACTGCAAACTGCGCCAACGGGTCAGTCAAAATATAATTAAGTGACAGTAAAGTTGATTCATTAATAAACTAGAAGTGTAACTATAATCTTGTTTTGCTTAAACATAACAACATAACAAACATAAGGTGGGCAACCTTACAAGATCTACATTAGTTAACCTGAGACTGTACAGAATTTGAAGGTAGACCACGATTGCGATACCAGCTGTAGATAATATGTATTAAGATCGGCGCTTGTCAGGCACAGCAATGTGTAATTCTAAATATAAATTATATTTTTTTTTATAACAAGGAAATATTTTGTTGAAATAAGTTAATATTATTTTTTAATATATTTAGTTTATTTGAATTTGTTTTTAATAAGTACTGTAATGTAATTTCTATTAATAAAAAAGGCGTTGTGTATTTAAAAAAAAATACTTAGAAAAAAAAACCGTTCTAACTAGATTCGTGTTTTGATATACTACTATACAACATGAACAGTAAACGAAATTAATATTAATAAAAAATATTTTCATATTATTAAAATTCAAAAGTACTTCCAAATTATTAAGCATATAAGAATTTACAAGATTTTGTCATCAGTTAATAATTAATATTTAAAATAATTTATTGAATTAAATAACGCATATTTTCGTTGTATATTAGATATTTTAGTGTAAAGATTTAGAGTAAATCATGGTGAATTTTAAGTATTACTTGTAAATCTTAGTGTTTACAATAACGAGTTGAAATGTTAGAAATTATATAATAAAAAATATTTTTACGGACCTTTAAGATCGGAAATTTGGTACATCCAAGTTTTTACTAAAGACGGTTGGCAAATGTATCGTAGAGCAAAACTCACGATGAATAGTCACACTACGCAAACTCTTTAAGGTCTACGATGCTATGGGACTCGAAGCCTCTACGCTTCCGCTTGTTGCCAACCGCAACCGCTACGACAGATCTACGCTTTGTGACAGCAGATGAAGGTTGCTCTCTCTCCATGCTTGTGAATTAATAATAAACACTCTTCATGATGTGGTAGAACAGCATTACGTCGCTGCGCGTGCGAATCCGCGTAAGAGCAGTTTGTAAATACCGCGGAACTGCAAAACGCGCAAAATTGAAATATCGTGCCAGCCGACTCTGAACGCCTGTTGGCTTGTATTGAACCTCACACAATTTGAATTATCCAATGAGAAACATCAGTTGCGCTATCGAAACAATACCGCGGAACAGTAGGTGGCCTGAAGTTGGAAGCAAGTGCGCGTATTTACTACAGTTGTGAGAAAAATTTGACGCGATTAATCTGTGCCCCCAAAAAGAATTATTTTGCCGCAATTAACCACCATGTAAGTATGTTTTAATTGTTTATTATTTTTCGTTTGTAATGTGTTTATGCTAGAAAATTTAAATTACATGTAATTCTGTTTTATTTTAACAGTTCCGACTAATATAACCTCTAACAAGCATTTACGCGGTATTGATATAGCTTGATTTATGTGTTTAATTAAGTTACGCGGTATTGAGAGTTTACTACACTTACAACGATTTTAGACCCAGTAGAATCTGTACAAAATGATGACTATAATATTCCTACACCGATTGAATCTCACGATGTGGCAGAAAATCACAACAATGACATCGATTTAATGTTTGATGATCATTCTTATGTCAACTTATCAGACATTACAAACATAAAGCCATTATCGCCAGAATGTATAGAGTGGTTTCCTGAAAGAGAAATAGAAGAAAATATAAAAAGACGCAAAGGAGATAGAGATAATTGGAAGAGAATGAAAAATAAGAAACAGAGAATGATGGGAAAAGAGTACATTGGATTTAAAAAAGAGGGCACCAAATTTGTTCAGAATGATCCTAAACCAGCAAGAGTAATGGGTCCAATATGTATGTCAACAAAATGCTTTAGTGGTAAAGCTATGTATTGTTCAAAATTAACAGAAGAAGTTCGATCTGAAATATTTAATAACTACTGGAAGATGACTTGGCAACAAAAAAAAAATGTACATATCTTCAATGGTGGATAAAAAACCTACATCTAGAAAAACTAAGAGCTCAAATTCAAGACGAAGTGATACTAAAATTTACCATTTAAAAGTTAATGATTCGAAACAACGAGTTTGCCTGAAGACGTTTTCGGAGACATTGGGTATAAAAGAATGGACAGTACGCTATTGGCTTGGAGATAGGACACATAATACGGAACCTGAAACAACAGAAGTCATACAAAAAGAATCAAAAAAACAATTGGCTAAAAACTATTTAACTGCACTACCGAAACTACCATCCCATTACTGCCGACAATCTACTTCAAAATTATACTTGGAACCCATCATACAATCAAAATCACAATTGTATCGTCTGTATGTTGATTACTCAGTTTCAGAAAATAAACCTACGGCATCTAGAAAAGTATTTGAAAGCGTTTTCATTCAGGAGAATATTGGATTGTTTCAACCAAAAAAGGATGCTTGCGACCAGTGCTGCGCTCACAAAGTTGGTAATTTATCACAGGAGCAGTATGCTAAACATGTCGAACGAAAAGACTTAGCTAGAGCTGAAAAACATTCTGACAAAGAATTAGCACAAAAAGGAATCATACATGCATTAACAGCAGATCTTCAAGCAGTCAAACTATGTCCTTTCCTCAATGCCAGTGCACTTTATTTTAAAACAAAACTCGCCGTGCATAACTTTTCTGTGTACAATCTTGGCAATAATAGAGTCACGTGTTACTGGTTTGATGAGACAGCATGTGACTTAAAAGCCACTACTTACGCAACTTTTTTCGTAGACTATGTAACTAAATTACTGGATAATGATTGCAAGGATGTTATTATATTTACAGATGGTTGTACAGCACAGAATAGAAATAATGTTGTATCGAATGCTTTGTTACGTTTGGCAATGGCTAGGAACGTAGTAATAACTCAGAAGTATTTGGAGAAAGGTCATACGCAGATGGAAGTTGATTCAGTCCACTCGGTGATTGAGAGGAAATTAAAAAATCGGGAAATATTTTTACCCTCACAATACGCAACAATAACAAAGGAGGCCAGAAAAGCACCAAGTCCTTATGAAGTTATTACACCTGATTATACGTTTTTACCCGACTGCGACAGAAGGAGGGTTATGTTTTTCGAATGTATGTATGTATGTATGTATGTATGTATGTATGTATGTATGTATGTATGTATGTCCATTTCTTTGGCACGCCCTACAGCCCAAACGGCTGGACGGTTTTTGACATATGAGGTGTCGTTGGATTTGTCTAAATTGTAGTAGTGACATAGGCTATATAAATTTTCAAAATGGCGCCCGCAAATGGCGGAATGAGGGGGGGAGTTGAATTTTTTTTTCTTACTGTATCAATATGGGTATCAAATGAAAGCTAGTAAATTGTTTTATTCTTTTTAGTTTATAATAAGAGTATTTTACGCAGTCGGGTTTTTTGATTTTTTTAATTAAGCATACTTGTTTAAAAATTATGGCATTAAAGATTACTTGATTTATGAATCAATAAGACCGGGTCGAGGAGCGGGTGATCATTGTGTGACTGATATAAAAGCACTTAGATATAATCCAAATGGTACCATAGACTATAAACTCCAATTTTCGGATGATTTTGTCCCATTGCCCAGAAGACCAAAGAAGATTACGTCTTTAATTAACAGTACGCCATCGCTGTATGAATCCAGGCAACCAATTTCCAAGACAAAGTATGATCATCTACAGGAGCTAAAGAACGTCATACCTAAAGATCGCCATACATTTTATGATAATTTGCCTTTTAAATAACTTTAAGTTACTATTTTGACTGTGAAATGCTGTGATTTTGAGGATTTAATTAGAATTTAAGTGCAAGTACCAATTAGAGTATTGTTGTTATGATTATTATTTGTTTATGAAAACTTTATTTGAAAACAGCTTAAGTTTATTTTGAAAGAACCTAGGAGGAGATTTATTTTTGTTATTCCAAGTTTTTTATTTCATAATAATATAGTTCATGTTCCTCATTAGTATACCTGTTGTAGGTACATATTTACCTACATATGTTTAAGTCATAGTAAATGGTTATTATTTTGAATTTTAGATGATTATTTTGATCTCTTGTATAAGAAGTCTGAACTCTAGTAATAAGATCTCTATTAAAAGTACCTAATGAATAGGAATACTATTTTGTAAAGTGATTTCAACAATAAATACATAATAATGTTTCTACTTTGTTATAATAAATAGCATTTTTTACTAAATTGTTTTATTTCAAAACCGCATGTTTAATAAAATTATACTACTTATGTTGTAATGAGTTATAATAAAACCGCGTAAGTGACTTTACAAAAAATCTGAGGCAACTACGAGTAAATTTACAGTATTTTCCATTAAAGATAGTTGTAAAGAACTAGCTGTTAAGTTCAGTCGGTAATATAATTTGAAATCGCTGAGATATTAAGTTTTTTCTTCCTCCTGTAAAATCATCAAAAAGCAAATACGCGGTCTTTACAAGTAGCTCTTACGCGGATTCGCACGCGCAGCGACGATTAGGTAGATTAGAAACTCGACCATCAGCATGTTTATTAGAAACCTAAAATGTACCGAGATAACTTGTGAAAATCCGTAATTAACAACTGTAGCATTTCATAAATTAAGAGAAAGCAAATCTTAGATTATAAAAACTACACCTTTTTTTTGAATGTGCTAATTCAAAAGTTTTTACAGTAGGTCATAGATATATACATACATAATACAGTTTTAAGCTCGTTATGTTATGTCTATATTCGTGTCTCTGACTGTACCTCTACAAGGGCATATCTACATCGTAAGCACGAACTAGCCTGAATTATTCACCCGCGATGTGTGATATGTGAAACGAACCGAAACAGAAGGAACGACTGAAAGAGACAGTGATATATGAGTGAGTGGGTCAGTGGCAGAGATGTGACTTATTTAAGATACAAGTATCTGAAATACAGATACAAGATACAAAATACGTATTTTCATCTTGTATCTAAAATACTTTTTAAAAATGTATTTTGTATCTTGTATCTAAATTCCTTTTGTTTGGTATCTTAGTATTTTGTAAATACTATGTTTGGTAAAATACTTTTAGTAATAGTTATTATATGCATTCATTCACAAAATATGACATAATCCAGTGATTTTAGGCATTTTAAGCCCCAATCTGCGGATAAATTCTAATTGAGCTGAATTTTTGTATACACTTTTATTACGGCGTTGTAATGAAGATGTGAAAAATTGACATAGATATCGTGCCGGGTAAAAAAGTTACAAAGGTTTTGTTGCAAATATCTCGCGATCTATTGCTCGGAGGTCAATCGAGGTCATTATAAAAGTTATTCGTCATAAAATTGTCTACAAAAAATGTTTCAAGCATTTTTCTGTAAAATTAACCGTTTTTTGGAGTAGAACGCTGAGAAAGCGACTAGAATGTACTCACATACGGTTTTGTATACCATACACCAAGGTGTAAACTCTATTGATTTTTATTTGCAGTTTTAACACAAAAACTTTTATTAACTATTTGTGAAACTCTGACAATTATACTGAGTCAGTTGAAAAATATTTCTTGAGTGTTAAAGACTTTATTTTATTAGTTTCATGCTCTTCAACAGTTGATCAACCAATGATGAAAATAATGAAGATTTCGATTTAAATATAGGAATAAGACCACTCGACGTTTTGTCAGCAACTGTTAATGATATAAAAAACTGAAGATATCGACAATTATTGACAAAAAAAAATTATATGCTATATATTATTTTTTCTGTATTTATCATTCAAATAAAAAATTATTCACTCTTAAAAAAAATCTATTATTAAATATCATGGATTATTCATACGGGGCAAACCATGTAAAAAAAAAACGAACCTTGCATTCTTCTCGAGGCAGGTAGTAAGGAAAAGTTCATGTAGTCGCTTTCTCCGCGCTCTACTCCAAAAACGGTTAATTTTACAGAAAAATGCAAGAGGCATTTTTTGTAGATAATTTTACGACAAACAATTTTTATAATGATCTATATTGACCTCCGAGTAATAGGTAGCGTGATATTTGCGAAAAACTGATTTTCGTGACCTTTTGACCTTTATAACTTTTTTAGCCGGCACGATATCAATGTCGATTTTTCACATCTTCATTACAACGTAATAAAGGTGTATACAAAAAAATCAGCTCACAAGGAATTTTTCCGCAGTTAAAACCTAAAATGACTGGGTTAAGTTTCTATGGTGACATTAATTTTAAATGTTTTTAGAGGATTCTGATTCCTCTATTGCAAGTGGCGAAAACACAGGGTCTACTGGCAACACCGCTGACTTAAAAACACTGCAATACCTTAACAATAAAGATACGAACTTAAAGAATTTAAATGCTTACTCTACAATAAGAAAAATATTTTTCAAATATAACACCTGTTTGCCAAGTTCTGCTCCTGTGGAGCGACTCTTCTCTTTTGGAGGTATGATTATCAGGCCTCATTGAAGAAAAATGAGTGATAAAATGTTTGAAGAACTGGTTTTACTTAAGTCTCAATTAAAAACTTAATAATATAATATTTTATCTTCTCACTTTTACGCGATCAACGCGATGTAGGTATTTGTAAATAATTCACGTAAAAAAATTAAACTTACATTCAATAAAATGTTATTTTCTTACAAAAGAATTTGTATCTTTAAAAAGTATTTGGAAGATACGTATTTTGTATCTAGTATTTCAGATACCATTCCAGAAAGGTATTTGTATCTGTATCTGAAATACTTGATTTTAAAGTATCTTGTATTTTGTATTCCAGATACTTTGTATAGGGTATCTTGTACATCACTGGTCAGTGGTAAATAGAAGTAAATATTATAAATGTAGTGGAAAAAGTTTACGCAATTAATAAATTAATTGTTATACATATGTGTGTGCGAGAACGGAACAACACATATATTCTACTATAGCTCATTTATTTATTTTTACCCGACTGCGACAGAAGGAGGGTTATGTTTTTCGAGTGTATGTATGTATGTATGTATGTATGTATGTATGTATGTATGTATGTATGTATGTATGTATGTATGTATGTATGTATGTATGTATGTATGTATGTATGTATGTATGTATGTATGTATGTATGTATGTATGTATGTATGTATGTATGTATGTATGTATGTATGTATGTATGTATGTATGTATGTATGTATGTATGTATGTATGTATGTATGTATGTATGTATGTATGTATGTATGTATGTATGTATGTATGTATGTATGTATGTATGTATGTATGTCCATTTCTTTGGCACGCCCTACAGCCCAAACGGCTTGACGGTTTTTGACATATGAGGTGTCGTTGAATTTGTGTAAATTGTAGTAGTGACATAGGCTATATAAATTTCCAAAATGGCGCCCGCAAAATGGCGGAATGAGGGGGGGGAGTTGAATTTTTTTTTCTTACTGTAGCAATATGGGTATCAAATGAAAGCTAGTAAATTGTTTTATTCTTTTTAGTTTATAATAAGAGTATTTTACGCAGTCGGGTTTTTTGATTTTTTTAATTAAGCATACTTGTTTTAACAAACTATACAAAATAGTTTAGTTAACATTTGACACCGGTACATTAAGATTGTCTTGCTTTCTACCATAGCCCTCCCCTTTCCTCCTAGACGTTCTACGTGGCTTTGTTCACGTTTAATTCGATACCTTTCGGGTTTATGAGTCGTGATCGGTGATATAGTCTTATACAGGGTTAATTCTAAAACACCAGCAACCTCGCAGGACAAGATAGCTAACATTATGTACAACAACATTTGTTCTACCACTTTTGTTAATTTGTTAGATTTTATTTTCATACAAAAATAAATATTAATTTAATTTTACGCGTGAATGCAATAAACTCTACGCGCGTCCCAAAGATTAGGTAAATAACGACCACGTACTAATGTGAGGGGAAAGGTAGGAACGGGGCGGCGCTAGCGCCTTTGAACTTGACCTATTTAGCCAGCCGCGGCAGTCGGCGGCGGGCGACTTTGATGCGCGCGCGTCATATGATTTTGTGTGCTACTCGTATTTATTTTATTCGTATCGATCGATGTATTGTACCTGTACTAAAGTTATTTTATAACCATGGTACCGCCGCTATTCTAATGTCGAATACACGGAAATGGTGAGGATACTGGCTAGGTGTGATGACAATGTGTCGGAAGCCTGTCGGCAATATGCAGCTAGATATTCGAACTTACCTACACCGAGCCGTGAGACAATGTCAACTCACCGAATCTGACAAACTAGGACGAGTAAATTTTTGTAACTGGTTCGGTTAACTAAAATAATTAGTGCGTTCAATCAAATTAAAACTAATTCGGAAGTGTTAGTGAACAGCTGATTTTTAGGTGTTGTCTGTGTGTTGGTTGTGATGGTGACTATTTTGAACGCTATCTGCGCGATACGCACCGACATGCGCGTTACTTTAACCTTAGAGGTAATATTTCGTTTGTAAATATTATTTTATTGTCAATTATTTTTAATTTTTTAATTATTGTAAATACGCTGATTTCACTTTTGAAATACTTATGCCCGCCTGTATTTAACAATAAAAAGTGAATAATACCTAGCTACCAATATTTGATATTAAATTGGTTTAATTAGACTTTAGTAAACGTTAAAGAATAATTACCTACGTTAATAATTTTCACATATTTTTTTATGTTCAGAATTCAGATACCTAATCTACATACCTACATTTTTATAGTATTGGCGGGCACACGGACAGTCGAAGCCTTTTGATGACTAGGTACCGGATGTCTACCGCACAACTGGTTGTGCTGTAACCTCTGGAGGTTATGCAGATGTGTTGCCCTCCTATACATACGATTTATTTGTTTTTTATCGTTTAATATAGCCAGTTCTAAGCCTGGTAAAGTATGAAGGGATTGTGGACTCAGTTTACGTATTGCAGGGACATGACAAAACCGAAATTTGATTATTCACTTAAGTCACTGCGATATACATACTATGATACTGCCCACAAACCCACCAAGCAATTTATATTAATTTTATTAACTAGAATTATCGGGCAGAGAAAGTGTTATTACTATTATTATGCAAGCGCGCCCGAGCGGCGCGTCATCCTTTCGATAATGAATGAAACATAGACTCTAAATTTCAGAGCAGTACAATAAAAGCTTAAAAAATCATTTTTAATTAATGTATTGAGTTATGTCAAAAGTCGTAGAACAAATGTTGTTGTACATAATGTTAGCTATCTTGTCCTGCGAGGTTGCTGGTGTTTTAGAATTAACCCTGTATACATACGTAGTTAAATTCACAAGTAAGTTTTATTTATTTCGAATAGACCTTGTCTAAAAAGAATAGTATTGAGACAACAAGCAATGTATGAAACAAAAATTAATTAAAAATTTGTTTGTTTGTCACTTAAATATCGATATTAATAATTGTAGACAAGTTCGTATAAATAGCATACCTGTAGGTATGTATTTATTTCCGTTCCTAGTACCCGTAACACAAGTTCTTACGAACTTATAGCACGGGGCTAGGTTAATGTGGTGTGATTGTTGGTTAATATTTATTATTATTTATTATTATTACTTATTCATATATGTGTTATGACACAATGTACCTAATTACCAGTAAATAATAAATAAATAAATAAACGCCTCACAATCAACATCCCTACTAGAATGTGAATGATGATGCAAACACATCTGTCTAGACCGCGACACGTCACGTCTGTATGGTCTTTACAAATATTTGTCATATGCGGGGACCGAACTAGTGACCGCTAGTGCATCAGGCAGTCACTGTCACCACAACGCCAAAGTATCGTCAAAAGTAAAATCTCGGTATTGAAGACGACATTACGATATGGTGGGTCGATTATTATATATAGCAGTAGAGAAGCTTGGTGGATTAATCCATAGAAGATTATTATATTAGAGGAGAGAGGAATCATCTTCTCTCCAAAGTAACTGCCGATATATGAGATGTGGAATT
Organism: Euphydryas editha; assembly: GCA_036937285.1. Lineage (NCBI taxonomy): Eukaryota > Metazoa > Arthropoda > Insecta > Lepidoptera > Nymphalidae > Euphydryas > Euphydryas editha. The sequence goes on from JAUPFZ010000024.1 coordinate 9,228,184, forward strand.
CTACACCTTATACATTGGGAGTTGCTTCTGTAATATATGTATGTATAAATGTTTGCTGGTATATATTTATGTTTGTATGTATGTATGTATGTATGTATGTGTGTATGTATGTATGTATGTATGTGTGTATGTATATGTATGTATGTATGTATGTACATATTTATGTATGGATGTATGTGTTTTTTATCGTATGTATGTTCAATATATGTATATATTATACAATATACTTAGGTTTTTTTTTTCTCTCGTCTTTTGCACTACTGTGCCCCGCGTTAACTTCATCTCTCACCATCATGGGTAGACTGGAAGAGATCTCTTTCAGAGATAAGTTCGCCCTTGCCAACTTACTTTGTCAACTTCAATTGTAAATTTTTTTTTTTTTTTTTATAGTGCAATAAAGAATATAATAATATTATTATATATATTACATTAAGAAGAGGCCTTTGCCCAGTAGTGGGACGATTCTGTAAACTGCCATAGATTTGGAATGGAGTAGGTTGCTGCTAAGAAGAGACAGTAAATAAACTTAACAGTAAAATAGCTATAATAGATAGCTAGCTATTATCTATTCTTTTACAATTAAAACTATATTTATTATAGGTAAATTTCAAAACACATGACAGATTTTAAATTGTACACAGCTTAGTAGAAAATTACTAAGCAAAAAAGAAGAGTCAATATGATTATTAATAATTGTGTCTATATGTACGTATATTAAATTATCGATGTAATTGATGTGTGTTATACACCCCTACTGTTCTATTTATTTCCTCTACCTAAAGTTGCCTGAAAGAGGTTGCTACATTAGCAATAAGGCCGCCTCTTGTAGGTATATGTCTCATGTAAAAATTTTGCTCTGTACCTATGTACTTGTTGTAAATTTTTTTGGTGTACAATAAAGAGTACTTGTTGTTGTAATTTTAAATACCAATTTACCGATCTCTAATTATTGTAAATTATGGCGGCATCATCTATGCAATACCAATCATAGTTAATAATAATTGTAGATTAAGGGTAGTTGTAATCTGTTTTTAGAAAATATCTTGAACTTTTTCAATTTCGGTTTTATGAACATTGTACGGTGGGAACAAGAGTACGCAGTGAATGAGTTTAAAAAAGGTTAATAGCCTAACTATTATGAAAATCTGATCCTGTTCTCATTATTAAACCCAGAAAATGACTTGTTGAAATATTTTTAATATGCAAACCAAGTAAGGTCCAATCTAACGTTAAAGTCTCTCAATCTTTCTAGATAGGTATGTCGATATTAATAAAACTTTATTTATAAAATTAAAAGCATAAGAAATATTATAGGTAAATAATTTAATGATCAATCCTTTTAAGGTTCCTACAAACAGAATGAAATTTTTAATATTTTTGACGGTTTTTGCGTCATCAGCTTATAAAAAAAGTCAAATTTACAAAAATACACTATTTCAATAGACTATGTTATTTATAAATACTTAAGTAAAAGATCGAGGTATGGGCCTTGATGTATACCGGATATTACGAGTATTGGTTAAAGTTGACATACGACCTTTATTAGCTACAGCGTGTCCACGATTAGGAATGTATCCATAGAACAAATAATGAAAATAAAAGAAGCAAAAAGAAAGAGGTTAAGTAAGTCATTTATTATTAATTTTATTACATATTATTATTTTGCTCTATATATCTATTGTTTATGAATTACTCCATTTAGATCTCTCTCTTAATCTTATTATCTACGCTCAAACGGCGTTTTTCGGGTCTGTGGACATAGAGGGCAAAGCGCTCTCTCTGGTTCCGGCTAGCGTCTCGACATCCATGTTTATTGAGTGTCTCCTTATAAATATACAAATTAAATAGTAAATAGTACAATTTAATTAAATATATGAATACGCTGATAAATAAGTCCCCTAAATAAATAAAAACAAATATTTGTGAACTTAAGGCTTAATAAACTGTCTAAGGCAAGTATTTTTGTTAGTCAAATAATTATTCTTATTGTATAAATTAATATAAAACATAATGTGAAATAAAAAAAAGTCGCGATGAAAACAAGAATAGCGGGAAAATTAGGGATATCAAGTTATCACGTAAATTTGGTACTCATTTAGAAATGTATAATATAATATTTTATTATTTATCACAAGTATATACGGTGGTGGATTTACACTATCGGCAATCGGGGCTAATACCCTGGACGGCTCATTTTCTGGGACGGTGAAATTCGAAGCGTGAAAAAAAATCTTAGTGTACCAATCGATATACATATATCGGAGTAAATATATCGATTGTAACCTTTCATTTTTTTTTGTTTTGGCGAAAAAAAATGTGCCTGACCGCACACCATGTCGTCCAGGTAGACAAAAGGGTAGTGTGGGGTCCTCACCCACTAAAATAACCCGCCGTGCGCCCTCACCCGCCCTTACAATGCGGACCCCGGGTACCGTGTACGTTGCTCCGTAGCCCGCAGGCGGCAGCCCCATCGGGCACTCTCTCTTGTGCTACGTCCCGCGCACTTGGGCATTGCACCTTCGCGGTAGGCTCTTTCGGCGGACGGTGGGCAATCCCCGACCCTACCGTCCGCAGCCTCGGCTAGGGCTATCGATTGTAACCTACGAACACTGTTAAAAAAATAAAGTCACGATAGTACCTACTCGATGTATTTCGGATGAAAGGCACACTCTTTATATGAAAAAAAATTCTACGAAAGACATATACAACGACTTAGTGGAACCAATGTACTACTCTGTTCCTCCATATTCCACAGTTGCACACTGGGCAAAGGATTTTAAGCTGGGCAAACCATCGCGAGGGACAAAGAATGATTGATCTTGTGGATCTCCTGGTAATACCTCAGGTAGTGCGTACCACGACTTCCAGTTTATTATCCTTCATCTGTACAGAAGAGGATTTTTCCCAGCAGTGGGTTATTTGAATTCAAGTCGAGTTAACAAAATACGAGTTAGAAATGCAGTAATGAAACAGAATATCGATGAGTTTATTATTATGTTTTTGGTTAAAAAATGTTAAAAAACATACGTGTTTTTGTTTTTTCAATAATTTTATTTAATGAAATTACCCGAATAACTTTAATTAAAAAAAAATCTTAATTAATAAACTACCGTCGACATAAATTCCTTTTGACGCTAATTACACAACATTGTAAATATGATTAATTAATTTGTTTATAGTTAATTAGTGACACACTAAATAAAATATTTTTATCATGAAAAACAAAGTTTTCCGCATATAAATAGGTATAGTTATGACCACAGCTTACGCCATAAAACCACAGTAAATTAAAGTTTTCCTTTATTTATATTTAAATTCCTTAAAGATATTAATTTAATTATAAAATATTTTAATGAACCAATAAACACTAAGAGCTTATAATCTTTAATTAAAGAGTATTATTTTTTTCTTGTTTTATTTTATGAGCAACACCTAAAGTACCTATATTTTATTACTTGACAGACCGTAAGTTCGGAGCCTCCACTGGTGGTCCATATAATCGAAATTGAGATTCGACGAGGAAATGCTGCTAGCACTCTTGAAACCATTCCACGTGGATTTAATTTATAGCAAAACTATCTGTAAATTACATTAATAGGTAATAATACTGTGACTTAGTTTTACTTTGGTACAAAATAAAGATTTATTTTTATACAATCTCTAAATAAGAATTGATCAAATTGGCAATCAAGGCTTATATATGTATAATCTATGGCTAGTATATTTGCCATCTTGTGAAAGGAAGACTAAGCCTTCTTGCAAACAAGTCCAATAGCTCTAAGATCAGAGTTTTTCAGGTGAAAAAACCTGAAGGAAATTCGGTGTGTTCGTCACAAATCATTTTGTACATATTTTCAAGGACCTATAATATTTGATTTATGCACCTATCAATAAGTTAACTACGGTAGGTACACACCGATAAATATATGAACACCATTTTTTGGAATGAGATGATCAGCTAATTGCAATTGAACGACTGACAAACGTCACATAGGTAGTAGTGTGCGACAGAGATAACGCTCTACGAAGTCGAAATTAGCCGATAGTCTCTTTCCTCAGTGTGCAATATTTATCGTCCGGTATTGTACATCGTGAATTAAAAATATTGACTTACTTAAATGTCTTTTATTAGAATTAATTAAGTTTTTTTTACAAATTTTTGAAGTAGAATTTTGTGATATCTTATTTTCTGCTCCAATCCCAACTTTTTTTTCTAAGTATGGGCTATTTCCTTCACCAGCTTTCTCTCACCAGGATTAAATATTCCTTTCAAATTTCATATGGAGTTAAATTATTTAAAAATAAACCAAATATTATTCTGTTACATAACTTCACTGATATTAATAAGACGACGAATACATCGAGAGTGTTGATGAAATGGTTAGTTTTTCGTTAAATAGGAGATTATCGCCTTATTTATTCGACACGCTCTACTACAGAAAGTAAACTTCTTTGGGACTATTGTCTTTATTTGTTCTATCTGATTAAAAATTATGCATATCACTTAATTGTAATATAATAATAATCAAATGATAACGATTTAGTTATTAAATATTTTTAAAATTTTACACAATTGTAAAACTGGTTGAGAAGAACTGATTACATAATTAATCGATAGTTTTAAATTTAAATCCATTAGATTTTGAGTTAATATTTCTAATATTTCTGAGCGATTTCAATCTTTTGATATGGTTAAACACCATCACAAATTGAGTAAAATAAAAAACGATACGCCACCTCGCTATTTTATATCTTTAAACGAGCAATTCTTGTATATATATATATATAATCTGAATCTCGGAAACGGCTCCAACGATTTTCATGAAATTTAGTATGCAGGGGGTTTCGGGGGCGATAAATCGATCTAGCTAAGATTTATTTTTAGGAAATGTCGTTTTCTCCCTTTTTTCAGGCATTTAAAAAATATCGTTACAATATGAAAGTAAATTTCGCTGTCACTGATAAATTTATAATAGCTCCGATGTGAACCGGGCGGATTCGAAATAAGAAGACCCCAGGTTCGAATCCAGATGTCTGCAGAACAATTTTTTTTTCCTTTTCTTTTCAAGTTCCTTCTTTTGTGAGAAAAACTATTATTGGGAGCCCTTTACTAACTGGATGACCAAGCTTTGCTGGGTATTTAATTTATTTTTTATTTTTTGTAATTCTTGTTTTTTGGAAACTACATATATTTAGGTACATACGAATTACGAACTGATGATATATGAATAATATTTTTCGATCTTACCGAAATAATAATAAAAAAATATGAACTGGTTATTTAAATAAAAAATCACGAGTACAATTAAAAACTGCTAGAATATTATTAGAATACGAAGGTAAATTTCGGCATAGTCTACAAGGTTATAATAACTTAGGTGGGAAATCAGTATACATGGGTTCGAATCCCGATGCCTCAAGTCCCATTTTTTTTGCCTTTTTTATTCAAGTTCCCTCTTTTGTAAAAAAATAACTATTATTGAGAGCCCTTTACTACCTGGATGTCCGAGTTTTGCTCGGTATTTTTTTTGTTTTTGTTAATCGTTCTTTTTTTTGGAAATTATATTTAGATACGATAAAAATGATGAAATATGAATAATATTTTTCGATCTTAACTATATAATATTATAGTATTTTGTGTCACAAGGGGATGAAAGTACCTACTATTTTTTGTCCCTCATGTGAAATTGCCGCCCGAGCCGAAGGCGAGGGTAGCAAACATACGGGAATGGATGTAGTACTTTCGTCCCATGTTGCACATACATTTTTTCCTACCTAGGACGAAAGTTCAGGTTTAGTCCCTGTGAAGCGGGGACAGCAAATGTCACTTTTGTCCCGCTTCACAGGGACGAAAATAGAACTTTCGGCGGAGGTAGGAAAAAAAATATTTAAACTGGTTATTTAAATAAAAATCACGAGAGCAATTAAAAACTGCTAGAATATCATTAGAATAAGAAAGTGAATTTCGGCACCATCTATAAATTTATAATAGCTCAGGTGGGAAATCGAGCGGTCTCGAAAACGGAAGATTTTTCCTTTTTTTTCAAGTTCCTCTTTTGGTGAGAAAAAATATTATTAGGATCTCTTTTTATTTTATTTTTTTATTATTCATATTTTATCACTATGTAATTTGTGTCTAAATATAGTTTAACCGAGCAAAGCTCGGTCTTCCAGGTACTAACTTATTATACGGGATCAGTGGTCAAAAAATGAAGGTCTAGTTTATTACATGAGTGTACATGACTTGTACATGGAAGAAGTAAAAGTCATGGAATTATTATGTACTAGGTACAACTGGAAGGTTCACTCAGATTATAAACGCGAGCCGAAAGAGAGGTTTTAAAACTTCACCCGTCCTTGTCAACACTTAGAACAACAAAGGAGACGCCATTAAATTACAAAAGCTGACATGACAACCATATTTACCGGTATTGCTAGTAATAAATTTATAATATTTACTAATTACCTACGGCGCTATTACATATGAGAAATATTTTTGTTCTTAATAAGTAAAACTGTACGCGAAAGTAATTTGTTTTAGTATATCTGCGGTACTCACATAAGTTTATCATATTATGCAAAAAAGTACGTTTTAATTTTCATTTCTTAGACAATATTATTCTACTAAAGGAATCAAATATTTTACATGGCAATCGTGCGAAAGAGACACAACGAAGCTTAAATTGTTCTCTGTCGAGACCGTTTTTTACTCTGTATTTTGATATTCTAAAAGCAACAATATCGTCTTACATATAGAGTTCAATTTTATTTGACAGGATTTTAGTTGTAAGCCTTCCAGTTGTACCTAGTACATAATAATTCCATGGTAAAAGTATAGTTTTTAAGCGCCTCCAAGATGATCAATTGTAATTACTACGTGACTGACAATTGAAATTTATTTAATTATTTTACGCGTTCAATTGAGACGCGAATGTTATTTACACTTATTTCTTTGAAGAAAATTATTTTAATTAACGTTCATTGACGGGCGATTAAGAGCCAAAACACATAACGGCGTTGCGGCGACGCAACGCTAAAATCGGCGGTATGCGTTGCGGCGTTGCGGCGCCGCGAAAAAGAGCGTTGTTGTAGGGTAACCAGTTCTTCGTGATTTTTTATTGTGGATATTAATTTAATTATTTTAAATATTATAGTTCACGTGAAATTTGTTAATTATTGTTTGTGAAGTTGTTATTTAGTAGAATGCATAAAAAGTAATCCTTTGTACCGGAAATAATTTTGTGAATCAAGTTTGTATGCTGGTAGAATTTTAAACAACTTTTGTCTCATAAAGCCTAAACAAAATTGAAACAAAGTGATACATAAATTAATATCTTACTATACAGGGTTAATTCTAAAACACCAGCAACCTCGCAGGACAAGATAGCTAACATTATGTACAACAACATTTGTTCTACCACTTTTGTTAATTTGTTAGATTTTATTTTCATACAAAAATAAATATTAATTTAATTTTACGCGTGAATACAATAAACTCTACGCGCGTCCCAAAGATTAGGTAAATAACGACCACGTACTAATGTGAGGGGAAAGGTAGGAACGGGGCGACGCTAGCGCCTTTGAACTTGACCTATTTAGCTAGCCGCGGCAGTCGGCGGCGGGCGACTTTGATGCGCGCGCGTCATATGATTTTGTGTGCTACTCGTATTTATTTTATTCGTATCGATCGATGTATTGTACCTGTACTAAAGTTATTTTATAACCATGGTACCGCCGCTATTCTAATGTCGAATACACGGAAATGGTGAGGATACTGGCTAAGTGTGATGACAATGTGTCGGAAGCCTGTCGGCAATATGCAGCTAGATATTCGAACTTACCTACACCGAGCCGTGAGACAATGTCAACTCACCGAATCTGACAAACTAGCACGAGTAAATTTTTGTAACTGGTTCGGTTAACTAAAATAATTTGTGCGTTCAATCAAATTAAAACTAATTCGGAAGTGTTAGCACGTGTTAGTGAACAGCTGATTTTTAGGTGTTGTCTGTGTGTTGGTTGTGATGGTGACTATTTTGAACGCTATCTGCGCGATACGCACCGACATGCGCGTTACTTTAACCTTAGAGGTAATATTTCGTTTGTAAATATTATTTTATTGTCAATTATTTTTAATTTTTTAATTATTGTAAATACGCTGATTTCACTTTTGAAATACTTATGCCCGCCTGTATTTAACAATAAAAAGTGAATAATACCTAGCTACCAATATTTGATATTAAATTGGTTTAATTAGACTTTAGTAAACGTTAAAGAATAATTACCTACGTTAATAATTTTCACATATTTTTTTTATGTTCAGAATTCAGATACCTAATCTACATACCTACATTTTTATAGTATTGGCGGGCATACGGACAGTCGAAGCCTTTTGATGACTAGGTACCGGATGTCTACCGCACAACTGGTTGTGCTGTAACCTCTGGAGGTTATGCAGATGTGTTGCCCTCCTATACATACGATTTATTTGTTTTTTATCGTTTAATATAGCCAGTTCTAAGACTGGTAAAGTATGAAGGGATTGTGGACTCAGTTTACGTATTGCAGGGACATGACAAAACAGAAATTTGATTATTCACTTAAGTCACTGCGATATACATACTATGATACTGCCCACAAACCCACCAAGCAATTTATATTAATTTTATTAACTAGAATTATCGGGCAGAGAAAGTGTTATTACTATTATTATGCAAGCGCGCCCGAGCGTCGCGTCATCCTTTCGATAATGAATGAAACATAGACTCTAAATTTCAGAGAAGTACAATAAAAGCTTAAAAAATCATTTTTAATTAATGTATTGAGTTATGTCAAAAGTCGTAGAACAAATGTTGTTGTACATAATGTTAGCTATCTTGTCCTGCGAGGTTGCTGGTGTTTTAGAATTAACCCTGTATTAGTTTTATAGATTAAATATAAATAAATAGGTTTTGTCCGCGGCTCCGCTCGCATGGTACAGGCACCAACGGTAGTCGGTACGTAAAGTAGGTACTCTATGTCCTTTTCTGTACCCCAAACAACTGGTATGCAGAATTTCATGATGATCGTAATTCAGGTGAATAGTTAAAGCGTGAAAGCGTAAAACAAACAAAGAAACTCACTTTAGCGTTTATCATATGCATGAAATTAGCATTCCCCTATAATTGTGTAAGATAGAAAAAATATCACTATAATAACTTTTCGAAACGCTGCTTTATTACATATTTATAATTTAGGTACATCATACATGTCACTTGTTTGAACCGAGTCTTAAATTAGCTGTAAATCTAATAGTTAAAAGTAACAACATAACAACAATTGAGCTGAACTGTGAGCCGTTTCACAGCTCCGGTTCAAGCATATGGCTCATGAGCTTATCTGCAGTTCATAAAAATTCATTGAGATACCCATGTCTAATAAAGACACAAAAAAATAAAATATAAAAATAGACACAAAATGTCAATAAATCATGGTCAACAAGTATGACGTCACAACGCCGGAATTGGCGGTACCGCGCCGCTAAAATTGGCGGTGACGCCACCGCCGATTTTAGCGTTGCGGCGCCGCAACGCCGTTATGTGTTTTGGCCCCAAAGGCGCCAATTGATGAATTTACACGTTGTCATTAACTGATTGTCGATAATTAATTTTGAAAACACAAATGGTAGAAAAACATTGAAACTACAGCTTTACTTCAATAGAAATTGTTAATATTGCAATAAATAATTATATAATATATGTATAATAATAATTATATAATAATTGCAATTAAAAGTCTCGGTTGCGGTGAATACAGTTCTTAAAATAAGTATTTAATAATTTGGGTTTTATAATTTTAGACTAGTGGTGGATTTCCAGAACAGCATACATTTTAGAATTTTTTCACACCCACTTTTTTCTTAAAAAAGATAAGCACAGATTCCAAATATAATGATACACGATAAGCGGCTTGCGATTACGAAGTCTTCTATCTAAAACGTTAGTCAGCGAGTAAAAATTTTAATGTCCTAATTGAAATGGCTGATAAAGAATCACAAAATTTGATAACGATGTGATAGAACAAAAAATATTTATGACATAAGACTCATCTGTCATTATCACGCTTGTTGGAGAAAGTCTCCTGTGAACCGGAAGATATTTTTATTTCCGTATTATAAAAACCTGTAAATGTTTCCACTGTTCGGGAAAGACCTCTTCTCCCATGGAGAAAAAGACGTGACGCCTTAATTCACTAGGTTACTCCACAGCGTGTTGGCGAATATACATTTCTAAGAAAATTTTTTCTAAGCATGAAGGTTTCTTCACAATTAAAGTAGAGGAGACTTAGTTGAAAGGCAGACCCTGGCAAATAGCCGATATTAATAATGCCAGCTAGAAGAAGAAAAAGAAGAAGACGAAATGAACTTTAGAGACAGGCAATTCAATTTGTTTTGTAACCTGCTTTGAAATAGAACCCAGATTGAACTTGCGACCGTCTCGTATCTATTGGTTCATATTTGACAGTTTTAGACTCTTTTTTACATTTATTAGAAACACTGTCTGGTCAACTTTAAAGATTGTTAAAACGTCTACACGTGTATTTGTGTACATGCTACAGTCAATATGAATAAACCGACGTTTTATAGAATACCTAGGCAATCGTCAAGAGCAGCGGCGCTTTAGGGCGAACTATTTGGTATTAGATACAATACCTGGATTATTACCTATGACGTACTTATTATATAATGACTAGGCAGTATATAATTCGCGGGCTGCACGGCGTCGTCGGAACTGTTCAGAGGTAAGCCAGACAGCCCCTTGGAGGAGAAGTCTGACCTTTTCGCCGAGGCCAGCCTGTCACTGGAGGGATCCTGTTACCTGCAGATCCGGGACCCTCCAATTAAAGCGGCTGAAGGCTTCCGCAGGGGTTTAGTATATTGCACTTCCAAGTGCTGAGTCCGACATACGATCTAGGACTGCCTACCCGGGCGTACTCGTAAATGGGTTAACCTGCGATACAAAAAAAGGCAGTATATAAATGACATAATAATAAATTAATGGACACAAGGCTAAGACAAGGACGTTATTATAGGTGTTCTATTCAATGACTGAATGAATATGTTTGTGCCGGTAACATATACATCGTAGGCGGGGGTGATTGATACGATGATTCACTTGTCAAATTACTAATTAGAGCCACTTAGAGCAAAGCAATTGTAACGTGCACGTGTGATTTCTAGTTTGTACACCCAAGTATTGTGCCCTATATTTTTATTTTTATCAAACCTAGATTAAGTATAAACACCGGATTTAGATAAACCGTACGTTTAAAAGTTTCTGTACATTCCGGGTTTCAAGTTATTTGGACCTATTACAGAAAGAGGGATATGATGTTCGTAATTTTTTTTAAAGAACAAATCAAAGTTCCTGTATTATTTACCTGCCAAGCGTGGCGAGTATTAGCAACCCAAAAGTCCAGGCCTCCAGTCCCCGTTGCAAAGAATCTCTAGCAGATATTCCGCTACCACCCATTACGAAAATTGACCTTAGCAACACACAACATTCGCATTTTTAGGTCTGATGATCAGGTTAAAATGGGATATTTGGGTTTTTTGAACCTGGATGAGTCCTGATGGTTCCAGGGCGACAAATATTCAATGATGTCTCCGTGATCCATAGGGTAAAACCGAGAGTGATCGCCTATTGATGAGAGATATAATAAATATTAATATCAAACTAGAAATGTCTCGCCTAATGTACTTTGTACTTCAACCATCTAACGTACATATCTAAAATCCCGAGAGCTTTCAGCTCAAATTATTTAACCTAAACGGTTATCATTTCCTTGACGATTGCACTTCTATGGATGATGTAAAAAACAGCTTGCATATCATGTCAGCTTATCTGCCTGATAGTATGTATACTCGTATTGGCCGCGTATCACGCCAAAACTAATGAATGGGTTCAAATGAATTGTACAAGATTAGAGTTCACTACGAGCTGGCTTACTGGATAATTTTTACTCCCACGTACAATTCCGCACGGTTCTCTTGAATGAGGAGATTAAACTCAAAGTTTGTATTTAATTTTAATTAATTAACGCATTGTTAGATTTTTTTCATTCCTTTATTCTAAGAAAAAAGTATTTGCATGGATAGATTACAAACCAACAATGTTTATTTATTTATACTTTATTTCACACCACAAATACATTATTAAACATAGTTAGAGATTGTGCAGACAACGGGCGGAATTATGGCTAATTAGCCATTTGTCCCAGACAACCCAAATGGGAAAATGAAATATTAACAAGGGGACCGGGTAGTTAGTGTAGCTATATAATAAACTTACATACAAATATCTACATTCTAATACTTATCTATAATATAAAAATAAGTCGGGTTTTCCTTCCTGATGCTATAATTCCAGAACGCACGAACCGATTTCCACGGTTTTGCATTCGTTGGGAAGGTCTCGGGCTCCGTGAGGTTTATAGCAAACAAAATTCAGGAAAAAATTTCAACAGAAAAGCAGGAAAACAGGGAAAATCATTTTTCACATACAGCGCCATCTCTGATAAATAGCATGTACTACTTCTTCATCTTTTAATCCCCAAACGAAATGTTACAAAAAACGAAGCCATCTGGTGGCGAAACGGAGTTCGCCGGGTTTGCTAGTAATATATATATATATAAACATAATGTATATCCCTATGATAAAGTAAAAAAAAATTATGAAAATGAAATAAATTACAAGATAAAAAACATTTGATACTATAAAAACTTAATTCAAATCGTCTTCAGCTTAAAATAGTGATCCATAACGTAGTTTTTAAATCTCGATAGCGGCTTAGCCTCCCTTATATACTCGTATGATGGCAAACTATTTCATAATTTTATAACCTGCACAGTAAAACACTGACTAAAAAATTTCGTTTTATGTACTGGTAACTTCAGCATAAGACTCCGAGATGTTCTTAATTCATCTATGGCATCTCCAATATATTCAAATTTATCCTTCAAATAAGAAGGGGCCTTTGGATTAAATAGCACACAGTACAGCAAAGAAAGAATATGTAGGTTCTGGCGAGAGCGTATAGGAAGTCACTCGAGCTGTAAAGCGAAATTGTGAACATGGTCAAATTTGCGAAAGCAAATTATGAACCGGATAGAGAGATTTTGTATTCGCTCAAGCTTATTGATTTGGTCCTCGGTCAAATTAGGATCGGTTGCATCTGCATAGTTAAAAATAGATAGGAGGAAAAAGTTTGCTAACATATTTTTTGTAGGTATTGGTAGAACAGATTTGAGGCGAGGCAATGAGCTCAGTGTTGCAAAGGTTTTTCTGCTGATTTCTTTTAAATGTGCAGTCTCTGATAGCGGCCTGTCTAAATAAATACCAAGGTCCCTGACAGTGGACCGGTGAGGTAAGCTAATACCTGTTGCTAATCATACGACAATCGTATGACTAAAAAATAATTATTCATACGACTATTTAAAAAAAAAAATAAAAAAAAATTTTTATACGTTAATCGTATGAATAAAAACTACTATTTAAATAAAGTCAATATAATTGGGGGTATTCCAAAACCTCACCACATATCACCAGGGTGAGGTTAAAAAGTTGTTAAAATCATCACGTGATTAAGTGCGACCCCCAACTGATTGATATAGTTGTTCAAGTGATTGGCTATCCCTTTCATTCAATAACGCCTTTTTTGCAGTTAAATCCTGTTATCTGTGACATAGATTGAGATAAATAGATATGACCTAAATAAGCAGTTTTTATTCTTTAATGTGTGTAATGCTCAATAATATGATACTTTTACTAAGTACATCTATCAATGATATCTCAAGTGTAGGTACTGTGGATACTTAAAAGTCTATATCTAAAGCTAATGGCCCTGACGTCAGTCCACATTATATTTAGAATTGAATGTTTCCATCATCGCGAAATTTACTATTTTACTGTTGTTGACAATGAGACTTATTTTTCTTATTGAGATTTAGTAGGGTTAGTTAGTAAGATTTGGTTGGACCCCCCCTCCCCCTTACGTAAGATTTACGCTAAAGTAGTTAAAGGACTAAATTATTTTTATACATAAATCGGAAAAATAATACAATGTTCACATGTAGGTACCTACTATAATGAATATATTTAAATTTAATTAAAATAAAAGCACAAACAGCGGGCAATTAAAAAAATACTATGTCAAAATAAAAAAATAAAATAATTTTTTAGAGTTGACGTGAGATTTTCGATTATACAAGTTCAAATGAGATTAAATAAGATTTTATTAGACACCTCCGCCTATTTTGAGATCTCGTAATAAATGGCTTCCTAAACAAACCATTGCTTCACTTTAGTGATTAAAAATATTGTATTATTTTTTTAATTTATTTAAACTTAAGGTTTTCATATAAAGAGCTAATTCAGCCGACTTATATTTTACTCCTGTGCTGTTAGAGGCCGTCCATAAATTACGTGAGGTGTTTAGGGGGGCAGGGAGATGTCGAGCGAAATCTCACAGAATCTCACGTGGGGGGGAGAGTGGTCTCGGCAAATATCACTTAATTATTTTTCCTCATTAAAAATGTGAAATACTTTTCATGTACCGGTGATGACCTTTTTTTTTCAGAAATAAGTACGTATAGCCTGGAGGTAAAAATATCGGTACGGGAACCGTGATGACCTTTTTTTTTTAGGAATACATATAGCCTGGAGGTGGAAACGCATTTTCAAAAATCTCACGCGAGAGTAGGGTAGGGGAGAAGGAGTCGCGCAAAATCTACGAAATCTCACAAATTTTGTTAAAAAAAGTCAATTGTAATATATTTTTTTAAATAAATGTACATATAAGTAACACTGTGTACATATATATAATAATAAATAATAATAAATAAATTTTATTAAAGACAAATACAGTCCACTTGTTAGTAACAAAGAAACCTTACAACTATGTTAGTAATATATAATATATAAATAAATAAATAAATAAAAGTGTTAGTAAACTTTTAAAACTTAAAAATTAATGTTAGTATGTAGTATAATACAATTTGGACTCTTGTGCAGTCGCACCCCCCGATACATCAATGGCGAGTCCCACCTGTCAACAAACACATTCAGCATTCCGTTGGAGGAGCCGCGGAGGCGGGCTAACATGGAGGCGCACCGTTTTCTCATAACGGCATAAAAGTCATCCGTGTGCGCTTCCGCAAACATGCCTGAGGCACTACACCTCCGCGGCAGCCCCATCAGAACCCTGAACGCGTTGTTGTACTGGACCCGTAGATCGCTGTATGCCCGCAGCGTGTAGCTAGCAAGAACGACTGCAAGTGTAGAAAGACTGACAGTATATATACATATTTAAATAAATATTACACGACGAAATCGAACCCATCACCCTGGAGAGGAAAGCAGGGTCATTACCAATTTCATTGCGCCAAAAAAATAGATGATAAAGATAAAGAGTCTGTCTGCAGGTATTTATTTATCTAACAATTAGTTCGGCGTAAGATCTACAAAAAAAACTTTTTTTGTAAACGACTGGTAGGAACGCGTCCTTAACTATAAATATCGATCAATGTCATGAATAACAAACAACTTGGTATCTTCTTCTAAGAAGAAATATTGGAGATACTTAATGTTGAGTTTCTTGTCTGTTCTTCTCAGTAGAACAATATTCCGAATCAGTAGGGACGTGACACAATAAATTATTGTGCAATGACTATTGAAAAGTGTTTTTAAAATATACTTATGTTTAAATAAATTTATCATTCGATATTTTTCATGTGAATTGTGTTAGAACAAGTGCATTTAAAAGACTCGTGCAAACACACTGGCATTGCGGTACCTTATCATCTCGTGACAACGGACGGAAAAAAAGGTAGTTAATAATAATAAATAGCGATTAGCTGATAAAGTGTATTACTATCTCTGTAATCTCTGTTTATCTTATTATATTTGACGACATCAGCTTTATTACGATAACAGATTTATCATTTCGTGGAAAATGTATTGATATAGATAAAGAAATCTATCACCAAATATTGTTATCATTTGTTACAGATTTCAAGTTATTTACATAAGAAATTTCAGCTTGTAAATACGCTGGCCTACGTCGGCAACCTTCATTTATCTACGGATCTCGTCATTTCTGATTCTCATAATCTCGTAAAGAAATATCAAGCATAGATGATGATATCGGAGCGGGCACGACATGGACATTACATTAAGGCCCACCCGTTAGGAAACACCATTGAGATCACCGAAAATTGTACTGAGGTCTTCCAGGGATTCTGTCATGATAATCGGTAAATCGAATGTGACTGATGTACACGCCGTTAATATTGATGCCGAATACTTTTCATCCCAGGAGCTTAAAAGCGTCTCCGTATTATTCCAGTTTAAAAACGTCGTCGTATTTTAGAATTACATCCCTCGCTGCATTAGAATCATTCTCTTGGTATACTTCTGTACACGAACTGACCTACAAGCGTTATTGTTAAAGCACTGCAATACTTCAATATACCGGTAGTCAATATGGCACCGCTGGAGAGACTGCAGCAACGCCCAAGTTTCGATTGAATCGAAGGCTTTCTCATAGTCCACAAATGCCAATCACAATAACATAATAGCACAAATATCAATAACTTTTTTCTGACTAATGAGTTATAGCGTAAAACAGGAGAGCTTTGGCATTGTCCTCATCCCATGAATATATCAAATTTAAATAATTATTGTAAGTAATACGTACCTTTCATTTTATTCGTAAACAATAGAAAACGATATGGAATAAAAAAAATAAAAAAAAATCACATTAAAATGTATTTCTATTAAAATATAATATGCTGTTAGAAATAAAAAAGTAACAAGCATCTGCAGTAGTTATTATAATTAATCACTTTAATTAATGCGTATTTTATTTTTATTTCACATTCATAACAAAGCAGCTTCTCATTCATCCAACACAAACATCAAAAGAGTTTTTGTAATAAATGAGGTTTTTTATCTCAAAGATAATTAGGTACCTACTATCAGGTTTTTTTGACTTCATTACTAGATAAGCTAGATATCTACCTAGATACCTTTTTCATTTTCCGATATAAATCTGTTCGATACTAGAATATCTTTTCGGTTCGAGACTGCGCTTAGTTTTAAAATATTTTTCTGAAATAGTTTACGTTTTAAATGGTGAAAGATTTTTTAATACCTATATCCTATAGAATTGATTAAGAATAGGTCTATGTTTTGTATGTACTCAAAAAATTGGTTTTCTCTTGTCTTGTTACATTAATACAGGTTTTGCAGGTGAAGCCTTAGCCTAGATGTCCCTAATTCATGAAGGATACTTAATATCGAGACGATAAAGTTATTACCTACGATTATTTATCTGTAATTATAATTCATTTTTGTGTGACATGTACACAAAAATGAATTCTATGAAAAATAACAATTCTATAATTGGGTCGTTATATATAAATCATAATGATCTGCACATATTAACAACTTGTTTTGTTGACACGAAAAATTATATGATCGTTTTATATATTTAATCGGATAAATGTATGAAACAGCGGATTTCTTTTCACCTTGACAAAGTAGGAAATATAAATATATGTATACCTATATTGTCTATTTATATACCTACTTTTAATACATGTTATGTGAGTAATGAACATTTAAATACATACATACATACATACATATAAATATAGTTAAAAAAAAAACAACTAAAAACACGTGGGGTGCTTTTTAAGATATTCCATAATGACTCTTCTTTTACCAACATCTGGCAATAAAATATTTTAACAATTGACATCAAGCACCACACGCTTTTCTACAATAAAATAAATCTTTTTGTTAATCACACTATTCTTAATTTAAAATTGAAAATTATTTTCTACTTTTTGGTTTGGTTTTCTATTTTAAAGCATGTATAGAAAGTGTATTAGCCATAAATAATACCTACTATACGGTTAGCTTGACCGAGATAATATCATATTTCACTAAGTAGCGTTTTGGTACGGGAAGAGAGAGAGTCAGAAAGAAACATCCCATTTCATCTTATTTAGCTACCCTCAATATTCCATATGTAACGCATTTGAGACTCGTTAAGTTACCCAGCTGCATACTTACTGTTTTTTTTTTCTTTTTTTTTTCTATGAAAAGTATAATGTAAATTTTATTTTTAATCATATAACACTCATGCCTAATGTAATATAAAATTGAAATTTTGACAGCGACACAGACAACAAAAGAATCATGCCGATACGAGATTTGTATGCCATAGAAACTCATGGCTGTGACTGAGTCATTGACACTTATTTCTATTTTTGATAATCGAATGTCAAACATTCCGAGTGTTTAATTATTGTGAAGTGGACTTGATTTACTGCCAACGTCAAAATGTGCGGGAGACGACAGATGAGATACTTGAGCCGTTCCAGTCTCATAAAATTCATACATTTCACTATTAGGCAAAATATTTTTATACTGTTTAGGCTAATCTTACGTCTTAAGACAAACAATTTATTGATAGTAATTTCATTTAATTTATCATAAATAAATCCCTAACACGATCAACAGTGACACAATTTCGCCTTATCGATTATAGGTTAATATCAAAATGAGGCATATATATATATGTGTATACTTTGAGAGTTTGAAAACTGTGCTCAGGAAATTCACAACTTTGTTTCACCTTCACCCTACTACCATGGAACAGTCTGAGCATCGTTACATAGTCAACGTCCACTTATCTGATACAAACCAATAAAATGTTTAACATCTTGCCAGCGTCCGTTTTTCCTGCTACTTGTTACCGGGGTACCTCTAGGAGATTAGGAAAGCACACTAACCTAAGGAAATATCGTCTTTAATTTTCATTATTCAAGATTGTTATCAAGCGCAAACCTGTTTTACATATTTTTCTACATACATTTCTCGTTTCTCTTGTTTCTAAAACGCATTACTCACTTTTTCCCTGCTATATGACCATGATCTATGACGATGTTGTGACTCACGACTAAAGAGCTCCTTTAAAGTTGATTATGTTTTTCTTATTATTTTCGTACAACCATTAAAATGTAATACACTTCTGCCGCAAACATGGGCTAATACTTTAAAATTTATAATTTGTAAATCTTATTCTCAGTTGACCTTGTTGAATGAGCAGATATACAACGATTATAATAAAGATTTTATTTTGAACTTTATGTCTAACGACATAAGACTAAAATTATATGTCATCTTTCGAATGCATATAACATTACGTTGTTTTAAAAATGCCAATAACGAATTTCACGTAACTTCCTGTTACGCACTAATGCTCTTCCGCGCGTACCTACCTATTGCTTAAAATTAATTGAATAAAGATTTAAAACAATACATTTTAAAGGATTTCTTAAACAGAATCATTAAGGAGATTGTCTATTTCACCCGTTTAAATTTTGTACAAAGTTTTTGGTTTATAATTAAAAAATTTATAAAGAAACGTACAAATATACAAGTTTACTTTGAGTACGTTCGCGCGCCCTCTTCTAATTGATAATTCATCACTTTTATAGGATTTTTTAATCTATGCATTCCAGAGACCACATGCGCGGAAACGGAAATGGGACATGCGCAATAGTTTTTTATTTATCAGTTTTTGATTAAAATAATAAGTAGTGAATAAATGTAAGAAGATAATTTTGTTTATCTTTTACGAACAATAGCAAACAATTATTTACTAAAGTTTGACAGTTAAATTCAGTTTTTGATTAAAGAAGTATCATTTCCGCGCATGTGATCTGTGGAATGCATAGATTAAAAAATCCTATAAAAGTGATGAAATATCAATTAGAAGAAGGCCCGCGAACGTACCCTATATTGTAAATTCCACTCTTAAAAAAGTAAAACGGGACATTAAAATTATATACAAGGACTGACATTTTAGAAGTTAAGAGTTAAAAACTATTTTTAAAATTTATGTGCTTATTTGTGATTGTGTGAAAACAACAAGAACGCATCAAAGCTCATTTAAATAATACATATATTAAATTTTATATATGACCGTGAATTAAAACAAGGAATATTTTTATTATAAGATATTTTATTCCAAATGTTTTTGTATATAATTTAGTTCCGCGCTAGCAAGGCGCTAATATCAGATAGTTGTCTTAAAAAATCTTGCTTCTTTTCGTCTCATTTTCGCTCGCCACTCGCATGATTTCCTCGAATAATAGAAACGTCTGAATGGATACGTATCCCACGCGAGCGGGAAAAATATGTAGGAGACAACTCGCCATGACGTCACAAGACAAAGTTTCTGTGGAGATCAACGAATAAAAGTTATAATATAAATTAAATGTAATACTTGGGGATTATATAATCGTATAACAAACTACGAGGATGTACATGTTTAACCATTCTAAATAGGTACACTGAAAAGAGTATGCAAAAATTGGAACATGGTCAGTAAGCTTAGCTTAACGAAAAGAAAAAAATATATTACAGATATTTTGAAAAGGAATTTATATTACACTTTTCAGAACGGTCACAATAATAAAATTTGCCGCTTCTGGTTATTTCGGTGTTGTATCTGCTGCAAGTTGTTATTTGAACTTTGTGTTTTCATTGAAAGTGATGTCACACTTGTGGCATGTGTTGTTCATTCATGTTTTGTTATTACGTAAACTACTATTACTAACAATTCAGTACTATTTGAAAAAGACTGACAAGACACTTGATGGATGTGAACCGATTCAAATTTTTTTTTTTTAATCAATAGGTTTATATGTTCTTATGAGTGGAAATTGAAAGTGTTTCTCTATTATCATTTAAAAGATATGACTTTAGTATGTAGCTTAGCTGTTCTTTGGACCCTTTGGCAGCCTTTTTTACTTAGAATTATAGTATTATTTTAGCTATATTACACAACTAACTACTAACTAGTTAACTAACTAATAAATAGTTTTATGATTCATACATGTAGGACACGGACTAAAATGTATAACTTATTTTCGGCATTTTTTAGTAATCATCTTGTTAAAAACTTAAAACACATATGACAATATATGACAGTCACTTTACTGACAAACTTTCCCCTATTCTAATATAAATTAATCAATTTTTTTTTTGTTACCATTTCCAATTATTTATTTCCTAAAGGTTTTCTATTCGAACGAGGATAGACTGTCTCCTGAACCGTACGATATCTGATTAGAGGTCCAAGATCTAGCAGTCCGAAAATGGATTAAAAATCTTCATACGCCTCCCATTTTCTGTATCATTTCACTTGTACAATTATAAATAAGCGATGAATAGGAAACTGGAACTCACGAACCTTGGCAGAGTGTCAAATATCTAGAAAACCGTACTTGTTTATCGTTTATTATATTTCTTATTTTTGTAGTCACGATAAAACAATATTTTTTTAGACTGGTTAACATATTTAGTGATCTTAAAGTATGGTCACGTGTTTACAGTTTAATGCCGTTATTCAGTTTTAATGCGGCGGTCGCCGATATCGATGGATAGGGTAAATGCAATATCATGTCGCTCTACAATTCACGGTAGAGCACGGTGTCGGATCACCATTACAGTGGCACAAAAGTCAGGTCACGGCACTGCGTTTTGATGACACGATTTTGGAAGATCATAATCGCAATCTTCCAAATGTGTACGTGAGTACGTGTGTACGGAGTATACATATCAGAAGTGAAACATCTTTGGCAAACTCAATTTAAAATTTATTAATATTAATAGTTAAACAATCTATTACTTATTTACGCATTGTTTACGCGTTGCTAGGATACGCGTTGCGTTGCTAGGATACGCGTTGCGTTGCTAGGATACGCGAAATCATACTATCTCATTCTCTCCTACACATTTTTGTATTTGCGTCTCTTACCTGTCGTTTTTTCCGTCGCATCTCGTTTCAAATCACAACGATTCTAAAGAAGTTTCACTTCAAAAAATCCTGTTATTATTTTAGTCTGACTAAGGTATTCCAAATTTGATGAAATTATGAGAAAATAAAAATATATGATGTTATTAATTAACTATTTAATAACACTCCGTGGCTAATTTTGCCAGGTCGAGTGTGTCAAATTTTAAAAGTTTTAAATTTAAATTTTCACGCAATGTTTGAATAACTCACTATTTTTTTTTCATAAGGAACAAAAGTTTTAGCAACCTACTTCTCGAGATAATTATATAATAATATTAAAATATCAAGATCAAGGGTAAAATGGGATGTGTTGTTAGACCTCTAAAAGTCAATACGTTCTTCGTAAATCGAGACATCTGGCAGTGCTAACTGTATTCTACCGAAACAGTATTTAAAAGTATCACTCCAAAGGCCAAGGCCGCACTTCTTGTTGGTAGGATATACCTACGATACTATTTACACATGAAGTTGCACTATGACGCTAAGCTGAATCAGAAGGTATGGAACTTCCTTCCAGTATGAGTATTTCCTGATACTAGTGAATTTTGGGTATCTTTTAGAGAAGAATTAAAGAATTCTGCAGGTCGAACTTAGAACTCATCTTTGCGTCCCTTGAGTCAAGTGTAAGACCATTACTTATGCAAATATACATATAATATGTACACAGTTACTGTGTCACGGTAATTAATTAGTTTGTGCTTGTGAACGTGCTAAAATGTCATACAAAAGCAATTATTCGCAAAGGTTAAGCATCATTCTCTTGGTAACTGGACTATCGCCAAATATTTTTCTATCTACACAATCGATAGTGATACACGACGATGGTAAGGTACAACATACATTTTTCAACTCGTATAATTCGAGGTGGTAATTCTAATCTTATAAAACTGTTTATATAGGAGTACCTAATAGAGAACGAAAGTCGAACGAAAGTTTTAGGATTTATTGACCCAAAATAAAATTTTATTTTTCATGTTAAAGATACTTTTACGTCAGAAAGTCTGTTTATTTAGAGAAGTTTCTTTAGAGAAATTCTTAACTAAATTATATACATAATTATGTACTATCTGAATCCAAATATGCATGAGAATAAACATTTAATTTTATCACAGTAAAAAATAGTTTCACATAAAATAGAAAAAGAAATTTGATATAGGTATACCTATATTTTTTTAATATTTTAAAATGTTATTTTACCGTAATAATTTTTTTTCGGATAAAGTTCTGAAAAGCCGTTTTTACCTTGAAATTACGTATACTTATGTATTTTTTTGGACTCGCTGATCACGAATATTATAGTTAAAATTGGCGCAAATTTCATTTTCAAGGTCAAAGGTCAAGATTACAATTTACTGAGACAAAAACAAAACAAACAAATTTGGGAGGTAGATGTGACAGATGTCCGCCAAGGGAAAAATGCGTAGCAAGGTCAGCAAAGCCAAGTGTTTTTTCGGGTGTACTTCCGAAAAGCAGATACCGAATTTTCTCATGAAATTTGGCACGGACATTCCATTTGACTACCTAAGCATCCCCTTAAAAGGATTTTTGGCGGATCGTAATATTTTTCGGAATATTGAATTTTTTGAGTACTCTGTTTAGTACGCTCTATATAAGAAAGCGAAAAGTAGATACCGAATTTTCTCATAAAACTTGGCACAGACATTACATTTGACTATCTAAGAGTCCCCTTAAAAGGGTTTTTGGCGACTCGCAATATTTTTCGAAATATTGAATTTTTTGAGTATGCTGATTAGCACGCTTATAATATATCTATATTTATCGCCACGTTACACACACACACTACAGGTGTTATTTATACACATATATATAATCAATCCACTTTTTTATTTTCCCGGATACACACTTTATATTTTGTAATAATTCATTGAACGTATTTTTGTTCAATTTTTTAACGCGACGACGCCATAAAAACTCGCATAGATGATCGGCCATTGTTTCACTACGTATTCCGCCACTTTTTTTTTTTTGAAGGCTGAGAAATTCATTCCGCAGTTAGGGTTTTTTTTTAAGGTTAGGTTAGATTAAGATTTTTTTTAAATCGTTAGGTTAGGTTAGGTTGTTAGGTCTTTTTTTTTATAGTTAGGGTTTTTTTAAAGGTTAAGTTAGGTTAAGATTTTTTTTAAGTCGTCAGGTTAGGTTAGGTTGTTAGGTCTTTTTTTTTAATTTTTTTAATCGCTGTGAAATCTCTAGGATTTCTTCTTATTACGCTTTCTTATATAGAGTGTGCTAAGCAGCGTACTTAAAAAATTCAATATTTCGAAAAATATTGCGTGCCGCCAAAAATCCCTTTAAGGGGACTCATAAATAGTCAAATAGAATGTCCGTGCCAAATTTCATGACGAAATTCGGTATCCGCTTTTCGGAAGTTTATCCGTTTTTTCCTTGTAGTACCTAGCCGTAATGACCTCGCAGATATAATGTTACAATCGCAATCTATGATTTCGGGTTAAGTCCAAGCTGGCTTTAGAAAGAGCAAACGAGCAGACAGGTTTACCTGATGTTAATCATTGCTGTCCTATTCGTAACATTATAGGAGTTGCATGTGCGTTATCAGCCTCAAGCCTAAAAAGCGGCCTAACAGAATTATTAATAACATCATTATGGTCGACAGTAAAATAAAACAAATTAAGAAAATCAGGTTATACCTATTGGGAGAAATTCTGAAAAAAATACATCAACCTAGTACAGCAGTATATCGGATAAGCTAATTAAATTAAAATATTGCTCCTTAATAGCCAGTTGTGGGATATTTACAATCCGTTACTTTACGTATGTTAATTTACGCTTTAATTCTGCGTTCTGTCTGCATTGCTTTTATTGACACAAACACTTATGATTTATGAATAGATAAATATATAAATTAAAGTTTTAACAGGCAGAAACATCAAATAAAACTGTAAACGTTATTTACACTACACACAATGTTATCATATTAACTGATACATTATCGTGATAAGGCATGCACAAATATTGATTTAACACATTTTTAAAATGTATTTTTTTTTTTAAGGAAATATATTTTCATGATGCTTTTTTGTATATATTTATGTTTTAATAATTTATCAGATAAATTATAATAAAGTAAAAAAAATATTTAATCTCCGATTGATGTAGGATTTGCTGAAACAGAGGGAGTCTCCAAGTGTAGTAGCTATCTACATCCTCGTCGTCTCTCCTGGACCCTGACCTGACCCCGGTAACGCAGGTGGCAGTCAGGTGAGCAAACGATATAAGCTGTACTTGGGTGTTTTAGGGTGTCTTGTCTGTGTGACTACAACGTGTTGCGATGCCTCCTCTACGCAAGAGCATAGGAGGAGTTACTAAAGGCTCTTCTCAGGGCCAAGCCAACGGCCCTTCTCAAGGCCGACCCAAAGGCCCTCCTCAGGGCCAACCCAAAGACCCTTCTCAGAACCAACCCAAAGGCCCTTCTCAGGGCCAACCCAAAGGCCCTTCTCAGGGCCAACCCAACGGCCCTTCTCAGAGCCAACCAGAAGGCGAATCTCCATAACCTCACTGTCCGAGTCGGACTTGGGGCGGAAACGTCTTTACTCTGGGGATCGGAGGGCTCCGCCACGGAGACAGAGGTGAGAGTGGCCATGGAGGGTAAATCCCGCGTAGTGGCCAAGAGAGGAAAGGCGCCCACGCTGATCAGCGCCAGAGCCGCTCTGCGAGAGCGAGTATAGTGGGACCGCGAAGACGGTCTCGAGGTGGTCCTCCAAAGGAGAGCCTTCTGCAAACAGAAAGGGGTGGGGATCTAATTAAGGAGGCCCCCATCGAGATAGACGACGTCAATATGCGGGTGGCCTAGGAGCTGATGGTGGCTTCGGAAGTCAACCTGAATCTGAGCCTCGGTCTGACCGGTAAGTTGGTCAACCTGAAGGAAGCTACGCCTACGACAGACAGCGCACCCCTGGCGAGAGCCACAAGGACTGCGTTTTCGGAAAAGGGCAGAGAGACGGCGGCCCCTAGCGCGAGTGAGGTGGTGCAGGTGGACCTTTAAGTTTAGCTTATATTGATTGTATATAATACTACTAGCGGCCCGCCCGGGTATTCAACAAAAATTTGAAAAATTATAAATTTTTATTTATTATCACCTACACCTGCATCGATACTGGAAAATATTTTATAATAGACGGATTGAGTTGTCAAACATATGTCAAAATAAAATGTAACTTTAATTAAAAGCACTAAGGAGTATTGATATCAACTTTGAAGCATAGAACTTTCAAACCCCTTTTAACTCTGTTAGAGGATGAATTTTGATAAAATACAAAACACGTCTTCAATCAATTCTATTAAAGAATAATTCTGCAAAATTTGAAGTAGATTGGACCAAGGAATCACGTCCCATACAAACTTTTTTACCCCCATAGGGGTAGAAATTCGTAAAATCCGATCTCTACTCGGCGAAAGGAATATTCCTACCAAATTTCAAGTCTCTAGATCTTACAGTTCCAGAGACATCGTGATGAGTGAGTGAGTGACCTTTCGCTTTTATATATTTAGATGTCAATTTTTAACTATATTTAATTTTTTTATATAAAGCAAATATCAATTATTTGATTGTTTTGATTTTTGGAAATTTCTATTTTTTTTCTGCCCAAAAAGTTGTATAAATATAGTATTTTCTTTTTTTTATAAGACACAAATTATGAACTACAAAAAAAAAAATGTTTTATTTTCTATACAAATTTCCAAATCTTTTTTTTAGTTTTCATACTAGGTACCTACTAAACTATATTTTTAAGTCATTTTTATTATGTCACGATTAAAACAATTGAAATAATCTTTATGTTGTCACTTGTTAATTCATCTCTTGGATCTACGAGTAATTGTAGCTAGAAAATATAATTTAATAACGTGAATCGTCGATGTGATTTTAATGAAACAATTCGTTAATGATTTTCCGCAAAGAATACCATGACTGGGTGTTTTTGTTAGAACTGTTTTTAAAAATATGACTTGCAATTTGAGTTTGACGACGAGACTGTAACCGTAATTACAGAATATTATATCGTACACAAAAATTTTGATGACTTTCCTGGTGTAGGGTTGCGAGAGTTCCATAAACGCTAATGTAATATATTATGTATCCTGAATTTAGTCAAGTATGTTAGAAACTATACCAAAAAAATATAAATAAAAAATAAATATTAACGTAGCCCCGTGATAAGTTCGTAAGAACTTGTGTTACAGGTACTAGGAACGGAAATAAATTTAAGAAATCTATATAAATACATATACACGTCCATGACCCGGTGCAGACATCCATGTTCGTCATACAAATTGTATGCATTTGGCGGGTTTCGAACCGCTGCGTAAAGTGTCCAGTTTCCTGACCAGTCGACCAGCCAGTCGTCAAAAAAAATAATTAAATATACATATTTATAACTAATATAATTTTTAAGATATAAATATGAAATAAAAATTTTAATGCTCAATGTAATGTATACGATCACTTATTACGGCAGTGTTCTGACTTCGTATAGATTGTAAATCTGAAATCAAAAATCAAGATTTTCTTCATACAAGTAAACTTTAAAAGAACTTTAGAATTGTCACTGTACAACAATGCGTTATGCTACTATGAATACGAGTACGAAGCTACCGCCAGATTCGGAAAACAGATACACCTGAGAAGAATAAAAAAGAAACTTAACAACTACTCTTAAAAATGTTAATATATTATTTAATAATTTTAACAAAATAAAATGATTTGGTTTTTAAATACTTTTTCATATTAATCTTAAATTTGGGAATTGTTAAAGAACTATGTCCCAAATTGGGCCATACGATGTATACATTATTTATATATACCAGTGTACAGCTTGCTTGGAGTGTAGAAAGAGAATACATATTTTAAGACCAGACTTTGCATGCGTTAGAAATTATAAGATGTCAGACTAGGTATCTCAATCATATATCGAAACTTCATCAAAGGTGTCAAATCCTATATTAAAAAAAAATCTTTACCAGAAGAAGGCGTCCTTATAGGTTCCTTTTGGTACTTAGAAAATCCTAAATACTATACAATTGAAGCTATATATGCGCAACAGCCGAGCACCATTCTTACACGTGCAGTAGTACGCTATCAAGGAGTTCCTTCCTTCCCCATTCTTTTTCTGGTAATATATACACATAATACTTTGTTTTATTTAAATGTCTTGATTGTGTTCGAGCCTTAATGAATGGATCTGAAACATTTAATCCATATGAAGAAAAATCAACTGATATATCCTGTGTACATAATTAAATTCTGTATCTATCATCATTAGCAACATGTTCACCAAGTACGACTTAGCTTGATTTAATTGTTAATATCCTAACGCTATAAAATAAAAGTCCCGTTCAATCAATTAATGTGAAAAATCCAAAAAAAAAAATAATTTATGATGATTTTTGACAAAAAAAAGTCCATATTTATTTGTCCTAGACTTTTCGACGGACTGCTTCATTGATCCCTACAAATCAGCTCACGCATGTATAATAATGATTTAATATAGGGACAAGTATATATATATATATATATATATATATATATATATATATATATATATATATATATATATATATATATACATTTTAACTTATTTTGACTTTATTTGCCCATGCCTTTTTTTACTAACATTTTTAGATTGTTATTATTATTGTCTTTAATGCGTACTTATTTAGACAACGAAACTTAAGCTTACAATAAGCTTAGGATCTCTATCTATCGCGATTCCTTGCACTGACCACAAATTTACTTATTTAATATATATAAATAATAAACTTAACTTACTTAAACTTAAAAATCTTTCTTTTTTTTAGTCTTAAATCTATTTATTTACATTTTTTTGATTCTATTGTGTATATAGGTACCTTATTTTCTATTTACATACTAGCCTATTTACATTCGTACTACCTTATCCTATTTACATTCTTTCGTTTACATTCTTTAAGTCTATATTTATCTAATTTTTTGAACCAACATACCCGATCATTTTGTCTAAGTTTCAGTCATCACATCTTCACCACCAGTCTTGGTTTGCGATCTTCATTTTACTTTTTTTTTTCATTTATCCGACTCTGTCCCAGCCTTCCCCGAGGGACTCCTCAGCTGTTCGAGCACATCCTCAATAATAGCCGCGTCCAGACCGACCGAGCACAGCCGGCATTGGCTCGCGAGGCAGCTTTGCGAGGAAATGCCTCAGCTGGTATGGACGCGGCTGGGGCTGCCTCGGGCTGCCTCGCGCACACGTTGCCTCGGCCGAGCGGTGTTCGACCGCAAGCCATAATTTTTCGGTTTTTGGCGATGCTCAAAGGCGCCTCAGTCTGAGCTGCTCGCGCGGTTTGGACGGATATAACGACGCTCGCGAGCCAGTGAATAAAAAATGGATAAGTAATACTCTATTCGCTTAATACAACATTACGGAACGTTACGGTTTACGTTTCAAAATGTTGTGGGTTTCAAAATACCCACATCATTTAGCAGCTGAAAACACGTGATTTATCATCTTATGCTGAAGAGAAACTAAATGCTCAAACTGGCTCACCTTGGCTCGCGAGCCCCGCTCGCAACCTTTCAAATTTGCCTCGGGTGCCACGGCTCGCGAGCCGGAAGTCCGAGCGTGGCTCGCGAGCCGTGCTCGGTTGGTCTGGACGCGGCTAATAATGACGTCGGTGTTTGAGCTGAGTATTTACAACGCTTTTCACAATAACATTGTTTTGGTAATACGTGGATGGAACAAAATCATTATTATAAGGGACACAATTCTTTGTGGAATTTTATTACAAAAACACCTTGCTCTAAAAAGAAAACATTTACGAAACGGATGAAGTCAAAAACATACGAGGAGTTACAATTTTATCGTTCCTTTTGTAATATAAAGAATTTTGTTGTTGGTTTTGTCAAAATTAAAATAATATTTTTGTGGATGTTATGTAATTGTAAGAATAATTATTTTGCAACAGCCTCTCTAGTGTAGTGGTGTGAGTAGTCGTCTTATTACAGGCGATTGTGGGTTCGATTCCCGGCCGGAGCAGATATTTGTATTTGTACAAATATTTTTTTCTGGTCGAGGTATATGTCTATGGGAGTCTCCAAGCCGTGCCTCGGCCACGGTTGTTATCATAGACACCTGATAGCCATTGTTACTCATGGTAGGGAAGTTATGCGCGAATCCACAGTGGAATAGTGTGGTGAATTAGTTGTGGAAATGTTAAAATTATCGAAGGATTAAACGGAATTAGTATTTGTGATTAGAAAAGAAGAATGGATGAAAGTAAAAAAATGTGTGTCGTTAGAAATTGGTGATTATGCGTATTCGTCATCAGAACGCTCTATATAATATATATGTAAAACTATTTACTCAATCACAGCGTACACGAGCTGTCTCTGTGAGAGAAATTGAATTATTTTGTGTGGATTTAAAAATAAATATATTATATATAATTAAAGATGAAAGTAACGAAAAATAATTAAAGAGCTAGCTCAATATGTAAATAAGTTGCCTAAGTGGTCCGGACCCCGCTTATGCGTTAAATCAGGATTATCAGGCGTTTTTAGAGGTTAAGAGGCTGCCATTGAAAAGGAAGGATCCTTCGACCAGACGGTGTTGCGTCTGGTGGCCTACGCACCACTTAACGTTTGTTGTCGGGTTCTTGTATATATAGTAATCGCTATGAAAACTTCGATAGCGCGATGTAGGATACGTCAGTTCATATGTGGCGAGATAGTTGTCGCTACACGTTGAGAAGATTATTGATGACGATACAAAGAGAGTTATTTTAAACGATTATCATATTCTTCCAACTAGTGGACACGCAGGCATAAGACGTATGTTAAATAATATTCCAAAAAAAATATTTTTGGAACGGATTAGAGCGTGATGTTACGAATTGTGTAATGAAATGTACTAAATGTCAACGTTTTAAGTATTTGAATGCAGTAAAAGAACCTTTGGTTATAACGGATTGTGGAAATTCATCGTTCGGTAATATATATATATATATATATATATATATATATATATATATATATATATATATATATATATATATATATATATATATATATATATATATGGGACGTTCTTTGTCAACCGGAACACCTCTATACCGAAAATTCCTTTTGACCTAAAAATATTTAAAAATATGGAAAATTTAGGATTTTTTATGTACTTTCCATTAAAGCGTGGCCTTTTTTGAAATTTCGTTTACAGACAGAGCAGCACGTCCCCTAACTTTAAAAAAAAACCACTTTACGAAATGATCAGGCTGTCAAAAATCACAGGAGCTCAGAAAAATTCCAGGCAACGACCATTTTCATGTATTTTTTGCTGCTGAACATGAATCCGGCGGTATATTTTACCGATACTTCAAGCGTTCGCCCCTAACCTCAAAAAACACCCCCAAAATTGCAGTTTCGCGCATTTGAGAGCTTTGTCCTGTGATGGACGCGAGGAAAATTATTGACAGACAGTATTTTTATGTATTTTTTGCTGCTGAACACGAATCCGGCGGTATTTTTTACCGATACCTCAAGCGTTCGCCCCTAACCTCAAAAAACACCCCCAAAACTGCAGTTTCGCGCATTTGAGAGCTTTGTCCTGTGATGGACGCGAGTAAAATTATTGACAGACAGTATTTTTATGTATTTTTTGCTGCTGAACACGAATCCGGCGGTATTTTTTACCGATACCTCAAGCGTTCGCCCCTAACCTCAAAAAACACCCCCAAAATTGCAGTTTCGCGCATTTGAGAGCTTTGTCCTGTGATGGACGCGAGGAAAATTATTGACAGACAGTATTTTTTTGTATTTTTTGCTGCCCAACAATAATATATAATCATTTAAAAGAATAGATTTTTTTTTCGTTTTTTTTTTTTGTTTTTATTACCATTTTTTACCATTATTTAGCAGTAATCCGTTATTGATAATATTTTGGAGGCATTAGAATATCTAAATGCAGAAAGACAACGTCAAGTTATTACAAAATACGCATGTCACACACATATTACAAATTACATTCTTTTTTATTCGAGGGTAAAAGAGAATTAGTAATTGATTCATAAAGAAACAATCCATATTCCATAAATACGTATTACTTTATTATCTCTCCTTATTATTTTGTATTACAGTGATATTAATAAAATTGTATTATTTGTAAAAAGTTATCGGAGAAAAAAAAAAGAATTATTGAAATACCTTTAAAATTTTCAAAGAAAATTTAAAATATATAAAAATCACTTAAAATATTTGAAAGTAACTAAGAATTTTCTTTATTATGTAATAATATATGAATTATAGATTCTCTCGATTTCATATACTTTTTTTCTTAGTTTGAATTTCAACCACAAATTTATTAATTATTACAACGTGGTATAAATACTTTCCCATACCATCTAAATCAAAATACCCGCGTATGTAAAAAATATTTTTTAGTCAGTTTTTATGAGAATAAACTATTGTCAATAATTTTTTTTTTTTTAAATGGTTTGATTTTAGAAAATTTGGTCCGCTTGTAATATTGCAAATCTTCGTGTTCAACATCTCAAAATACATAAAAATAGTCTCTGTCAATAATTTTCCTCGCGTCCATCACAGGACAAAGCTCTCAAATGCGCGAAACTGCAATTTTGGGGGTGTTTTTTGAGGTTAGGGGCGAACGCTTGAGGTATCGGTAAAAAATACCGCCGGATTCGTGTTCAGCAGCAAAAAATACATAAAAATACTGTCTGTCAATAATTTTACTCGCGTCCATCACAGGACAAAGCTCTCAAATTCGCGAAACTGCAGTTTTGGGGGTGTTTTTTGAGGTTAGGGGCGAACGCTTGAGGTATCGGTAAAATATACCGCCGGATTCATGTTCAGCAGCAAAAAATACATGAAAATGGTCGTTGCCTGGAATTTTTCTGAGCTCCTGTGATTTTTGACAGCCTGATCATTTCGTAAAGTGGTTTTTTTTTAAAGTTAGGGGACGTGCTGCTCTGTCTGTAAACGAAATTTCAAAAAAGGCCACGCTTTAATGGAAAGTACATAAAAAATCCTAAATTTTCCATATTTTTAAATATTTTTAGGTCAAAAGGAATTTTGGGTATAGAGGTGTTCCGGTTGACAAAGAACGTCCCATATATATATATATATATATATATATATATATATATATATATATATATATATATACATATATATATATCTAGATTTAGTGGGACCTTTATTACGAGATATTAACTACACGTATATTTTAACAATACAGTATGACCTCACCAAATACATTGAGGCGATAGCGACCACAACACTGGTAAATAAATTTATTCTTAGATATGGCATTCCCCGAGCGATTGTAAGCGATAGAGGCACCGATTTTGTTAACACCATAATGCAAGAGGTAAGAGTATGTACAATTTTACAGATAATTCATTTACAATCTACGGCTTACCATCATGAAACTTTAGGTTCGCTAGAAAATAGCCATAAACATTTAACTTCTACTTACTTGAGAATGCAAGTTTATATTCATACTCAGGAATGGAGTTCATGGATACCCTACTGGTGTTTCTCATACAACACAGTACATTCTAGTACAAAATTTACGCCTTATGAATTTGTGTTCGGAAAACAACGTAATATACCTTCCAATCTCTCTACAACAATAGACCCAATCTATAATTTTGATAATTATGCAGTTGGATTAAAATATCGTTTACTAAAATCCCAAATGGATGCTAAAAACAATTTAATCAATTGTAAAATTGCCAGGAAAAGTAAATATGATAGTAGTATAAATACAATAACTTATAAAACTGGAGATTTAATATTAATTAAAAATGAGAATCTTAACAAACTTGATCCATTGTATTTAGGTCCATTTTTAGTTGTTAAAGATCTTTTAGATGCTTTTCTACGTTTCTACTCACTTCTCACCTGTTGTCTCCATACCAAGTTTAGCAAATTGCATCACAGAAAACTGGCCGTAGCCTTTTTCAGCTCTCTCACTATGGGGTACTACTCTACAGGTCTCTTAGTATCATAACGTCTGATTCCATTAGGCGAAGAAAGAGCTCCTTTTTTTCTGAGTTTTTTTTTTTTTGTAAGAAAAACATAAATTCAATTGTTGATTTTATATTTTTAATGAATATGAAAATATATTTGGATACTGTACTCGAACATATTCCCATTTATGTAATAATATCTAAAGTTGCGATCGTTTCGCAAAACCGAAACCGATGTGAGGAACATCGGTTTCTTTCACCGCTGACCATGTGATGAAAATTTTAAACCACAACTATTTGAAAATTCATTAATGCAAGCCCAGATTCCACAAATTAGAATACACCATAACTATTTATATGACACAACTTCGTACAGGATCCTCGACTGCTCGGCCTAATCGTATCGTTGGCGGTCAACTCACTACGGTTGACAGATATCGAAGTATAGTTCAAATTGTTTTTTTTTGGCTATATGTCTCAAACCTGGGATCAAAATTGCGCTGGTTCCATCATTTCTACCAGATACGTGGTCTCCGCAGCTCATTGTTATACTGGACTGTAAGTTACCTCTATTATTATTTTTTTATTTGGAAAACAAACAGTATTTATCCGCTTGAGTGTCCGGGCAATAACCTTTTAGTTTACCAACTGCACAAAACTGCCCAAAGCCTCTAAATGAGGTAATTTTCACCGGTGATAATGTAATATACGTTAATCAACCTTTATGTTTACAGGTGCACTTCGCGTACTAATGCCCGTGTCGAAAAAAAGTTGACATCGGCAATATAGCCATGGCGACTATTACTTGACACGGGCGCTTGCGGTTATTGCGGTTAGTTTGTAAACTCTTGTCAACTAGTAGTTGACACGGGCAGTGGAGCGGTTATAACATAATAAAATTGATACACAAGAGATTGTCCACTGACCAGTATAGTTTTCATATTTTAAATATTTATTTAAAATTACGAGCAAGTCCGTTACAATAATTCATAGAAAAGATATCTCAAAACTACAAGCATAATCTAATCATCAATACAACCGCTTTTTCAATATTTTGTAGATTTTGTTAACTTTAACAACCTGAAACAATCTGTCGGCGCTCCTTAAGGCCAGACGAGTGTCGACCTGAAGGAGCTGGGAATCGGCCCGCTCCGGTACCGCCGGTCAGCGACCGGGGCGCGCCTGATCGAGATTCCCGGCTCCACGAGTGGTGAAAAGGCGGACGCCCCAGCCGCTCGCCTGAGGGAGACCCTGGCGGAGGAGTCGGAGGTGCTCAGGCCTAAGAAAGAGGCCGAACTGAGAATCTCGGGCCTGAGCGACGCGATCTCTGTTGAACGGCTGGCCATCGAGGTGGCGAAGGAGGGGGCTATTCCGCAGGGCAGGTCCTCGTGCGGAACATCCGCACTGGGCAAAGGGGGCCAGGGTTGGCCCATATTGAGCTCACGGCATGACATGCAAACCCCCATCAACCCACGGGAAGTTCCCCCCGAAATTGTCCCAAGGGGGGAACCGAATGGAGGCAGCAGACGCTGAGATGGCCGAGTGATGTCTGGCCATCTTAGAGTCCTCCGGGCGAACGTCAATCACTGCGCCGGGGCCCAGGACCTTCTCCTGTAGTCCATGGCGGAGTGGAGTATTGACGTCGCGATCGTCGCCGAGCCATACGCCGTGCCCCCTAGCCCACACTGGGATGAGGGACACCGAGGACTCGGTGGCGATCGTGGTGAAGCCTGGAGCCCCCCCCCCCCCCCTTCGTCGTCAAGGCGAGGGGCCGCGGGTACGTGGTGGCGGTTCGGGGAGAGGTGGCTTTGGTCGGAGTCTACTTCTCCCCGAACCGTGACCTGGCGGCCCTGGAACGGTTTCTCGACGTTCTGGGGCCGTTGGTGGGGTAGCTAGCCCCCCTCCAGGTGTTCGTAGCCTCCCGCCGCTGTCGGAGTTTGGGTTGGATGAAGCGGCTAGCCGGCTCTGCGACGCATTCACTGCTCTCTGCAGAGCGGAGGAGGCGCTACTTAATGCACCTCCTACGCACCAGTAACGCCCCTGTGCCCGTGTCGGGCCGGGATGGGAACCCGGTCCTGCTATGCTATGCTATGCTAGACATGGCGTCGTCGGGACTGTTCAGAGGTGAGTTTTTGCCTGTTGCCTGCAGATCCGGGACCCTCCAATTAAAGCGGCTGAAGGCTCCCGCAGGGGTTTAGTACAGTATTGCACTCCCAAAGTGCCGAGTCCGACATAGGTCTAGGGCTGCCACCCGGGCGTCCTGGAATGTATATCCGTAATGTATCATATAATATAATGATATGATATAATGTATCATCCGTAAATGGATTCCCCTGCGCCGAAAAAATCCCGAAACAATCTAATAACATAACAAATTATAGAAGGAGAATTAATGGTATTGACTAGAGTGTCCTCTTGTAGCGTCGTTGATACTGTTGATGTGTTATGTCCTATCGATCCACTACACTCACCTCTATCTCTAGATCTCTCACCTATGGATAGTCCAAAAATACATTATAATATTACCAATAAACCTAAAGTTTGTAAGGCCATTTTGGTAATGACGTAATCAATAGTTCTTGTAGCTAAAGTTGATTGGGTTTCTTTGTTTGATGAGCAGAAGGATGTGAATAAGTTGCTAGACATATTTTTAGAAGTAATTAACAAAGGGATTCATGACTTTGTTCCTGGTTGTAAAATTAAGTCGAATAAGTATCCACAGTGGTTTAGTAATATCTTATAAAACGTCTTAGGGAAAAAATAAGGTAAGGCTAAGATATAAAAAATATAAAAGTCATCTTGATCTAATATTGTTTAAGTTGTTGATTAAACGTTGCAATATACTAGCTTAGGCCAATTATAAATCATACCTGCAGAAAGTAGAAGACGGAATGTCAAAGAATCCAAAACTGTTTTGGTCTTACATCAAAAGAAAGCGTGGTGGTACTGGAACTTACCCTGCTATCATGATTGATGGTAATAATCAGTTACATTCCGGTAGCGATATCTGCAATGGCTTCACCAACTGCTTCTTGCTCTTATGTTCCTTTTAGTAGTGATAAGATTGATGACGTTTATGATTACTGGACTAGGAACTTGGCTTTTTCTGGTGATTACTTATTGACAGTATATCTTGCAGGCAGATCTACAGAAAATTAGTCACTCTCAATCTATTTCAAGGTCACACATTGACCGTAAGAGATAGGCAGTCAAAAACTACATAAATAGTAATGTAAATTAGCAACGTACTTAACAATGTGATATTCATTACATTTGGCTCTAGAGGCACATTCTTAATACTTAATTCGCTATACCCTTAAATAGTCTCCCAGATGCTTATAAGACAAATTGGGTTAAGCCGTCCTGCCGATGTAACGAATCTAAAGATGGTAATAATTTTAGCACTATCGTCCAAATAGCTGCGACAGTATCCAAATCTTTGTTTGACACTGATAACGTTACTATATGACATCAGTAATCGCGTTATATAAAGCAGTGTTAAAGTTTCTATTATACGGGAAAAGTGGCGCAGCGCTTTGACTGACCCATTTCATGAATTCAACACTCAAATAACTACTTTCGAACAATCTTTTCATATATAAGTAACGAGTGTGATAAACATATGAGGAGAGTTATATCTTGCGCTCTTCTACTGACGGATTGACTATTGGATTACATCAGATGGAGCAACTATCACGTACAAGCAATATTGAAATAAATTACGTACCTGAACACAAAACTGAAAAAATATCGAATTTAACAGCATTTTGGAAACATAATTTAATGGCCAGTTAAAAAAGAAGAAATTTATTATTGCTCCTGAGTAGCTGTATTAAACAGCCGCAGTCTTCACTCACGTTCGATACTGGTCCGCTTCAGTAGTCCACGATTAAAAGATAGTCTCCTAATTTCTTCTATTGCCTTAAAGGCAAATTGAAATCCTGAAGACAAACTTAACTTCAGCTATTTAGGAATAGCCGATGCGAGGAAGAGCTCTATATAATTATGTTGTTGAAAATCTTACCCCTGAAAATAAACATGTACATGCAGCTGTTCACATGAACATTAAAGAGCTTGGATTTAAATTCACCTGGGTACGAGACAGAAAAAAATTCCGAAGAAAATCGCCGGGGTCCAATTTCTCCTTAGTTAAAGTTTAAATTTTTTTTTGAATTAAATTTTTTTGTACTTTTGTTATAAAATATGTTTGTGATAAGAATAATTAATTCAGTAATTTAGGTAATATACTATCAAAATGTAAGTGGGTTGAGAGTTAATTATCAATTTCATCTGTGTTTATAAACATAAATTACATTTTCGATTTGATATTTCATTCAAAATTTGTTTATCGTTGAAATAACCTTATAGTCTATACAGTGTAACATTGTTGGACCTTTACTTGTTTTGAAATCAGGGTATTTATTTTTTTCAGTTTTTCCGATCAGAGTGGCGCCGCATTAGGGCTGGTTCAACTTTCAGCAATGTCGGTGGCGTTATTGTCTCTGTGGAAGCTGTTTTCAATCATCCAAGCTATGGATCAAACTATTATGATGGTGATATTAGTGTACTCAGGCTGACAACTCCACTAGTCTACAGCTCTGTTATCCAACCCACGGCTATTGTAGCCCAAAACTCAGCGATTCCAGATAATGTCCCGGTTGTGCATGCAGGTTGGGGTTTAATATGGGTGAGAAAATATTCTTGAAATTTTGTTTTTCTTTGTCAGGTTTGAAAATTAGCAATATTCAATAGGACGACTGTGTTAAACGTTTATTTTCTAGCGCGAAGGTGGCTATTACTTATAAGGATTTAATTATACATATATATATATATATATATATATATATATATATATATATATATATATATATATATATACACTTGAGGAAAGTCGCCAGAAGCCATTGGATGTAGCTGCTTTGAACTGGTCACTCTGGGGGTCGATGGGAGAGGCCTTCGTTCAGTAGCGGACATCTAATGGCTGATGTTATGAAGATGATGATTTGTGATAGTTAATTTTTACGAAACTTATTAATTTAAATGTTGAAGGCAAAATAATTTTTTAACAAAAAATAACTAAATTGACATAATATTTATAGTAGTTTATATTTTCCTACCTAATTACGCAAGAATGTATTTATTTTAATCATAAAATACATACATTCATCATAATAATATCAATTATTATTTGCTTTCTACAGCAAAACGGCATCACTGCTTTCATTCTACGTGATGTAGAAATCTACACAGTTAATAACACTCTATGCACTCAACGTTACGCCCAGTTAGATCCAAGGTATATTGTCACAGAGAATATGATCTGCGCTGGTGTCTTAGACGTTGGTAGCCGAGATGCGTGCCAAGGTGATTCTGGCGGACCCTTGTACTATAGTAACATCTTAATTGGAGTTGTTTCTTGGACCCATGGTTGTGCTCATGCCATCTACCCAGGAATCAGCACTAGTGTCGCTCCTTACACTGACTAGATCGTTTCTATTGCTGTGTAAATGTACTGCAAATAAAAATGTTATAAATAATATCTAGTTTCATGTTTTTATCCATTTTAGTCTAGTTTTATATTTAATCCTTTAGATGTGATATGTGTGTGAACTGTGGTTTTTGATATCTCAACTTCACAATCAACAACAATGGCTTGAACCCGAGATAAAGGAAAAAGGGTTTTAGAAAAAGGGTATTAGTAACAAATATATTTTAAGTATACATGATCAGATGATCCCACAATAGATTTCAAAACAGCTCTTCAAAAACAAAACTTATTTGCTTGAGGAGCCAACTTCTGATTTTTCTGACTTTGACTGTAGTAAAAACCAAAATAATGGTAGAGGTCGAAAAAGGTCACTAAATTTTGAAAGTCATGAAAAATGGCAGCAAGGAAAATCAAAACGACTAAGGAATAAAGGCGAATCATATGTCTCAATGTCAAAAACTCGTAAAACGATACTAGCTCGGCTTATATAAAAGATACGTGTACCTCAAAATGTAAAATTTCATAATAATATGTACGGTGCGGATCAGTGGATATTAATTAAACACTACCGAAGGCTTGGATAGTTTATTACTACTAACATACACACAAATACACGATTATATCATAGGCACACTACACGCCCCATAAAATGAAAAAAAAAAATTAAGAAAAGGTCAAATTTTTTTCTTAACTTAAATTAACAATACATATATGGAAATAATTATTTGTATTAAAATAAAATATTAGAATTTACATATGACAAAAATTTCGAACAAATTTGTATAACAGCTCGTTTCGGAATTTTATCGTTTTAAATTAGTAGTGGTATCACTTTTATGTTTTTAACAACTACCATTGAAAATCATGCATTTCAATATAATTGAGAATGGATAGTTCTACTAGATCTTTTAGTGTAGGTTCAAGTATAGCAGATGATAATACAAATGAAAAGGTGATGAAGTATATCGGAGAAGAGCATAATACGGAATATATTATGGTGCACTTTGAAAATATTGTCGAAAATGATACACAGAGAAATGTGGAAAAGAGGCAGAGAGACGATAGTGAGGAAAACAATGAAGATAATGAGGACTATAGTACAGTGAATAGAAGGTCCAACAAATTACATGTAAAAATAAATGTGTAAAAATATACAGGATATATATATTCCGCGAATCATGGTTTGAGTCAATATTATGAGCTAAGACACTGGGTAGATTTTAAATTTATTACTGTCCCTTTGTAGAGGAGATGAATAATAACGAACGTGAACGAAGTCACGGGAACTCCTGATTATATTATAAAAATGTAGTAGCAAAATGGGTTGAACCCATTAAAATTTATAGCATTTAGTAATAAAACGTATATTGACTTATTAATATCTCTAGATACAATTACACTGGCACACAAAAAAAAATTGTCTTTACACCGGGCGCCACCTATCTACGGGCATGTTTTTCGACCCGCTGAATATGAATTTCAAGTCAAATTAGACTGTCCAGCCTTCAATTACAAAAAATCCCAAAAAATAGCGAAAATTCGATGTTTTGGCAAGTAAAAAAATTTGAGATCTAAGGCAAGCATAATTTTCATGTATTTTAATCTGTTAAATACTAATTTCGATCGTACTTTAATTATAAACCGTTTCAAATCTAAAAAAATGTAAAAAATCATCAACAATTGCAAAAATCGAAGAAAATTGGGATTATATTGGTATAAATTTTTTTATTTAATTAAAATGTGTGTCATAACTTTCAGGAAATTATAAAAGTGAAAATTACAGGACAATAGTCGAAGAATTAGTGACAAATT
This sequence comes from Euphydryas editha, assembly GCA_036937285.1. Lineage (NCBI taxonomy): Eukaryota > Metazoa > Arthropoda > Insecta > Lepidoptera > Nymphalidae > Euphydryas > Euphydryas editha. The sequence goes on from JAUPFZ010000024.1 coordinate 9,269,390, forward strand.
ATAAAAATTTAGGATGCTTAATGAATCTAAAATTACACTTCCTAGATTCTGACATCGACCACTTTCTTGAGAATCTTGGGGAGTACAGTGAAGAACAGGGAGAACGTTTTCATCAAGACATGAGTGAAATGGAGACCAGGTATCAAGGAAATTGGAATATCAACATGATGGCAGATTATTGCTGGACACTCAAAAGAGATATACCAAAAGAAAATAACACAGCATCTATAGTAGATGGTTGTTGCAGCGCTAGTGGATTGGTAGGCTCCCACATCGTCGTTGATGGCTATAGAGCCCTATTGCGGTCCGGCATTTCTTGCCACATCGATTGCATACAAATCGTGAATCCGCCGGAGGAGATGAGGCATAGCGAAGCTTTTTCTGCTTAATATTCTCGAGCCAGTCTTCGTCGTGCTTGGCAACTCCGATTTATATGTCATGGCACCATTCATGTCTCATTTCGGCGCGATTTTCCCAGCAGTCGGTCGGGATTCCAAAGCTGATAATATCCCGCCTGCAGGAGTCTTTAAACCGTAGCATTGGGCGCCCTGCGGGTCTCTTCGCGTTTGCCATCTGACTCAGCATTACTTGGCGTGGAAGTCTCTCGGGAGCCATTCGATGTACATGGGCAAGCCAACGCAACCTACGTTGTTTCAGCATTGCGGTGATGCTACAGCAGCTTGTCTTTGAGAGAACTGCCTTGTTGCTCATTTTGTTTCTCCAAGTGACTCCAAGTATAATCCTCAGACAGCGCATATGGAAGGCATTAAGTTTGCGTTCTTGCTTTGTGTAAGTAGTCCATGTTTCCGAAGCGTACAACATCTAAGGACGCAGGTCTGGTATACAAGGACTTTAGTGTGAGTGGTAAGCTTGTTATTTCTCCAAACGCGTTCAAATAGCCTTCCAAAAGCGGTCGTTGCTCTGCCAATCCGAGTATCTATCTCCCTGTCGCTTGAGAGTGAGGAGGTGGTGGCGGAGCCAAGATAGCAGAAGTGTTCCATGTCCGTTAAGAATCTTATAAAGGAATAATTGGTCTCTCTCCGCTCTTCTGTGTGTGAGGGTTGTATATGGTGTAGATCCATACCTATGTTTATGATGTTTAACAAATAGGTTGTATATTCTGTCCAGGTTATTTTGCTTAGTTCCATATTGCAGATTCCACACAACAGAACCATACTCAAGAACAGACAAGTGTAATTGTGGAACTGTTCCTAAAGTCTTTTCTTACTCTCAGTATAAACCCCAGCATACATACGTAATGTAATTAAGAAGTTCATTAAAAGTTAACTTACTATCAAGTATGATTCCCAAATTTCTTATATCAGAAACACGAGAAATTTTTATGGTGTCAAGCTGATAATCAAACTCAATAGGTTTAGGAAAAAGTAATTACGTGGCATTTTTTGATATTTAGACCAGTGCCGATAGGTTTTGAAACAAAAAAAATAATAGTAGAATGAAACGGATTGTAAAAGGAAGAGAATATAACAAAAATGTAGGAAAAAATAAATTACGGGCGATCTGAGTTCGGGAAGAAGTAGGGAGGGGGCGTTTAAGGGTAAAAAATGGTTTATCGCGATTTCTAGCAAAACCACAAGTCCTATGGAAAAAAGTTCAATGGCAAAGTTGTAGGTAATAAAAAGATCTACAATTTTTGTATCAATACTTTTTTCACATAACCTCAAAATTAATGTGAAAAATTCAAATAACCAAGTTTTTGGTTTTTTATATTTATCTGTTAAAAAAATAATTTTTGTTTCACGAAATTAAGTGAAAACTTACCATTTCATGTCCCAAACACACTGTAATTTTTTTGATTTAAAATATTTATTTATTCACGTTATTTTGACTTGATATCGAAAAACCACTCTAATTTTCAATCGAAAAATCTCCCGTCAAAACATATGCTTTTTTAAAATAGTCGGTGCCGTTTTTGTTCTTTGAAACCTCTATTTTCTAATGGTGTAAAAAAATATACATTACTATGGTAAATTTTTTCAGAAAATGCTACGAAATAACAGGTAGTATAGTCCAGACCCTCCTAGCCTCTTCCCCACTTCTCTATGAAATACCTTTTAATGGCCTAAAATTTTCCGTAGGTCACTCAGGTATATAAGTTATCTTAAAATATCAATAAACAGGCATCTACGCATATAATTTAAAGAAGTTTCCACAATTTTCTCAAAATATTGTATATATCTTATTAATTTTAATCTTATTTCGTAGCATTTTCTGAGAAAATTTACCAAAGTAATGTTTTTTTTTACACCATCAGAAAGTAGAGGTTTCAAAGAACAAAAACCCCACCGACTATTTTAAAAAAGCATATATTTTGACGGGAGATTTTTCGATTGAAAATTAGGGTGGTTTTTCGATATTAAGTCAAAATAAGGTGAATAAATAAATATTTTAAATCAAAAAAATTACAGTGTGTTTGGGACATAAAAAGGTAAGTTTTCACCTAATTTCATGAAATAAAAATTATTTTTTTAAAAGATAAATATAAAAAACCAAAAACTTGGTTATTTGAACTTTTCACATAAATTTTGAGGTAATGTGAAAAAAGTGTTGTTACAGAAGTTGTAGACCTTTTTATTACCTACAACTTTTCCATTGAACTTTTTTCCATAGGACTTGTAGTTTTGCCAGAAATCGCGATAAACCATTTTTTATCCCTAAACGCCCCCTACCTTCCCCTTCCCGAACTCAGATCGCCCGTAATTTATTTATTCCTACATTTTTGTTATATTCTCTTCCTTTTACAATCGGTTTCATTCTACTATTATTTTTTTTTCACTTTTTACCATTTTTAAAGGCTTCGGCACTAGTCTAATTAAGCTCCAAGAAATTATTTTTGCAGTAGTTGACAAAATTATCAAGATCCCTGTGTAACTCTAGACAGTCCGAGATGGTCTTGACTATTTTAAATTTTTTTATGTCATCGGCATATTATAATATATCTGAATTATTACATATACCCAAAACGTCGTTGATAAATAAATTAAACAAAAGTGGGGCCAAATGGGAGCCTTGGGGCAAGCCTGAGGTGACCGGGAGAAATGTAGAATAGAATTCTTTTAAAGTGATAGCTTGACTACGCTCACGGAGATAAGATGTTATCCAACGTAGGAGATCTCCATGTATGCCAATCACTTCAAGTTTTCGTACCAACACCGAGTGTCGTATCTTATCAAACGCTTTAGAGAAGTCCGTGTAGATAGCATCTAATTGGTTACCAGAATCCATAGCTGAAGCTACGTGGTGAATGAATTCACAAACATTACTTTCAGTTGATTTTTTTGTGACAAATCCATGCTGATGGCTAATGATTAAGGGTCTCAATAATGGAAATATGTAATTATAAATGATGTTTTCGAATACTTTGGCAATGGTGTTTATTTTGGAAATTGGTCTATAGTTCTTAATATCATGCTTGTTACCACTTTTATAAACGGGAACTATATATGATTTCTTCCAAATTTGAGGCATATTACCAGACCTGAAGGATAGATTAAATAATATAGACAAGGGTAACGCTATGTTTTCACGACAATTTTTAAGAAAAACTGGAGGTAAACCATCAGGGCCATATCCTTTCGCGATATCCAATTTATATAATACTTTTGGACTATATTACAAGTAAAATTAATAGAGTTGATGGTAAGATTGGGGACAGCGACATAAGAATGCCGTTCTGATATGTCGGCAGCCGTGGATACATTTATTGGGTCAGTTTCAAACACCGATTGAAAACATGTATTAAAAAGGTTACAAATTGTGTCTGGATCGTTTGATACTGTATCGTTGTAAAATATACTATCTGGCATGTCTGAGCTACGTTTCTTACTTTTAACATATGACCAAAATAATTTACTATTCCTCTTTATATTATATTCAGAATTTTCGATGAAATTTTTAAAACAAGTTTGTTGGACCCTCTTCTCACGCTCTCGTAGAAGTTTAAATGTATCGTAATCTTTACTCCTTCCGTATATTTTCCATTTTTTGTGAAATTTTAGTTTCTCTTTAATTATTTTAATTAGAGCACTCGAGTACCAATTTGGGTAGCGATTGGTATTCACGTGTCGCTTAGCGGGGATATAACTCGTAACTATACCATCGATAATCCGGTAGAATGCATCCATACAATAGTCCACATTATTGGAGTTGAATACGTTATGCCAATCAATCTTCGATAGTGCCTGATTAATTTGGCTATAGTCCGCTGAGTGAAATTGTCGAACTAAGCGTGAAAATGATACCTCCAGGGCCGGGTTATGTGGGTCCTCTGTGACCAAAGGAAAATCACAATGATTCACAATGCAGGGGTTATTATACAGTATCAAATCCAAATATTTACCATTAGTGTTTGGTGTGTTATTGTATTGAGACAGATTTGAGACACATAAAAAGTTATAGAGAGCATTAATACGGTAATCATTTTTATGGTAATTTATTAAGTTCATTGGATTGTCGTTCGACCAAACAGCGTTAGAAATATTGAAGTCACCCAGGACAAGAAATTTATCTTCTGTATTGATAAGAAGACTATCTGTGATCAAATCCAAAAATTACGTAAGAGATTTATTATGATAGCGGTTATGTGGAAAGTATTTACAGATAATGCGTAAATATTGTGCTGATGCACAAGAGATAACGACCTCGATAGCCTCCGCGGAATCATGATCAAAAGGTATCGTTGATGAGCTATGAACGCACAGCTCTCGGCGCACAGCTACAAGAACGCCTCCTCCAAAATTATCACCACGAGTATCATATTTGCGATCACATCTATATACATTAAAGCGACTGTCAAACAACTCTGAATCATTAATTCCCTGCAATAGCCAAGTTTCAGTTAACCCATTTGAAGCCAAATGCAAATTACAAAAGATATTTTTGAAATTCTTTTATTAGTGGACATTTTAGAAGTTAACATATAAAGAAAACCTGCAAAAAATACAATTTAAAAAAAAAACCTGAAATTTACAGGGGTGTTCCCAAACTGGCACAATGGCTTCTTATGAGTAAAAATTTGCAAAGCACGACTTTTCAATGCAAAGTGTTATTTTGCATTTTTTTCAGCCCCAGCGACCTCTAATGTGACATATAAAATACCTCACTTGTGTTGGTAGCTTTTCTGGTACATGTTCAACACCATCTAATCGCAATCCTTCTATATTAGATGATGATGGACGTGCTATATTCCTTTGAGGTGATTGTCTAAGATAATATCTGGCGACGCTTCTTCGAAATAGCAGTTGATCCATTGGTTCTTCTTTGGCGATCACTTGCATACTCCATGCATTTGCCATAGCCATATCAATCATATATGTGAATAGTAACCACCGCCATTTCTTACCGTGGATCCTAATCCTATAAAGGGATATGAATTCATCTAACTCATCCACGCCGCCCATACTTTTATTATAATTTTGAAATTCGTGCGAAGTGTGGACATCAACCTTTTCTTTTTTTTTTGTGCACCATCTTTTTACAATTCCTAAAGGTTCATGAGAGTCATAGTCATGGAACATCGAAGGAGCGTTGGCGAGCAGAGGAAGTAGACAGCATTGATTGAGAGGAACTGATTCGTCGTCTTTTGACAGCCAAAGGTTCATCATCGCTGTTGTCTTTTGGTAATGAGAGTACCAATATTACGAACAAATACCTCAATATTGCCAGGGACGTCGTTAGGTAAACAGCGAAGCGTCATATCAACGTCACCCTCTTCTTCATCTGTAACAACGCTTGGCTCGGGGGGAATTATGGCCAAATCATATTCTAAACCATCGTCACTATCTTCGGCCAAGGTGTTTATAGCTTCTTCTAAGCCCCTAAAGTTATTACTACCACTAAAATATTGCTTTCGACTCATTTTGATTCTGTAAAAAAGAAAATATAATTAGTACACTTGTAGCTACTGTGCCAATATTGGTACACCTATGTTTAGGTAACTATAATTTTTTATATAAATAAAATATCAGCATCAGAATACTTTTATATATTAGGTAATTTGTTTATCTTATACTAAAGATTCCAATAATAAAAGAATTTATCACCAATATTAATAAATAAAAAAGATGAATAAACTTACTTCCTCTGTCGTACCAATAACAAACTTCAAGACTTAAAAAAACTAGGTAATATTTATAAACAAATAGTCAGTCACTGATTATTATACAAAACCAGTACAATCTTAACTGCACAACGAAATAATAAATGGGTGGCAACAAAACTAATATGAGGGTATATTAAAAAAACTATAACTGTTCCCAAATTGGAACAGCAGTCAAGAATGAGTTAAACATATAAGACTTTATAAATTTATTACAGAAATTTTACAATATTATACATATTTACAATTCAAAACTTAAAATAATTATTTACAAACAGTAAAACATATAAGACCATAATTTGTTAAAAGTACATTTTGAAAGAAAATACCGGTCTTGGTACGTAAACCGCGTACGTTTTGATAATAAATGTGTAAATTTTTAAATACCGCCATTGATAATAATAATAATCTTTTTATAACATAAAAATAAACAATAATTAGAATCAAAATTATTAACCCCCACATTACAGTAAGAAGAAACATCACGGTAACAAAAGAAATAATACTCTAAATTAGACAATAGACATAAAATTACTGCCCCCGATATTGCCACAGAAAAATAATATACACAATTGCAATTCAAAAATATAGATGAGTATGAGAGAGTCACTACACTTATTTTAATTTGTTTAAATCCTGTTCGTTCGAGGTTGCGATGACCGGGCTCGTATCGTTACGGCGAGTGAATATTGCACAATTTTTCACCCACACAAAGGCATATTGCTTATCTTTTGCTATGGATTTGGTTCGTTGAAGCAATGCCTTGTTATAGCTTGTAAGGTGTTCGTTAAAGTAGATACCCAGTGAACACAATTATGTCAGACTGATGTCTGAATGACGTCATGCTACGTCATGATTTACGTAAGATGTGAGTCATATATAAGTCATATATGACGCATAATTTCCCACTTCCTGACGTAAGATTCTTACGTAAGATACATAGATGACGTAAATATGATATAAATTTTTACTAATCAATTTTTTACTACACAACATTTTGAAAATATTACAATACTGATAGAAAAAATAATTTGATACGTTTAAAACGTTTATCGTTATGTCCAAAATCACACCTGCACTACGGGACCTATAATATAAATACCCCGTTTCAAGGTGAAATGACTTTGATTTAATAAAAAACCCTTAGTCAATTAATTTTGTATGGAGACCTATATGTAGATTCTGTAGAACCAAACGTTAGCGCGATTTAGCGGCTTGAAGCCGTCACATGCTTACGTAATTATGATATCACTTTGACTTCAGACTATGACTTGTAATTTATGTAAATTTATGATTTATTTCTTACGTAAATAGTATATAAATTATAATCACAATTATGACGTCTTATAACAGTCAAATATTAGGTCAGTACTATGTCATAATGATGTCATATTATATGACATCACATCAAAGTCATTTATAAAGTCATTTCTATGTCATATCTATGTAAATATTCTATGACCTCTATGTGATCTATCTATGACGTCATATGGAGGTCATGTGTTCACTGGGTAGGATTTTCAGAGCCCGTGTAACCGATATTCTTGGCATTCAACTTTAATTTCCGAGCTCGTGACAGGAAGTCGTCCTTTTTATACCGCGCCAGGAAACGGATTATTATTGGCTTCACCCTTTTGGAGTCGGTCTTTTTTTAGTGCTACACGGGTTATGAAATCTATGTCAGAAGAAGGGTTTATACTGCATATATACACGGTCACATATGGTTCTGAAGACATCAAATAGGTTCTCATTTTTCCTCTCCGGCACTCCATATATTTCAATGTTTGAACGTCTGGACCATTGATTGTTGTTATTGATGTCCCTTTCAATGTTTGCTAAGGTGGATTTGATACTGCCTATATCTGTAGATGTTAACTTGTATGTCGTTATGTCCTTTTCCACTTTATCTACTCGCTTTGCGAGACCCTCCAATTGATCATTATAAAAACTCAATGAGGACTTAATCTCCGCAATTTCATCCTTGATCGGTTTTAATTCTTCCGACAGTACCTTTTGCACAAATGCACCTAAGTCATCCCTCACCTTAGCCACCTCAGAGGCAACAATAGCTCTTATCGCCTCTGTGGTCAAAGCTTCATCAGTGCTCAAAAAAGACATCGGCGACACCGGACTAGTGCCCCCACCTCGATATGATGCAACACTATGTGTATCCTGATGCTGAGGTGGAGAAGAGCCTCGGTTAGGTGTGTCATCAGTATTCCGCTGTCTCGGCAGTTTCGACGAGCAGTCGGGACAAAGCCAGGACTTCCTAAATTCTTGCGTTATAGATTTCTTTTCACCTGGATAAAGGCATTGAACGTGGTAGTTACGCTTATATTTGTTACAGAAAATGGATCCAGCAGAGCCAGACGTTGACTTGCAGAACTCAAATTTGCACACAAAAAGGAAATGAAAAAAGAAAATGTATACTGGGTGATTTTTGTTACCGTCTTGAAAAAAATATAGCGTCATAAGTAAATGAAGTAGAAGCCTCACTGCCTCAGGCATTATTTAATTTATTTTTTTTTAACGACACAGTCTGAAATTAATCTACCCAATATACACTCCCAATCTATACAAATAATAAATCTGTTAAAACCTCCGTTTTATTAATACACTATATATCATCAAGAAAAATTTTTAATAGCGCGTTTATTTTTGTATCAGCGCCATCTCTTATCATTTTTTTGTGTGCACGTATCACGTAAAAAGTACAAAACCAATGTAAATAACTTTAATACATAAAAATTTAACATAATTCACAGTATAATTTAGTTTTTGTTTCATTGTAATTAAATTTAAAAATAAATATTTAAGAAAATAGAAATAGGTACCTACGCCGCCAACGCCATCTGGTCTAAGGTAAGGTACTATTATGTTAAATGTCACTAAATATAAAAACGATATTCTACTATTATACGATAGATGGCGCATGTAGGTGATAAAAAATATAAATTTATAATTTTTGAAATTTTAGTTAAATACCCGTGCGAAGTCGGGGCGGGCCGCTAGTTTATAATAATTTTCTTATATTAAAACACAACAAAGTAATTATTTTAATTAGAATTAAAATAATTCTAAATCGTAAATTGTCACCCTAATTAAACTTTGCATTGCATACATTCATAACTTGTCGAAAAACTATCTTCAAGGACACTCGTCGATGCGCGACGGCCGGGCGCCGCCGCACGCGGCCCGCCCTCTTTCAAATTTTAATTATTACTTATTAGTTATTAGTCGCATGCGATTATGCTTACTGTGACGTCGCGTGATATATTGGCATTGTTTACATCCGTGATATCGTTAACTATAAACATGCCCGAATACGATAAGTGATAACGTTGAGTATTTAGCAATGGTACGGTGTTACATACTGTCTGGTGAAAGCTTATGTAGATCAAATTAGATTTAGTTTAAACATATGGGCTGCGATCATAAATGACCGAATTATAGAATTAATTATATATAATTATTCAATATGGATCGAAGGTCGATTGACAGGATAACGTATTTACAAATGATACGCTCCGTCATCGACACAATGTTAAAAGTTGGGAAAATCATTCTTCTTCTTCTTCTGTTTATACGTCATTTTCATAGATTTTACAATTTTTTTTGCATTTTCGGATTTTAATCTTGTATTTTAGAAATAAAAAATACAAGAAATTTATTTAATTGTGCTTGAAAAATTTTTTTTTACATTTTTAGCAGCAATTTTCTGCAATTTTATCGAATTTTTGTGCAATTTTATGAATGTTTGAGGGAACTATGGGCCAAATTTATTGCAGAATCAGATCAAGCAAATTAAATTACATGAAAGTCTTCGTCGATCCGGGTTCATAAAATTTTTTATACCAAGATAATCCCAATTTTCTTCGATTTTTGCAATTGTTGATTTTTTACAATTTTTTTAAGATTTAAAACGTTTTATGATTAAAGTATGTTCGAAATTAGTATTTAACAGATCAAAATATATGAACATGATGCTTGCCTTAGATCTCAATTTTTTTTTCTTGCCAAAACATCGAATTTTTGCTATTTCTTGGGATTTTTTGCAACTTACTCGATATTGAAGGCCTAAACTAACTTGAAATTTGTATCCAGTGGGTCGAAAAACATGCCCGTAGATAGGTGGCGTCCAGTGGACAGACAATTTTTTTTTGTGTTTGCCGGTGTTATTATTATCTATTAATCAGCTATTAAAAAAGTTACAATAGTAATTACGCCAAAGGACACACTAGTGCAGTAGTAATATAATTGATTGATGAAAGAGCGGATGAGCTGGCCAAAAAAGGCGGCTCTCAAAAAAAAAAGGCCCCTGACTACGACAAAGTAGCAATGTCGTACGTCAGAAGGCAGATACGGGAAGAGACTGTCCGATTATGGCAGGACCGATATAATTCTTCAGAAACTGGCTCGGTCACGAAAATCTTCTTACCAGACCCAAAGACCGCTTGTAAACTGGTAAGAAAATCGACACTACCATCAGTCGATACACAGATTCTGACCGGACATGGAGGATTCGCGGCATATCTGCACCGGTTCAAACTAAAGGACAGTCCTTCGTGTATCTGCGATCCAAGATACGAGGAAACCGTACTCCATATTTTGCTGGAGTGCCCAAGATTCGGCAAAGAAAGGCTGGACCTGGAAATAAAACTCCAAAGGAAACTAGACCAGTCTTCGCTCCGCACCATCTTGGAACAAGAAGCCGACAGAACATCTTTCCTCGCATTCGCGAGAAAAGCCGTAATCACAGCCGCAAAGAGAAACGGCTCGACCGCTCTACCACACAGACCATCGTCCTTACCACAGGTTCAAACTACGACAGCAAATTTACCAATACAAAATCTAGCCCAGAGTCAACCGAACACACAACCAACCAGCACGGCTTCCTCTCAGCGATCCCCGACCCGGGTGCTGCTGAGCCAGACTATCCAAGCCGTGCCATCCGCTCTGCGGAAATTGATCCAGGGGAAGACCAATCGAAACGCACCCCCGCAACCCAGCCAAAACATGACATTAGAGTTATTGCTCAGAGAAGGCAATGGGAGCGGAGAAGTGGGCATAAGAACCAGATGCGTGGCCCTTTTCATGGACAATGAAGCGGAGAAGATTGGCATAAGCTTCTGTCGCTCCGAAGGATCAGATCGGTTGGTGGTCTCGCCGGGGCTCGCCCTGTTGATAAAAGGTAGCACACAGAAAACGAGCATAAAGCGCACCAAGATCAACGCGCTAACGCAAAGATTGGAGGAGAACTCGAACTATCGACTGGTGCGGTTGCATAAAAAGACGATCGCTCTGTTCGAATGGGAAGAGAAATCCCCCTTTGCACAGGCAAGCTCGTGGTTACAACAGAAGCACGGGATCTCCGGGGGGACCCCCGGAAAAATCAGCGTGGACTCTATGAGAGTCGGCTATGACAAAGGTGACGTATCCGATAGATATGGCTGTCTAATTGCCTCAAAAAGCCATGAGATCATTGCATACGAAGACAGGGGGGAGGATCTGGGATACCTAAAACCCCGGACCCAAACACCTTCATCCCCCGCAAGGCCGGCTCTTGAAGAGACTACGCTCAGTGGCTCGGAGCGACTACAAGCAAAGGTGGAGGCCCAAAGAGTAGAAGAGTGTAAATCGCGCACCCCCGGAGGAAGGAATGAAAGTTCAAGGTCCCATCTGGTGGCGATCGCAAGGTTTATCCAAGACACAATGTCCCCCAAGCGAGGTACCCGACTGTCCCACCTTGCCCCAAAATCGGTGGATCTGAGGGAATGGCAATCGGAAGCGCTGAAAAGGTTTACCGAAGACGAAAGCCAGAGGTACCAACAGGCGCCATCGGCCACCCGTACGAGGGCCGACAAGGGGCAGGTTACACCACCAAAGCTTAGACCAGCGTCCACACCATTACAACATGCATACAATGCATACATCGAGTTCCTGGCCATCACAAAGGCGAACCGTGAGGCAAGCCTGGCCATCTGCAAAAAGATAATGCAGACCTACCAGTACGGACACGAAAACCTGCTGAAGGTAGAACTCGAAGAAGCCGAGGCAGCCATATACGACAACGACACCCAACAAGTACTCAAGGGTAACATGTCGGGACGATATATGGCTGCTTACAACACCACAAAAGGCTTCGTGGACGCGGTCGAGACTGAGGGGCAGAACAGAGGGCCTCAAACCTTTAAAACACCAAAAGGAGACCCGGTGGTGGTGGTGGCCAGGTGTACGAGAGTAATGCTGGACGAACGGATACTCGAGATGGCGAAAACCATAACGGGCGATCCTGACATAGGCGTTACGTTCGGGGCCTGGGAACTACCAACATTGAAATGGATAAACGGGGTTCCTGGGTGCGGCAAGTCAACACACATAGTCAGGAACTTCGACGAGAACTATGAAGTCGTAGCCACAACCACAGTCGAGGCGGCTAAAGACCTTAAGGAAAAGCTGGAGCACCGCTATGGCGATAAAGCCAAATCGAAGGTGCGCACTATGGCCTCCATCTTGGTAAACGGTTTTCTTGAGGGCGTAAGAATAAGCCGTCTAACGGTGGACGAAGCCCTTATGAACCATTTTGGGGCTATAATAATGGCCGCCCGGCTGTCGGAGGCGAAAGAAGTGGTCCTCGTCGGAGACATAAACCAGCTGCCGTATATCGATAGGGAAAACCTTTTTGAGATGCGGTACTGTAAACCAAACCTGACAACAGGAATATCATGTGAGTTGCCTTACACGCATCGGAATCCCAAGGACGTTGCATTCGCCATCAGCGAGGTCTACAACAACATTTACTCATCTAACCCCATCGTCCGCTCCCTGCGCATTGAGAGGTTCACTGGCGCTCGAATACCGGAAAAACAAGCCCGAACCTTATACCTGGTATTTACGCAAGAAGAGAAGAAGGTTTTGATAAGCCGGGGATATGGTACCGGAGAAGGATCGAGCGTCATGACCATACACGAGGCGCAGGGACAAACGAGCGAGAAGGTTATCATTATCCAAATGAAGACCAGGAGGCTGCGAATTCATGACAGTGTCTCGCATGCTGTGGTCGCGGTGACTAGGCACACCAACACCTGTGCCTATTACACCGACGATGGAGATGATGCGATCGGTCGCTTCATGGGGAGGGCAGCGGAGGCTACACACAAAGAAATCCTCGAGCACAGCCTCAAGATGGCAATACATAATAGAGACGATGCTGTCATTGAGGATGTACTCGCGCTGCTGAGCGGGGGTCGTGGAAGAGATTAGAAAAAGCAAATAAAACCAAACTATTGAATGATACGTGGATGTGGTGAGTGAATAAATAAAAAAAAAAAATTGTATGTAATGTATGTATATAATTATGTATATAAATGTGTGTATGTGTATATGTATATATATAAAATTATATACTTTTGTATATACATATACACTTACACTAATCTAGTAGGTACTCTATAAATAAATAATTTTTTAAGGTCAGTGTGGACTTGCGTCCTTCTTAGAGATACTAAGATAATTTTAAGTACCTACTCGCTGTAATTGAGCAAAATGCCTGCATGTAAAAAAAAAAAAATAAGTAATAATTATAAAAAAAGGCATGGGCAATCGAGAGCCCGTGGATGTACGAAACTTAATAAAAAAAAAAAAATTGATTGATGCGCTAACGGTCGCGGATTCGATTCTCTGAACTGAATCAGCCTGTAAAGGTACCACTACTGGGTAAAGGTCTCTTCTCCATATAGGAGTATGGTTTGAGCTTAATCCACCAAGTTGCTTCACTGCGGGTTGGTTTTTTTTTTTATATAATTTGATAGGCTTGCGTTTGACCACTATTTCACCTGATGATAAGTGAGAATGCGGTCTAGGATGGAGCACTAGCCTAGCCTATTCACTCGCGACTGATATCGCGGTGGATAATTTCCCTATCATGAGTAAATTATCGCTATCAGGTGTCTTTTATTATGATAACAAGCGGGACCGACGGCTTAACGTGTTTTCCGAGAAATTTGTCACTTCTGAAAAGTGATATTGTTTAATTTTGGATTAATTTTATCAATTCTTTTTATTATTAACAATACAATAACGTAATAGCCACGGGTTGATTTTAGGATGCGCCTTATCCAACAGTCTGTAAAATTTAGACTGCTAACTAAAGGCCTCTTTTTTATATAGGGGAATGGCATGGAGCATAATCCACCACGCTATTCTATTGCAGATTGGTGAATAATTTCTATACTATGACTGATGATTGCTATCAGATGTTTATGGTAACAACCGAGATCAGCATCGGCCGCGATGGGGAGACCACTAGGACAAACACACACACCAGTAACAAATATACATACACATAAAAGTATCAGATATCAGTGGGAATCGAAACTGCTTGGCCTGTTTCACCGGTTTCAGATAAAGCTATCTGACGTATAACAGTATTAAACAGATAAAAGCTTACGATATATTTTTCTTTTTCACCACCAAATTCCAGTTGTTCAGTCAGATATTTGTATCCGCAATCTGTGGAAGTAAGGTCTGCCTCTATCCTCCGCTAATATAGCATATCAGTAACTTATGTGAGTGATAAACATTATCAGCAACCGGTGAAACAGGCCGAGCTTTACAACCTAATGAACAATGGAGAAGATCCACGAAGTCCCGCCATGCTGCTTGCAGCTGAATGGGCCGGCGCGCCCGGGGAAGTACTTCGCTCTCACTTAACAACAAAATGAGATAAGACGACACTGTCGTCGTGTTTCGTCCCGTTTGTGAGAGATCCGATGGCCCATCCCTCCTTTCCCCTCCACACACATTAGCACGTGCTACCGCTATCGCACAGTCTAGGCCAAGACTACCCCAGGTAGGGTACCTGGGGTCGCAAAAGCACCGGAGAATTCCTCTCTAGACTTGCGGGCTCAGGACCTGCACCTGAGCCTGGAAGCCTGGACAGCCCCGTGAATTCTAGGGGGGACAAATCTGTGCTGAACACTTTAACTGCCCGGGGCAAAACTCATGAAGGGTTCCATATCAGCAAGTAACATCATATAAAAGTTCTTGTAGTTCGTTATAATTTTGATCGATGTTTTCATAATAGTGTATTTAAAAAAAAAAACTACTTACTAGATCTCGTTCAAACCAATTTTCGTTGGAAGTTTGCATGGTAATGTACATCATATATTTTTTTTAGTTTTATCATTTTCTTATTTTAGAAGTTAAAGAGAGTTACACTCATTTTACCACTTTGGAAGTGTCTCTCGCGCAAACTATTCACTTTAGAAAAAAAGTCTACTTCTGTTGGCTATTATGAGCGCATCGTTTTAATTTTTTTTTATATTGGCAGCACTGTGTTCTCAATCATTTGCTTTGTTGTGATTTAAGGTAAAGTGCGTGTGACACGAAAAACTCCAATTTTATTTAATTAAACAAGTTTTCGGTCAAGATCAGTGTGTCTTTCCTGTACAAGGGATATCTGAGTAAGTAGCCTTTACAAATAAATAAAAACATCAAGATAGTACAAGCTTATTGGGCACGGTATGCAAATAACGCATTGCTTAAATTCTAATCTCATATTGACGGATGCCATCTTTGATTTATGAAAATTTGTCTCTCATGTCATCTTTACTGTAGACCTTACTGTGGAGCTACTGTAGAACAAGCTTATAAGCAATGAAATTTCAGCTTTTGAAAAAAAATGTAGCGTTATTTAAATAGCGCTTTTTACCGATTTATTTAAAAGGGAGGAAGATTTTGTAGATAATTAAAGTAAGTTTTGTAAAAATAGTTTCTATGTGTGATTTCGAAGTTAAATCCTTATACTATAAATAATCATTTCATCATTCATTTTGCGCACTTTTGCTTTCCGCTTTGGTTTGTTTTTTTATTATGTTGCTTACAGCGCATGACGGTTAGAGTCTTTTGTTTCAGTTACTATGCCACGAGTCGATTCCCTGAATCAGCTTTCCTATGAAGAAAAAGAGAAACGCAGGCGTGAGCAGAAAAAAATTAGTATACGCCGTGCTCGGGCACAAATAGATTTCGCTTGGAAGTCGCTCTCGAAGAAAGAAGAAGGAAGGATAGGGAGAGATACAAAAGAATAAAGCAGTTAGGTCGAATTAAGGCTGGTAATGACTATGCGCCAAGAAAGCAAAGGCAGATAAGAAAAATATGGAGAAAAAGCAAAAAACAAACGCGATAAGGAAAAAATTAAGAAAAGAGAACGTGATTTTATGCGAGAGAACACATCTTCATCAAACCCTTCGTTGTCGCGTATACATTTTGGCAGAGTGGTGGCTGCAAGGAATAGACAACGATTTGTTGAAGAAAATAACCATTTAAGGAGAAAAGTTCTCAATCGTCGAAATCGAAGATCAGAATCACGGGACTCCCCATCTGAGCATTTATCGATCCGTGATTCTCCTGTGACTCCAGCTAGTCCTGAGGCTCCAACTAATCCAAATTAACCAGGACTCTCAGATCGACTGACACCAGATGTTTCTATCGAAATATTTAACCAAAGGCATAGGCCCCAGAAGAGGAGAATCTATTTAGACGACTCTGAAGCCTCAGAAGATTCACCACATAAAATACGGCTGACGGATTCCATGTGATATGATTCTGACGAGGATAATATATTTTAATATTCTGTTTCTTTATATGCCTACAGAAACATAATGTCTGTTCTGTGGACAAATTTCGATTTTTTTTTTTGTACTGAATTGGTACAGAATGTTGATTATGTTTTGCTTAGGGGTTGAGGAGAACTCCATTTTAAGTTAATTTTCTATTGTTTCTATTCTACATCTTATTGATTTGAGTATATAAGGTCAATTTTTGTTCCCTTCTTTAGAGAACTCAATTTCTTCTGTAGACGCAAAAAAATTATAAACGTGATTAATTCCTAGAATATCCAAGACTGATCTCTAATGATATTATTATAAACATAATATTAACTAACATTAAATTAATATAATGTTTTATGAAAAATCGTGAAGTTTTATTTTAATTATATTTGTAATGTTCACTTTTGTTTATGACCCTTATAGCATCTAATTCCAGTAGCTTAAGAAAGTCGAGGAACGTCGCTAGTGGAAAGAGCTCTGTTAATCTGTTAATGCTTTCTTTAGGAGAACCGTAGCGGAAAAGCTCCTCTGAATTCTTATTGCAAGAAACACTAAAATTTAGTGGTTGATTTATATGTCTTAACGAATATGAATGTATCTATCTTATGTCATAGCTAAAGTTGCGATAGTTCCACAAATATTATCATATCGGTTGACCTTAGGCGCATAGCTAACAGCTAAATATGACGTTCAGGAAATTTATTTTAACATTATCTAAATCACTATTTATTTATCAATATTTCATAATCGTAATCCTATGATAATAGAGTTAATAAACAATAAAAACTAATCTACGTAGAATGAAATCAGAACGTATATAAACAGAAAATGCAAGACTAATTTTATTCACCTTCCGTTCGCTATACACTTCTGAAGTAAACATGGCGTTTCTCTGGTTTGCGGTTTTGGTGCTATTTGCAGGTATTTTTATGTTGTTTTGCTTTTAATTGTATAAATAATACTTGTTATTAAGCACGCTCTAGTAGAATATTATTTTTATTTATTTTATTTATTTATATACTTTACTGCACACTTATGTAATACATAAAAAAAGAAACGAAAAACATACAAAGTGGAGTGCAAAGGTGGTTTCAAGGTTATTCAAGGTTTCTTACAGACAACCTTTGTATATAGGATAGGACATCTTGGTAATAAGACAGGCAAACGGTGCAATTAATCTTTACAATTAAACATTTAAAATATAACAACATAAGTTATACCTAAAAAGTAAAACTTTATGTCCTTAGTAAAGAATTACATATACATAAACAAACACATAACTACACACATTTACATTAAAATATTTACATACATATGTAACTCATAAATAAATAATTATTTACCTATTAATTAATTTAGTTATTTAACTTCTGCTATAATAAGTTTTGCGTGACAATCGTAGTAGTATGAGAAGTCGCCTTAAGGCCGGCGGTCGTGAGTTTGATTTCCGCTCCCGTGGTTTAACCCATGGGTTACCCAACCGAGCTCGTAGGGGCCTATGCACTTCAGTTCAGTTCAGGTTATGGTCGCAAAAATTTTATAAATAACATTCTTGACATCGTATCATACCATTATAAAGGTTAGTACATAATAGGATACTTTCGGTAGTGAAAAATAATACATAATACATATACATATATATATATATATATATATATATATATATATATATATATATATATATATATATATATATATATATATATATATATAGGTGGGTAATTTTAAACCATTAAAGAATGTTTATGTTATTTTTGAAACAAGGAAAGAGTTGAGTATAAGGTAGTATTGAGTATAAATACAAATCAAAACATTCATTTTTGTCTACAGATACAGTACATTATAATAAAATGATAACAAGACCGATTCTGTATACTAAAGATATTAATCAAAAATTAATTTGTTAAATTTTAATGTAGGTACACACATAGCCCAATCGAATTACTATTTTAGATTTACAAAATTTTTTAGCAGAAATTTTCCTTCGGAATTCGTTGAAATTTAATATGTTATATAATATATTTATTTTACCGACATTTATATATTTTGAGTAAAGTGTAATCTCCGCCTTACAATCGGTCATGACTCATTTCGTTACACATTGTCACATTCATGACATAAAAAAAGCGTTCGACATAACATAAAATTCAAATATCGATTTGGACGTACATATTTATAGCGACAAATCTGATATAACAACGAAAATCAGCATTTTCATTCGGAAAATAGGGCTGACTTTTATATCTGAATGGTATATAGCTCAATAGTTTTACCATTTATGAAAATAGTAAAGTAGCTAAATTACTCAAAAGAAAATGATAGAAACAACCGTTACATTTATGACGTTACACTCATAAAAAAGTGGACACTTTTTAAAAAGGATTTATAATGTTAATTAAATCAATATTTTTAAATGCACATTTAGAAACACGTTGAGAAAGTATCGTAAAGCGTAAGTGCAATTTAAACATATGAAAAAACAATTATGTTTGTGAAGTGTTGGCATTTTTTGATACAAAGGACGTAGTTGGACAATTTTTTTTTGTATGGGAGTGAAAATAGTACCAATAGAAGAATTGCATTAAAATTATTTTTTTTAGGGATAAGTTAAATTTCATGAAAATAATCTAAACAACAGAAGGTTCTCATTCAGAATAATGTACACTATAAACGATTTATCAAATAGCTTTGAAATTATGGCAAAGATAAAATCGGGACAAACGAAAAATAATATTTGTACAATTTTTCGCGGCCATACCCTTCAATAAGCTTTATCTAATTGTAGCCAAAACTCTTGCTCTAGCAAGCTTTTTAACGCAACAAGTATATCTGAATTTAATTGCTAGGTATCGATAGTGATCAAAACTATTGAATTAATATTACTTATATTTGCTAAATTTATATCAGTTACTAGCTGCTGCCCACGACGTCGTCTGCGTGAACGCTATAAGATTACGCGTTGTTACAGAATACGTTGAAGAAATAAAGATTCACTGCTCGTGCCGCGTATGTGATAGCGTGATAATTGTCGACGCGTTGGCGCAGTGGTCACAGCAACTGGCTGATGCGCTGGCGGTCGCGGGTTCGATCCCCGCACATGACAAATATCTGTATAGGCTATACAGGTGTTTGTTGTGGTCTGGGCGTTTGTGCTTGTGTATTGTGTGTGTTTCCGGACCCCCGACACAGGATTCATATCCTACTGGGGGCCGTTGAATGTGAGACGTTTATTTAATTAATTAATTTTAATTAATATGTAGCCTATATGTTGACCTCACTTCTTAATAATATTCGTGCCAAATTTGAAGTAAATCCATGCAGTACTTTTTGAGTTTATCCCGGACATACATACAGACAAACAGACAAAAATTCTAAAAACCATATTTTTGCCTTCGATATCGATTATAGATTACGCCCCAAGCATTCTTTTAAAAAAATATTTAATGTACAGTTTTGATTTTCCTACCATTTTATTATATGTATAGATGGCAATGTGTATTCATAGCATCAGTAGGCACATCAGTTTCTTTCAGAGCTGACCACGTGTTCAAAATTTTACGCTACCACCATTTGAAAATTCACTAACTCAAGCCTACATTTCATATATAAGACTAGACCATATTAACATATTTATACAAGACAGCTTTTTAATTTGGACTCTTATTTCATTAGGATCCTCGACTGCTCGGCCGAATCGTATCGTTGGCGGTCAACCAACTACGATTGACAGATATCCGAGTATGGTTCAAGTTGAATTTTTTGATTCTTCGTATCAAACCTGGAGTCGAAGTTGCGGTGGTTCCATCATTACTAGCAGATACGTGGTCACCGCAGCTCATTGTTTTGATGAATAGTAAGTTATTGTGTTAACAGATACATATTCTTACATAATATGTAAGTTACTATTTTGAATACCGACTTTTTTAGGAATCGAATACTTTTTCTTTCAGGAATGGCTCCCTTGTCCAACATAATGACTTCTTGACTTGTCATTTGTCACAAGAACAAGGTTCTCTTCGGAAAATCTTGCATGTGACGAATATGTTATTTTACAGACAATATTTTCTGCCTAAATACTTTAATTTTCGCTACTTATATATGTTCGCTAAATGTTTCGCTAATTATAGTTTCATCAAAAATATTTCAATACTTATTACGAGTTGCGCCTGCATGAAAACAGACTATGACATGAAAATTCTGAAACTTAATGTTATGACTTATTCTGTAACATGTGAATAGCACAAAAATGTTACTGTTTTAAAAAATATTCAACAGACAAAATTGACCTTATGTATTCTATATTTGTACTAGCGTGCCACTATTGGAAAAAGGCCAATCGTGAAAATTAACGAATGAAGTTATCCAAATTAGCTTAATTTTCTAAGTCACTTATGTTTATAAAGATCAATTATATTTGCAATTTGTTATTTTCATTAAAGCTCATTTAAAATTTGTTTATCGTTGAAATAATATTGTAGAGTGTAATATTATTGGATCTTTATTTATTTTTATATTGTTTTAATCAGAGTATTTTTTTTTCAGCTATTTACCAGATTTTCCCCGCATTAGGGCTGGTTCATCTTACTACAATATCGGTGGAGTAGTTGTCTCTGTGGAAGCTGTTTTCCATCATCCAAGCTATGGCTCAAACCATTTTGATGGTGATATTAGTGTACTCAGGCTAACAACTCCGCTAGTCTTCAGCTCTGTTATCCAACCCACGGCTATTGCAGCCCAAAACTCAGTGATTCCTGATAATTTACCGGTTGTGTATGTAGGTTGGGGTCGTACAGAGGTGAGAAAATATTCTTGATATTTTTATGATATTATATGATATTTTTTTCTGCGTTAGGTTGAAAATTAGCAATATCTATCATATTATTATATTATCATATCAGTGATTGATTGGTTTCGCAATTACCTGCATGCACGTCGACATCGTAAAAAAACTGATAATTCATTGTCAGCCTTTTTTTTTTGTCGCTGTGAAATGGGTTTACGCAACCCGTCACCCGGAGGCGACGGGAATTCATTGTCAGCCGGGTTCGATGTCTATGCAGGGGTACCACAAGGAGGCGTGCTGTCACCATTACTATTTTCTATTTTCATTAACACCATTTCTCAGAATATATCTTCTCTCTATCACATGTATGCAGACGACGTACAAATTTATACTCAGTCTACTCTTAAGGATCTGCCTAATGCTATTGCTCGTATCAACGATGATCTTCATCTATCTCACGCTGGAGCAGCTCATATGATATCAGAGTTAACCCAAGTAAATGTCAGACTATTATTATTGGTTCGGCTAACCTGATCTCGAGAGTTGACTGGACTAACTTACCAACGATCGTAAATTCCATACAGTGATAATGTTAAAAATCTTGGTGTGTACATGGATCGAAACTTTTCTTGGTCCTACCAACTTAAAGATGTGAGTAAGAAAATCTTTGCGGCTATGGGCTCATTACGACGACTGCAGTGTTTTCTACCGATACCTACCAAAATTATGTTAGCACAATTTCTCTTTCTTCCTATTCTTGATTACGCTGATGCAAGCTACCCTGATCTAACCGAAGACCAACTGAATAAGCTTAAGAGTCTTCAAAATGTTGCTATCCGGTTCATATTTGGTTTGCGCAAGTATGACCATGTATCTCATTTTCGACAACAACTCAAGTGGTTACCTATTCGACTTCGCCGGAATCTGCACATTGTTTCACTTCTGTACTGTATGTTATTTAACTCATCTTCTTCAATTTACTTAAAACAAAACTTTGAATACCTTGGAATATTGAGTAAGAACTTAAGATCGTCAAACAATCTTATTCTCCGCATCCCTACTCATAATACAAAATTTTACAAAGGCTCATTTACAATACATGCAATAAATTTATGGAATGCTTTACCATTATCAATTAAAAGAGCTCAATCGTTGGCAACTTTTAAAAACTTAGTCAAAACTCATTATCTCTCGCTGACTCACTCTGATACTACTTCCTAATACGTATATATATATATTTATTTTCTTTTATATATATATATATATATATATATATATATATATATATATATATATATATATATATATATATATATATATATATATATATATATATATATATATATTCTTTTCAATTGTAGATTAAACTCGGACTTATAAGTTTACTATCAAATATCAAATTTACTATAATGTGTATAGCAAATGTAATTATGTATGTATATTTATTTGTATTATGTAATTTTATATTTATTTATGTAGTATATGTACGTATATTTATTTAAATGTATTTATATTATCATTAAAAGATTATGTATTTAATTTTTAAGTTATATTCAGCACCACACTACACTGTATTACATATAATATGTATATTGACTTTGTTTACAAACAAATCAGGAAGAAATCGCTACTAAGCGATAAGACCGCCTTATTGTGCATCTAGATATTAACTTTTTATTCATGTAATTGTGTTTTGTATTTTTTTTTTCTTCTCAATGGTGTGCAATAAAGAATATACTATTTTTATATTTAATTGCTACACTCCGTTCAAGATATACATATATATTATTATTATAGGAATCCAGTGCTAAATGTAAGCAATTAAATAAAAATAGTAGGTAATTTACTTTCTGTCACCGAGATGGCTATTACTTATAAGGATTTAATTTAATATAATTTTTGTGATATTTCATTTTTACGAATCTTATTAATTTTAATGTTGAGACAAAAATATTTTTTTAGATAAAATAATTAAATTGACATAATATTTATATTAGTTTATATTTCTTACTTACCTAATTACGTTAGAATGTATTTATTTAATAACATTTTGCTTTCTACAGGAAGATGACCCCATCCCTTCCTCCATTCTACGTGATGTACAAATCTACACAATTAATAACACTATATGCAGACAACGTTACGCCCAGGTAGAAATGGAAAACTTTGTCACTGAGAATATGATTTGCGCTGGTCTCTTAGGCGTTGGTGGCCGAGATGCGTGCCTAGGTGACTCTGGCGGACCCTTGTTCTATGGTAACATCTTAATTGGAGTTATTTCTTGGAGCTATGGTTGTGCTGAAGCCGACTACCCAGGAGTCAACACTAATGTCGCTTCTTACACTGAATGGATCGTCTCTATTGCTGAAAATACTGTATTAAAATAATAAATGTACTGCAAATAAAAATGTTATTTACAACATTTAGTTTTATATTTGTATCAAAATCAAAATTAACTTTATTCAAATAGGCCCCAAGAGCACCTTCGAATCGTCATTTTACAAATTAACACTTTCAAGAGATTATTATTTTGTAATAGTAAAGCTACCACCGATTCGGAATGTAGATTCTGCAGAGAAGAATCGGCAAGAAACTCCGCAGTTACTCTTATATTGTTATAATATGTAGACTGTGTTTTAGTACAAAATTATTATCTTGCATGAACTACAGCGCCACTAAGTCCACACATCTTTATCGACTGAGTAATCCTGCACCGAATAATAAGCCATATCTATTAATTTTTTTTAATAAATTCTTTAAATTTATTATGAGACAATTCCAAAATTGTTTGTGGGATTTTATTATACATGCGAATACCATAACCCAGAAAGGAGGCGTTTACTTTGCGCAGTCGGAAGCTTGGAGTTACAATTTTGTTATTCCTTCTAGTGTTTACAGTGCGATTAATACTATTTATTTCAAAACAATGAATATTCTGGTGAATATATATAATATTGTTATAAATATACTGCGACGCAATAGTTAATATGTCTATCTTTGGAAAAACATCCCGTAGGGAGATTCTAGCTCCAAGATCGTAAATGCCACGAATAGCCCCTTTTTTGCAAGATAAATACAGTTTCAATATCTGTAGCATTACCCCACAGTAACAGACCGTAAGACATAATACTATGGAAACAGCTAAAATATATTAAACGCGCAGTAGCAACGTCGGTCAGTTGTTGCACTTTTCTAACTGCGAATGCTGCGGAGCTGAGTCTACCATTCAAGGATGACAAATGGGAATTCCACTGAAGTTTTGAGTCCAAATTTATCCCTAAGAATACTGTAGTATCACCAACAATAAGCCTCTCGTTATTTATTTCTAAATTATAATTTGGATGTTTAACATTAGGCAACGAAAATACAACGCCCTTGGTCTTTTTGGCGTTCAAAACGAGGTTGTTTGTTTTAAACCAATCCTGAATTCGAGACAAAGAATTCTGCAAATAGCACTATATCAAAAATATCCTTAACATAAAATGGCAGATCATTTATATATATTAAAAAAAGAAAAGGACCTAGAATCAATCTTTGTAGAACGCCCATTTTCAGCACAGATCCAGAAGACTTTGTTCCGTTTATTGATACGTGTTGTATTCTATTAGATAGATATGAAGCAATGAGATCAAGAGCTTTACCATTAACACCGTAATATTCTAGTTTACGTAATAAAATTCCGTAGTCCACGCAATCAAAGACCTTTGATAAGTCACAAAATACACCAATAGCATTTTGTGACCTCTCCCAAGCATCATATATATGTTTGAGAAGTGCCACACCGGCATCTGTCGTAGAGCGACCTCTAGTGAAACCATATTGTTCACTGTGAACAATTCCATTAACATTAAAATGGAAAAGAAGTTGATTTAGTATAATTTTTTCAAAAATTTTACTTAAGGACGGTAAGATTGATATGGGTCTATAATTACTGGGATCACTACGATGTCCCTTTTTAAAAATTGGTAAAACTTTGGTATATTTTAGCAAATCTGGAAAAGAACCCACATTAATAGCATTATTAAAAGTTAATGCTAAGTACGGAGCCAGGATATCAATGATAGTACCAATTAATTTAACTAAAATGTCCCACAGATCATTGGTTTTTTAATATTTAGACTCTTAAATGCTTTTAGAATATCTAAAGAATCAACCTGAAAAAAAAACATTACATTTATTAACGTTATTTTTTATAAGTTGGGTAAAATGAGTTGAAGATGAATTCAGTCGGGAAGTTAGATCAATGGGTATTTTATCGAAAAAGGTGTCAAAGACGTTTGCCAACTTGTCACCTGAGCTTACAACAGTTCCATTTATATTTAATTCAATTGGTATAGTTTGTTTATTACGTTTCCCATCCCTTTATATTTTTTATATCCCTCTTGATTAGAATACATTTATATTGGCAACACTGAATTATTGTTTAGTTGAACATAGAATACTAAAATAAGTAGCGTGTAAAAAATGGCGGGTCGTTGTCTGTAATGGTTCCTGTAATTGTTAGTAAAAAAATAAATTAATAAACATATTATGTGAAGAAGAAGTATTTCATTCAATTAAATTAACATGGTAGCAGGGCGTGGTTATTAAAATTTAAAATAAGTTGAATGCCGTGTTTGAAATTATAAAGAAAGACAAAATGGCGGTGAGAAATGAAATTAGTATTCCTCTGTTTGACGGGGCGGATTACTCTAATTGGAAAATACGTATATTGAAATTTCTACAGTATCGAGGATGTTTAGAAGTTGTGAAAAGGGAAAAGTGTAAATCGGATGATAGTTCCTGGGATGAGAAAGATGTCCAGACAACAAATTATATATATAGTGCAATATCGAATAAACAATTGGAGTACATTTGTGAAGACATGATTGAGGTCAAACGCACTCAAATTTCCAATAAAAAAAAAAAAAAAAAAAAAAAAAGAGGACACGTCATACAAAATATTAAAAAAGTTTGATAAGATGTACATAAAAAAATCGACAGCTCTGCAAATAGTGTGCCGACATAAACTAGAAAATGTGAAGTCGAAAAACTATTCAGAGTTAACCTTATTCTTCGATGACTTTGAGAAAGCTATTAACGAACTAAAACAAACCGGTGCAACAATACAAGAACAGCAAAAGCTAAATTATATGTTAAAAGCACTACCAGAAAATTACAGCTATATTGGGGACTTAATAGATGTTTTGCCGGAGGCTGAAAGGACTGTTGACTATCTGAAGAGTAAATTAAAATTAAAAAATGCAGACAATGCAAGTGATACATCAAATGTCTTCCGAGCTGAAGCCAAGTCGTCAAATCAAAATAACCTAAATTGTTTTGGCTGTGGAAAGCCTGGCCATTTTAAAAAAGATTGTCGTGCCATAATTATAAATCGTGGTCGAGGACATGGATACTTTGGTTACCGAGGTCATGGATCATCTAACTCGAGAGGACGTGGATCATACAATATAAGAAATTTTCATAGAGGACGAGGAAATTATCATCAAAATAATAATGCGAGTCACACCAATAATTTTTATACTTCTATTGCACATAATACTTACACAGAAAGTGATAATGACAAGCCTAAGAAAGGTCAAATAGATTGGTTACTTGATAGTGGATGTACAGACCATATTATTAACACCGATGAGTATTTTGAAACCTGTGAGTCATTGACAAAACCTATAAAAGTAAAAATTGGTAATGGAACAATATTAGAAACATTAAAAGTTGCTAATATTAAAACTTATTTCCCAGTTTATGGATCTCAAATTGAAGTTACATTGACAAATGTTTTTATGTACCACAAATGAAGGCAAATTTGTTGAGTTATTCGAAGATTACAGATAATCATTCTATTGTTTCAAGGGGAAGATTGTCAAAAATTTACAACAGAAATGGTCATATTGTAGCAGTTGCAATTAAAGATGAGAGTTTGTATAAGATGAAAAGTTATATGATTTCAGGAAGTCCACAAGTAAATCTCAGTAAAATATCTATGACTATAAAAGAAAAACTTCACCGTACATTGGGACATATAAATTTCAAAAACCTAGAATTAATGTGTAAAAGTGAATTATTAGATGGATTACCTAGAGAGATAGAATCTGAATACTTCAAGTGTGCTACATGTATCAAAAATAAAATGCATAAATTACCATTTAATAATAATCGAAGAAGAGCACAAGAGATATTAGAAATTGTACACACAGATTTAAATGGGCCACATCAGACCATAGGATATCAAGGTGAAAAATATTTTTTAACCTTTATAGATGACTATAGCAAACTAGTTAAAGTATATTGTATCAGGACAAAATATGAGGTATACGACTACATAGTAGAATATGTAAATGAGGTACATAACCTATCAGGAAAAATGATAAAGGAATTGAGATGTGGTAATGGTAAGGAGTATATAAATGCAAGAGTTCTCAAGTTCACAAGAGAAAAAGGTATATTAATAAAACCTTGTCCAGCATATGTACACGAATTAAATGGAACAGCTGAGAGATACAATAGATCGCTTATGGATATGGGAAGATGTTTATTATCAGCAGCAAAGGTAGAAAGGAAATATTGGCCAGAAGATTTACTATTACAATTGACTAATACAATTGAGAGAAAGACACCATACGAAATATTTTTTAAAAGGAAGCCATCAGTTAAAAATTTGAAATTATATGGAAGTAAAGTGTTTGTAAGAATACCAGAAGAAAAGCGAAAATCTAAATGGGATAAGAAAGCAGATATTGGAATTTTACTAGGATATACAGATACAGGATACAGAGTTTTAATAAACAACAAAGTAATAATTGCTAGACATTGTGATATTATAGAGGAAGACGTAATTCTGTGTGGATTAGATGATGAGAAAGAAAATAAGAATGAAGAGGAAATAAAAGATAATGAAAAGAAAGATTCTGCTAGTACACGTATTCAAATTGAAGAGAAAAGTAAAATAGAAAAGAACTTGGAAAGGGATGATACGTATGAAATAAATAGTGATGATAAAGAAGAGATTATAGTCAAAAGGCCAAGAAGAAAAGTTAAACCTCCAGTTCGATTTGATGAAGGATTTAGTTATTATTGCATTTATGTAAATGTGTGTGATGCTATGATTCCAGATAATTTTCTGGAAGCGATTACATGTAATGAATCAAATAAATGGAAGGAAGCTATGAATAGAGAAATGAACAGTCTTGAGAAAAATAATACATGGACAATGGTAAGAAAACCTGACGGGAACAAAAAGGTAATTGATGTTAAGTGGATATATAAAAAGAAGAGTGATGGTGAATATAAAGCTAGATTAGTGGTAAGAGGTTTCCAACAAACTGATTGTCTTGATGATATTTATCCTCCTGTTGCTAAAATGCCAACTCTTAAATTGTTATTATTATATTGTTGTCAAAATTCTTTACATATTCATCAAATGGATGTAGAGACAGCTTTCCTAAATGGTAAAGTTTTATCTGAAGTTTATGTAAAACAGCCAGTAGGTTATGAAGATGGTACTGATAATGTTTATAAATTAAATAAAGCTCTTTATGGCTTAAAAGAAAGTCCAAGAGCATGGAATGAATGTTTTAATATATTTTTAGTAACTCTTAATTTTCAACGTAGTAAATATGATTACTGTCAGTGGCGTGCCTAGTACTTGAGAACAGGGCAAGCCCGACATACATTTTTTGTTTATGATTCGATTTTTTTTTTATAAATTTCATGACAATTTATAAATTCCATGAAATTTTGCAACCCTTCACTCTTCAGTCTTCATAATCATTGCCGTCGGCGAGTTTTAACAAAGCACACTGAAGGCATGTTACTACTAGACAGAAAATCATAAACATGTCAGCATTGACAAAACCCCACGCGTTCTGTTACAAACCTACATCACAAACTAACAAACAAAAAAAAAACACATGAAAAGTTAAAGCACTATTACAGAGGCATTAAAAAAGCTTATGATAGGTATCGAAAACTGCACGATTGACTTTTTAAAAATTTATTGGTTGTTTAACGTAATAATAAGATAAAGTAATTATAATTGAAACAAAGTTTGTAATTTTGATCTCAAACTCGAAGCGAGATTTTATTACATAGGCTACGGAATGAATGATATCATTTTGAATTTTATTCGATAAATAACTAGGCCCCGGTTTGCCGCTATCTTGTTGTTGCATATGTTTTTCTAAAACAAGGTCGTAAGAATATGCAACACCAACAATACAATTTATTAGAATGAGAGCAACCTACAATCTAATGAGTCTTGTATACTGATCTATTAAACTTTTGTGAGACTTACTTGTTTGCGAAATACACGAATTCGGTGTATTAGGTTATTCCGAAGCTATGTTTTTTTTTCTCCGTGAAAGATAAAGATTTCACCTTTTCCTCGCCTATTAAAACTTTCACACACTTTAAATTCTTACAAGGAACAATAAGATTTCTATCTGAACTCATTTTAAAATCAAAATCACGAAAATGAAAAATGTATCAGTTATCCGCTCAATCACTAAACAAAATGTATATCATCATTATAAATATTAACACTCTTTGACATGCTTGTTTTAAAGGCGTGTTGATTAGTATACATGTACCGTGAAATTTGAAAACAATAACCAACTTCGTGGCGCTAATACTGTGGCGCTAGTTTGTGACTAACTTCATAGTGAAAGCCGGGCTTATTCTTCCATACTAATTGCTATAGAAACACACAGTAGTTATATCTATAGACATAGCACTTTTTCATAGGTTAGAACGGTGCAGAAATACACTCCGGCGAAGCCCCGTTGCAAGCCAATGAGTGTGAGCGAGATGCATACGGCCGTCAACGCTGCGTAGTATTTGGCGGCCGGCGGGCGCGGCGCGTTTGGACACTACTTATAATAGTCATAGATAAAAAATAAAACGAAGTGAAAGAATTGGCGCGCGAAAATTTAAATATGAAAGTCAATATTTTTGGTCGGTACGGAATTTGAAGTAGGGCAAGCCCGGCTTTTTGGCTTGTATGAAGCTACCGCCACTGATTACTGTCTATATGTTAAAAAGGAAAATGACTTAAATGTTTACATTCTATTTAAATGTTTACATTCTATTATTTGTGGATGACTTATTAATTTGCTGTAAAAATTAACAAGTTATTGCTGAAATAAAAAATAAATTAAGTAACAAGTTTAAAATGAAAGACATAGGTAAAGTAAAAACTTATATTGGTATTGATATTGAATATGAGTATGGTAAAAATAACATTCTAACTTTAAGTCAGAAATTGTATATTGAGTCATTAGCTAAACGTTATAATATTGAAAATTCAAAATTGTTTAAGACCCCTATGGAAATAAATATAAAACTGGAAAAATCTGATATTAATGAGGATATAAAATATAGGAATTTAATTGGTGCTTTATTATATATTAGCTCAGGTACAAAACCAGATATATCTTTTAGTGTTAATTATTTAAGTAGATTTCAAAATAGTTATAATGAGATGCATTTCAGATATGCTCTGCGAGTTTTAAAGTATGTGTACTTGACAAGAGAACTTAAATTAAAATATTGTAAAAGTAATAATGCAGATATTTTAGATTGTTTTATCGATGCTGATTGGGCAGGAGATATTGTAGATAGAAAGTCTACCACAGGATTTTTCATTAGATTCTTTGGAAATAGTATCAGTTGGAAATCAAAGAAACAGAATAGTGTAACAAAGTCTTTTACATTTGCTGAGTATATTGCTTTATCAGAAGCTGTAACAGAAGTTAATTTTCTTGTGTGTCTAATTAATGATATTTTTGTTGAAGTTTGTAGACCAGTAAAGATATATGAAGATAATTCAGGAGCAGTAGCTATTTCTAAGTATGGAAACTTTACAAAGAATTCTAAACATATTGAAGTTCATTATCATTTTATACATGAGAATGTTAAGCAAGGAAATATTGAAGTTGTAAAGATAGAGTCAGAAAATAACATTGCAGATATATTTACAAAAGCATTAGGAAATGTAAAATTCATTAAATTCAGAGAAATGTTAAATCTAAAAGTATAAGCTATGAGTGTATGTATAATTATAAGAATAAGTTAGAATGTATATTCAAGTTAGTTCTAAAGTAAAAGCTTATTAAATTGGATCTTGCTTAGAAGTGTTTAGTTTGAAACTGTGTTGTGTTGCAATATAAATCTAAGGAGGCGTGTTGATTAGTATACATTTATATTGGCAACACTGAATTATTGTTTAGTTGAACATAGATTACTAAAATAGTTGTCTGTAATGGTTCCTGTAATTGTTATTAAAAAAATAAATTAATAAACATATTATGTGAAGAAGAAGTATTTCATTCAATTAAATTAACAATCCCTTTTAGTCTAGTTTTATTTATGTATTTATTTAAAAGGTCACCAACAAAGCACACATCAATATAAATGCATAAAGAATACAAATCAATTTTTTATACAAGCCTAAATAGTGCCTCAATTAGAGGCGACATCGCATTCAATTTGGCAATTAAAAAACGACGACAACAATAAATCGAGCAAGATTGATATTGAGTAGATAAAACAATTCTTATTTTTCTCTCGAAGATCAAATACTTTATGTTATACTTACAGAAGCTAATTTTTATTTAACGTGTCAAAAACGAATTTACAAAAGGCTTTTTTAAATATAAGTTGTGAGTTAGCAAATACATTGATATTACAGCTATTCGACAAAGTATTGTAGAATCTTATAATTCAGATTCGATCGAAGAAGCTCAGGAAGGAGCGTTCTGAGAGGCCGGCTGAAGCCACCCCTGCGCAGATCCTTCAAAAGGAGGACGCCGTGGAGGAGCTGCGGGCATCCGTTGCGGAGCGGATAAACGCCGCGAGGCTGCGCGGGGTTCGCAGGCACTGACACCGGCCTGCAGCTCCAGCAAGAAGAAGCAGCCGCAGACAGCACCGGCTCCGACGACTGTCGCGGATCCAGTGTTTGCCGCGGAGGCAACGAGAGCCCTCGAAGGCGAATGGGTTACCGTCGTAAGGCGGAAACCCAAGAAGAAGACGAAGGCTTCTGGGCCCGACGCCGTTGCGGCTGCAAGCAAGACAGCACAGCCGCAGAAGAAGAAGAGACCCTAAAAGCCCAGAATCAAGCCTCCCGCACGCCTGCGGTGCTTGTTACACTGTAGGCGGACGCCGAAGGGTGAGTACGTGACCCCCTTGGTCACGTACTGCCAGGTGCTGAATCGAGCTTCAGAAAGTGTGAACCTGACAGATCTTTATATAAAAGAGGGCTTTAAGATTCAACGTGCCGGTACCGGGGCCAGACTGCTGAAGCTGCGAAGGGCCAGACCCCAGAAGTGGCAGAACGCTTGGCACAAGTGTTGCGCAAGGCGCTTGACGGCGTGGCGAGAGTCATCCAGCCAACGAAGTTCGCGAGTCTTCAGATTTCTGGATAGGACGACTCTGTCTCAAGCGAGATGGTAGCCGCTGCGGCAGCCAAAGTGGGCCGGTGTGACGCCGACTCCGTCAAGGCTGGCACAATCGTGGTCGGAACGAGTGGGGTGGGATCCACGTTCGTGAGACGCCCTATCCCAGTCGCCAAGACCCTGGCCGAGGCCGACAGGCTCCTTGTAGGTTGGAGCTCGGCCAGGGTCCAGGTATTGGAGCAGCGCCCCATGCGCTGCTTCAAATGTTTGAGTATCGGGCATACTCGCCTGACCTGTCCGACTACTGTCGACCGCAGTAAGACATGCTACCGGTGCGGCCTGGAGGGGCACATAGCACGCACATGCACCAGGGTACAGCGCTGCGTCGTCTGTGCCGACGCAGGATAACCAGTGTCACACATAATGGGGGGACGGGACTGTCACGCCCCAAAAACAAAGAATAGAGTGATAGCAGGGACCCCGAGCGCTCCCAGAAGTGGAAGCCGCTATACTGCGCAGGAGATTACGGCAATGTCTTCTTGAACTGCCGTAATTTCCTCCAGGCTAACATCAACCACTTTTTTTTTGTCCTGTCCGACTACTGTCGACCGCAGTAAGACGTGCTACCGGTGCGGCCTGGAGGGGCACATGGCTCGCACATGCACCGGGGTATAGCGTAATTTTAATCCTCCATTTGCCGTAATTTCCCCCAGGCTAACATCAACCACTGCGTCAGGGCTCAGGATCTTCTGATGCAATCCGTGGTGCAGCGGGAGATTGACCTGGTGGTGGCCAGTGAGCCTTACTGGGTCCCTCCCCAGCCAAATTGGTTTGGGGACCTGGACGGCACGGTGGCGGTGATCCTAAGCAACGCCGCCGGTCCCTCCCTCTCGCTCGTCGACCGTGGTGGTACGTATACGTGGTGGTGGAGTGGGGAGAGTACGTCGTAGTGGGCACGTACTTCTCCCAAAACCGCAGGCTGGCGCAGTACGAGATCTGTCTTGACACCGTCAGAGCTGCAGTATGCCGGCAGTCAACGAGGCCGGTCATCTTCCTCGGTGACTTTAATACCAAGTACCGAACCTGGGGAAACCCGGCGACAGATGTGAGGGTGCGTGCCGTCCAGGCTTGGGCCCTTCTCTCCGGTCTGTCAATCTTAAACAGGGGGACTCTACATACCTGTGTGCGACTGCGTGGGGGTTCCGTGGTGGACCTATCGTTCGCCAGCCCCGCCGTCGTGCGGAGAGTGATAGACTGGAGAGTTGAGGAGGAGGAGGAGACCCTGTCGGATCACAGATACATTCGATTCAGCGTCTCCACCTTATCTTCTTCGATGGATCCGCCGAGGGGCCCAAGCAAACTTTCACGCTGGGCCTTCAGCAAACTAGATATGGAGTTGGCTCGGGAGGCTGCGATCGTGGTCTGGAGCTCGCCATCAGTCGGGCAAAGGATGCTGGCCGAGAGGAATTGCTGGCGGGTTTCAACCGAGATCCATGGGGGCGTCCCTATCAAGCAGCTCGTAACAAGTTGCGCGGTCAGTATGCCTCCGTGACGGAAACGACGCCGTCGGATCTCCTCCAACGGATAGTGTCGGAGCTTTTTCCGCACCGTCCGGGCCACATTCCACCCGCGATGGCGTCGTCTTCCACGAACGAGTCCGAGTGTCCATCCCTCCTATTTCCGAAAGGGAGATGGACATGGCCCTGGATCGTCTGAGAGCCAGGAGGACGGCACCAGGGCTGGATGGTGTTCGCCCTGGAACAAGTTTTATGAAGTGCTCCTTTATGTCCAGAGGCTATTGGAGGCGTACTTCTGGGAGAGAGAGGTCCTCTGGGAGAGGGGCGATGATCGACTCTATCGACATCGCGTCGGCTGCGGCGTTCAACAGGGCTCCGTTCTGGGACCGACCCTGTGGAACATCGGCTTCGACTGGTTGTTGCGTGTACCTCTACCGTCCGGGCTGAGGGTCATCTGTTATGCTGATGACACCTTACTCACGGCATGAGCGAGGAGCTTTGAAGAGGCGGCTCGCCTAGCAGAAGCCGGCACGTCGATAATGGTCGACCGTATCGAGATGCTGGGCCTCAGGGTCTCTGTATCCAAGACAAAGGCCCTCCTATTACATGGTGCGCGGATAGCCGTCCAGGGTTCGGAGGTGGAGGTTCGGGCCCAGATGAGGTACCTGGGCCCGAGCTCCGAGGCTTGAGAGCACCGCCGCTGCTTTGGGCAGATTCCTGCCCAACTTAGGAGGACCGGACTTCCCTTTGACGGCGCTTATACGTCGGCAAAGTATGGAGCATGGTGCTGTACAGTGCACCCATTTGGTGTGACGCACTCACCGCTCGGAACAAGACCCTCTTGAGGAGGCCTTAGAAGGTCATAACGGTGAGGGCGATACGTGGATACCGTACGGTGTCATGGATGTCGGCAACACTTCTCGCGAGTGATCCGCCCTGTTAACTCCAGGCGGAGGTGCTCGCGGAATTGTACCGTTTTCGGTCGAGCCTCAGAGCTAGAGAACAAGTCTCAAGTGCGGACCAGACAGCTCAGATCAGGGCTCAAGCTCAGAGAGCCCTGATCCTTTGGTGGAAGGAGGACCTGGAGTCCCCAGCAGCCTTAGCGACGGTGGACGCTA
Source organism: Euphydryas editha (assembly GCA_036937285.1). NCBI lineage: Eukaryota > Metazoa > Arthropoda > Insecta > Lepidoptera > Nymphalidae > Euphydryas > Euphydryas editha. The sequence continues at coordinate 9,304,926 of JAUPFZ010000024.1, forward strand.
TACGTCCCCACCTACGTCGCTGGGTCATCTTCCGGCTGACGCAGGTACTTACCGGGCACGGGTATTTTTATAAGTAGTTGCATCAAATTGTGGAAAGGGAAGTCACCCCTGCCTGCCATGAGTGTGGTGCGCCGATAGACACGGCGCGTCACATTCTCGAGGAGTGCGCCGCTTGGGGGCTCCAGCGCCATGCTCTCGTGGCCGTGATAGGCGGAGACCATTCGTTGTGGGCGGGCCAACCGTTGGGGCGTTACGGCTGTATGCGCGAGCGGTCCTGTGGTGCCCCATTATCACGATGAGGGAACCGCTAGATTTTAGCGGGTATTCACACGTTCTGCGTGCTAGCGAGTCCCACATCCCCGCCACCTCTCCGCGGCGGGATGCGTAAATGCATATTCCAGCGTTAAAAAAAAAGAAAGTGTTCGCTCTTCTACCAAATAATTATAATAAGGTAGTGGAGGGGTCATACGTACATTTAAGTATTTCGTATACGTACATTCAAGTATCCATTATTTCACCTACTGCTTCACCTAGCAAACAAATATTGCATATTGATTTGTCATTTACATGATATAACCTTGTACTCATATTTTTACCGAGTTCATCGCTGTACATCAATATATTGTCTTTAGGTACAGGTTTTATTAACTACGGAGCTGAAATCCGTTTGTTTACATATATCGCATGAAGGCTTTGTATGAACTGAATTTGAGCACTGACATTCTTGGTTGACAAGAGAATTGAAACGCTCTTCATTATATTTAGATAATTGAAGAAGTTCACACAAAGCCGATTCATGTTCACAAATCTCTCTCCTGGCAGAGTTGTACTTTTCAGATATCTCATTAATAGTATAATTTAAAATGCTAATTTTGGAATTTAATGTATTTAAATGTTTTGCTTAACAAACTTGCAACTAGCGGTATAACGGGACAACTTTTAAGCTGGTTTGAATCATACTTAACCAATAGACACTCGTTCATTTTTGCTAATAGATAAATTTCAATCTTTTCTATTTAAAGCCCTATCTGGGGTTCCACAAGGCTCCCACTTGGGGCCTATATTATTTAACTATAATATTAATGATATTTGTAACTGCTTTCTTTATTCCAATTATTACCTTTTTGCAGCTGATCTTAAAAATTTCTAAATGCATTCGTGACTTAAAAGATGTTTAGGTTCTGCAAAATCTAGTCTACTAGCCGTCTACATCAACCGTCTAGTCACCTGGTGTCAACTCAAACACATGTACCTCAATGTTGACATGTATTTTCTTATTCATTTCAAGAGAGCAAAATCTGCTCTTCCTCGTACATACTTTTTAAATAATCTAGCGCTAAACCAGGTCCATCAAATTAAAGAACTTGGGATGACTTTAGACTCAAAGTTGTACTTCAATGTTCATATAGACAACATCTGTAACAATAGACTTACTACTATCCGTTGCGCAGAAACTTTGCCGATGGCCTTGTGACGTCACGCGTCGATAGTCAGTAGGGTTGAAAAAAAAAAGGTCACATAAAGGTAGATTATTATTGTATATATTTTACATCAAACTAATAAAAAATAGTCTCAGTCGAATTATTAATTTAATATAAAGTGTAATTAATAATATAATTATTAATAAATAGTAAATAAAAAAACGCTGTTTTTATTACGTAGATTATATATTTTTATGTATTTATATTTAGTGAATGAATGAAACGAAGCGGTAAAATAATAGTTTAATGATTCCAAACAACGAAAACAAATAACTAACAACAAAAAAAAAAACAAGCTAAACCTAACAAAACAAAAATTAATTCATTGGGAGCTAAAGCAAAAAATTACACATACGTATCGGGTGCGTTGCTAGCGGTACAGATCAGACGAGCGAGGGACGCAGTCAACTCCGGTGGGAGGGGTGGTCATCGACAAAGTTTCTGCGCACGGATAGCAACATTCTTGGTTTTATTATGCGCAATACGAAAGAACTTAAGAACCCACAAACTAAAATTGCTATTTACAACTTCTCTTGTTCGTAGCGGTCTTAAATATGGGAGCGTTGTATGGAACCCCTACGACGAACGTTTATAGAAAAATAATAGAAAGAATGCAAAAGGTTTTTATGGCATCTCTTCTACAATTGTGGTATATCTAAAAATATAACTAGATATGAAGATAGATAATTTTTCAATGTCTGCTCTCTTTCTGATAGAAGAAAACTGCTTGACAACCTCTGTCTGATCAAGCTGATGAGAGGTGCGTTGAGCTGTAACAGCTTACATTCACGTGTGGTCATCTCAACACCATCTATCATCTCAACATCATCATCAGAATTATAAGACCCTACAATACTTTATCGAATAGCTGTAATATGTTACTTACTACTTAATTTTTTTTAAATATAACTAATTTTTATACTACTTAATTTTTTTTAAATATAAGTTGTGAGTATTTGACTCACAACTTATATTTAAAAAAAAGAAAAAAAAATGTAAAATCCTTTTTGAAACGTTAAATAAAAATTAGCTTCTGTAAGTATAACATAAAGTATATCTTCGAGGGAAAAATAAGAATTGTTTTAGCTACTCAATATTAATATTGCTCAATTTATTGTTGTCGTTGTTTTTTAGTTGCTAACTTGAATGCGATGTCGCCTCTAATTGAGGCACTATTTAGGCTTGTATAAAAAATTGATTTGTATTATTTATGCATTTATATTGATATGTGCTTTGTTGGTGATCTTTCAAATAAATAAATAAAACTAGACTAAAAGGGATACAAATATAAAACTAGATGTTGTAAATAACATTTTTATTTGCAGTACATTTATTAGTACATTTATTATTTTAATACAGTATTTTCAGCAATAGAGACGATCCATTCAGTGTAAGAAGCGACATTAATGTTGACTCCTGGGTAGTCGGCTTGAGCACAACCAACGCCCCAAGAAACAACTCCAATTAAGATGTTACTATAGTACAAGGGTCCGCCAGAGTCACCTTGGCACGCATCTCGGCCACCAACGTCTAAGAGACCAGCGCAAATCATATTCTCAGTAATGGCGATCCCCATTTCTAACTGGTCGTAACGTTGTCTGCATATAGTGTTATTAATTGTGTAGACTTGTACATCACGTAGAATGGAAGAAGATTCGCCATCTTCCTGTAGAAAGCAAAATAATGATGTCATTAAATAAATACATTCTAGCGTAATTAGGTAAGTAAAATATATAAACTAATATAAATATTATGTCAATTTAATTATTTTTTCTAAATTTTTTTTGTCTCAACATTAAAATTAATAAGTTTCGTAAAAATTTAATATAACAAAAATTAAATTAAATTAAATACTTATAAGTAATATCCATCTCGGTGCTAGAAAGTAAATTACTCTTTTTATTTAATTGCTTACATTTAGCACAGGATTCCTATCGAATATTGCTAATTTTCAACCTAACGCAGAAAAAAAAAATATATCAAGAATATTTTCTCACCTCAGTATGACCCCAACCTGCATACACAACCGGTAAATTATCAGGAATCACTGAGTTTTGGGCCGCAATAGCCGTGGGTTGGATAACAGAGCTGAAGACTAGTGGAGTTGTCAGCCTGAGCACACTAATATCACCTTCAAAAAAGTGTGATCCTAAACTTGGATGAATAAAAATAGCTTCCACAGAGGCAATTACGCCACCGACATGGCGGTAAGATGAACCAGCCCTAATGCGGTGCAAAGCTGGTACGTCATAGCTGAAAAAAAAACTCTGATTAAAACAATAAAAAAATAATAAAAGATCCAATAACATTACACTCTAAAGGTTATTTCAATGATAAACAAATTTTAAATGAGCTTTAATGAGAATAACAAATCGCAAATATAATTTATCTTTATAAACATAAGTGATTTAGAAAATTAAACTGATTTGGATAACTTCATTCGTTAATTTTCACGATTGGACTTTTTCCAGTAGTGGCACGCTAGTACAAATGTAGAATACAGAAGGTCAATTTTGTCTGTTGAATATTTTTTTAAACAGTAACATTTTTGTGCTATTCATATGGTACAGAATAAATCATAACATTAAGTTTCAGAATTTTCATGTCATAGTCTGTTTTCATGCAGGCGCAACTCTTAATAAGTATTGAAATATTTTTGATGAAACTATAATTATATAAGTAGCGAAAATTAAAGTTAAATGATTTAGGCAGAAAATATTGTCTGTAGAACAATATATTCGTCACATGCAAGATTTTTGGAAAAGAACTTTGTTTTTATGACAAATGACAAGTCATGAAGTCATTATGTTGGACAAGGGAGTCATTCCTGAAGGAAAAAGTATTCGATTCCTAAAAAAAGGCGTTATTCAAAATAGTAACTTACATAATTATGTAAGAATATGTATCTGTTAACACAATAACTTACGAATCTAAAAAACAATGAGCTGCGGAGACCACGTATCTGCTAGTAATGATGGAACCACCGCAACGTTGACTCCAGGTTTGATCCGAAGACTCAAAAAATTCAAATTGAACTATACTCGGATATCTGTCAATCGTAGTTGGTTGACCTCCAACGATACGATTCGGCCGAGCAGTCGAGGATCCTAATGAAATAAGAGTCCAAATTAAAAAAGGTGTCTTGTATAAATATGTTATATATTTATATTATGTGAACTATAAGGTGTCTTGTATATATATGGTCTAGTCTTATATTATGTGAAATGTAGGCTTGCGTTAGTGAATTTTCAACACGAGGTCAGCTTTGAAAGAAACTGACGTGCGTACGGATGCTATCAATACACATTGCCATAACTATGATAAATTTAGCAAATTTAATAATAATAATAATTTATTGACATATTATAAGTACAAATCTTATATCTTTAAACGAGCAATTCTTGTATATATATATAATCTGAATCTCGGAAACGGCTCCAACGATTTTCATGAAATTCAGTATGCAGGGGGTTTCGTGGGCGATAAATCGATCTAGCTAGGATTTATTTTTAGAAAATGTCGTTTTATCCCTTTTTTCAGGCAATTAAAAAATATCGTTAGAATACGAAGGTAAATTTCGCTGTCATTGATAAGTTTATAATAGCTCTGATGTGAACCGGGCGGATTCAAAATATGAAGATCCCAGGTTCGAATCCAGATGTCTCCAGAACTATTTTTTTTTTCTTTTTTTTTTAAGTTTCATCTTTTGTGAGAAAAACTATTATTGGGAGCCCTTTACTAACTGTATGACCGAGCTTTGCTCGGTATTTTATATTTATATTTTTTGTAATTCATGTTTTTGGAAACTATATTTACATACGAATTACGAACTGATGATATATAAATAATATTTTTCGATCTTAACGAAATAATAATAAAAAAATATGAAGTGGTTATTTAAAAAAAAATCACGAGTACAATTAAAAACTGTTAGAATATTATTAGAATACGAAGGTACATTTCAGCATAATCTACAAGGTTATAATAACTTAGGTGGGAAATCAGTATACCTGGGTTCGGATCCCGATGCCTCAAGTCCCATTTTTTTTGGTTTTTTTTAAGTTCCCTCTTTTGTAAAAAAAATAACTATTATTGAGAGCCCTGTACTACCTGGATGTGATGTGAGTTTTGTTCGGTATTTTTTTATTTATTTATTTGTTAATCGTTCTTTTTTTGGGAATTATATTTAGATACGATAGAACTGATGAAATATGAATAATATTTTTCAATCTTATCTATATAATAATATAGTACATGTATTTTGTGTCACAAGGGGATGAACGTACTATTTTTTGACCCTCATGTGAAATTGCCGCCCGAGCCGAAGGCGAGGGTAGCAAACATACGGGAATGGATGTAGTCCCATGTTACACATACTTTTTTTTCCTCCCTAGGACGAAAGTTCAGGTTTTGTCCCTGTGAAGCGGGGACAGAAAATATCACTTTTGTCCCGCTTCACAGGGACAAAAATCGAACTTTCGGCAGAGATAGGAAAAAAAATATAAACTGGTTATTTAAATAAAAATCTCGAGAGCAATTAAAAACTGCTAGAATATCATTAGAATAAGAAAGTAAATTTCGCCACCATCTTAAATTTATAATAGCTCAGGTGGGAAATCGGGCGGTCTCGAAAACGGAAGATTTTTCCTTTTTTTCAAGTTCCTTTTTTGGTGAGAAAAAATATTACTAGGATCTCTTTTTATTTTTTTTATTTAAATAACCAGTGACTATTGTTTTATTATTATATCGGTAAGATTGAAAATATTATTCATATTTTTTATCAGTATGTAATTTGTGTCTAAATATAGTTTAACCGAGCAAAGCTCGGTCATCCAGGTACTCATTCTTTACAAGTAAAATTAAACATACTATTGAAATATTTAAAAGAGGTTATCGTTGACAGCTATACTAGTATAAACTGTAACAGCTGTCAGTTTTAATGTCCAATAATAGTTTATTTTATATGAATTTCACATAATTTGTACAAAGGAATAAAATAAAGATATGTTATAATTTAATAACAAATTTACCACTTCTGAGTGTGTGTGAGCGGAATAACGCCGTGTGGTTCCCGGCAGAGTAGAATAGGACCAACCCATCCTCAGCCTAGGGTGTCGTAAAAGGCGACTAAAGGCAACTAAAGCTGCATAACACCAACGCAGTCTCCTCGGAAAGTATGAGTGCCTCTCCGAGGGAGTAATCTAGCACTCTAAAACTTCATGGATGGACACAACAAAGGAAAAGCGCATAGGGCCGCTGCCTGGGAGACGCCAGGGCAAGTCTGGAGCTGGCGCTGGACGTGGCAGCATGCGGGCCGCCAGCAACCCCCGCCGACCGGCACCAGCATCTAGCCGGCCGGTGTATCCACCATCCCCATCAGTTGGCTTGGCGTCGACAGAGTCTCTAGGGACTTAGCATTCGGTGTCCGCCGCTGGTGGAGTACGCCGCATGATGTGGACTCTTGAAATGAACGAAAATGTCATGCGTGCGTATTTTAGGGCTGTAGGGGGGGAAACCGGTCGGACTGGCTACCGAGCAGTAAAACACCGCGAGTTCCTTCTGCTCGAGCCAAATTTAACTGTCACGGAACAGAACCTGGAAGATCGAGCTCGGTATATCCAACGAAAGGGCGTATTAAACGCCGCCGAGCTCGAACGATTGCAACGTGAGGCTGCTCCTGAAGTCGAACCCGTATCTACAGAGCATAACGCAGTTGTAACGCAACAGGAAAGCGTTCGTGGCGAAGTGCCTGTGGATGCGATCGCTAAAGAAGCAGTCTCCCAAAAAGTAGAGCAGATGAGAGGTATTTTGGAGCAGGCGATTTCCGAGATCCGGAGCGCTCCTCTGGAACAGAGGCCACGACTCTCCCGTCTTCCTCTTAACGCTGCGACGCGGGGTGCCATTGAGGCAGCTAACAGACTACTACCTCCATATTTGGATGGCATTCTGGGCTTGGATGATACGGGTTCTATTCTCTTTGGTGTCGCTCTAGCGGTACACCGCTTCATTGGAGCCAAAACCCAGGAGCCTGGACGCACTACTAATAAGAATAGTGACGTACCAGCCTGGAAGAAGAGAATAGAACGCCGTATCAGCCTGGCCAGGGCCCTCATTGGCAGACTGCAAAGCTTCAGGTCGGGCAACACTAGGCCAAGGATTGTGCGCTCCGTCAGAATAGCTTTTAATGGATTAGGCGTCAGGCTTGACCAGCCTGATATAGCTGAAAAACTGACGGAGCGCATCGACGGCCTGAAGCAAAGAATCGCGGCATGGGGGAAGCGCATTCGTAGGTACTCTGAGAGAGTTGAGCGCTTCCGACAAAATCGCCTCTTCCTGAGTGATCAGAAGAGGTTCTACAGGAAGTTGGAGAACCCGAAGCCGTGCTATACTTCCCCAAAACCGAATACGGCTGACCTCGTCGCCTTTTGGCGAAACATATGGTCACAGGAGGTGGAGCATGAGGAGGGCCCTTGGATTGCGGCGGTTCAGGAAGCATGTGCTAGAATCGAACCGATGAACCCGATCACCATCTCTTCGGAGAACGTAGCTGATGCGGTCCGGCGGGCGCCGAACTGGAAGAGTCCGGGGGCCGACGGCCTGCATTACTATTGGCTGAAAGGGTTCTCGGTATGCCATGCGACCTTGGCTCGACAATACCAAGAGGCGATAGAGCGGAGGACGCTTCCGAACCTCTTCACTACTGGGAGATTCACCTAGCTCCTAAGTCCATCAACACCGCGGACCCTACCAATTACCGCCCCATAACGTGGCTGACTTCCATCTATAAGACACTGACATCCGTTCTGAGCTGCAAGATCTCTCGTCATATTGACGAATTTAACATCTTGTCTGCAGCTCAGAACGGATACACAAAGGAGCTCCTTCTCATTGACTCTGTTGCGGGCCAGCTTGTCAAACGCAATCGTCGGAACTTCTCTGCTGCCTGGATCGACTACAAGAAGGCATTCGACTCGGTGCCTCATTCATGGCTTCTGAGGGTCCTCGAGCTGTACAAGATCGATGGTGCAGTTCGAGACTTCCTCGAAGTATGCATGGGGCAATGGAGTACGATTCTTTGTCTCCAGGGCGAGAGACTAACGACGGGTGCCGATGACCGAATCCGGATACGAAGGGGTATTTTCCAGGGTGATTGTCTGAGCCCGCTTTGGTTTTGCTTGTCCTTGAACCCTTTAAGCACTCTGCCCGAGCGTTCGGGGACAGGCTTTCAGTTTCGAAGAGGAGGTACTAAAGTCTCCCACCTTCTCTCCATGGGTGATCTCAAGCTGCTGGCACCTAATGCTGTACGCCTTATGGAGTTGATGAAAATCACTACTGAGTTCAGCGGCTTCATCAGGATGCAACTTGGAGTGGATAAGTGTGCGGTCGTGCATGTAGACAGGGGACATGTAACACAATCGGCTGAGATTAGCCTAGAGCTTTCGAACTTCAAGACCCTTTCCGAAGCTGAATCTTACCGGTATCTGGGCATGTCACAATGCATAGGGGTGTAGGAGGTGGATATGAAACAGGCGGTTTGCGAGGTCTTTTTTGGACGGCTGGCAAAAGTTCTTCGGAGCTACTTGTCGGGCGCCAACAAGGTCCGAGCTTATAACGGCTGTGTCGTGCCCACTCTCTTGTACACATTTGACGTGCTCAGATGGACTCAGACCGAACTCGACCCCCTGGACAGAAGAGTCCGCACGACTATGACTCAGCATCGCTACATCACCCAAAATCGTCAGTCATGAGACTGTACATCCCACGGAAGTGTGGTGGCCGAGGCCTATTAAGCGCCAAGTCCATGCATAACCGGGTGGTATGCAGCCTCAGGGCCTATTTTGAAACGAGGAGGGAGAGCGCTATGCATGGTGATGTTGTAGTATGTGACAAAGGTCTCACCCCCTTATCCCTGGCCAAAGAGGAATGGCGAAGACCGGTTGTACTTAGCACCTCTGACCGGGAGACCGTATGGATGGAGAAGGAGGTGAATGGACGATTTTACAAGGCGCTCCACGCACGTCACGTGGGTGTTAAGGCCTCCGTGCAGTGCCTGCGATTCAGGGGCCTCTTTGGGGAAACCGAAGGATTTGTCTGTGCAATACAGGATCAGGTGGTTAAGACGAACAACTACCGGAAGCACATTCTGAAGGATGGCACTCCCGACTTCTGTCGAGCTTGTCGTCATCCCGGCGAGTCACTCAGACATGTGCTTTCGGGGTGTTCAGCGCTTGCCAACACTGAGTACTTGCACAGACATAACCAAGTGGCCAAAATTCTCCATCAAGAGCTCGCTCTAATGTATTGCCTCTTGGAACAGAGGATGCCGTACTACCAGTTTACACCGGTGCCACTACTCGAACGTGACGGAGTCCGGCTCTACTGGGACCTGCCTATCGCCACGGATAGGACAATACTGGCGAACAAGCCTGATGTCGTGGTGATGGATAGAGCACAGTCGAGATTGTCGACATGTGGGCTGTTCATTCCACTGAAATCATCCCTATCGTTATATCTGCCAACGGTTTGATCCCGGTTAGCCTCGCTCACCATCTGAGGCAGCTGGGTATCCGTGACAGTTCGCTCGCAGCCAGGATGCAGAAGGCGGTATTGCTGGACTCGGCTAGGATTGTTCGCCGATCTCTCAGCCTACGGTCCTAACCCTCGGCCGTTTGATCTCAGGGAGATCAAACGGCCGAGGGTCGGGGGCCGGGGCGTAATCCTCCACCCGCTTATATTCATCTATATAAGTTTATGTTAATTTATTATATGACTTATATAAGTATTATATTATATTATGTATATCTATATAATATATATTATTGAACGGGTGGAGTGAGCTAGTTATTATTACATATATATGTAATAATATATAATATATTATATATTATTACATATATATGTAAATATTTTAATGTAAATGTTTGTAGTTGTGTTTGTTTATGTATATGTAATTGTTTATGTATAGCTTTTAGTGTATTGTATATGCTGTACACATATATAATTATGTATCTTATACTAACGACAAAGTTTTACTTTTTAGGTATAAGTTATGTTGTTATATTTTAAATGTTTAATTGTAAAGATTAATTGCACCGTTTGCCTGTCTTATTACCAAGATGTCCTATCCTATATACAAAGGTTGTCTGTAAGAAATCACCATCAGTAATAAGACCAACTTTTCACTCTACTTTGTATGTTTTTCTTTGTTTCTTTATATATATATTTTTTTTTGTTTATTGAATTAGAAAAGGATATAAATTACAAACATCAGTAAGATGTCACATAAACTCATTCGAGTTTTACAGGACATCAGTTTCATTAATATCTAGTAGGTAAGTATACATATATTATTAAATAATACTTAAAATAATATGAGAGGAAGATAGGAGTATAAAATTACAAAATATATAGGGAAGGTAGCGATAATGTTTATTAATTAATTATCATTCACTACATATACACACGGCGGCGGCGTGCCGGCGTGCCGGCGGCACGTGCACAGGTGTTGTACTGTGCCGCTTGTTCACATCTAAAAATTGCCAAAGTTCACAACATTTACCTAGTCAACACATTTGTTGCTTAAGCGAGTAAAATATCTTAGTATTTTTCAGGGTTGGCATTGTTTTAAACAATTGTTTTTAAAAAAACAGTGTTTAAAACACATAGAAAAAAAATGTGTTTAAAATGTGTGTTTAAAACGTGTTTTAAAATAATTTGTTTTAAACGTGTTTTAAACACATAAAAAACACTAAGGTTTTTTTTTCTTTTTTTACGTGTAGTGATTAATTTAATGCATCCTAATTTTTTGGTTGATATTATCTATGAAGCTGGCAGCTCTGATTTCTATAGCTGGCCTTACTTTTCCGAAACATAAAAATACTCGTGTGTTCGGATCAGGGTTCGAGGATATATATCAATGGATATATATCATGATATATATCCGATATATATCAAATGACTTTTTATGATATATATCAATACAAAATTGGTTTAAATTTTTTATATTATTAAGTAATTTTTGGCGTTTGTTACTGTATTTCTACTTCCTAAATGTAGAAGACGTTGGAGTAGAGTTAAAATAAACTCCCTAATATGGCATTATTTTATTTGAAAATTAACAGTGTGTTACGAATGACTGATAACTGATTTGATAACTAAAAGACTTATATGGTTAGGTATATTCTAGAGTTATTATTTGTAATGTTTATTGTTTTATAATAATAACCTTTAATTCAGGACTAGCCCATATAGTGTTAGTTACAAAGTTTACTTATAACCGTTAATAATAACAAATTTAAATCGTAATTAAATCGATGAAAATTCAATCACCTAAAAATTAAACATCATCATACTCAAAATCAATACCAAAATTCATTGAAAATTACAAATTAACATTAAGAATTCAAAATCAATACTAAAATTCAGTCAAAAACTAGAATTACTAAAATTCAATTAGTCACGATTAAATTTAAAATCTAAATCCAATCAATACCTACTAAGTTTAAACTACAATTACAATTCAATCAATTTAAAATTCAAAAAATTCAAAATTAAAACCAAACCAAAAATTAAAATCAAAATTAATACCAAAATAAAAATCGAAATCAAAATTAAAATTAAATCAAAATCAAAATTAAAATTAAAAACTTGTTTTGTTACCTAAGTGTAGGTATGACCATTGACTGATTAGAATTTATAAAAAGGTTTTATGTTTTTAAGTTGATTTTTTAATATACAGTAGACCCCCAGTAATCCGACAAACGTTTTGCAGGGCAGTGTCGGATTATCGAATTTGTCGGATTATAGAGTACTGCCTAAGACCCCCTATAGTCCGGAATGCAAAAGAGTACCAAAGAGTTTCAAAAGAGTACCTTGTAATCCGAAAAATTTGAGGTTCAGATAGGATTATATATGTTATATAAATGTACTCAGAAGTACAAATCATATTTTTGACGTGATAACGTCTAGTAAATTGATGAAAGCTATCGGGTATTTTTTTCAAAGATGACGCCATTTTGTCACGTTCCGCGTGCGAGCGAGAGCGCAGAACAAGCGATAGAGAGGCACGATTAGCCTAAGCGTTCTGTCTTACACTCCATCGGACCGCGTTCGAGTAAAAGAGATAGTTGCGCCACGCAAATCTACACGCGAACTTTTTTGTAGGGATGTTCATCGGAAAAAAATATCGATAATTTTACTTTCGATAATTATCGAATCGTTTTATCGATAGTTATCGATAATTATCGAATGAATAGTTATCGATAATTATCGGAGGAAACGTTATCGATAGTTGGCGACAGTTATCGATAATTATCGGATAAAAATTGTCGATAGTTGACGAAAGTTATCGATAATTATCGGTCGATAGTTATTGATAATTATCGAATGAAAAATTATCGATAATTATCGGTTCAAAATTATCGAATAACACTTATCGATAATTATCGAATGGAAAATTATCGAGTATTTACGAACTATCGATAATTATCGCACACCCCTACTGTTTTGTGATTTGTCAATTGTTTGGTAGAGAGTACCACTTGAAACACTCCCCTTGATTTCCTACTTTTCCTATCATCTTCCTATCCTTAACAAAATAACTCAGATTGGAAAATCTTGAATATCACACTATCATATATATATAAAGTAATACACACTATCATTGTATATGTGATAATAATTCAATTCGATTCATAAAAGTATACAATTCCACATCTATGTATTCTTATGACGTTATCACGTAAAAATTATCGTCTGTAAACCGACTTTACAGACAACCATTTTTTATTTTTATTTTATATCATACTTCATTATGTATGTAAAATTTAGTAAATTAAACAACTCAATAGATAGCTTACGTTTTATACTTGAACTTACAAAAAATATGCAATAACTTTACATTAGGAAATAATTGATACAAACAAATTTACATACTAAAATAATCAAAAATTATGAATCAATCAATTTAAGAAGCATGAAAATATTCATCAATTTTTTTTTTTGTTTAAACAGGCAAAATCTGTCTGTTATATTACAGGGGGTGCTGGTTTAGCCGGGGGCCGGATTACCGGGGGTCCACTCTATTAGATTTTATGATTTTTAGTTGATTTTGCCTGATCTAAAAAAAATTATGTTTCGGTTTCATTTTCAGATTTTAAGTATCTAAATAAATAAAACATTAAAAGCATTTAAGTTTTTTTTTTAAATAATTCATTATGTTTATGTAACACATATGCAAATACATAAATACATAAATAGTACAATAAATTAATAATATAGCTTTCATACAAATAGGATATATATCAAAATTTTTCGGATATTTATGATATATATCGGATATATATCATAAATATCCGATATTTTGATATTTATAATAAATATCGGATATTTTCGAACCCTGGTTCGGATGGACGAAACTTGAGAGTTTGTGATACATGCGTGTGCGTGTGGGTTAGCAAGTAGATGCGATTGTTTGTTGGACATTTCTTATTAGGGATAGAAACTTTTCACAGAGAACCGATTCTTGATTCAGACTTCAATTTTTTTCTTTCGATCCTCAAAATTGATTAATCGAAGTGCGTAAGAATCGATTTTTATCGATTCTTGCTTTTCAAATTAAGTACTAAATATGAATATTTGTGAAAAAAATAAGTATTGATATTTCTGTTAATACAATTTTAATAAGACTTTAAACAAGCTCCAAGTCGCATAGCGTGCAAAGGAGATAGAGCTATGCTTGGTACTTCTCTGCGAAATCGAATCAGACATGATGAGATCCACAGACGAAGGATGGTTGCCGACATAGCCCAATGGATTTGCAAGCTGAAGTGGTAGTGGGCAGGGCACATAGCTCGTAGAACTGACGGCCGATGGAGCAGAAAGGTTTTCTAGGGGAGACCATGTACCGGCAAGCGCAGCGTCGGACGGCCGTCCTCAAGATTGTTGGAGGGAGGCTGGTTTGAACCGGTCGCTCTGGAGGTCAATGGGGGAGGCCATCGCCATGGCTATCGCCAGGATAGCTCTTAATTTGTCACAGATGTGATTTATATGGTCTTTCCAATTAAGTCTGTCATTAATAACTAGCCCTAAATAATAAACTTAAGTGTGCAGTAAAGGTACAGCATAAATTTTACAATATTATACATATTTACAATTCAAAACTTAAAAGTAAAAAGTATATAAATAAATAAAATAAATAATGCAGTAAAGTATATAAATAAATAAAATAAATAAATAATAATATTCTACTAAAGCATGCTTAATAACAAGTATTATTTATACACTTAAAAGCAAAACAACATAAAAATACCTGCAAATAGCACCAAAACGGCAAACCAGAGAAACGCCATGTTTACTTCAGAAGTGTATAGCGAACGGAAGGTGAATAAAATTAGTCTTGCATTTTCTGTTTATATACGTTCTGATTTCATTCTACTTAGATTAGTTTTTATTGTTTATTAACTCTATTATCATAGGATTACGATTATGAAATATTGATAAATAAATAGTGATTTAGATAATGTTAAAATTAATTTTCTGAACTTCATATTTAGCTGTTGGCTATGCGCCTAAGGTCAACCGATATGATAATATTACTTTAAACTGCTAACTTTAGCTATAACATAATAGAAATACATTCATATTCGGACATTATAATGAGACATATCAACCACTAAATTTTAGTGGTTCTTTCAATAGGAATTTAGAGGAGCTTTCCCGCTACGGTTCTACTAAAGAAAGCATTAACAGAGCTCTTTCCACTAGCGACGTTCCTCGACTTTTTCATGATGGCTCGACGCTGATTATAATCTGGGAAAAAGTGCTTCCGCTTTAGTAAGCAAGCCGCCTCAGTAGCAACCCAAAAAAAAAATATCTAAAAGATTGAAATTCATGACGCATAGCTTTTATTTGTCACAAGAGGTGCCATAACTCAGGTATGTCCCAAAAGCCGCGCATCTTAAGATTTCCTCTGCGTCAGAAAAGAGAATTTTTAATTTTATTCAAGTAAGCGTTTTAATAATCATTTTTTAATAATATGAAACGAAAAATTATAAATAACTTTAGTTACCCAGTTGTTCGCCATAAAAAAAAAGTTTTGTTTCCTAGGGGGTGGTGCCATGCTGCTTTGCAGCCGCATCGAGCCGACACGACCGGGGTGGTACCTCTCGCTCACATAATACCGGCGTAAAGTGACAGCTATGCTGTCGCGTTTCGTGTGGTTTGTGAGTATCCGTTGGCCTATGGGGGGAGAGGGGGGCGGTATGGGGAAAATGAGGGCAACGCATCTGCATCCTCTTGTGCTTCCTGTGTGCATCCTATTGTCCATAGAAAAACTATTATTGGGAGCCCTTTTTATTTTTAATCTAAATAACCGGTTCGTATTTTTTATATTATCGGTAAGACCGAAAAATATTGTTTATATTCCATCAGTATGAAATACTTATCTAAATATAATTAAAAAAAAAAGAAAAACATTATTGATTTACAAAAAAAAACAGCAAATCTCGTTTTTTTTTTTTGGCTGGAGATGATATCTGTGTCCCGGTAAAAAAGAGGAGGCCGGCTACGCTGTCTGGAGGTGGTAGTGGATGGCGTTAAGATTTGTACAAAGCCCCCTGATGTTACAGAAAACCACGGTCATAGTGGTAGATTTCTCACGAACAAACAAAAAAAATCTTAAACTGTAGATTATTACGCGTACATTATAAATAGAACTATACGTAATATTGTTCATAGTAAAAAGAATTGATAAAATTAATCCAAAATTTATCAATATCACTTTTCAGAAGTGACAAATTTTATTACGTACTTTTGATTACATTATCGTAACGTGTATGCTACTATAATCCCATAAATTCCGCAACGCTACCTGTATCAAGTAAAGGAATATATCCATCCAACTTAAGTGACTTAATTATGTAAATTTTTTTTATATTCCTTAGTTTCTAATTTTCTATGCCAGGGATGGCGAACCAAAGGCACGCGTGCCATTCTTGGCACACGACACAATATTTTCGGCACGTCACCGATCACGAATTTCAAAATGCACTAAGAAAAAAAGAGGGGCATAATTTCATCCGATAATCTTAATATATAAAAGCGAAAGGTCACTCACTCATGACGATATCTCTGAAACCATAAGACCTAGAGACTCGAAATTTGGTAGGAATATTCCTTTTGCCGAGTAGAGGTCAGCTTCAAGTTGTTTGCTTCGAAAAATATGAAATTTGTCAGAGAGGTCGTTTATAGTTAGTAGACGTTCGCTAAGAACGGATTTTACGAAATTCTACCCTTAAGGGGGTGAAAAGGGGGGCAAAGTTTGTATGGGACAAAGTGATTCCTTGGTTCAATCTACTTCAAAGTTTGCATAAATATTCTTTAACAGAATTGATTGAAGATGTGTTTCGTATTTTATCAAAATTCATCCCCTAACGGTGTTAAAAAGGGGGTAGAAAGTTATTTCCTTCGAAGTTGATATCAATACTCCTTAGTGCTTTTGATTTAAATTAATTTTTTTTATACATGTTTGACAACTCAATCCGTCTATTATAAAATATTTTTCAGTATCGACGAAAGTGTATCTTTAATATCTTTTTTTGGATGCTCCTGTTGGAACGTAGGTGAAATTATTTGATGAAATTTAGTGTTGGCCAAAGTGAGAAGCAATCTTAATATCGCCTTAGCGGTCGCATTGTTCGGAATTGCTGCCATGCTGCTGGAAGGAGGTAAAACAGCACATTCCGCGTTTACACTTCCTTTTAATTTGATACAAACCGTAACCTTTTTGTGCACTATACCCAAACAAACGCAAAACGAAATTAATTGTTTGGTATGCGCGTACTATGGCTCATAAAGAAGGTTTCGAAGTCCTAAATAGATCTTTACAAGATATTAGGAATAATGATTGTCAAATAGGAGGAGTTACTGTATTGTTAGCAGGCTATTTCAGGCCGATTTTACCAGTAGTGCCCAGAGGAACGGGAGCGGACGAAGTTAAAGCGTACGTGAAGCATTGATGACCGTTCTGGTGAACTGGTGCGAGTAGTCGCCACAACGCCTCGCCTCAACGCCGGTGGTCACGGGTTCGACTCCAGCTCGGAGCAGATATTTGTATTTGTGCAAATATTTATTTCCGGTCTGGGTGTATGTCCTTGTGGGATTTCCCTGCGTGCCTCGGAGAGCACGTAAAGCCGTCGGTCCCGGTTGTTATCATGGATACCTAGTAATGATCGTTACTCATGGTAGGAATATTATCCGCCAACCCGCAGTGGAGCAGCGTGGTGGATTAAGCTCCAACCCTTCTTTTATATGGAGAAGAGGAATTGGCTCAGCAGGGTTGTTTACAGGCTGATACAGTACAGTACAGAAGCATTTGAGGCCTTCAGTGACAAAAATGAGCCTTACCATAAATATGAGAATCCATCTTAGACTAGATGTTACTGCCGGACAGTTCTCAGACCTGTTGTTTAAAATAGGAAATGGTGATTTCCGGGAACTGGATAATAATATAATTTATGAGTGTATATGAGTATGTATTTACCATAAACAAAGCAAACTCAGCAAACTCTTAAGGTAGTGGGAGTATACTTGAGGTAAAGCTGCTTCTCCCACAGCCAATTGTATGTGGCATGTTCTAGAGTAGCCTGGTGATTCTAGCACCCCGAAGGTAAAACAAATAATATTGCTTATAAAGAAATAATGCGCAAGGTGTAGTATTTTGATTTAGTTGTAAAAAGATAATACCCCCGTGTAACTTTCTCCAGATCAAAGGCCGAGCTTCGTGTTCATAAAATATAACAAAATATTTTATTTTATTTTAATGTTTAATTTAAACTTTAAATCCCTCCTATATAATAAATACTGTTATATTTTATTAGTATTCAAAAATTTTAACATGATAATTTATATGTTATAACAAAATTAATAACGTAAAAAACCAATTTTTAATTGGTTTATATCAGAACCAATTTCGACTTCTACGCGGGCGAAGCCGTGGGCAGAAGCTAGTTGAGTAATAAAGGCATAGCCTGTGGGTGTAAACATCGGTATGAGGGTGACCTTTTTTTCGTGTGCACTTCCAACACAGGATAAAGACTTTCGACTTCATTGATACAATTTATTATTCCCAATAATCATAAAGTCAAAATTATTTGATGGCACGCTTATGAACTCAGTAAATATATGTTTAGAAAAAATGGCACGTTAATGTATAATTCGGTTCGCCATCCCTGTTCTATGCTATAATATATCACGTTTTGTGTTGTTGGTGTGTGTCTAAACTAATTGTAAGACGTCAACATATCTAATAGACATTGAATTTGATAGCAGGTGAAACCAAGTGAGAATCTTATCTATACACATCGATTAACAGAATTCATGCGAAGGATTTAAATTTATTACAAGTATGCTAGAATAAATATTTATGATTATTGTATATCTTCTATAATATATGTACCGATAATCATTCTGGTGTAGTGGTGCGAGTAGCCATCTTAGGATCGGTGGTTGTGGGTTCGATTCTCGCTCAGTGCAGATATTTATAGAATTATTTCATAATCTCTGTCGGTCCCGGTTGTTATCATAGACACCTGATAGCGATGATATACTCATGATAGGGAAATTATCCACCGACCCGCAGTGAAGCAACTTGGTGGATTCACGTTCGTTATTTTTCATCCCTTCTACAAAGGGACAGTAATAAATTTAAAATCTACCCAGTGTCTTAGCTCATAATTTTGACTCAAACCATGATTGGCGGAAAATAGATATATACAGACACAGACAGACAAGCAGACAGGCAGAAAGAAAGATAAAAATAAAAAAGTTACAGTTTTGGCTTCAGTAATAATTATACAGTGAAAAAGAATTTTCCCTTCAAACAATTAGGTATTATCTTTAATTCCTTCAAACAATTAGGTTTATCTTTTTTAGGTATATCTTTTTTGTTCTCTACATTAAAGATAATTGCGCTTGTTACAGTTTTATTACAACGTCTCACAGCACTGTTGGAGCACTATTGATCGTAACAGAGGAGGTTCGACGAGCTATGGATATTACCAAGCTCACTGTAGTGATTGTGTTAAATTTAATTAGTGCCTTCTATTTTCAAATTAGACTTCTTTAGGTGCGACTAGGAGGTAACTGAATGCTTTGGACCACGACAATGTAACGGAAACGCGTTACGACAATGACGCCTTTATATAGAACTTGATTTTTAAATATTTAAAGTATAATGATATCGGATTTAAAGTATAATTTATTTATTTATTTGTTTGTTTATTTATTAGGATTACCAACAGAAATTGCAACAATAATACAAAAATAAATAATTTGCACAATAAATCAAAAGTTTAATTGTATTTCTTTTTAAAGGTAATCACAACATGCATTGATTAATTAAGTAAAGTAAACTATAAATTTGAAAATAATAAAAAATAAAATTAAAAACTAAGTTATATAATTAGGTAATTGGATAAATTAGCACGGATATTTAAAAAGAAATATAATTATTTGAAAATATTATAAATAAAAGGTTTTACAATTAAAAAATTAAAATTAAAAAAATAATTAAATTAAAATTAAATAAAAAATTGAAGTAAAAACAATAAACGATGTCAATGATTCATTCATCAATTAAATTATTAACATCAAAGAAACTAATCGATTTTCGCATCGATTAGAGCAAGTAAACTATCGAAAAAAACGTCGAGTCCAGAAATCTTTGACGACAGATCGTTGTAAGTACATGCCAGTCGGGTTAAAGGAGAAAACTTGCCTAGATTAGATCTGTATAAAGAAACATTCGACGGTATATTATAGTGGAATAATTGGACTATGTGTGGACAATCAATGTTTTTATTGAGTACTTTGTGTAGGAATATCTTGTTGGAAATAATTCTGCGTGATTGTAGTGACGACATATTATAATGTACCAATCGTCTTTCATAAGAATTTTCACTTTGAATACCATTCGATCGGTATGCGAGATGACACAGCAATCGCTTTTGTATTCTCTTAATTCGAATCATGTACATTTTGTAGTGAGGACTCAAAATTTGGCTGCAGTATTCCAGCTTACTTCTGACTAGACTATTGTAAAGTTTAATTGTGGTAGATAGCTTTCTGAACTCCTTGGAATTCCTCAATACAAAACCCAATGAGTTTGAGGCTGAGGTGATTATGTTATCAATATGGTTGGTGAATTTTAATTCGCTGTCCAGTATGATGCCCAAATCACGCACCGATCGAACCACAGACAGTTTTTCAGTGTAAATGTAGCATTGACTCTGAACAACGTTGTGTTTTCTGGTAAATCTAATAAGGTTACATTTTTGGCGTTAAGGTATATTTGATTATTATTGCACAATTCGGAAAGACGGTTGAGATCCTGTTGCAATAGATTAACGTCGGAGTTGTCTCTAATGGTTTTGACTATTTTGAGATCATCCGCAAAGGGATAAAGTCTGCGTATTGAAAGATCGAGACAATATCATTTATATAGATGTTAAAAAGTACTGGTCCAAAATTGAGTCTTGTAGTACACCAGAGTAAGCTATATAAGGCTGCTAAACGTATCCATCCAATACCACGGCAGAAGATCTAGTTTGAAGATAAGATGCACACCAGTTCAACAAACTCTCGCTTATGCCCAAAGTTCCCAATCTTTTAACAAGTAATGCATGATTTACTCTGTCAAAAGCCTTAGAGAAGTCTGTGTATATGGCATCAACTTGTAGTTTGTTATCAATTTTCTCAATTAGGTTGGTTACTCAAACTCAAAGACCTTTGACATAGTAGATAAAATGGATATAGGTCTATAATTAGTGACATATGCAGAATTTTCCCCTTTGAAGATCGGCACAATGCGTGCTCCTTTCCACTTTTCAGGGAAAACACCTGTCCCCAAGGAAATGTTAAATATGAGAGACAAAGGGGTGGTTAGTGAGGTTGCACATCTATAATAATAATAATAATATAATAAAACGCCATGTGGTTCCCGGCAGAGTAGAATAGGACCAACCCATCCTCAGCCTAGGGTGTTCTTGCCGAGACCTACTCATACGTCTCGGGTAGGAGGGCTCTTGGCAAGAACCCAACGTTGGACGGGATCCTACGGGTGCGTCAGATAGAACAGGAAGCGCTAATGCGGAGGTGGAGGGAGGACCTGGCGGTGCAGCCGTATGGCACACGCGTTACGGTTGCGTTGCGCCCGATCCTTGAGCAGTGGATGCGCCGAAAACGCAAGCCCCTCACCTTCCGTCTGACACAGGGCAGTCTCACCGGGCACGGTTGCTTTGGTGACTACCTGTGTCGGACGGCCCAAAGGGAGCCGACGACTGAATGCCACGATTGTGGGACGGCGGTGGACTCTGCCCAGCACACCCTCGAACTGTGCCCGAGATGGGCGGCGCTGCGTCGGGGTCTGACATCAGTCCTCGGAGGGGACTTGTCGCTTCCGAGCATCATCAACGCGATGCTCGGCGATGACGAGTCCTGGAAGGCAATGGTCTCCTTGCGAGACAGTAACGTCCCAGAATTAAGCCGACGAGCGGGTGAGAGAGGAGGCCGCCGACGTGGCCTCCATCCGCAGGCGACGAATGGGGGTGCGTAGGAGGCGCTACTTAATGCGCCTTCAGTAACACCTCTGTGCCCGTGTCGGGCCGGGATGGGAACCCGGTCCTGCTAGACACGGCGTCGTTGGGACTGTTCAGAGGTGAGCCGGACAGTCCCTATGGAGGAGAAGTCTGGCCTTTTCGCCGAGGCCAGCCTGTCGCTGGAGGGACCCTGTTGCCTGCAAATCCGGGACCCTTCAATTAAAGCGGCTGAAGGCTCCCGCAGGGGTTTAGTACGGTATTGCACTCCCAAAGTGCCGAGTCCGACATAGGTCTAGGACTGCCACCCGGGCGTCCTGGATATCATCCGTAAATGGAATTCCCTACGACAAAAAAAGGGTGTCGTAAAAGGCGACTAGAGGCAACTACAGCTGTACTGCTGTACATACATCAATGCAATTACTGTGGGGAAAATTTGTAAGTGTAACAACAGATGGACGCAGAAACATGAGTGGCCAAAATATATTAATAGGTAGAATTAAAAGTAAACTAGAAGGAATTGGATGCGATATTCTTCTATTTTCCATTGCATTATCCACCAAGAAGCGTAATGTTGGAAAGTACTAGCTTCTCAAAAGTTTCTAAGTCTTAAAAAGTCTTTTTAAAAAAGTGATTCTAAGAGTTTTAAAAAAAGCTTCTTAAAGTCCTAACTTGGAAAGAATTAATGGACATCGTGATATCCACCGAAAATGACATTAGAGAAAAATGGATTGAAACATCGCCAATTTTAAGTGTTTCTATCAGAGTTGAAAGCAGATCGTGATGATGTTTTGTACTATTCTTAAGTGAGATGGCTAAATAGAGGTGTAGTACTAAAAATAGTTTTTAATCTTAGAAAAGAAATCAACACTTTTATGAAATAAAAAGGTAAACTGGTTCCAGAGCTTACAGATCCCCAATAGTTAACAGAGCTTGGATTTTTGACAGATTTAACTTATGAGTTAAACACGCCGAATCTAATGCTGCAAGGTAAAAAAAAATCTCCGAAATGCACATTGATGTTAAAGCATTTCAAATAAAGATTAGGCTCTTCATAAAACATATCCACGGAAATAAATTTACCATTTTCCGATTTGTAAAAATTTGAAGAAGCAATAATTAATTTACATTTAAAAATTGATAAAATTAAAGAAATTTTAATACAAATACAAAATCAATTCAGCGACAGATTTGGTTACTTTGAAAAGGTTTCTGGTAAACTGAAAATTTTTACAAACCCATTTTCGTGTCATATTGAGGATGTATTGAGTAATTTAGAAATGAATGTGATTGACCTCCAATGTAATGGTACTCTCAAGAACGTTTTTGGTGAAATTAATGATCTTGTTAAATTTTACAGTAGCCATCTGATTTTAACGAATTTAAAAAATTTGCTCAGCATTTAAATACAGTTTCTGGCAGTACTTACTTATGCGAACAAACTTTTTCAATTCTTAATCACAGAAAAAATAAATATGCTTCTCGTTTCACAAGCATTTGAGAGCCATTCTAAGAATTCAACAACAAACGTGAAAACTGACCTACGAAAAATAGCCTACCAAATACAGCCTCAAACGTCATAATTTTTTTATGTAATAATCTTAATTTTTTATTAATTATGTATTTTTAAAATACTTTAGGTAGGTAGGATTCTAGGTAGATATCTATTTGGTACAAAATTATCTTACAAGTGCGGCCCGCCTTTATCTTTTTTTTCACTATGTGGCCCATGTCTGCCAAAAGGTTGCCCACCCCTGACTTAGAGGTATAAAAATAGTTTACGTCCTATTCTCAGATCTACTGAATATACACACAAAATTTCATAAGAATCAGTCGTTTCAAAGTAGTTCAATTACGTACACCGTGACACGAGAATTTTATATATTATTTATATATAGTTTATTAAATATACAAAATTATAAATAATACATTTATAAATAAATATAATTTACACCCAGACTTGGGGCGGAATTCTAACCCCCAACTCTCGAGCCGAGAACTCTCAGCACTGCCAACAGCGCCAACGGGTCAGTCAAAATCAGAATGTACACAAATAAATAAGCTGGCACCCCAGTTGTTATTAAAGTTACCAATTAAAACTATATTAAACATATTACTGGTTTGAAACAGTTTTGAAACTAAATCTATCAAACGTCAAACTTAGACCCCGTTCAGATGACAAGCGCTTAACGCGCGTTATGATAACGCGCGCTTACAACTACATACATTTTATTCAGGCCGTACACATGCTAACGCGCGTTTAACGCGCGTTAGCATGTGTACGGCCGTACGTACGGCATGTGTAGTTGTAAGCGCGCGTTATCATAACGCGCGTTAAGCGCTTGTCATCTGAACGGGGTCTTAGGTAGACTGATTTTCGTTCGTTCGATTCCCGGCCGTAGCAGATATTTGTATTTGTACAAATATTTTTTTCTGGTCGAGGTATATGTCTATGGGGGTCTCCAAGCCGTGCCTCGGCCACGGTTGTTATCATAGACACCTGATAGCCATTGTTACTCATGGTAAGGAAGTTATCCGCGAATCCACAGTGGTATAGTGTGGTGAATTAAGCTCCAACCCTTTTGCTATATGGAGAAGAAGTCTTTGCATTTCAGTGGGGCGTTTACAAGCTAATTCAGTTCAATTCAGTAAGTATCTCACTAAAAACAAACCGGTCTGTCTTCGGTTGTTGTTCGGTCGGTCTGGCTCTAAAATTATAAATACCGTCTTTGTGACATACTTCAATGGAAATTATTAAACGTTTATACTGCTCAGTATACACTGAGCAGTATAAACGTCGGTTAGTTGACGAACGCAAATAATTTAGAGCGGAGTCTCCCTGTCAAGGATGACAAATGGGAATTCCACTAAACTTTTGAACCCAAATATATCCCGTGTCAAGTACGCTGCGCAATTACATCCATATGGTTGATAATGATTCACTCATGCTTCGGTTCAATGTTTTGTGTTGTACCCGATATTACTTTGGTTTTTTACTTGTACTTCTACTTTCGTTTGTTGTCTTGTACGGTCGTTGTTTTATGTTATTTGTCATAAATATGATTTCTCAGGCTCGCGGCGTTAATCTGACTGTCGTCATCACTAAACCAAAACGGTAGTAGTCGCACATGTACCTACATAACACGATGTATGAAAAGATTCATCGCGGGAGACGTTAATATTAAAATCTATATTTAACAAAGATAAAAAGTTTATTCGTTTGTTTCGTTTGTTTATTACTTGTACTTGTAATTTATTTGCTTTTTTTTTTGCCCACATTTGTCTTGAGCGGGGACAGAATCCGTAGCCTCCAGGAAAATAGCCAATTGCTGTCATCAGTGCTTTAAACTATCGTTTAAGCAGATTTGTATTATATTTTAATTTTATATAGACTAATAATTTTCATATAGATTGATAAAAAATGATTTTTTTTAAAAAGAGCTGCCCTAGATGACGATTAATCGAAATTAATCGAGAGTTCACGGGTTCAAAGCGGGGTAAAAACCCGTTGTGTTTATTGAAAGTTTTTTTATTACGGCAACAATTATTAATCATTTAGATTACATCTCAATTACTCATAATTATTTTTCAGGTATTGTTAACAATTTAATTGATTTCTTTATTATATGGTTCTCAGCTGTGCCAGTTTAACACAAATTACTTCGCCTATTACTATTATTACTTGACGACGCGTTGGCACAGTGGTCAAAGCAACTGACTGATGTGCTAGCGGTCGCGGGTTCGATCCCCGCACATGACAAATGTTCGTATAGGCCATACAGATGTTTGTCGTGTTCTGGGCGTTTGTGCTTGTGTATTGTGTGTGTTTCCGGACCCCCGACACAGGATTCACATCCTACTGGGGGCCGTTGAGTGTGAGACGTTTATTATTATTATTATATCATATGGGGTAGTAAAGACACAGAAATTGTTCGGTGCAGTCGAGAATGTACATAAACATAAAATATTATTTATTTATGGATATAAACAAATTATTTCGGATGTCCGTGTGGTAGACTGACATTGACGTTAAGTGGCGTTAGTGTTTTATAATAACTAGTGGTCGCCCAGTGGTCGACATTCGACCTAATCTATAATTGACAGCATTGTCAACATCATAAAAATATGATTACGCATAACATAGTGAGCATAATATGCAGCAGTCATTAGACCTGATCTGTGATAAAAAATTCGTTGCAAGACCTGTATTTAAGACCGTGCTAACAACAGACTTTGACAATAAACAAAATTTGTGTATATATGTGACTGTACATATGTAAAACAGGAGAGGAGACAACACGCCACCCTGAGGAACGCCAGCAACTATAGAAGACCAATCAGAAAAAGAATCTTGAACTCCCACGCGTTGCCGTCGCCCATGTAAGTATGAATGAAACCAGTCAATAACATTTGGAGATATGTTAAGAGAATTCAAAACAGCAAGAAGGATATCAAAGTCTACAGTGCTAAAAGCATTACTAAAATCTAATAATGTCAGCACCGTCACCTGCTGGTTATCCATTCCTAACCTGATGTCATCGGTTATTTTGATCAAAGCAGTAGTCGTACTATGTCCGGGACGGAAGCCAGATTGTAAAGGATTCAAAAGGATATTTTTGGTTAGGAAGTTATTTAATTGATTATGGATAAGACGTTCAAGGACTTTGGATAGGAAAGGAAGAATAGAAATAGGACGATAGTCACCATATGATGAAGGATTAGTTTTTTTAGGGAGAGGTATAATTTGGGCGTTTTTCCAGGAATCAGGATATTCACTTAAATTTATGGACCGGTTAAAAATGTTAGTTATAATAGGAGTCACAATATCGAGGATCGGAAGGATCATTTTACGACTAATGCAATCAGAACCAATTGCATCAGATTTAATAGCTAAAATATTCTTCTTAACATCACAAACATTGAATTGACTAAAAAAGAATGCAGGATAATCAGGAGTTGGTTTAGTAGAAAGTTCCATTTTTATGAATTCTATTTCTTCTCATATAACTTCTCTCTACCACTTGTATGCGGACGACCTTCAAATTTATACCCAAACTAAAATCTCGGATCTACCTCGCACTATAAATTTCGTTAATAATAACCTTAATAATATGCAAATTAATCCTAATAAGACTCAAGTTTTAATTATTGGTAGTCCTAAATTAATTTCACGAATTTCCTTCTCTGAACTACCCACTGTGCACTTCGACGGTGTTGACATACCATACAGTAGCAAAGCTAAAAACTTAGGAATTATATTCGACCAACATCTGTCCTGGGATCCACAGGTAAGTGAGGTAAGTAAAAAACTGTTTGCAGCTGTCAGTTCTCTCCGAAGATTGCGAAATTTTTTACCCATTCCTACCAAAATTTTGTTAGCACAATCACTCTTATTACCGGTTCTCGACTACGCCGATGCATGTTATCTTGACTTAAAAGAGGAGCATCTTAATAAACTTGAGCGTCTTCAAAATCTTTGCATTCGATTCATATTTGGTCTTCGTAAATATGATCATGTTTCCGAATTTCGTAAAAAACTCAAGTGGCTCCCAATCCGATTTCGCAGGGATACTCATATTCTTCATCTTCTGTACTGTATTCTGTTCAATCCATCAACTCCACCATATTTAAAAGAGCATTTTCAGTTTCTAGGTTGTTCTCATAATCACACTCTTCGATCAGAAGAAAATTTAGTATTAAAAATTCCTCCCCATTCGACATCATTTTATACAAAGTCTTTTACTGTTCAATCCATACGTTTATGGAATTATTTACCTCTCGAAGCGAGACGTGCACAAACTCTCACGTCATTTAAAAATAAAATAAAAGAATATTATCTAACTCTATAGCTTTGTTTCAGAATTTATTAAAGTATATGTATATGCGTATGTATGTAGAAATATGGCTATTTGTGTATGTGTATGTATGTATTTGTATGTGTGTATTTATATTTATGTCTATATATTTAATGTGTATATGTATATATTTGTATTTGTGTATGTATATGCATGTATGTATCTATTATATTGTGGATATGTTTTGTACACCCCTTCCGTTCTATTTATATCCTATCTACCTAAGGTTGCCTGGAAGAGATTGCTGCTTTAGCAATAAGGCCGCCTCTTGTACATTTCTCTTATAATTTTACTGTGTATTTGTAAAAAAAAACTTTTTTTCGTGTACAATAAAGAGTACTTGTTGTTGTTGTTGTTGTTGTTGTATGTGCCGCAGTGTGTGTAGTTTTTTTTAATGAATTTAATGTATTTTTTTAACATTATTATGAAAAATATTAGCATTCTGCACTTCTTCTCCATATAAACTTTAACTGTGCCAAATTTCATACTCCTCCGTCCGCGTAATTTTCGTAAAAAGTAGTACAAAGTTTTTGCTTCACGTATTATAACATTTTTAGTGAATCACACAAACTATATGAAACACAATGCAGTAGATTAAAAAAATTACGTGAATGACTTTTGTCATTCGCGTAATTTTTTAATATTTCTAACATGACAGGTACACGGTGCAACTAGTCTTTAAATTGTAACTTATCTAATGTATTAATTTTTTTAATATATTTCTTATACCCGCCCTTACGCCCGTCTTTGGCAGTGTCATCTATGAAACTATATACATTATACATGGTATGTAGATCAGTAAATACATGGAGACGCTTATAATATATTTTAGTACATATAAATAAACTGTGTATTTCTGTATCTCTATTGCGTGAAATAACAAAATAAAGTGAAATTAAAAAAATTGTGAGTGTGAGAAACTTTTTATAGAATTTTTAGTTCTATCCCAAACATGCGTTAAAAATATATATTTACCTACTAAAGATTACGTGTACGACTCTGGCTCGCACCAAGTCATTTTATATTATTATTCAACAAAGAGTTTTGTGGTTCATCTGAACCACTCTCTTTATTCGCCATAATTCTTTAAAGTTAAATCGATTTATGTAAATGTGAATAATTTCTACTTATTTGTTTATAACGTTATTATATAAATATTGTAACTATTATATTTGATGAATAAAACCAAAAAAATAAAACAAAATGAGGGGTCGTTCTAAAACAGTTAATTTTATTTTCACGTACATTAAACAGTTTTTATTGTTTATAGACTAAGAGCTGTAAAGAAAATAAACGTTATAATATATATACCCTTGTTTTTTTTAAAGAACTTTCTAAAGCACTTTGGAATCGTCATTTAACAATACAATAAATAAAACATTATTTTTAATGATAATCCTGTCCTGAAGCTTCTCCTTCTCTCTCCGGCTTAGCGTTTCCTTGTTCCTTGTTGTTGTTGTTGTTGTTGTTGTTGTTGGAGTTGACAATCCGCTCATAGGTCTCGTCAGCCTTATATTTGTCATTTCCAAAACAACCTTTCCTTTTATCGGAAAAACTGAAGCTAAGATCCAGCGACACGACCGGTCTAATCGCAACTCTGAGTCGTTATCTCTTAGATTATTATTAGTAGTTGGTAACATTTTAAGTGAAGTTACAAAAATAAAATCATATGGCTAGCAGATGTACGCTAGAGAATTTGTTTGCGGCTGACATAAGACATTGTAGTCGTCAATATATTAACTAATATTATATTAATTATTAATAACAACTGTATTTTTATTTAGTTAACATGTTTTTAATAAATAAATTAAAATACTAATCAGTAAATCTTTCAAAATAAGACATAAATACATTTCTCTTTTTTGGTAGATGATTGAAGTACGTGATGCTCTATATATATCTATTATGTACTACATAACAGCATATCGAGTGTCTTTCCATAAATATATAAAATACACATGACATATACCTATTATTATAACTATTGAATCCATGGAGGATTCAATTCAATGGAGGTATGACTCATTTTAGTACATGCAAAGCCAAAACTATTTTATCATTGATTTTCGATTAATGAGTGGGCTTCGCCTCTTTTTTACTTATGAATAATACAGTGATAATATATACTTATATAATTCGTGTACTTGTTATAAATTAATTATTATAGCTTGAAAGCAAAAATATGATATCTAGTTTATCTTAATAGATATCATATAGATATATACTTTCATACTTTCCATTGGCAGTCTTAGAAATTTAAGTTAAAAAACTTTTGCGATACGATAGGTTCGTTGAAACACAGGAAAAATGTACCCCTTTTAAACTAAACAGTCTTTAGCTAAGTTTAAAACGTCAACTTTTACCTATTTTTAATCCGACTTATTTGGATATATCAGAACGGTTAGAAACTGAAAAGTATACATGTAATTGCTGTTATTTCGGTTACGTAATTTTGACCATATGTCTGAAAATCTGAAAACAACTATGTTGGACACAAGGAATTTATATACAAACTGGAATATGGATGTGCACGTGTACTTAAAAAACGTTCCTAAGAGAGGGATCGCATCTCTTTCTACCATGGATTCAAGGCAACTTGTAAGAAAGAGACAAAATACCAGTAGTCAGAGAAATGCTCGGAACGATTTTTTCACTTTACATGTTGGAAACAAATTTCAACCTTATTTCAGTTATATCAAGGTGCATATTTGAATATACAATTTTATTAAGTGTTCCAGTTATGATATAAATTATTTGGTTGGACATTGATTAGACAGCGAAGGAATATATGCATATTTTTATCATACATTATATTATATTAGTTTTCTTTTCCTTACTTTGCACTATCTTTAACATTTCCACACCATTTTCCTTAAAGACTTACCTATTTACTTTTCTAGGACATGGGTATTGGCCCAACGTAGTTTATTATTATTATTATTATTTTTTATGTTTGTTGGATAGGCAAACTGGCAGACGTTCCACCTGATGGTAAGTGGTTGACGTCGCCCATGAACATAAACTAGTTTACCTGGAACTAGCCCAGGCAACTCATCCATGTGTTGCCTATCCAGATACATAAGGTGTTAAAGTCTCGGTGCCAGTAATTACACTACATGTCTTGCCCTTTTCTCCGAAATACAGCAAAGCTGTTTCATGAGAGAAACAAGCAAGATGGTAGTGCTCATGCAGCCGGGAGCGCGGCACAGCGCATCCCTCCGATCAGTACGCTCTCTTAGCAATAATTTGCGCTAAATACCTTTATGTTCCTCTAATACACATAGTAATCATTTTACTGCTAGAATAGTCAGTCTTTGGAATTAAATCTTATGGAATCGATTCAGCTGATTCTCAACACATTATGAATAGTTTCATACAAACAGCGGTTTTTGTACTTATTTTGTTCTTTTATATTAATTGTAAAGATATATTAATTTTTAAGTAGTATTACTTTTTTTGTGTTTGCGCACTTATTCCGACATTGTCTAGATAAGTACTAGATAAGCGACATCATCGCACATTATTTGATGAATACTTCACGTGACGTAAATTACCGCTAGAACGTAGAATTATATAAATTAAAAAACTAAATAAATACTATAAATTATGACTGTAGTATTTTCACACCGTATTGTCTCGCATAGTTTTTTCGTGTTTTCTATTCAAATAATACAACGGGTAAGTAATTAAATAAAAAAATATATAATGCTTATAAATCTACAAACTAGCTAGCTTAATAACTTAGCTTCATGGTGTGATCATTATAATAATAATGTCATTATAATAATAATAATAATCATTTTATATACAATTATTACAGCAATTTTTTGAAAATTTTCATGCTCTGCTCTACTGGGATCGGTCTATTGTCACTGGTAGGTTTTAGCAGTCAATAAACCTGATATAGTGGTAATAGACCGATCACCGCGCCAAGCAGTTATCGTTGACATTACAATTCCATATAATAATAATCTCATAAAGTCGGAAAAAGAAAAATTAAGTAAATATTTGGACCTTGACCACGAGGTTACCGACATAGATCAGGTATCTACATGTGTATGTATCTACATGCAATGTGAACTCAATAATAATTGTTTCTATTGTCGTGCTAGTTAATGGCTTATTATCGAAGAGTTTCGACCAACAATTTAAGAAACTCTCGCTAGACTGTTGGATCAACACGGTCGGATACAACATTGTGAGGAGGTTCTTTAGCCGTAAGTACCGGCGGCCTGGACCTCAACTTGCTACCTGAAGAAAACTATTTTTTAAATTTTAAAATATTTTTTATGAATATAGAAAAATGTATAAAATAAGTTACATATAGAAATAAAATTCAATAATTTCTAAATAATTAAATAAATCAGATTACACAAATATCTATAATAATTTAAAAATATTCAAAAATATTCACAGACCTAAATTACCGATGAGTAAGCGTGGCCGACATCGAACTTGTGATATTCTATCTATATTTTTTTTATCGCAATATTCTAAGAATAATGACATTTTTAAAAATTTAAGTGATTATTATAAACTTACGTAATAATATTTTTCTCAATAACTAAATTTTAATAGGTAAGAGAGATATAAAACCTGTAAAAACCTAAATAATCTTGTACATTACCTGTTTTAAAATTATGTAGACAATGAAACAAGTGCAGTGAGTAATTATGTCAAATACACTTAAAACGAGCGAGGCACAGCAATGGGTTAGTTTTAATTGACCTACAAAAACTTAATGAAAAAAAGATAATCTTTTAACTTATGTAAGTAATATTTATAAATTTTTTACTTATTATATTTATAAAATTTTCAAAAGTATATACGAATTAAATTATATGCATTGATTAGGTATATTTAAGATAAAAAAGATTGAATTCTGTATAAAACATTACACTTATTATCGTTCAACAATTTGCAATTTTAAGGTGATAAAGGTAACTGAAGTGTTGAAAGTACATTTTATTTTTAATTTTTTTATTATTTTTATTTTAGAGGGGGCAAACGGGCAGTCGATTCACCTGGTGGGGGTAAAAACGACATCCATAGACACCCGCTACATCAGAGGATTAGCGGGTGCGTTGAGGATGGGCCACGTAAGGGAAGGAATGGGCCACCGGATCTCTCACAAACCGAACGAAACACGACGACAGTGCCGTCATTTCACGTCGTTGTTAAGTGAGTGCGAAGTACTTCCCCTGCCGCGCCGGCCCATTCAGATGCAAGCAGCATACTTACATACATACTTCTCTATAAAATATATATATTACAAAAACTTAAAGACTATTTGCATTTTGCACATATCATTTTATTACACATAATATGTAATATTCACAGCTTAAATAAATAAAAATATTTACTATACCAGTATAAAACATATAACATATAACGAGAAATAAATAATAATTTAGTAGAGGAAAAAAAAATACCTATTTAAAATCTAGAAGACCGACGATTCCACATCGATGAGACAATATACACTGGTACCTCGATATAACGAAACTGAATAGAGGTATAAAATATTCGTTATACCAAGTAATTCGTTATAATGAGGTTTGTTATATAGAGGTTAGGTTGGACTTCGATTCGCTTTAACAAGGTAAGAGAAGGAAATAATTAATAGGATACGTTATGTCAAGGTTCTAAGTTAAAAAAAAACGTTAAATAGAGGTAAATACCTTCTACCTAATTCTGCAATGAATAAAAATTCATTATAAAGAGGTTTTTGATAAATGTTATTCATAATGTATAGGTACCTATTTTGCATCAGCTCTTGCGGGCAGTTCTAGGAGATTTCGAAAAATTCATTATTGAGGCACGTTATATCAAGGTTATATACTGTATCTAAAGCCCTGGCGACACTACCTCTTTAAAAGGATACATTAATGTGGTAGCCTCGAGTGTTTTGGCCGCCTGTCGATTGAACAAGGCGGGAAGGTAACTCCTTACGTACCTTTTTTATTTATTTGTCTATAGAACCGAAAGCTTCAATGGTATAAAGCACAAATATAAAGCTTCTGTCGCTGTTTTTATGTTTGAAAGTATGACACAGCCAGTGGCGGATTTACACATGTGCCGCCAGTAGGCTATTCAATTTTTGCCGCCCCTCCTTACTTCTGCAATTCAATACCCTAGTTTACAATCATATTAATTACTTTTTTTGTCAATGAAATTGTAATTTTATGATTTGTACTCTATCGTCATCATTGTATCAACTTTTTTCCGTTATTATTATGATTGTGAATTAAGGGATCGTTGTCAGTTCCTACGGTATTCTTACTACTCACGACTTAGTGTTTACTGAAGAAATAGTCTTTGGGTATATTTCTGAGCTAACAAAAGCTCAGTCATGTTCTACTTACAAGCTGTGGGTAAGGTGTGCCTTAAATCATGTTAATTAGTTCTAACTCTACGCATAAAGGAGCTAAAGCATTTAGATTTACTTCTTTTGTATATTGCTTGGAAACGCTTAATTCCATCGCATTTTCATTCGAAATACTTGAAATTCTCTTGTTCACCTACGAAAAACTTACGGTGTGATTCGTAAAGATTAGCAACGGTGATTAAATCTATGGTGGAACTCTGAATTTGGACATTACTTTGTTTATTCTTTCCAAAAAAATATTCCATACAAAAAACATTACCACCGTTTTCAGTTTTTCTAAAATCGAAAGTAATCCTGCGGCTTCTTGTCGCGTTACAGGCTTTTCGGTACAGTCATCCTTGATTAGTTCTAAATTTTTAAGAACTTTGCCACGAATCGTGAACGCGCCAAGAATCCCTGAAACTTTTACGTACACTCTTACTGACCAACGTATCAGATTCACACTCTTCAGAGTTTTGCCCTTCCCGATTTCACTCATAATTTTTTGCCAGTGTTATGTCGAGTTTTCAAAAAAAAAAAAGTAAATTATCGGTGGTTGCG
The DNA here is from genome assembly GCA_036937285.1 of Euphydryas editha. NCBI lineage: Eukaryota > Metazoa > Arthropoda > Insecta > Lepidoptera > Nymphalidae > Euphydryas > Euphydryas editha. The sequence continues at coordinate 9,339,781 of JAUPFZ010000024.1, forward strand.
TGGCGCCGAGAAGGCGCGGAGAAATAAGGAAGGGGCTCCTGGTCTTCTCTGCCTCGCGTAGAGTGGACCGGTAGAGCTGTGAAGGGAGGATGGACGGAGATCCAGGGTACTCTCTCCCTCCACTTCGTGGTTGAGCCGCTCCCGGTACTTCTCTGAATTTGTATAGGGGACCAGTCGAGCGGCTCCAATCACATACGCAGGGGCCACCGGGCCCGGCGTCGGGGCGGCACGGTTGAATGCCTTTGCGATTCTGTGGCGCCCCATTGCGGCTCAGACGACCGATGGGTTTTAGTGGGTATTTAGACTTTTGGGGAGTCAGCGAGTCCCACATACCCGTCAGGCGGCGGGATGCGTAAATACATTTCCCACTGTAAAAAAGAGAGAAAATAAATCCCTAAAAATATTATGAGCGATGACTCATTCGATTCAGAATGACTTTAGAAAAATTTATTTTTATATATATTTCATTTTTTGTTCATTTAAAAAATTATAACAAACAAAAATTCAATAAACTTTTATCACGTGATCTTATTAAGTACCTATGTACATAAGAAGGGCTCTTATTAAGCGAATTTTATGAGTGGACCTAATAACATTTAGGTACACTGACAAAAATCATAGTAAATTACTAAATTTTAATTGTAATATGCTATATATTTTAATTGTACGCTAATGGAATATTTTTAAATTTTTATATACTCGTAGTTCGTACAGATGTTAGAGTTGTATAGATTCGGTAGGTATATACCTATAGAGTAGCAAAATATTCTAATTTTGTTAAATTTTCGGGACTTCTTTATATTTATAATAAGGTTTCTTTTTTCTGTAAGGCAAAAAAAAATTTGATCCAAATTTGCCGCCCCCCTAAAATTGCCGCCCTAGGCTCCAGCCTACTCAGCCTACTGGTAAATCCGCCACTGGACACAGCTAAAGTGTCAATAAAAATAGCGTGCCAGATAAGTTACCTTTCAAATTTCTACGGAACAAGCATTATTTTGTAAGTTCCCTTACAATCGCTGACAACAAGATCGTATGGTGCCGATATGATAAGGACGTGATGATAAGGATGGAATATTAAGGATAATAAGAGACAGTTGAATGAAAGTGTTCAGGGAAGTTATTAATAGCTGTTCACGTTTGATAAACAATCCGAAAATTATAAAACAAGGACCTGCTATAAATAAAATCAGTTAATACAAATTTATAGTGAATATAAGATTGTCATCATGTTTTTTTTAAAACATTCTACCTTTTTGTTTAAATATTTATATTGTTAAACTAATAACATAATAATAGATACATAATGCTACATATTAACATATAACTCGCCAAAATACAATTATGTTAATGTATATTGCGGAAATACTAATAATAGGTTCAGAAGCCCTATTAAAGCGGAAGCACGTACTCGAACAGACAAACAAGCCTCGCTTGGTACCAAAACAAGAGACGGTGTTAAGGATATGCATGCATTCAATGAATAATTAACAATTAATGTGTTATTAACACTAAGCCTACCAGAGCGGTCAAATGACCACTTTTAAGACTTTAATTAAAATTGTTAAATTAAAAAAGTTTTTATCTATATGGTTCTATATTATAATAACCTTTGAAATGGTGAATGAGTAATTATTTATTAGTCACTATATGTAAACAAGTCGTAGTAATTGTTTTTATTCGTAATAGCTATCTTGTTTCCAACTCATATATATATATATATATATATATATATATATATATATATATATATATATATATATATATATATTTATATATATATATAGTTCCTTGTACGTCTAACACACATAAACCCCGTCTGTATGAGTTAAATATTCAAACTATTACTACCCTAATATTATAAAAAGAGATAACGAATTTTTAAGCTTGTTTCTGGCGGTATAGAGCCGCTATACTAATTTGAAAAATTTATCATTAGCGGCCGTCCATAAGTTACGTGAGACAATGGTGATTTTTTGACAGAACTTGATTTTTTGAGTGAAAAACGAACTGTATCAAATTTTCAGTACCTAATGTAACACAAGTCGATAAATGGTGATAAACTGAATTTCGTTAATTCAACGGTTTTTCTTGGAATCACTATTGATTCAAAGTTGCAGTGACGACCCCACATCTGTCGATTGGCGGATAAACTAAGTTCTGCAGCATACGCGGTTAAAAGAAAACGTGTACTAATGGATGTCGACACAGCTAGATTAGTGTATTTTAGCTACGTCTATAGTATAATGTCCTATGGCATTTTGCTATGGGGCAATGCGACGAATATTAATACTATTTTCATTCTGCGGAAAAGGACTATCCGTTACATATATAAAATGAAATGTAAAGAATCCCTGAGTGAGAACTTTAAAGAGATCAATATTCTAACCATTGCATCGCAGTATATTTATGAAATATAATGTATATACGTAAAAATGGGCATTTGTTTGTTAGCCGTAGTGATCATGCCTTGCACAATGTAACACTCAGGAACGGCCACAAACTAGCGCTTCCTAAATGTCGGCTCAGTAAAAGAAAGCCTTCCTTAATTGGAATGTCTACTTTAATTTACAATAAAACACCGGTTGCGGTTCAATCTCTGCCTGTATGAAGCTTAAACTTCTGTAGGAAGTTAAAAAAACTATTAAGCGAACTTTGTGTCGGAAAGCTTATGACATCAATGTGTCTCGGTTGTTATCATAGACACCAGATAACGATCGTTACTCATGATAGGGAAATTATCCGCCAACCCGCAATGGAGCAGCGTGGTGGATTAAGCTCTAACCCTTCTTCTATATGGAGAAGAGGCCTTCGCAGTGGGTGGTTTACAGGCTGATACAGTACAGTACAGAAATTGCGCAGGATCTCTGGCATTGAATGAAGTGGCTGAGATTATGGAAGACATACAATTATTTCATTAAACTTATCATTTGCTCCACCCGAACATGCCAAAATATATTAATATTTTTAGCGAGCTCTGCGATCGCTGCGTGAGGTATTTTTTTATTATGTATATTTGTACATAGCACTTTTCATTAATTTTAATGATTTAAAATATTTGACAGAAAAATACACTCGCGTCTCCGACTGACTAACTAATTGACCAGACAAAGTCCGCAGACATACTTATTGTCAAATGTACAAATATCAAAACTTATGAGAATTTGACTGGCCCGTGGCGCAGTTAGCAGTGGCCCTGTTTTCTGCTCCAGGGTTGTGGGTTCGATTCCCGCCCCGAGTCTGGGTGTGTTATGTATTTATTTATATGTATATTTATTTAAAAAAAACGTATATAAGTCAACTGTTACCTAAAACACAGGCATTGAGTTGCCTACCTTAGGAACAGTCGACCGTGTGTGTATGTTAAACATATTTATATATTATTTATTTATTTAAATAATTAACATATTTATTATTTATTTTATATTAACCGTCGTGCCATTTTTTCAACATCTAAGTACATTATCTTTTGACTTATTTATAAATAGTTCCATACATTTACCTCGCGATGAACTGTCTATTGTCTATATAAGCATCGTGTAAACTGTTGCATAGTTTCATCCTAATTAACACTAGAATTAACATCATTAACATGATTCGGGTCGGGTTAAATGACATTGAACTGTATAAAATTCCTGACAATTGACCTCTGACTTTAATCTATACAATTAAATGCGTTAGATAAAGGTACTAAAGGTACAATACACAAAGGACAACGAGTAACGTTTAAGAATATTTAATAATATTATAGCTGGAAATATTTATTTAAATACACAAATCTTGTAAAATATTAATTATTAGTCTATTCTGAAAAAAAAAAATATTTTACGTAAAATATACCGAGAAAGGTGAGCTAACAATTCTCATGATACCTTTTTTTTACGATGGGAAATACATTTACACATAACGCCGCCCGAAGGCGACGGGTATGTGGGACATCCCCAAAAGCTAGAATACCCACTAAAACCCATCGGCCGTCTGCGCCGCAATGTGGCGCCACGGGATCGCAAAGGCATACAACCGTGACGCCCCGACGCCGGGCCCGGCGGCCCCTCTGTATGGATTGGAGCCGCTCGACCGATCCACTCTACTAATTCAGGGGAGTAACAGAAGCGGCCAAACCACCGAAGTGGAGGGAGAGAGTACCCTCGCTCTCTCTCCATCCTCCCTTCACCGCTCTACCGTTCCACTCTGCGCGAGGCAGAGAAGACCAGGAGCGCCTCCTCACCTCTCCGCGCCTTCCCTCCGCCGATCGCACCTCCCGTGCCAACACACTCCACCGCGCCTCAACGCCCAATATGTAGTTGGAGCCACTCGACCGGTTCACTCTGCTTTTGAACTCAGAGAAGTAGGCATCGAGAGCGGCCCAACTACCGAAGTGGATGGAGAGAGTATCCTCGATCTCTCTTCATCCTCCCTCCTGCGTTTTCGTGCCCACCGCTGCTGGTTTTGGTCCGCGGGGGTCCGAAAACCCCAACCACTCGTGGTGAGCGACGAGTGGTGTACCCCCCTATCCGCCGCTCGAGGACGCACCCAGTAGAAGACCAGCAACTGCCGTGGCATTCTCATGGTACCTACGTCTTAGATTCTAACATAACGTCAAATACGCTAATATCTAATAACTATAACAATCTAAAAATGTTAGTAAAAAAAGGCATGGGTAAATAAAGACTGTGGATGTACAGTATAAAAAAAAAAAAGAAAAACAACGTCAATGCCAAAAAAAATCAATCATATGATTGATTGGTTTTATCTAGGACTTTCTGTTGTGCCAGTGAAACACGGTTGATTCCGTCAATGTCGCGTAGGATGAAGAAGACACGAAGAAGATTTATCGTTGTGGTTGAGATATGTCTCAATTTAATTTTGAAAACGAGTGAAAATAGTCAAACTTTCATTGTTAGACCTTAACCCTAAAAACACAAACATTTAATGTTAAACTAAACCTCTACCTCTAAACATTATACTAGGACGGACACGGGACACATTATTTATTTACAACTTAATTTTATTACATTCATTGTATTTACACAGAAATAAACAGTGAACACTTATAGGACGATGAATATACGAGGGAGGACGTTATATAGGACGGAGGGTTTGGGACAGTTAAAGAGAATATGGGAAACTGTAATCATATGATACAATCTTTTCTAGAAAAAGGACGGAAGAGAGAGTGACAGGGGACAACTGACGTTTTTATAAAACTAATAATGGGCAAAAATTTACATCGATTTACTCCTATGTTATACTGGTTATACTATTGAATCCTCGCGAATTCGTTGACGTGGAATTTCTTTTTTTAGCAATTTTCCTGTGAAGGTATACCAGACAGCAGACATACAAAGCTATTTGAACATTAATAGTATTTATGTGTCTTCGGAACAATAAATTAGTTATTGTATTATAACAATCAAGTTAATTTTCTTTGTCATATCTATTTTTTATTGCAAGTCGATGTGTGATGTAGTATAACACAATAACGACATGCTTACAGGCGTTTGTGTTCTGTGATAATATGCTTTAATTTAATCATTCATTTCGATTAATCGACATTACAATCTCGATAAAATTTTGAACAATTGCAATTTTTCGTCGCAATTTTTTTATTTTTTATTTAGCGATTTTTCGCGATTTACTTCAAATTTTGAGGATCTATCAGCTAAATCGAATTGAATTTGAACTCAGCGCATCTGTTCATCACCTAGTTTGAATTTTTTTTTTTTTTGCTTATGTTACTTCATTTTAAAAGTTTTTAGAGAATTTCTGTTTTTTTTTTGCAATTTACTAAACTGATGAGCCAGACTGAGTATTTAGCGCATTGAAATACATAATAAACATACTATATATATATATATATATATATATATATATATATATATATATATTATTAAATTATTGTTTTATTTGTTATTGCTATTATTAAACAAAAATTAGGTATATTTTCTTTTGTAAAATCTACATCTACCATCTTTTTTGTCTATAATATTTCCTTTTCGGGTCTGCTGGAAGAAATCTCTTCTAGAGTTAAGCACAGCCTTTATACTTGTGTTTAAATTACATTTATCTTTCTTTAATACTGTACGTATAATAGTGTTAAATAAGAAAAAAAAAAAACTTGATTTAGTAAAAAAAACTTTTTCGTTCGCATAATTGCATTTCCTGCGATATTCCATTTTTAGCGGTTTTTATTTTGCAATTTACTCAAAATTTTGGAGGTATATTGACCAAACCGAATTCAAATTCGGATTCAGCGCATCGAAATATATAGCCCTAAGTAGGTCTGGTTAAAGGTACAGACCACTTTTTTGTGGGCCTAGTTAACCCTTAACCTAAAACAACACAAACACTTAGAATAAAATACAAAAAAAAAAAAAAACATTTATAATACGTTAATTGTTAGTAACAAAAGTTTTGTAGATATGTCACGGTATAGTACAGTATGAGATTCATATATTAAAACGTCAAACTTCAAAAGTCAGTTAATTCCGATATATATTTTCACAGAGACATTCTAATAAATTTGTGCCTGGAATGGAGAAGAAAACAGAGAGAGCGCTGAACAGACGCTTGTCCTTAGACTCCAAAAGATAGCATTTGAAAGTGGATGTGAAAAATCTAAATGTAGACAGTTATTTACATAGAATAATATATAGAGCATAAAATACGATGTAGCTGTTACAAGTTAGAACCCTTATTAAAAGGCAGTAAAGCCCTAATCAGCATTATCTCCATGCGGAAAGTATAGTTTATTGTTTAGTAAGGCATTTTACAATATTCATTCGATTTATTATTTCTTAATTACATTTAGTTAGATTCTGGAAACCGTCGCGAATAGTACTTTACTAGAGTACTCGCTAATACTTGGGAAGTCCACAATTAGTCTTTTGTGATCTTGTGATGAAAAAGTAGTATTTTTTTTATTATTTGTTATTGCGTCCATACTATTATATATGTTGTTGGTTAGCAGGAAAGAGGACATCAGGTACCAATCAAAAACACCAATTGCAAATTCATGCGACGTTTCGATCTTTTATTAGATCTTCTTCAGGCATCTACAAATTTATTGTTATACATAAGTGAAAGGCCATATATATAATTTACATAATCTAGGTTATAAGTGAGGTGAACAAACTTTTTCTTTTCTATTTACCTTTACATGGAGTGTCTAATTAGTATCCTTATATTACCAACTTCATTAAGTACAGCTTTAATTTTTAAAAACAATTTCTGAATTATTATTTTCTTGAAACAAACAAACAACTAAGGTATCATCCGCTATTATTTAAACTTGTTCATATAATTTTTGGAAAAATATTCTATTATAAATTTTGACCCCGCTGAATGAACCTACAACATAATTAAGTCTGTATTTTTTATAATGTACAATAACAATTCTTATGAATAATTTACAATTTATATCAAACATCAAAATTCAAAATTAAATAATATTTACTTGTTTACCATGATATGCAGTGCCTGGAGCGTCTATACGTCTGTCCCGAATCTTTATTATTTTTTTCCTCTCTTTGTATCATTTAAACTTGTATTATAAACGTATATTGTACTGAAGTATATTTGATATAGTAACTTTAAAATTTAGAAAATTTCTTTCTTTATATGTTTATGTATTAATCTGTTTTAAATATAAGTTGTTAATTATACGATGACGTTGTTAATTATATGATGATTATATTGTGATCAGAGGAAAAATACAGAACAATTAAAAATAATAAATCTTCGGAAAAGACATACATGACGTTCCAACAACTATAATGGTAAAAGAAAAAATAATGTTGTTTTGAATTTTAATGAAAATTAAAAATTGTTCGGATGAATTGTTAGCATATCTTCGTTTGTTTGTATAATGCATATTTTATCGGGTTGTAGGTTCCATCGGCGTAATGAATTTAGTAATTAACATATCAATAGAAAATAACGTTCAAACTTTGGCAGTAAATACATTGGTTTCGTTCATATAGAATTTAAAACAGATTAATACATAAACATATAAAGAAAGAAATTTTCTAAATTTTAAAGTTACTATATCAAATATACTTCAGTACAATATACGTTTATAATACAAGTTTAAATGATACAAAGAGAGGAAAAAAATAATAAAGATTCGGGACAGACGTATAGACGCTCCAGGCACTGCATATCATGGTAAACAAGTAAATATTATTTAATTTTGAATTTTGATGTTTGATATAAATTGTAAATTATTCATAAGAATTGTTATTGTACATTATAAAAAATACAGACTTAATTATGTTGTAGGTTCATTCAGCGGGGTCGAAATTTATAATAAAATATTTTTCCAAAAATGATACGAACTAGTTTAAATAATAGCGGATGATACCTTAGTTGTTTGTTTGTTTCAAGAAAATAATAATTCAGAAATTGTTTTTAAAAATTAAAGCTGTACTTAATGAAGTTGGAAATATAAGGATACTAATTAGACACTTTATGTAAAGGTAAATAGAAAAGAAAAAGTTTGTTCACCTCACTTATAACCTAGATTATGTAAATTATATACAGTGTGTCCGGTTACGGACTAGCGATATTCTAGGTACTTATAAAACAACTATTTTAATATACAAATACAGCATAAACTTGGGTCCAACCCACCTCCACGCTAAATGGCAGCCATTTTGATTTTTTTAATGAAATTTCTCTACGTGTGTACAAAAAACATCATATCAGCAAAAGTTTGGGTTTCACTGCGATAAAAATAGGCTTATTCGACGGGTAATAATACTGTCTGTCATTTACATTATAAAATAATGTGTTTACAATCTACAAACTTTAGAAAAAAAAAATTACATTTAAAAAAAAAGTAAAAAAATACGTAAATTGACAAATTATTGCAAATTACTACAAAATCACTACACATAACATAACCCATTTAATGTTTTTACTAGATCGATAGCTTTTGAGGTAAGCTACACTACAACATTAAATTTACAACTGTATGTCTATTACTTTAAGAGTTATTGTCACTTAAACATAGCGTATAAGCAAGCACAAAAGGCCTTTGTTAAGTGACATCTGGTATACGCTGCATTCTATTCGAGAAAAAAGTAGAAATACTATTTGCTATCAGCGAGAGTAAGTGAGATGGAACATACTGGCACTACCTGGAATTAAATCAAATAGTTTTAGGGATAATGAATACTTAAATTAGTTGTTGTCCCTCGCCCTGCGTTGTGATCGCTACTTTGACTTACTGTCCGTGCTGTTAACGTTCTGTATTAGTGATTAATTAATTACGCCTGTGATACGAATATGGAAAATCGTCAATATTCATCGCAACATATTGCCGAAATACACTTTGTGTATGGTTTTTGCAATGGGAGTGCAAATCTGGCTGTACAAGAATATCGACGAAGGTACCCCAATAGACCTACACCGATTCGCCAATCTTTCATCGACGTGCACATAAGTTTAGCAGAAAGGGATATATGCCACAGTTCCAAATGCAAGAGAAGAACTCGTCGTTAAAATTTTGTCAGTCGCCGAAGAAATAAGACTAGATACAGACATGGTCAGACGCTCGACTTGCCCAGGTGGCACAGAGAGCTTTGAGCTGTCTACAGGCTGGAGGTGGACACTTTGAGCAACTGCTTTAGATATTAAATAGTTCTGTCAATATTGTAAAAGAATTTAATAAAAAAAAAAAGATTTTAAGTGTTTTATTAATGTTTTCCTATCTTGGGTTCCGAGAAAGGCCTTTTGTGCTTGCTTATACGCTATGTTTAAGTGACAATAACTCTTAAAGTAATAGACATACAGTTGTAAATTTAATGTTGTAGTGTAGCTTAGCTCAAAAGCTATCGATCTAGTAAAAACATTAAATGGGTTATGTGTAGTGATTTTGTAGTAATTTGCAATAATTTGTCAATTTACGTATTTTTTTACTTTTTTTTTAAATGTAATTTTTTTTTCTAAAGTTTGTAGATTGTAAACACATTATTTTATAATGTAAATGACAGACAGTATTATTACCCGTCGAATAAGCCTATTTTTATCGCAGTGAAACCCAAACTTTTGCTGATATGATGTTTTTTGTACACACGTAGAGAAATTTCATTAAAAAAATCAAAATGGCTGCCATTTAGCGTGGAGGTGGGTTGGACCCAAGTTTATGCTGTATTTGTATATTAAAATAGTTGTTTTATAAGTATCTAGAATATCGCTAGTCCGTAACCGGACACACTGTATATGGCCTTTCACTTATGTATAACAATAAATTTGTAGATGCCTGAAGAAGATCTAATAAAAGATCGAAACGTCGCATGAATTTGCAATTGGTGTTTTTGATTGGTACCTGATGTCCTCTTTCCTGCTAACCAAAAACGTAGTATTTTTTTTTTAAAGACAATCAGGGTCGGCCCTGTAACAACGAAGAGAAAGAATGACGAACCTTGACTCGGATAATTCGAATCCTTTTTATCATTTTTATAGGTTTTTATACGTAAAGAAATTTCTATACATTCATGGGTTTTTTAAGATCAATAAGTTCAATAACACCCATTAATTATATACATTATGCAGTTTCTATAAAACATTTTTTTTTCAATTATGTGTTAATGCAATAAAAACACTTAGTTCGGTATGAAATCCTTTATTGATTTTTGGTATTTTTTGAGACAGTTTATTTATTTTTTTAATATACCCACTTTACTGAAATATAAAAATTATAACTTCATAATGACCATATTAGTCACGGTTTAAAAAAAATATTTTACTACAAAATAATCGAAATGACAATTTAATATACTTGTAACCCATTAAATGCAACCTAATAAGATGAAAAATTTTATATAATAAAAGAATATGTTAGGCATGTAACGGGTTATTACAAAAAATTATTTCCTTGGAGCCACAGACACCAAAGTAAGTATTACATAGCCATAAAAGTAGAATTTCAAATTAATAAGATATCAAACATCATAGAAAAGAATCTAGAATACAATTTTTTAATTTAATTCGACGATATCCGAGTTAATCGCTTTAGATACTGACATATTATTTGCCGCCATTTTTTACGTCAAACAATGTTTCTTTGACAATTAATATAATTGCAGATGATATAATGTATTATGATAATATATTGCACGATTAGCTGATATATTATGTAATATTAGTATTATCATAAGCATTATCTAATAATAATTACAATATAAATGTCTTACTTAACTTTTATAAAACAATGCTATATTGTAGGTATATCCTGCCGATAGTTCAGTGTAGCATAACCATATTATTGATTTGTTTGGTTTAATGGATTTAAATGGCGCCAAAAGGGTACAGATGTTTTTTCCAATGTCAGATATGATTGAGAATACACGAAGGAGATTGATCGATTAACCAAGCTATCAGTAGAATTAGTAACTTAGAAATCATGAAAGGATATAATGGAAATTATTTTAAAATTAATAACATGTCATGCTTGTAAAATAAATTGTATAATTGATTTTTTTTTAAAGTACAATAAGCTGCAAAAGTTGATAAAAAATAAATATATTATTAAAAGAAATATTTTTTTTTATTTCAATGAACGTTTCTACAATTATACTATTAATCTATTCCGTCATACTTATAACTGCCCAGTCATTACAGGAAAAATAATCCAGCATAAATCTCAAACATGTAAAATTTACTCTTTGTGAAAAATACAAGAATATAGATTTTTCAAATTTTGTCCATAAAGACAGATAAAAACTTTGGAAAATCAACATTTGCAAAAAATTCAAGTTAGATTTTATAAAGAAAAAAATAACCAAAATATTTAGGTTGATAAAAGTATGCAATACTTTATCAAATTAATATGAAGTTCAAATCCGTATTTTACGATATCAATAATTTATATTTATAATTTTTTTACAATAATGTTTAAGGTTATTTGTAGCTTATTAATCATCACAGAACATAATCTTGACTTAAAAATACTACCGACCAATATTTTATATTAATTAAAACCAAAAATTAAAAATTATATATTATATTATAATAATATATTTGATTTTTTTAATGATGAAAGATTATAACTGACATTCTTCAACCTTTGCAGCTTTAAGTTTTAAATGATAATTATTTCGCACGAAGAAAACATTTTTACTATAAAAAACAAAATTAATACTACAGCACACAACGATCGATTCATTTTTCTATTATTATTTCTTGATAAACTAATTTAAGCGCGTTTCTGTGATTTATACTAAATAAAATAGTATTTCTGAAAATAAGATTGTTTTAATTTTTTAAATACTTTGTGTATGTATTAACACATTCAATATGCCTACAATTTTTAATTTGTATTTAAGTATAGGAATGTATAAAAATATCGATAACCATATTTTCTCATTATAGTTTTATTTAGTATAAATCACAAAAAAATATCAAATTACTGATTCTCATTCAAACGTAATAATAACAAATTTGCTTCAACAATTTCACAACAATATATCTAGTAATAAATAAAACATTGGCTATGTCGTTTAATTTTATTATTCAGCGGTCCTGGCAACACTTAAAATGATGAGAATTCATATATACAGCCTTAAAAAAATTATACTTATGACTCTTGCTTCGTTTATTGTAAAAAAAAGATTATTATTTTAGTGGGTCTCGTCTATTCCCTAATCATAAAGTTTTTGTATCACTAAATGCATAATATAACACCTCTACACGTGTATATACTATAAGTTATATTATACGACTTTATGCCAGCCGTTACATATGAATACAAGTTTAGTATATTGCTATGTCTCACTCTCTCAAATAGCGAAAGAGACGACATGCTATTATAGTTTTTCAAGATTATCTTTCAAAGTTTGCAGTATTTTATTTTCATATTTTGAAGGCTGGCATAATTAAAATACAAATAACGTTATGAATTAAGTTATAAAGCTGTGACGAGTACAAGCCACAGCGAGACAAAAAATAAGCTAATTCTTATAAAAAATACCTCTTTAGTATTTAGACGGACATTTGACGTTTACCATTTTATTATGATACACATAATGAATTTACTGGTTCTATTATAACAAAATTAATTTTAAGCAAACATGAGTATTATTTTTATGAAATATAATTAAAATTCTATTATATGTTGTACCCGTTAAATACTAAAGAAGGTGCAGCGTACGCTACCTTACACTTAATACTTTTTTTAAGGTATTATTTGTCAATTTTTTAACTTTTTTTTATGGCACCACAGCCACTTATATCAAAGACAATCACACATTAATTGTGCATAAATAAATTATATAAATCTTTCGAAATATTCCTCAACGTAGAGCCATAGATATTCGTCTTGTCATTTATAATCAAAATAAAATCAAACTACTTAGTGTCACACCTGAATCTTGATATAATTAAAGAATAAATGATAAAACCGCAAGGAATCTAAGTAATAATTAATTTCATTACATTGCAAAAAAAAAAAATGATGCAGATGCCAGTGAACCAGCTTTCTGCTTCAGGAATGTGGGTAACCAGATGATTTAATAAAAAAATTACGCCAATATTCGTATTTGCAAATTTTTTAATTAGTATTTTTTTATATATTTTAGTACGTAGGCTGAACCCGCTGAACCACACCAACGTTCATCGCAAGCGCTGAGGCGTATTTGCTTATGGAATTTTAGCGTAATCATTTTTATGAAATCTAAGATAAAACAAAACGTTGATTTTAAAAATTTGATGTAAACACAAATAATAAAAAAAAAGACTAAAACATATGAATAAACAAATATTACTATAATATAAATATAAATAAATAAATATAAATATTAACCAACAATCACACCACGTTAACCTAGCCCCGTGATAAGTTCGTAAGAACTTGTGTTACAGGTACTAGGAACGGAAATAAATTTAAGATATAAATACATATATACATAAATACACATCCATGACCCGGTGCAGACATCTATATTCGTCATACAGATTATCTGCACCTGGCGGGATTCGAACCCGCGACCGCTGCGTAAAGTGTCCAGTTGCCTGACCACTAGACCAGCCGGCCGTCGAATATATTTCATTTAAATATTTATTTTATTTATATATATTACAAAAAATATAAATATATATTTAAAAAGACATAAATCGGCTCGATTCTGAGAAATATTTCAAACGAAAGCGTTATAAGATCTTATTGCAATAACCCAAGTGTATTGCCCTACAAGTGTAACATCACAACCGACGCCAGTAAGCGATGTAGCCTATTTAAGCTCATTTTATTGAAAATTCGACGTTAAAAACAACAAAATGAAGTTAAAAATTGCATGCACGTTGGCACTATATACAAAATGACTGAATAAATTGAGGTAAATGTACGTGTTTATATATTTTGCCTATGGTATAAAAATATGAATTAAATTATGGTCTATATTAACCATAGACGATATAGACACGAGCGTAACCTTTTCGAATGTAAAAATACAACTTTAAATTCGACTAAATTCGTTTTACTAAATGAAATATGTATTTACAGTATTTAAAAATATATATATTTTAATTTAATTATTGGTAATGTCACAACTTAAATATGCCCAAACCTTCTCATATTTCCGGCCTTATTCAATTCAGTTTTATTGACATAGAAATGCATATAACAAAAAAATGTCTATATGTCTATGATTAGAACATAAATGACAACTGACAAAAATAAGTTAAAGCCGTTTAAACACTCGGTAAAAAGTAATTTCCGACAAAACAATATATCCCGGAAGAAATTAAAGGGCACTTCAAAGCAAAGTAATAGTCATAAAAAGTTGTCCATATAAACGTGTAACGAAACCAGACGGTTGCTAGTTTTAATCCGATCTCAGTTCAATTCAGTACTATTGATTTTTTATGTACTATACATTGTATAGTATTATATATATTATATGTATATGTATGTACTTACATACTTACTGTAAATATTTAACAACGTTTTACCATACGTTACTTTGTTACGTTCTCTTTCAGTGTATTATTATGTATAATATTAACGACAGGTGACAGTACACTTCAAATATCTCCGATTTCTTATCTGCGTTTTAATAAATTTAACTATTAATTAATGTCGAAAATCATCTAAATTAACCTATTTATAAAATAATAAAAAACTACACACAATAAATATATTAAAAAAAATAAAATAAAATGATTTTAACATAGAAATATCCAGGATATATTATTTGTAACATTTATATAAAATGATATTCTTGAAACTTGTTTAAAATGTTATCCCTCAATTTTGCCATTTGTCATTTTATATTACCTATATTGTAAATTGTTAATGTAAAGGAACGAAAATTGAAGGTAAATTTCAATATCGTACAAGCCGAAGCACTAATTACTTATTTTCAAAGATAAACATATATTTGCGAAATATAATCCAGCATAAAATAAAAAAGACCCATTTACATTTTAGGGTTACAATCTGCCTGGATTTACATTAGCCTCTAGGCTAAGTGTTCAAGTGTTCAGTTCAAGTGATCTATCACTTGCCTATTCGGAAGGCGCTCGGAGGCAGTTTTCATTGTCTTGGGTTCTTATTGGGTTTTAAATAGATGAAAGAAGATTAAAAACTCCGTAAAACCATTTTGAAAAGAAAATTTTATATTAGTGGTCACTTTTTCATCATACGATTTTTTAGTGATTAAAAATAGTTATAACAATCTTCCCAATTTTATAAAAACATATTTTCGACAGGGATTAAAAGAAAAGCATTAAACTTTATACGTAAGTCCGGGAGTTTACGTTTTTCTATTTTGATAATTTAAGGGATAGCAACTCTAGTCAATGCTCTTGACATTTAGCAATAGTCGGCTAGACAAAACGATTTAGCAATTGACATATGCGTTTGACATGACGTTAAAATGGAGGGAAATGTCAAAAAATTATCATATGTCATTCAGAATTATTAACGACAAAAAGTAGATATTAGGCATGAGACCGATATATCAAAACGTAACTAATATCGGTTACGCGTCCCCATATCATATCATATCGATATACCAAAACACAAAACCGTTTTCACATAACCAACGAAAACTTGAGCGCGAACACGAAACCGAAACTGGTAGAACGGTGACGGGCGCGCAACGGCTAAGAGCGGCGCGAAAGCTAAAACCTTATTATCTGCATCTCTTTCTTATAAAGGTAACTTCATACTGAATAAAAGAGATGAGGCGAATATGGTTTTCGATTCAATTTAGCGGTTTTAATGCAACTGTGTACATCGCAAAATATAAATACAAGTTTAAGCAATAAAGTCGAGTCTTTACTCTTTTATGGTTATGATTATTTAGTTTCCGTAATAAAATAGTGTGTGTATTTAAGAAAAAGTTTGTGAAACGAATCATTTTTAGTTTTATTGAAGTATGCCTTATAATAATTATTATATTAAAATATTAAAAATTATAATATTTAATATTTTATAACCATAAGACGTAGTTTTTCAAAACATTTGATATAATTTGATTTGATATGTTATAGTTTATATTTAAACTGTTTTAACCTTTATGTTCAACAGTTTGCGTTTGTTTCGTTTTGTGTTCACATTACGCAATTGATAGCAAAACATTGCTACTGATATCGATATATGAAAACGGTTTTCAATATCGATATGGAAACTTAATATCGGCTACGTAGCCGTTTGATCTAAAAACCGAAAACGCCCATGTCTAGTAGATATCGTGGTTTACGTTTTTTTAATAGTGCTAGACGCTAGTGACCATGAAAGTTTAGATTGAACAGAAACTAATTAAAACTGTATTTCTACTACAATCTGAAAATCTAATATAAAACTTGAAATCTTCATGAAGCGATGTTTAGATTATGATTATTTTTTAATATATGTTAAACACTATCTGTATGCATATCTAATAAAAAGAAATTAGTAAAAAGTGCGTTAAATTTTGGCTTGAACTATATTGTATTGTAATTTCTAAAATAATTTGAATGGAATCTTTTGTTTTATTAAATAAAGGTATAATTATTTGTTATCGTACAAAATTTTCGTAATTATTTGTAATGAATTAAAATGAGTTTTTTAATTTTTAATTAATATGTATATTAAAATAACAGAAATAAAAAATAGTTTTTTTTTTCGATATTAGAACCAATTCACTTCTTTATATTTTTGCACCATTACCGCAGACTGTGTTAAACACCATTTTAAAAATAATAAAAATTTATTAAATAAAATCTAAAAAAATCCATTCAAATTATGAAGAAAAACGAAGTTGTGACAATTATCTACTCTATAAAAAATCACACACATCACATAAGCATTCATACATTTAGAAAGTCTAGACCTAACCTAGATTGCACACAATGTGAGCAATAACATAATTAAGATAAGGTAAATTAAAAAAAAATATTCAACTAATTATGCCACGTATTTTACTAGTAAGGGATTCGTTAAAAAAGAAAAAAAAAGAAAAAAAAAAAGAAAAAAAAAAGAAGAAAAAATAAACACAAATATTGTAAAGAAGCTGTTAAGCCAAATAAACGAATTCATACTGAGAGCAAAATTCTTGAATTTATAAGAGTAAAATATAGCAATTGTCTATAATAAAATTTTAAAAAAATATTACAAGAATAAATTTTTGAATTTTATTTTACTTCATTTCAAAAACAACTTTATTAACGGTCCATATATTTAGATCGACAAAATAAAACGACCACAGACAAAATATTCGACTAAAGGACTACAGATCGTTCAACTCATCTTGACACGTGGCTGTACCTGTGTATGTGTGTATATTTGTAAATTTACAATTTTAATTTTTATGTCAGTAACGTTTCAGACGTCACGAGCAACATTTTTAGCTATCGCTTCTTCGTACAGTCAGTAAAATAAAATAAAAACTTTATAAGGGCGTTCAAGTATTACGTAACGAAATTATTACCCCCTCCTCCCTAAGCGTTACGTAACACCAAAAGTTACTATTTGTACCTAAAAGAGACAAATTTGTTGCACAAAGTACCGGAAAGTCTCTAAAATTCCTTTGTTATTGTTTTAATAACGTTTGCAGTAATAATAAATAAAACAAGAGATTTCTAACTCGTAATACATGGAGAAGCCTACGTTCAGCAGTAGACATCCAATGGCTAATATTATGATGATGATGATGAATACATGGAGAACAAAATAACAATGACGCACAATACAATCGAGAGACTCGCGACTCGAGTTTATGTTCAACGAAAAGGGTTACCAACTCGGAAGACTTTAATTTCTTAGTGTTTGATAATATTTTAATTTAAAAAAAAACAATGTTACATTACGTGTTGTGTGAAACCCCATCCCTCCCTTGTAACGCATCGTAACGTTTTACAAGACCCCCCCAGCTCGCTAAATTGCTTTACGTAATACTTGAACGCCCCCTAACGCTGAGATTTTGTATTCTAAATTTGAAAACAAGTAATAGTCATATTCAACATGATTTTACGTATAGACTCATTTGACTGTACTTGTTCTCACACACACGCAATTACTGTATCTGTACACGCTTGACGCACTAGCGTAGCACCGAATAAAGAAGACTTGGAATAATTTATAGTCAAGTTCAAAATAATATAATCAAAAATACTCCAATCTATAAAATCCGAAACTAGATCACGATATAACCGTCCCTAATTTAATATGATAATATGTCGAATAAATTGTCTATGAATTTTATTTACAAAAATTAAAATAAGACTATACTAAAAAGCCACTCACGGCGTTATTGTGGTGCTGTTAAGAAAAAATATTTTTGCACTTTTTTTGTATTAATTTTTATCACAATAATCACACACTCTAGCATAATTGTCCAATGATCTTAGAAAAAATACATTATATGATTACTCATATTTTTAAACGTCAAAAAATATTTACAACATCTTAAGAACTATTTTTTTTTTATTGAACAATTCAGATTTCCGTCAAAATGTAAAACTTAAGAACACAATTTGACTAATTATGATTATTAAGGAAAACCTTTGCAATATGAACTTACAAGATTTTTTTTTAAACTAAATTATTTTTTTACTGTCCATTGCTGCTAAGAAATTAAATAAACGTATACACATCATCTTGAGATCTGTAACTCACTTATTTTATTTTAGATTTTTTTTTTCACAGTTTTTATCACATTTTTTTTTCAATACTGTTACCTCTTAGTTTGGTATTTTTAAGGGATATGTATGTCACTTTGCCAGAAAGTTCGTGCGACGAACGGTGCAGTGTTGCCACATTAGTGAAGTGTTTTTATATTTTTTATATAGGTATTGACAAACTGACTGCATTCAGGATGTGATTTTTTTACCTTTGCTTGGCGATACCTGGCAACACAAACATTTTTATTGAAATTTAAGTTTTTTTTTTCACATTTTTATACAAAATAATGTGTACACACAAGAGTAAAACGAACTTTTACGAACTTGTACGAACTTTTTATATCACAACATTATAATAATGTCACTGTAGTCCCATAAAGTCCAAATAATTGAAGAACTATGTGATCAAAACTTAACAAACAAAACTTCACATCTACAACGTAAACGTTATTTTAATTTAAAATAATTTAACCACTTTTAAATCAATAAGTTTACGTAGATCGACCAAAAAATTTTCAATAAAACAAAATTGTGAAAATAAATTATTATTCAAGTATCAAACTGAGTTAGTACTAAGTAAAATGCAAGATTTTTAATCCCTAATCCTTCCTATATTATAAAATATGTGAAATGAAACTTTGTTTATTACGCTTTCACGCGAAAACTACTTAACCGATCATCATGAAACTTTGTACATATGTTCTTGGAGGTATTAGAAGTAACATACAATACTTTTTAATAAAAAAAAATTTCAATACACCCACGCGAGCGAAGCCACAAACGGATGCTAGTATACAATAAACTACATAATACCTTGTTGTGTCACGCGATAGAGTTGACCGCGTAATGAGGTCGAGTCCCCTCTGGTTGGTACAGAGTTATCGACGCTATATAGTTGTTCGACATCACCTACAAATTAAATTATAAAATGTATTATTAATCGGATTTCGATGACAGAATAGAACAGTTTTAACAGGTGCAATTTAAAAATAAGTTTATGTATTGCTTTCTATATACCACATAAGGAGGGCTTTTTCCACAAGAGGGACATTACCAGGTTTTAGTTTATGCATTTCAACTAAATAAGGCTCGATAATAGTATAACTTGTCTGTGGCAAATTGAATATAGATTGTATAATACCAAGAAATTTATACACAAACTGGAATGCGCACATTCACTCAAAAAACGTTCCGAAGAGTGGGATTGCATCTCTTTCTACTAGTATGACCATGATTCATGGAATAGAGAAAAATTATATTTAAAATAAGTTAACGAAATTGTTATATATATTAAATCAATACGTCTGCCTAGACTGATGTAAAAGTTAAAAAATATTTTTTTATTAATACTAGCAACTCGTAATAAAGAGACAAAATCGGGTTATTTTAGTGAGGGTCCCACACTACCCCGTTGTCTCCCCGGACGACGAGGTCTGCGGTCAGGTAATTTTTTTTTCCAGCCAAAAAAAAAAGGGTATGACAGAGCGTGACCTCGAAGATCATGTCCTGGTAGCCGTAGCAGAAGGTGGAGCCGAAGGGGTTGGTGGTGTTGGTGGAGGAGGCGCGGTTGAGCACGACGGGCCGCTCGCACACGCGCAGCGCGCGCGACACGCTCTCCCACTTGCTGTACGCCGTGATGCTCACCGCGCCGCGCGACTCCACCAGCGCGTTCGACTCGCACCTGGGGGGGAGCAACAGGAGAGACCTTAGAGCATAT
Source organism: Euphydryas editha (assembly GCA_036937285.1). Lineage (NCBI taxonomy): Eukaryota > Metazoa > Arthropoda > Insecta > Lepidoptera > Nymphalidae > Euphydryas > Euphydryas editha. Next base: position 9,360,602 of record JAUPFZ010000024.1, read on the forward strand.
ACTACTGAAGGAGCTTCCCGTAGGCCGAAAGTGTAGACGACGTTGTAGAGAGAGAGACAGACATATCGGACTACATGCTATCTCGCCTCGCATACGCCTAGCGATGATGGGGATCGATGAGTGACATGGAAATATTTTTAGGTTTCAGTACGATTTGACGTAATTAAAAATTTGCGTAGCATTCAAGTGTATTTACGATGTTTTTTTTTTTTATTCATCTACCTGAACTTTTATCTAAGCATTTCAAAACTGAGCAATAATGAATAATCTAAAACTATTTAGGTATGGAAACTTACAAATTCTTTTTTTTAATGCCTAATAACACAAATAAATTTATGTTGTTCAGTATTTTGATCTGGGTATATCGATTTTCCTTACTCAAAATAGACATAATCATGAAGTAAGCCAACTTCAAAGTAGACACTTCATATAGATTTTTTTTTACACAAACAAAACATTGTCCACAAAATGCAATTTTATGGCAGTATTTTTAACAGGACGACATTGTTTTCATTTTTATCTTAGTTTTGAATTATAATAGCAATGCTTACTTGTCTGGCTGTACGTTCAGCTCGAATTCGCATCTGTGGTACATGTTGAAGTTGTAGTGACCCGGGTAGTTGGTGTGAAGCACGAACTTCTTCACTTGGTGCGTACGCGCATCGAAAAGCACATCCTGGAACAATTTCATCATAATTTAAAGAGAAATTTACATAAAGCTATTTGAACATCATTAATTTTTTTTAAAGATAAATACACTGTTGGTGTTAATTTTATATATCACTTAATAAAAAGTAAATAACTCGGTAAACTTATTAAGGTCTAATTAATTTTCAATTCCTATATAGAATTGAGTCAAGGTGATCACGTTTAAAAGCGACACCAAAACACATAAAACAGAATTTTTTTTTTCTGTTTTATTTATAATATTGAAAAAAAAATACTATAATTTTTGAACTGCAATCTTTTAAAAATTTTCCTATTTTCAATAAACAAAAAAAAAAATATGTCATAATTTATCACGGATGAAAAAATTACGATCTTTACCCGTTTAATTTATTTTTAACCATTTAAAAAACGACTTTTTTTAGGAGTAGGAGGTATGCTACACATTTATGAAATCTCTGTACATAAATTACCTTTATCAGTCAATTTGGACAAACTGGCGCCGTAACGCGTTACGTAACGAAGCGGTTTACTGTCCCATAAGAAATTATCAATATATATAAATAAAAAAAACGAATAGACGTAGCGCGCGCGCCTCACCATTCCCAGTGTGAAGTAGTTGAAGAAGTAGTCGGAGGCGGGCGGCGGGCGGCGGCGCGCGGTCGGCCGGTGGATGCGCATCTTGTCGTCGGCCTTGTAGTACAGGCGCGCGGGCGCCGCCAGCGCGCGCGCCACCGCCTGGCAGGTGTCGCCGAAGCGGACCACGCGCCGGCGCGGCGACGCCGGCGAGCCCGACCGCGTTCCTGCAATCGTCACTTCCTAGCTTTTACCCGCGGCTGCGCTCTGTTTAACCATAGAGGTATTATAGATAGAGCAGGGGAGCCAGGCCTCCGGCTCTCGGTTAGAGACAGAGAGAAACGATCGCGGTACCGGTTGAATTACATACCTTTATTCTCTTATATTACTGTGAATATTAGAGTTTGTTTTCTTATGGGTCTCCCCACCGTGATAAACACCTTAAAGCTTTGTTACTCATGATACGCAATAATTATCTGCTAATCCGCAATGAAGCAACGTGGCGGATTAAGCTCCAACAATACTTCCGTCTATTAAAGAAAATAATCAAAAAAAGTGGATTTCTTCAAATTCGGGCTATCCATCGCAGAATTTTTCAACAAAAATTCAAGAAATTAAGCATTGCTAGCCCAAATTAAAATCCAGTTGATTCTTTGATGAAAACGATTGAGGATTTCCTTTATATCTCTCAAAATAAACTCTTTTGCAAAAAAAAACGGGCACTTAAGCAAAGAACTATTTTATAGTTACTATTAGTTTGTTTGACAATTTTAGGTATTGTTATCCTCAGAATTTTATAAATTAATTAGGAAGGAATAGTTTTCATCAGTTTTATCATAACATTTTAATTAAATTATTAAGAAATAATGTTTAAGCTTAAAACACTATGATTGTACCTGCTCGCTAAATAAAAATGAAACGCGTTAATTTCTTTGTTTTTCTTGAATACATTAAAAGCAGATAAAAGTATAGTATTGAGTGTGACCCCCTCTTGCTGAAATCACAGCTTGCATTCGTCTGGGCATGCTAGTGAGTATATCTTTTATGGTTTCTTGGGGAATACGTTCCCACTCCGCGGTAATCAGATTCTTTAGCTCTCTGATGGTCTGCGGAGCCGGCTGCACTGATCTCACTCGTCGCTTCAGAACGTCCCAGACATGCTCTATGGGATTGAGGTCCGGACTTCTAGCTGGCCAGTCCAAACGACGAATTCCGACTTCTAGCATATACGCATCCACACCGCCAGACCGGTGGGCGCGAGCGTTGTCGTCCATAAAAATTGAGTTTTCGCCAAGAGCGGTTAAAGCGGGTTGTGCATAAGGAATTAGAACTTCCGTTATGTATCGGTGTCCAGTCAGTGTACCGTTTTCGATGAAGACTAACTCCGTACGATCCATAGAACTTATTCCTGCCCAAAACATAACAGAGCCCCCTCCATAAGGTGTGATTTCTTCAAAACATGCCTCTGCAAAGCGTTCTCCTCGTCTACGTAGCACTCGCCGACGTGGGTCTTCACCATGCAGAGATATCCTGGCTTCATCGGAGAACAATACCCTATCCCAGTCTTCATGAGTCCATGACACACAATTTCGAGCGAAGCTAAGGCTGGCAACTCGATGTCCACGGAGTAATTTAGGGCCGCGTGCCGGGCGATGACTGTGTATATTAGCAGCGAAAAGCCTCCTCCTGACCGTCCATAGACTAATTTGCACATTTCTTACTTCTTCGAGGGTGTTCTTGAGGTCCACATAAGAAGATTTGCGATTTCTCAACGCTTGACTAACTAGAAAACGATCATCCCGTGATTCGGTACATGTCTTTCTGCCAGAACCAGGCCTTCTCTTGACGGAACCGGTCTCTTGATAGCGCTGCCAGGTCCTTTGAACTGTCGACCGACTCACATTTAGCCTCTGAGCCACGAAGCATTGACTGCAACCTTCTTCAAGCAGCGCAATAATTTTGCTCGCTTTTATCACTTTATCTACCATTTTAGAGATTGCTAAACAGCAATAACAATACTTTTAAATGTCAAGGACACCAGATAATTTAATAAAAATTGACAAAAAGCTAATTAGAGTCGATATTAACTATAGGGAATTCGCGCCACAAAATGTAGTTAAAAGTTATTTTCTTTGAAAACCAGGCTCAGTCAAAAATTTGAATTTGGAATGTACTCTTATAAACATTATGGCACTTTTATAACTGGCCAGTAACATGTTCAAATGATTAAAACCTTTTTGGTATTTTATTTTTTTCAGCCAGGAAGAAAATCGAAACCGCCCGGTTTTTTTGCAAATGAGTGTATTATCATCAATTAAAACAAAAAAAAAATATGATTCCCAAATATCTGCTAATTAAAATACTCAGATCTAATACACACCAAACCATTGCGAAAATATTTCAAAACACCATATTTTCCTGGCTATTCGTAATCACCATGTCACACTCCACTCAAAATTCTTAATTCAGATATTTGTCTATTCAATTAAATATAGAAAGAAGTTTACCTTCAGTATATATGTGTAAGCGGAGTCCCAGAGTGGCAGTGGGTGAGCGGAGAACATCACAACGTCTCAAATGGAGTTGGTGACGGTAACAGGAAAGAGGCAGGTCGGCGAGGGGAGCCAAGCATCTGCCGCCACTAGCCGATCGTGTGAGCTGTTTGGAATATATTTAGAACATTTCTTGAAACAGCATTTTACCATATAATATTAACATCAAAGTATAAAATAAATAATTGTTATTATTAGTACTAAGTTCAGATACAGATTTGTCATTTAGATAAACTTTCATTTTAAATCTTCTACATGTCATAAAAGAAACAGATCCTTAGTTATAAAAAAAACTTCACCAATAACTTCATTAGTATTCTCACTAGTTGATGGAAATTTTCACTGCTAATCAAAGACATGAACATTGAACATGTTTCCATAAATACTACAAAGAAATATTTGCAAAAAAGGCAATAATCCTGGGAAAAAAAATATTTCAACCCCAGTTGTAATACCACATTTGCCAGTACATCATCACTTACTCTCCATTTCAGAACAGAAATTTATTACTATGTATTTGCCAAAATAATATACTTTCATTTTTTATTATTAATTAGCAAAATCTCATAAGTTTTTCAGTCATTTTAAAAATTTTCTCAAACTCTTGCATTGAACTTACCTGATGCTGTGATCCATAGTATATCGTTGTTCGGGAGACGACGGGCGAGCCGCCGTTCGGGAACTGCAGTGAGCCTAGACCGTGAGCGTATCCAGGCTGAAATTGTACAGTTCGAAGATTGAATTTTTTTTTTATTAATTAGGTTTTTTAAGCATTTTTAATTACTATTTTACGAATGAAAACTTTAGTTCCTTGTAGATTTAACTCTTAAGCTACTTTCGGAATGAGATTTTTCAATGTCAATTTCATTTTCATATAGTGTTTTATTTAAATGGGGCAATAAGAGGAAATGAGAAAACATAGGAAATACAGTTGACTTAGAAAACATTGATTCCCTGTTATAAAAAAATGGCATAAATCTTTCGATTTTATGCAAAGAAAAAATCAGAACAAGAGATTTTTTAACAACAAAAAAGATACTATTTCTTTTACTATATAATACTATTTCTTTCCAATACTTAATGACATTAAGAATAAACAATACTCTTTTATTGAAAATGAAACAACAGCAAAAAATATGGACATTATTAATACAATATACAAAAAATATTACCATACCTCAAATTTACTATCGACGGGAAAGTAAAACGAGAGACCCCTGAAATTGAGCGCGAACAAGTGTCGCTGGCTGTCGTACAAGCCAGGGTGAGTTGCCCCGAAGCAATGTTCCACTTGCTCGATAGATGGCGTAATCTCTGGCGAGTTGAAGTACATACCACTGGAAAGATAATGTCATATGTCGTTAATTAAATTCTATAATCTATTAAAGCTGAAGGTAAGCTGACACAGGGTAGTCATTGAGTTCAGTAAATAAATTACTTAGATCGATCTCCTTTGTGTATTCTCTACCTTAAGTGACATTAGTGAAATCATAATATGTACATGGAAAGGAAAATACCAAACGAGTGCCATTAAATTCAATTAACAAATAAACTAATAAATTAACGACTTCGTCATTTGGTAACTAAATTACTAAATACCGCCCAAAAATCGTTCGTGCCAAGTCGAGTACAATACGCAAGTGAGTAACATTTTGCAAGATAAACTAAACACCTCCAATCAAGACTAAAACCAGAAGTTCTGACAAATTTTGCTTGCGAACCAAAAAAAAAAAAAAACAAGTAGGCCCGAAAAAATTAAGAACAAAGTGGATGAATTCGACTAAGTGACTTACTAATTCAACACAATATATAATTATTACTAAATCACTTGCTACCGGATTAAATTATTTATTAGCCTAGTGTAAGCTAGCCTTATGGTGTCAAGAAGGCGGCGCGGCTGGCCGAGGTCGGACTCGACCTCGTGATCAGCCGCATAAAGAGTTTAGGGCTTCGTGTCAGAATTGACAAAACCGAAGCCCTCCTCTTCCGCGGGACGGGACGCAAGGGACCCCCACCGGGGGCTACCCTACAGATCGGAAAAGGGAGGGTCAGGATGAGCCCCCAAAACAAATATCTGGGGCTCATTCTCGACGGAGGGTGGACCTTCAGCCCACACTTCGCTATGGTAGGACCGAAGGTCGTGAAGGTGGCGAGTGCACACTCCTCCCGAACCTCAGAGGACCAAGCGCCGCCTGCAGGCAGCTGTACTCCGGTGTCTGCCGGAGTATGGCGAGCTATTAAAATAGCTTAGCTATAGCTTATCAAATGTAAAATAAATATTAAAATCGGTTTAGTATTTTCATAGTTTATCGACAACAAGCAAATTTTTCCGCGGTATTGTATAGTAAAATTCAACATCAGCGAAAATAGTAAAATCGTCGTCCCTGAACATCTGCAGCACCTGGATACTTCGTAAGGGTTAGGAGATCAAAGAGATACGTCTACGTTTATATATCTAACGTCAGCGGACGGGCGTGACGGCGTATTTTTTCAATCCATCATAATATACACAGGGAACATGACTGAGGAGCATGACTCTAGTGATGTATCGAATTGATTTTTTAAACGCGTAACTGGAGTTTTTTTTTAATGGATAATTGAATTATATTTTTAATATTAGAAAATAAAACAACTGTTATATATATTGAAATGACATTCGAATCTATACTAAATTTCATGGTCTATTTTGTTTTCAAATTAGGTAGGTACCTATACGATCTCAAATAATTTTCCCAAAAAGTTCATAAATGGTTCTGAGGTGACAAACATTTAACGGTAACGGTAATGATGGGTGAGTCGTGTAAAAATTGAGTGAGTTGAGGCAAGACCGCACTCTAATCGCATCACTGAAGTTACTCTTCAGTAATTTATAACTGTATTCTTATACTTTTATCTGACCACTAGCAAGATATACAAGCATGTCATTAAAATTATTTAAATTACGCTTATATTATAAAACTAAAAAGCTTATTGCATTGGAAATTTTTACTGATAATGCACGTCGTTATATTCTATATAGGTATACCCGTAACATCATCCGCGATGCTTATTATATTAACAATGTATTTTATGTAGAAGGGAAAAACACCGAAAGACAAAAAAAAATAACTCGTGCGTACGGTAGTAGTAGTAGTACACATGTCAGAAGTAAAACATCTTTGGCAAACTTAATTTAAAAATTATTAATTATTAGCTAAACATTCGATTGCTTAGTTACGCGTTGCTAGGATACGCGTTGCTAGGATACGCGACATCATCGAGAATACAAATCTATATTTACTATCTCATTCCCTCCTATACATTTATGTGTTGGTTTCTTTATCGTGACGCAATTTTCGTTATATCGAATTTTAAATCATCAGTTATAAATATAGTTGTTTATTAAAACTTTGAATAACTTTATATTATATGAAGATAGTGCAGTCAGTTTTAGATAAAGGTCAAGTATATAAGAATAAAACTTAGAATAATTGAAATATATACAAATAGTTTATCTGTGACGCGTATAACAATAGACTTGTATCAGTTTATTTGTATAGATAAGATTTTAATATTTATAATATTTATTAAAAATAAAAAATCAAATCAATAATCAACCCGCCTGTCAAGCGTGGTGAGTATGATGGGCGAGGCCTACGTTCAACAGTGGTGAGTGGACATCCAACGGCTAAAATAGTGGTGAATTTTTCCATTCTATACTCAAATTTTTTAAATATATTTACATCAGCAGGCTAAATCGATTAAATAATAATTATTTATGTAAAATACAACAACGGCCTATATTATATTCAAAGAAATAATAAAAAATCTAACTATTAAACTTGGTCTTAAAAGTAATTAATGCATTTTAAGTTAAAGTTAAGGATTCATATTTTTCCACAAGTGTAGTATTTAAAAAAAAAGAAAACATTAATAATAACTACAATAAAAATAATCTTTATCTACCAAAACGTATATAAACAAGAAAGGAGATAGCAGCATTGAAATGTTTAATGTTTTTTTAATGTATTTTGATGTTATTTAGTAATTATCTCACTCTCGCTAAATACATAAGGTTAAAGCATCATCATTATAACGTAACTAACACTAAACATAACGTGAATGAGTATAACACAGTTAATTAGTTTTATTAGCAGATAACACCTTGAAAACGATACCGGAGGGATACTAGTTCAAATATATAACATATACTAGCTGTGGCCCGTGGTTTTAACGGCATAACTCTTCCGAACATGTGTGTCGGAATTTCGAGATAAAATATATCCTATATAATTCCGCAATTTATAATGTGTGTATATATGAATCAGTCTGTAAATATCCCACTACACTGTAGTGACTACAGGGAAAAGGCCTCCTTTCCATATTGGAGAATGGTTGGAGCCTAATCCACCACGCTGCCCCACAGCGAGTTAGCGAATATTTTTCCCTACCATGAGTAACGATCGCTATCAGATGTCTGTGATAACAACCGGAACGATGGCTTTACATCCTATCCAAGGCACTGTGGGGTTAGCCGCAAAAATCCAGACTAGAAACAAATATTTGTACAAATACAAATATCTGCCCCGAGCGGGTATCGAACCCGCGACCGCCAGTGTTGAGGTAACTATTCGCACTACTACACCAGAAAGGTTGTCTTGTTGTTTATATACCAAGTTTATTTACAATAGGTTGCGCAGATTTCCGTGAAAGGGTAACAAACATACATGATCACAAACTTTTGCATTTATTATATTAGTTAGGTATATAAATAAACGTTAGAGAGGACAGAACTTCCTCCAACGTCAAAGTTTATCTAGACTCTACAGAGGAAACGCTTTTCCTTAAAGCGATATCAAATAAATAAGCGCCTTACAACTCAACGTCCACAGGATGTCTATTTTGTTGGGAGTCCGGAAGCAATCACAATACACAAGCACAAACGCGTAGACCACGACAAACAACTGTATGGTCTATAATAATATTTGTCATGTGCGGGTATCGAACCCGCGATAGCATGTATTTGCCGTAACCACTGCGCTAACGCGTTGTCAAATCACCATCAAAGTCGAATTTCCACAGTATATATTGGTGTGATCGAATTATTTATGAACACTTATTGAATTTGTTCGGCTCGCACGATTTTACCCGATTTCACGTTCATATTGATAAATATGAACGATAGCTCTACATATGTATAGTGTAGTCTAGGGTGTAGGTACGTATCGACCAGTGATGTTATGGATATAAAATTTCGGATACGGATTGGATACGGATATAGAAATGATTATCATACCGGATATGGATACGGAAACGGATATGAAATTATTTCGGATTATCCGTTAGTTTCGGATAATTTCGGTTACGGATATTCGATTTTTTAATTGCTTACAACACAAGTTAGTTACGTTACGAGTATGATAAGACGACAACAAAAGAAAACAAATGCGCGCGTGTGTCGGCCGCTACCCGGCCGATCAACAAAACAACCTGTCAAAACGTGTCGCAATTAGGTGCCGCCCCTATCCGATATTATCCGTAACTTTTATTTCGGATTCGGTTACGGTTACGGAGCTCCCTAACATCCCTAGTATCGACGATACCCTAACACGGCTCTGCTAGAAAAACTGTGATTCAGAAAACGCTGTTCAAACTTAAATAATTATTATCTATAATTTTTACATAAACATATTTTTAATAATATTGTCAAAATATATTTAGTAACTACATATATTATATTATATGGTTCTCGTTGACTATCTTTATGTAAAGTATAATATTATGTAATAGTAATAAATAGTGCCTTGATAATTATGTCTGTCCCACAAACTAGACGTCCCAAGTGTAGAAGGAAGTTATGGCTGGACATCGTAAAGCAGGATAAGAGCTATGGGACTAACACTGTATGATACTAAATACCATGCCAAGTGGATGAGTAACTTAGACGGAAAGCAGACCCTGGTAATAGCCGGTATTAATTGATAGTAATTTCGGGACTTCCAGTACCAATACAAATGACCAACTACTGCCTGTATCATTATACTATATAAGCTACTAGCTTCTGCCCGCGGCTTCGCCCGCGTGGATTTCGGTTATCACGACCAAAAAAAGTATCCTATGTTACTTCTAATACCTCCAAGAACATGTGTACAGTTTTATGATGATCGGTTAAGTAGTTTTCGCGTGAAAGCGTAACAAACAAATTTACATTTCACATTTATAATATAAAAGGATAATTGCAAATTTTTGTCATGAGTGAGGATCAAACTCGCGACTTGTCGCGCAAATACCAGTCGCTGTCACTTCTGTACCAACCAATCGACGAATCGGAATCGGTTAGTAGTTTCTGACTTAATTACTTACAAACAAAGTATCCTCTTTATAATACATGTATAGAAAGTAAATATAAGAAAAAAAAATTGATTACTCACCTATACCTAAGCTTAACCAATTTCATATTATATATCTCGATAATCTTGAGCCGTTGCGCGACGGGGTCGAATATTAACCGAATGCCGTCCTGCGGCATATTTATTACTAAGTCTACTGACAGTGGATTCTGAAACAATGAAAATCAACAATTATTAAAACATTAAAACCTGTTCCGTAAGGACACAACTTAAGAAAAAATGGCAAAACCAGTCGTGGTTGTCGAACCATCTGTTTGGTTTATAAAAATATTTGAAATCAGCGGGGATCGAACCCGATAGTTAGCTTAGAAGCCATTTGCTTTGACGATTGCGCTATTAAAACGTACGAACGTAAATACGTTATACATGATTATATATAATTTAACTCAAACAATGTCATTTAAATAAACGCGTTAAAATAACGAAAAATTATCAAATACCTTTTTCGTATCTTAAAAATTTGTAGGTTATTTTTAGGAAATCCGTTTTATTAAATTGTCTTCAAAATAATTGAAAAGAAAAACGTGGTAGCGAGATTTAAAAATGATATAACAGTTTTTTACTTCTTAAAAGTGATCAACTTCCCTCATTATGGTTAGGTATTTTTCCTAAATCCTAGATAAATTATAAAGTATGGGATGGGTGTTTCTCACCCTTACTCTATCTAGCTACAATTATAGATAGCAATTTAATCTACCACAGTTTAATAGGTGTATATCTGTTTTGCCTTCAATAGTTTTTACATATATTTATAATTAAAAAGAAGTTGAAGTAATTATAGGTTCATTATTTTAAAAAGTACTTACGATACCAAAACTGCATTTGTATACCCAATATCGACATAACTATAGATCTATGTAATACCATAGATATATAATTAATAAATTACGTTGTATATTTGAGTCGAATTAAATTGTAATAATAATGCTTAAAATAATTAATAATAAAACCATTGTTTTACTACCCGTTCTGATAAGAGCTAACTCTTTGTGTATCACGCTATTGTAATGAAGATTTATATGACTCATATACAGCTGTTACTCGTACGAACTGAGTATGTATATAAACAGTTATACGCTAAATATGTCGATACGACGTAAACAAATGCTCGTGTTTTTACGTACATTAGTATTACTTAATAATAATGATTTATATAATTTCTAAACACGAATCAGTGGAATTTCAATAATTTTAAGTGACTATTCATTTTTTATAAATGTGAGAATCGTACCACGCAGAATTAGTGACTATTCAATGTATGAATGTGTGAATATCAGAGTCCAGTGATTTAACCATTGAATATTTGTATGTGTATTAGTGAATATTTACTAACATGTTATTGAAATTCACTGATATTTAGTGACTACAGCTTCACTGACGTAATTAATGAAAATTCCACTGTTCATGTTTAGAGAGTATGTACTCGTATGTATGTTCTATGATTCTACTTTAGAACTCTCAAGATAAGCAAAAACTAAAAGATTTGTTTTCTATCCTCGCAAACTTCAAACCTACTGTATCTATGATTTATTTTTCTACATTCTTCATCCGTCAATTAGTGAGGATAAGATGATGATAGATCTGTGGTCCGTCTAATCAATCATTTTTTTTTTAAAGATAAAACATTAATCCAAATGAATGTATCAACACGAAAAAGCCATTTGTTTTTCTTAATTAAAAATATAAGCAACTACAGTTCTCCGATACGGATAAATCTCCTTGGGAGTACCGATGGGACTCTCGAGGGTACTCAAACAAAAGTCAACAACTCTACTTACTAAACTTGTTCTCTTCTTTGATTATATAAAATATTACGAGTAATATCAACTTATGATAAAATTTATAATTAAATAGTATAAAATAGTAAAATCTAAATTATGTTAGAGGTAAAAAAAATATATACCTAATATTCTGTATAGTTAAATTCCATTAGAAAATCTATAAAATATACGTTTATTTAAGTAAATTAAACGATATCGACTCACCTGATCGCTATAAAGAACCTGGACACCCCGTATCGTTCCGACTTGACTCTGAATAATGGAGACAGCTTGCGAAAAATGCATTCCTGGAAAAAAAAACAAATTAAATTCTTTAATACAAAGATATTTCATTAACTTTCATGGAATTATAATGGGACTGATCCAGTTACAATTTAATTCGCTGATATAAGAGGTAAGTTTTTTTTTTTTATGTTTAACAGTTTTACATAAAAAATTGTTTTGACAAGGTTTTTGGCGTAGTAATATCATATGAAAATCAAAATCAAAATCAAAAACAACTTTATTCAAATAGGCTCCGCGAGCACTTTCGAATCGTCATTTTACAAAATGAATATTGTAGTGATTATTATTATTTTTTGTAAAAGTAAAGCTACCACCGATTCGGAATGTAGATTCTGCAGAGAAGAATCGGCAAGAAACTCCGCAGTTACTCTTTTGAAAATAATACATAAACTGTGTTTTAGTACAAAGTTAGTAATATCTTGCATGAAATACAGCGCCACTAAGTCCACACGTCTTTATCAGCTAAATAGTCCTGCACCGAATAATACGCTTTATCTATTTTTTTTTTAAATGAAATCTTTAAATTTATTATGAGACAGTTCCAAAATTGTTTGTGGGATTTTATTATACATGCGAATACCATAACCTGACCTAAAACCTAAGGTAGCCTAATATCTGTGGGTACCTACCCACAGATCTTAGCTACCTTCTTAGAAGCTTAGAAGCCTTCTTACTAGCTTAGAAGTAGAGTTTACTTTACCACCTGGTAAGATAAACTCTACATCGTATCTTCTCTACTCCATGTGACATTGATGAAATCATCCGTACTCTTTTGAAAGCTGTTGAACAAATGAATGAATGACCGAATGAAATAAACTATTTTTAATTTGGTATGTGGTACTTATCAAGAAGAGGATTCACAGGTGATGGAGATTCGTCAGACGGCCTATGTCAATCAATGGACGACTAAACTTTGACCGTGATGATCAGAATATACATTCTGTACTGTACTGTAACAGCCTGTAAAGAACCCACTGCTTAGCGAAGGCCTCTTCTCCATATAAAAGAAGGGTTGGAGCTTAATCCACCACGCTGTCTCACTGCGGGTTTGCGGATAATTTCCCTACCATGAGTAACGATCGTTATCAGATTTCTATGATAACAACCAGGACCGACGGCTTTACGTGCTCTTCGAGACACGGTGGGAAGACCCACAAGGACATACACCCAGACCGGAAACAAATATTTGCAGAAATACAAATATTTGTCCCGAGCGAATCGAACCCGCGACCGTCGGTGCGAACCGTTGAGGCGACTACTCGCACCACTACACCAGAACGGTCGTCAAGATATACATATTTAATAAAATTATAATTACCTATTTTTTTAGTGTTCTTATTACGCTTTCAAATTATTATAGATAAAAAATTTCAGTTGAAAGATTTGTAAAATTTAAATATAAATATGTTTACGGAAAAGATAACACAATAGGGCAGTGTATTCTTTATTGTGATGCCACTACTGCCTTTAACCCTTTATATCATCAACAAATATGTGACTAATCGATTTGTTAGCAGTACAGCACTACTTAGTACTTTCATACATTTTGACTCGTTCTTTGCCAATTGAATTCGTTACTAAACATTTTGTCTAGCCGCTCAGGATATATGTATTTTTTTTTAATGCAAGAGGGAGCAAACGAACAGTTAGTTCGCCTGGTGGTAAATGACATCCATTGACACCCGCTACATCAGAGGAATAGCAGGTGTGATGCCGGCCTTTCAAACAGTGGCGGTAGCTTCATACAAGCCAAAAAGCCGTGCTTGCCCTACTTCAAATTCCGTACCGACCGAAACATTGACTTTCATATTTAAATTTTCGCGCGTCAATTCTTTCACTTCGTTTTTTTTTTATCTATGACTATTATAAGTAGTGTCCGAACGCGCCGCGCCCGCCGGCCGCCAAATACTACGTAGCGTTGACGGCCGTATGCCTCTCGCTCACACTCATTGGCTTGCAACGGGGCTTCGCCGGCGTGTATTTCTGCACCGTTCTAACCTATGAAAAAGTCTATAGATATAACTACTGTGTGTTTCTATAGCAATTAGTATGGAAGAATAAGCCCGGCTTTCACTATGAAATTAGTCACAAACTAGCGCCACAGTATTAGCGCCACGAAGTTGGTTTTTGTTTTCAAATTTCACGGTACATGTCAAAGAGTGTAAATATGTATAATGATGATATACATTTTGTTTAGTGATTGAGCGGATAACTGATACATTTTTCATTTTCGTGATTTTGATTTTAAAATGAGTTCATATAGATATATGATAGAAATCTTATTGTTCCTTGTAAGAATTTAAAGTGTGTGAAAGTTTTAATAGGCGAGGAAAAGGTGAAATCTTTATCTTTCACGGAGGAAAAAAAACATAGCTTCGGAATAACCTAATACACCGGATTTGTGTATTTCGCAAACAAGTAAGTCTCACAAAAGTTTAATAGATCAGTACCTATACAAGACTCATTGGATTGTAGGTTGCTCTCATTCCAATAAATTGTATTGTTGGTGTTGCATATTTTTACGACCTTGTTTTAGAAAAACATATGCAACAACAAGATAGCGGCAAACCCGGGCTTAGTTATTTATCGAATAAAATTCAAAATGATATCATTCATTCCGTAGCCTATGTAGAAAATCTCGCATCGAGTTTGAGATCAAACTTACAAAATTTGTTTCAATTATAATTACTTTATCTTATTATTACGTTTTTACCCGACTGCGACAGAAGGAGGGTTATGTTTTTCGAGTGTATGCATGTATGTATGTATGTATGTATGTATGTATGTATGTATGTATGTATGTATGTATGTATGTATGTATGTATGTATGTATGTATGTATGTATGTATGTATGTATGTATGTATGTATGTATGTATGTATGTATGTATGTATGTATGTATGTATGTATGTATGTATGTATGTATGTATGTATGTATGTCCATCTCTTTGGCACGCCCTACAGCCCAAACGGCTGGACGGTTTTTGACATATGAGGTGTCGTTGGATTTGTCTAAATTTTAGTAGTGACATAGGCTATATAAGTTTTCAAAATGGCGCCCGCAAATGGCGGAATGAGGGGGAGGGAGTTGAATTTTTTTTCTTAATGTAGCTATATGGGTATCAAATGAAAGCTAGTAAATTGTTTTATTCTTTTTAGTTTATAATAAGAGTATTTTACGCAGTCGGGTTTTTTGATTTTTTTAATTAAGCATACTTGTTGTTACATTGTTATTACGTTAAACAACCAATAAATTTTTCAAAAGTCAATCGTGCAGTTTTCGATACATATCATAAGCTTTTTTAATGCCTCTGTAATAGCGCTTTAACTTTTCATGTGTTTTTTTTTTTGTTTGTTAGTTTGTGATGTAGGTTTGTAACAAAACGCGTGGGGTTTTGTCAATGCTGACATGTTTGTGATTTTCTGTCTAGTAGTAACATGCCTTCAGTGTGCTTTGTTAAAACTCGCCGACGGCAATGATTATGAAGACTGAAGAGTAAAGGGTTGCAAAATTTCATGGAATTTATAAATTGTCATGACATTTATTTAAAAAAAAATCGAATCATAAACAAAAAATGTATGTCGGGCTTGCCCTGTTCTCAAGTACTAGGCACGCCACTGCTTTCAAATAAGAGTATGCTGTTCTCTTGAAGGTCCCTAAGTCGATCAGTTTGGAAATACCGTAGGTTCCAGCTGGTTCCATATAGTGGTCGTGCGAGGCAGGAAATGCCTTAAAAATCGAGTTGTGTATGTATGAATATATCTGTCAAAATATACATAATATACACAACAATTTATAATTTAACCACTATTTTATTATAGTTTTAAAAACATAGATTATACTATCGAAATCATTAATTTTAAATATGATGTAATTATGAATATCTTTTTTATAGCATACTAGCTTCTGCCCGCAGCTTAGCCCGCGTGGATATCGGTTATCGCGACTAAAAAAAAAAGGTTCCTATGTTACTTCTAATACCTCCAAGTATTCTTGGGTACAAAATTTCATGATGATCGATTAAGTAGTTTTCGCGTGAAAGCGTAACAAACAAACTTACATTTCACATTTATAATGTTATAGGTATTAAAAGATTGTCAATTCGTAATTATTAATAAATTAGATTAATTTGAAATGTATAAGATATATTCGTATAAACTTAAAACTCTGATTGCTTATTGTTTGCTTTGAAATCGAAATCTTCCAGTTTGATAAAAATAATCATTCATCATCATCAATCATATATTATCGAAATCATGAATTTTAAATATGATGTTGTGTAATTATGAATTTCTAGTTTATTGCATATTGAAATATTCGCAATTCGTGATTATGAATGAATTAAATTAATTTTGAATGTATAAGATTTTATACTCGTATAAACTTAAAACTTTGATTGCTTATTGTTTGCTCTGAAATCGCAAGCTTCCAGTTTGTTAAAATGAATCATTGTCTATATTTATTTGTTGCACAAAATAGGATATTAAACAATATACTAAATGAAATATCGAAGCGTATAAAAAATAAACTATATTTTTATTATTTGACTGGCCCGTGACGCAGGTAGCAGTGGACACTGCTACCTGCGTCACGTCACGTCACTGTTTTCTGCTCCGGGGTTGTGGGTTCGATTCCCGCCCCGAGTCTGGATGTAATATGTATTTATTTATATATGTATTATTTATATGTATATTTATTTTAAAAAAATGTATATCAGTCAACTGTTACCTAAAACACAGACATTAAGTTGCCTACCTTAGGGACAGTCGACCGTGTGTGTATGTTAAACATATTTATTTATTTATTATTTATTAAACAAAAAATATGCGTTCCATTTCGTACATACGTGTGATAATCATTTTAATGGAATTGTTTTGTCTACGTTAAGTACGCTCGTCTCTTTCGTATTCATTGACCGATAAGCGACAAGTTAATGACACTGTAAATATTAAACACGCGTTACTTAAATTTCTTTCTTTTCCTCATTAAAATCAAATAAAATCATAATTTACTTTACTTAAATATATTGAAACATGATTGTTTAATATTTATTAAGTGCAGCTACCACCGGATTTGGAATGTAAAATATTGATTTATGAAGTAAAGCTACTACCGTAATTGAAATGTAAAGTAAAAAAAATTTGATTGTTAATTGTTTGTTTATTAAAATCCATCTTAAGTAACTATTAGTATAGATTTATGAATAAACAATATATTAGGGGTTAAAGTATGAAATTGCCGTTTTGTACTGAAAAACTGAGATTCGTTTTTTTTTTTTTTATTAATTAAAAAATTTTTATTTATTTAATCAAAATAATTACCATTATTATCTATACATTGCTGCCATCTAATAGGAAGGTCAGTTAGGGCTTTACGATAGAACTCTGGTGATCTAGATTCGACAAACTGTGTCAAAACATTTTGTAGGTATTGCCTCCTGACAAGAAAACTTTTTATCACGTAGAAAATTGTCCAAATCACGAAAAAAAATGGTATTCCGTTGGAGCAAGGTCTGGCGAATATGGAGGGTGACGAATCGTTTCTAATTGCAGTTCCTGTAGACTTAAAACGGTTTCTCGTGCTGTATGAGGTCTCGCGTTATCATGGAGCAATAATGGTGAAGATCTATTCATAGGTCGGTGCTGTTTCACTGCTAGTTTTGCTGTCATTATACGGAGTTCGGCACAGTAGACATCTGCCGTTATTGCTTGACCAGATCGGAGAAAGCTATAGTGAATAGCACCATGCTGAGACCACAAATAGTTACCGTTACCAAAAATCTCAAACTATGAAGGTTCTATGTCAATTCGAAGTACCTATTACGATAAAATGGCAATTTCATACTTTCTATTACTTTTAATTACTCATATTGATATATGTATAATATGTGTCAAGTATAAGACGGCATTTAGGGCAGTGCTAATGACACGGAATCGAGGTTGAACTTTACCGTCAAATTGGAACAATATGACGCTGTCATGAGTCGACTCAAAATGTCATTAGGACTGATTATTTCATAGAACTAACAATCCTCCTCTTGACACGAGTAAATTAAAATTTATTACTATTATTTTAATTTATTAAGCGTCAAATTGTGAAGTTTTATATAACCCATAAACATGCTTCCTAAAACAAAAAGAATGTTCCTAACAGATATAGAAATCGGACAGGAAGATTTTGGTTAGCGTTTTCTAAGGAACAAACAAACTCGTGCGCTGTATAATATAATGTATAATGTTTATAAAAGTAGGTAAAATAAGACCGCGGAGGCAGCAAACAGGCCAACAGTGTCAAGCGTTTTAAAAGATAAAAACGTCTGATTGTGAGTAAATCTTAGCAGAAACGTGAGATATAGGACTTATCTCTAGATCATTTGAAGAATAACTAATCTTTAGTATATTGTTTTGTTCACCTGAGGTGTAGCGTGTAGCGATCGTGCACCATGTAATCGCGTTTTTATGATTTTTTTGATTATTTGATTACATATATTTAATTTGCAAAACTTAATAGTCACTAAAAAACCCTTCAAAAATAATTAAAAATAAAAAGTGAAACTAAAAAAAATTAAAAATAAAAAGAAGCGGAGAAGAGATGATTTATTTAGAGATACTTGGATTAGCTACTAAAGCTAATTAGCAAATCCACTATATGATCTCATTTGGATAATTAACGTTACCTTTTATAATGATAACAAAAACTTTAACTTCAATTATATGTTAAATAAGAATACTTTCTATTACATTTTAGAAAAATAATTTTAAGGGTTACTATTTTATAATATAAAAACTCCCAAGAGATGTGAGTGAAGAGCACTTTACTAACATAGAGTCGCAAATTGGTAGGTGTGGTGCAGCGTATATTATAAAATAATTTAAATGTATCACGAACAAGTGTAAAACAAAATGATATTTTTTTTTCCAGTAGACTGCGCAAGTTTCAGCTTTCGTTTATAAGTAGGTACTTTTAAAAAAAATAAGAAAGTAACATTTAATTAGATATTTTCATAATATATAGCTAATAAAACTAAAATAACAACAACAAAAAAGTTAAAATTAATTACGGATGCATGCAGTTAAAGAGATAAATAACGTGCCTTTACAAGCTTTTTTAACATTTTGTATTAATGTCTAGATCAGAGTTCCCCAAACTTTTATGTGTCGTAGACCTCTTGCCATGTTTTTCCGTGTTGGGTAGACCCCCCTGCTTACCTGATATTGATTTCCTATAAATTTCTAACTGTAGTGAAGTTTAGTGTTAAAAACTTAAAGTAAAAACACATGTTAATTTATACATTTATTAATTGAATTTAAATTAAAACTAATCAAAATAAAATTTTGTATCTGTTATGTAAAATATACGTAACATTAAATAAACATAAAATAAACTATAAATAAAATAACATAAGCAATAAGTCAATATTTTTAGTTGACTCTCAGGTTTTTACAAGTTCAAAATGTATTGCGACCACAAAGCGAATACCAACATCCTACAACTTACACAATTTTATAAACATATATAATAATTTTTTTACTTCATAGGTACTTTTATAAATAATGTATATGTTTTGATATTATAAGGTAGTATGATGTAAGTAAATAGGTACTATCAGTGTATGTGTTGAGATCCACTATCGTGGACCCCCATTTTCATTTCATGGACCCCCAAATTTTTTTTCGCTGACGTAGACCCCTTGCAGGTTGTCATAGACCTCTGGGGGTCGATATAGACCACTTTGGGAATCACTGGTCTAGATAAATCAATACTCGACAATATAAAAGCAAAAGAATTCAATCGACATGTGACATTGAATAAAATGACTATGTATGTATGTATGTAATGTAGCCATAGAACATATGAATGACGATAGATAATGAAGTCGCTGTTAATATAAATTCGTAGTCAACTTATATCAGTTTTATTATTATTAATAGAACTAACCGTACCCACGACTTTGTTCATGATTGCCATCCCTTTTATTAAGCCCATTGAGTCGAGCCGAGTACGTTCAAACATTTCGGTACATTCTGGGTACATACCTAGGTATTAGGGTAGGTGGGTTGACCAAAATGCTTGATTGATTCATACCCAAAATGTATAATATAAAATAAATAAATTAAATATTTTTATTTTGCAAGCTATTGTTGTTATACACTACTTATATTCAACGGCTAAAGGTCCGGTCAATAACCTCGTAATGGCGCTTCCAAAAGGGCATTCTAAGATGTCGTCTATCTATATCAAGACGAACCTACCCCTGTCCCATAAAATTGAAGCCAGGGCTTATGTAATTTAATTATGATTATTGCTAAATACTGTCTCGATTATATGTAAGTCACCTAAACACATCATTACATTAGACTATTTATATTTGACAAGCTATACCTGCGACTTCATTCGCAATTACATATTTTTCATCTCATTCTCTCCGCCAAAGGAACCGGTTTGAATTTCGGGATAAAATTTATCGGGATAAAATCTACTATGGACTCAAGTTATTCCAAATATCGCGCTTCAAATTAATTCACCGTTTTTGGCGTGATACGCGGCCAATAGACAAACATCATATTATTATTCATATTTAGGAGACTACAGTCTCCCCGTGATCATGGCGATTGAAACATTGCCGAAATATAGGGAACTCAACAAAATTATAAACGCGGTAATCACCCGAACAAATATAAATTTAAATACTGACAGTTTTAATATATTAATATACTGTGGTTTTATTGTAAGATCAGATTTGAAATGTCTATAGTGGATTTAATTGTGTTGAATTTCTATTATACTTGTCAGATTTACATTTTTGTTTACTATTTCGTTTTTACCCTTCTCCTATATGGAGAAAAGGCCTTTGTCCAGCAGTGGGACGTTTACAGGCTGATTCAGTTCAGTTCAATTACTGCTTCGTTTCTACAGTATTACGTTTTATGGATTCTTATCCTCTTTTATACCAAAGCCATAGCTAATTCGATTAATATCATCGCGCTTTACCAAACGACCGTTCTGGTGTAGTGGTGCGAGTAGTTGCTTCAATGTCACGCGCCGGGACGATCGCGGGTTCGATCCTCGCTCGGGAGAGATATTTGTATTTCTACAAATATTTGATTCCGGTTTCGGTGTATGTTCTTGTGAGACTACCCTCCGTGCCTCGGAGAGTACGTAAAGCCGTCGATCCCAGTTGTTATCATAGACACCTAATAACGATCGTTACCCATTATAAGGAATATATGTGGTGGATTAAGCTCCAACTCTTCTTCTATATGAAGAAGAGGCCTTCGCTCAGCAGTGGGTGGTTTACAGGCTGATACATACATTACCAAATGTTACGGCGCACTTATAATTAAAAACTAATATATTATTAATTCCTGATTTCTCGTTCGTTATTTGTATGTATTTTTAGATTGTAAATAGCACCGAAACAATTCAGTGGTGATTAATTTATTTTTACTGATATTTATTATATTGGATATGATAGCATAAATTACACAATTCTTGTTTTATTGTTGGCCTATTGCAAGTTACGTAAGAACTATTTTAATACAGCTCCTAGCTAATGACTACACACCGAGATTGGTTTACTAAAATTTCCCAAATTTAAGAATCAGATATACAATACGATAGGAATTTTAAAACAATATAAATCTAAGGGCGGTTCCAAACATATTTCAATACAAAACCCTTTACGGATAAGTTCCAGCACTGGTAATATCCAGTGATGGTGTGATACCAAATACGCCAACTAATCTTCAACACAGACACCGCGACAAATGTAATTTTATAAATACCTAAATGTAATAATTACGGAGTGCGACGTCAACTAGACAACAATGGGTTTAAAACAATTGGTCTATTGTATTATTTGAATTGCGGTTGTTGATAACGGAATGAGCAATCAAAACGACTATGTATAACGTGTATGTATATATATAATTATATATATATATATATATATATATATATAATATACCACTTTTGAGCTGCAGCCCTGGTTCGGCATATTTACCGTATCTTCGGTTATTGCGCTTAAATGATGTAGACGAGTAATGGATCGACAGACGACGAAATTTTAGTAGGTAGTTGCTTTTTGTGTACGGACCCAAAAAATTCTGTAACTAACATAGTTCTAACACGTTTAAATATGCCTTCATTAAACTTTATTCACTCATGGACATTCGTAAGGATTTCGCTGATAAAAAAAAAAGAAAAGAATTGTTTACTACAAAATTAATACGCCTAGAGATGTTAGTCAAGGTCAAAAAACATTGATACAGGCGAAAAACGTTCTTATACCTGGTTGAAATGCGATAACATTAGCACGTAGCTTTACTATAAAAAAACACTTTTTTATTTTTATTTTTACCTATTATCGTTTTTTTTAAGACCGTAACTAATTAGTATAAATTATGTTTACACTTTTGCGCAAAAAGATAAAAACTAATCGCAGCTTTAAATTGACAATATTATCACAATTATTTTGTAATATTTTACCAATGTCTGTTCGTAAATACGTATTCACTGTTAACGGGTCTGGTCTGCTAACAGTCCCAAGGATTTCTAGGGTCCCTCATTGACAAAATTGTAAGCATCAGAAGTGTGTCAAGCAGGTTTGCGTACCTTATATTCAGAGTGTCTCGGATGTTCGCTGACAATAATACAGGTATACGTTCGGTGCGTCGGTATACCTCGGCATACCCTGATGAAAAGGTATGAGGACATAAATAGGCCCGTACAAACAAATAAAGCCTTCTTCAATGTTTTTGTGGGAGATTTTAGCGCGAAGATAGGTAAAAGACAATTTGGATATGGGCAGCAGAACTCCAAAGACCGGAGACTGACCGATTTTCTAAAGGAGAAGTCTTTATAATAATTTTTTTTTCCAGAAGCCGCCTCACAGTAAATAGGCCTGGATGAGTTCTGTGGGTCCATCAGCAATGAGATAGAATTCATCATAAACACCAGGCGAAAAATATTCAATGACGTCGATCGATCCACGAGGTAAAAACCGGGAGTGATCACATATTGATTAGGGGCACATTGAATATTAATGTTAAACTGGGACGGTCTCGCCTTATGAAGTCTACAATCCGAACATCTAAAGCACATATTCAAAATACCGAGGGCTTTCAGCTCGAATTATCTAATCGTTTCAATTGCCTTGACATTTGCGTTTCTGTGGACGATATAAACAACAGATTGGTGAATACTGTCCATACAGAAGACAGATATTAGATAGAGACCCGTCCGATGAATGTTCGTTAAATGGCCCCCGAAAGCTCTCTGACAACAGAACGACACTCATTAAATCTGATGACGCTGAAACATATAGGCAGATCAACAGACGGATACGGAAATGTTTAAGACACGATATGCATTTCCTTCGTGTAATCCGTACCAAAGATACGATAGAGCGAAAATAACGCTCTATAGTGTTCTCAAGGATTTCATCTCGTGGTCAAAGGTGGGTGTCGAGGCTGAAAGAAGATGAGAGGTACAGCGCCGTCCAGAGCCGAGATGTTGAGGGAGGTCGAGAACTATTATGATTGCCCACCGTCCAACGAAACAGCCTACCGCGAAAGTGCGATGCCCAAATGCACAGGGTGTCGCACAGGAGAGAGTGCCCGATGGGGCTACCGCTTGCGGGCCACGGAGCAAAGTACGTGGTACCCGCGGTCCGCCTTGTAAGGGCGGGTGAGGGCGCACGGTGGATTATTTTAATGGGTGAGAGCCTCACACTACCCCGTTGTCTCCCTGAACGACGGGGTGTGCAGTCAGGTACATCTTTTTTCTCAGCAAAAAAAAAAAAGGTTGAGAACTATTATGGATAGTTGTATACTTCGGTCACCTAACCAGTTCGTAGCACGGTTGAAGATCCAGGTATGGCTCTAGGACAGCTTAAAACAACAGGCACCGGGTGAAGACAGTATTATGTCAGAGGTTCTGATTGGCGTTTGTGTGCTATGGGAAAAATTTCGATTATTTTTATTATATTCGAACCTGGAGAGTGCTGCAGTATCTCCAGCGGTGCCACATTAACTACAGATATAATTATCGAATTTTTACAGTGTTTGTACAATCAAGCCAGTATGTCGGTTCAAGTACAGGAACATAACACGAGAGCATTTCCAATGCAGCAAGGTTTGAGATAGGAAGATGTTATATCTCCAAAACTATTTACCGCTGCATCGGAAGAAGCTTTAAAGCCCCTAGTATTCATATAGGAAAGGATTCGGTAGCAATATAAACAGCGCGTACATCAATCATCTTCGAGTTGCAGACGATATCGGCCTTGGCAGAATCCCTTGTGAACAGCTTCATATAAAATGTATGGCCACTAGCCTTTCCGGCAATTTCACCAATCCGGCGTCCGGCGTAGTGGGAACGAGGCCTGAGTTTCGTGTGTCGAGAAGAGAATCGAGTTTTATTCCAGCAGTGACAATGGTAGTGGCAACGAGCGTTCAAAACGAAAAAAGGGGGTAGACCGATATTTCTAACACTAAACATTTTTGACATAGACCCACATACTTAAGTCTTTTAATGTACCCGTGATCATGGCACGTGCTATGGTGCTGAAATATCGAGAACGCAAAATAACCAACAATAAACATGGTAAATATCCTGTTTTACATATAAATCACAGTGTTAATGACCATGATAGTGTAAAAGTTATAATATCTAGAAGTCAGCATTTATTATTTCAACAAAAAAAATTAGACTCAAGTATATAACCAAGGCTTTGTTTATTTTCTTTATTCGTTCGAGGAGGTTTTGATGCAGTTTCTTAGAATCAAATATGTTTAAATTAGTTTTAAATTTTTTTGGAGCCCCAGTTGTATAGAGTGAGAAGGAAGAATGGCGGAGTCTTAGGGTTTTTTGGCACAAATAAGCAAGTTAACCTATAAAACTTATTATACATCTGAATTACTCGAAATAAGATTACCGAGTGCATAGAAGGTGAGCTTTCAGGTGTTTAATGTCTTTAAAAGTTCCTAAATAATAAAATTTATTTCATAAAACTTTATCAATTACCAATTTGACGGTAATTGAAATCATACTGAGTAAGTTCTGCATATTTCTGAAGATATTCTAAGATATCAATACAGATAAATCAACCACCTATAGTCAAGTAGCATTAATTTTTTCCTTACAAAATAATCACTTTCTTTTTTATTATTCTCTATGGAATTTAGTAGGAGTTACACGTGCCACCTCATAAAACCTTCAGATACTAAGACATACACACACTCTCCATTCCATTCAACTTTTGTTACATCAAAACACTCTTAGTTTTACAACCTACCAACAAGCAACTTACTAGTAAGTAAAATATATATATAAATAATGTGTTAATTTTATTTATGGTATTTACATTACAACATTTTATATAAGTACAATTTTTCAACTAATCCAGTAATCTGTCCAGTAGATACTGTAAAATCAGAGTTAGTCAGCACCGTTTCTAAACACTTTATATGCAAATTTCAAACTTAAATACAAGAGCATACAAATAGAGCTGAATGGCACTAATTCGAATGTTACAAATTAAACTAAACTAGAATGTCAATCAATCAAAAATTTCTTTACAAAGTATTAGTATTAGTCTTTAATTCATTAATTATATAATGTGAGCTTCACATTCACACCACCAATTCAGAATGCATTAAATGTAGTTTGAATCTAACCATATTTATTACTTTTAATAAAAATCTAGTACGACAAAGTTCCAAGTCTTTTTAAGAAACAAAATAGCTTAAAAATTGTTCAATAGTATATTTGAAGTTATAATAAAATTTATAAATAAGATTTCCAATTAAATTTGTATTAGTTTTTCTGCTTTATTGCTTGACCAAATAATTAAGATCAAATTTATTAGATTTAAATGACCCAATCATTGTTAAAGGTCACACAACACATTTCACATTAACAAAAAGTCCAGACAATTTAATAAACTACAGCTATTACTAGCTTTATATTAATTGATCTAAATATATTCAAAGAAGCATAGCTTTAATAATGAAATTACTATAATATTTATTAAGTAATATAAGATAACAATCTTTAACTAATATCTAATATACAATATAACAATAATATATCTAATATATAATATAATATACAATCTTTAACTAATATCTTTTATTAATATTTAATTGTGCTTGTAAAAATAAATATTATAGCCTAATTGTCTTTTAACTTTCTATATTTACTTTGGTGTCTTTAACAATTGAGATAATAGCAAAACTATGTAACTGATGATAGTGTCTCCACTATGTACACTATATACGATAAAATATATAATTTTATGAGTTAAGTATGAAACTTAAGTTAAAACTCCCGTGGTATCCTTATTCAATACGGACAAACTAATAGAAACCGTGTAGTAGATGAAGTAGTGGGCAGAAGCCAGTCCTTCCTAATTTAATAAATCACACTTTTTTAATTACTTTATTTTTACTTTTTTTCTTTTCACAATAATCACATTTTATTTGTACTGTATTAATATTTAGTGTACAATAAAATTTATTTCATTAATTCATTCATTCATATTTTTCAAATTTTATTAATATGCTTTAAAGAACAAAGCAATCACTACTAAATTATTTTTAAAGATACAACAAAAAAAAAGTAATGTTTCTGTGTATCAACATTAATACATAAACATTAATACTAACAAAAACAAAGCTAACTTTGAAATAAATTGCTGATAAACTCGGAAAATTTAGATTTAATTTTGTGCATATATGATACGATAACACTTGAATCATGTTAAACTTAAGCAATTAGAAAAT
This sequence comes from Euphydryas editha, assembly GCA_036937285.1. Lineage (NCBI taxonomy): Eukaryota > Metazoa > Arthropoda > Insecta > Lepidoptera > Nymphalidae > Euphydryas > Euphydryas editha. Next base: position 9,387,637 of record JAUPFZ010000024.1, read on the forward strand.
TATAATATATTTCATACAGGATAGCCATTAAAAAAATAACTATTACAATTTAAATATATCAGTTTGTAAAATCTAATAAACTCACAGAACAGACTGTTTCAACTGTTTTGTCAAAACTGTTTTTTGTTAAAGGTATAAAAATATGAATGTAAAATAAAAATTATGAATGTTGCTAAAAAAAATCTTAACAATATGATTAATACTAACTATTAATGATTGGTATATAAATGATAAACAATAAAGTAGGTATTCAAATTTGTTCTTCATCAAGTTAAAACTTCATAGATCAACATTTAAACAAAAGAGTAAAGAAAAAAATCATGTACTTAAGACATAAAACCATTATTTTATGAAGTAAATCAGGTCAACCAATGCATCATTAAAATATTGAATCAAATGCACTTTTTATTTCACCTTAAATAGATCGTAACGTAAATACTATGTTTACATATATTTATGAATACTATGTTTATATATATTTATAAATACTATGTTTATATATATTTATAATAAAAAAAATTGTATTACGAAAACCAATGAATAAACATGACAAGAGCGATTTCATGGTCAAGTGTAGCAAAAAAAAAATAAACATTGGTACCACAGACGAAACAAAGGCCTTCGAAAAAAAATCAATGCGACCTCTTTGCTGGGTGAATAATTTATTATTAAGGGGTTAATTGATCAAGTCGTTAAAATAACATTGCGTAAGTCACGTCCTGTAGAAATACAACGCAAAATCTTGACGTAAGTTATAAACATACGAAAGTGCTCACCTAAAACGAACTCCCAGGCATCACAGCCCAGGGAACGTTCGGGAACGATTTCTAAATCCAGCATCATGCACAAGTCACTTATCACACACTAAACTATCTAACTTTCACTCAATATAACAGTACTTTAACGTCCAATGGCTCTTTTACGCTGCCTTTCTTTGTTTGCCAACTTTAGTTTTCAACCATTTTGTATTTGTCAGAGGAACTGTCATTACAAACAGCTGATTGTATTCTACCAGGGTCGTATTGTGATATCACATTTATTACATCGATTATAATGATTATAACCTTTTAAGAGAACTAAAAAAAAACTTTTAGTACTATAAACTAAATCTTGGAATTTGAAGCGTAATTAATTTTATCTAATATAATAATGAATAGAATATTACTTCTTTATAATCAATTCCATATTTTAACAGATATTGTTATCTTTGTGTAACAAAGACACAATATGACTCTGATGCAAAGAATTTATATCATAACTAGAACGCTCACTTAGTAAACTTGTATATTCAAATATGCACCTTGAAATAAACGTCATAAGGTTGACATTTCTTACCAACATGTAAAGTGAAAAATTGTTCCGAGCATTTCGTTGACAACTGGTGTTTTGTCTTTTTCTTACGAGTTTTGCCTTGAATCTATGGTAGAAAGAGACGCAATCCCGGGTTAAGGAACGTTTTTTGAGTGCACGTGAGCATTCCAGTTGGTATATAAATTCCTTGCTCTGATGATTCTTATTTATTCAGTTAAGTGTAGATTAAAATTGTGTATATAAATTTTATAATAAAAATTCACCTCTAAGGATGACAAAACAGATTTTAAGTAGCCACACACGCAAAACTTTGTAGCAGATTTTTAGATTTAGACAATTCCAATTTATTTAAAAGGAGATATTTAGAATAGACGTATATGCAAGTAATAAAATCCAAATTCACGAGTACAAAAATATAGTATGTTAATTTTTTTTAATGCTTAAATTGAAAATCATAAAAAAAAATCTTAATATGAAAAAACAAATAATCGTGACATGAGACATCTAGCAATAACACGAGTCTTTTATAGATATTTAACGTTAGACTATTTACGCTGAAAATCAGCTTTTGATATGATATATGTAATTACAATGAGCAAAATGCCAAAGTACAGCCCTGCCCTCGCATCATGACGCATGCGTCCAATCACGAAAGGAAAATTTGATGTTGTTAAAACTGTTTTCTAGATATCTCTTACTAACCTGTATGAAATAGGACTACCTCTCTCATTCATACTGTCAGTTTATATTTTATCCTTTTCATAGTTTTGAAAATTGGATTTTGCTTCTCCTTCACACAATAGTGTTATTGTCAATAATTTAGAGATATTCTATTATCATATTCTATCCATTGCTTGTTTTTAATGTTATAAGATATATTTGTATTATTACATGTTAGTAATGTAGTTTACTATTTCGATTCATATTTATTTAAACAAAGTAAAGATACAACTAGATCCGATTTTGAATATCACCTAGGTACAGACTGCCCGTCTTGCAATAGTCATCAAATAGTCATAGCAACAAAGAAAATTAGTTAAATATTATTGTTCGTATTATTTATGGGAGTTCATTACTCTTGTATTGTTTGTATTGCTATTTCCCGCCACAACGAATGACCTTGAAATGTTCCCAACTCCTACACTTTCGACGTAACGAATTGTGTAATGTTTATATTTCGACTATATTTATCAGCTACGCAATATTGGTATTATGCGTAAAATTTTTACGAAAACATACGTTTTAAGTGCGGTTGTTTTGATGATGATGTGACAAATTAAAAACAATTCCGTGTAAATGTACTTTACAGGATTATTACGTTTGCTGCCCCTCGTATATATAAACCCTAGATTGGTTAACAATAATTATGGTTACTGCTTAAGCTTAACTCATTCGTACGTGTGGTGGTAAGTATTATAGATGTTGATATTATGGTACTTCTTCTTCTTCTTGTTTTTGTTAAAGCGTCATTTATTATAATATATTATGATAGGTAAATTAAATATATCGGTTTCTTTGTAATACAAAAATGTTAATATTAGTCCATGTATGTATCACAAATCGATACACAGAATAAATCTTTTTCTTTATAATATTAGTATAAACATATAACTGTCAATGGCGTAACTACAGGCTGGCAAGTCGGCAAAATGCCACGGGCCCCCAGCCGGAAGGGGCCCCCGGTCAGAGGAGAATCCCAACTCCCAACATTTATTATTTATCATACATGTTTAGTAAAAAAGTTTTGTCTTTGATTTATTTTTGTTACCTACTCAGTTGCATACACAAGTAAAAAAATAAATGCGAAATAGGAACATCATCTTCTATAAGAGAGGTTGCCGACTTATTAATAATAAAAAATTATTTTATACTGAAATGTGCACTACATTTCTATTACCTACTTCTCACTATTCCTATGAGTTCTATGACTACGGCTAGTGCCGAGCGATCGTTTTCAAAACTGAAATTGATAAAAACTTATTTAAGAAATTCTATGGGAGAAGACAGGTTAAGCAACTTGGCTATTCTATCCATCGAAAATTCTATGGCCCGAAGAACTTTGATGATGTCATTACCACTTTTGCTAAACAGAAAGTCCGAAGGAAGGAATTTTAATAATTAACATTTTATAATTTGAACATCTTGTGTGCTTACAACAATATGATGATTCGGACTGCGTATATGAAATTGCTTTTTTGTTTTTCAAATCATTTTGACTACTCTATGTGCCCATATCAATTAGATGCTGACTGTACTTTAAATTAGGTACTTTTAATTTAGAGTGAATTATTAGAAAATCAAGTACCTAAGTATAATTATAAAGTTGTACGTACCTACCTTGTTGTATGTACCTAGTTAACGTAGTGATTTATTATTGTACTCTTACAAGTAAATGTGTATAAATAAGTATTATAAAATAAAAAAACATATTATTATTGTTGGTTCAGCTTCTTTATATTGGGGGGAGAGGGCCCATCCGATGAATTTGCCATGGGCCTCGAACGGTATAGTTACGCCATTGCAACTGTGGCATCCTTAACTCCTTTTACAACGAATGTTTTTTATGGTTACTGCTTAACTCATGTTATTCGTATGCGGGTATAGAAGGAAAATTATGAACAGATAGGTATAAAAAATTAAGTTCTTGTATTTCAGTCTAATGTTCTAGAATTCAAAGATTTGGTATTGGAAAAATAAGGGAGGAGGTGTGGTTTTTTTTATTACAAAATTTGTCTTCTTTTAAAAATTCTTAAAGCTATTACAATTTTTTCAATCTTTATTACATACTTGTATTATGACATCTTTTTACAAATTTTTATCTCTTATTATAGCTTTTATATCAAATTTCACAATTTGTTGCTTGGACACTAATATTCTTAAATCTAAGAAGTACAATCTTACAAATTAAAACCCACTGACCTTATTAACATATAAATCAACTTATTTACTAATAACGATTTTTAGACTATTTCTATATAACAATATTATACGAATATAGCAAAAACTTAACACTAAATTGTTCCTTCTATATATCTTAACACTAGTATTTCTATGTTACTATTTATATTTACAATAACTATATAACATAGTTTACTTAATTCTTGTTATTTTTATTTACTAACCTACAATTTCGCTACAAAACTGCAGGATAAGATCTCTGCTATCATAGCAATTCATAATTTCCGACAATACACTCTTGTTTAATCCTACGCCGATTTGACACTCCAGATTGTACCTCTCCGGGCCATAAAAAGGGCAGTCCAGGAGGACGTGGAGGATAGACTCAGAGCGCCCAAGGTCGCAGACGCGCGACGGACTATCGTTGCACTTGAAGCGGTGTAAGTACTCGGAGAATCCGCCATGCCCCGTCAACACCTGGGTGACAAATTTGTCTACCTTTATTTTACCTATGATCCTGTGTACGGCTATCGCATCAGGGAAGAAGACCAGAATTCATTCAGGGAACTGTGGTGGGAAAATCTACCTAAACTCTTCTGGCAAGAAAGGCCATGTATTTCGAAACTCTGAAAGAATCAGCTTTCTTTCCACACGGACCTCTGTGTTCAAAAGTACAATGATGTTCCCAACCGAACTTTTAGATAATAAAGTTAGGTTTTGCATTATGTATTATAAATAATATACTGTATTTTTGTTTTGACGTGATAACGTCTAGTAAATTGATGAAAGCTACTGGGTGCATGTCCGAAAAAGATGACGTCATTGTCACAATTAGTGAGCGAGAGCGCGGAACAAGCGAGAGAGGAACGATCGGCTCGGCCTAAGCGTTCGGCTCACGATCGGCGGTCGGCCTAACTTATGACGCGTCCAAGTAGAAATGACAGCGGCAAATGGCGGCAAACTGTTTTATCAATATTGAAGTAACATTAATTTATTTTATTGTTTTTAAAGTTATAATAGTGAAAAGTTAATGTTGTTTCCATAGTTTATTACAACAACAATTGCAGCAAGAAAGGTAAATAATTCTTGCATTTTAAGAATTTGATTAGCGATATATATTTCATATATTTGTTATTTAATTATTAAAAAAGTAGCATCGGTCGGCGAGTGCAGTAATATTAGGTTATATTACAATTTTGATTAAAAACTTATTAGGCCTCATATAATTATGATCGTATAAAAAGTCAACTGCTTTTATTTAGTATATTTTTAATATTTTCATAAGTGATTAATGATAATCTAATTTGTTTTGCTAACTTTAATTAAGTTATTAAAGTTAACTTCTTTATTAAACTTAATTATTTCTTGTATTACATATCAAAGTATTTAACTTTATTTAGCTTTTATATTAAATACAATTAATTACCTGTAGCTTATATATATTATACAAAATAATGATAATTCAGTGATAATAATTCAATTCCATTCATGTTTTCTTATGACGATATCACTTAAAAATTATCGTCCGTAAACCGAATTTACAGACAACCAATTTTTTTTTATATATCATTTCGGTACATATCACGAGTTAAAGTAAAAACATTATGTTTAGATATATTCATACGAAATCTTTATTTTATATTTACCCGACTGCGACAGAAGGAGGGTTATGTTTTTCGAGTGTATGTATGTATGTATGTCCATTTCTTTGGCACGCCCTAAAGCCACAGATTAAGTATTAGTTACTACGTAACAGATGCGACAGTGATATTTTCCCTAGTTTCTACTTGTTCCGTTCTGGCGCCACTGTAGCCTCGCCTCCTTTATTTCATTTTGACAGTTCACATCGCATAGTGCTTGAATAGTCGATAACCCAACTATCGATACGTAAGTGAAGTGCCTATTTTATCGATAAAATTTTTGTGTAGGCTGGCAGATTCCTACAGCTAATTATTTTAAATATTTACTCAGAAATAAAAACCAGGTTATATAGTTTTTTCATTTATTTATGTTTTTTTTCTTAATTTATTACATCTATATTTTACATAAGCAGTTTTGTGAATGTCTGACATTTTTAATATATACTTTTCTTCAATGCCCCCCTTTAAAATTTTATTTAAAATATTGCTCCAGTTGTGGACATGAAGTCTGATTACATATTTTAAAAATATATTTTTTAATAAATTTGTATGAGTATTCTGACACCCCAACCAGGAAAACTTAAAATTCTCTAAATTTTTTCTTAAATTTAACCCAATTCTCTTCTGGCAAGCATTTTTATTTAAATAATTGTGAATATATGAACTTGCGTCTCGATATAACATTAGGAGTTTAGAACTAGGATATACTAAATTATTATTTTTTAACAATTTGTATTCTCTATGCCGGATATAAGAATAAATATTATCCTCTGTAGAGCTACTTGTGTAAGTCTCCAAGCATGTTTTACAGTTAAAAGTTTGGGTCATTTTTCGGCAAATGTAACCTGCAGTATATGCTGAGCATTGGACTTTTATTTTTTCCAAGACTACTTCTTGTGTTATAGACCCAGAGATATAATTTTTTGGAACATGACTTTTCTGTGAAGTGGATGGTATTATGTTTTGATTTATATTGTCATTATTTTCATTATTTTCATCTTCAAATAATAAGCTCAGATCAATTAATGCATCTCCATTGTCCACTTCACAGTTAGCAAATTTGGAGTGAGGGCTCAATAAGCGTGAAAATAATAACGATTTGTATGCATAAATAAAAGTGTTAGCATCTGGATTAACGTTCCGATAATTTAGAGCCCTTACATGTCCAAAAAAATTTTCTAGTGGGTCTTGATTAACATTGCGAGGATAATAATATTTTACGGCATATTTTTCGAATAATATTTTAGTTATCCTAATAAAACTCTCCAATGTTGTGATCCAACCATCTACTGATGGTACCCGCACAAGTCGAGGTTTTCCTGATTGTAGGGCAAGTTTACTTGACATATCCTCATATTTCAATTCTTTTAATTTTTTTATGGCTTCTGTCCAAAACTGTACATGTGGGGAGTTCATTTTCACTGCTTTTCTTAATTTTCCTTTAGTTGCACCGCCAGGATAGCAGTTGACACTATCAAAAAGTTCGTCAAAGAATTCGACAACTTCTGCTGTAGTCTCCATGCTGCTGCTGCTGCCGGTGTAAAGGTGATCTAAAAATTAAATATAAAAAATTTAAAACTTAAAATATATAGTAAATCTGAAATCTAAGTAGGTATATATGGCGCTTTTTCCTCTATGTCCACAGACAAGAAAGCCGCCGTTTGAGAGCAGATAATAAGAATGAGAGATCTAAATGGAGTCATTCATAAACAATAGATATAAAGAGCACGTTCTATTTAAAAAATAATCTTAATATAATAATTATTATGTTGTATATTGTTAACTTACTGAGTGTATTTGTATATTTTAGCATGGCGGCAGTCCGAGCACTTAGTACTTGAGCAGCTACACTGACTTTCATTTTCTTTATTTTATCTGGGTCAACATGATGTGCCGTTAATTTAGGTAATGTCCTGGTGTGTCCTAATTTGCTATCCAAATCATATATAAATTGGATATCTTTCCATGTTGCTGTTTTGCCCTTCCAGATTATATTTTTACTTAAAAAATTATTTCTCAACCCTTTTAAAAGATGAGGTGGGTCAAAAAAAACACTCAAACTGTATCCAGCAATGATTATTGTGCCATCTGAAAGGAAAACAGAATGGTTTAAAATTGGAAGTATGCAGAAAAAAAGGGTAAAATAATAAACCTTTATATGGCAGAAAAAAGAACAGTCCAACTATTCTAAAATAGATTGCATTTCATTAGATATATACTTAGTATTAAATGAAACACTCACCATCTTTTTCATTTTGATGACTACGTTTTTGGATGGTCATCTCTCTTAGGCTTTTTATGGCAGATCTAAATGTTGAACCTTGATCACAGACTAGTCCCAACGGTATTAATCCAGTCTGAGCCACTTGTTCCACAAGCTGTTTCAAAATATTTTGTAGTGAAGCTGATGACACAGTCCCTTCACAAAAGTAGAATGCCACTGTTTGGCGCCATGATGAACACACTCCTCTAATCATGAAGACTAGAGCATGGTCACAAAATCTCATCTTTCTATTTCCAGCTACATCAACAAACCCATTAATTTCATCAGCTTTTTCATTGTATGTTAAATGTGGTGTTAATGCAATTTCATCAAAAACAATAGTGCATAATTTTTGTTGTGAATTCCAATTTTTGGTTTTTTTACTAATATATTTGAAAACTCTAGAACTAAGCCCTGGTTCTATAATGATTTTTTCAGAAAGACGATTCAATGTTCTTTTATTTGGCAAAGCAAACATATTTTCCAATAATCTATATGATTTTGGGCTTTGTTTCCACAGTACCAAGGCAGTCAACTTTTCATCTAAGGTGAATCTTCTTCCTGTTTTATATTTGCGACATTGCTTGAGCTGCATCAATAGAAATGTCTGTGCCTGTTTGCTTAGAAAGCCAAAGTTGTTAAATAATGCTGCAATATTTCCATATGAAACAGCTTGTTCAAGCCTTTGTGTGACTGTCTTACCCAAACTATTCTCAGTAACTTTTGTTACATGCTTTACAAATTTCCTTTTCTTTGAGTTTAACTTTTTCACTGCAGAATCTGTGAAAAGGAGAGAAAAGTTATTAACTTATTATAGGTTTCACATTATACCCACTATTAATCAAGTAATGATGAAAACTATTATAATTTTATTAATAAGTTAATATGTCATTAAATACACATAATATGACTTTTTTTGTATTTATGTACTAATAAAATTTACCTGTACACCTTTGTGTAATACACTTTTTTTCACGGTTAATTTTTCCTTCTACAGTTGATACCATTTTGTTTTCTGAAAAATAAAGGTATTTTTCATAAGTCGTTTTGTTTGTTTTCATTGGTCCATAATTCTAGTAAAAGTTGTAAGTTAGATCTAATGCTCATAATATTTACTTGATACTTCTCAGGCATGTTTCTGAGTTTCCATGCTATTTAGTTTTATTAGGGTAAGTTATTTAAAAAGAGTTGACCAACAAATAAAATTTACTAACCTGAATGTTCACGAAGAGTAGAGAAATCTACTTCTTTGCTAAAGGAGCATGAAGGTTGGTCTGCCACATCTATAAATGGATAAAACAATTCAGATTAATAGCATATAAAGTTGACAGGGCTAAATAAAAAATAAGAAGTAATGTTTTGTAAATTTTTTCATGTTTGATAACTTAACTTTTAACTTTTTTTAACTTGATTTTTTTGATGGTTGATAATCTTACCTAATTCTTAAACAAAAGCTAGCCTTTCAATAATAACAGAACAAAGCTATCAAAATATTCCAATATTTACATTAAAACTATAGTAAAATTTACAAACTAGGATTTAACTGGTTTTGTTCTATAGCTCTGATTTAGAAGCTGTTAAAATATCACATACCTCTATGTCTTTTCACAGCAACTTCATTTAAGCATAACGGATGTCCATGAAAATCATCACCTAAGACAAAACAATATAGTAAATTATTAATAAAATCATGAATAGGCTGACTAGTAAGAAAGCATTAATTTGAACTTTTAATAAATGACAATACATTAATATTTCACAAAAATAATACAATATCAGTACCTTTTTGATTTGCATATCATACATTAACACAGAATAAGTTATTAGAGTACAACATACCTGCCCTTCCAATGATGAACAATTCATCTGTAGCATTTATATCCTCATTGGAGTTCTCTTTGTAATAATTGTGATCACTTAGAGCATTACGGACTGAAACAATATAGTATGCATAGGATTTAAAAAAATATTATCTATACAAAAGTAAAATTTCATAATTATTGTGTTACTATATATTTATGTTCATGACAGGAATATGTAAAATCAAAATCAAAAGAAAGGGATTTGAATATATTAGTATGGAGCTTATCTACAATTTACAAAATATATTATTGCAATATAGATTCAATATTATCTCGGGTCCAAATACCTATTTGTGGATTACCACAAAAAGGTATTATGACCTATTAAGTTTTCATGTATAATTACAAGATTCGAATACCTTTATTTTGGAAAACTTAATAAGTACATGGTTGTATTTTCTTCATTGTTTACTTATGACCCATAATAAGTAATGAACAAAATATATAACATAATATATCCAATACAGCTCTAATTTTACAAAATAGGATTAGGACAAGGACTCACCAGATTCCCTGGATGATAGGGGCACGCCGTGCGCTATTTCATCATCCGTAAATAGACATGGATAAGAATACCTAAGTCTCTTGCCTTCTTCGTCAAACTGATGTTTATCAAAGTGTTTTTCACAAACACGTTTTCGTAGAAGTTGCTCTTTAGAGAGTCCGACAAGGATAGAATTAGTTGGCACCAGGAAGGACAACCACAGATTTCTTAAATGATCGTTCTTTGGGAAAGAAAAAAGCCGATGCGTCTCATTAGTTGCGCTGCAACCGCCGACACAACACTTAAATAGTCCCATAACGAAAAATGCACACGCTTTTACAGTAGCACACTATAAAAGGTTGATGTATTGTATCAAAAAACTGAGGAGTAATTGAATATTTTGGATCTCAACTCAAGCAAAAAGCGAGGAAATTCACAAAATACCAGAACACTCAACGCTGTTTGTTGACACAATGAATAAACATTAAACGTCAAGTCCAAGTGACAACATCATGGCGGCATCTCAAGATGGCGTCGTTTCAAGCCACCGATCGCAGCGCCAAAACGGCGCATTTGAAAACTAGAGTGTCAGGGCCCTGCCTAAAGCCCAAACGGTAGACGGTTTTTTTTGACATATGAGGTGTCGTTGGCTTTGTCAGGATTTGTCTAAATTGTAGTAGCAGTGTTGCCAACTTAGTGGATTTTCCACTAGATCTGGTGGTTTAGACACCCCTTTCGGCGGGAAAAAAATGGTTTTAGTGGCTAGTGGATTTTTTAGTGGTTTGGGTTTGTTCCAGTTAGTGGTAAGCTTCGTAACTTACCACTAAAATGATCTAGTATTTTTCTAGGCTTTCTTGTGGTGTAGGCAATACCGACCGAATTCAAGCCTGTCGACTGTCGAGAATTCCCCGAAAATTGTTTATAAATTTCTTGAATGAGTATGAACTGATGAATATGAACTTTATGTTTACTTCAATTGGGTTGTTTTTTTTATTTTTTATTCGACTCTCAAGCTTGTTAGCTGATGATGATGGGGATATGATGATATGATAAGATGGATATTATTTACTTGGACTTAGTTTGATTTGATTCGAATGACGTAGTTGTTATTTATTTACTCAGACTCAGTCAGTTTGTTCAGTGATCAGTATACAGTTCGCTATCGTTCTCTAATCTGTGAATAATACTTACTTCTCAATCTTGCTTTAATCTGTTTTTAAACTGTTTAGCGCTGTACAATTATTTTTGAAATGTTTTTAAATAGTATTTAATAATGCCCACGCCACAGTGCACCCAAAAGTTTCGAGATTGTTGGTTACTTGACCCAGAATTAAAGGATTGGTTGCAAGTTGTGGAAAGCACTGGTGGGCCAGTAGCTAAGTACAAGTTGTGTGGTACGTTATTAAGGAATCATTATGGAGATTTCAAGAATCATGGATTATTTAAAAAGTACCAGCAAAATTCAAAGAAACGTAAATTTATTATGAATTCTTGTACGAATTACATTGTTTCTTGTAGTACGTAACTTAAATAATTATTTTATTTCATGATAATAATAACGTTGTTGTTGTTTTATTTTCAAACTATGTTTAGGTAGGTAACCGTTGTCTTTGGGTTTTCTAGTGGAATTCTGGTGGTTTGAGAGGCCGCTAAGTTTTAGTGGTTTCTGGTGGTTTACACGGCCTCATTTGGTGGGTTGGTAAAAATAAAGTTGGCAACACTGTGTAGTAGTGACATAGGCTATATAAATTTTCAAAATGGCGCCCGCAAATGGCGGAATGAGGGGGAGTTGAATTTTTTTTCTTACTCATCTTACTGTAGTAATATGGGTATCAAATGAATGCTAGTAAATTGTTTTATTCTTTTTAGTTTATAATAAGAGTATTTTACACAGTCGGGTTTTTTGATTTTTTTAATGAAGCATACTTATTTACGGAATCGTACGTATGTCAATGTCAACGACATTTGACGTCAAATGTCAAAAAAGTGTGATTTACTTTAGTTGTTTATTTTTGTTGTCTTAATTACATAAATAAGTTAAAATGGATAACTAGTAAACTATATTTAAATAACTACAGAAATGGTTGTCAACGCTCCCGACTCCCCTACACAGGCAGGAGTAATTTTTGTTATAGAAACGACGTCTGCAAACAGCGCGTATATAACTGAGTTGAAAACAAATTATATCGTACCAACGATAGAGTAAGTGAATAAAATACTACAGTTGTAATTTAAACTATTTGTAGTAAACATTTTGCAGCTTACAGCACTATTCATTTTCGTATTTTTACCATATTTTTGAACCAGTTGATTCCCTTGATTTCTATGTACTTTTCGTATTATGTCACTTTTTAAGTTAAGATATATATATTTTTTTATTTGTTTGCAGTATATCTGTATTTCATCTTAAAACATACTAATAAAAGTTTTATATTTTTGTTAAGATATTTCCATGGTGGTGCAATCGAAGAAGGGGTTGGCAGTGGTTCAGTGTATGGTATAGTAACATACCAGGCTGCTGATTGCCATCCCGACCTTCCCGTATCTACATATGGTCCATTTACATGCCCTAAGAGTGTTGTGGATACTATTGATAATTTAGAGTGAGTATTATTATAATTATAATTTTGCTCATTATATTCAAGTTTTTCTTTCCATATTTTATGACATCTATAATAAATAGTATTACTGAATTTAAAAGGTAAATATTAATACAGTAGACCCCCGGTAATCCGGCCCCTGTCTAATCCGGCACCCTCTGTAACATCCGACATGACCTAATTATTATTGAATATTTTTTTACAGTCTTCGCTAAAGTAGATATTGCATGATTGAGCAGGTTACAACTTATACGTGCCAGTTATTATTTTTGTAAGTTCTATAGCATTAATGACGTTAATTTGTACTCTCTATTGTGTTGTTTAATTTACTAAATTTGACATACATAATAAAGTATGATTTGTACTCCAGAGTATAACATATAAAATTTATCATTGGAACTGTAATTTGTCGGATTACAAGGTACTCGTTTGTAAAAAAATATTGGACTATAAGGGGTCTTAGGCAGTACTCTATAATCCGACAAATTCTATAGTCCGACACTGCCTTGCAAAACGTTTGTCGGAGTACCGGGGGTCCTAATCTAATAAGCATGCAAGCTAGCATTACTCCACAAAAAATCAAAAGGAAAAGAAACTGAGTTTCTATATAAAATTAAAAAATAAAATAGGACTCATATTTTACATCATATTAACTTAACATTGATATAATACCCACAGGTTTATAGGAGGTCATGCGGAGAGTAGGGCTTGTGTAACAGAGGCGTTAACAGTTGCACTATCATGCTTGGAAGACATAGGCCGTTCGGATATCCCGCTGCATATAATTTTACTGTGCTGTTCGCCTCCATATTCAGCTTATACAGGAGGCTTAGTGCCACCAGGTGAATAAAAATATTTCTTTAATCTGTACAACAAAACAAACTTAAAAGTAAGATGTTTTCAATTTGAACATAATTATATTGTCTTTTCATCTCTTTTAATTGTCATTTTGTTTGTTTTTTGAATAATGGGCACGATTACGATTCGTACGGCGCCACGATTTGAAGGCGGATTCTTATAGATCTCGACGAAAGAAAACGAAATGAAAGAATAGAATTTTTCGATATCTCGCTTAGTTTCCGAGATATCGAGACTTAAATTAATCATGTAAAACTGTTATCGGTCTGACGTTTATCGGTAGAATTTCGTTCTTTGACGGCTCCGACGCTTCGGAAGGTGCAGCCCCTTCGCCCTTGCGTAACAAAAGGAAGACACCCACGCTCGCCCGGGTGTCTTCTTTTTGTTACGGCGGGCGGGGGCTGCCCTCCCTCCGCGCCTCCGGCCTCTAAAGAACACTCTAGGGATGGGGCAGACTACGCGGAGTCGGGGTAAGCTAATTCTGAAAAAAAATTTTCAATTTTTTCGATTTTTAAGCCTCGATATCTCGGAAACGAAGCGAGATATCAAAATTTTTTATTCTTTCATTTCGTTTTCTTTCGTCGAGATCTATTAGAATCCACCTTCAAATCGTGGCGCCGTACGAATCGTAATCTCCCCGAATAATGTATCTCCATCATATAAATATAAACTTTGTAAAACAATTACACTCCAATGTATTAAAATTTTGACGACGCGTTAGCGCAGTGGTCTCAGCAACGGGCTTATGCGCTAGCGGTCACGGGTTCGATCCCCCTCATGACAAATATCTTTATAGGCCATACAAATATTTGTCGTGGTCTAGGTGTTTGTGCTTGTGTGTTGTGTGTGTTTCCGGACCCCCGACACAGGATAAACACCCTACTAGAGGCCGTTGAGTGTGAGACGTTTATTTTAAAAAATATATTATTCAATAAAATTGTTCAGATAATTTTTTTCTAAATATACCTTGACCCAGCTGTATGTATACCAAAGTTATTTAGGAAAATTTTATTATAGTGGTCTTTATGAGGGTCTTAATGGAGGCCAAAAGAATTATTTTTAGATTTTTTATCTGTCTGTCTGTCTATATGTTTGTTCTGACATCGCATAAAACCTTTTGCATGAAATTGGATAGTTTTCAAAGTTGCAATCCTAGAGTTTTAACTTTTTAAGTTTTTTTTTTACTGTCAATCACAGGCTTTATTTGCCCATGCCTTTTTTTACATTTTTAGATTATTATCGTATCGTTAATATCGTTAGTGCATACTTATTTAGACAACGAGACTTAAACTAAACTTAGGATCTCTATATCGCGAGTCCTTGCACTGACCACAAATATACTTATTTAATATATAAATATTAAACTTAACATTATTTTTTTTATTATTTTTTTATTTTTTTACGATAAAATCTATTTTTAAGTTTACCTAGCATAGTTTTCATCTAAATACATACATTTCTTGGAGCAATATTTTTATCGATAAAGTCTTGTCTTAGGTTTTAAAATAGAGCAGCAGTTCTTTGGTTGCAGTCAAGAACATAGTTTTTGTGTCCCATTTCAGTATTAGTCGTCGCTCGGGGGTTTCACTCGCCTTGCCATATTTGGCTATTGTTCCACTACTAGGGTTTGTAGCATTATATCAACTTATGTTCCTTCTGGATAATTTAGCTTTCTAAGAAATAATCATTAAAGTTGGTTTATTAACTGCAAAGTTTATTTTAAACAAAGAAATCTTTTTTTTTAACATAGACACAATCCTGGACCAAAAATCATGGTTATTGCCAACTTAGCTAATGGGCCAGTTTTTCTGTTTATAATATTAATATAGATGAAATAATCTAAATTACCAGGTTAATATATCAAATATAATATCAAATTAGCAACTATCTACCAATGTTTATATTCTAAAAAAATTCAGGAGCACCAGCAACAGTAGAACAAGCAGCAAAGCTAGTAGGTGAGCGTGGTGTCCAGCTTTCAGTAGCAGCCGCTAAAAAGTTACCGGCTCTTCTGGCCCTGTATGAGCATGCTGGGGGTGAACTGCATGCTGCCCAGCAGAGGAATTATGCTAAGGTTTGTGTTCTATAATGATTCTTTTTACCCGACTGCGACAGGAGGGTTATGTTTTTCGAGTGTATGTATGTATGTATGTATGTATGTATGTAAGTATGTATGTATGTATGTATGTATGTATGTATGTATGTATGTCCATTTCTTTGGCACGCCCTACAGCCCAAATGGCTGGACGGTTTTTGACATATGAGGTGTCGTTGGATTTGTCTAAATTGTAGTAGTGACATAGGCTATATAAATTTTCAAAATGGCGCCCGCAAATGGCGGAATGAGGGGGGGAGTTCAATTTTTTTTCTTACTGTAGCAATATGGGTATCAAATGAAAGCTAGTAAATTGTTTTATTCTTTTTAGTTTATAATAAGAGTATTTTACGCAGTCGAGTTTTGATTTTTTTAATTAAGCATACTTGTTGTATATACACTCATTTGCAAAAAAAACGGGCGGTTTCGATTTTCTTCCTGGCTGAAAAAAATAAAGCGTTGTATGTTTTCTTCTTAGCCTGGAGATCCAAGGCTTTGCTTTTACGAGCGTCAACCCAAGACAAATAGGCTTCACGCTTATGCTTTTCAGCTAAGAGGCATTCAGCATTAACCACGGGCAAGCTTTGGTCTCAAGGGATACTTCAGCAAAAGGAATAAAATACTCCATAGCTTGATAAATCACACTCGAGACAGCATCTGCGCAGCACGATGGATCTCTAGAAGAAAAACAGACCTGTCTCCAAGGATAAGAGGCGAAAAAGTGACGCATCTCATCCCAATCCGCTGACTTGTATCGCCACACTCGCCTAGTGCCTTTCGGGCTGGTGTCAGGAGGCGAGTAGTGCGACACAGATTTCACCACACAATGATCCGATGTCCCGAGTGGTGGTGAAACGGAAACTGAATATCTGTCAGGATCGGTTGTCAGCAGAAGGTCCAGACAATACGCAGTGTGGCCCACGACATCAGGAATACGAGTGGGTTCGTGGACGAGTTGAGAGAGGCCACAAGATATTGCAAATTTGTAGACCTCTCTTCCAGCGTGGTCAGTGTCACTATATGGGTACAGCCACTCTTCATGGTGTGCATTAAAGTCCCCGAGAAACACCAACTGCGCAGATGGAAAGCGTCGATGGACCGAATCTGCAGCTTCACTTAGATGGTTCAATAGCCTTGTCGTCTCCTGGTCTCCGCATATATAGCTTAGAAAATATGATATATAGACTTAGTAACATTTATAGTAATAATTAAATATTAGATGCTGATCTTAGAAATTATTATAATGTAATTAATCCTGGTAATTATTTCAATAAAAACGTATTATAGTAATTTTAAAAATCCCTATTATATCTATCGATACTTTCAAATTGCAACGCCTTTCCGTTGTCCCTAACAAATTACAACAGATCCTTATACCTCCTTATCCTCTTATGGCAACCGATAGAAAATTGTTCATGTACATGGAGGCTGAATGCCCGAAGTCTGATAACTACCGTCTCTGCGGGGAAACTATCAATCACCAGCCACGAAAATAGCCTGATTGCATGCAGTGTTCTCTACGGACGAAGACCATCACCATTATTAATATCAATGACGAAATCAAAGGACAACCGCTGAAGATCACTGAAATCTCTAACAATTATTCATCGATAGAAAACGACAAGATACCTCACATAACCCTCAACACAGTAAATCTTAAAAATTTGCAACATCTAGAAGATAAAATAATTGTTCAAAATCCAATCAAGTTGGATCATGTAGATACAACATTATATCATACAACGATACCGCTGTATGGGATTATAATAGGCACTGTCTCATTCATCTTAATCTTTGTCATTCGACGTCACCTGAGAACAAGAACTAAAGTCACTATGCCAGAGGAAGAATCAAGAAAGGACAAGGAGCAAATGTATGCAGTGCTTAGCGGATCCAGTAACCAGGAGTCTGTGCCAGCAACATTTTCGTTAAAAGTCCTCAAATAGTTGCTGCTCTGGGGGTGGAGGTGTTAAGTATGGAACCATACTATGAATCTTACAGTACTCTACAAGAATTGGCAAGCAAGCATTTAGGATGTTTGTTTCAAAACGAAGGAAAGCCGATGCAGCCCATGTCGCAACGTCCGCTACGAGCGTCAGCTACGAGTCGCCGACGCAGCGATTTCATCATTAGCCTAAATTAATTTTCATAATTAATTTTAAATAAAATATTGTCATTCCTAATTCCAACTTCGAATAGGTTTCACATATTTAGTTGTAATTTTTTTTATTAATTAATTAAAGTAGTTTTTTAAGTAAATTTGGTTTTTTTTTCGATCCATCGGCTGCAGTAAACGTAATTCGCGTTTCATTTTTATTTAGCGAGCAGGTACAATCATAGTGTTTTGAGCTTAAACATTATTTCTTAATAATTTAATTAAAATGTTATGATAAAACTGATGAAAACTATTCCTTCCTAATTAATTTATAAAATTCTGAGGATAACAATACCTAAAATTGTCAAACAAACTAATAGTAACTATAAAATAGTTCTTTGCTTAAGTGCCCGTTTTTTTTGCAAAAGAGTTTATATTCTAAGGTATCTGGCATCTTTTATATAATTTTAGTTTGAAAATGTTCTAGAATCTGTTGTAGAATCCAATCATGCTCTTACGAAATGTAAACAATGTTTATCAAAAGCTGTCACCTGAAACAATATGGTGGAGGCCTATAATTAAGAAAAGAGAATAAACAAAACCACTAAATATGCATTTCAAAACTTAAAATAAAAAACTGAAAAAAACTATATATATATCACGTTGATAAACATAATATTGCATTAAGGACATGAAAAAATGTTTAATTTTTTTTTCTATGCTTTAAATAAATAAATTTAAAAAAAACATTTTTTTTCTTATTTCTAAATGTAAAATTGCAAAAAATGTCAATCTAGAGAAATAAATAAAAACTTGGGTGTCCAAAAATCGTGAAAATCAAGTAATTATTGTTTAATAATTTATTTAGAATTTACCAAGAATTTATTTAGTTTAAAATAATTGTAGGTTGCCTAAAAAAATTGCTAATTATTGATAAGGCTGCCAGTTGTACTTTCTTAAGATTAATTTTGTTTCGTAAATATATGGCATTTGTCCATGGTGCATAATCATACTTAATAATTTAAATGCGAAAGTAAGTTTCTTTGTTACGCTTTCATGTGAAAACTACTTAACCGATCATCATTGTACACATATTCTTGGACGTATTAGAAGTAACATAGGATACTTTTTTTTTGTCGCGGTAACCGACATCACGCGGGCGAAGCCGCAGGCAGAAGCTAGTACCTTATACTTGCTTATTGTATCTCAGGATCCCCGTCACTTGGTGTTACTACGAGGCTATAGTCTCAAAGAGCGACCGCCCAGTCCCGCGCCGCCGCCTCCCGTACCAGAAGTACAACCTGAGGCGTTTGGGTAAGAAACTTATTTGGCAATTTGCCTATGATTTTCTTCACAAAATCTATCAAATATTACTAAAATTATTTAAAACGGGATATTTACCATGTTTTTTTATTTTTATTTTGCGGATCTCGATATTTCGACATTCTCGACTGACGAGACTGTCTCGTGAACAAGACATTCGTAGAAAATGTATTTGAATTTATTGATTAATAATTTTTAATTTGATATTATTATTTGATTGAATATGAAAATTTTGGATTGATTTTGTAATTTAATTAATTATTTATAACTGATATTTTTCGTGTGCGTGATATTTTATTAATTTTATTATAACTTGACATATTTTAATTTCTGTTTGTATTTTCTCGATAATTTTTATTTTTATTAATGTGTTCTTTTTTGCTCTTTTATGAATTATTAATAAAGTTTCCAATAATATGGAAACTTTATTGGTTTATGTATTTGTTGTATCAATTTTAATTCATTGTATTATTATACTGTTTCCTAAAATAAAAATTAAAAAAAATAATAATAATAATGTTGAATTATCTAGATCCGCAAAATAAAAATAAAAAACATAGTAAATATCCAGTTTTAAATAATTCTAGTCATAAATACAGGGTGACTGGTAAATTACTATCAATATTTAAGGAGAATACTCGGTACATGATTCTCATTTGAATCATGTAAAAAAAAAGGTAAATATTAATAAACTTTTAAGTAAAGTTACTCAACAATTATCCAATTATTTACGCGTCGTCTGGACACCCTAGCAGCTAGCTGCATTTTCGACACAAAACAGGTAGTTTACCTATGTCCAAACGTCGCCACGTGTTAACAGGGTAGCAGGATAAACAAGCATGATCCAGTCCCCCCTTAATACTTTAATCCTGGCTTAGGATCGGCTAAAATACTAAGATATTTTACTCGTTTAAGCAACAGATTTGTTGACTAGGTAAATGATGTGAACTTTGGCAATTTTTAGATGTGAACAAGCGACACATTACAACACCTGTGCACGTGCCGCCGGCATGACTGGAAAAGTGTTAACGCTTCATTTATTTGAATTGAAATTTATGAAAAATTTGGTCAAGAATTAAGTACCTATTTTTATTACATAATTCGAATGAGAATCATGTACCGAGTATTCTCCTTAAATATTGATAGTAATTTACCAGTAAACAAATTACTTTCCAAATAAACCTAAGGTAGGTGTTCATAGTAATAATTCTAATAAATTCGCGCAGAATAAAAAAAAAACTATGGACAGGTAGGTATTTTAAAAGAAACAGATCGGAATTCCTTTAATTCTGTTATAGGTAGGTATTTGTGAAAGATTATTACACCAACTTAGTATACCTTCCTACTTATTTAACTTATTTTAGTAACCCAAAGAATGATAATTACACAATAATAATAATTAATAATAACAATATTAAAATAGATATTACTGCTCAGCGTCCTTAGGGAGTCTGAAAAAAGTCAAATTTGGATCGCAATCCTTATTTAAACAGTTAAATACTGCACAGTATCTGTTTGATTTTTTTAGCCACTTTTAAAACAATACGTCGAAGTATTGTTTTAAAAGTGGATAAAAGTCGCGCGAGATTTGTCGCGCGTGAGTCCCTACTAATTGGCCCGCTCGAGGAGGCCGCCGCATGTACTTGCACTTTTGATACCTACACGGGAGTGGGATAGGCCTGGTATAGGACTATACGAAATGTCCTAATAAATCTTTTTATATGGTAAGAATTACTAAAATCGCTTCCACTATTTCAGAGTTTATCAATTACAACCAAAAAAATCTTTCCAATTTATGATTACAGCTTAAATTGTTTATAATTTTCAAATACATAACTAAATAAAACGTTTTTTACAGGCAAATCCGTTCCCCAGTGCCTCAGCAAAGGGCCCCCTCGGCGCAGTTCCCCCGCACCGTCGGTCCGGTGAGGAACAACTGGCTGCCCCCCCGCCAGGCCCCTTATGCGAACTCCGCGCTATTGACTCAACTGTCGCAGCCTTCCTATCCACCGCCTGCACAAGTAAGATATGTTTTATTAGTATAGTAAAAAAAAAAAGCAAACATAAGTTAATTTTAAAATTAAAAAAATATATATATATATAACTCATCATTATCTCATTACAAGACTAGAATCAAAATTCGTGTTTTGGAGAGTAACATATTTGAAAATTGTAAACAAATTGACAAATACAAACAATCTTTAAATCGCTGTTTTAAATTTTTTTTTAAAAGAATCAAATTCCTTATAATTTTTTTTTTTTTGCATAAATTTATAATAATATTAAATAATTTATCATAATATTAGAAAATTATCAACAAACACGACTTAAAAAAAGATCCCCGAAAACTTAACAAACTGGATAAAACTAAAAAAAAAAATCATTGTAACCTACTACCACTAATTTCAGCGAAATTAGAGATGCAAAATCCATTGGACGAGTTGGCGTGGAATACCCATATATATATTAAATGTGAACTCCAACAGCAGCCGAGTATACAGCGC
The DNA here is from genome assembly GCA_036937285.1 of Euphydryas editha. Taxonomy (NCBI): domain Eukaryota; kingdom Metazoa; phylum Arthropoda; class Insecta; order Lepidoptera; family Nymphalidae; genus Euphydryas; species Euphydryas editha. The sequence goes on from JAUPFZ010000024.1 coordinate 9,409,570, forward strand.
ATGCCAGCCCCGCAGGCGGGCCCGTCGGGCGCGCTCGCGGGCGGCGCGCAGCGCACGTTCGTCTGGAGCGGCCTGCTCGAGTGGACGGAGAAGGGGAAGGCTGCCGATGACCAGAAAGTCGCCAGGCATATACCGTGCCAAGTGAGATCTCTACTCCGTCTAAGGGTATCCATTAACTACGTGAGGCGTTTAGGGGAGGGGGGAGGGGTCCTGCGAAATCTCACAGAATCTGACGCGGGGCTAATATCATGTAATTTTTTTCCGTCAATAATAATTCCGTAATTGTTGTCATGTACTGGTGATGACCTTTTTATTAGGAATAAAAATCGATAATGTTTTCCATGAACATCCCTAATATAAGTCTTGCACACATTTCAAAAATCTCACGTGAGATTAGAGTAATCTCAAAAAACCTCACGAAATCTCACCAAGGGGGGAGGAGGGGGTGTCGAAAATCGCCAATATTGTCTCACGTAATCAATGGACGCCTCCTAATCTTTGATCTATGATCTCCTAAGTCAGGTGCCTTAGCATTTTATAGGTGGATGAGTTTATACCGCAAAATACAGCACAATAAAGCATTTGCCAGTTTATTGATGATGTTCAGTAACAATAAAGATAGAACGACAACAAAATAAAGCAACGCCCGAAGAATAATTTTGCACTTTATTTTAGCACGTGATAAACGTCGATGGATATGCCCAAAAATATGTCTATAAACTAATTAAATAACACGAATATACGTTTATACAATTTTATATACATATAATTCTGAGCATGTCCATCTTTAGCTCGAAATAGTGTCACAGATTTAGGTAGTAAATATGCGCTTAGCATAATTATTCGCCTAGATACTAAATACCTATGTCTAAATGTCTACCTTATAACACGTTTCAGGTGTCTGCAAATTCAAAAGATATAGAACCTGAACTAAAAGTAGATACTTGGCCCAACAAGCTGTTCATGCAATTCGTGCACAAACAGCTGATCAGCAATATCGGTGGACAGTACTTGAAAGATAGCAAATCGGTGCTATTTCACTTTCCGAAGAACGAAACTCTTGAATCGCTGACCAAGGTCATGATGAATGGATTTGTAAGTACTCTATATTTAACATATTTTAAGTGAATTTGAGTAAATTGTTCAGTTATAATATTTAATTTGAAAAACAACTTCTTCTTCTTCCTTTCTTTTTAATCACATTAGAAGATGATTGGTAAGTCGAACTTCTTTTGGATTATTGAAAAGACATTATTTTTTGTATGTAATTTACTTACTTGTCAAAAGATGGCGCCACAAGTGAAGAACTCTCAACATTACATTTTAAAATGTTGATCGAAAATGTTATATTCACGAAGATCTCGACAGAACCATTACAGAAACCATTGTTCCAGGCTGGCTGTGTACATTTTTCGCCTAAAACTTCACCCCCCCAATGTGATATCAAGGTCTTGATACTCCTGTATACACCTGATAAGAAAGCCTACCTCGGCTTCATCCCCAACAATCAGGTTACGTTTGTGGATCGACTGAAAATGGTAAGAACCAAATTCTATATAGATTTAGGGCTCCAAATAACACGCGTATCGCTAATAAAATAATGAAAATTGAGGGAAATTTGAAAATATTTGTATCACATATTGATTAAAATATATAAACTAAAAGCATACAATAAAACTATATATTTTTAATTTAAGGAAATCTTTTGATATTTTAAATCGTGAAATTTTTTTTTTGTATCTAGATTAATATTTCTTATAGAAAATATATAATTTGACTTAGGGAAAGTTTGACAAATATATCTTTTGCTACGGTAACATGTGAAACAATGGCAGAGATAGTATGAAACTCACTTTTTTGCTTTTCTTTGCTCTTTTGTTCATAGGTTAAGGAGAAATATTAAGAGAGTTATACTAGGGTTGCTATCCAAACTTTCGACCGATTGCTACATTAAGAAACAATAAAATATATAAAAAAATGTTTAGGAAAGAACTGTTCTGCCTATTATAAATAAATAACTTATAGTACCTCATACCGAGACCATACCTCATTAGACTTTTAATTGACACTTCAGTATCTTCTATTGACCTTTTCACCATTGAAACTATTTATTATAGCTTGCGAATTTCTCATCTGTAAACTTTACGATTATTAAAATTCGCCGTAGCAATAAATTAATCATTATTTAGAATATTATAGTTTTTTTTTCTTGGGTACTAAAAGTTATAAAATTTTTATCTTTTCTATTCTCAGGTAGTTCAGCAGCAAAAGACAAACTCCCGAATGTCTACCCCCACTACCATGACCGGTAAGGACCTTGTACCTTAGATCTTGCGTCACTAGTCTATTTGAATCTTGGTTTTTTTTTCGAGACTTGAGCTATATGTTACTAACTGTTGCCAGCGACTTTGTTTGCATGAAAATATATCTCACGGAATACGTTCATTTTTTCGGGATAAAAAGTAGCTTTGTGTAGAGATAGGTTATAGTCTGGAATATCAATCTATAATCTTTACTGTACTGTATTAGTCTGTTAACAACCTGACGACTGAATGCCACGACTGTGGCGCGGCGGTGGACTCTTGGATAATTTCCCAACCATGAGTAACGATCGTTATCAGGTGTCTATGATAACAACCGGACTGACGGCTTTATTTCAAGACCAAATCAAGGACGTCTTGAAAAAAGGCCAGGTCAAGAGTACCCTAAACCGAAGAGCATGTATGAAGGGAATAATGAAAGTGGACGAAGCGAAACAAGTATGTAAGGATCGTAGCAAGTGGAAAGAAGTGGTCTCTACCTACCCCTACGGGAAAGAGGCGTGATTTATATGTATGTATGTATGTATATATGTATGTATAACAAAAAATTATTCATTGTATATTATTTCTCAGGTAACCAAAATTTAGGTACAGGTAGTATGTCTTCGGGAATGGGTATCAACAATACGGGTATGTCGATATCGATGCCAGCCATGCCATCGTTATCGAATCAACAACCTCAGCAGCATCAGCAGGTTAGAAATAGTGTATTTGGTGAATTATCTTTGTAGAATTCAATTTATACAAATGTTAAGAAGATTAAACGGTAACATTTGATTTAATATTTGACAAATTCGAAATATGCGTTGTTTTCAACTTGTTGTATTTTCATACTTTGAATAACAAAATAAAAGAAGTGAATAGTTTACAAGCTTAACGAATTATAACATACAAAAGGCAAAACCTCAAATCATAGATACAGAAATTGCTTGGGACATCATTTGCAAAATTCTTCCATTTTAAAAATAAACATATTCCAATAGGGTATGATGATAAACAGCAATATGGGCGCACAAGTTAGCCAAGTAAATCAAGGTCAGATAAACCAGGTGAATCAAGTCGGCCAAGTTAACCAAGTGGGCCAAGTGGGGCAAGTAGGGCAGATGGGCGGTAAAGGTCCCCGGTCCGCGCCGCTGGACGGGCTGGAGGCCGCGCGGCAGCAGAACCTGGAGAAGATCCAGCACCTGCAGCAGACGCTGGAGGCGGCGCACCAGCAGGAGGCGCAGTTCAAGTCGCAGATGGACATCATGTCGCACCTGCACGCCGCGCAGCAGCAGGAGCAGCACTACAAGCAGCTCGAGGTGAGCGAGCTCTTCTACTTCGGTGTCTTATAACGCGCAGCAGCAGCAGCAGCAGCAGCACTACAAGCAGCTCGAGGTGAGCGAGCTCTACTACTTCGGTGTCTTATAACGCGCAGCAGCAGCAGCACTACAAGCAGCTCGAGGTGAGCGAGCTCTACTACTTCGGTGTCTTATAACGCGCAGCAGCAGCAGCAGCACTACAAGCAGCTCGAGGTGAGCGAGCTCTTCTACTTCGGTGTCTTATAACGCGCAGCAGCAGCAGCAGCAGCAGCACTACAAGCAGCTCGAGGTGAGCGAGCTCTACTACTTCGGTGTCTTATAACGCGCAGCAGCAGCAGCACTACAAGCAGCTCGAGGTGAGCGAGCTCTACTACTTCGGTGTCTTATAACGCGCAGCAGCAGCAGCAGCAGCAGCACTACAAGCAGCTCGAGGTGAGCGAGCTCTTCTACTTCGGTGTCTTATTACGCGCAGCAGCAGCACTACAAGCAGCTCGAGGTGAGCGAGGTCTTCTACTTCGGTGTCTTATAACGCGCAGCAGCAGCAGCAGCACTACAAGCAGCTCGAGGTGAGCGAGCTCTTCTACTTCGGTGTCTTATAACGCGCAGCAGCAGCAGCAGCACTACAAGCAGCTCGAGGTGAGCGAGCTCTTCTACTTCGGTGTCTTATAACGCGCAGCAGCAGCAGCACTACAAGCAGCTCGAGGTGAGCGAGCTCTACTACTTCGGTGTCTTATAACGCGCAGCAGCAGCAGCACTACAAGCAGCTCGAGGTGAGCGAGCTCTACTACTTCGGTGTCTTATAACGCGCAACAGCAGCAGTACTACAAGCAGCTCGAGGTGAGCGAGCTCTACTACTTCGGTGTCCTATAACGCGCAGCAGCAGCAGCAGCAGCAGCAGCACTACAAGCAGCTCGAGGTGAGCGAGCTCTTCTACTTCGGTGTCTTATTACGCGCAGCAGCAGCACTACAAGCAGCTCGAGGTGAGCGAGGTCTTCTACTTCGGTGTCTTATAACGCGCAGCAGCAGCAGCAGCACTACAAGCAGCTCGAGGTGAGCGAGCTCTTCTACTTCGGTGTCTTATAACGCGCAGCAGCAGCAGCAGCACTACAAGCAGCTCGAGGTGAGCGAGGTCTTCTACTTCGGTGTCTTATAACGCGCAGCAGCAGCAGCAGCAGCACTACAAGCAGCTCGAGGTGAGCGAGGTCTTCTACTTCGGTGTCTTATAACGCGCAGCAGCAGCAGCAGCAGTACTACAAGCAGCTCGAGGTGAGCGAGGTCTTCTACTTCGGTGTCTTATAACGCGCAGCAGCAGCAGCAGCACTACAAGCAGCTCGAGGTGAGCGAGCTCTTCTACTTCGGTGTCTTATTACGCGCAGCAGCAGCAGCAGCACTACAAGCAGCTCGAGGTGAGCGAGCTCTTGTACTTCGGTGTCTTATAACGCGCAGCAGCAGCAGCAACAGCACTACAAGAATCTCGAGGTGAGCGAGCTCTTCTACTTCGGTCTCTTATTACGCGCAGCAGCAGCAGCAGTACTACAAGCAGCTCGAGGTGAGCGAGCTCTTCTACTTCGGTCTCTTATTACGCGCAGCAGCAGCAGCAGCATTACAAGCAGCTCGAGGTGAGCGAGCTCTTCTACTTCGGTGTCTTATAACGCGCAGCAGCAGCAGCAACAGCACTACAAGCATCTCGAGGTGAGCGAGCTCTTCTACTTCAGTCTCTTATTACGCGCAGCAGCAGCAGCAGCACTACAAGCAGCTCGAGGTGAGCGAGCTCTTCTACTTCGGTCTCTTATTACGCGCAGCAGCAGCAGCAGCACAACAAGCAGCTCGAGGTGAGCGAGCTCTTCTACTTCGGTCTCTTATTACGCGCAGCAGCAGCAGCACTACAAAGCAGCTTGAGGTGAGCGAGCTCTTCTACTTCGGTCTCTTATTACGCGCAGCAGCAGCAGCAGCACTACAAGCAGCTCGAGGTGAGCGAGCTCTTCTACTTCGGTCTCTTATTACACGCAGCAGCAGCAGCAGCAGCACTACAAGCAGCTCGAGGTGAGCGACGTCTTCTACTTCGGTGTTTTATTACGCGCAGCAGCAGGAGCTAAATGCTAATACTTAGGCAGCTAATACTTAGTAGAAGTTCAGCTGATAATTTTTAATGATAATGAGAACATCAAATTGAATGAAAGATGATGAGTGAACGAATTTCTCTAGGAGCAGCAACGCAAAGCGCAACTGCAGGCGCATATGCAGCAAATGCGTGGGTCCAATACCCGTCTAGTGCGTCCCATGCTACCCGCCAACCCCGGCCTGAGGCATCTGTTGCAACAGGTATGACCACACAAACGTACACACATCACACAGAGCACACATAACATGTAGAAACTCAGTTGAGTATACACGTGCACGTATGTCGCAGTCAATTTACTCGATTCGCCTTCCAACTAACCGACTAGCCTTCTTACTTAATGTAGTTCCAGCATGAAACCACTTTTCGAAAGAAAAAAAACACGGGTTCAAAATAGCTTTATTTGTCCTAAAATTTCATAATTTTTAACCGTTTAGATAGCGAGATATTTAAAGACAAAGTTCACGGTTTTATAAATAAATAAATAAAATAAAATAAATATATTTAATACACACACACGGTCGTCTGCTCCTAAGGTAGGCAACTTAATGCCTGTGTTATAGGTAACAGCCGACTGATATACATTTTTTTTAAATAAATATACATATAAATAAAGCATATATAAATTAACATATATTACACCCAGACTCGGGGCGGGAATCGAACCCACAACCCTTGGAGCAGAAAACAGGGTCACTGCAAACTGCGCCAACGGGTCAGTCAGTTTTGAGAGTAATGTCCCATTTATGTATGTAAAATATCCGATTTTTTATTATATTAAAAAATTCTCGCGATGGAATAGGAAAAAAAAAACTAGGAGTGTTGAAAAATGATTTTAAAATAAGTTAAAAAAATAAAAGTCACCGTTTTGTTATCGAGATATTAAAATTAAAAACATTAATCTTTATCCATTTCCAATCTGCTTAACAACTTATAGTTATCTGGCAACGCTGTGTGCAACGCTCTTTGAAATAGACTAGTATAAAAAGCGGGAAATTCAAATCTTCCACGGTTTTAAGGAGATAATTTTTTTGATAAATTTTGGTTTTTTATAAATCGATCTTTGTGCCGTAATTGTTTGGGCATCTTTTTAATTTAATAATACTATTATTAGTAGTTGTATGTTATACTGTTGGTGTGACAATAAATAAAAATAAAATCAAACAGATTTTAAGACATACAGCTATTTAATTAAAACAACTACTTATCAATTTAATTAAAAGTCTAAACCGGATTTTATCGCGTTTATTTAAAAAAAAAAACGTAACAATTTTACGATTTTTAAAATTATCAACTACTTATCAAATTTAATTCATACCACTTACCATATTATTTCCTTTTAACATATAATTTATCAATACAATTTATTTAGGCAAGGTATCCAACAGCTAGTTGAAATAATTACTTTTATGACTTTACAGTAACTTAGGCAAGTCAGTGAAAGTAGAATTAAGCTAAAGGGCTGCGACATACACGGTGTGAGGCACCATCTGCAGTACTAACATCTGAGATATTCCAATGATTACATTTTGGACTTATATATCACAAAGAGTTTTACTGGAATGTTCCAAAATAATATCAAAACATTATGTAATTTATTCTTAATCAGTTTTTAAAATACACTAATACATATACATTATATCACTTATAATAACGAAATGGGTTAGAAACAACAATAATATCAAGCAATCATTACAATACTTATACCTAAAAATTATTATTTTTAGATTTTTTTTATAAACCATATTTAGCTTCCAACTAGGGATGGCGATCTGAGATCGATATATCGAAGAATCGATTTTTCAGGCCCGAAAGATCGATTTTTTAAATCGATATGCAGTATTGAATCGATCCAGTGAATCGATCTTTCACCCTTGAATATCGCCATTCGATTTTTTTTTCATTTTTTGGTAAAAATCATAAAATTATTTACAATTAGTTGAATGCATCCGTGATATTACGGTGTTGCCGATTAAAAGGTAATTACTCAAAAACTCGTGAGATGGCTGTATGCTTAGTTTCCTTCGCCTCCATTTAATTTTAAAAAAAAGGTATTGGCTATGAGTTTTTGTATCTGTTGACTCATGAGCATGACTGTTCGTGTTCATTATTGTTGAATCATTGTTGAATCATTGTTTCACTGTGCACCTGAAGTATGATCCTATACTGTACTGGCAAGAACAAAAAAACTATTTATCATAACCTTCACTCAATAGCTATGATGTATATGAGTATCGTGGGATCATCTGTTTCTTGTGAGCGCCTTTTTTCAATTGCCGGCAACATCGCAAGTGATAAGCGAAACCGCTTGGATCCCAATAGGCTTGACAGATTATTGTTTTTAAAAAGTTTAGATATGAAGCATTGGGAGCTTTAACGCAATATCAAATGAACAATGATTCAACAATAATGAACAGTCAACAGATACAAAAACTCATAGCCATAACCTTTTTTTTTTAAATTAAATGGAGGCGAAGGAAACTAAGCATACAGCCATCTCGCGAGTTTTTGAGTAATTACCTTTTAATCGGCATCATGTAATAAATACATTTTGAAAATAAATGTTTTCTTTCATACCTGATCTGACTTAGATATATTAAAAATAATTATTATAATCAGATTCCCTGAACAAAAAAAAACTGATTTTACTGATAAAAGATCAGTTATTATGTTGTATTGTTTGTTTGTCTTAAAATGAATTTATATTTACATTATAAATGCCAACTTTAAAAAAATCGATTTTTTAGAGATCGATCTTTTTGGCTTTGATTTTTTTGTGGATCGATATATCCGCTTACGATTCGGATCGACTTAAAAATCGATCTTTTTCGGAAAGTATCGCCATCCCTACTTCCAACCCGTTATACTTCGATTCTTAAATAAAATAACCTGTCACGATGCTATTTTAATTTTTGTTTTTTGCCAGTGTGTATGTAAACAGTATAAAACATGTTTTATGTACGTTTCACCTTACGGCTGTGGCTTCTTGTATAATATTAATAAAACATAATAGAATGATTGATATAGATGCCTTAGTATCCCGCCACTTTAGACAATATTCTTACTATCTTATATATACTACTTTGTTATTTAATTATTTTTTTTAAATATTAGTTTGCACAATAATGTATATAGCCATACCAGAAATAGCTTGCCAACTGTAACTATATTCTAAATAGAGAAATTTCAGCTATGCTTTTATTTACCTCCCATTATAAGAAGAGTAGATGTAGATTAGTTATTTATGCAGCTGTTGTATAATAAGGGGTATTAAATCACGAACCTGAGTTTATCAAACGAGAAGCCGAGTGTGGTAATAGTATCACATGAGTGTTTTAATATCTAATTATCAACAGTTGCATACAATACTTTATCTACACCCATAATATGAATCCCCTATAAGATTCTGAAACAGCTTACTGCTAACATTAAAACAGCCAGTTCTAGTAAACTAATATCATCATATAAGTGCGTGTGAATGACAATGTTCTTTTTCTTTTTGAAATTCATACATAGACCACACATCGAGCAGTAAGAATGTGGCTGTCTGTTGAGTTAACCCTTTGCGCAGAAGGGATCGAAAAAAAACAAAGGAGTGTTATTGTGAAATTCAGTACAACATTATATTATCCGTTTGGATGATATTATGGTTATTAGGACATTGGGTGTTTTAATGTTGGCAATAAGCTAATAGTTTTAGAATCTTTTATAGAGGATTTTATACATGGGAGTTGATAAAGTAATTTATGTTCTTAATGCTTTAATATAATCACGCATCGCTATTTCAGCGCTCGGTGTGAGTTATAAAGCGCTTTCTGTGACACGTTATAAGGCACTTTCACGCGTCACGCTGGCACTCAGCATTCGATCCACGATGCGAGTCCATTACGTCACGCGGTGGTCATGACCATGTCACGCGAAACTCCACTGGAATTTGTTCATTGTCTAGTGTGTAGAATCAGTTCACGTGACACGTCTTTGTAGCCTGTGACGTCATTAAGCCGTTCGTGGCTTCTCTCGTCACACATGACGCGTGTCGCGTCACGTTCTCGTGACGCATCACGCACCTCGTGACGTGACGCTCTATGTGTATTCTAGCAACAGCAGGCGGCACGCGGCGCGCGACCGCACATGTGAACACGCGCTAAGTAAAGCTTCTTTTACTAACATTTTCTATCATACAATCTCAGAAGATAGATAAAAATTACATATAATTTAATATTTACAAACGCTGGTTCATTTAAAGTAAGTTTTTTTTTTAAATTACATATGCTTAAGACATTAATAAACAGCAAATCTATATTCTGAAATTGTTCAATCTCTTATTAAGTGGTCGTTTGATAAGCAGAATTAAGAAATTGTTGTAATTGTAAACAAAACGTACAATAATATACAATACAGTAAGATTAATAATAAAAAATATTTGCTAATCAAATGTTCACTTTATAAATTGAAACAAAAAAAAGGCTACTTTAATTAATTTGCAATCATTCACAATAAACTAAATCATCTTCCCTGTGCTTAATACTTCTTTAGATGCAATACTTTAGCCAGCATGATTAACTCCATCATAATATAAAATATAATTATTATAAATATTTAATTTTTTTATTTTTCTAAAACTTTTCACTATACCAGCAACATAACTGTTTTTACTTATTACACAGACAAAAAATACTCAGTGATGTACGTAATAATTTTTGTTGTAATGAAAACCCTGGATCAGCGACTACACGTGTCTATAATACAAAGTGTTTCATTACCTTTAAAAGGGTCTGAAACAAAATTAAACGTAAAAAATATTTCAATTGTAATAATAATTTTTAAATATGAATTTTCAATCGACTACTATTTAACCGATTTCGAAAAAGAGATTACCAACTTATCTCAATTTAGACATCCATATTACAGTACAACCTTGATATAACGAGCCTCAATATAACGAATTCCTCGATTAAACGAATTTTTCGAAATCCCCTAGAACTGCCCGTAAGAGCTAATACAAAATATACCTCTACATTACGAATAACATTTATCAAAAACCTCTTTATAACGATTTTTCAATCATTGCAGAATATAGGTAGAAGGTATTTTTACATCTATTTAACGAATTTTTTCAAATTAAAACCTTGATATAACGTATCCTATTAATTATTTCCACTTAATTCCAAGTTCTTACCTCGTTAAAACGAATCGCAGTCCAGTCTAACCTCTATATAACAAACCTCATTATAGCGAATTACTTGGTATAACGAATATTTCCTAATTCCCTTCAGTTTCGTTATATCGAGGTTGCACTGTAGTTTAATTTTTTTTTAAATTATTGCAGTGGATTTTTATTGTAAAAACAATTTTGTTATAATATGTCTAATAGTCATATATTCAAAATAACGTTATGCATCTATCCAGCAGCCACAATACCGACCGGGAGCAGGGCCTGTGCGACCAAGTTCTCAAACACAACAATATGACGATATGAGTAACTACAATGACTTTATGTAAAAAAATAAAATATTGAAATCCAAACTTTTATTATTTATAAACCTACCTAAACTTTCTCAATCCTTACTTTTAATTATCATAAAATATCTTACGCCACGATTTGTAACTTTATTTTATTTGTTAGGTTATGTAAAAAGTATGCGTTTATCTTTCCAAATCTATAATACCTAAACTTTATGTAACTTTAAATAAATAAACTTCAGTTTTCTTATATCTCTAGAATTGAGGTAGGAAATTAGACTAATACTCTCCCACATACAAAATTCATAAAAAAGCAGGTTAGTAGAAAAAAAATTACTTTTGTTACTATTAATAATATTTAATAATTGAACATAATAGTTATATTTTTTATTAATAATTTATCTATCTTTTTTCTTATGCTTTGACTTCTTTTTCGACTTATGCTTTTTGCTTTTCTTTTTCTTTTCCTTTTTCGTTTTAACTTTTGCTTCGACCCACGAATCTGAGCTGGAAGATTCATCGAGATCTCTCTCATCTTTTCTCCTAAACACCGGTTTGAAATTATTTTCAGGCATTTCTTCTAATCTCTTTTGTAAATTTTCTGGAATTTTTGGACCATAAACCTCCTCAGGTAAAATCGAATCATCTGAACCTAGTTTTTGTGCACGATCTGTCGTATCTATCTTTTCTTTTGAATTATCATTTATTTTACTTAATTCATCTGTAGTTTTCTGGTCCGACTTATCATTGGTATTAGAGGTTTTATTTTCAGAATGTCTCTTCCAAGAATTTAGTTCATCAAAATCGATATTTGCAAAAATCCCTCTCGGAGGTGATGTATTTCTTTCAACATTCTTCGGTTTATCTATTAAGTCTTTATAATCTGTGCTCGGTGTTTCTTCATTAATTTCCTCATTTTCACTGTCACTTAAAAATATAGATTTGTAAAGGTCCATCCTATCAAATTTTTCTATAGTTTGAACTACTTCTGTCTCTTTGTTTTTAGTTTGTAAATCTTTTTCAGATTCTTTCATGAATAATTCAGCAACGGTCATTCTCTTATTAGGACCGGTATTCATCTCTGTTGACACTGGTTTAGTTACTTGTGTTTTAACTTCAACTGGCTTATCAATTTTATTTTGTTTATCGACATTTAATGATTTAGAACCGCTGAACTTGCTTTGTTCTTTCGTAAAACTTTCTTTGTCGTGAACCGATGATTCCATATACGAGAAAATTGAATACGATATTTTTGATTTTACATCCTTCTTAGGTTCGCTCCTGTAACAATCACATGTTTACATAGCTTTTATTAAGATAGTAAATAAGAAAACATTTTATTTCATGCAATGTTTTTTTTAATATTTGGCATTGATTTTAAGGCGACATAATAAGAAAAAATCTTCGTTAGTTATAGGGATTTTACAATTCCGCCTATTAAAACAATATAAGCTTTACATATTATAATAAAATTAGCAACTATATGTATTTTTATAGTTTTTAGAAATGTCTGTCTCTTTGTTTGAATAAGCATTACTGCTAAAGTAGTGTGTAGGTTAAAAAATCAGTATGAAAATGATTAAGTAGGAATACCCTGAGGTAACCTGAGAATAACTCAGTCATTATATCATCAAAATCGCTTCGCTCTATCAAAAGTTATTTGAATTTGAATTTTGTGTTTTGAATGACATAATGGATTTGAATTGGATGGAGGCTGCTTTAAACCGGTCGCTCTAGAGGTCGATGGGGGAGGTCTACGTTGAGCAGTGGCCATCCAATGGCTGTTATGATGAGGATGATAATGAATGACAGAATGACAGAGATACGAGTAGGTAAGTTAATATACTTAAGGTAGTTCCAGCATGAAACCACTTTTCGACAGATTCGGCAAAAAATTTTTTCACGGGTTCAGAATATCTTTATTTATGAATTCCTAAAATTTCATAATTTTTGACGGTTTAGATCGCGAGATATTTAAAGACAAACTTCGCGATTTTGAGAGTAATGTCACATTTATGTATGTAAAATGTCCGATTTTTTATTATATTATTTCTATTTATTCTGTCTAGAGACAGAATTGCAAAAAAAAAAACTAGGAGTGTTGAAAAATGTTTTTAGGATAAGCTAAAAAAATAAAAGTAGCACTTCACGGTTTTGTTATCGAGATATTAAAATTATAAATATTAATTTTAATTTTAAATTTATAGTTATCTAGCAACACTGCAGAACGCTCTCATCTTTTTAATTTAATAAAACTATTATTAGAAAGCGCAATACTAATAAACAAAAATATATAAAACACTCAGAGCAACGTTGCCAGATTACTATAACTAACTATATAAGGCAGAAGGTATTAAGGTAGGTCTACACTTCACCACGCTGGAACTACCTTAAATATGATCTAACTATCCAAATGTAGCACAACAAGTACATAATAAAATTCATAGAATCTTTAAATTTCAAATAGTAAGATCAAGTTACCTTTCCCCTATTTCCGGTACATTAAACCTTTTGCACACTAACGCTTCCGGTCGCCATTTTGTTTCCTTTCTGGTTATTGTGCCGTAGGCGCCTATCTTAGCTGCCTCTATTTGCTCCGGAGTTGCTAAACCGTAATTGATCGAGCTCTTAGCCACAGCGGTCAATGGATTTAAAGCACCTTCGTCCGGCTCTGAGGCGTGTGTGAACCTTGAGAATAAGTAAATAATTTGTTTTTAACAACTTTTAGTAAAGTATTTGTGCGTATGGATGTATATGTGTATGCGTTTGTGTGCGTGTTAATCGAGACTATTTGAAATAAAAATTAGTAATAAAAAAAAATTGGTTGTCTGTAAAGTCGGTTTACGGACGATAATTGTACGTGATCGTCATAAGAAAACATTGAAAAAAAATTCATACTTTTATGAATTGAATTGAATTATTATTATTGAGTTATCATTATTTTGTATAATACAAAGAATGAGTTACTTCTATTAATTACAATTGTTTTCGATAAATTAACATTTATTTGCACTCGTTAATTCAAATATTTTAGTACTTAAATAATACAGATTAATTACAAGTAACAATGTGCTATTAACAATTTATTTACAACTTATATATGTGTGATATTTAAGATCCTCCAATCTGCGTTATTGTTTTTCATTCACAAGCCGAACGCTTAGGCCGATCGTGCCTCTCTATCGCTTGTTCCGCGCTCTCGCTCGCGACACGTGACACTTCTTCGTGCGTGCAGCCGGCATTCATGGATTTACAAGACGTTATCACGTAAAAAAAATGGAAAAGGTAAATTGTATGTATACAGTGTAGTTGGAAAAAAAGCTTAAACATAATATAGGTATCAATCCGACGTGTTGATGTTGACATCAAGTAGTACGCAAAGGCGTAGCTACCGCCGTATCAGCAGATACGGGGCCCCCACAATAGAGTTCAGGACAGTTTTGTGACGATTTTTTTTTAGGTATTCATGTAGCCCGACGGAGTAAATACTAGTAGTCCGGAGTTGCGACGACTTGTTTTTTTTTTTTTTCGGGAAACCTTATAGCCCGACGAAGTAATTACCAGCGGTCCAGAGTTGCGACGACCTTTTTTTTTGGGATTACATATAGGCCGACGACATAAAGACAAATTTCGGAGTGAGACGCAACGACCTTTAGTCTTCGTACGCAAAGAAATTTGGGGCCCCTTTACAGATTTTGATACAGGCCCCATCTAAGTCACGCTACGCCACTAGTTGACATTTATACCATATTATATCTGTAAATAAAAAATGCTTACCTATCTCCCATAATTCCAGATAAAGGCCTGTACAATTTCGCAGCTTGTTCGAATTCAATCATTTCTCTGTTCCTCTCCCACTCACTCAATCTATCTCCTTCTCTTTCTGTATCTCCAGTTATTCTATCTGATTCTTTTCCGCTCTCTTTATCTTTCAAGTACTGTTCATATCGAGCCTGTTTCTTCGGATCACTTACAAACGGTTTGAAAACGTTTATATCTTTTCCTGTGTCTTTTATAGATATAAAATCTGTATCTTTTTCTTTATCTTTTAATGTATTCTGTGTTACGAAATCGATACTTTTTCCAAGTATTTTGCTCAAATTTGTTTCTTGTGTTTGTGTCTCTGGTATGTGTTCCTTTGTTTCTGGGAGAGGTGTTTCACCGAGTAACGCTCCTCTTGCTTCTGCTGTTAGCTCATGGCGTCCTAGACCTAGAATTAATATACACATCTGGATAATATAGTGATTAATACATTAATAATAAATAACGCCGATACTGTACTGTATCAGCCTGTAAACAACCCACTACTGAGCGAAGGCGTCTTCTCCATATAGAAGAAAGTTTGGAGCTTAATCCACTACGCTGCTCCACTGCGGGTTGGCGGATAATTTCCCTACCATGAGTAATGACCCTTATCAGGTGTCTATGATAACAACCGGGACCGACGGCTTTACGTGCTCTCCGAGGCACGGTGGGGAGACCCACAAGGATATACACCCAGACCGGAAAAATATTTGTACAATTACAAATATCTGTCCTGAGCGGGAATCAAACTCGCGACCACCGGCGCGCGGCGTTGAGGCGACTACTCACACCGCTACACCAGAAGGGTCCTCAAACGCCGATAACAAAATATTATTTAATAGTACAGTTGTATTTGTGTACCCCCACTTCCCCAATGGTCTCCTCTCTCTCTGTAAGGTCGTTGTCCTGCCTAAGAGATTTAATAATTACAGATATAAGACTTGGAAATATACAACAGTGGACAATTTAGGGTTTAAAGAGTTGGAGGAGTCAACAAAGTAACATAGTGCAATAAGCGTGGAAAAAAAGTTTCGTTTCGTAACACCTAAACTATTTTAAACGGAACTTTAAATAGAAATTTCTATTATATCTGTGACCCAAAAAACCACAAAATTCATGCGACTTATGGTCTTGCAAGGCAAAAATATCTTTATTATTTGATTAGCATTTAGTAACCAACCTTGATCCCTTTGCGGGGCTTCGGTGACATCGAAGCGGGAGCGCCGGACTCCAGCGGGCGCGGGGACGAAGTCCCGCGGCAAGGCAGGTGGAGGGTAGTTAGGTATTGAAGGTAGTGGCTTACTGGCTTTCACGAATCCTTCTAACACCTGGGAGTATGTTAAATTTATTACTGGTATAGATCATTTATGTATATATATATTTATATCTCATAGTTAATCATTTTGATTTATGTGTAATAATCCGCATTCGAATTTTGCCCCAAAATTTTTATCAGTTCAGTGGCGCCCCCTATATTGTAGTCCGAGAGCAAAATATCTCTGCCAATAATTACAAGTAACACAAGAGCCAATAAAAAAAAGAACTAACACGTGTTCTAATGGACGAAACTAGACTCTCGAAAGAAGTCGATCTCCATGTTGGCAACTTCTTCATGTACCTGCGCGATGAGGTATTCTCGGGGGAAACTCCTATAGGGGTGTAGTAATTGCACTTTTACGTAATACTTATTTGGCTCGCCAACGCACCACCACGTTCTCACTGGCCGACGGTCGGACATTGACTACCCCCGACTCTGCCCGCCTCGTGACGTATGCGCTCGAGACAAATGTCAATAGAATGTATGTATAACTACATACACTACATCCCTTCCTTATTTTAGTTTATTTTATTTTTAATATTAAAAATAGATATTGTAAGTTTAAGAACACAACATTTATTTCTTAAGCATGTATAATATTTGAGATGCGTTTCTAAATACTATTTGTATCAATATAATCATATATTATTATTTATTTATTTTTTATGAATTGCTTGACTTCATTTTTAATTAACGACCATTGACCTATCAATTACATATTAAAGTTTTTACCAGCTTCTTTCCTTTGTAATTTATAATGTATCCTCTATAAGATTTTACCCACTAGACGACATTATGCTCCCTTTCCTTTCCTTTGATAATTTTCATCATTATTCTCCAGTACTTGTAGAAGGCTTATCTTCTAAACTGATTTCTTCATCTTTGTTATTATCAAGAATTCTCCACTGGCCTTCTACCTTTTTCAAATGAACTATATTTCTCCTTAAAACTTGTCCAGTCTGATCGTTTCGAACTTCAATATCTCCTCCCGTGTTATTTTCTACCGTGTGTGGAGTCGGGTCATAATTTAAGCTTAATTTATTGTCTTTATTAATATTTTTTAAATAAACTTTATCCCCTGGCTGTATTTCACATTCCTTAGCTCTTCTTTTCTTATCCGTATATTCCTTTCCTAGCTGTTTCTTCTGTTTATCCCTGTCTCTAACATCTGGATTCTCTAGCTGACGGTTAATATCAGCTATCATTGGGATTTTGTCACGAAACTGTCGTTTAAAGAATAACTCCGCTGGAGATTTTCCAGTCACACTGTGTGGTGTACTGTTGTACATTACCAAAAATTCCTCCAACCCCTCTCGCCAATGACCTTTCTCTGCTTGACTGATTTTTAGGCGTTTCAAAATATCCCTATTTTGACGCTCTACTTCACCAATTTGTTGGGGCCAGTATGGTATTGTGTTAAAGAGAACTATATTTCGTGCAGTGCAGAATTGTTTAAACTCTGCACTACAAAATTGTTTACCATTGTCTGCAGTTATTGTTGCTGGATTCCCTAGACGGCTAAATATTTCTGTTAGCATCCTTATGATGTCAGCACTAGTGATATGCCGAGTAATTTTTATCTCTTGATACCGGCTAAAGTAATCCACTACGACCAGTAAATGTTCTCCATTTGGCAGTGGTCCCATCAGATCAATAGCTATATCCACCCAAGGTTCATTTGGTAGTTCTCGCCTTTTAAGTGGGTTCGGTGGGTATGGAGCAGAGACTAAGGTGCATCCTTTACATGATTTGACTAAGTTCTCTGCATCTTTGTCATATCTTGGCCACCACACTTTAGTCCTTAGTCTAGCTTTCATCAAAACTATACCAGGATGACCCTCGTGAGCCGCCATCAAAACTTTTCTGCGTAATTTATTTGGGATCACTATCCTAGTTCCTCTCAGTAAGATCCCTTCATAGAAACACAGCTCATTCTCAAATAGCTTAAATGCTTTTACATTATCATCCCATTTATTGCTATATACTCCTTCTTTTACCATTATGATTTCTGGATCTTCTGCCGAACATTCAATGATATCTCTTAGTGATATGGCTGTTGGTTTAGCTTCTTCTACGACTTGATGTATGTAGTTTTCAATTTTATTTGCTGACATGTTTTCTAATTTGCATAATCTAGATAAACAATCTGCAATGTTGTCTTTGCCTGGTTTATAAATGACCTTAAAGTCATATGCTTGTAGCCGTAAAATCCATCGCTCTATTCTGGCACATGGTTTTGACTTAGGTCCAAATATGACTTCCAGTGGCTTGTGATCAGTTATTAACTCAAAAGCCTTACCATATAGAAAAATGTGAAAATGTTCTACGGCCCAGACTAATGCCAGAGCCTCTTTCTCTGTCTGACAGTAACGCCGTCCACAATTTGTCAATGTCTTATGTCCATATGCGATAATCCGTGGCCCGCTAGCGTTTATTTGTATCAATACGCCACCCAGTGCGACCGGACTAGCATCTGCAATGACTACAGTTCTATCTTTCACATCGTAATAGCCTAACGTTGGAATCGTAGACAATGCGGACTTTAGCTCTATAAATGCGTTCTTTTGTGTATGACCCCAGAGTCTTGTTATTTCCGATCCTTTCCCCAACTTCTTTCGTAATAACTCTTTAAGAGGTTCGGTTTTGGTAGCTAAGTTTGGAATCCATTTACCGACAAAGTTTATTAATCCCAAGAAGCTCTGAAGCTCACCTATATTCATAGGTGGTCGAAATCCTTGAATACTATTTACATATTTCTGTAAAGGTTTTACTCCATTCTCTGAAAACTCATGTCCCAGAAATTGTATTTCCGTTTTATTAAATAAACACTTGTCTTTTCTTAGCACTATACCATTCTCTTCTAAAGTTTTCATAACTGCTTTTAATCTTTGCTCGTGAATTTCTTTATTTTCGCCGTACACCAAAATATCATCTATAAAATTTATCGTCCCTTCGCATCCTAGAAGGATACGTTCTAAAGTTTTCTGAAAGATTTCAGGAGCACATGTAATACCAAACATTAAGCGTTTGTATCTATATAGTCCTCTACTTGTTATAAAGGTCGTAATATGACGAGAGTCCGGGTGTAGTTCAAGTTGATGGAAAGCGTCCTTAATATCCAGCTTGCTGAAGAATTTGGCATTTTTCATTTTTGGTAGTAGTTTGTCCATTGTTGGAAGTGGATGGTTTTCTCGTAAAATAGCTTTATTCGCCCGTCTCATATCTACACAGATTCGAACGTCTCCGTCATCTTTTAGAACTGGTACTATTGGAGATACCCACTTTGAGGATCCTTGCACTTCTTCAATAATGTCCCTATCTATAAGTTCTTTAATTTTACTAGTTACCTTTTCTTCGAGAGGTATAGGTATTCTTCTATGTGGCTGTGAGACAGGTTGTACCTTATCGTCAATAAGTATGTGTACCTGAACATCTTTAATTTTTGGAAATGGTTCTTTGGTTTCCATTTGGTTTATATCCAGTCCAATCTTAAGGACACCCATGTTTATTGCTGTCTGTTTTCCTAATAGGTCTCTGGTACCATCATTTATTACAAAGAAAGTTGCATACTCAGACCTATCGGCTGTCTTGATCCTTGCTTCAAATGATCCTATTAATTTTAAAGGTTTGTCACTGCCATAGCCATAGAACAATTTGTCAGGTTTGTCATTTTGATTACAAATATTTACGTTGTTACTTTTCATTTCATACCATGTTTTGCTTGTTATTAAGTTACATTTGCATCCGGAATCCACTAGCATATTAACCTTCACCCCTCCAATGTCACATTCCAATTCACTATCCTCATCAATTCTAAAAACATAGTGTATGTTATCGGTGTCTTTATGGGTATACCTGTATTCTTTTTTATTTTGTTGTTTAAATCTTTTGTTGTCTATGTCCTTTTTATTGTTATCTGTTTCTATCTTCTGCTTGGTTGGTACTCTAGATCTACAGAATTGTCTAAAATGTCCTTTTAACCCGCATTTTAAACATTCTCTTTCTCTTGCAGGGCAATTGGCATCTAGAGAACCATGGTTTCTATTTCCACATCTGCCGCAAGCTGGCTTACTTGTCCATTTTCTCCTATTTGTGTCTTTATTATCCCCCCGTTGCGCCTTTGTCTCTACTTTGTTAACATCTTCAAATTTACTTGACCCCTTTCCGAAATCCTCCATTTGTCGGCTAACAGCTTCAAGCGCGTTTGCCTCCGCTAAGATATTATCTAGTGTCATCGAATCGCCAGTTTGTAAAATCTTTTTCCTTAGTTCTTTGGAGGAGCATTTTTCAGTAATCTGATCGATTATTTGATCCTCTTTATCGTTGAATTTGCATTTGTCAGCTTGTTGTCTAAGTCGCACTAGAAATTTCTCAAATCTTTCGTCTGGTTCCTGTTTAATTAATCTAAATAGATGACGTTCATAGACTTTACTTTGTTTCGGTGTAAAGTATGCATCGAGTTTATCTATTGCTATTTTGAATACATCAACTCCATCTGTAGTCGACGCATGCGCTTCTGGAATGTTATAAAATATCTCCTGTAATTCTGAACCACCAAAATGTAACAGGGTAGCCCTTTTCTTTTCACTTTTGGTAATATCTGCTGCATCGAAATAGATAAATAGTCCTCGTTTCCAGCGTTCCCATCGTGCCCCTACCGATGACGGTTCTCCTTCACAATCGAATTTTTCGATTGTGAGTTGTGACATGTTAATTTGGTTTGCTACCTGAAACCAATAGTCTCGATAAACTTTTAAGTTTAGTTAGTAATTAAGTTAAGCTTATGAAGCTTGATTCACGTCAATTTAATGACTTGTATAATTATACAACGAACACTATTGTTCACAGTCATTATCAAACTGCTTTAGTGTCAATTTAATGACCAGTCAAAACTGCTTTCGTAAGGTATATAATAACAACCAATGTCAATTGAATGACCAGTCAACCTGCTTTTATAATTAAATACATAGTTGCGTTGTCAATTTAATGACCAGCCAAAGCTGCTAAAACATTTTTTTTTCATGTGTCAATTTAATGACCAGGCATTCCACCTGCGAAACTGTACATATGTAGCGGAGACATATATATATATATATATATATATATATATATAATACCATCATCTTTTTTTTTTTTTTCCTTTAGTATATTGTCATAATTTGCCGTTACATAGGATTAAGTACATAATTTTCAACTGAACTAGCAGTCTACAAATATTTAAGCAGTAATTTAAACTATTATACGATTATTAATACAATGCCGTTGTGGTATAAGTGTGATTATTGTTATTATAAATACTAAACAATGTATCAGTTTAATTATTAAGACCAGCATGCAAACTATTAATTGGAAACAAATAATAATTGGTTGAACTGCATTATACGAGGATTCTGTTCCATTTGGTAAAAATAAAATCTTTTTCTGCATGTCGTTACGTTAATTTCATTTAATTCATATTTAAATTTAATACAAAACGTGTATATCTTTATTTTGTTACCATTATAACCTATAACTGAACGGATGTGAGTAATTCGATAATATTTAGCTATAAAATAATACAAAATCGTTATCAGTACGATCGAGTTCTATTTATCTTTGAAAGAATTCCGATGTAACGACTCCTAAGTTCACTTGAACGTAGACCAGTAAGGTTTTCGTTTACTTTGCTTAAGATAATTCAATAGGTGTTTGTATTATTATTTGTTAATTACTAATACACTAGATGACAACCTAATATGATCTTAGTTGCCGTAACTAATAGAACGTCAACGGTAAAATACTTAGTTAAAATTTTAATATTAAACAGTCATAATATCGGTAACATTACTAGTTAACTTATTAGATAAAGCATTTAAAGGTTACTAACATTATGAGTCGATTAAATTTTTGATAATTATCGCTATTTAATATATATGTATATTCTTGTTGTAGTAATTTACATTCCTGCACATATATATAATTTTTTTTTTTTTTTTTAAGTTTCCATTCAATAGAATCAACCTTGATATTTTCAGGATCTCTAAAAGTTGAGGGTAGATTGTTTAACAGCCGCGATATTAAGTATTTCGTTGTTCGCTGGCCGTAGATTGTTTCAATGAATAAAATAGAATTTTACTCACAGTTTGTTGTTCTTTATCCTCGTCGCCAATGTAGTAATTGCACTTTTACGTAATACTTATTTGGCTCGCCAACGCACCACCACGTTCTCACTGGCCGACGGTCGGACATTGACTACCCCCGACTCTGCCCGCCTCGTGACGTATGCGCTCGAGACAAATGTCAATAAAATGTATGTATAACTACATACACTACAAGGGGTACGGCAGCCCGAGTGCGAGTGCATGCGGAGGACGAGAAGCTATTACTGTATGTCACCTACAAGTCACCTGGATTGTTGTTTTGTATTATGAATATCGTAACGCTTTATTCGCAGAAGCAAAAGCAACACCAGTTTTGAGTGATCTCAACGCAAGCACCCGTCAGTTTGGGGCTCACGCGTAATAACCCTCCCCGGAAAGCGTCTGCTCGAGGATAGGTAACGTCACAGCTATGGATTAATGGATCGAAGAACCTGGACCCATATACCAACCAACCCCCAACACCAGCCGGACGTACTGGGCAGTGTTGCACCTTGGGCTGATGTAACTTATAGATGTGGATGTTGTGTAAGACCTCAACATTCAACCTTTCCAATCATGGTAACGCTCACTCTCCAGCAAGGATGCACAGTGCCTTGAAGCCCCAGATCGCGCATAGACTGGGAGTGCTACGACTCTGCACTCACGGGGCTTGAGTTTACGATTCCCGTCTCGATGCCAGCCGGCATCGAAATGGCAGACAACAAAATTACCTACACAATTATGAATTATGAGCTAATAGGTAATATGATATAATAGATAAATGACGTCATACATCGAGACAGCAAGAGACAGCAGGACGCCCCGTGCTCTGGTCTGGTGACGTCACCAAGGAGAAGTATGTGCGTCACTTGGCGCGCACTATGTTCGCTCGTGCGGACAAAGACACGGCAATACGTGCACACACCTCCACGGGATTGCCCCACCAGAACACCAGAAGACCATCCTCTACCGTGAACTTCTAATGACACCGCAGCCGAGTCCCAACGCCGTCATCATTGGCGACGATACGAGAACGACGCAGGGAAGACATAAATAATCACCAGATTAGACCACTACCTGGATTTGACAACCTCAAGGACGATGTCGAACCATTGGGCCGAAAAAAAGTAACCCGGTAGTGGTCGCTACCGGAAAGGAATTGCCCGGCCACCTGCCCTCTTCCTGGAAACCTAGGTAGGCGGAAGCTTGGAAGCCCGTACTCCGACATTTCTACCAAGGTCTGCCAGGATGAGCTACACATAATTACAATATTCATAATAATTTTACTGCAAATGCTCACATTAGAACTTTTGTCTTGAGCTTTTTTCTTCTCCGTCTTCTCAGTGGCGCCCCCTATTTCAAAGTCGTAATGCGACATGTCGTGAGTCGCGTACACGTCGTCGTCCTCCGCTTCGAAGGCGCCCACTCCGAACGCTTGCCCTCTGATTGACACCTAAAACATACACACACTTTAAATGACAGTAGTGTTAACCCACTTTAAAGTGAAGTATAAACGAATCTTGAGGCGCGGCTGTGTGAGTGTACTTCTGATATACATTCTTTGTACGAGCAATACGTGTTATTCGCTTTTTTGTGTGAGTGCAGTCAATAAAAGCAAAAAAATTACATTTGATGCAGGAATAGTTTTGTTCTAATTCTGCAATGGAAGTCGCGTATTGTTGTGAAAAAAAAAGTGTGTGTGTACTTATGTACGAACGTAAGAAGTTATACTTAACGATGTACCGAGTTAATGAGTAGTGCATGCTATAAGCGTAATAAGCATAATAATGCGTAACTGTTAGCAACTAGCGACCGACGGCGGATTATTGAAATCAATTTCAATATCTTACAATTTTATCTTACATTTTTAACTTTTTATTTTATCTAAAAATAAATAAATTATATTTTAAGTACATATAAATCTGTAATTTATAAATACTAAAATGTTGACGAGCTAACTTCTGGGTGTAGTATAACTTCAAAAAGCCAACGTCACGCGGTTTTCCCAGGCGGTCACCCAGTCAGCTTCGGTGATCGGACGAGAACCGGTGTATGGACGTTGGCAATTCATACGTTCAATTCAATAGCTAACTTCATGGTGTCGGTTATTAGTGACAGTGTACGCGCGCAAAGTAAAAATATATTCTCATCATTTTCCCCTAACGCACCAAAAAAAGTATAACTTCAAAAACGCTGTTAACTGTACCTCTTGACACGGAAACGTAGTGACTCTATCTGTTCAAGCTTAACGCACACATAGTTCGCTAAGATTTTTTGACACATAATGAAATCGTAATGAGATTAATTTTATACATAGAATATAAAACAATATTTTTTACGTATTTTATTTATTTTACACAATACTATTCTGTAGTGTACGATATTATAACAGCCCGTAAGAATCCCACCACTGGGCTTAGACCGATTTAATAAAAAGGGTAGGAGTTTATTCCGCCACACTGTGACTTCTTATTTATGATACAGTGACTAAAACATTAATTTTTAGAGCTTTTGTATGTTGTAATTCGTTAATCTCAAAAACCAACAGATTTTGATGCGAATTAATGTAACAATTACTTAAATACTTGGTCATTGCTAAGAATTTTTAAACAATGTTATGCATATTTTTAACTATTCTTTTTTTCTTTATTTTATATATTTAAAAATCAATTACTGCAGTGAAATACTAATGTGCATTTCTTAGGAAAAGTTAAAATGTAGATAGATAGTATTTTTGTAAGAAAATTCAATTGAAAAATATGTCATTCTGTTTATTATTGTCAAGCATACAACATGTCATTAGTACTTACAATTGTAGGAAACCAGGGTAAGTCGCTTAGGGTGTTTAATTCTTTATTTATTACTTGTTTTTAGGTTTACGTCTATTACCTTTTTCCCTTTTTCCTTCATAACCAGATGGCTTCTAGAATTTCCAGCATCGCCATATTCTCCAACCAAGTTCCCAAGCACCGAATGTCGACTTAAGCCTTTGTAGCCTAGTCCGAAACGATCGTTCTTGCGTTGGAGGATATAAGGTTCGTAGTCATCTGGTGCAAATAATGTTTCATACTCAAACTCCGAGTCTGTACTTTCCTCGGATTCCTCTTTGTTCTCCTGTAAATAAATAAAAAAGTTTTATTTTAGTTTGATTTATTGTCTATTTTTATTTACTAAACTTGCAAATAAATATTACTTTAAAATTCCAATATAACACTATTTATCTCTAAAAAAAATCTCGATAAAATGTATTTTATTGATGTATCCGTCTTTATACAGATTAAAAGAATAACATATGATATTACAAAATAAAAAAACATGGAATAAAAAATCATTTAAAATCTGTAGAATATAACGGTTGAATCGCAGTAATCCGACAGACGCTTACCAAAGCTATTTTTATGGAATAATGATCGAATTTGTTTGATTAAGAAACATTTCTATCGATCCCTGCAACTTTTTTAAAATGATGTAATTTTTTATCCGACCTTCCCGACAGGTGTATTAATTATAAATAAAGTAAAAAATAGTAAGAAGATCTTTAAGCGGTTTTCGATTTCACCTTTTTTATTTAAATAAAAGTATTGAAAAGTCACAACATGTTTAGCCATGCATTATGAAACATTTATAGCAATTTCGGATTATAGGGATGACGGATTAAACAGAGACCGTGTTAATGCAGGTTTACTGTATTGTAGTTTAACCCGGTAAAAAAGCAGTCAAACATACTCGCTGATAAGGATCTGTTATGAATAATTATTATATTGTAAAAATGCAACAAAAGCAAATGGAAACTTACATACAAAATGTTTAGTAAGCGATAAGCGATAAACCCCGTCGCTTCCACATTTATACTGAATTTATAAAAATGTAAAATGGATTTTATTCAGTTAGTTCGAGTCCATCAGTTTGAGACAGTCAGTCGAGACAGTTAGAACAAGTTCTAGTTCGAGTCCGGTCTTTTGTAAAGAACAGTTTAATTAAATTAATTTACAGCAGTAATAAAAGTGTTTTTTAAAAAAGAACCCACGGAGTGCCTTTCTAACAGATCGCATGATAAGGATCACTCTCCACAAAACGACAACCTCCCTGACTACTCTCCTTTTGATACCTTAAAGAAAAGAGTTTTTCTGAGATATCTAGTCAATAATAAGCCTGTTGAATTTGAATAAAAAATAGAAATATCATCAGCTCACCTGTCTCATTTCAGGAGGCATATAGCAACCGTATACTTTATGCTGATCTTTAGCACGCTTTTTGTCACTACGAGTCAGTCTGCCCCCCACCCCTTGCCCTTCCTTCCACCCCATCTTACGAAGCATCTTCACTGCTGCTGTCTCATGGACAGCTCGGAGTAACTGCCCTAGTACTGGTTCACCTGAATAACAATGAAATATATTTTCTATCTCGTCCAAAAGCCTCGTCGTCTATTAGGGAGATATATTGTATCTGTCTCTTTACACCATAGCGGATTAGAGGGTGGACCTCGCAGCATAAACATTTTGGTAAAACCCAGGATATGTAAGTTAGGGGGCATCCATTAATCGTGAGGCAATTTTGGCGATTTTTCAACACCCCCTCTCCCCTTGGTAAGATGTGAGATTTTGCATGACCCTTCTTCTTATCTTAAGTGAGGTTTTTTAAAATGTGTATTAGTAAAGTAAATGAGTTAATCTGTGCTCGATTACATTACATTGAGTAAAAATAACAATTTTATTATAATTTTTTTTAAAGATTTTTAATGACATAGCATAGAATCACAGTAACAAAATCAAATAATAAAATACTGAAATAGGAACTACTAAAATTCGTCAAAGAATATTCAATCTAATTCAATTCACGGAGACTCATGTATGATCTCAAGAGTGACTAGTAGAACCAACATGTTCATGTAATTTTCAGTAAAATCATCTACTCCTTAAACCTCGCTCTAATTGAGCCATTCTAATGGCCGTAATGAGCCGTTATCGCTTGCACACAGAAGCTCAGCCAGCTTGACGTGTGACAATCCGCGAGGGACACACATTTTTTACTTAATTTAACCCAGTTTTCTTGAAATTTTACATCGATTCTTGCGGAAAAAATAATTACATGGTATTTGCCGAGACCATCCTCTCCCCCATGTGAGATTGAGTGAGGTTTCAATAGACTCCCTACTTAAGCGTCTCACGTAAGTAATGGAAGCCCCCTAACTTCAGGACATTTTTCTTCATCGACGATAATAAATTTTTGACAAAACTTGCAAATTTTTAAAGTATTGAAATGTATTAGATTCGACCTTTTGGTTTAGGTCTACGTGTTCTATCTACTGAGTCGTTTCGGATTATTGTACAAACAATTATCTCAACAATAATTTATTATTGTTAATTAAAGATGATGACTAAATTTAACAGATTTAATCATATCTACAACATATACACCTACATAAAGAAGCACTGGTTGACAAAAATTGCGTTCTGAGACTGATTTTTTGTTTTATCTGTAAATTTAAAATTTGTCAATTGGATTTATGAAAATTCAGCACAAATAAATATTATTTTGCATTGAATATTTGAAATCTCAAGTGCTATTAGCTAGAAAAACAACGCTTACCAGGTATGGGTCCATCATGAAATCCTTGATGAGTTCTCTTTTGGCCGGAGAACTCGCTCTTCGTCTGCAAACTTCGAGGCGCGATACCATACTCCGAACGATCTTCTTCATCCATAAAGTCTTCGGGTCTTTGGTTCTACGATAATAAATGCAATTTGTCATATGTTATAGCTTCATACATAATAAAAAATTATTTGCAAAATGAAGATTTAGATATTGTTAGTGAAATTCATTTGGATGAGGAATATTTTGAATTTGAACTGAATTCAATCAACTACCAATATTAATTAATTGTACATAGTTACAAGTATTAATAAAAATTTATAACTGGGCGACAGACCCCTGCACCTGCCACACAACATCCTAGGGAGAAGGACTGGCTGAAAACTAGTGCTTCCCAGGACCTCAGTCACAAGTGAGTAAATAGCTGAGACCTCCCATTGTCTCAGACTTTTGTGTTATATATATGTGTGTATTTGTAATATTTTTGTAAAATTGTAAACAGCTTTGACAATACACTGATTTTAATATTATTTTGATACTTACTCCACCTGTTCAATATGTATGTCGTGGCCATGTCGTAGAGTTGCCCACATCATGAAATGCTCGAGGAATTCATGATTTGTTTGCAGTTCATGATGTGGGCAACTAAATTTGGCCAGATTATTAAATCTTGAACAATTCACGATTTTTTCATCTACGATTGGTCATATCATGAAAATAGGGTGTCCATGAAATATATAATAAAAATCCAGAATATGTTAGGTTAATTTTTTTTCTTTAATATAATATATTTTTTATCTGCAGTTTCCATAATGTCATATTTGGATAGTCAGTAAAAGTCCATTGACTTTTTTTCTCATGCCCCTCCCCCATCCCTTATTTGTTTACTATCCTTTATTTGTTTTATAAGCAATATGATCAATATCGACAAACGATTTCTTATCATTGATCTGGCCAAGGCACATCATGATGTGGCGAATAGACAGTGAAACATTTCATGATATGGGCAATTTTACGACATAGACACAACATACATATATATATTTTTTTGTTGTGGGCTCAATTTTCCGCATTTAGACTCGCTTCTGGTCCATTATGCGTGAAAGAAGGCTGGCTAATTCAGCCAGCCAAGCTACCTTCCAGAAGCACAGAAGCTTCCTGGGGCGTTCGCAGGCGTCTCGGAGCGTCCTTATTTCTTTAAGGATATTTGCCCGGTGTGTGGCCACTCCCTCGCATTCCAGGATCACGTGGGCGGCTGTTTCTTCAGCAACTAGACATCCCCGGCAGAGAGGACTGTCCGTTGCATTTATAATGAAAAGTTGGTGGTTGAGTGCCATGTGGCCGGTAATCGTACCAACAACTATTCTGATGTCCATACGGTTCAGATTGAGTAGTCGACTCGACAGGTGTGGTGATACTTCCGCGAGTACCATTTTAGACTGTCCGCAGCCGGTTTGGTCTGCCCAACGGGCATTGTGAATTTCACGTGTGCGTTGTCTTACCCACGAGCACAATTGTCTAAATGGTAGCGGCAGTAAAATAGTTGGGCCAGCCACCTTTGTATTAGACCCCTGTCTCGCTAGCTCATCGGCGGCATCTTTACCGTGTGATTCGCTATGTCCTTTAATCCATTGGAGGATTACCCCATTAAATGAGGCTAATCTTTCCAATGTTTGGTGACATTCGTAAATAAGACTAGAGTTAGTCGAGGAACTCTCTAGTGCTTTAAGTACGGCCATGCTGTCCGACAGAATACGGATATTATAATCCTTAATGTCTTTCGACAGGACGGCGGTAGCTGCATAAGTTATAGCAACACATTCATATTGAAATATGGAACTGTGTTGACCTAGCGTTATTGACAGTTTGATGTTGAGATCTTGTGAGTACACACCGGCACCGGTGCCAGACCCCATTTTGGAGCCATCCGTATAAATGCGGACTTCCCGAGTGCCGGACTGATCTCTTTCGGTCTCACATAGTTGTATATGGTATTTCCTTTCGAAAATATGTTGTTTGGGAATCCTGTCACACGGAGCCGCAATTAGCGGCTCATAGCTCGTAAGGCTATTCCATTATTTCCATTACAGTATTTTATTATATATATACATATATATAGTAAAATACTTACATAATCCATACAATAAATTACCATCAACATCATCATTATTTTTATTCACTTAAATACATTAAAAAAGAAGATTTTAGGATCATTTATAACAAGTTATGTTGAAAAATACTGAGGAAAGATGGTGATAGAAGATGGTTATAGTAGACAATGATAATACTGTGAAGTTCATGAAATTTATACAACAAAAACATGAAGAAGAATGACGGAGGAATAAGAATAAATAAGAAACATTTATTTTGACTAAACACTTACTGAAATTTGGGCTTTCTCTGAGCGTGAACTTTTAAAACTGCTTGGTGCCCATCCTTCAGGAGTACCCACAGTATTACCATAACCCGCTGAAAAACCACCAGTGAAGGCTCCATGAAACCTCCGCCTGCCATGCTCATCTACTGCATACTGATCAGGTTGTTGCTGAAATTTTCTTTTTGATGGTACCTCATCTACAAAATAAAAAACATTATAAATGCAAAAGGCTATTAGACATATTTTATCATGCTAAAAGTATATTTATATATGAATGATTTGCAATAAAACTTAGTACATAGGTATTTGAGGACCTGGATTAAAATAAGCTATTTCTATACTGCTGTTTCTGCAGTATCAGGAATTATACAAGTAAACAGGAAAGTAAGTAGGAAAGTCTACAGGAAAATGCCAGTAAATAGAGTTTCGATACTTTAAGAATATGTTCCTGGCACATGTCAATACATATTTAAATTCATACGAAATTATGGTTTTCCAAAATTAAGTTGTTATGTAAGTCGTGTATTGGCCTTCCCACTAAGTCTCAGAGAGCACATTAAGTCAGTCTTTGCATTATCCTGGTAGGTAAATAATCTGCAAATTCATAGAGAAAATGAACGAAGACGACGAACAAATGGCAGATGTTTTATCAACTATTTCTGTTTTGAAAGACATTTTTAAGTCATCATCAAAAAAATAATCAGGACAAATTAATTTATTACATATTCTTCCTTATTTTCTTGATGTTTGGGAGATTTTTATAATTAAAATATGTACAGAAATATTGGCAGATATCAATATATATACTTTTGTATACTACAATTTTTACTTTATATATATGTATATATAAAGTACAAATTGCAGAATACTAAGCAGATGCATACAGACAGAATAGACTTGTGCGGTTTCACCGGCGTTAACATTCATGGTTATTCCGTTTTATTAGATTCCGACTATTTTAGACGTACCGTAATGTCATATAGGCTATAAACAGGATTTCAAGAATTAGGCTGGAAACATACTAACGTGTCGTGACGCGCCAGAAGCATATCAGTTTCATACATTTAGTATAACGCGTCACGACGTCATTCAAATGCTTCTAATCTTAGAATGTTGTCACATGTATGTTTCCGGCATTAGCAAGAAGAATTTCTCTCAAGAAACTCTTTAACTTATAATGCTAGCAACGACGTTGTTTACATATTACTGTGACCAGCAAGTTATACCTTCTTCAAAAGGATCCAGAGGGGTCCCATAACGAATAACGTTTTCTTCATCCGATTCGTCGCTACTCATTGTCAAAATATCGTTACAATTAATTCATATCATCACAAATCGTTCATATTAATTATAATTCAATTTTTATTTCTATTTTATTATGACTGTGTTTTGCATGCAAAATCTAAATTGTCAAATATCAGTGTGTCAATGTCAAATATAATATCATTAGAAATGACATTTAACTTTAGTTCAAAAATTACATTAAACACGATTTATGTCAAAACTATGGAGGGTAAGGTAACCAAAATTGTCTGAAAATAATTTGAAATAAAATCTATATCTTTTTAATGATTTAATTTTTTTATCAAAAATTACTATACTACAGTATAATACTTGATGCAATTACATGTATTTGTAAAATACATAATAAATAGATATACTCAGTAATATTAAGACATTTTTTTTTAATGAAAGGAATTTGATTAAAAAAGTTCTTGCAGTATTTTATGTTTTAATAAAATAAATCTCTCAGCTTGGTTATCTTTTTTTTCTGCAGAGTTGTTATTTTCTACTGCACTACATACATACTTATATTTTACCAATAGTAAAAACTATGACACATAATAAGATCTTTTTCTAAAAGCATATTTAGTTGCATTATATACTTATGTATCTACAACATATTTGCAAATCAATATACAGCCAAGAGTGCTCTTTTATAAGAATTTATACATTTAGGTACTCCATTAGTCTAATAGTATACTGATCACTAGTTTATTAAAATAAATAAAATACAAAACAATGTAATATTGATAAATTCCACAACCTATTCAAATAATATACAATATTAATATCACAGATCATAAATCAAAAAATAAAATCTTCAAAAGAAAAAGTTTTTCTCATCATCTTAAATCATGTCCTAAAACTGTTTTATCCACCAGAATTTCCTTAATAACATGTTGTAGCTTGCTTATTGTCCTAAATCTGTCATCCCCATTGAGGCAGGCACTTAACAGTCTATCAAAATGTGGTCTTGAAGCATTTACTTCTTTAGGCATAGGGTACAGCAGTGGATTTTCATCACCCGCCAAAATATAACAAGCAGACCATAAATTATGATCACTTAAATGGTGCTTGCACATATTTTCAATAGAGAATGAAAAACCAGAACCTATGACTTCTCGGCTGTAACGCTGATACCAATCTGGCAGGTCTCCTTTAGGAGATATATGTTTATCGAGTACAACAAAATCTTCTAAATCAATAAATGTAATATCGTCTTTTTCATTTGCTACAATGTTATCTAGAGACCAATCCATTAGGTAGAAACGGAATCTGTTAAAAAATAAAATAACATAAAAACAAAAATTGTCATTTTAATATTAACTATGAAGCAAGCTAATAACATTTTTCTGCAGTGTAACTTTTTTTTTGTTTATTAAAATTTTTATTATAAAACCCAATTGAAATTACTACAATTACTACTTCTCACTATTTATATATTTTATTTTGATAATTATGTTAAAATACTATTAATATATATAACCACCTATAGTCACATAAAAGAATATCATTTAACATAACTATTTAAGTAGCTATATATTCAAGAAAAATGTAAACCTAGAATTTAACAATTTTAATTAATGTCTCGAAAGAGGTCATTTGACCACTCTGGACAGTTAAGTGTTAAATTAATTATAAATATAAAACCTATTTATAAAAATAAAAAAATACCTGTCATGCTTAAATGTAAAGTCCATAGCAGCTTCTAATATCTTTTGAGCATACTTTAGCTTCCTATACCAATCTACGTGCTGCAGCTCTGAAAGTGGTTTCCCTTCATAGCCTACTACTTCCAATCTACCACACACTCCACCGTATGGTGGAACTAGCCATCCTTTAGACTTTGGTATGATCTAGAAATAGAATATTCAGAGGGTAACTTTAATAAAATATAAAAACTTATTTTATATTGAAATAATATCAATATATGTGGAATTGTTATATGGCATTTGTTTATTATTCACAATTGTTTAAAACATTAAATATAAATAATTTGTGGCAATTTAAATCATAAAAGAAACAGAAATATAAAAGTTATACATAAATGAGAAATTAACCTGCAAAATAATTGGTTCTGGGTTGATATTCAATATTGTCCATATATTCAGCATTTCAGACTTATAATTTCCTTTTCTGGTATTGAGAACAGGTTGCAATAACTCATACAGACTGTATGCATAAGGACACAGGACTAATCCCTTCCTCGGCTTTGTGTCAGGCCAAGTTACATTGTACTCTACAGTTTTTAAAACTTTTTCATCGACATTAGAAGCATTAAGAAGCTGAACAGGTTTACAATTATTTTTTAAATTGAACTCTTTGCAAATTTTCTTATCAAACTCTTCAAATTCAGAATTGTGTGCCAGTTTTTTCAATACGACACGTCTATTTGATTTTGTGTAACCATAGAATATGTTTTTAGCATTAAACATATAAGACCAATGAGAGGATTCTAAAGTTATCTGATTTGAATACAATTCAGGGCACACAGATACACCGTAGCAAGCTGGACATCGGTTTAGATCGGTAAGCTGGATCACTTGAGGACCTTTTAATCCTCCAAATAACAAAACAGAAGCGTAAAATGATGCAACAAACGCAGTTAGCATGAGTACGACTCGTTTACAAAATCTACGTCTTAACAGCATATTTTCGTAAACTCTACCCTTCATTATTTTAATACAGATGTACTATTATAACAAATATGATGTTGTACATAATTGTAATTTATTAATCAAATAAGTAATCGAATTATCCAAACATTTGTATTAAGGCAAGTTATTATTATTATATTTCGTAACAATATATAGATTCACTAAAATTATCCCGGACTTGTTTTATTGGAAATATTAAATTCATATTACTAGTTCATTACAAGTAATTTATAAATAAAACGAGTGCCAAGTTGGTGCCAAGTGCCAACTGCCAAGCACTTGTAGCTGTCAAGTGTCAGTTACTCAGCTGTCAAACTCTCCCTAAAAGCAGGGTTGCCAGATGAGTGCGGGAGAATTATCGTACCGGTATTCGAATTATCGTACCAGATGAAAAATTATCGTACAACTATGCCAGAATCGCACGTAATAGGGAATTTTTACCAAATTTTCAGGGAAAAAAAAAAGAAAAAAAAACAATGTCTTCATGACCCCAAACCTTTTCTTTTACGCTCGACGCTATCCGAATTCCTAAAAAAAAAAAATTGTCAGGCCTCCAAACCAATTTTTTTACCCCCAGCCTATCCGATTTTCTCAAAAATAATGTAATCTAATCGCGTACGACTAGAGAGAGATAGCATGTAGTCCAATATGTCTGTCTCTCTCTCTTTACAACCTCGTCTACACTTTCGACCGACGGGAAGCTGCCTCTAGTAGTATACGCTCTAAGGTCGTAATACTGAATAAAGTTTATATTGTGTCACGTTATATGTTATATAATATCATCCAGTTTGTCTAGTATAGGGGCGATTCATTTATTACGTAGGACTATTTAGGGGGGGGGGGGGGGTCGACCTTGTCTTATTTTTTCTTACAAGGGATGGGAGGGAGTCTCGATAGTTGTAAGATCACAAAAATGCGCAAAGTTAAAATTATACAACACCAAACAAAATTTATTAGTACCTTTGTAAGTAGATACAAATAAAGATTTCTAAAAGTGTTACTTTGAAAAATAAACTTTAAAACAAACGGTCAAACGAAATTGCCTAAAAACAATAACTTCTCTAGGTATTGCGGACAATCTGTTCCTTGTTTCTAACTTTGTTACACTAGATTTGGAAAATAAACACTCGCTTGGAACTGATGTTACAAAAACAATTAAATATTGTTGGACATACTTGTACAAGCAACCAATTATCATTTCATCCGTTTTCACTCTGTCTGACTTGTTTATTAAGATTCATTGTGTGTTGAGAAATAAAAAATTGTAAAGTAACATTCGTTCAGTTTGATTCGATTCGATACCAACTATTTTCGTTTCGATACTACTTAAGTATCGCATAAATTTAAATCGATACTAAAAGTACTTTTTTTTAATTCTTTTTTACAGCCATTACAGCCATACAGCCTTAAAGACTAAGTCGGCTCAATACTAAAAGTACTTGGTATCGAAACAAAAGTATCGAGTACATACTCGTATTTACTTGTATCGGAACGACCCTATTTGCAATTTGCACACAAAATTAAATGTCAAAGTCAAATATGTTGTTATTCAGTTTTCTTAATTTTTCGATTAAGATTCGATTAAAATTATGAAAATATATTATGCTTGTTATTAATAACAAAAAAGTTCAGTATTAAATGCTTTGTGATAGATTCGTTTTAATAAAAGTGTCTCTAAAGAATTTGTTTCTATGTTGCAAACGAATTAAAACTTTATTATTTTCGCCAAGTGCTTAGACACTCTTCTAGTTTTAATAAAAATGGGTTTTATTTCATACTTCTTCGATAATTATACAGCAAGTGTATACGATATAATAGGTAAGTTAAGATTTATTTTTCTATTTGAGATACATTTTAATTTACCTTTAATTTAAAACGGAATGCATGCCAAAACCTTTGTTTTACTTCATGATTTTTAACCTTTCATGTTCTAGTTTGTAGGTATATAAAAGGAAATGAAATTAAAAAGTAAGTAAAATAGATATTGTGCGAAGTTACGTAATATAATATAATAACAAAAATAGTAAGATACAATTTTTTTTAAATAAGAGAATTAAGTTTTTATTGTTAATTCTAATTAAAGACCTGAAAAACAGTAACAATTAACAACAATATAAAATAAATTATTAAACTTTTTATTGATTTAATATTTTCACCAACAAGTCACACTAAAATGCCAAAAAATATATAATTTACAGAAATAGTTTATCAATGTTATAAATTAGTGCTGTTTTAATTATAGGAGCATTTTTCCAGAAAAAAATAGATATATGTACCTATGCAGTATAAATTTAGATATATAATGAAATAATAAAAAGTAATACAAAATTATTAAATACAAACAATAATATTATGCAATTAGTTTTAAACAACATTTGTTAAAATTTAACTTTAACTGCTACTATTTAAAATAATAACATTAATAAGAAAAAAAAAACATTTAATGTGAAATACTTAAACAATTAATCAGTAAGTGTATTCAAAATTTAATATTAGTATATTTATAAAAAATGTTCAATAAGTTACATTTAAGTTATAAGATTATCAGTTTTTCATGTATTATGTTATAAATATATTTTGCATGATTAACTTGATTGACATGACTGAACAATTATGTTATAACTTATAACTCAACATTTATCTGTCAACTGGAGAATAGCAACCTTGACGGGAATATTTAGTTTTTCCACAAAAGGTGCAAAAGATATTGCAAATATTCAATTGAGCTAGTATGTGGGACATTCAATAATGCCATTCAATAATTGCTACAAAAAATTAAAGTCAAGGCCGATTTGAGAATGAAAATTTAGCTTGTCTTTGTAACTTTTAAGTATTTTAATTATATTATGATCACAAATGAAAGTGGAAACTTTAATGGCTTGACATTCTGTTTTGTTAAATGTATGTATAATATTTTATGTTGTATGTCCCAATGAATACATGTAAAAATAAGATACATGCCAAATTTGTTTCGTTTTGTTCTATATGTTTATATTTAGGCAAATAAATAAATAAATTATATCAATTGGTTTTGTACAGACTCAAAATGTGTCTTCTGGATGTCAAAGTGTCCAAGCTCCTAAATTCTATCCAAATATATTGATAAGCACATTAATAAGAAAGAGATAGTTTTTGTGTGTTTTGCATTAATATGACAATTACAAATAATATTATCTTGGAGATGTATTATTGTATAGAATGGGACATAAGTCGACGGTTGAAGAAGTTTTTGAAGGCCGTGAATTAATATATTCACGACATTCCATTCAAGGTAAATATTAATGGAATTTTTGAACGCGTTTTATACTTATGGATGTATTTTGTTAATAAAGAAAGCCATGTAATTTACATTTAATTATATATGGTAACATAAAAATTCAATATGTGCCATTTTATACATAATTTTATAAATAAACATTATGTTCAACAAAAATATTAAAATATATATTCCGTTGATTTTTACAATAATCATTTTAAATGTTTGCTAATTATAACTCATTGTAGAATCAGCTCTGAAGCAATTTATTCTGATGTCATTAGCTGTAAAATTATTGTTCCAATTCTTGATCTTCATAACTCTTATAATAACGTTTGTTTTTAATTATTCGAACGAAATTTTTTACAATAAGTTAGATAATGTTGTAAGGAGTAAATTATATAAAGTTTTAAATCTTTTTTAATAGCATAGAGGTATACAGGTGTCCATAAAACTTCTCGACTTCCCTCAATATCTCAGCTCTTTTCAATGTACTTCCTCTCCATTCTCTATTTTCACACCGACAACCGGCAACCAGCTTTGACTAACAGACGAATCCCTTGAGAGCACTTTGGAGCCCTGATTCCACTTTATCGTATCTTTAATACCTTTTTTTTATTAAAGGCACGTATATCGTGTCTCAGAAACGTCCATATCGGCCTGCTCGATCCTCCTATATGCTTCAGCGTCACCAGAGGACTGTAGGTATAATAAGCATCGTTCTTCCATATCTTGCGTTTGGTCAGAGTTTTCGGGGCCACTTTTACGACCGGGTCTGTAAATCAGTTTCTGACTACATGAACAGTGTTTACCAACCTTCTGTTTATATCGTCAACAGAAACGTAACCGTCAAGGCAATCGAAACGATTTGATAAATCGAGCTGAAAGCTCTGGGGGTTTTGGATATGTGCGGTAGATGGTCGCAGTGTAGACTTCATCAGGCGTGACCGTTCCAGCTTAATTGGCATTAAATGTGCCTCTAACCAATAGGTGATCACTCCCGCGATTTTCACCCTATGGATCACGGAAACGTCATCGAATATCTGTCGTTTGGTGCTCATGATGAAGTCTATTTCATTTCTAGTGGAACCATCAAGACTTATCCAAGTCCACTATCTGTGAGACAGCTTCTGGAAGAAGGAGCTCATCAGAAAGAGTCCCTCCTTCTCTAGAAAATCGGCCAGCCTCTGTCCTCTTTGGTTCCGCTGTCCATATCCAAATTGCCCCACTCCTAGCTCATAGTCTCGACTTTTGCCTATCTTCGCGTTGAAGTCTCCGTGATAATACTGAAGTAGGTTTTATTCGTATGTCCTCATACATAGCCTCTACTTCTTTATCTGGGTAAGCCGAGGTCGGTGAATATACCTGTATGACCTTCAGCGAGTATCTCTTAGATAATCTGAATATAAGGTACGCAACCCTGTTCGACACACTTCCGATTGTCATAGTGTTGCCAAAGAGGGACCTGCGGACCATAAAGCCTACACCTTCTTGGGACTGTTAGCCCTCCCGGTAGTAGAACAGGTTACCGGATTTTAGGGTTTTCGTGTTCTCCCCCTTTTCTTCGGATTTCTGATAAACCCAGTATCTCCCATTGTAACATGTTCATTTCCTCTTCTGGCTCAACAATCCTTTCCTCAGACCTCAGGGTGCAAATGTTGTGTATGACAAGAGCCAGGTATCGTAGCCGGGAATAGTAGGGCCACCGGGGACTGGGGGTCTGGGCTCTTTTTTGCTTGTCATATGGGGGGTTTGCCATTACTCGCCACGCTTGGTAGGCATGTTGGCGAGCGCAGTGTGTTTTGTCAGGACATGGTGACGCTGCTGTCCATCACCACCCTGGTCGGTGCATAGTTGTTCGCACCGCTATGGTCTTAGTCGCCTTTTACGACACCTTGGCAAAAAAGAGGTCGGGATTATTCTTTTCTGCCGGTCCCCGCACGGGCAAGTGAATTTGACATTTTAGTATTTACCAATGAATTGTCAGACAGTATTTTTTCTTGGATCCGTTTTTTTTTACTCTCAAAGATAGAAAAAGAATCGAAGATCTTATTCCATATTCCCTGCGTACGTAGACGCGTGTAAAAACTAGTATTATATAATTGCACAATAAAGTATATTAATAATTTTATACTGCAGCTTTTTACTTGTGTGTTAATTGTTACGTTCTTGTTTTACGTATCGTATTAAAGGACCTACCACGAACAATAGGTGATGTCAATGACCTGTTGTACATATTTACATAAAATATACACGTAAAATTAATACTGAAGTCCATAAACCTTGAATAACCTTTGAACTGACGTGGTATTGGTGTTAAACAGTGACTTTTCTTTATCGTTGTGGTTATTGTAAAACACAGGCTGTTTTCTGTGTCTGTTCTCGTACAGAAGTATGTCAAATTGTATGAATAATAAACAAACGAATGCCTTACACTCAACGGCTCCCAGTAGGATGAGAACCATGTGTTAGGAGTCGGGAAACACGCTTTTCTAACGCCAAGACCGGTACAAATACCTGTGTGGCCACTACACAAATCCCCCTCAGATTTAATTAATGACACATGTTTTTTTTAACATCAAAAATAGAATTGTACTGCTTAAAATTTCAGCAATCACAATCACCTCCAAACTTTGTCGTCATCATTTTCATCCGATGGTCGTCTGCTATTAGATGTGGGACTCCTTAATGAACATTCATTCGATGCAATTGAATTTCATTCGAAAATATGAAGTTCCTTTTAAATTACAATCATTTTAATAATGTCAAATGAACTAAAAAATTAATTATTTGCAGTGACTTTAGATATGTTAATTACAACTTAGATTAATAGTCTTGTTTTATTTTAATTTCACGCACAAATAATGTGAACCGATTCGAATCGGCCTGTTTTCACGTGTATCGAGAATTAGACATGGGTAACACTGCGCTGCGCCGCGCATTTGCGCTAACTCACTTCACTGCGCTGGATGTGTCAACTCACCTTTTCAAAATGTGTTGGCGCACAGCACAATTTATATTTACTTAAAATATAATTAATTTATTTATTGCTAAAATAAAAAGTTTAAAATTTAAGATAAAATTTTAAGATATTAAAATTGATTTACATAACCGCCATCTGTTTGTAATTTTGATAACAATTACGTAACGCTATAAGCTTGTAAGTTTACAGATGGCGCGCACTACCTATTATTATATACTCTTTGCTACCCATTAACTCGGTGCATCGTTTTATTATTTCGTTGGTAAATAATAATACTCCGTACTGTATTAAGACGAATGTAATATTTATCAAAAAATTAAAAATAAAAGTTTGAAAGTCATCACAATAGATAGAGAAATTGAGCCTTTGAACGGGACGTATAGATGGAGGCATACACAACACACAAAACTCGAGGCGCAACTCAATGGCGCAATGGCGCTGGCGCATATTTATTTTATTATAACTCAAGAGCCGAGGGTCGACACAGTGCGCTGCGCCAGTGCTGAGTTATCCGTTTTTAACTGACGGCACTGACACAAAGCGCAATAGCGTAGTAAGTTCAAAGAATATTATTACAGTGATACTGTATCTGTGTTTATATTATTTATTTTTTACAT
Organism: Euphydryas editha; assembly: GCA_036937285.1. Taxonomy (NCBI): domain Eukaryota; kingdom Metazoa; phylum Arthropoda; class Insecta; order Lepidoptera; family Nymphalidae; genus Euphydryas; species Euphydryas editha. The sequence goes on from JAUPFZ010000024.1 coordinate 9,450,781, forward strand.
ACTAAAATTTATACTTTTGATAAATAAATGGGATTATATTTAAATTAACATAATCTTTTCAATAATCACTGTCTCGTGTAAAAATAAAGAAAAAAGAAAATAAGATTGCAAAACGGCATTTAAAATATAAAAACATTTTTTTTATCAAGTATTTAATATATTTTATCTTATTATTATTGATTTCAATTGTAAAAATATTACATACGGGCTGAAAAGACATGAGCTTTTTAAACGTCTATCTGTTAGAAAATTATATAAATTAATGTTTATATTCTTTTATAATAATACATTGATATGCATTACATTGTGATAAAAATACAACATTACGACGCGTTAAAATTGTGTTACGTAATACTTGAAGCCTGACAATTCACTATACGTGATGACGATTTTAGCCGATTTTAATATTAATTATTGTAAGACATTAAAATTACTTTTTATACAGCAACGCCATCTTTATTTTATTTAAGTTTCTTTCAGAGACACTTTTTACAACGCAAGAGTGTCCTAGACCCTCAACCTACATATTATTAAGCTACGAGGTTATAAGCGCGATATATAGATGGCGCGCACTACGAATAACTTTTCGCGTTTTATTTTATTACACCATTTGGGCTATGGCGCAAATTTGAGTTAACACAATGAGCCGGCGCAATCAGCTGCGCCTGAGTTACTGAGTTAGCGCAAGAAAATTTGCTGAGTTACCCATGTCTATCGAGAATGTTTTTTGTAACCGTGATTTATGAAAAGTTAATTATAAATAATTTAACTTCTGACCTCTACAGACAGAAATCTGTATTACGAAGCGAATCTAAATTTTAAATATAAAACTTAAATAAACAATAAAGATGATTAAAGAATTATTTGTTTTAAAAACAACAACGATTTATTAATATTAAAAAAGTTTACAAAAAATTAAGAAAATATTACATACTAAATTACTTATATATTAGTTTTTTATTCATTATGGCTCAAGAACTATTTATATATAGTTATACTATCATTTATCTATAGGGTTTTTTATAGATCAATGTATACCATGGACATGTCTAGACAGGCTAGTTGTGCGGAGTGTGCGTGACTATACATTCACTTGGGACGCCTCAATTATTAGGGTTTACTTGAATAACGGCGAGTTGCACGAAACCGTCGCTAACTTTTCGTTAGTTAAGTTGCAATTAATCTTAAAATTAGTTGATCTCATGAGTAATTTAAAGCTGTTGGAATTAATCATCCGTTAGATAGGTCTTTAATTAAACTAAAATTTTTTGTTAACTTAATCAGATGTAGGTTTCGTGCAACAGATAATCACGATTCTTGTGATTAAATTAGTTTAATAAACACTTAAATTTAAAATTTGTTTCGTGCAACTCGGCGGACATTTTAATCATGGTTATAGGTAGAAGTCCTTTTTAATGGACTGAATTGGTATAAACGATAATCTCAAGATAAATTTTGAATAATTAAAAATGAAGATGAAGATGAAGTGATATACCAAATATATTTTATTTACATTTTTATAATAAGTTTAAATAAAGTTACCTACAAGCAATCAAATGCACCGATTTGGCGTATGTAAGGGACTTAATGTATCTGTAAAGGTTTGGTAAATAAATGTTTAAGAGACGGTTGGTTTATAAATGAAAGGTACTATAAAATGTTTGCCGTTAGTTTTATTTTAAATTTAATCCGTTATATTTCAGTTAATCTTAAGACTTTTTAGAGCCTGTTTCTCCGCTTGTTGATAAACGTTATTTCGCACATGAGTTACTGATACTCTTTATCAACAGGAGGTAAAACAGGCCCTTAAACTACAACTTTTGGGTTCACAGGTTGCGAATAGAAATATCTGACAGAAGTGGAGTTTGATAGAAAAAAAAATATCATCAACTTTTATCTGTTGGATACCGTCTTACGTCAGATAACTTTATTAGCAACCGGTGAAACAGGCCTTTAGATTTAATTTCTTTAATCAGTAAAGCTTACATTAATACGTTAAACATAAATACATTATATTTTGTATTTTTAATTGCATTTATTTTTTGTGAATTTGGATGTTGCAAAATAATGGTGGATAATATATCATTTCCGTCATTATATTTATATAAAAAGCTCTAATACGATTTTAATACAACAATTTTGTAGATTTTTTCTTATTTTTACATCATTTTAAAGAAAATTTGTTGTATCGAATTGAATCCTTTGATTTTTTTATTATTTATATAAACATTAAATTTACTTTCAATATATATATTTTAAATAACAAGTTAATTTATAGTAACAATTTATATATCATAATATTTTTGCAATTACATAGCAAATTTTATGTTTCGATCATCTACCGTTAAACTTTTTGTTGTGAATTTCTAAATTGGAAAATCGGAAATTTTCGGCATTTAACATTATATAGAGTAGATATATTTACGAAAATTGATAAGTGAATTAAGAAACAATTAACTTTATTCTAAACCTAATTAATTATATTTTAATAAATTTATTATCTATTCGAAAATTGTAATAGTGATGTTTACGTCAATGACCTGCGTCAAGAGCGGCGTTCGTTAATCGTTTGTTCTGGAAATGCTATCAAATAAGGCATTATAGCTCATTGTTTCACATGTCCTTCTCTATACCTTCACTGATTACTACTATATAAATATGGAGAGAGAATATATTACACATCACTACATATTATAAAACAAAATCCCCTGCCTCGTCTGTGTTCTAAAAGACTACAACTGATTTTCATGTGGTTTTCACCAATCTATAGAGTGATTCAAGACAAAGATTTAGATATATAATCTGTTAAGGTTTTGAATAAATTGGTTGACGAGTTATTGTGATATAACGATAATTGTTGAAAATATCGGGATAAGTTTAGCCGTATGGGAGCTTTCATAGAAAACGCTGCGTAATCCCTTTGTGATATAATTAATCCAATAAATGTATGGTAGAATTATTGCTCTTCTATAGGTCTAAAGAAAAGTGCGTGATAGCATATATCTTTTAAGGATAGCTTACTATACCTATTGTAACTTCTTAAAAAATTATCACGTACAATGCGGTAATTGAAAAGTTATTTAGAGGATAGAGTATAATCCTTATCAATTTAAATACGTTAGTTACCTCAGATAATCCTACGAGTTATCGCAAAATGAAAATTAACGCGCGCGAAAATAAATTCAAGCGAGGGTCTCACACCGATGACGGGACTCGCTTGATACGACTACCCCGCGCCGCTTCACTTGTCGCTAAGACTATAATTATACTACCCGTGCGAAGTCGGGACTGGTCGCAAAGTTATAAATATGAAACACTTTCTAGATTTAAGCGAATCGTCATGATAGCGACAATAATTTCACAACATAAAACATCGAAAATAAGTACATTTCATTAAAATAATTAGAAATATAGCTGTATTTAGTAAAATATACACTTAAGTTTTTGACAACGGGTTGGCGCAGTAGTCACGGCAACTGACTGTTGCTAGAGGTCGCGGGTTTGATCCCCGCTTGTGACAAATATTAATATAGGCCATATAGATGTTTCGTCATGGTCTGGACGGTAGTGTTGGTCTATGTGTCTGCGGACCCCGATCACACGATTTTCATCATACTGGGGACCGGTGTTTTATTATTTTGTTGTGTTGTGTAAGTAAATTTTTCTATTGTTTGCTACAAAGATTTATTATTTTTGTTTCAAATTCAATTCATGCATAGCGTATACGTATTTTTAAAAAAGTGCAGATGCTTTTAAGCGCCGATCTCTTCTTGATGAAAGTTGGGAGCTTAATTTAGACATTAATTTATCAAAGCAAGACAAACTTACCCTTATATAATTACTTAGTTTAAAAATATTCCCTTGGCGGGTAAAAATGCAGGATGTTGTAATTTATAGCAGTTCAAGGCGGCCATTACAAACTCTTGAACAGATATTGTCAAAGTTTATTTATGAACATACGGTCGCAAGTTCGATCTTGACTGATGAAATTTGTATGTTCATTTTTTTGTTTTTGTAGGATTATAATGTTAAGTGTATCCCAAAATTTCTTAACACATTGCAGATCGATGTATGCAAAAATAATAAATACCTAAAAGTTTCATACTGAACAATCCCCAGTAGGATGAGAATCCTGTGTCGGTGGTCCGGAAACACACATAGCACAAACATGCGCTCAGACTACGATGATCATCTGTATGGCTCATACAATCCCGCGGTCG